>OX411755.1:30055482-31445482 GCA_948252205.1 Orthosia incerta | reverse complement strand
ACCTAACCTAACCTAACCTAACCTAACCTAACCTAACCTAACCTAACCTAACCTAACCTAACCTAACCTAACCTAACCTAACCTAACCTAACCTAACCTAACCTAACCTAACCTAACCTAACCTAACCTAACCTAACCTAACCTAACCTAACCTAACCTAACCTAACCTAACCTAACCTAACCTAACCTAACCTAACCTAACCTAACCTAACCTAACCTAACCTAACCTAACCTAACCTAACCTAACCTAACCTAACCTAACCTAACCTAACCTAACCTAACCTAACCTAACCTAACCTAACCTAACCTAACCTAACCTAACCTAACCTAACCTAACCTAACCTAACCTAACCTAACCTAACCTAACCTAACCTAACCTAACCTAACCTAACCTAACCTAACCTAACCTAACCTAACCTAACCTAACCTAACCTAACCTAACCTAACCTAACCTAACCTAACCTAACCTAACCTAACCTAACCTAACCTAACCTAACCTAACCTAACCTAACCTAACCTAACCTAACCTAACCTAACCTAACCTAACCTAACCTAACCTAACCTAACCTAACCTAACCTAACCTAACCTAACCTAACCTAACCTAACCTAACCTAACCTAACCTAACCTAACCTAACCTAACCTAACCTAACCTAACCTAACCTAACCTAACCTAACCTAACCTAACCTAACCTAACCTAACCTAACCTAACCTAACCTAACCTAACCTAACCTAACCTAACCTAACCTAACCTAACCTAACCTAACCTAACCTAACCTAACCTAACCTAACCTAACCTAACCTAACCTAACCTAACCTAACCTAACCTAACCTAACCTAACCTAACCTAACCTAACCTAACCTAACCTAACCTAACCTAACCTAACCTAACCTAACCTAACCTAACCTAACCTAACCTAACCTAACCTAACCTAACCTAACCTAACCTAACCTAACCTAACCTAACCTAACCTAACCTAACCTAACCTAACCTAACCTAACCTAACCTAACCTAACCTAACCTAACCTAACCTAACCTAACCTAACCTAACCTAACCTAACCTAACCTAACCTAACCTAACCTAACCTAACCTAACCTAACCTAACCTAACCTAACCTAACCTAACCTAACCTAACCTAACCTAACCTAACCTAACCTAACCTAACCTAACCTAACCTAACCTAACCTAACCTAACCTAACCTAACCTAACCTAACCTAACCTAACCTAACCTAACCTAACCTAACCTAACCTAACCTAACCTAACCTAACCTAACCTAACCTAACCTAACCTAACCTAACCTAACCTAACCTAACCTAACCTAACCTAACCTAACCTAACCTAACCTAACCTAACCTAACCTAACCTAACCTAACCTAACCTAACCTAACCTAACCTAACCTAACCTAACCTAACCTAACCTAACCTAACCTAACCTAACCTAACCTAACCTAACCTAACCTAACCTAACCTAACCTAACCTAACCTAACCTAACCTAACCTAACCTAACCTAACCTAACCTAACCTAACCTAACCTAACCTAACCTAACCTAACCTAACCTAACCTAACCTAACCTAACCTAACCTAACCTAACCTAACCTAACCTAACCTAACCTAACCTAACCTAACCTAACCTAACCTAACCTAACCTAACCTAACCTAACCTAACCTAACCTAACCTAACCTAACCTAACCTAACCTAACCTAACCTAACCTAACCTAACCTAACCTAACCTAACCTAACCTAACCTAACCTAACCTAACCTAACCTAACCTAACCTAACCTAACCTAACCTAACCTAACCTAACCTAACCTAACCTAACCTAACCTAACCTAACCTAACCTAACCTAACCTAACCTAACCTAACCTAACCTAACCTAACCTAACCTAACCTAACCTAACCTAACCTAACCTAACCTAACCTAACCTAACCTAACCTAACCTAACCTAACCTAACCTAACCTAACCTAACCTAACCTAACCTAACCTAACCTAACCTAACCTAACCTAACCTAACCTAACCTAACCTAACCTAACCTAACCTAACCTAACCTAACCTAACCTAACCTAACCTAACCTAACCTAACCTAACCTAACCTAACCTAACCTAACCTAACCTAACCTAACCTAACCTAACCTAACCTAACCTAACCTAACCTAACCTAACCTAACCTAACCTAACCTAACCTAACCTAACCTAACCTAACCTAACCTAACCTAACCTAACCTAACCTAACCTAACCTAACCTAACCTAACCTAACCTAACCTAACCTAACCTAACCTAACCTAACCTAACCTAACCTAACCTAACCTAACCTAACCTAACCTAACCTAACCTAACCTAACCTAACCTAACCTAACCTAACCTAACCTAACCTAACCTAACCTAACCTAACCTAACCTAACCTAACCTAACCTAACCTAACCTAACCTAACCTAACCTAACCTAACCTAACCTAACCTAACCTAACCTAACCTAACCTAACCTAACCTAACCTAACCTAACCTAACCTAACCTAACCTAACCTAACCTAACCTAACCTAACCTAACCTAACCTAACCTAACCTAACCTAACCTAACCTAACCTAACCTAACCTAACCTAACCTAACCTAACCTAACCTAACCTAACCTAACCTAACCTAACCTAACCTAACCTAACCTAACCTAACCTAACCTAACCTAACCTAACCTAACCTAACCTAACCTAACCTAACCTAACCTAACCTAACCTAACCTAACCTAACCTAACCTAACCTAACCTAACCTAACCTAACCTAACCTAACCTAACCTAACCTAACCTAACCTAACCTAACCTAACCTAACCTAACCTAACCTAACCTAACCTAACCTAACCTAACCTAACCTAACCTAACCTAACCTAACCTAACCTAACCTAACCTAACCTAACCTAACCTAACCTAACCTAACCTAACCTAACCTAACCTAACCTAACCTAACCTAACCTAACCTAACCTAACCTAACCTAACCTAACCTAACCTAACCTAACCTAACCTAACCTAACCTAACCTAACCTAACCTAACCTAACCTAACCTAACCTAACCTAACCTAACCTAACCTAACCTAACCTAACCTAACCTAACCTAACCTAACCTAACCTAACCTAACCTAACCTAACCTAACCTAACCTAACCTAACCTAACCTAACCTAACCTAACCTAACCTAACCTAACCTAACCTAACCTAACCTAACCTAACCTAACCTAACCTAACCTAACCTAACCTAACCTAACCTAACCTAACCTAACCTAACCTAACCTAACCTAACCTAACCTAACCTAACCTAACCTAACCTAACCTAACCTAACCTAACCTAACCTAACCTAACCTAACCTAACCTAACCTAACCTAACCTAACCTAACCTAACCTAACCTAACCTAACCTAACCTAACCTAACCTAACCTAACCTAACCTAACCTAACCTAACCTAACCTAACCTAACCTAACCTAACCTAACCTAACCTAACCTAACCTAACCTAACCTAACCTAACCTAACCTAACCTAACCTAACCTAACCTAACCTAACCTAACCTAACCTAACCTAACCTAACCTAACCTAACCTAACCTAACCTAACCTAACCTAACCTAACCTAACCTAACCTAACCTAACCTAACCTAACCTAACCTAACCTAACCTAACCTAACCTAACCTAACCTAACCTAACCTAACCTAACCTAACCTAACCTAACCTAACCTAACCTAACCTAACCTAACCTAACCTAACCTAACCTAACCTAACCTAACCTAACCTAACCTAACCTAACCTAACCTAACCTAACCTAACCTAACCTAACCTAACCTAACCTAACCTAACCTAACCTAACCTAACCTAACCTAACCTAACCTAACCTAACCTAACCTAACCTAACCTAACCTAACCTAACCTAACCTAACCTAACCTAACCTAACCTAACCTAACCTAACCTAACCTAACCTAACCTAACCTAACCTAACCTAACCTAACCTAACCTAACCTAACCTAACCTAACCTAACCTAACCTAACCTAACCTAACCTAACCTAACCTAACCTAACCTAACCTAACCTAACCTAACCTAACCTAACCTAACCTAACCTAACCTAACCTAACCTAACCTAACCTAACCTAACCTAACCTAACCTAACCTAACCTAACCTAACCTAACCTAACCTAACCTAACCTAACCTAACCTAACCTAACCTAACCTAACCTAACCTAACCTAACCTAACCTAACCTAACCTAACCTAACCTAACCTAACCTAACCTAACCTAACCTAACCTAACCTAACCTAACCTAACCTAACCTAACCTAACCTAACCTAACCTAACCTAACCTAACCTAACCTAACCTAACCTAACCTAACCTAACCTAACCTAACCTAACCTAACCTAACCTAACCTAACCTAACCTAACCTAACCTAACCTAACCTAACCTAACCTAACCTAACCTAACCTAACCTAACCTAACCTAACCTAACCTAACCTAACCTAACCTAACCTAACCTAACCTAACCTAACCTAACCTAACCTAACCTAACCTAACCTAACCTAACCTAACCTAACCTAACCTAACCTAACCTAACCTAACCTAACCTAACCTAACCTAACCTAACCTAACCTAACCTAACCTAACCTAACCTAACCTAACCTAACCTAACCTAACCTAACCTAACCTAACCTAACCTAACCTAACCTAACCTAACCTAACCTAACCTAACCCAGTAGTTAGCCACCCGCGCGCCCGAACGGTCACGTTTTCCGAGCTCCGTAGCGTCGAAATCAAGCTCCGCAGCGAAGAAACAGTGAAAAAATCGTGTATTCGGCCTTTCGCGACGTAAAAAACCGTGCGATACCTTAAAAGTTGCGCGCTGACGAGCACTAACGAATGGTGTTTTCAGAATTAAAATCGGATAAAAACTGAAAGAATTGTGACGAAAAGAAAACGCAAAAAACGGCAAAAAGTGCAAACAAAAGTATAAAGTGGCGTGCGGCGCTCGATTAGTCGCTGCGACCTATAAATTTTAAATTACCCAGTGAAGTGATACCTAAGTGCCTACATCCTCACGAAATTTTGGATTTTTTGACCCCTCCTAAGAGGGTCTTTTACCCCCTTTTACGGAGCGCGGGAGCAGAAATCACGGCCAAAAGGTAAACATTGCGGGAGATAATTTATAAAACGCGATTAGTCGCGGCGACCTATAGTTTTTATTAGCTATAAAATAGTGGTAGCTCATAGACTATAACCCATAAAAAACTCAGATTTTTTAAGTGAGTGTAAAATACTTTCGCGACATTATTTTACCAAACCGGGAGTGAAATTGACAAAATCTCGCCGAAAAGTTCAAACTTTTTCAAAGTTGAGGGAATTCCACCCAAAATAGTGTTTAAAAGTGATAAACTTAGTGCTATCAACAATCCTAGACCACTGGAAGCAATTTTCCGTGAAGTCCTAGGCCTTAAACAGCGGCTTAAGGCGCCCGCAGAAATTCCACGCGCAGAAAAACCCACGGGAACCAGTCCAGGAACGCGATCCTCGAGATCTGTGGACCTGGAAAGGTACCTGGGCCAGCCAGCAACCACCCTGGAAAGTTTCGCGAGGATCCTAGGACTCTAAGTGCCGACAAAAAGTATTTGCTGTTTTTAAATTTTATTTTTTCCATTTTAATATTTTTTAACATTCCCAGCACTATCATTATCACCCAATTTAAAATAGAGTTCAATAGAATAGCTAATTGCCAATCATATAAAAAATCAGTGTTAAATTTAAACTCAATTTTCTATTTTTAAACTAAATTTCCTTAAAATCACATTTCTTTTCGCATGCTTCATGTTAACGTGGTAATTCTGTTGTTACGCATCGGAGACCTAAATCTGGTCATAACTTGGTCTAGGTTAGACCTAGACAGAAAGTGAAGCCAGATTTGGAGTTTCTGGAGCCCAAGCTTATAATTTGCTAATTTAGAATTTTAAAATACCGACAAATAAAAAAGTGCATTTTCAAAGTGCCATCGGGAATGTTAAAGAACACTGCGTAGTACTTACCGACTTTTACTGTTTAACTTAAAATACTCTGGAACTTTATATGTTTTGTGTGTCTTGTGTGTTTTGTGTGTTCACGTATGGACCTAAAATAATTCTGTTTTTATTTCTTAATTTTACATTTTAATAATTCTGCTAAACCAAGCAAAACTGACCCGTATTAATAGGGCCATAAGGTTGCGATCTTCTTTCTCTTGGTATTAGTTAGATCTTAAAAATTTCTTTAATTTAATAATTATTACATTTTATAATAACTCAAAATAGACCAGTATTATAAGGACATAGAGTCAATTCTAATTCCCCTCACGGGTACTTAAAACCTGTTAAATAACAAAAATCTTTTATTAAAATTTATTACACAAAATTGACCCGTATTGTAGGGACATAGAGTCAATTTTATTTTCCTCACGCGTTTAAAACCGGGTAATCAACAAAAATCTTTTTAATTTTAAAATTAATTACGCAAAATTGACCCATAATTGTAGGGACATAGGGTCGATTATATTATTATCTCATTTCTATATCGTGTTATTTTTAATTCATTTTCTATTCTACAAGTCAATTTTATTTACCCAGTAGGGACCGTAAACGTAGGGACGTAAGGACGATTTTATTTCTCCTCACGTGTTTAATTAATTAACAAAAATCTCTTTTTATTTTTCTTTTTTATTTTTTTAATTACGCAAAATTGACCCGTATTTCTAGGGAGATAGGGTCGATTTTATTATTACTTCATTATTTCATTTCTATTTCGTGTTATTTTAATTCATTTTCTCTTTTTAATTCCAACCTAACTTACCCAGTAGGGACCCGTATGCTTAGGGACATAAGGTCGATTTTCATATTTTATTTTTCATTAATTATCTCTCAATTTTATTAAAACTGAAATAACTCTAAAACGGAGCGAGTTAGCCCGATTTTGAGGTCGACCTACGTACACTAGTGTAACTAGTGTACGTGCCGAGACCCCAGATCACCTCCTCCAGACCCCCCCAAATTAAATTTTATTTTATCAATTATTCAAATTTTATTTTATTTCAACTTAATTCTAACTATTTTACACATTATAAATTAAAAATTATACACAATAGCCCAGTAAGGTAGGGAGGACCAAGCCCCTTATCCCCCAGAGCAACAAACAGAATTTTGTCATTTTCCAAAATAATTAAGCCGCCACTGAATCTGAACCGACCTTCAAAACTATAACACTAAAACGCTGATAACTCGTTAACGGAGAGAGATAGCCCGATTTTGAGGTCGACCTACGTACACTAGTGTAACTAGTGTACGTGCCGAGACTCCAGATCACCTCCTCCAGACCCCCCCAAATTAAATTTTATTATCTCTTGTTTATTTTTATTATCAAAAAATTTTAAATTTTACATTTTCTTTTTATTATAAATTAGTATTAGGTATTAAGTTAGGTATTAAGTAAGCTATAGTAGGGACGTTTACAACATACAAATTTTTTTTTTTTTTTTTTTTTTTTTTTTTTTTTTTTTTTTTTTTTTTTTTTTTTTTTTTTTTTTTTTTTTTTTTTTTTTTTTTCTTTCTCTCGGCTCTTAAGTATAATATAAGACCGTAGGAGTAAAGAAAACTAACAAAATGCTTAGGACGCCAGGATTAAACCGTAAAACGGAGGAGACAGAGCTCCCTAAGACTTCTTCTGAAGGGGCACACACCACCACCCCAACCCCTCTTAATATCATCATCCCACCCACCCAACCATCCATAGCAATAGTTGAAACTCCCAAACAAAGGGACAAAGTAGCCGAAGCGAAGCTTTGCTTAATCAAAATAAAATCACAACTAAGACTATCGAGGAATATAAAAACAGAGATAAAAGACGAGATAACCTCGGCGGCGGAGAACTTGTACCAATTGGTGAAGGAGATAGGTCAGATAACTATTAAAAAGAAGGATATAAACAAAACATTCATCCTGCAAGAGGAAAGGGAACCAGAGGCTGATAAAATAGAGATAGAAAAACAACTGTTACAAAAACTAACCGAACATAGCGACCAGATAGAAAAAAATAGAATAGAAATGGAACGCCTTAGGGAAACGATAGAGAAGGGACATAAGGACATTGAAGCAAGGGCAACCTACGCGAGTGTAGTGGCCGCTTCCCCGAGGACGCAGCCCCCGGAGCACGCGGCTATTCACTCGGTGGTAATAACATCAACAGACGAGGAGGAAACAAGCGACCAAGTAATGGAGAAGATAAGAAAGGCGGTCAACGCAAAAGAGGAAGGCTTCCAGATAGATAGGGTACGTAAGGCAAGAGGCAGAAAAGTGATCTTGGGATGCAAGTCGAAAACAGAAGTAGATAGGGTAAGAGAGAGAC
Organism: Orthosia incerta; assembly: GCA_948252205.1. Lineage (NCBI taxonomy): Eukaryota > Metazoa > Arthropoda > Insecta > Lepidoptera > Noctuidae > Orthosia > Orthosia incerta. The sequence continues at coordinate 31,437,082 of OX411755.1, read as the reverse complement.
TAAACAAAGAAGGTGCGGATCTGAGAGTGGAAGAGATTAAAAATAAGGACCCATTAATAATCATAAGAAACGTTAATAGGTTCAACACAGACGAGGACATAGGCAAAGCGCTGAGACAGCAAAATAAGCATCTGTTAAAGGACGTACCGGAGGAACAATACAGAGCCACAATTAGATATAAGAAGAGCGCGCGGAACCCTCACCAGCAACATGTGGTACTGAGTGTGTCCCCCCAAGTATGGAGTATACTAACGGCGGCAAACTGCATACATATCGATATGCAGAGACTGAGGGCAGAAGATCAGTCGCCGTTGGTCCAGTGCTCGAAGTGTCTGGGATACGGGCACACAAAGAAAACGTGCCATGAGGAGAAGGACAGATGCGCTCATTGCGGAGGGTCACACTTCCGAACGGAATGCGAAGTCTACCACGCAAATGAGGCGCCGGCATGTATAAACTGCCAGAAGGCAAGCATAACAAATAACAGGCACAACGCATTCAGCTCGGACTGCCCGGTACGCACAAAATGGGAGACTTTAGCGAGGTCCACAGTAGCCTACCAGTGTTAAGGTGGATACGGGCAATAACCGGAACAGCACAGAAAAACAAGGAGGACACCAGTATCGCGTAATACAAGCCAACCTGCAGAGGTGCAAACAAGCAACAGATGAGCTGATCATGGAGGCAGCTAAAAGGAAGGTTGCGTTTGCACTTCTGCAGGAACCATACACCGGATCAAGCAAGAAAATGAAAACCTACCAGGGCACCCGAACGATCCAATTTGAAGGAAACACGGACAAAACAAACAAGTCTGCAATTGTGGTGTTCGATGACAACATTGACGTAACCCAGTGCCCCGGGCTGACCACAGAAAACATTGCAGTGGTACGACTGAGAACTGAGGCCTGGAACATTGTTGTCATCTCGGTATACCTGGAGGGAGATGCAAAAATAGAAGAAGACATAGAACACATCCAAGAAATTATCAAAGTAGTGGGAAATAAAAGCATGATACTGGGGGGGGATGTAAACGCGTGGAACATATGGTGGGGGAGTAGGGAGAATAATAGGAGAGGGCAAGAGTTGGCAGGAGCATTGGACGAGATGGAGCTGCACATTCTCAACCAGGGCTTCAAACCCACCTTTGATTGTCACAGAGGAGGAAGGCATTTTACAAGCTGTGTGGACATCACGGTGTGCACGTCAGATATGCTTGGCAAAATAGCAAACTGGAGACTGGACGGTAACCTCACAGTGTCAGACCACAAAGCAATCCTGTTCGAAGTAAATCTGAGAAAATCAAAAGGCATAGATATTAAAAGAACAACTAGAATTTATAACACAAGAAAAGCAGATTGGACAGAATTCAGAACAGACATTAAACAAAATTGGGAAAGAATAAACATTAATTTGGAAGAAATAACAAAAATAACGACAGAAGAAGAACTAAACAATAAAGTAGAAGAATACACTAAAGTCATAGAAGAAGCATGCAAACGAAATATACCTGAGGCCGGACAAAAGAAGAAAGCAGGATTGTCTTGGTGGACAGAAGAACTGACACAGAAGAAGAAAGAGGTGAAAACACTCAAAAAGCGCATACCAAATGCCGCTCAGGTGCGCAGAGAGAGTGTTGTCCAAGCATATCTGGACGCGAAGGAGGAATACCGGCAGCTTGTGGAGAAAGCCAGAACAACAAGCTGGAAAAAGTTCTGCGAAAAACAAGATAGGGAAACCATGTGGGATGGAATATATAGGGTGATAGGCCGCACGACAGTTAGGCAGGAGGACACCCCCCTGATTAAAAATGGGAAAGTATTGGAAGGCGAAGAGTCTGCCAGGGCTCTAGCGGAGGCATTCTATCCGGAAGACGATGCGCTGTCGGACAGTGTAGCCCACAAGGCAATTAGAATTAGGGCAGAAAAATTAAGCGAGGACAAAGGTGATGAGCTACCTGACCCTCCATTCACTATCGAAGAGCTGATGATTGCGACGGATAGCTTCAACCCAAAAAAGGCGCCAGGGCTAGATGGGTTCACTCCGGACATATGTAGGGCAGCCATAGCGTGCAAACCGGAGTTATTTTTAGCGTTGCTCAATAAATGCCTAGAGCTATCGCTCTTCCCTACGGTGTGGAAAGAGGCGGTAATAGTTATATTAAGGAAACCGGGGAAAGATGACTACTCAAATCCCAAATCCTACCGGCCGATTGGGCTATTGCCGGTATTAGGGAAAATTTATGAGAAGATGCTGGTGAAGCGAGTCAGGTGGCATACCCTCCGACAAATGAGTCCCAAGCAGTACGGGTTCACACCGCAACGCAGTGCCGAGGACTCCCTCTATGACCTTATCAAGCATATCAGATCAAAACTGAAAGAGCAAAAAATTACATTAATCATATCGCTCGACATAGAGGGAGCCTTCGACAGTGCTTGGTGGCCCGCGGTAAGATGTAGGCTAGCCGAATCAAATTGCCCAGAAAATATCCGCAAAGTTTTAGATAGTTACCTGACGAACCGGAAGGTCAGGGTGAGATACGCTGGAGCAGAAGCTCGGAAGGCAACAGAGAAGGGATGTGTCCAAGGTTCCATCGGGGGACCCACATTCTGGAACGTTTTGCTGGATCCGTTATTAGCCAGTCTGGAGATGGGAGGGAACTACTGTCAGGCGTTCGCTGACGATGTGGTTCTGGTTTTCTCCGGCGATACAGCACTCGAGGTCCAGAGACAGGCGAATGCCGCCCTAAAACATGTCCAGGAGTGGGGTGAAGACAATAAACTGAAGTTTGCGCCTCAAAAGACAAAGGCCATGATAATTACAAACAAACTGAAGCACGACACACCACTTCTGAGCATGGGAGGGGTGGACATAGCCATGTCAAAGGAGATAAAGATACTGGGGTTGACGATAGACCATAAACTAACATTCAATGCACACGTAGCAAATGTCTGCCGCAAGGCATTGAACATATACAAACAGTTAGCGAGGGCAGCCAAAGTGGAGTGGGGGATCTCGCCGGAGATAACCAGAACTATATACGTAGCAGTAATAGAGCCTATTATAATGTACGCAGCAAGTGCCTGGTATCCAGCTGCTGAGAAATTAGGGATTAGGAAGTTTTTGAATGAGGTTCAGCGCGGATTCGTACAAAAAATGATAAAGTCTTATAGGACCACTTCGCTCAACGCGGCATTGTTGCTCTCGGGGATGCTTCCGCTGGATCTTAGGATCAGGGAAGCAGCCTCTCTTTATGAAATAAAAAAGGGACACTCAGTAAGAGTAGTCGGGGATAGGAGAGTGGAGCGACCCACACCGTATGTGGAACTACCACACCCAGCGACCCAAAAGGCAATAGAGTTCAAATTGGTGGCAGACGAGGCAGAGCTGGCCCAGCAAGAGGATGCCAGATATAAAATATATACTGACGGTAGTAAAATGAACGACAAAGTTGGGGCGGCTCTATCCTTTTGGGATGGAGACGTTGAAATCGAAACCAAAAAACTCAAACTGGACCAGTTCTGCACCGTATACCAGGCGGAGTTACTGGCGCTGGTGAAGGCTACCGAGATTGCGACCGAACGGTCCGGTGGTAGCTTCAATATCTACAGCGACTCTAGGTCGGCTCTTGAGGCGATTACGCACGGTGTTTCCCTTCACCCCCTCGTAGTAGCTATAAGAGAAAATATCTCAAAAGTTGTCAAACAGGAAAAGATACTAAGACTCTTTTGGATAAAAGCACACGTGGGGTTGGAGGGGAATGAAAGAGCAGACGCATTGGCAAAAGAGGCAGCTGTGGGTTTGAAGAAAAAGCCGGACTATGATGGATGCCCGGTATCCTTCATCAAGCGTCAGATACGCAATGAAACACTAGAAGTGTGGCACAATAGGTACGCAGAGGGAACCACCGCATCTACCACCAAAATGTTTTTCCCCGACGCGTTGAGCGCGTATAGGCTAATTAAAAAGATAACGCTCAATCCACGGCTGGTGCAGGTGTTGACGGGGCACGGCGGATTTTCCGAGTACTTGCACCGTTTCAAGCGCAAGGACAGCCCGGCGTGTCCCTGCGACACAGGTAGTAGCGAAAGCATAGAACACATCCTAGTGGAATGCCCATTATACACAAACTTAAGATATAACTTAGAGTCAGAAATAGATCGCAACCTAAAAAAAGAAAATTTAGCAGAAATTATAGCCAGTAAAAATATAAGAGATGACTTTTTAGACTTTTGTCAAAACATAGCTAGTAAGGTGATTGAAAGGAACAAAAATTAATGTATATTTTTCTATTGCTAATTATTGTGTTTTATTATTTCTCTTGTACTTGTTGATTATGTGTAATTATTTCGTTTATGTTTATTTTGTTATTATTTTAGTTATAAAATGTCGATTTTGTTTTATTATTTTAATTGTATTTACAAATTTGGTGTTATTATTCAGTTTTTATTTTGACAATTCTGTTTTATTATTTTAATTGTACTTTTTGATTTTGTGTATTATTTTGTTTATATTTTCAAACTTGTTTATATTATGTCAGTAAATTTTATTATTTGTCCATATTTTGCTTTTGCACACTATATACTGTGTTAGTTTTAAGGTAGATATTTTTATTAAAATAATGTAAATATAAATAATGGTAAAATAATAGTGTATGTAAGAGATTGTTTAAGGACAGGGCACAATAAAGTGCGAAATTGTTAATTAAGTAAAAAAGTAGATTTGTTAATATAAATAATAGATAGTAATAAAAAATTGTAACCGCACAGACGGAAATAAATAGTAATTAGTAATAAAGTAGGCACTGGTCTCTCCGTCAATGGAAGACACACCAGTGGGATTTTTGTAATCTCTAATAAAAAAAAAAAAAAAAAAAAAAAAAAAACCTAACCTAACCTAACCTAACCTAACCTAACCTAACCTAACCTAACCTAACCTAACCTAACCTAACCTAACCTAACCTAACCTAACCTAACCTAACCTAACCTAACCTAACCTAACCTAACCTAACCTAACCTAACCTAACCTAACCTAACCTAACCTAACCTAACCTAACCTAACCTAACCTAACCTAACCTAACCTAACCTAACCTAACCTAACCTAACCTAACCTAACCTAACCTAACCTAACCTAACCTAACCTAACCTAACCTAACCTAACCCAGTAGTTAGCCACCCGCGCGCCCGAACGGTCACGTTTTCCGAGCTCCGTAGCGTCGAAATCAAGCTCCGCAGCGAAGAAACAGTGAAAAAATCGTGTATTCGGCCTTTCGCGACGTAAAAACCCGTGCGATACCTTAAAAGTTGCGCGCTGACGAGCACTAACGAATGGTGTTTTCAGAATTAAAATCGGATAAAAACTGAAAGAATTGTGACGAAAAGAAAACGCAAAAAACGGCAAAAAGTGCAAACAAAAGTATAAAGTGGCGTGCGGCGCTCGATTAGTCGCTGCGACCTATAAATTTTAAATTACCCAGTGAAGTGATACCTAAGTGCCTACATCCTCACGAAATTTTGGATTTTTTGACCCCTCCTAAGAGGGTCTTTTACCCCCTTTTACGGAGCGCGGGAGCAGAAATCACGGCCAAAAGGTAAACATTGCGGGAGATAATTTATAAAACGCGATTAGTCGCGGCGACCTATAGTTTTTATTAGCTGTAAAATAGTGGTAGCTCATAGACTATAACCCATAAAAAACTCAGATTTTTTAAGTGAGTGTAAAATACTTTCGCGACATTATTTTACCAAACCGGGAGTGAAATTGACAAAATCTCGCCGAAAAGTTCAAACTTTTTCAAAGTTGAGGGAATTCCACCCAAAATAGTGTTTAAAAGTGATAAACTTAGTGCTATCAACAATCCTAGACCACTGGAAGCAATTTTCCGTGAAGTCCTAGGCCTTAAACAGCGGCTTAAGGCGCCCGCAGAAATTCCACGCGCAGAAAAACCCACGGGAACCAGTCCAGGAACGCGATCCTCGAGATCTGTGGACCTGGAAAGGTACCTGGGCCAGCCAGCAACCACCCTGGAAAGTTTCGCGAGGATCCTAGGACTCTAAGTGCCGACAAAAAGTATTTGCTGTTTTTAAATTTTATTTTTTCCATTTTAATATTTTTTAACATTCCCAGCACTATCATTATCACCAAATTTAAAATAGAGTTCAATAGAATAGCTAATTGCCAATCATATAAAAAATCAGTGTTAAATTTAAACTCAATTTTCTATTTTTAAACTAAATTTCCTTAAAATCACATTCTTTTCGCACGCTTCATGTTAACGTGGTAATTCTGTTGTTACGCATCGGAGACCTAAATCTGGTCATAACTTGGTCTAGGTTAGACCTAGACAGAAAGTGAAGCCAGATTTGGAGTTTCTGGAGCCCAAGCTTATAATTTGCTAATTTAGAATTTTAAAATACCGACAAATAAAAAAGTGCATTTTCAAAGTGCCATCGGGAATGTTAAAGAACACTGCGTAGTACTTACCGACTTTTACTGTTTTAAATTAAAATACTCTGGAACTTTATGTTTTATGTTTTGTGTGTCTTGTGTGTTTTTGTGTGTTCACGTATGGACCTAAAATAATTCTGTTTTTATTCTTAATTTTACATTTTAATAATTCTGCTAAACCAAGCAAAACTGACCCGTATTAATAGGGCCATAAGGTTGCGATCTTCTTTCTCTTGGTGTTAGTTTAGATCTTAAAAATTTCTTTAATTTAATAATTATTACATTTTATAATAACTCAAAATAGACCAGTATTATAAGGACATAGAGTCAATTCTAATTCCCCTCACGGGTACTTAAAACCTGTTAAATAACAAAAATCTTTTATTAAAATTTATTACACAAAATTGACCCGTATTGTAGGGACATAGAGTCAATTTTATTTTCCTCACGCGTTTAAAACCGGGTAATCAACAAAAATCTTTTTATTTTTAAAATTAATTACGCAAAATTGACCCATAATTGTAGGGACATAGGGTCGATTATATTATTATCTCATTCTATATCGTGTTATTTTTAATTCATTTTCTATTTTACAAGTCAATTTTATTTACCCAGTAGGGACCGTAAACGTAGGGACGTAAGGACGATTTTATTTCTCCTCACGTGTTTAATTAATTAACAAAAATCTCTTTTTATTTTTCTTTTTTATTTTTTAATTACGCAAAATTGACCCGTATTTCCAGGGAGATAGGGTCGATTTTATTATTACTTCATTATTTCATTTCTATTTCGTGTTATTTTAATTCATTTTCTCTTTTTAAATTCCAATCTAATTTACCCAGTAGGGACCCGTATGTTTAGGGACATAAGGTCGATTTTCATATTTTATTTTTCATTAATTATCTCTCAATTTTATTAAAACTGAAATAACTCTAAAACGGAGCGAGTTAGCCCGATTTTGAGGTCGACCTACGTACACTAGTGTAACTAGTGTACGTGCCGAGACCCCAGATCACCTCCTCCAGACCCCCCCAAATTAAATTTTATTTTATCAATTATTCAAATTTTATTTTATTTCAACTTAATTCTAACTATTTTACACATTATAAATTAAAAATTATACACAATAGCCCAGTAAGGTAGGGAGGACCAAGCCCCTTATCCCCCAGAGCAACAAACAGAATTTTGTCATTTTCCAAAATAATAAAGCCGCCACTGAATCTGAACCGACCTTCAAAACTATAACACTAAAACGCTGATAACTCGTTAACGGAGAGAGATAGCCCGATTTTGAGGTCGACCTACGTACACTAGTGTAACTAGTGTACGTGCCGAGACTCCAGATCACCTCCTCCAGACCCCCCCAAATTAAATTTTATTATCTCTTGTTTATTTTTATTATCAAAAATTTTTAAATTTTACATTTTCTTTTTATTATAAATTAGTATTAGGTATTAAGTTAGGTATTAAGTAAGCTATAGTAGGGACGTTTACAACATAATTTTTTTTTTTTTTTTTTTTTTTTTTTTTTTTTTTTTTTTTTTTTTTTTTTTTTTTTTTTTTTTTTTTTTTTTTTTTTCTCGGCTCTTAAGTATAATATAAGACCGTAGGAGTAAAGAAAACTAACAAAATGCTTAGGACGCCAGGATTAAACCGTAAAACGGAGGAGACAGAGCTCCCTAAGACTTCTTCTGAAGGGGCACACACCACCACCCCAACCCCTCTTAATATCATCATCCCACCCACCCAACCATCCATAGCAATAGTCGAAACTCCCAAACAAAGGGACAAAGTAGCCGAAGCGAAGCTTTGCTTAATCAAAATAAAATCACAACTAAGACTATCGAGGAATATAAAAACAGAGATAAAAGACGAGATAACCTCGGCGGCGGAGAACTTGTACCAATTGGTGAAGGAGATAGGTCAGATAACTATTAAAAAGAAGGATATAAACAAAACATTCATCCTGCAAGAGGAAAGGGAACCAGAGGCTGATAAAATAGAGATAGAAAAACAACTGTTACAAAAACTAACCGAACATAGCGACCAGATAGAAAAAAATAGAATAGAAATGGAACGCCTTAGGGAAACGATAGAGAAGGGACATAAGGACATTGAAGCAAGGGCAACCTACGCGAGTGTAGTGGCCGCTTCCCCGAGGACGCAGCCCCCGGAGCACGCGGCTATTCACTCGGTGGTAATAACATCAACAGACGAGGAGGAAACAAGCGACCAAGTAATGGAGAAGATAAGAAAGGCGGTCAACGCAAAAGAGGAAGGCTTCCAGATAGATAGGGTACGTAAGGCAAGAGGCAGAAAAGTGATCTTGGGATGCAAGTCGAAAACAGAAGTAGATAGGGTAAGAGAGAGACTAAACAAAGAAGGTGCGGATCTGAGAGTGGAAGAGATTAAAAATAAGGACCCATTAATAATCATAAGAAACGTTAATAGGTTCAACACAGACGAGGACATAGGCAAAGCGCTGAGACAGCAAAATAAGCATCTGTTAAAGGACGTACCGGAGGAACAATACAGAGCCACAATTAGATATAAGAAGAGCGCGCGGAACCCTCACCAGCAACATGTGGTACTGAGTGTGTCCCCCCAAGTATGGAGTATACTAACGGCGGCAAACTGCATACATATCGATATGCAGAGACTGAGGGCAGAAGATCAGTCGCCGTTGGTCCAGTGCTCGAAGTGTCTGGGATACGGGCACACAAAGAAAACGTGCCATGAGGAGAAGGACAGATGCGCTCATTGCGGAGGGTCACACTTCCGAACGGAATGCGAAGTCTACCACGCAAATGAGGCGCCGGCATGTATAAACTGCCAGAAGGCAAGCATAACAAATAACAGGCACAACGCATTCAGCTCGGACTGCCCGGTACGCACAAAATGGGAGACTTTAGCGAGGTCCACAGTAGCCTACCAGTGTTAAGGTGGATACGGGCAATAACCGGAACAGCACAGAAAAACAAGGAGGACACCAGTATCGCGTAATACAAGCCAACCTGCAGAGGTGCAAACAAGCAACAGATGAGCTGATCATGGAGGCAGCTAAAAGGAAGGTTGCGTTTGCACTTCTGCAGGAACCATACACCGGATCAAGCAAGAAAATGAAAACCTACCAGGGCACCCGAACGATCCAATTTGAAGGAAACACGGACAAAACAAACAAGTCTGCAATTGTGGTGTTCGATGACAACATTGACGTAACCCAGTGCCCCAGGCTGACCACAGAAAACATTGCAGTGGTACGACTGAGAACTGAGGCCTGGAACATTGTTGTCATCTCGGTATACCTGGAGGGAGATGCAAAAATAGAAGAAGACATAGAACACATCCAAGAAATTATCAAAGTAGTGGGAAATAAAAGCATGATACTGGGGGGGGATGTAAACGCGTGGAACATATGGTGGGGGAGTAGGGAGAATAATAGGAGAGGGCAAGAGTTGGCAGGAGCATTGGACGAGATGGAGCTGCACATTCTCAACCAGGGCTTCAAACCCACCTTTGATTGTCACAGAGGAGGAAGGCATTTTACAAGCTGTGTGGACATCACGGTGTGCACGTCAGATATGCTTGGCAAAATAGCAAACTGGAGACTGGACGGTAACCTCACAGTGTCAGACCACAAAGCAATCTTGTTCGAAGTAAATCTGAGAAAATCAAAAGGCATAGATATTAAAAGAACAACTAGAATTTATAACACAAGAAAAGCAGATTGGACAGAATTCAGAACAGACATTAAACAGAATTGGGAAAGAATAAACATTAATTTGGAAGAAATAACAAAAATAACGACAGAAGAAGAACTAAACAATAAAGTAGAAGAATACACTAAAGTCATAGAAGAAGCATGCAAACGAAATATACCTGAGGCCGGACAAAAGAAGAAAGCAGGATTGTCTTGGTGGACAGAAGAACTGACACAGAAGAAGAAAGAGGTGAAAACACTCAAAAAGCGCATACCAAATGCCGCTCAGGTGCGCAGAGAGAGTGTTGTCCAAGCATATCTGGACGCGAAGGAGGAATACCGGCAGCTTGTGGAGAAAGCCAGAACAACAAGCTGGAAAAAGTTCTGCGAAAAACAAGATAGGGAAACCATGTGGGATGGAATATATAGGGTGATAGGCCGCACGACAGTTAGGCAGGAGGACACCCCCCTGATTAAAAATGGGAAAGTATTGGAAGGCGAAGAGTCTGCCAGGGCTCTAGCGGAGGCATTCTATCCGGAAGACGATGCGCTGTCGGACAGTGTAGCCCACAAGGCAATTAGAATTAGGGCAGAAAAATTAAGCGAGGACAAAGGTGATGAGCTACCTGACCCTCCATTCACTATCGAAGAGCTGATGATTGCGACGGATAGCTTCAACCCAAAAAAGGCGCCAGGGCTAGATGGGTTCACTCCGGACATATGTAGGGCAGCCATAGCGTGCAAACCGGAGTTATTTTTAGCGTTGCTCAATAAATGCCTAGAGCTATCGCTCTTCCCTACGGTGTGGAAAGAGGCGGTAATAGTTATATTAAGGAAACCGGGGAAAGATGACTACTCAAATCCCAAATCCTACCGGCCGATTGGGCTATTGCCGGTATTAGGGAAAATTTATGAGAAGATGCTGGTGAAGCGAGTCAGGTGGCATACCCTCCGACAAATGAGTCCCAAGCAGTACGGGTTCACACCGCAACGCAGTGCCGAAGACTCCCTCTATGACCTTATCAAGCATATCAGATCAAAACTGAAAGAGCAAAAAATTACATTAGTCATATCGCTCGACATAGAGGGAGCCTTCGACAGTGCTTGGTGGCCCGCGGTAAGATGTAGGCTAGCCGAATCAAATTGCCCAGAAAATATCCGCAAAGTTTTAGATAGTTACCTGACGAACCGGAAGGTCAGGGTGAGATACGCTGGAGCAGAAGCTCGGAAGGCAACAGAGAAGGGATGTGTCCAAGGTTCCATCGGGGGACCCACATTCTGGAACGTTTTGCTGGATCCGTTATTAGCCAGTCTGGAGATGGGAGGGAACTACTGTCAGGCGTTCGCTGACGATGTGGTTCTGGTTTTCTCCGGCGATACAGCACTCGAGGTCCAGAGACAGGCGAATGCCGCCCTAAAACATGTCCAGGAGTGGGGTGAAGACAATAAACTGAAGTTTGCGCCTCAAAAGACAAAGGCCATGATAATTACAAACAAACTGAAGCACGACACACCACTTCTGAGCATGGGAGGGGTGGACATAGCCATGTCAAAGGAGATAAAGATACTGGGGTTGACGATAGACCATAAACTAACATTCAATGCACACGTAGCAAATGTCTGCCGCAAGGCATTGAACATATACAAACAGTTAGCGAGGGCAGCCAAAGTGGAGTGGGGGATCTCGCCGGAGATAACCAGAACTATATACGTAGCAGTAATAGAGCCTATTATAATGTACGCAGCAAGTGCCTGGTATCCAGCTGCTGAGAAATTAGGGATTAGGAAGTTTTTGAATGAGGTTCAGCGCGGATTCGTACAAAAAATGATAAAGTCTTATAGGACCACTTCGCTCAACGCGGCATTGTTGCTCTCGGGGATGCTTCCGCTGGATCTTAGGATCAGGGAAGCAGCCTCTCTTTATGAAATAAAAAAGGGACACTCAGTAAGAGTAGTCGGGGATAGGAGAGTGGAGCGACCCACACCGTATGTGGAACTACCACACCCAGCGACCCAAAAGGCAATAGAGTTCAAATTGGTGGCAGACGAGGCAGAGCTGGCCCAGCAAGAGGATGCCAGATATAAAATATATACTGACGGTAGTAAAATGAACGACAAAGTTGGGGCGGCTCTATCCTTTTGGGATGGAGACGTTGAAATTGAAACCAAAAAACTCAAGCTGGACCAGTTCTGCACCGTATACCAGGCGGAGTTACTGGCGCTGGTGAAGGCTACCGAGATTGCGACCGAACGGTCCGGTGGTAGCTTCAATATCTACAGCGACTCTAGGTCGGCTCTTGAGGCGATTACGCACGGTGTTTCCCTTCACCCCCTCGTAGTAGCTATAAGAGAAAATATCTCAAAAGTTGTCAAACAGGAAAAGATACTAAGACTCTTTTGGATAAAAGCACACGTGGGGTTGGAGGGGAATGAAAGAGCAGACGCATTGGCAAAAGAGGCAGCTGTGGGTTTGAAGAAAAAGCCGGACTATGATGGATGCCCGGTATCCTTCATCAAGCGTCAGATACGCAATGAAACATTGGAAGTGTGGCACAATAGGTACGCAGAGGGAACCACCGCATCTACCACCAAAATGTTTTTCCCCGACGCGTTGAGCGCGTATAGGCTAATTAAAAAGATAACGCTCAATCCACGACTGGTGCAGGTGTTGACGGGGCACGGCGGATTTTCCGAGTACTTGCACCGTTTCAAGCGCAAGGACAGCCCGGCGTGTCCCTGCGACACAGGTAGTAGCGAAAGCATAGAACACATCCTAGTGGAATGCCCATTATACACAAACCTAAGATATAACTTAGAGTCAGAAATAGATCGCAACCTTAAAAAAGAAAATTTAGCAGAAATTATAGCCAGTAAAAATATAAGAGATGACTTTTTAGACTTTTGTCAAAACATAGCTAGTAAGGTGATTGAAAGGAACAAAAATTAATGCACTATTGTGTTTTCTATGTATATTTTTCTACTGCTAATTATTGTGTTTTATTATTTCTCTTGTACTTGTTGATTATGTGTAATTATTTCGTTTATAATTTGTCAATATTGTTTTAAAATGTCGATTTTGTTTTATTATTTTAATTGTATTTACAAATTTGGTGTTATTATTCAGTTTTTATTTTGACAATTCTGTTTTATTATTTTAATTGTACTTTTTGATTTTGTGTATTATTTTGTTTATATTTTCAAACTTGTATTATTATGTCAGTAAATTTTATTATTTGTCCATATTTTGCTTTTGCACACTATATACTGTGTTAGTTTTAAGGTAGATATTTTTATTAAAATAATGTAAATATAAATAATGGTAAAATAATAGTGTATGTAAGAGATTGTTTAAGGACAGGGCACAATAAAGTGCGAAATTGTAATTAAGTAAAAAAGTAGATTTGTTAATATAAATAATAGTCAGTAATAAAAAATTGTAACCGCACAGACGGAAATAAATAGTAATTAGTAATAAAGTAGGCACTGGTCTCTCCGTCAATGGAAGACACACCAGTGGGATTTTTGTAATCTCTAATAAAAAAAAAAAAAAAAAAAAAAAAAAAAAAAAAAAAAACCTAACCTAACCTAACCTAACCTAACCTAACCTTTTTTTTTTTTTTTTTTTTTTTTTGATCACGCTGGGAAAAAATGCATTACGCATACCCACCCATTGGGGGAATGGGGGGGCTATGTGGGACTCCCCGGGCTGAGGCCCGGTATACCCACTAAAATAACCCAGCGGCACTCCCGCATCGTCTTTATGGAGGAGGACTGGGAAACTGGCACAGCCTTTACGTCCAGTCCTCCGCCGACGACTGCCCGCCTTTACGGCAGGCCCCTCACGCCCCTCCCTTAGTGGAGGGGCCCGGGAACGACCGCAGTGCTCGGCCGTTCCCGCCCGACGAGGGTGGCGATTTGTGCAATGCGAGCGAGAGGTGCCCCCGCACCTGTCGCCCGCTAATCGCCACCAGGAGGTGGGAGGAGACGGTCATACAACCGCCTTCTCCCACCCCTTCTTCGCCTGCGGAGCGGCGGCGCGAGAGGATCGTCCTCCCGCGCACGCTCCGCCGCCTCCTTTTGCGACATCACGACCTCGCAAAAGGAGGCAACCGCCGCCCAGGCCTCCTCACTCCCCAGCATGGAGTTGACCACTCCGGGAAGTGAGAGGTCCTGCCCGATCACACTAATCAGGACACGGCGCAGCTCTGCCCAGGCACGGCACACCTCGAGGGTGTGCTGCGCCGTGTCCTCTGCCGCGCCGCAGTCGTGGCACGCTGGGGTTTCCTCCCTCCGGATCCGGTGCAGGTGCGTTCCGAAACAACCATGTCCGGACAACACCTGCACTAGACGGAACGAGAGGAAACCGTGAGGCCGCTCGAGCCAGTCCCGCAGGACTGGACCGAGCGCGTCCAGCGTCCGACGGCCAAAGAAGGCGGTGGCGAGGTCCTCCGTCCAGTGACGGACGATTGCGTCCCTCGCCTCCCGCCGCACGGCCTCCCGCTCTTCGGCGGTGGGGCGCTCTCCGAGCGCCTTCCGCCGCGCCGTCCATTCGTACACTCTGGCGAGCACCCATGCCTCCAACTCCCAGGGAGGGGTGCCCGCCAGAGCGCACGCCGCCGAGAAGCCCACTGAGCGGTAGGCCCTCGCCACCCGCTGTGCAATGGCCCTTTGTGGCCTGCGGATGGCGGTTGCATTCTCCCTCCTTTGGAGGGAGTCCGCCCAGATGGGTGCCCCGTAAAGCGCCATGCTCTTTAAGATGCCGGCATAGAGGCGCCGGCATCGCGTCTTGGGCCCCCCAAGGTTCGGGAGGAGCCATGAGAGGGCGTCCGCGGCTTTCAGCAGGCGCGTCGAAAGCCCGCTAAAGTGTGGGCCGAAGCGCCACCTGCTGTCCAGCACGAGGCCCAGATACTTCATCCGGACCCCGACCTCTATCCGGACGCCCTCGACGACGATGTGGGCATCAGGCGGGCGGCGCTGCCGAGGCCCGTGGAAGAACACGGCCTCGGTCTTGTTCAGCGCCACCCTCAATCCAAGCCGGCGGATCCTACCCGCCACCAACGATCCGCCGGCTGAGGCCAAACAGGCTGCCTCCCCAAAGTCCCTCCCCCGGGCAACGAGGAGAGTGTCATCCGCGTAACAGATGACACTCGTGCCCTGGAGGAGGGCGCCCCGCAGGAGCCAGTCAAATCCGATGTTCCACAAGGGGGGCCCAAGCACCGACCCCTGCGGAACACCGGACTCCGCACCGTAACGCCTGATCCTGGCCGTCTTGTCCACCAGGAGGACCTCTCTGTCCTCCAGGTAGCTGGCCAGGATCACCCGCAGATATTGGGGCACTCCATGGAACCGGAGTGCCTCCAATATGGTCGCGTGGGGGACGGAGTTGAAGGCGTTTGCAATATCAAACGACACCGCCAACACTCCGTCCCCCGCGGCCACCGCCTCCTGCACCTGGCCCTTCAGCAGGGCCAAGGCATCGACTGTCGAACGCCCCTTTCGAAATCCGAACTGGGCGTCCGACAGGTCTGGTCCCACCCCCCGCAGATGACTGTTGAGCCGGTCGGCGACTATCCCCTCGAACAATTTACCGACCTCATCGAGAAGGACGATGGGCCGGTATGCCGAGGGGGAGTCCGCCGGGCGTCCCTCTTTTCGGAGGAGGCAAAGCTGCCCCTCCCTCCACAGTTTCGGGAACCTTCTAGCCGTAAGGCACGCGCTGAAGAGGTCCCGAAACCTGTCCTCCATTTGGGAGGCAGCTATCGCCACCACCCGAGCGGGGACGCCGTCCGGCCCAGGGGCCGTCTTCTTCGCCCGGAGGCGAAGTATCCCCTCGTGGACTTCATCCACCGTCACCGGGGGCACCTCGTCCCCCGGCGGAGCCGCTTCCTGCGGGGGGTCCATTGCTGGTGGGGCGAAGTCGGTCCTGCGTGGAAACAGGGACCGGACCACCCCATCCAGCAACGCCGGCTCGAGGGTCTCCGACAGGGGGGGACCGTAGGGCCGCAGCTTGCTCCGCGCCAGCTTATACGGCCTCCCGTATGGATCCCTGTCGAGACCCTCCAACATCTCGGCCCTTGCCGAGTCCTTGGCGGCGCACATTCCCGTCTTGAGGACCGCCTTTGCCTCCAGGTAGGAGGCGTAGAGGCGATCCTCCTCGACCTGAGATCGGGTGGTGCGCCGCCGGCTCCGCGTGTAGGCCCTCCTGGCCGCCACGCAGGAGGCCCGGAGCCCCGTCAACTCCTCCGTCCACCAATAGACGGCGCGACGGGGAGGCGGACGGCGTGACCGAGGCATGCTGGAGTTACACACCTCGGTCAGGGACCCTCGGAGCTGGACCGCCGCGGCGTCCACGTCCAGGGCCTCCACAGGGGGCGAGAGCCAGTCCTGGAGGAACGCCGCCTCCTGGGCTGCCTCCCGGTCCAGGCGGGTGAGAGCCCACCGCGGGAAGGCAGACCGGCCTGAACGGGCCGTCCCACCCCGGGGGCCGGTGGAGATGTCGAACCGCACATATCGGTGGTCCGACAAAGTCTCCACCGTCTCCACCCGCCAGTCCACGACGCGGGCGGCCAGGGCAGGGGTGGCAAACGAGACGTCTACCACCGATCCCCCCCGTTGCCGCACACACGTGTGGACCGCCCCCCTGTTGAGGAGGGACACACCGCACGAGGCCGCCCAAAATTCGGTGGCGAGTCCCCGGACGTCGCAGGAGGCAGCCGGGTTGCCCCAAGCCTCCGCCTTGGCGTTCAGGTCGCCCATAATGGCGACCTGGCGCGGCGCCGCCCTCCCTACGACTGCAGTGAGGACCTCGAGGAAGTCCTCAAAGTCGGAGAGAGGGCGGTTTGGGGAGAAGTAGACCCCAACCAGGGCCATATCTCTCCCCCCCCCCACGCGGCGGCCACGTATCCCGGTCCCCTCTCTAAAAGCGAGAGGGGAAGGGAGTCCGTGGAAGACCGCGCCTTCAACGCCACCAAGCCGTCCCGATCGCCCAGCCAGGTGCTGGGGACCGAGTACGGCTCGGCGACCACCGCCACGTCCACCAACCACTCGGCCATGGTCTGCATGAGCAGATCCTGGGCCGCCCGGCAGTGGTTGGTGTTCGCCTGAAGGATGCGATGTTCGGCCCTATCCATCAGTCGGACATCGCACCCCCCTCCTCCTCATTCAGGCCAGCAGCAGCCGAAACGCCAACCTCTGGCACCACGGCGGCGGTAGCGGCAGGCTGTCTCGGCGCCTGGGCTTTTCCTCTCTTTGGGGGAGGATTGCACATCCTCCCCTGCATTATATGGCCTGCGGGGCGGCCACTGGCGGCACAGACAGCGCAGTGCGGCGCGGCCGCCTTGCACTCGGCGGACTTGTGGCCCTCCTTGCCGCAACGGTAACAGCTGTCCGTCCGATCCACCGTGGACGGACAGAGGGGCCGGGTGTGCCCGACTCCAAAGCACCTGTAGCACCGCAAGGGCTGTGCCGCAAGTGCCCGGACCACACCCGAGCCGAAGCCGACGTTAAGCCGTCCTTTGTCAAGGACGGCTTTGGCCGCGGCGACTGGGCACTCCAGCCGAATGGCGCCCATGCCGCCGCGACCGGGCCTAATGTCCCGGCTTCGCACCGCTGCGACGCCACAGCCCCCCATTGCTGCGACCGCCGCCACCACCTCCTCCTTGGTGACCGTATCGTCAAGATCGGTCACCTCGATGGCCGCCGTCTTCACGGGCCTGGCCACCTTGGCCGCGTCCGCGATGACCTCCCGCAACTTTGTCGCGAAGAGGTCCGCGTTGGCACTGCCCTCTGCCCCCGGGAACTCGAAAATTCGAGCCCCGGCTTGGGTCCGCCGGCAGGAGACCTTGCCGATCCCCAACTGGGTGGGATCGGCATTGGCACGCGCCCGCAACAAAATGGACGCGTAGGTCTCCCCACGCTCCGCAGCCTCCGTGGTGAGCGTCACCACGACGGCTGCGGTCTTAGGAGGAACTAGATTCCTCCTGGTGCCGGCGGTTTGGGCTGTGGGAGCAGCGCTGGCGGCCCCGGGAGGCGGCCCTTTCCCCTTTCCATTCCCTTTCCCTTTGCCGGTTGCCTGCGACTGGCTGGGAGGGGTGGTGGTGGCGGGGATGGCAGGGACGACAGCTGCCGCGCCCTTGCCCTTGCCCTTGCCCTTCCCCCTGCCAACCACCCTCGTCCAGCCCTGCTGGTTGGTCGGGGTGGTGGCAGGCAGAAGGGGGTCCTCCTCCCTTTGTGGGGTTGGCTCCGGCCCACCCCTCCCCCCATCAGAGGCAAGCGGCAGCCGGTAGCTTTTCTCGGGCAGGAGCCGGTCCTCAATGCCTGCGATGCAGGCCCTCGTGAAGGCCCTCTCCTCCATCACAACCTTGCGGACGATATCCTCAAGGTTGGGGGAGGCGGAGCCCTCTCCCGCAGGTCGCGGCTCAGCCTGAGTTGGCCGGGCCGTGGCTTCAGCCAGTTTCTGGTGAAGCTGGCTGACCTCCGTCTGCAGGCGATCGACCTTCGCCTGCAGTTGCCGCGTCTCGTCGGTCGCCTGCCGCTGCACCAGCTCCGCGACGATGCCACGCATGCTCACGGCCCGGCATTTCAGGGACTTCTGAAAAGTCCCCTTTAAGTGGGAGGACTTGGAGGCGACCACCACTATCTCCTCCTCGTCCTCTGCCGCCATCCGCTCCAGCTCGGCCAGGGAGTGGTCCGAGTACAGGACTCGGGACGCGCCGTATCCAGAGCTGGCCCGGGAGACGCGCGCCCGTTGCTCGTTGGCCTCAACCCGCTCCTCCAGCTCTTTCTCGAGCTGCGTCCGCCGAGCCACGTCCAACTCGCGTTGGGCGTCCGCTAGACCCACGTCGTGGGTAACCGCTAACGGTTTTGTGGCCTTTTTGGCCTTGGCCTTTCTACCTGTCTCCTTCGCCGAACCCGACCCGGCCGAGGAGACATCGGAACCCTCCTTTAGGAAGGCCCGCTTGCGCGATCTCGATGGTGGCCGGGAATCCCCGACCACCATCGAGCTCGCGCCCGACACAACAGACTCGTTGTCGGAGTCCGACTCGTCCAACAACGTGTCGGACTCCGACAACGCGTCGCGTTGGCCCTTAGAAGGGCCTTTTGGTTGGCCCTGAGAAGGGCCTTTTGGTTTGCCGAGGGCAGACCGCGTTTTCGGCATTTTCAGTAGTCAGACAGTATCGTACACGATAAGACACAGATAAAATTCGCTACGATCGCACAGTTAACTTTGGCCGTACCCAGTTTGCCACTCCGTTACGGTGGTCAAACTGGGACGTTTCCGGGGGTCACGACGTGGACGTAAAAACTGTGAGGGGAACCCCCAACCTAACCTAACCTAACCTAACCTAACCTAACCTAACCTAACCTAACCTAACCTAACCTAACCTAACCTAACCTAACCTAACCTAACCTAACCTAACCTAACCTAACCTAACCTAACCTAACCTAACCTAACCTAACCTAACCTAACCTAACCTAACCTAACCTAACCTAACCTAACCTAACCTAACCTAACCTAACCTAACCTAACCTAACCTAACCTAACCTAACCTAACCTAACCTAACCTAACCTAACCTAACCTAACCTAACCTAACCTAACCTAACCTAACCTAACCTAACCTAACCTAACCTAACCTAACCTAACCTAACCTAACCTAACCTAACCTAACCTAACCTAACCTAACCTAACCTAACCTAACCTAACCTAACCTAACCTAACCTAACCTAACCTAACCTAACCCAGTCACCCGCGCACCGCCAACCCGAACGGTCACGTTTTTGCAAGCTCCGTACCTAAAAAATCAAGTTGTTGGTTTTTTCTAAGATATACACACGAGTGATAGCTTAAAAGTTGCGGGCTACCGAGGCCGTCATATCAGTGTTTTCAAAAAGAAAATCGGCCCAGTGAATAAAAAGTTATTCGATAAAACAAAAAATTTTCTGCGATCAAAAAAGTGAAAGAGTGAAAAATCTCGAAAAGTAGATCGTAAAGTGACAAAACGTGAACTGCTATTGTGTGCGCGCTGTCGAGCCCTATAGATTTGGCAGCAGTCCTGAATTTTTCCGCGCAAGGGCGCGGAAATACAGGAAAAAACAAAAATACGAGGTTCCAACGAGGCCCCCCTTTTGGGGTCGAAAAACATCCCTGACCACTCTCGGAGAACGAGGACAAGACGAGGACCCCGGAGGTCTTTTCAGAAGTAAGATCCGAGCTAAGGGTGCCGTTTTATGCACCATACAAGTTTTACCAACTTAGCCGTGCGGCTCCGAAAGGAGTAAACAACTCTGCCAGTCAAGATTTCCTGGGAATCCTGAGACATCCCGGCCTACAGCTCCTATACAAGCAGGCTGGGGAGTCACCCTGTCCACATCCGAAGACGCAGCAGGATTTGAGAACTCTAAGTGATTTTAACCCGTATAACAGTGGAAAGTGTACATTTTACCAGTGAAAAAAGTAAGTTGGTTTTCTCCATACGCATATCCAAAAATTTTCGGCATTAGCTTGCATATTTTGAAACATCCATTAGTAAATTCAGTTGCCCTCAGCCCCCTCTTATTCTGTATAAAAAATCACCCGGAAATATTCATTATTTTGGGAGTTATAGCCATTCCCAGCTTGAGGATTTTTCCCCGAAAACGATCGGTTTTCGAGACGCATAAGTGTGGCTATATCTCCGAAACTCGAAGTCGGAGAGGGCAAGTAACCAGCGGAAACTTAGTTTCAGTGAAAGGGCTACCCTAAGAACCGGTCCCCATCCCTCTGCGACGCCCCAAAAATTTTTGCGGGGTAAATCGCGTGAATATTCCCGGGCTACAAAGTTTCCCCAGAAGTTACCCCGATTTCATTCCACAGACTGCCGTAAAAACGAGGTAACAAATTTAGGAGAAAAAATCACAAAAACCAGTTGTAAATAAATATGGGAAAAACCAACTTAGATTAGAATAAGCTGTGTTAGAATAAGTTTTTTATGTACATAAGTTGTTTTGACTTTTATGCAAAACAAAATTTTTGCCAGACTGGGAAATCGAACCCGTGACCTTTTTTAATTATTGACCAGGAACCGTACTGGCTGTGTGGTTAGTGTAGTGAGTGAAGCTACACGGGCCACTTTCTCTGTTGACGTATTACAGTGGCAGTTGACCTAGATTAAATTTATTTTGAATCAGTAATTCTGTAGTAAATTCAACCATAGCCCAACCAGTAAAGTTTTTATCGGTTTAACTGAGTAAAACTAAATAAAGTAAAACTTTATTGGCGACGGAGGGTTTTCCGAAGAAAAATTTCTTAAATTATACAAAAGTCCAAATATCTCGGAAACGGTGGGGAAAATCGAAATTCTGACGAAATTTTCCCCCCCCAAAGAATACACCCCCTCCCAAACTGGACCTAGTTTAAGATAGGCCCCCAAGACCCCATTTTTGACCCCTTTTTTCGGTGACCCCAAATTTCAATAAAATCACTTAGTGACTAAATTTTTCCTTAAAATATTATTTATATTTATATATCGTAATATATACCCCCCTTCAGGACCCCCCCCCCCCTAGATTCAGCTCCCCCTCCCCTCCCCCCCCCACACCAAAAGACCAAAGGTATCCACTTTGGACCACCCCCCCTCCCCCCCCCCCCCCCCAACCGAAAAATTTCTTCACCCCCCCGGACCCTAACTTTGGTACCGGAGGTCATAGACCCACCGAGTTTGGGCTCTTTGTAATCAGGAGGAGAAGAGGTTTAATTCGGCCCCAAGGGATTTGCCGAAAAACCAAAAAATTTTTGAAAATTTTTTCAAAAAATTTTAAAATTATTTTTATTTTTTCTTATTTTATTTTGTTCTCTCTCTTCGTCAACTGTGACTTATTTTTGGACGACACCACGGAAACAGACCTGACTTTACGGTTCTTGTTTATTAGATTTAAGACTTATAGTAGTACTTTTGTGCTACTATAAATTAGGTTAAGATTTTAGAGTTTTTGACATTTTATATTTTATTTGACATATAGTGGCACTTTTGTGCTACTATATTCTAGGTTAAGATTTTAGAATTTTTGACATTTTATATTTTATTTGACATATAGTGGCACTTTTGTGCTACTATATTCTAGGTTAAGATTTTAGAGATTTGACATATTGCTGTGACATTTTATTTGACATATAGTGGCACTTTTGTGCTACTATATTTTAGAAGTAAGACCAAATCAAGTTTAATTTTAGTATATACATTTGCACAGGATCCCTTTACAATCCTTTTTAACTTAACGTTGACCGTATTTATTTAAGTACAGTTTTACACACCAACTGGGGTATCCCTTTACAATACCTCAGTTTGACGCGGTACTAATCCCCAAACCCAACTGACAAGATGAGCGGGATGCCCGGATTACGTACGCCACCAAAGAGCCGGTCTCAAAATTCTAGCTCGCAGACGAAAAGCCCACAAAAGGCACCTGAAGAGGCAGGGCCTTCCACGCTTAGCGTGAGAACCAGCGTGGGGAAATGGGAGGCGGGCAAGGTCGATGGCGAGGGAACCTCCCCGAAAAACCTTGTCGCACAGACAACGGCGAGGGGATCGGTCTCCTTCGAAGTCGCGAGCCCACCACCCTTAAAAAACAGAGTATCGGAAGCGAGAATTTTCAGTAATAAGATCAAAACATACATGACGACCTCTAAAACCACTAAAACTGAAATAAAGACAGAGGTAAAGGCATTGGCAGACCGGCTCTACCATCTTATCAAGGAGTCCGAGCAAGAGAAAGGACGCGAACCTCCTACCAAAAAGACCTTCAAATCCCAAGGCATCCAAGTCCGGGAAGTCCAGGAAGTGCAAAGGATGGAGCGAGCTCCCTCTCCCTCCCCGGCGGTTCTTGTCGGGGGAGGAGAGGCAGACGCTCTCAGGAAGGCACTCGAGGAGCACACCCGAAATTTGGCCGTTAATAACGAGCTAATGGGAAGGCTGAAAGAGGCACTACAAGCTGGCCAAAGCCATATGGAGAAGCTCTCCTATGCCAGCGTAGCGGCAAGTCGGCCTTCCCATACGGTGCAGCAAACGGCGCTACACTCGTTAGTAGTGACGGCCAATGATGAAAAAGCGACGGGTGACCAAGTACTGGACAGGATCAGACAGGTGGTAAATGCCAAAGAGGGTGGCTTTACAGTGGAGAAGATAAGGAAGGCTAAAGACAGAAAGATAATAGTAGGCTGTCGTACAGAGGAGGAAAGGAGAAAGATTAAGGAGAAAATAGGGGAAGCATCCGAACTGAAGGTACAGGATGTGAAGAACAAAAACCCTCAGATCATGATGAGGGACGTAATGCGTTACAATAGTAACGAAGATATAGTAAAAGCACTAAAAAATCAGAATGGCCACATCTTCAAAGACATAGATGAAGAACAGAAGACTGTGGAGATTCTATATATTAAGCGTACAAGGAACCCGCTTACGGGTCATGTAGTGTTGCGGGTCGCCACAGAGGTCTGGAGGCGCATGCTAGAGGTTGGAGCGGTGCATGTGGACCTTCAGCGGGTTAGGGTCCAAGACCAGTCCCCGCTCGTCCAATGCTCGCTCTGCCTCGCATATGGGCATAGCCGGCGCGTTTGCACCGAGACCACCGCAAAGTGCGGCCACTGTGGCGGCCCTCACATGAGGACAGAATGCGGGGACTTTAGCGCAGGTTTACCTCCTACCTGCTGCAACTGTACGCGTGCTAACATTGGTGACGTCCATCATCATGCCTTCAGTCCGGATTGCACCATTAGAAAAAGGTGGGACGCAATATCCCGCTCATCTATAGCCTATTGTTAAGGGCACCCCGGAGACTCCTGCCCGACAAACAGCAAGACCATACCGAGTGGCCCAAGCAAACCTACAACGCAAGGAACTGGCTACCACCGAACTCTTTTTAGAGGCCAGTGAACAGAAGATCTCGTGGGCACTGATTCAGGAGCCTTATGTGGGTGGAGCTCGGAGTATGAAGAGCTACCGTGGAGCGAGAGTCTACCAGTGCGAGGTTGATGGAAGTGGGAGGGTAAAGGCGGCAATAGCCGTCTTTGACCATGACGTAGACGTCATACCCTACCCGAAACTCACCACAAACAATATCGTTGTGGTGGGGATCCGGACCAAAGCCTGGGAAATCGCAGTAGTCTCTTATTACTTCGAGCCAGACCAGCCCATAGGGCCATACTTGGATCAGCTGACCCGGATCAAAGCGGAAGTGGCCACCGGTAGATTGCTGTTAGGAGGCGACGCTAATGCGAAAAGTGCCTGGTGGGGCAGCATCAAAGAAGACTCCAGAGGTGAGGCGATGTCCAGCACCCTGGATGAGTTGGGGCTTCAGGTACTGAACACTGGTGACGCTCCCACCTTTGACACTGTCAGGGGTGGTCGAGCGTATAGAAGCCATGTGGATGTCACGGCCTGTTCGCTCGGCCTTTTCGACCTGGTTGACGGCTGGCGGGTAGACACGGGAGTTACGTCCTCGGACCACAATACTATTCTATTTGAAATAAAAACAAAAAGGGATAAGGGAATTAGTATTAAAAGAACGACGAGGAAATATAATACGCGGAAGGCAAATTGGGAAATTTTTCAAACTAAATTAGAACAACTAAAAACAAATAATAAAATAAATTTAGATACATTAACTGAAATAAACAATAAAAGTAAATTGGAGGAATTAGTTGTTGCTTACAGAGACGTGATAATAAATGCATGTCAAAAATCTATGCCTAAGGTAAGCAGTTCAGTGAAACTTACCATTCCGTGGTGGTCCGAGGAACTCACCGTCAAAAAGAAGGAGGTTGTGAGGTTGAAAAACCGCATCCGCAACGCCGCACCGGTCCGCCGAGCGATGGTCGTTGACGCGTACCTGAAGGCCAAACAGGAGTATGAGATGCAAGCAAATAGCGCAAAAATCGCCAGTTGGAAGGAGTTCTGCCGGAAACAGGATCGGGAGGGGGTCTGGGAGGGAATCTACAGGATCATCGGTAGGACCGCCAGAAGGCAGGAAGAACTGACCCTATGCTGCGATGGTACATTCCTTAGTCCAAGTGAATCAGCCTCCCTACTAGCAGATACGTTCTTCCCCAAAGACAGAGTAGACCAGGACAACGCTGACCACAGGCGAATACGAGAAGCGGCCGGTAGAGTGAATGAATGGGTTCAAGGTGAAAACCATGACCCACCATTCACGACACTGGAGCTGAAGACCGCCGTGGCAGGTTTCAATCCCAAAAAGGCACCAGGAGGGGACGGACTGACGTCTGACATCTGCAGTCGAGCGATCCACCAGGACCCGGAATTGTTCCTTGCCCTTTACAACAAGTGCCTCGAACTAGCACACTTTCCGGAGATCTGGAAAGAAGCTACGGTCGTGGTACTTAGGAAGCCGGGCAAGGACAACTATCTGACCCCCAAGGCATACCGACCAATCGGTCTGTTGCCTGTTCTGGGGAAGGTCCTGGAGAGGATGGTCGTAGCGCGTCTAAAGTGGCAGCTTATACCGCGGTTTAGTACCCGCCAGTTTGGCTTTACGCCCCAGAAGAGCACCGAGGACGCCCTCTGTACGCTAATGGGGCACGTACAGGACAAGTTAAGGCTGAAGAAGCTAATTGTCCTGGTGTCATTGGATATAGAGGGCGCCTTCGATAGCGCATGGTGGCCAGCCATAAAAGTCAGGCTGGCTGAGGAAAATTGCCCGGTCAACATCAGGCGGCTGATAGACAGCTATCTCGATAGTAGGAGGGTTAAGGTTCGTTATGCCGGGGAGGAATGTACGAAAGAGACTGACAAGGGCTGTGTTCAAGGTTCAATCGGTGGTCCAGTATTGTGGAATCTCCTCCTAGACCCACTTCTGAAAGACCTGGAGCGACGCGGGGTCTTCGTGCAGGCGTTCGCGGATGATATCGTCTTGGTCATAGATGGGGACACGGCGACTGAAGTCTCGCGATCTGCCAATGCAGCCCTCGCCCATGTTCAGGACTGGGGCGTCAGAAATAAGCTGAGGTTCGCACCGCACAAAACCTGTGCGATGGTGGTAACCAACAGACTTAAGTACGACACTCCATGCCTGAGCATGGCCGGGGTCGACATCGGTATGGTCCGAAAAATGAAGTTGCTGGGTCTAACCATAGACGATAAGCTCACGTTCAATGAGCACGCCGCGAACGTCTGCAAAAAGGCAGCTGGGATCTACCAACAGCTTTCCCGCGCCGCTAAAGTCAGTTGGGGATTAAATGCTGAAATTTTACACACGATATACACCGCGACAGTTGAACCCATCATCACCTACGCGGCCGCGGCCTGGGCACCTGCTACAAAGAAGCTAGGGATGCGGAAGAAGTTAGGCTCTCTTCAACGAGGATTCGCTCAGAAGATCTGCAAGTCCTACCGCACAGTCTCTCTAAACTCAGCACTGGCACTGTCCGGGATACTACCTCTAGACCTGCGCATACAAGAGGCAGCAGCCTTGTATGAAGCGAGGAGAGGGTCGTCCCGGTTCGTGCCGGGGGATAGAGAGATTGAGACTGCGGTGAGGTTTGCGGAATCTTCTCACCCGGCCACGCAAATGCCCCTGGAGTTCATGTGCCTGGTGGATCAAACACTACTAGACAGTAGTAATGTGCAGTCGGTCCGAATATTTACCGACGGCAGCAAGATTGAGGGGAAGGTCGGAGCCGCATTATCCATTTGGGATAATGATGGCGAAGTCCGGAACCTCAAACTCTGCCTTGCCGCGTACTGCACAGTCTACCAGGCGGAACTCCTGGCCATTTGCAAGGCTACTGAAGTGATCCTCGCGCGGCAAGAGGCGAGCTATGGTTTGTATAGCGACTCAATGTCATCATTGCAGACGCTTGCAAACCATGGCTCTCTCCATCCCCTGGCGGTGCGCGCGCGCGCCAATTTGGCTAAGGCCTTGCACCAGAGCAAAGCTGTGTCTTTATTCTGGGTCAAGGCCCACGCGGGCCTGCCGGGGAATGAGCGGGCGGATGAGCTAGCGAAGGAGGCAGCATTGTCGTCACGGAGGAAGCCGGACTACGACCAATGTCCGATTTCATTCATCAAGCGACAGATTCGTCTGGAGACGCTTGAGGAATGGAATCGGAGATATGTGTCGGGCGAGACGGCCTCGGTGACGAAAATGTTTCTTCCGGATGCGATAACGGCTTTCCGCATTGTTCAACAGGTGCGGCCAACGGGTGTTCTCACGCAGGTTCTGACGGGGCACGGTGGGTTCTCTGAATACTTGAATCGCTTCAAGTGTAAGGAGAGCCCATCGTGTCTCTGCGACCCTGGAGTGGCGGAAACTGTCCAGCACATACTAGTAGAATGCCCGCTATTTATCAGGGAGCGCTACCAACTCGAGTGCGAGCTGGACAGGAAGCTGACCGGGGAGAGCCTGTGTGGGTTTATGGGTAAAAAACTGAGGGAAAAGTTTTTAATTTACTGCACAAATTTGGCCAACACAGTGATCTGTCGAAACAAAAGTTAGCAACAATGTACTTCATTCGTACTATGATAGTATTTTAAATGTAAGTATATATAGAACAGATTCGAAATTGTATATAGCAGTAATTAAATTAGTACCTAAGATTGTATATATAGATTATAAGATTATAATAAGTGTGTTTTTAAAAGAGAATTATTTGTAAATTATACCAGCATCCAATTCGTATTATTTGCCCTATCTGTGATAATAAAGTATGCCCTTAGAATAGATTTTAACAAAAGTGGGCGTCCTACCCACGGAATGCAAGGTGATGAATGAAAGAAAGACAAAGTATGAGGGATGAAAGTGCGAGAGGCATACAAGATAGAACTGGAATGAGAGAAGTTGAAGCACAGAATAGGCGCCAACCAAATAATGAGTTGGTGGGATTAGTATTTAGCATTAACAAAAAAAAAAAAAAAAAAAAAAAAAAAAAAAAAAAAACCTAACCTAACCTAACCTAACCTAACCTAACCTAACCTAACCTAACCTAACCTAACCTAACCTAACCTAACCTAACCTAACCTAACCTAACCTAACCTAACCTAACCTAACCTAACCTAACCTAACCTAACCTAACCTAACCTAACCTAACCTAACCTAACCTAACCTAACCTAACCTAACCTAACCTAACCTAACCTAACCTAACCTAACCTAACCTAACCTAACCTAACCTAACCTAACCTAACCTAACCTAACCTAACCTAACCTAACCTAACCTAACCTAACCTAACCTAACCTAACCTAACCTAACCTAACCTAACCTAACCTAACCTAACCTAACCTAACCTAACCTAACCTAACCTAACCTAACCTAACCTAACCTAACCTAACCTAACCTAACCTAACCTAACCTAACCTAACCTAACCTAACCTAACCTAACCTAACCTAACCTAACCTAACCTAACCTAACCTAACCTAACCTAACCTAACCTAACCTAACCTAACCTAACCTAACCTAACCTAACCTAACCTAACCTAACCTAACCTAACCTAACCTAACCTAACCTAACCTAACCTAACCTAACCTAACCTAACCTAACCTAACCTAACCTAACCTAACCTAACCTAACCTAACCTAACCTAACCTAACCTAACCTAACCTAACCTAACCTAACCTAACCTAACCTAACCTAACCTAACCTAACCTAACCTAACCAGTCCCCCCGCAGCCCTCGTGGTGGTCGGATCGTTTTTAGTGTCGCTCCGCACGAAAAAATTCGTTTTGGTGGTATTTTTTAGTGATACAGACAAGTGCTATATACCAAACGACGCGTATTAGTGGCGCGCAACTTTTAGTGAAAACCCCAAGAGTCGTCGAACTCAGGGGAAAGTGTTATTGGTGAAAAAGTGATATTTCCGGGACTTGCAGTGTTTTCGGAGCAGTATAGCTCCGGGAGACGGGGCACCAGCCCGGGTTTTATTTCGCCAAAAGACGGGACTCACGAAGGCGCATCTAACGACACTTCGCGAAAAATTATTGGACCACGCCCTCCCGAGAAAACTGAGGAAAACTAAAAACCTAACCTCAAAAATTGACCACGCGGCAGTAGAACTACTGATCGCAGAGAGCTGGTTTTTTGGGAGCTGGAAGAAGGCGCTTGGACGAGTATAAAACCCCAACCATCAGATTTTTATCTCCACCCTGGAGGGGATAAAAATTCAAAGAAGACTGAAACTTTGAAGCCCTCTACCGGGAAATCTTCAGCGACGACACCCAAATTTTCAAGCGGATCCTGCTGCGCTCTCATTGGATGAACAGATTCATCGTAAGAAAATTATTTTTAAACTGGTAATTTTTTGGATAAATAGAAAAAACCAACTTTTCTGGTTTTTTGTAAAAATTTGTGTCCAAATTTAAAAAATTTTTTGGTTTAGTTATAATTTAGAGTAGAGTAGCATTTAACATAAATTAAATATATTTTTTCAAATTTTTTGGCCAAAGGGTATCAAAGTTATTAAATTTTTTGTTAATTTTAGCTATAAATTGTAAATAAATAGTTTTAAAATTATTTTGACGGCAGGGTTGGCTTTTTATGACCCCTAGCTACCTGTTAGAGCCCAAAGTTGCCCCCAATAGCTCCGGAGACGAAGAAAATAGATTTTTCGGCCAACTTGGTTTTTCAGGTTGAGAAACTTAACTCCGAATATCTCCGGGGCCCTTGGGCGCAGAGAACTCGGGTTTCCGCTTTTATATGTGGAATACTCGCGGGAAAATTTCAAAAAATTTTTCAGGAGTTTTCAGGCCCTGAAAATTTTCAGCCCTGAAATTGATTTTAGCGGACAGAGGAGGTGAAGCCGGTCTACACACCCAAAACCGCGATTCTCTCGGATTGGCGGTTCCGCTGCTACAGCTGGTAGAAGTCGGTGTTTGACATTTACCCCCACTTTTTGGGAAACTTTGACGCGGCGTAGCTCCGGAACCGAGAGTCCCACGGATTCGCGGTCTTCACAGGGGTGATTTGGGGAGCAACCTCTGTCAGGCCCATCAGGTTTCGGGCTTTTTGGTGCTGTGAGTTTTCAGGATCCTGAAAAACATTTTGCGCGTCGGATCAGGACGAGCCAAGCCTAGCAAGTCCAAGCACGGGCGTTCTGCGATCATTGGAAGGGAAGTTATACCGGGTCGAAAGTTGACTTTGACAGCTCTAGGGCTGTCAAACCATTTTTCAGGCTCGGATAACTCCTGAGCCGGAGGTCGTAGAGGGCTCGCGTTTCCTTTGGGGACATCGACTGGCTCCTCCTTATCTGTCGGGCATCCCTTCAGAAATTTTCAGGAGTCAAAATTTTTTCAGGCTGAAAACAATCCTGAAGGATAGATCTCGCCAGGCCCAGTTAGGGAAGCCTAAGCACGGTGGAGTTCGGCCGGGCGGTTCGGGGGAAAACCTGGTTTAACCAGTTTTGCTGCCAGATTCGGCCAAAAACCAAGAATTTTGAACTGCGTTTTCTCTGGAGCCCTTTGGAGTGTGTGTGCCGTGTTTGGGCTCATCTGAAAGGGCTTGGGGAGAGGTACCTGTTGAAAGTGACAAATCAACTCTACATAGAGTTCCGAAAATTTTTAGTTTTATTTTATGTTATTTTAATTATATTCGGATGAGGTTTGACTCCTGAAACCTTTAACGACACCAGATCAGGGTCTGGAACAAAATAAGATTGGACAGAGCGAGACTCTACAAAAAATATTTCTCTAACTAAGAGCGAGCGTCTCTGGGTAGAGTCTCTAGGTGGTATTATATAAGTTTTAATTAAGAATTTTCTCTATTCCCTTCTTTACACCTTTTCGCGTTTATATTTAATTTTACTTTTACATTTTGTCTTTTGACAAAGTAATTTTACCGACTTATTGACGCGTCCCTGTGATGAATAAAATAATTCCGGCCGGAAACGAAATGAGTACCCGCGGAACCCCTGGCAAAGACGAAAGGGCTGGTCCCTTGACAACACCGACGCAATCCTCAAGTGTGAGGAGAAGCATAGGACAGAGTGAGGCGTCAGGGACCATACCTTCGTCACCAAACTCGCCACGGAGAATAGTACCACCGGCACCAACGAAGCCAAAGACAAAGGCTATCGTAAATGAGGATAGATCAGCAGCGCGTAAAATGTTTACAGAAGCGCCAATCTCCCCAAAACAAAAACGGGAATTCCCTGACAGAGTGACGGAAGCACGCGCATGTATTAGAAAAGCGAAGACAGCCTTGGGGGAATCCCGCAATCTAAGAGCAGACATTAAAGCCGATGTTACACAGGCGGTGGATCGACTCTTTCAGTTAGTAAAGGAGGCCGAGAACTCAAAATTAACACAAAAAACAACGGATAACAGCAAAGAAATAGAAATTATACGGACAGAACAGATAGTACAGGAAGAAAATAGTGAAGGAAAGCAAGGCCACCTGACTCAATTAATAGAAAAACACACCAAACTTCTGCAGGAAAGTAATTTCAAAATGGAAGAATTGAAAAAAGAGTTAGAGACAAGCAGGCAAGTTACGGAAAATAGAGCCACGTACGCAAGCGTCGCATCCACCGCTCCCAAAAATCTAGTTCCAGAGCAATCAGCTCTCCACTCTATAGTGGTAGCCTCGATAGATCAGTCAGAAACTGGAGACGAGGTGATCGAGAAGATCAGGAGAGCGGTGAATGCAAAGGATGGCTTCGTAACGGTGGATAGAGTCAGAAAGGCCAGAGATCGAAAAGTTATAGTGGGGTGCAGAACAAAGGAGGAAAGGCAAAAGGTAAAAGAAAGGCTGAGTGTTGGAGGGGACCTCCTAGTGGAGGAGATGAAGAACAAGGACCCGCTGCTAGCACTAAAAAATGTCCTCAATTGTAATACCGATGCGGATATAATCGGGGCTTTTAAAAAGCAGAACGCAGACCTCTTCAAAGATTTGAAGAGCGATGACGACAGGGTCGAAATCGCCTACAGGAGGAAAAATCGAAACCCCCACACGAGCCACATGATTCTGAGAGTGTCGCCGCAATTATGGAATAGAACTCTGCACAAAGGGACCGTACATATAGACATGCAGCGCATCAGGGTAGAAGACCAGTCTCCTCTGGTCCAATGCACATGCTGCTTAGCGTACGGCCATAGCAAGCGTTTCTGTAAAGAAACAACAGATAAGTGCAGCCATTGCGGCGGCCCTCACACGAGAACACAATGCCCAGATTGGCTCGCCGGAGCAGCTCCATCATGCGTAAACTGCACTCAGGCTAAAAACGCCAATACTGAACATAACGCGTTCAGTAACGATTGTGCGGTGCGCAGAAGGTGGGAGTTCATGGCGAGAGCGAGGGTAGCATATTGTTAATGCAGCGGGCAACAACGACAGGGCAGGCAACCCCATCAGAGGATACGCAGTGGCCCAGGCCAACCTCCAAAGAAAGGAGTTGGCAACAAACGAGCTCATCATTGAAGCAACCGACCGGAAGATTGCCTTTGCTTTGGTCCAAGAACCGTATGTTGGCGGGATTCGGAGGATGAAGGGCTACCGAGGCGTGCGAGTGTACCAGTGCGAGGACGATGGAAGAGGGACTGTGAAAGCAGCCGTGCTCGTTTTCGACCACGACTTGGACGTTATACAGTGCCCAGAACTCACTACTAACAACATCGCAGTGGTGAGGATCCGGTCAAAAGCCTGGGAACTCGCTGTAGCATCTTTTTACTTCGAACCGGACCAGCCCATAGAAACATACGCGGATCAATTGCGAAGGACGGTCGAGAAAGCTGGGCCAAGAAAACTGCTCATTGGAGGCGATGCCAATGCTAAGAATACCTGGTGGGGCAGCATCGTAAATGACACCAGGGGTATAGAAATGTCCGGGACCCTGGAAGAGTCAGAAATGCAGGTACTCAATAAAGGGGAAATACCCACATTCGACACGGTAAGGGGCGACACGAGATACAGCAGCTTTGTCGATTTAACAGCTTGTTCGACGGACATGCTGGGTCTCGTGGAAGACTGGAGAGTTGACCAGGGAGTGACGAGCTCTGACCACAATACCATTCTATTTCGAGTGCGCCTGCAGAAAGAAAAGGGAATTAACATCCAGAGGACCACTCGACTCTACAATACCAAAAAGGCAAATTGGAACATTTTCATTGAGAAAATGGACCAATTCCTAGCGGAAAACAGCACAAATCCCACTGAAATAAGTAGAGTCGAGCTTAAAAACCACCTGGAAAGCATGGCAAAAACCATTAGTAATGGCATAACTTCAGCCTGTAGAGACAGCATGCCACAAAAGGCAACAAACACCAAAACATCAATGCCATGGTGGTCAGAGGAACTCGCACTCTTGAAAAAAGAGGTCACCAGAAAAAAGCGGAGGATACGCAATGCAGCGAGCGACC
Organism: Orthosia incerta; assembly: GCA_948252205.1. Lineage (NCBI taxonomy): Eukaryota > Metazoa > Arthropoda > Insecta > Lepidoptera > Noctuidae > Orthosia > Orthosia incerta. The sequence goes on along the minus strand of OX411755.1, from coordinate 31,403,599 downwards.
GCAAAGATAAAGTCTTCAAAGAGTACCTGCAAGCAAAAGAGAACTACGAATGCCAAGCCAAGAAAGCCCAAATAGCAAGCTGGAAGACCTTTTGCCAAAAGCAAGATAGAGAAGGAGTATGGGAAGGCATCTACAGAGTAATCGGTAAGACCGCCAAACGTCAAGAGGATCTGACCCTAAAAAAGGACGAGGTGTTCCTAAACCCAAAAGAATCGGCAGCACTGTTAGCCGAGACGTTCTACCCGGAGGACTCCGAAGAGAAGGATAACTCCTATCATCGCCAAATTAGAGCGCTCGCGAAGCAAGTAAACGCCCCGTGTCATAATGAAACACATGATCCGCCGTTTACGGTAGAAGAGCTAAAGACCGCGAGTAAGAGTTTTAATCCAAAGAAGGCACCTGGAGCGGATGGCTTCACGGCGGACATATGCAGTCGAGCAATTTCCAGGAATCCGGACACGTTCCTTGCCCTATATAATAAGTGCCTAGAGATAGGTCACTTCCCGGACATATGGAAGGAGGCCACAGTGGTGGTATTGAGAAAACCGGGCAAGGACGATTATCAGAATCCCAAGGCTTATAGACCGATAGGTCTGCTACCAGTCTTGGGCAAGATCCTGGAGAAGATGATAGTAGCAAGGATCAGGTGGCACCTAGTACCGCGGATGAGTACTCGCCAGTTCGGATTCATGCCACAGAGGAGCACCGAGGACGCCCTCTATAACCTAGTGAACCATATCAAGGGCAAAATAGAGCAGAAAAAGCTCGTAACCCTAGTCTCACTGGATATAGAGGGTGCCTTCGATAGCGCCTGGTGGCCAGCCATCAGAGTCCGACTGGCTGAGGAAAAGTGTCCGGTCAATATAAGGAGGCTACTGGATAGTTACCTCGACTGCAGAAAAATTAGATTGAGGTATGCCGGGGAGGAACACACTAGAAACACCCAGAAAGGTTGCGTCCAGGGATCCATTGGCGGCCCGATACTGTGGGACTTAATCCTTGACCCCCTATTGCACGGTTTGGAAAAAGAGGGAGTATATTGTCAGGCGTATGCGGATGACGTGGTGATGGTCTTCAGTGGGGATTCGGGCTTGGAGATCTCGAGACAGGCCAATGCCGCTCTCGACTATGTTCGGGAGTGGGGAGTCCGGAACAAGCTGAATTTTGCGCCACACAAAACTTGTGCGATGGTGCTGACGCGTAAGCTCAAGTACGACACCCCGCTCCTTAGGATGGGAGGGACCGACATTGGAATGTCGAGGGAAATCAAAATCCTGGGGCTCACTCTGGACGATAAAATGACATTTAACACCCATGTAGCAAGGGTCTGCAAAAAAGCGACAGACCTATACAAACAGCTCTCCAGAGCCGCAAAGGTAAGCTGGGGGCTGCATCCGGAAGTCATTAGGACGATCTACACAGCGGTAGTAGAGCCAGTCATCTTGTATGCGGCTAGCGCATGGGCACCAGCAGCCAAAAAGATAGGAACGCAGAGGGCGCTGAACGCAGTACAGAGGGGCTTCGCACAGAAACTCTGCAAGTCCTACCGCACGGTCTCCTTGAACTCTGCGCTATTACTGGCCGGGATACTGCCTCTCGACCTTCGAATACAGGAGGCAGCCGCCCTGTACGAAGCAAGGAGAGGGTCGTGCCGGCTGGTGATGGGAGACAGAGAGACCGAACGTGTGGTGGGATTTGCGGAGAGTCCACATCCGGCTCTGCATGAAGAGTTGATCTTCGACAGCTTGACTACCCAAGCACAGGTCGACGAAGGTAACGGGCAGGCGGTAAAAATCTACACCGACGGCAGCAGGCTTGAGGGCAAGGTAGGGGCTGCGCTATCCATATGGAGTGGCGAGACAGAGACCAGAGCCATCAAGCTTAGCTTGGCCGCGTACTGCACCGTATACCAAGCGGAGATCCTCGCTATATGCAGAGCCTCTAAAGAAGCGCTGAAGCGCGCAGAGAGGGAATACTGCATATACAGTGACTCAAGATCGGCCCTGGAGACCGTCACCAACTACAATGCCCTGCATCCGTTGGCGGTAGAGACGCGCTACAATCTGAAGGAAGCCTTCAACCTGGGCAAAACAGTACGTTTGTACTGGGTGAAGGCGCATGTAGGATTGCTAGGAAATGAGCGCGCAGATCAGCTTGCGAAAGAGGCGGCGCTCTCGAGCCGGAGGAGTCCCGATTACGACTTTGTTCCGGTTTCATTCGTCAAACGGATAATCCGCAAGGACTCCCTTGACGAGTGGAACCGGAGGTACAGGACGGGCGAGACAGCTTCCGTAACGAGAGTGTTTTTCCCGGATGCCATAAACTCCTTTAGGTTGTTAAAGAGCATGAGACCAGCGGGGTTACTTACGCAGGTGTTCACGGGACATGGGGGCCTCTCCCAGTACTTACATCGGTTTAAGTGCAGGGAGAGTCCCGCATGTGTCTGTGACCCTGATGCATTGGAAACAATATTCCACGTATTACTGGACTGCCCGATACACGACAGAGAAAGATATGACCTACAGCAAAAAATTGACTTACAATTTAAAAAAGATAACCTGGAAACTCTACTAAGAGATAAACTCGCTCGTCCAACTTTTATAGAGTATTGTATAAAAATCTTATCAATAGTAATTAATAGAAATAAGGATAAATAAGCATTTACTACAAAATATATTATGAAAATATGTTATTGAAGTAAAGACAAGGCTATATAGTAGGAAATAAGTTAATAGAGTAAGCATTGGAATGTATAAGGTTTTTCTAAAATAAGCACCATAATGTAAGAAATAGTAGTAAGAAATAGAGAGTAAGTAAGTTAATTAGACTAAGAATTAAGTAAGAATAAGAAAGTAGGCACAACTAGAGTTGTAAAGAAAATGGAATGCGATGAATTAGGCAGATAGAGATAGGCACAAGGATTGTCCGAAATGTTGAAAGAGACACCCTGTAAAGAAAATGGAAAACAGATAGAGAGTAAAGGATAAATAGTTTTTGTAAAATAAGCACTATAATGTAAGAAATAGTAATAAGAAATAGAGAGTAAATAAGTTTAATAGTCTAAGAAATAAGTAAGAATAAGAAGTAGGCACAACTAGAGTTGTAAAGAAAATGTAATGCGATGGAATAGGCAGATAGAGATAGGCACAAGGATTGTCCGAAATGTTTAAAGAGACACCTTGTAAAGAAAATGGAAAACAGATAGAGAGTAAAGAATAGGCACATGCGGTTCTAGAATGCACAAGGACCGCCTGTAAAGAAAATGTAAAAATGTAGAGAACATAGAGTCGCCAATAAATAGAATAGGACCCCATCAGGGTAACGATTTTTATTATATAAAGAGTAGAACTAACGTAGATGCTAAGTTCTGTGAAATTTGATAAGGTCACAGGGACAAGAAAAAAAAAAAAAAAAAAAAAAAAAAAAAAAAAAAAAAAAAAAAAAAAAAAAAAAAAAAAAAAAAAAAAAAAAAAAAACCTAACCTAACCTAACCTAACCTAACCTAACCTAACCTAACCTAACCTAACCTAACCTAACCTAACCTAACCTAACCTAACCTAACCTAACCTAACCTAACCTAACCTAACCTAACCTAACCTAACCTAACCTAACCTAACCTAACCTAACCTAACCTAACCTAACCTAACCTAACCTAACCTAACCTAACCTAACCTAACCTAACCTAACCTAACCTAACCTAACCTAACCTAACCTAACCTAACCTAACCTAACCTAACCTAACCTAACCTAACCTAACCTAACCTAACCTAACCTAACCTAACCTAACCTAACCTAACCTAACCTAACCTAACCTAACCTAACCTAACCTAACCTAACCTAACCTAACCTAACCTAACCTAACCTAACCTAACCTAACCTAACCTAACCTAACCTAACCTAACCTAACCTAACCTAACCTAACCTAACCTTTTTTTTTTTTTTTTTTTTTTTTTTTTTTTTTTTTTTGGCGGGAAAAAATGCCTGACGCACACCCCACCACCCGGGGAAGGCGATGGGGTAGTGTGGGGTTTGCACCCACTAAAAAGACCCGCCGTGTGCCATGCGTCGCCGTAAAAGTGGGCGAGCCCTGGATCGTTCTTACATCCACAGGGCCCGCCGCGGCGACTGTGCCCGGTCCGACTGCCACCGGGCACCCGACTCCTTGGTCGTCCTCTCCTAGCGGCGCTCCGGACACACACAGAGCGCCGCTCCGTCGCGGAAGGCATCAGCGGGCGGTGGAAAAAGGTCCCCGTTCCTCCGCCCGCGGCCTCGCTCAGGGCGGCATATGGTTCGCGGCGTACGCGCGCCTTCGCCGCCCAGCTCGCCGGCGGCGATGCGGATCAGCCAGGGGTGAGTCCTCCCTGATCCGCTCCGCCGCCTCCTTCTGCAAGATAACTTCCTCGCAGAAGGATGCGACCGCTTCCCACGACCTCGCGCAGCTCATGGATTGAACCACGGCCGGCAGCGCGAGGTCGTTCCCTATCACTGCGGTGAGTTCCCGACGCTGCAACTCCCAGGCAGGACACTGCTCGAGAGTGTGTTGCACCGAGTCTTCACCGCAGTCGCAGTGGTGGCACATCGGACTCGCCTCCCTCCCAAGCCTATGCAGGTATGTACCGAAGCAACCATGTCCGGTCAATACCTGCACCAGCCTAAAGGAGAGAGTCCCATGCTGCCGCACTGCCCACTCCTCGAGAATCGGCCTGAGCGCCTCCACGGTCCGAACGCCAGCTCGTGGAGCCTCAAGCCGATGCCCCCACCGTACCATCAACGTCCGGTGGGCCTCCTCGCGCCAACCTCGCAACTCCTCGGGCAGGGGGACAGAACCCCCGGCCCGGGCTGCCGCCGCGCGCTTGTAAACCTCGGCGAGCACCTCCGCATCCAAATCCCACGGGGGTGTCCCAGCCAACGCACACGCCGCGTCTGTGGACACCGTGCGGTATCCGCGAATGGCCTTGATCGCCAGGGTACGCTGAGGGCGCCACAAGCGCACCCTGTTCCCGGCGGACAAGGACTCCGCCCACACGGGTGCGCCGTACAGTGCCATCGACCGTACCACCCCCGTGTAAAGCCGCCGGCAGGCGACGCTGGCGCCGCCCACGTTCGGCAAGAGCCGACCGAGAGCGGCGGCAACGCCCTCCAGCTTGGGCACCAGAATGCGGAAGTGCTCGTCAAAGTTCCACCGCCTGTCTATCACTAGGCCCAGATACTTGATCTGGGCCCCGATCCGTACGGGGACCGAGCCAACCGTTATCGAGGCGCCAGCAGGTGGACCGCGACGAGGCCCGTGAAAGAGCACGGCCTCAGTCTTGGCAGGGGCCACCCTAAGCCCCAGCGCCTCGATGCGCCCGACCACTTGGGCCACCCCCTCGTTGGCCAGGCGCGCCGCCTCCTCGAAGCTTTGTCCCCGGGCCGTGACGAGCGTGTCATCCGCATAGCAGATGACGTCCAGGCCCGGGGGAAAAGCTCCACGCAGCACCCAGTCGTAACCGATGTTCCACAGGGGAGGTCCTAGGACTGAACCCTGCGGAACACCGCACGCCATGGGTCTGCGGAGCAAAGCTCCGTCGCGGTCCTCGCACAGAACCACCCTGCCCTCAAGGTAGTCTGCCACCAGCCGCCTCAGGTAAACCGGCACTCCATGGAACCGGAGCGCCTCGCCGATGCAGCCGAACGGCAGACTACCGAAGGCGTTGGCGATATCCAAGGATACCGCCAACAACACCCCTCCGCCAGCGACGGCCTCCTCCGAAGCGGCCCTCAGACGCAGGATGGCATCGATCGTCGAACGCCCAGCGCGGAAACCGTACTGAGCGTCCGACAGACCGGAGCCGACCTCTTCCAGATGCCGGAGGATACGGGTGGCGAGAACTCTCTCAAGCAACTTCCCCGCCTCCTCCAGCAAAACGATAGGCCTGTAGGCCGCCACGGTGTCGGGAGGTCGTCCCGGCTTAGGGAGGAGCACCAGCTTCCCCGCCTTCCAGCAGTCAGGGAACCGTCCGGACGCCAGGCACACGTCGAACAGCTCCCTGAGGCGGTCCCCCATGTGGTTGAGGGCCAGGGCCAACACCCGTCCGGGTACCCCGTCGGGCCCGGGGGCGGTGTTCTTCGAGCGCATCCGAAGAACAGCCGCCGCCACCTCCGCCTCTGTGACGGGCGGAGCACTGAGGTCGGCCTCCCGGTCGTCGGTCTCTGCGGCGACCATTGCCGGGGGCACGTGCTCCGCTCGTTGCGGGAATAGGCCCTCAACCACCTCCACGAGGAAGCCGGGTTGGAGAGTCTCCACAAGGGGGGGACCCCGACAGCGTAGCTTATTCAGCGCAGCTCGGTAGGGGCGGCCCCAGGGGTCACGGTCGAGACCCTCCAACAGCTCGTGCCGCGCCTCCTCCTTGGCGCGGCGAATGGCCAGCTTTAGGGCGCACACCTCGTCGATGTACGCCGCATAAAGCCGGTCTTCCCTCTCGACGTCACGGGGGTGACGTCGCCGGCTGCGGGTGTAGGACCTCCGCGCCGCAAAACACGCTGCGCGAAGGGAGGCAAGCTCCGGGGACCACCAGTAGACCTCCGTCTTCGGGGACCAACACTTAGCACGGGGCATGGCCGTATCGCAGATTTGCGTAATCGCATCGCGAAAACGGCCAGCCGCAGCGTCGGCACCCTCGGACGAAGGCGGGGAGGCGAACCAATTGGAAATAATGGCCGCCTCCTCTAGCAGGACCTTGTCCATTCGCCCCACAGCCCACCGCGGAAACGCGCCGCCACGCCGAGAGGGAACGTGACCCCTTCTGGGGCCCTGGGACCGGGAGAGCTCGAATCGGATGTATCTATGATCCGAGAGCGTCTCAACCTCATCCAGGACACGCCAGCTCCTTACTTGCGCTTCGACGGCAGGGGTAGCGAACGAGAGGTCCACTATCGACCCCCCCTGCCGACGAACGCACGTGTCGGTGGTGCCTCTGTTGAGGAGACAGAGGCCCACCGACGTCGCCCACTCTTCGACTGCCCGACCGCGGGCATCCGTTCCGGGGGAGCCCCACGCCGTAGATTTGGCATTGAAGTCCCCCAGAACGAGCACCTGACGAGGTGCTGTCCGCCGTATCGAGGCCTCCACTCTATTGAGGAAGACCTCGAATTCCGCCAGACTCCGGTTTGGGGAGAAGTACACGCCGAACAGCGTTACCTCCCCCCAATCGGCAGCAACGAACCCCTCGCCCCTGTCTCTGAGCGACAAGGGTGGGGAGCGAAGCGCAGCGGAGCTGACGATGGCCACGGAGCCGTCCCGGTCACCCACCCAATTTGGGCAGGGAGGAACGAAGTAGGGCTCCGCGGCTACGGCCACACCTATTGACCACTCCGCCATCGTTTGCAGGAGGAGGTCCTGGGCGCCGGCGGAGTGGTTCAAATTCGTCTGGAGGAGATTGGAGGGTGTGCAATACATTATTGGATTGTTGACACCTCCATCTCTCCTCCCGCGGTCGGTGACCGAGGACCGGGAGCCGCCGTGGTCGAACGACCAGCTCCCGGATGCCTCGGCGCGTTGGGGATCGTGCACCCCTCCCGCCCCATCAAATGGTTGGCGGGCCGATTGCCCGCCGCGCACGGGGGGCAGTAAGGGGCGGCGGAGCATTCCGCCGCCTTGTGCCCCAGTTGGCCGCAGCGGAAGCACAATCTGCTGCAGTCCACGGCGCTAGTGCAATTGGCCCGCAAGTGGCCCCTGGCCATGCACCCATAACACCTCGCAGGCCTCCCCTCCAAGACCGTGATTCGGGCCGAGGAGAAGCCCACGAGGAGTCGTCCAGCTTTGGCCAGAAGCTTGGCCGCAGCGATGGGGCAGCGCACCCACACCGCACCCGCTCCTCCGGGGCCGGGGCGGACGGCACCGACCTTGACGGAGCCGGGAGCACACTCAGCAAACGCTTCAATGCGCTCCCGGACCTCCGCCGCCGTGACGGAGTCGTCCAAGCCCGACACGCGCAACTCCGCGCATTTCGTCGGCCTGGCGACGGTGACGCCGTCCCGTCCCGCCACAATGCCTCGTAGCGCCGCGGCCACCATGTCGGCCTGTTTCTCCCCCTCCTTGCCGGGGAACTCCAGGATGCGCGCCCCTGTCCGCGCCAACCGCACCTTCCCTCCGACGCCAGGGAGGGCCCCGTCGAGGACCGACCTCGCCTCCTGGAGGAAGCCCGCATAAGTGAGTCCCTCCGCCTCGGGCGCCACCGTGATGACCACGGCGGCACTCTTTGGCGGAGAGAGTTTGGGCCCCCTCTTACCAGCCGTTTGCCCTGTTACCGGCGCGGAAGGGTTCTTCGCCTTCCTGGAGCGCCGCCTCTTCCGCTTCCCCCCAACCGTCTGCCACCCCTCCTCAGCTGCAGCTGAAGTGGGTGGAGCAGGAGGAGCGGGGACCGACGCGGGCACCGGAGCCGGAGCACTAGGAGCGGCGGCCGGCGGCACCCTCCGCCCCCCCTTCTTCCCCTTCCTCCTGTCGGTAGGAGCCTGAGCGGCACGAGCTTTGGCCGGCACAGGCGGCTTGGGCGCGGCGGGCTCGCCGGCCACCGCCGCAAATGACTTGGCGCCCATCCCCGGCTGGTTTGGTGGGGCTCCGCGCTTGTCAGCCGCCAACGGCGGCCGAATCCGCTTTTCGGGGAGCAGGCGGTCCTGGACGCCGGCCAGGCGTCCGTCTACCAGGCTCCCCACGAACCTGGCCAGCTGGCTCATTTGAGCGTCGCTGAACGCGTCGCCCAGAGCCCCACAAGCCACCTCCATCCCATTGGCCGGCTCCATCACCTCCAGGGGTGGTGCAGCTGGCGGCTTCTCGGCCCGCGGAGAGCCGGCCCGGGTGATGTCGACCCCACTGACCCGGAGATCGACCCGAAGCTGGGCCAGCTCAGCGCGGAGCTGCTGCACCTCTTCCTCGAGGCGGGCATTGGCAGCCTCGGAGGCGGCAGAGCGTTCGGAGAGCCGCTCCACCACCCCACCCAACGCGCTGGCGGCTGTCTTGAGTCCCTTCACGAAGTCGCCCTTGAGGTTTTGGGACCTCGTGGCGACCTTCATAACGAGGCTCAACGAGTCGCTCGCCGTCTGCATCAGGTCCGCTGCGTCTGCTGCGGACCCCTCGGTCGCGGAGCGGATCCTGTCGGTCAATTGACCGACCTGATCCTCCGCGGCCGCCTCTCCATCAGCGCGCACGCGTCTGTACGCCGCGCTGTTAGAAAACACCGACGACGACGACCCGACCGGGGTGATATCACCCGGGGTCGGTGTCGCCGCCATCGGTGCTGTGGGTCGGCGGTGCGGCGTGAGCGACCGCGTTCTCGACCCCGCTCCTCCTCTGTTAGAGGGGCGTACTTTCCGAGGCGCCCGGATGGACACCTCGAAAGCCTCCTCTTGATCGTCCGGGAAGCTGCGCTTCTCGGCGCCTCCCGGCTTGACGGTGTTTGACCTCCCTGCTGGATTGAGGTCCTCCTCCTTACTCGCCTGGGGCAAGCGGCCCCGACTCCGGGTGGAGGGCCGGTCCGCCAACCGCGTCAGCACCACTCTTGGCACTGGCGTGTCGGCACGCGACTCCTCGCACTCCACACTTTCTCCTTCAACATCTTTGGTGATTTTATTTTTTTCCATTTTTGTTCCCACGAGTATGGGACGATGTAGGGAAACACTGTCGGGTGACGCCCATTCCGGCCAGTGTAGCTATATACTGTAGAGGTCGCCAGGTATCTACAGGTTTTTACGACTTCGCTGTCGGGTGTTCCTTTTGAGTTTTCCTTCTCGCAGGCCGGCCAATTAAGGCAAGCCCTCCGCTCACAGCGCCGCCGTACCCCATCCGCCAACGATGGGGGTCGTTGGTAGGTCACCGTGGTCTCCGGAATTCCAGGAGCTGGCGAAGCTCCCTTGTTGGTGATTACCTGTTTTCAGGTAACCACCCTCCCCCTCAACCTCCTTCCGTCCACAACAAGTCCCGTACCCCATACCGCCTACGATGGGGGTCGTTGGGAGTATGCTGCGGTCTCCGGGATTCAAGGAGAGCCGGCGTAGACTCCCCTTCCTACTCACCTACCTAACCTACCCAGACTAACCTAACCTAACCTAACCTAACCTAACCTAACCTAACCTTTTTTTTTTTTTTTTTTTTTTTTTTTTTTTTTTTTTTTTTTTTTTTTTTTTTTTTTTTTTTTTTTTTTTTTTTGGCGGGAAAAAATGCCTGACGCACACCCCACCACCCGGGGAAGGCGATGGGGTAGTGTGGGGTTTGCACCCACTAAAAAGACCCGCCGTGTGCCATGCGTCGCCGTAAAAGTGGGCGAGCCCTGGATCGTTCTTACATCCACAGGGCCCGCCGCGGCGACTGTGCCCGGTCCGACTGCCACCGGGCACCCGACTCCTTGGTCGTCCTCTCCTAGCGGCGCTCCGGACACACACAGAGCGCCGCTCCGTCGCGGAAGGCATCAGCGGGCGGTGGAAAAAGGTCCCCGTTCCTCCGCCCGCGGCCTCGCTCAGGGCGGCATATGGTTCGCGGCGTACGCGCGCCTTCGCCGCCCAGCTCGCCGGCGGCGATGCGGATCAGCCAGGGGTGAGTCCTCCCTGATCCGCTCCGCCGCCTCCTTCTGCAAGATAACTTCCTCGCAGAAGGATGCGACCGCTTCCCACGACCTCGCGCAGCTCATGGATTGAACCACGGCCGGCAGCGCGAGGTCGTTCCCTATCACTGCGGTGAGTTCCCGACGCTGCAACTCCCAGGCAGGACACTGCTCGAGAGTGTGTTGCACCGAGTCTTCACCGCAGTCGCAGTGGTGGCACATCGGACTCGCCTCCCTCCCAAGCCTATGCAGGTATGTACCGAAGCAACCATGTCCGGTCAATACCTGCACCAGCCTAAAGGAGAGAGTCCCATGCTGCCGCACTGCCCACTCCTCGAGAATCGGCCTGAGCGCCTCCACGGTCCGAACGCCAGCTCGTGGAGCCTCAAGCCGATGCCCCCACCGTACCATCAACGTCCGGTGGGCCTCCTCGCGCCAACCTCGCAACTCCTCGGGCAGGGGGACAGAACCCCCGGCCCGGGCTGCCGCCGCGCGCTTGTAAACCTCGGCGAGCACCTCCGCATCCAAATCCCACGGGGGTGTCCCAGCCAACGCACACGCCGCGTCTGTGGACACCGTGCGGTATCCGCGAATGGCCTTGATCGCCAGGGTACGCTGAGGGCGCCACAAGCGCACCCTGTTCCCGGCGGACAAGGACTCCGCCCACACGGGTGCGCCGTACAGTGCCATCGACCGTACCACCCCCGTGTAAAGCCGCCGGCAGGCGACGCTGGCGCCGCCCACGTTCGGCAAGAGCCGACCGAGAGCGGCGGCAACGCCCTCCAGCTTGGGCACCAGAATGCGGAAGTGCTCGTCAAAGTTCCACCGCCTGTCTATCACTAGGCCCAGATACTTGATCTGGGCCCCGATCCGTACGGGGACCGAGCCAACCGTTATCGAGGCGCCAGCAGGTGGACCGCGACGAGGCCCGTGAAAGAGCACGGCCTCAGTCTTGGCAGGGGCCACCCTAAGCCCCAGCGCCTCGATGCGCCCGACCACTTGGGCCACCCCCTCGTTGGCCAGGCGCGCCGCCTCCTCGAAGCTTTGTCCCCGGGCCGTGACGAGCGTGTCATCCGCATAGCAGATGACGTCCAGGCCCGGGGGAAAAGCTCCACGCAGCACCCAGTCGTAACCGATGTTCCACAGGGGAGGTCCTAGGACTGAACCCTGCGGAACACCGCACGCCATGGGTCTGCGGAGCAAAGCTCCGTCGCGGTCCTCGCACAGAACCACCCTGCCCTCAAGGTAGTCTGCCACCAGCCGCCTCAGGTAAACCGGCACTCCATGGAACCGGAGCGCCTCGCCGATGCAGCCGAACGGCAGACTACCGAAGGCGTTGGCGATATCCAAGGATACCGCCAACAACACCCCTCCGCCAGCGACGGCCTCCTCCGAAGCGGCCCTCAGACGCAGGATGGCATCGATCGTCGAACGCCCAGCGCGGAAACCGTACTGAGCGTCCGACAGACCGGAGCCGACCTCTTCCAGATGCCGGAGGATACGGGTGGCGAGAACTCTCTCAAGCAACTTCCCCGCCTCCTCCAGCAAAACGATAGGCCTGTAGGCCGCCACGGTGTCGGGAGGTCGTCCCGGCTTAGGGAGGAGCACCAGCTTCCCCGCCTTCCAGCAGTCAGGGAACCGTCCGGACGCCAGGCACACGTCGAACAGCTCCCTGAGGCGGTCCCCCATGTGGTTGAGGGCCAGGGCCAACACCCGTCCGGGTACCCCGTCGGGCCCGGGGGCGGTGTTCTTCGAGCGCATCCGAAGAACAGCCGCCGCCACCTCCGCCTCTGTGACGGGCGGAGCACTGAGGTCGGCCTCCCGGTCGTCGGTCTCTGCGGCGACCATTGCCGGGGGCACGTGCTCCGCTCGTTGCGGGAATAGGCCCTCAACCACCTCCACGAGGAAGCCGGGTTGGAGAGTCTCCACAAGGGGGGGACCCCGACAGCGTAGCTTATTCAGCGCAGCTCGGTAGGGGCGGCCCCAGGGGTCACGGTCGAGACCCTCCAACAGCTCGTGCCGCGCCTCCTCCTTGGCGCGGCGAATGGCCAGCTTTAGGGCGCACACCTCGTCGATGTACGCCGCATAAAGCCGGTCTTCCCTCTCGACGTCACGGGGGTGACGTCGCCGGCTGCGGGTGTAGGACCTCCGCGCCGCAAAACACGCTGCGCGAAGGGAGGCAAGCTCCGGGGACCACCAGTAGACCTCCGTCTTCGGGGACCAACACTTAGCACGGGGCATGGCCGTATCGCAGATTTGCGTAATCGCATCGCGAAAACGGCCAGCCGCAGCGTCGGCACCCTCGGACGAAGGCGGGGAGGCGAACCAATTGGAAATAATGGCCGCCTCCTCTAGCAGGACCTTGTCCATTCGCCCCACAGCCCACCGCGGAAACGCGCCGCCACGCCGAGAGGGAACGTGACCCCTTCTGGGGCCCTGGGACCGGGAGAGCTCGAATCGGATGTATCTATGATCCGAGAGCGTCTCAACCTCATCCAGGACACGCCAGCTCCTTACTTGCGCTTCGACGGCAGGGGTAGCGAACGAGAGGTCCACTATCGACCCCCCCTGCCGACGAACGCACGTGTCGGTGGTGCCTCTGTTGAGGAGACAGAGGCCCACCGACGTCGCCCACTCTTCGACTGCCCGACCGCGGGCATCCGTTCCGGGGGAGCCCCACGCCGTAGATTTGGCATTGAAGTCCCCCAGAACGAGCACCTGACGAGGTGCTGTCCGCCGTATCGAGGCCTCCACTCTATTGAGGAAGACCTCGAATTCCGCCAGACTCCGGTTTGGGGAGAAGTACACGCCGAACAGCGTTACCTCCCCCCAATCGGCAGCAACGAACCCCTCGCCCCTGTCTCTGAGCGACAAGGGTGGGGAGCGAAGCGCAGCGGAGCTGACGATGGCCACGGAGCCGTCCCGGTCACCCACCCAATTTGGGCAGGGAGGAACGAAGTAGGGCTCCGCGGCTACGGCCACACCTATTGACCACTCCGCCATCGTTTGCAGGAGGAGGTCCTGGGCGCCGGCGGAGTGGTTCAAATTCGTCTGGAGGAGATTGGAGGGTGTGCAATACATTATTGGATTGTTGACACCTCCATCTCTCCTCCCGCGGTCGGTGACCGAGGACCGGGAGCCGCCGTGGTCGAACGACCAGCTCCCGGATGCCTCGGCGCGTTGGGGATCGTGCACCCCTCCCGCCCCATCAAATGGTTGGCGGGCCGATTGCCCGCCGCGCACGGGGGGCAGTAAGGGGCGGCGGAGCATTCCGCCGCCTTGTGCCCCAGTTGGCCGCAGCGGAAGCACAATCTGCTGCAGTCCACGGCGCTAGTGCAATTGGCCCGCAAGTGGCCCCTGGCCATGCACCCATAACACCTCGCAGGCCTCCCCTCCAAGACCGTGATTCGGGCCGAGGAGAAGCCCACGAGGAGTCGTCCAGCTTTGGCCAGAAGCTTGGCCGCAGCGATGGGGCAGCGCACCCACACCGCACCCGCTCCTCCGGGGCCGGGGCGGACGGCACCGACCTTGACGGAGCCGGGAGCACACTCAGCAAACGCTTCAATGCGCTCCCGGACCTCCGCCGCCGTGACGGAGTCGTCCAAGCCCGACACGCGCAACTCCGCGCATTTCGTCGGCCTGGCGACGGTGACGCCGTCCCGTCCCGCCACAATGCCTCGTAGCGCCGCGGCCACCATGTCGGCCTGTTTCTCCCCCTCCTTGCCGGGGAACTCCAGGATGCGCGCCCCTGTCCGCGCCAACCGCACCTTCCCTCCGACGCCAGGGAGGGCCCCGTCGAGGACCGACCTCGCCTCCTGGAGGAAGCCCGCATAAGTGAGTCCCTCCGCCTCGGGCGCCACCGTGATGACCACGGCGGCACTCTTTGGCGGAGAGAGTTTGGGCCCCCTCTTACCAGCCGTTTGCCCTGTTACCGGCGCGGAAGGGTTCTTCGCCTTCCTGGAGCGCCGCCTCTTCCGCTTCCCCCCAACCGTCTGCCACCCCTCCTCAGCTGCAGCTGAAGTGGGTGGAGCAGGAGGAGCGGGGACCGACGCGGGCACCGGAGCCGGAGCACTAGGAGCGGCGGCCGGCGGCACCCTCCGCCCCCCCTTCTTCCCCTTCCTCCTGTCGGTAGGAGCCTGAGCGGCACGAGCTTTGGCCGGCACAGGCGGCTTGGGCGCGGCGGGCTCGCCGGCCACCGCCGCAAATGACTTGGCGCCCATCCCCGGCTGGTTTGGTGGGGCTCCGCGCTTGTCAGCCGCCAACGGCGGCCGAATCCGCTTTTCGGGGAGCAGGCGGTCCTGGACGCCGGCCAGGCGTCCGTCTACCAGGCTCCCCACGAACCTGGCCAGCTGGCTCATTTGAGCGTCGCTGAACGCGTCGCCCAGAGCCCCACAAGCCACCTCCATCCCATTGGCCGGCTCCATCACCTCCAGGGGTGGTGCAGCTGGCGGCTTCTCGGCCCGCGGAGAGCCGGCCCGGGTGATGTCGACCCCACTGACCCGGAGATCGACCCGAAGCTGGGCCAGCTCAGCGCGGAGCTGCTGCACCTCTTCCTCGAGGCGGGCATTGGCAGCCTCGGAGGCGGCAGAGCGTTCGGAGAGCCGCTCCACCACCCCACCCAACGCGCTGGCGGCTGTCTTGAGTCCCTTCACGAAGTCGCCCTTGAGGTTTTGGGACCTCGTGGCGACCTTCATAACGAGGCTCAACGAGTCGCTCGCCGTCTGCATCAGGTCCGCTGCGTCTGCTGCGGACCCCTCGGTCGCGGAGCGGATCCTGTCGGTCAATTGACCGACCTGATCCTCCGCGGCCGCCTCTCCATCAGCGCGCACGCGTCTGTACGCCGCGCTGTTAGAAAACACCGACGACGACGACCCGACCGGGGTGATATCACCCGGGGTCGGTGTCGCCGCCATCGGTGCTGTGGGTCGGCGGTGCGGCGTGAGCGACCGCGTTCTCGACCCCGCTCCTCCTCTGTTAGAGGGGCGTACTTTCCGAGGCGCCCGGATGGACACCTCGAAAGCCTCCTCTTGATCGTCCGGGAAGCTGCGCTTCTCGGCGCCTCCCGGCTTGACGGTGTTTGACCTCCCTGCTGGATTGAGGTCCTCCTCCTTACTCGCCTGGGGCAAGCGGCCCCGACTCCGGGTGGAGGGCCGGTCCGCCAACCGCGTCAGCACCACTCTTGGCACTGGCGTGTCGGCACGCGACTCCTCGCACTCCACACTTTCTCCTTCAACATCTTTGGTGATTTTATTTTTTTCCATTTTTGTTCCCACGAGTATGGGACGATGTAGGGAAACACTGTCGGGTGACGCCCATTCCGGCCAGTGTAGCTATATACTGTAGAGGTCGCCAGGTATCTACAGGTTTTTACGACTTCGCTGTCGGGTGTTCCTTTTGAGTTTTCCTTCTCGCAGGCCGGCCAATTAAGGCAAGCCCTCCGCTCACAGCGCCGCCGTACCCCATCCGCCAACGATGGGGGTCGTTGGTAGGTCACCGTGGTCTCCGGAATTCCAGGAGCTGGCGAAGCTCCCTTGTTGGTGATTACCTGTTTTCAGGTAACCACCCTCCCCCTCAACCTCCTTCCGTCCACAACAAGTCCCGTACCCCATACCGCCTACGATGGGGGTCGTTGGGAGTATGCTGCGGTCTCCGGGATTCAAGGAGAGCCGGCGTAGACTCCCCTTCCTACTCACCTACCTAACCTACCCAGACTAACCTAACCTAACCTAACCTAACCTAACCTAACCTAACCTAACCTAACCTAACCTAACCTAACCTAACCTAACCTAACCTAACCTTTTTTTTTTTTTTTTTTTTTTTGTTCTCCCAGGAAAATTCCTCACGAATACGCAGTGGCCTTGGGGGAACCACTGCGTTATGTGGGGTTTGCACCCACTAAAAACCTGGAGTGGCCTTCTCTCACCTGCGGGGCTGCGGGACCCACTAGGCAAACAACCGCGTGCCCCGCTGGTGTTGCTCCGCAACGGAGCCCTTCGCTCTGCGGGGCGGGACTGAATCCTTGAGTTTAGATTCAGCCCCGCCCCGTTCCACCTCCATCTATCTCCTCCTAGCACTGAGGCGCCCCGACCACTCAGGGCGTCTCAGTGCGCGGGACCTTTGTGCGGACGACGGACCCCAATCCGTCGCCCACGGTCCCCGGCGTTACGGCGGCACTTGAGCCGCAAAGGCCAGACGCCGCCTTCCGCGTCTGCGGCGGCGCATCGGGGCCGAGTCGACGTCGTCTTCCCGGTCCCGCTCCGCCGCCTCCTTCTGCGACATGACAGCGTCGCAGAAGGTCGCTCCACGGTCCGAACGCCAGCTCGTGGAGCCTCAAGCCGATGCCCCCACCGTACCATCAACGTCCGGTGGGCCTCCTCGCGCCAACCTCGCAACTCCTCGGGCAGGGGGACAGAACCCCCGGCCCGGGCTGCCGCCGCGCGCTTGTAAACCTCGGCGAGCACCTCCGCATCCAAATCCCACGGGGGTGTCCCAGCCAACGCACACGCCGCGTCTGTGGACACCGTGCGGTATCCGCGAATGGCCTTGATCGCCAGGGTACGCTGAGGGCGCCACAAGCGCACCCTGTTCCCGGCGGACAAGGACTCCGCCCACACGGGTGCGCCGTACAGTGCCATCGACCGTACCACCCCCGTGTAAAGCCGCCGGCAGGCGACGCTGGCGCCGCCCACGTTCGGCAAGAGCCGACCGAGAGCGGCGGCAACGCCCTCCAGCTTGGGCACCAGAATGCGGAAGTGCTCGTCAAAGTTCCACCGCCTGTCTATCACTAGGCCCAGATACTTGATCTGGGCCCCGATCCGTACGGGGACCGAGCCAACCGTTATCGAGGCGCCAGCAGGTGGACCGCGACGAGGCCCGTGAAAGAGCACGGCCTCAGTCTTGGCAGGGGCCACCCTAAGCCCCAGCGCCTCGATGCGCCCGACCACTTGGGCCACCCCCTCGTTGGCCAGGCGCGCCGCCTCCTCGAAGCTTTGTCCCCGGGCCGTGACGAGCGTGTCATCCGCATAGCAGATGACGTCCAGGCCCGGGGGAAAAGCTCCACGCAGCACCCAGTCGTAACCGATGTTCCACAGGGGAGGTCCTAGGACTGAACCCTGCGGAACACCGCACGCCATGGGTCTGCGGAGCAAAGCTCCGTCGCGGTCCTCGCACAGAACCACCCTGCCCTCAAGGTAGTCTGCCACCAGCCGCCTCAGGTAAACCGGCACTCCATGGAACCGGAGCGCCTCGCCGATGCAGCCGAACGGCAGACTACCGAAGGCGTTGGCGATATCCAAGGATACCGCCAACAACACCCCTCCGCCAGCGACGGCCTCCTCCGAAGCGGCCCTCAGACGCAGGATGGCATCGATCGTCGAACGCCCAGCGCGGAAACCGTACTGAGCGTCCGACAGACCGGAGCCGACCTCTTCCAGATGCCGGAGGATACGGGTGGCGAGAACTCTCTCAAGCAACTTCCCCGCCTCCTCCAGCAAAACGATAGGCCTGTAGGCCGCCACGGTGTCGGGAGGTCGTCCCGGCTTAGGGAGGAGCACCAGCTTCCCCGCCTTCCAGCAGTCAGGGAACCGTCCGGACGCCAGGCACACGTCGAACAGCTCCCTGAGGCGGTCCCCCATGTGGTTGAGGGCCAGGGCCAACACCCGTCCGGGTACCCCGTCGGGCCCGGGGGCGGTGTTCTTCGAGCGCATCCGAAGAACAGCCGCCGCCACCTCCGCAACCTAACCTAACCTAACCTAACCTAACCTAACCTTTTTTTTTTTTTTTTTTTTTTTTTTTTTTTTTTTTTTTTTTTGGCGGGAAAAAATGCCTGACGCACACCCCACCACCCGGGGAAGGCGATGGGGTAGTGTGGGGTTTGCACCCACTAAAAAGACCCGCCGTGTGCCATGCGTCGCCGTAAAAGTGGGCGAGCCCTGGATCGTTCTTACATCCACAGGGCCCGCCGCGGCGACTGTGCCCGGTCCGACTGCCACCGGGCACCCGACTCCTTGGTCGTCCTCTCCTAGCGGCGCTCCGGACACACACAGAGCGCCGCTCCGTCGCGGAAGGCATCAGCGGGCGGTGGAAAAAGGTCCCCGTTCCTCCGCCCGCGGCCTCGCTCAGGGCGGCATATGGTTCGCGGCGTACGCGCGCCTTCGCCGCCCAGCTCGCCGGCGGCGATGCGGATCAGCCAGGGGTGAGTCCTCCCTGATCCGCTCCGCCGCCTCCTTCTGCAAGATAACTTCCTCGCAGAAGGATGCGACCGCTTCCCACGACCTCGCGCAGCTCATGGATTGAACCACGGCCGGCAGCGCGAGGTCGTTCCCTATCACTGCGGTGAGTTCCCGACGCTGCAACTCCCAGGCAGGACACTGCTCGAGAGTGTGTTGCACCGAGTCTTCACCGCAGTCGCAGTGGTGGCACATCGGACTCGCCTCCCTCCCAAGCCTATGCAGGTATGTACCGAAGCAACCATGTCCGGTCAATACCTGCACCAGCCTAAAGGAGAGAGTCCCATGCTGCCGCACTGCCCACTCCTCGAGAATCGGCCTGAGCGCCTCCACGGTCCGAACGCCAGCTCGTGGAGCCTCAAGCCGATGCCCCCACCGTACCATCAACGTCCGGTGGGCCTCCTCGCGCCAACCTCGCAACTCCTCGGGCAGGGGGACAGAACCCCCGGCCCGGGCTGCCGCCGCGCGCTTGTAAACCTCGGCGAGCACCTCCGCATCCAAATCCCACGGGGGTGTCCCAGCCAACGCACACGCCGCGTCTGTGGACACCGTGCGGTATCCGCGAATGGCCTTGATCGCCAGGGTACGCTGAGGGCGCCACAAGCGCACCCTGTTCCCGGCGGACAAGGACTCCGCCCACACGGGTGCGCCGTACAGTGCCATCGACCGTACCACCCCCGTGTAAAGCCGCCGGCAGGCGACGCTGGCGCCGCCCACGTTCGGCAAGAGCCGACCGAGAGCGGCGGCAACGCCCTCCAGCTTGGGCACCAGAATGCGGAAGTGCTCGTCAAAGTTCCACCGCCTGTCTATCACTAGGCCCAGATACTTGATCTGGGCCCCGATCCGTACGGGGACCGAGCCAACCGTTATCGAGGCGCCAGCAGGTGGACCGCGACGAGGCCCGTGAAAGAGCACGGCCTCAGTCTTGGCAGGGGCCACCCTAAGCCCCAGCGCCTCGATGCGCCCGACCACTTGGGCCACCCCCTCGTTGGCCAGGCGCGCCGCCTCCTCGAAGCTTTGTCCCCGGGCCGTGACGAGCGTGTCATCCGCATAGCAGATGACGTCCAGGCCCGGGGGAAAAGCTCCACGCAGCACCCAGTCGTAACCGATGTTCCACAGGGGAGGTCCTAGGACTGAACCCTGCGGAACACCGCACGCCATGGGTCTGCGGAGCAAAGCTCCGTCGCGGTCCTCGCACAGAACCACCCTGCCCTCAAGGTAGTCTGCCACCAGCCGCCTCAGGTAAACCGGCACTCCATGGAACCGGAGCGCCTCGCCGATGCAGCCGAACGGCAGACTACCGAAGGCGTTGGCGATATCCAAGGATACCGCCAACAACACCCCTCCGCCAGCGACGGCCTCCTCCGAAGCGGCCCTCAGACGCAGGATGGCATCGATCGTCGAACGCCCAGCGCGGAAACCGTACTGAGCGTCCGACAGACCGGAGCCGACCTCTTCCAGATGCCGGAGGATACGGGTGGCGAGAACTCTCTCAAGCAACTTCCCCGCCTCCTCCAGCAAAACGATAGGCCTGTAGGCCGCCACGGTGTCGGGAGGTCGTCCCGGCTTAGGGAGGAGCACCAGCTTCCCCGCCTTCCAGCAGTCAGGGAACCGTCCGGACGCCAGGCACACGTCGAACAGCTCCCTGAGGCGGTCCCCCATGTGGTTGAGGGCCAGGGCCAACACCCGTCCGGGTACCCCGTCGGGCCCGGGGGCGGTGTTCTTCGAGCGCATCCGAAGAACAGCCGCCGCCACCTCCGCAACCTAACCTAACCTAACCTAACCTAACCTAACCTTTTTTTTTTTTTTTTTTTTTTTTTTTTTTTTTTTTTTTTTTTGGCGGGAAAAAATGCCTGACGCACACCCCACCACCCGGGGAAGGCGATGGGGTAGTGTGGGGTTTGCACCCACTAAAAAGACCCGCCGTGTGCCATGCGTCGCCGTAAAAGTGGGCGAGCCCTGGATCGTTCTTACATCCACAGGGCCCGCCGCGGCGACTGTGCCCGGTCCGACTGCCACCGGGCACCCGACTCCTTGGTCGTCCTCTCCTAGCGGCGCTCCGGACACACACAGAGCGCCGCTCCGTCGCGGAAGGCATCAGCGGGCGGTGGAAAAAGGTCCCCGTTCCTCCGCCCGCGGCCTCGCTCAGGGCGGCATATGGTTCGCGGCGTACGCGCGCCTTCGCCGCCCAGCTCGCCGGCGGCGATGCGGATCAGCCAGGGGTGAGTCCTCCCTGATCCGCTCCGCCGCCTCCTTCTGCAAGATAACTTCCTCGCAGAAGGATGCGACCGCTTCCCACGACCTCGCGCAGCTCATGGATTGAACCACGGCCGGCAGCGCGAGGTCGTTCCCTATCACTGCGGTGAGTTCCCGACGCTGCAACTCCCAGGCAGGACACTGCTCGAGAGTGTGTTGCACCGAGTCTTCACCGCAGTCGCAGTGGTGGCACATCGGACTCGCCTCCCTCCCAAGCCTATGCAGGTATGTACCGAAGCAACCATGTCCGGTCAATACCTGCACCAGCCTAAAGGAGAGAGTCCCATGCTGCCGCACTGCCCACTCCTCGAGAATCGGCCTGAGCGCCTCCACGGTCCGAACGCCAGCTCGTGGAGCCTCAAGCCGATGCCCCCACCGTACCATCAACGTCCGGTGGGCCTCCTCGCGCCAACCTCGCAACTCCTCGGGCAGGGGGACAGAACCCCCGGCCCGGGCTGCCGCCGCGCGCTTGTAAACCTCGGCGAGCACCTCCGCATCCAAATCCCACGGGGGTGTCCCAGCCAACGCACACGCCGCGTCTGTGGACACCGTGCGGTATCCGCGAATGGCCTTGATCGCCAGGGTACGCTGAGGGCGCCACAAGCGCACCCTGTTCCCGGCGGACAAGGACTCCGCCCACACGGGTGCGCCGTACAGTGCCATCGACCGTACCACCCCCGTGTAAAGCCGCCGGCAGGCGACGCTGGCGCCGCCCACGTTCGGCAAGAGCCGACCGAGAGCGGCGGCAACGCCCTCCAGCTTGGGCACCAGAATGCGGAAGTGCTCGTCAAAGTTCCACCGCCTGTCTATCACTAGGCCCAGATACTTGATCTGGGCCCCGATCCGTACGGGGACCGAGCCAACCGTTATCGAGGCGCCAGCAGGTGGACCGCGACGAGGCCCGTGAAAGAGCACGGCCTCAGTCTTGGCAGGGGCCACCCTAAGCCCCAGCGCCTCGATGCGCCCGACCACTTGGGCCACCCCCTCGTTGGCCAGGCGCGCCGCCTCCTCGAAGCTTTGTCCCCGGGCCGTGACGAGCGTGTCATCCGCATAGCAGATGACGTCCAGGCCCGGGGGAAAAGCTCCACGCAGCACCCAGTCGTAACCGATGTTCCACAGGGGAGGTCCTAGGACTGAACCCTGCGGAACACCGCACGCCATGGGTCTGCGGAGCAAAGCTCCGTCGCGGTCCTCGCACAGAACCACCCTGCCCTCAAGGTAGTCTGCCACCAGCCGCCTCAGGTAAACCGGCACTCCATGGAACCGGAGCGCCTCGCCGATGCAGCCGAACGGCAGACTACCGAAGGCGTTGGCGATATCCAAGGATACCGCCAACAACACCCCTCCGCCAGCGACGGCCTCCTCCGAAGCGGCCCTCAGACGCAGGATGGCATCGATCGTCGAACGCCCAGCGCGGAAACCGTACTGAGCGTCCGACAGACCGGAGCCGACCTCTTCCAGATGCCGGAGGATACGGGTGGCGAGAACTCTCTCAAGCAACTTCCCCGCCTCCTCCAGCAAAACGATAGGCCTGTAGGCCGCCACGGTGTCGGGAGGTCGTCCCGGCTTAGGGAGGAGCACCAGCTTCCCCGCCTTCCAGCAGTCAGGGAACCGTCCGGACGCCAGGCACACGTCGAACAGCTCCCTGAGGCGGTCCCCCATGTGGTTGAGGGCCAGGGCCAACACCCGTCCGGGTACCCCGTCGGGCCCGGGGGCGGTGTTCTTCGAGCGCATCCGAAGAACAGCCGCCGCCACCTCCGCCTCTGTGACGGGCGGAGCACTGAGGTCGGCCTCCCGGTCGTCGGTCTCTGCGGCGACCATTGCCGGGGGCACGTGCTCCGCTCGTTGCGGGAATAGGCCCTCAACCACCTCCACGAGGAAGCCGGGTTGGAGAGTCTCCACAAGGGGGGGACCCCGACAGCGTAGCTTATTCAGCGCAGCTCGGTAGGGGCGGCCCCAGGGGTCACGGTCGAGACCCTCCAACAGCTCGTGCCGCGCCTCCTCCTTGGCGCGGCGAATGGCCAGCTTTAGGGCGCACACCTCGTCGATGTACGCCGCATAAAGCCGGTCTTCCCTCTCGACGTCACGGGGGTGACGTCGCCGGCTGCGGGTGTAGGACCTCCGCGCCGCAAAACACGCTGCGCGAAGGGAGGCAAGCTCCGGGGACCACCAGTAGACCTCCGTCTTCGGGGACCAACACTTAGCACGGGGCATGGCCGTATCGCAGATTTGCGTAATCGCATCGCGAAAACGGCCAGCCGCAGCGTCGGCACCCTCGGACGAAGGCGGGGAGGCGAACCAATTGGAAATAATGGCCGCCTCCTCTAGCAGGACCTTGTCCATTCGCCCCACAGCCCACCGCGGAAACGCGCCGCCACGCCGAGAGGGAACGTGACCCCTTCTGGGGCCCTGGGACCGGGAGAGCTCGAATCGGATGTATCTATGATCCGAGAGCGTCTCAACCTCATCCAGGACACGCCAGCTCCTTACTTGCGCTTCGACGGCAGGGGTAGCGAACGAGAGGTCCACTATCGACCCCCCCTGCCGACGAACGCACGTGTCGGTGGTGCCTCTGTTGAGGAGACAGAGGCCCACCGACGTCGCCCACTCTTCGACTGCCCGACCGCGGGCATCCGTTCCGGGGGAGCCCCACGCCGTAGATTTGGCATTGAAGTCCCCCAGAACGAGCACCTGACGAGGTGCTGTCCGCCGTATCGAGGCCTCCACTCTATTGAGGAAGACCTCGAATTCCGCCAGACTCCGGTTTGGGGAGAAGTACACGCCGAACAGCGTTACCTCCCCCCAATCGGCAGCAACGAACCCCTCGCCCCTGTCTCTGAGCGACAAGGGTGGGGAGCGAAGCGCAGCGGAGCTGACGATGGCCACGGAGCCGTCCCGGTCACCCACCCAATTTGGGCAGGGAGGAACGAAGTAGGGCTCCGCGGCTACGGCCACACCTATTGACCACTCCGCCATCGCTTGCAGGAGGAGGTCCTGGGCGCCGGCGGAGTGGTTCAAATTCGTCTGGAGGAGATTGGAGGGTGTGCAATACATTATTGGATTGTTGACACCTCCATCTCTCCTCCCGCGGTCGGTGACCGAGGACCGGGAGCCGCCGTGGTCGAACGACCAGCTCCCGGATGCCTCGGCGCGTTGGGGATCGTGCACCCCTCCCGCCCCATCAAATGGTTGGCGGGCCGATTGCCCGCCGCGCACGGGGGGCAGTAAGGGGCGGCGGAGCATTCCGCCGCCTTGTGCCCCAGTTGGCCGCAGCGGAAGCACAATCTGCTGCAGTCCACGGCGCTAGTGCAATTGGCCCGCAAGTGGCCCCTGGCCATGCACCCATAACACCTCGCAGGCCTCCCCTCCAAGACCGTGATTCGGGCCGAGGAGAAGCCCACGAGGAGTCGTCCAGCTTTGGCCAGAAGCTTGGCCGCAGCGATGGGGCAGCGCACCCACACCGCACCCGCTCCTCCGGGGCCGGGGCGGACGGCACCGACCTTGACGGAGCCGGGAGCACACTCAGCAAACGCTTCAATGCGCTCCCGGACCTCCGCCGCCGTGACGGAGTCGTCCAAGCCCGACACGCGCAACTCCGCGCATTTCGTCGGCCTGGCGACGGTGACGCCGTCCCGTCCCGCCACAATGCCTCGTAGCGCCGCGGCCACCATGTCGGCCTGTTTCTCCCCCTCCTTGCCGGGGAACTCCAGGATGCGCGCCCCTGTCCGCGCCAACCGCACCTTCCCTCCGACGCCAGGGAGGGCCCCGTCGAGGACCGACCTCGCCTCCTGGAGGAAGCCCGCATAAGTGAGTCCCTCCGCCTCGGGCGCCACCGTGATGACCACGGCGGCACTCTTTGGCGGAGAGAGTTTGGGCCCCCTCTTACCAGCCGTTTGCCCTGTTACCGGCGCGGAAGGGTTCTTCGCCTTCCTGGAGCGCCGCCTCTTCCGCTTCCCCCCAACCGTCTGCCACCCCTCCTCAGCTGCAGCTGAAGTGGGTGGAGCAGGAGGAGCGGGGACCGACGCGGGCACCGGAGCCGGAGCACTAGGAGCGGCGGCCGGCGGCACCCTCCGCCCCCCCTTCTTCCCCTTCCTCCTGTCGGTAGGAGCCTGAGCGGCACGAGCTTTGGCCGGCACAGGCGGCTTGGGCGCGGCGGGCTCGCCGGCCACCGCCGCAAATGACTTGGCGCCCATCCCCGGCTGGTTTGGTGGGGCTCCGCGCTTGTCAGCCGCCAACGGCGGCCGAATCCGCTTTTCGGGGAGCAGGCGGTCCTGGACGCCGGCCAGGCGTCCGTCTACCAGGCTCCCCACGAACCTGGCCAGCTGGCTCATTTGAGCGTCGCTGAACGCGTCGCCCAGAGCCCCACAAGCCACCTCCATCCCATTGGCCGGCTCCATCACCTCCAGGGGTGGTGCAGCTGGCGGCTTCTCGGCCCGCGGAGAGCCGGCCCGGGTGATGTCGACCCCACTGACCTGGAGATCGACCCGAAGCTGGGCCAGCTCAGCGCGGAGCTGCTGCACCTCTTCCTCGAGGCGGGCATTGGCAGCCTCGGAGGCGGCAGAGCGTTCGGAGAGCCGCTCCACCACCCCACCCAACGCGCTGGCGGCTGTCTTGAGTCCCTTCACGAAGTCGCCCTTGAGGTTTTGGGACCTCGTGGCGACCTTCATAACGAGGCTCAACGAGTCGCTCGCCGTCTGCATCAGGTCCGCTGCGTCTGCTGCGGACCCCTCGGTCGCGGAGCGGATCCTGTCGGTCAATTGACCGACCTGATCCTCCGCGGCCGCCTCTCCATCAGCGCGCACGCGTCTGTACGCCGCGCTGTTAGAAAACACCGACGACGACGACCCGACCGGGGTGATATCACCCGGGGTCGGTGTCGCCGCCATCGGTGCTGTGGGTCGGCAGTGCGGCGTGAGCGACCGCGTTCTCGACCCCGCTCCTACTCTGTTAGAGGGGCGTACTTTCCGAGGCGCCCGGATGGACGCCTCGAAAGCCTCCTCTTGATCGTCCGGGAAGCTGCGCTTCTCGGCGCCTCCCGGCTTGACGGTATTTGACCTCCCTGCTGGATTGAGGTCCTCCTCCTTACTCGCCTGGGGCAAGCGGCCCCGACTCCGGGTGGAGGGCCGGTCCGCCAACCGCGTCAGCACCACTCTTGGCACTGGCGTGTCGGCACGCGACTCCTCGCACTCCACACTTTCTCCTTCAACATCTTTGGTATTTTTGTTTTTTTCCATTTTTGTACCCACGATTATGGGACGATATAAAAAACACTGCCGGGTGACGCCCATTCCGACGAACAGTGTAGCTAGATACTGTAGAGGTCGCCTGGTATCTACAGGTTTTTACGACTTCGCTGTCGGGTTTTAAAGGGTTTTCCTTCCCGCGGGCCGGCCAATTAAGGCAAGCCCTCCGGTCCACAGCACGTCCCGTACCCCATACCGCCAACGATGGGGGTCCTTGGGATTATGCCGTGGGCTCCGGGATTTAAGGAGAGCTGGCGTAGACTCCCCTGTTGGTGGTAACCTGTTTTCAGGAAACCACCCTCCCTCTCCACCTAACCTAACCTACCCAGACCTACTCAGCCTAGCCTACCTAACCTAACCTAAACCCAACCCAACCCCTTTGTCGCGTCTGGCATGTCCTCTGCTATTCAGAGGAACACCCAGAGCGACATCCCCCCCCGTCAGGTATTCGCCACCGCCAACAAGAGCCCACGAATGGGAAGTTATTGACGGTGCCCAGGGTGCACCGGCCCAGCGGGTTGCCCTTCCCCCCGGACGTATCCGAAAGAGACTAGCAACCCACCAAGCACACGTGGAGGTTACCTGACCCGCACCCCAACCTAACCTAACCTAACCTAACCTAACCTAACCTAACCTAACCTAACCTAACCTAACCTAACCTAACCTAACCTTTTTTTTTTTTTTTTTTTTTTTGTTGCGCTGGGAAAAATGCATTACGCATCATCCTCCCTCCGGGGGAAGGGAGGGGTATGTGGGACTCCCCGGATCCTGCTTCCGGTATACCCACTAAAAAACCCAACGGCACTCCCGCATCGTCTTAGTGGAGGAGGACTGGGAAACCGGCAGAGCCTTTACTCCAGTCCCCCGCCGACGACTGCCCGCTGTCTCACAGCGGGCCCCTCATGCCCCTCTCAACGGAGGGGCCCGGGAATGACCGCGAGTGCTCGGCCATTCCCTCCCGCGGGTGGTGATGTGCAATGCAGGCGAAGGGGCCCCCGCCCCTGTCGCCCGCGTATCACCACCTTCGCCTCCTTTTGCGATTTACCACCCTCGCAAAAGGAGGCGACCGCTGCCCAGACCCGTCGCCTTCCAGCATGGCGCTACCCACGCCAGGAAGCGAGGGGTCCAGGCCCTCCGACGCGCCGCAGTCATGCAGGCACGCCGGAGCTCCCCCTGTGACGGGTCGGGTCTGTGGCCCCGCCACCTACCACCTTTCGGCCGCAGGGGACAGGGACAGCGGCAACGATACACCGACAGTCCTCTTCCCCTGCGGCCCCACCGCGTCCGCCATCTGACGGTGGCGGCCCCGTTGAGGCCGCGGAAGGTAAGGGAGAATGGCCGAAGCCACGCCGACACTCCCCTCCCCGCCGCGGCCCCCCGCACTCCTCTGCGATGCCCCCCCCATCAGAGGGGAGCATCGCAGCCCGCTCAGTTGCGATGCCGCTACAGGCGGCACCCGCGGCACCGCAACTATTGGGCCACTCGTCGTTGGCTTAGCGGCAAAAGCCTAGACGAGCGGCCCCCGCCTAGGTTCCTCTTGGCTTCACCGTGGGTTTCCGCCACCACGGCTACTGAGCCCCCCCGCCACGACAAGGCGGGAACCAATTCGGGGGGGAACCTAACCTAACCTAACCTAACCTAACCTAACCTAACCTAACCCAGTCACCCGCGCACCGCCAACTCGAACGGTCACGTTTTTGCGAGCTCCGCACCTAAAAAATCAAGTTGTTGGTTTTTTGTAAGATATAGACGCGAGTGATACCTTAAAAGTTGCGCGCTAGCGAGCCCGTTAAATCCGTATTTTCAAAAAGAAAATCGGCCCCGTAATTAAAAAATTACGGGAAAAAACAAAAAATTTTTCTACGATCGAATAGTGAAAAAGTGAAATAACTCGAAAACTAGATCGTAAAGTGACAAAACGTGAACTGCTATTGTGTGCGCGCTGTCGAGCCCTACAGATTTGGCAGCAGTCCTGAATTTTTCCGCGCAAGGGCGCGGAAATACAGGAAAAAACAAACATACGAGGTTCCAACGAGGCCCCCCTTTTGGGGTCGAAAAACATCCCTGACCACTCTCGGAGAACGAGGACAAGACGAGGACCCCGGAGGTCTTTTCAGAATTAAGATCCGAGCTAAGGGTGCCGTTTTATGCACCATACAAGTTTTACCAACTTAGCCGTGCGGCTCCGAAAGGAGTAAACAACTCTGCCAGACAAGATTTCCTGGGAATCCTGAGACATCCCGGCCTACAGCTCCTATACAAGCAGGCTGGGGAGTCACCCTGTCCACATCCGAAGACGCAGCAGGATTTGAGAACTATAAACAATTTTAAACCGTAAAACTGAGGAAAGTGTACATTTTTTCAGTGAAAAAAGTAAGTTGGTTTTCTCCATACTCATATCCAAAAATTTTCGGCTTTAGCTTGCATATTTTGAAAAATCCAATAGTAAATTCAGTTGCCCTCAGCCCCCCCCTATTCTGTATAAAAAATCATCCGGAAATATTCAGTACTTTGGGAGTTATAGCCATTCCCAGCTTGAGGATTTTTCCCCGAAACGTTCTGTTTTCAAGACGCATAAGTGTGGCTATATCTCCGAAACCCGAAGTCGGAGAGGGAAAGTAACCAGTGAAAACATAGTTCTGGTGAAAGGGCTACCCTAACATCCGGTCCCCATCCCTCGGCGACGCCCCAAAAATTTTTGCGGGGTAAATCGCGTGAATATTCCCGGCCTACAAAGTTTCCCCAGAAGTTACCCCGAATTCATTCCACAGACTGCCGTAAAAACGAGGTAACAAATTTAGGAGAAAAATTCACTAAAACAAATAAAAATAAATGTGGAAAAAACCAACTTATTTTTAGAGTATATTGTGTTAGAATAAGATTCTGAAACATTTTATGTACATAAGTTGTTTTGACATTTTGTGCAAAACAAAATTTTTTTGCCATACTGGGAAATCGAACCCGTGACTTTTTTATATATTATTGACCAGGAACCGTATTGGCTGTGTGGTTAGTGTAGTGAGTGAAGCTACACGGGCCACTTTTTCTGTCGACGTATGGTAATCACAGTTGACCTAGATTAAATTTATTTTTAAATTAGTAATTCAGTAGTCAACTCAACCATAGCCCAAGAGGGTATTCCGAAGAAAAACTTTATTTTATACAAAAGTCCAAATATCTCGGAAACGGTGGGGAAAATCGAATTTTTGACGAAATTTTCCCCCCCCAAAGAAGACACCCTCTCCCAAACTGGACCTAGTTTAAGATAGGCCCCCTAGACCCCCTTTTTGACCCCCTTTTTCGGTGACCCCAAATTTCAATAAAATCACTTAGCGACTAAAAATCTCCCTTAAAATATTATTTATATTTATATATCGTAATATATACCCCCCTTCAGGACCCCCCCCCCTAGATTCAGCTCCCCCTCCCCTCCCCCCCTAAATCAAAAGACCAAAGGTATCCACTTTGGACTACACCCCCCCGGACCTCTAACTTAGGTACCGGAGGTCATAGACCCACCGAGTTTGGACTCTTTGTGATCGGGAGGAGAAGAGGTTTAATTTGGCCCCAAGGGATTTGCCGAAAAACCAAAAAATTTTGAAAATTTTTTCAAAAATTTTAAAATTAATTTTATTTTTTTTCTTATTTTTACTCGACTCACTCTCCTTGCCAACTGTGACTTTTTGGACGACATTACGGAAGCAGACCTGACTTTACGGTTCTTGTTTATTAGATTTAAGACTTATAGTAGCACTTTTGTGCTACTATATTCTAGGTTAAGATTTTAGAGTTTTTGACATTTTATATTTTATTTGACATATAGTGGCACTTTTGTGCTACTATATTCTAGGTTAAGATTTTAGAGATTTTGACATATTGCTGTGACATTTTATTTTGACATATAGTAGCACTTTTGTGCTACTATATTCTAGGATTAAGACAAATCAATTTTAATTTTAGTTTTTATATTTTGCAGGATCCTTCTACAATCCTTTTTAACTTGACGTTGACCGTACGTATTTATTTAAGTACATATTTTACACACCAACTGGGGTATCCCTCTACAATACCTCAGCTTGACGCGGTACTAATCCCAAAACCCAACTGACAAGATGAGCGGGATGCCCGGATTACGTACGCCACCAAAGAGCCGGTCTCAAAATTCCAGCTCGCAGACGAAAAGCCCACAAAAGGCACCTGAAGAGGCAGGGCCTTCCACGCTCAGCGTGAGAACTAGCGTGGGGAAATGGGAGGCGGGCAAGGTCGATGGCGAGGGAACCTCCCCGAAAAACCTTGTCGCACAGACAACGGCGAGGGGATCGGTCTCCTTCGAAGTCGCGAGCCCACCACCCCTAAAAAATAGAGTGTCGGAAGCGAGAATTTTTAGCAATAAAATTAAGACGTATATGACGACCTCTAAAACAACAAAAACAGAAATAAAGACAGAGGTTAAGGCATTGGCAGACCGGCTCTACCATCTTATTAAGGAGTCCGAACAGGAAAAAGGACGCGAACCCCCTTCTAAAAAGACCTTCAAATCCCAAGGCATCCAAGTCCGGGAACCTCAGGAAGTGCAAAGGGTGGAGCGAGCTCCCTCTCCCTCCCCGGCGGTTTTTGTCGGGGGAGGAGAGGCAGACGCTCTCAGGAAGGCACTCGATGAACACACCCGAAATTTGGCCGTTAATAACGAGCTTATGGGAAGGCTGAAAGAGGCACTACAAGCTGGCCAAAGCCATATGGAGAAGCTCTCCTATGCCAGCGTAGCGGCAAGTCGGCCTTCAAACCATACAGTACAGCAAACGGCGCTACACTCGTTAGTAGTGACGGCCAATGATGAGAAAGTGACGGGTGATCAAGTACTGGACAAGATCAGAAAAGTTGTAAATGCCAAAGAGGGAGGATTTACGGTAGAAAAAATAAGGAAGGCAAAGGACAGAAAAATTATTGTAGGCTGTCGAACAGAAGAAGAAAGGAAAAAGATTAGGGAAAAAATAGGGGAAGCATCCGAACTGAAGGTACAAGATGTAAAGAATAAAAATCCTCAGATCATGATGAGGGACGTAATGCGTTACAATAGTAACGAGGACATAATAAAAGCACTAAAGAATCAGAACAGCCACATCTTCAAAGACATAGATGAAGAACAGAAGATTGTGGAGATTCTATACATTAAGCGTACTAGAAACCCGCTTACGGGTCACGTAGTGTTGCGGGTCGCCACAGAGGTCTGGAGGCGCATGCTAGAGGTCGGAGCGGTGCATGTGGACCTACAGCGGTTAGGGTCCAAGACCAGTCCCCGCTTGTCCAATGCTCGCTCTGCCTGGCATATGGGCATAGTAGGCGCGTATGCACTGAGACCACCGCAAAGTGCGGCCACTGTGGCGGCCCTCACATGAGGACAGAATGCGGCGATTTCAGCGCAGGATTGCCACCTACCTGCTGCAATTGTACGCGTGCTAGTATTGGCGACGTCCACCATCATGCCTTCAGTCCGGATTGCACAATAAGAAGGAGGTGGGACGCAATATCCCGCTCATCTATAGCCTATTGTTAAGGGCACCCCGGAGACTCCTGCCCGACAAACAGCAAGACCATACCGAGTGGCCCAAGCAAACCTACAACGCAAGGAACTGGCTACCACCGAACTCTTTTTAGAGGCCAGTGAACAGAAGATCTCGTGGGCACTGATTCAGGAGCCTTATGTGGGTGGAGCTCGGAGTATGAAGAGCTACCGTGGAGCGAGAGTCTACCAGTGCGAGGTTGATGGAAGTGGGAGGGTAAAGGCGGCAATAGCCGTCTTTGACCATGACGTAGACGTCATACCCTACCCGAAACTCACCACAAACAATATCGTTGTGGTGGGGATCCGGACCAAAGCCTGGGAAATCGCAGTAGTCTCGTATTACTTCGAGCCAGACCAGCCCATAGGGCCATACTTGGATCAGTTGACCCGGATCAAAGCGGAAGTGGCCACCGGTAGATTGCTGTTAGGAGGCGACGCTAATGCGAAAAGTGCCTGGTGGGGCAGCATCAAAGAAGACTCCAGAGGTGAGGCGATGTCCAGCACCCTGGATGAGTTAGGGCTTCAGGTACTGAACACTGGTGACGCTCCCACCTTTGACACCGTCAGGGGTGGTCGAGCGTATAGAAGCCATGTGGATGTCACGGCCTGTTCGCTCGGCCTTTTCGACCTGGTTGACGGCTGGCGGGTAGACACGGGAGTTACGTCCTCGGACCACAACACCATCCTATTCGAAATTAAAACTAAAAGGGACAAAGGGATTAACATTAAAAGAACGACTAGGAAATTTAATACACGGAAGGCAAATTGGGAAAATTTTAAAATTAAATTAGAGCAACTAAAAATAAATAACAAAATAGATCTAGAAACTTTAATTGCAATAAATAATAAAAATAAACTAGAAGAACTAGTTGTTGCTTATAGAGACGTGATAGTAGAAGCATGTCAGAAATCTATGCCTAAGGTAAATAGTTCAGTGAAACTTACCATTCCGTGGTGGTCCGAGGAACTCACCGTTAAGAAGAAGGAGGTGGTTCGGTTGAAAAACCGCATCCGCAATGCCGCACCGGTCCGGCGAGCGATGGTCGTTAACGCGTACCTGAAGGCCAAACTGGAATATGAGATGCAAGCAAATAGCGCAAAAATCGCCAGTTGGAAGGAGTTCTGCCGGAAACAGGATCGGGAGGGGGTCTGGGAGGGAATCTACAGGATCATCGGTAGGACTGCCAGAAGGCAGGAAGAACTGACCCTATGCTGCGATGGTACATTCCTTAGTCCAAGTGAATCAGCCTCCCTACTAGCAGATACGTTCTACCCCAAAGACAGAGTAGACCAGGACAACGCTGACCACAGGCGAATACGAGAAGCGGCCGGTAGAGTGAATGAATGGGTCCATGGTGAAAACCATGACCCTCCATTCACGACACTGGAGCTGAAGACCGCCGTGGCAGGTTTCAATCCCAAAAAGGCACCAGGAGGGGACGGACTGACGTCTGACATCTGCAGTCGAGCGATCCACCAGGACCCGGAATTGTTCCTTGCCCTTTACAACAAGTGCCTCGAACTAGCACACTTTCCGGAGATCTGGAAAGAAGCTACGGTCGTGGTACTTAGGAAGCCGGGCAAGGACAACTATCTGACCCCCAAGGCATACCGACCAATCGGTCTGTTGCCTGTTCTGGGGAAGGTCCTGGAGAGGATGGTCGTAGCGCGTCTAAAGTGGCAGCTTATACCGCGGTTTAGTACCCGCCAGTTTGGCTTTACGCCCCAGAAGAGCACCGAGGACGCCCTCTGTACGCTAATGGAGCACGTACAGGACAAGTTAAGGCTGAAGAAGCTAATTGTCCTGGTGTCATTGGATATAGAGGGCGCCTTCGATAGCGCATGGTGGCCAGCAATAAAAGTCAGGCTGGCTGAGGAAAATTGCCCGGTCAATATCAGGCGGCTGATAGACAGCTATCTCGATAGTAGGAGGGTTAAGGTTCGTTATGCCGGGGAGGAATGTACGAAAGAGACTGACAAGGGCTGTGTTCAAGGTTCAATCGGTGGTCCAGTATTGTGGAATCTCCTCCTAGACCCACTTCTGAAAGACCTGGAGCGACGCGGGGTCTTCGTGCAGGCGTTCGCGGATGATATCGTCTTGGTCATAGATGGAGACACGGCGACTGAAGTCTCGCGATCTGCCAATGCAGCCCTCGCCCATGTTCAGGACTGGGGCGTCCGAAATAAGCTGAGGTTCGCACCGCACAAGACATGTGCGATGGTGGTAACCAACAGACTTAAGTACGACACTCCATGCCTGAGCATGGCCGGGGTCGACATCGGTATGGTCCGAAAAATGAAGTTGCTGGGTCTAACCATAGACGATAAGCTCACGTTCAATGAGCACGCCGCGAACGTCTGCAAAAAGGCAGCTGGGATATACCAACAGCTTTCCCGCGCCGCTAAAGTCAGTTGGGGATTAAATGCTGAAATTTTACACACGATATACACCGCGACAGTTGAACCCATCATCACCTACGCGGCCGCGGCCTGGGCTCCGGCTACGAAAAAGCTCGGGATGCGGAAGAAGTTAGGCTCTCTTCAACGAGGTTTCGCTCAGAAGATCTGCAAATCCTACCGCACAGTCTCTCTAAACTCAGCACTGGCACTGTCCGGGATACTACCTCTGGACCTGCGCATACAAGAGGCAGCAGCCCTGTATGCAGCGAGGAGAGGGTCGTCCCGGTTCGTGCCGGGGGATAGAGAGATTGAGACCGCGGTGAGATTTGCAGAATCTCCTCACCCGGCTACGCAAATGCCCCTGGAGTTCATGTGCCTGGTGGATCAAACACTACTAGACAGTAGTAATGTGCAGTCGGTCCGAATATTTACCGACGGCAGCAAGATTGAGGGGAAGGTCGGAGCCGCATTATCCATTTGGGATAATGATGGCGAAGTCCGGAACCTCAAACTCTGCCTTGCCGCGTACTGCACAGTCTACCAGGCGGAACTCCTGGCCATTTGCAAGGCTACTGAAGTGATCCTCGCGCGGCAAGAGGCGAGCTATGGTTTGTATAGCGACTCAATGTCATCATTGCAGACGCTTGCAAACCATGGCTCTCTCCATCCCCTGGCGGTGCGCGCGCGCGCCAATTTGGCTAAGGCCTTGCACCAGAGCAAAGCTGTGTCTTTATTCTGGGTCAAGGCCCACGCGGGCCTGCCGGGGAATGAGCGGGCGGATGAGCTAGCGAAGGAGGCAGCATTGTCGTCACGGAGGAAGCCGGACTACGACCAATGTCCGATTTCATTCATCAAGCGACAGATTCGTCTGGAGACGCTTGAAGAATGGAATCGGAGATATGTGTCGGGCGAGACGGCCTCGGTGACGAAAATGTTTCTTCCGGATGCGATAACGGCTTTCCGCATTGTTCAACAGGTGCGGCCAACGGGTGTTCTCACGCAGGTTCTGACGGGGCACGGTGGGTTCTCTGAATACTTGAATCGCTTCAAGTGTAAGGAGAGCCCATCGTGTCTCTGCGACCCTGGAGTCGCGGAAACTGTCCAGCACATACTAGTAGAATGCCCGCTATTTATCAGGGAGCGCTACCAACTCGAGTGTGAGCTGGACAGGAGGGGCATGACACTCTCCTGCGGAGGTGGGCGGCCCGTCTTGAAGAGTCGGTAGTAAGTCAAGAGTTGGTGGCCGCCGTTCAACCTAACCTTTTTTTTTTTTTTTTTTTTTTTTTTTTTTTTTTTTTTTTTTTTTTTTTTTTTTGTTGCGCTGGGAAAAATGCATTACGCATCATCCTCCCTCCGGGGGAAGGGAGGGGTATGTGGGACTCCCCGGTCTACTTCCGGTATACCCACTAAAAAACCCAACGGCACTCCCGCATCGTCTTAGTGGAGGAGGACTGGGAAACCGGCAGAGCCTTTACTCCAGTCCCCCGCCGACGACTGCCCGCTGTCTCACAGCGGGCCCCTCATGCCCCTCTCAACGGAGGGGCCCGGGAATGACCGCGAGTGCTCGGCCATTCCCTCCCGCGGGTGGTGATGTGCAATGCAGGCGAAGGGGCCCCCGCACCTGTCGCCCGCGTATCACCACCTTCGCCTCCTTTTGCGATTTACCACCCTCGCAAAAGGAGGCGACCGCTGCCCAGACCCGTCGCCTTCCAGCATGGCGCTACCCACGCCAGGAAGCGAGGGGTCCAGGCTCTCCGACGCACCGCAGTCATGCAGGCACGCCGGAGCCCCCGCTGTGACGGGTCGGGTCTGTGGCCCCGTCACCTACCACCTTTCGGCCGCAGGGGACAGGGACAGCGGCAACGATACACCGACAGTCCTCTTCCCCTGCGGCCCCACCGCGTCCGCCATCCGACGGTGGCGGCCCCGTTGAGGCCGCGAAGGTAAGGGAGAATGGCCGAAGCCACACCGACACTCCCCTCCCCGCCGCGGCCCCCCGCACTCCACCGCGATTCCCCCCCCCCATCAGAGGGGGGGCATCGCAGCCCGCTCAGTTGCGATGCCGCTACAGGCGGCACCCGCGGCACCGCAACTATTGGGCCACTCGTCGTCGGCCACCTGAAGCCTAGACGAGCGGCCCCCGCCGAGGTTCCTCTTGGCTTCACCGTGGCGTTAGTCGCCACCACGGCTACTGAGCCCCCCCGCCACGACAAGGCGGGAACCAATTCGGGGGGGAACCTAACCTAACCTAACCTAACCTTTTTTTTTTTTTTTTTTTTTTGTTTCGTTGGGAAAAATGCATTACGCATCATCCTCCCTCCGGGGGAAGGGAGGGGTATGTGGGACTCCCCGGATCCTGCTTCCGGTATACCCACTAAAAAACCCAACGGCACTCCCGCATCGTCTTAGTGGAGGAGGACTGGGAAACCGGCAGAGCCTTTACTCCAGTCCCCCGCCGACGACTGCCCGCTGTCTCACAGCGGGCCCCTCATGCCCCTCTCAATGGAGGGGCCCGGGAATGATCGCGAGTGCTCGGCCATTCCCTCCCGCGGGTGGTGATGTGCAATGCAGGCGAAGGGGCCCCCGCACCTGTCGCCCGCGTATCACCACCTTCGCCTCCTTTTGCGATTTACCACCCTCGCAAAAGGAGGCGACCGCTGCCCAGACCCGTCGCCTTCCAGCATGGCGCTACCCACGCCAGGAAGCGAGGAGTCCAGGCCCTCCGACGCGCCGCAGTCATGCAGGCACGCCGGAGCTCCCCCTGTGACGGGTCGGGTCTGTGGCCCCGTCACCTACCACCTTTCGGCCGCAGGGGACAGGGACAGCGGCAACGATACACCGACAGTCCTCTTCCCCTGCGGCCCCACCGCGTCCGCCATCTGACGGTGGCGGCCCCGTTGAGGCCGCGGGAGGTAAGGGAGAATGGCCGAAGCCACACCGACACTCCCCTCCCCGCCGCGGCCCCCCGCACTCCGCCGCAATGCCCCCCCCATCAGAGGGGGGGGGCATCGCAGCCCGCTCAGTTGCGATGCCGCTACAGGCGGCACCCACGGCACCGCAACTATTGGGCCACTCGTCGTTGGCTTAGCGGCAAAAGCCTAGACGAGCGGCCCCCGCCTAGGTTCCTCTTGGCTTCACCGTGGGTTTCCGCCACCACGGCTACTGAGCCCCCCCGCCACGACAAGGCGGGAACCAATTCGGGGGGGAACCTAACCTAACCTAACCTTTTTTTTTTTTTTTTTTTGATCACGCTGGGAAAAAATGCTTTACGCATACCCACCCATTGGGGGAATGGGGGGCTATGTGGGACTCCCCGGGCTGAGGCCCGGTATACCCACTAAAATAACCCAGCGGCACTCCCGCATCGTCTTTATGGAGGAGGACTGGGAAACTGGCACAGCCTTTACGTCCAGTCCTCCGCCGACGACCGCCCGCCTTTACAGCGGGGCCTTCACGCCCCTCCCTTAGTGGAGGGGCCCGGGAAACGACCGCAGTGCTCGGCCGTTCCCGCCCGACGAGGGTGGCGATTAGTGCAATGCGAGCGAGAGGTGCCCCCGCACCCGTCGCCCGCTAATCGCCACCAGGAGGTGGGAGGAGACGATCGTACAACCGCCTTCTCCCACCCCTTCTTCGCCTGCGGAGCGGCGGCGCGAGAGGATCGTCCTCCCGCGCAAGCTCCGCCGCCTCCTTTTGCGACATCACGACCTCGCAAAAGGAGGCAACCGCCGCCCAGGCCTCCTCACTCCCCAGCATGGAGTTGACCACGCCGGGGAGCGAGAGGTCCTGCCCGACCACTCCGATGAGTTCACGGCGCAGCTCAGCCCATGCCGGGCACACCTCGAGGGTGTGCTGCGCCGTGTCCCCTGCCGCGCCGCAGTCGTGGCACGCTGGGGTTTCCTCCCTCCGGATCCGGTGCAGGTGCGTTCCGAAACAACCATGTCCGGACAACACCTGCACTAGACGGAACGAGAGGAAACCGTGAGGCCGCTCGAGCCAGTCCCGCAGGACTGGACCGAGCGCGTCCAGCGTCCGACGGCCAAAGGCGGCGGTGGCGAGGTCCTCCGTCCAATGGACGATGATGGCGTCCCTCGCCTCCCGCCGCACGGCCTCCCGCTCTTCCGCGGCGGGGCACTCCCCGAGCGCCTTCCGCCGCGCAGTCCACTCATATACTCTGGCGAGCACCCATGCCTCCAACTCCCAGGGAGGGGTGCCCGCCAGAGCGCACGCCGCCGAAAAGCCCACTGAGCGGTAGGCCCTCGCCACCCGCTGTGCAATGGCCCTTTGTGGCCCGCGGATGGCGGTTGCATTCTCCCTCCTCTGGAGGGAGTCCGCCCAGATGGGTGCCCCGTATAGGGCCATGCTCTTGAGGATGCCGGCATAGAGGCGCCGGCATCGCGTCTTTGGCCCCCCCAGGTTCGGGAGGAGCCATGAGAGGGCGTCCGCGGCTTTCAGCAGGCGCGTCGACAGCCCGCTGAAATGCGGGCCGAAGCGCCACCTGCTGTCAAGCACGAGGCCCAGATATTTCATCTGGACCCCGACCTCTATCCGGACGCCCTCCACCAAGATATGGGCGTCAGGAGGGCGGCGCTGCCGAGGCCCGTGGAAGAACACGGCCTCGGTCTTGTTCAGCGCCACCCTCAGTCCAAGCCGGCGGATCCTCCCCGCCACCAAGGATCCGCCGGCCGAGGCCAAACAGGCCGCTTCACCGAAGTCCCTCCCCCGGGCAACGAGGAGAGTGTCATCTGCGTAGCAAATGACACTCGTGCCCTGGAGGAGGGTGCCCCGCAGGAGCCAATTAAAACCGATGTTCCACAGGGGAGGGCCTAAAACCGACCCCTGCGGAACACCGGACTCCGCGCCGTAGCGCCTGATCCTGGCCGTCTTGTCCACCAGAAGGACCTCTCGGTCCTCCAGGTAGCTGGCCAGGATCGCCCGCAGATATTGGGGCACTCCATGGTATCGGAGTGCCTCCAATATGGTCGCGTGGGGGACGGAGTTGAAGGCGTTGGCAATGTCGAACGACACCGCCAACACTCCGTCCCCCGCGGCCACCGCCTCCTGCACCTGGCCCTTCAGCAGGGCCAAGGCATCGACCGTCGAACGCCCCTTTCGAAATCCGAACTGGGCGTCCGACAGGTCTGGTCCCACCCCCCGCAGATGGCTGTTGAGCCGGTCGGCGACTATTCCCTCGAACAATTTACCGACCTCATCGAGTAGAACGATGGGCCGGTATGCCGAGGGGGAGTCCGCCGGGCGTCCCTCTTTTCGGAGGAGGCAAAGCCGCCCCTCCCTCCACAGTTTCGGGAACCTCCCAGCCGTAAGGCACGCGCTGAAGAGGTCCCGAAACCTGTCCTCCATTTGGGAGGCAGCTATCGCCACCACCCGAGCGGGGACGCCGTCCGGCCCAGGGGCCGTCTTCTTCGCGCGGAGGCGAAGTATCCCCTCGTGGACTTCATCCACCGTCACCGGGGGTACCTCGTCCTCCGGCGTAGCCGCTTCCTGCGGGGGGTCCATTGCTGGTGGGGTGAAGTCGGTCCTGCGTGGAAACAGGGACCGGACCACCCCATCCAGCAACGCCGGCTCGAGGGTCTCCGACAGGGGGGGACCGCAGGGCCGCAGCTGGCTCCGCGCCAGCTTATACGGCCTCCCGTATGGATCCCTGTCGAGACCCTCCAACATCTCGGCCCTTGCCGAGTCCTTGGCGGCGCACATTCCCGTCCTGAGGACCGTCTTTGCCTCCAGGTAGGAGGCGTAGAGGCGATCCTCCCCGGCCTGAGATCGGGTGGCGCGCCGCCGGCTCCGCGTGTAGGCCCTCCTGGCCGCCACGCAGGAGGCCCGGAGCCCCGCCAACTCCTCCGTCCACCAATAAACGGCGCGACGGGGAGGCGGACGGCGTGACCGAGGCATACTGGAGTTGCACACCTCGGTCAGGGACCCTCGGAGTTGGACCGCTGCGGCGTCAACGTCCAGGGCCTCCACAGGGGGCGAGAGCCAGTCCTGGAGGAACGCTGCCTCCTGGGCTGCCTCCCGGTCCAGGCGGGTGAGAGCCCACCGCGGGAAGGGAGATTGGCCCGGGCGGGCCATTCCCCCCCGCGGGCCATGGGTGGAGATGTCGAACCGCACATAGCGGTGGTCCGACAGGGTCTCCACCATCTCAACCCGCCAGTCCACGACGCGGGCGGCTAGCACGGGGGTGGCGAACGAAACGTCAACCACAGACCCTCCCCGCTGCCGCACACACGTGTGAACATCCCCCCTGTTTAGGAGGGACACACCGCACGAAGCCGCCCACAATTCGGCGGCGCGTCCCCGGACGTTGCATGAGGCGGCCGGGTTGCCCCAGGCTACCGACTTGGCGTTCAGGTCGCCCATTACGATGACCTGACGTGGTGCCGCCCTCCCGGCGACTGCCGTAAGGACCTCGAGAAAATTCTCGAAGTCCCTTAGAGGGCGGTTTGGGGAGAAATATACCCCTACCAGGGCTATATCTCCCCACGCGGCGGCCACGTATCCCGGTCCCCTCTCTAAAAGCGAGAGGGGAGGGGAGTCCGTGGCGGGCCGCGACACCAACGCCACCAAGCCGTCCCGATCGCCCAGCCAGGTACTGGGGACCGAGTACGGCTCGGCGACCACTGCCACGTCCACCAACCACTCAGCCACGGTCTGCATCAGCAGATCCTGTGCCGCTCTGCAGTGGTTGGTGTTCGCCTGGAGGATGCGATGTTGGACCTTATTCATTAGTCGGACATCGCACCCCCCTCCTCCACAGCCGCCGTAGCCTCTGGTACGGCGGTGGCAGTGACAGGCCGGGTCGGCGCCTGAACTTTGCCCCTCTTTGGGGGAGGACTACAGTTCCTCCCCCCCATAACGTGGCCCGCCGGGCGGCCATTGGCGGCACACACCGCGCAGTGCGGCGCGGCGGCCTTGCAGGCTGCGGCCTTATGGCCCTCCTTGCCGCAGCGGTAGCAGCTGTCCGTCCTGTCGATGCTGGACGGACAGAGGGGCCGGGTGTGTCCGATGCCAAAGCACCTGAAGCACCTCAGTGGCTGAGCCTCAAGCGCACGGACTGCACCCGAGCCAAAGCCGACGGCAAGCCGTCCTTTGTCAAGGACGGCTTTGGCAACGGCGACTGGGCACTCCAGGCGAATAGTGCCCATGCCGCCGCGGCCGGGCCTAATGCCCCGGCCTTGCACCGCTGCGACATCGCAACCCCCTATGGCTGAGACCGCCGCCACGACCTCCTCCTTGGTGACTGTGTCATCCAAGTCGGAGATCTCTAAGGCCGCCGATTTCACCGGCCTGGCCACCTTGGCCGCGTCCGCGATGACCTCTTTCAGCTTTGCTGCAAAGAGGTCCGCATGCGCCCCACCCTCGGCTCCCGGGAACTCAAATAATCGAGCCCCAGCCTGCGTCCGGCGGCATGAGACCTTGCCGATCCCAAGTTTGCTGGGATCGGCATTCGCACGCGCCCGTATCATTACGGACGCGTACGTCTCACCCCGCTCCACAGCCTCCGCGGTGAGCGTCACCACGACGGCTGCGGTCTTGGGAGGAACCAAGTTCCTCTTGCCGGCTGGGGTCGAACCCTTCCCCTTTCCCCCTCCCTTACCAGTCGACTGCGACTGGTTGGGAGGGATGGTAGCGGGGACAGCTGGGGGGGAGCTTTTCCCCTTCCCCTTTCCCTTGCCGATCGTCTGCGACCGGCTGGGAGGGGTGGTGGCGGCGGGGACGGGGACAGCAGGGACGACCGCTGATGCCCCCCCGCCCTTGCCCTTCCTTCTGCCCTTGCCGACCACCCTCGTCCAGCCCTGCTGGTTGGTCGGGGTGGTGGCAGGCAGAAGGGGGTCCTCCTCCCTTTGTGGGGTTGGCTCCGGCCCACCCCTCCTCTTATCCGAGGCAAGCGGCAGCCGGTAGCTCCTCTCGGGCAGGAGGCGGTCCTCTATCCCCTCCAGGCAGGCCCTCGTGAAGGCCCTCTCCTCCATCACAACCTTGCGGATGATATCCTCAAGGTTGGAGGAGGCAGGACCCTCTGCCGCTGGTCTCGGCTCAGCCTGGGTTGGCTGGGCCGTGGCTTCAGCCAGCTTCTGGTGCAGCTGGCTGACCTCCGTCTGCAGGCGATCGACCCTCGCCTGCAGTTGCCGCGTCTCGTCGGTCGCCTGCCGCTGCACCAGCTCCGCGACGATGCCACGCATGCTCACGGCCCGGCATTTCAGGGACTTTTGAAAAGTCCCCTTTAAGTGGGAGGACTTGGAGGCGACCACCACTATCTCCTCCTCGTCCTCTGCCGCCATCCGCTCCAGCTCGGCCAGGGAGTGGTCCGAGTACAGGACTCGGGACGCGCCGTATCCAGAGCTGGCCCGGGAGACGCGCGCCCGTTGTTCGTTGGCCTCAACCCGCTCCTCCAACTCCTGCTCGAGCTGTGTCCTCCGCGCCAGGTTCAACTGGCGTTGGGCGTCTGCCAGACCCACGTCGTGGGTGTCCGCTGCCTGCTTTTTGGCCTTAGGCCCCTTCCTCGGCTCCTTCGCCGAATCCGACGCCGAGGAGCCATCGGATGCCTCCTTCAGGAAGGCCGTCCTCTTCCGCGAGCCCGATCGTGATAGAGGGTCCTCGATCACCATCGAGCTGGCGTCCGACACAACGGACTCGTTGTCGGGAACAAGCTCGTCCGTCCCTCTGCCGTAGAAGGCTCTGCCTTCTTCTCCTTTTTGTTGGCCCTTAGAAGGGCCTTTTGGTTGGCCCTTAGAAGGGCCTTTTTTCTTACCGCCCTTACGGGTAGGCATAGCCACAAAACAAAATCGTCACTTTCCGCAATAAAAACACAATAAGAGCAACGAATGCACAGCGCACTTTAGCCGTACCCAGTCTGCCACTCCGTTACGGTGGTCAAACTGGGCCGTTTCCAGGGGACACTACGAGGAAGTATGCGCTGTGGGGGGTCCCCCAACCTAACCTAACCTAACCTAACCTTTTTTTTTTTTTTTTTTTTTTTTTTTGATCACGCTGGGAAAAAATGCATTACGCATACCCACCCATTGGGGGAATGGGGGGCTATGTGGGACTCCCCGGGCTGAGGCCCGGTATACCCACTAAAATAACCCAGCGGCACTCCCGCATCGTCTGAGTGGAGGAGGACTGGGAAACTGGCACAGCCTTTACGTCCAGTCCTCCGCCGACGACTGCCCGCCTTTACGGCAGGCCCCTCACGCCCCTCCTTGTGGAGGGGCCCGGGAACGACCGTGAGTGCTCGGCCATTCCCATCTGACGAGGGTGGTGACTGGTGCAATGCGGACGAAAGGCGCCCCCGCGCCTGTCGCCCGCTAGTCACCACCAGGGGCTGGGAGGAGACGATCGTATAACCGCCTTCTCCCACCCCTTCTTCGCCTGCGGAGCGGCGCAGCTAGAGGATCGTCCTCCCGCTCGCGCTCCGCCGCCTCCTTTTGCGACATGACATCCTCGCAAAAGGAGGCAACCGCCGCCCAGGCCTCCTCGCTCCCCAGCATGGAGTTGACCACGCCGGGAAGCGAGAGGTCCTGCCCGACCACTCCGATGAGTTCACGGCGCAGCTCAGCCCATGCCGGGCACACCTCGAGGGTGTGCTGCGCCGTGTCCTCCGCCGCTCCGCAGTCGTGGCACGCCGGGGTTTCCTCCCTCCGGATCCGGTGCAGGTGCGTTCCGAAACAACCATGTCCGGACAACACCTGCACTAGACGGAACGAAAGGAAACCGTGGGGTCGCTCGAGCCAGCCCTGCAGGACTGGACCGAGCGCGTCCAGCGTCCGGCGGCCAAAGGTGGCGGTGGCGAGGTCCTCCGTCCAGTGACGGACGATCGCGTCCCTCGCCTCCCGCCGCACGGCCTCCCGCTCTTCCGCAGCGGGGCGCTCTCCTAGCGCTTTACGCCGTGCCGACCACTCGTACACTCTGGCGAGCACCCATGCCTCCAACTCCCAGGGAGGGGTGCCCGCCAGAGCGCACGCCGCCCCGAAGCCCACCGAGCGGTAGGCCCTCGCCACCCGCTGTGCAATGGCCCTTTGGGGCCTGCGGATGGCGGTCGCGTTCTCCCTCCTCTGGAGGGAGTCCGCCCAGATGGGGGCCCCGTAAAGGGCCATACTCTTCAGGATGCCGGCATATAAGCGCCGACATCGCTCCTTCGGCCCCCCCAAGTTGGGGAGAAGCCACGATAGGGCATCGGC
Source organism: Orthosia incerta (assembly GCA_948252205.1). NCBI lineage: Eukaryota > Metazoa > Arthropoda > Insecta > Lepidoptera > Noctuidae > Orthosia > Orthosia incerta. The sequence goes on along the minus strand of OX411755.1, from coordinate 31,359,145 downwards.
GGCCTTCAGAAGGCGCGTCGACAGCCCGCTGAAGTGCGGGCCGAAGCGCCACCTGCTGTCAAGAACTAGGCCCAGATACTTCATCTGGGCCTTCACCTCAATCCTGACGCCCTCCACGACAACGTGGGCGTCTGGTGGGTAGCGCTGCCGAGGCCCGTGGAAGAAAACGGCCTCGGTCTTGTGCAGCGCTACCTTCAATCCCAGCTGGCGGATCCTCCCGGCGACCAAGGATCCGCCAGCTGAGGCCAGACAGGCCGCATCCCTAAAGTCCCTCCCCCGGGCAACGAGGAGAGTGTCATCCGCGTAGCAGATGACGCTCGTGCCCTGGAGGAGGGTGCCCCGCAGGAGCCAGTCGAAACCGATGTTCCACAGGGGTGGGCCTAGAACCGACCCCTGTGGAACACCGGACTCCGCGCCGTACCTCCTGACCGTCGCCGTTTTGTCCACGAGGAGGACCTCTCGGTCCTCCAAGTAGCTGGCCAGGAGGTTCCGCAGGTATTGAGGCACTCCATGGTACCGGAGTGCCTCCAATATGGTCGCGTGGGGGACGGAGTTGAAGGCATTGGCGATATCGAACGACACCGCCAACACCCCCTCCCCCGACTCCACTGCCTCCTGCACCTGGGCCTTGAGTAGGGCCAAGGCGTCGACCGTCGAACGCCCTTGTCGAAAACCAAACTGGGCGTCCGACAGGTCCGGTCCCACCCCCCGCAGCAGGCCATTCAGCCGGTCGGCGACGATCCCCTCGAACATTTTACCGACCTCATCGAGCAGAACGATGGGCCGGTATGCCGAGGGGGAGTCCACCGGACGTCCCTCTTTGCGGAGGAGGCACAGCTGCCCCTCCCGCCACAGTTTCGGGAACCGCCCAGCCGTAAAGCACGCGTTGAAGAGTTCCCGAAACCTGTCCTGCATCTGAGAGGCAGCTATTGCCACCACCCGTGCGGGGACGCCGTCCGGCCCAGGGGCCGTCTTCTTCGCGCGGATGCGGAGAATCCCCTCGCGAACCTCATCCTCCGTCACCGGGGGAATCTCCTCCTCCGGCGGAGCCGCCTCCCGCGGGGGGTCCATCACTGGTGGGGTGAAGTCGGTCCTGCGCGGAAACAAGGACCGGACCACCCCATCCAGCAGCGCCGGCTCGAGGGTCTCCGACAGGGGGGGACCATAGGGCCGCAGCTGGTTCCGCGCCACCTTGTACGGCCTACCGTACGGATCCCTGTCGAGACCCGCTAGCATCTCGGCTCTCGCCGAGTCCTTGGCGGCGCACATTTCCGTCTTGAGGACCGTCTTTGCCTCTAGGTAAGAGGCGTAGAGGCGGTCCTCCCCGGCCTGTGATCGGTTAGTGCGCCGCCGGCTCCGCGTGTAGGCCCTTCTGGCCGCCACGCAGGCGGCCCGGAGCCCCGCCAGCTCCTCCGTCCACCAGTAGACGGCGCGACGGGGAGGCGGACGGTGAGACCGAGGCATACTGGAGTTGCACACCTCGGTCAGGGACCCTCGGAGCTGGACCGCCGCGGCGTCAACGTCCGTGCCCTCCAGAGGGGGCGAGAGCCAGTCCTGGAGGAACGCCGCCTCCTGGGCTGCCTCCCGGTCCAGGCGGGTGAGAGCCCACCGCGGGAAGGGAGATCGGCCCGAGCGGGCCATGCGCCCTCCCCGCGGACCTTGGGTGGAGATGTCGAACCGCACATAACGGTGGTCCGACATGGTCTCCACCATCTCCACCCGCCAGTTCACGACGCGGGCGGCAAGCACGGGGGTGGCAAACGACACGTCGACCACCGATCCTCCCCGCTGCCGCACACACGTGTGAACCTCCCCCCTGTTTAGGAGGGACACACCGCACGAAGCCACCCAATATTCGACGGCGCGTCCCCGGACGTTACACGAGGCGGCCGGGTTGCCCCAGGCCGCCGACTTCGCGTTCAGGTCACCTATAACGGCGACCTGGCGTGGCGCCGCCCTCCCGACGACTGCCGTTAGGACTTCGAGAAAGTTCTCGAAGTCCTGTAGAGGGCGGTTTGGGGAGAAATAAACCCCGACCAGGGCTATTTCTCCCCACGTGGCGGCCACGTATCCCGGCCCCCTCTCTAAGAGCGAGAGGGGAGGGGAGTCCGTGGCAGGCCGCGACACCAACGCCACCAAGCCGTCCCGATCACTCAGCCAACGGCCAGGTATCGAGTACGGCTCGGCGACCACCGCCAGGTCCACCAACCACTCAGCCATGGTCTGCATCAGCAGATCCTGGGCCGCTCTACAGTGGTTGGTGTTCGCCTGGAGGATGCGATGTTCGACTCTATCCATTAGTCGGACATCGCACCCTCCACCTCAGCCGGTCCGGCAGCCGCCGCAGTCCCAGTCTCTGGAACGGCGGCGGCAGCAGTGGCAGCAGGTCGGATCGGTGCCTGCGCCTTGCCCTTCTTAGGGGGAGGACTGCATTTCCTCCCCTTGGTGACGTGGCCCGCCGGGCGGCCACTGGCGGCACACACCGCGCAGTGCGGCGTGGCGGCCTTGCAGGAGGCGGCCTTATGGCCCTCCTTGCCGCAGCGGTAGCAACTGTCCGTCCTGTCGACGCTGGACGGACAGAGAGGCCGGGTGTGTCCGATGCCGAAGCACCTATAACAACGGAGAGGCTGGTCTGCGAGTGCCCGGACTACACCCGAGCTAAAGCCTACGGCGAGCCGCCCCTTCTCGAGGACGGCTTTGGCAGCGGCGACCGGGCACTCCAGACGAATGGTGCCCATGCCGCCGCGGCCGGGCCTGATGCCCCGGCCTTGCACCGCTGCGACGCTGCAGCCCCCGATGGCCGCGACCGCTGCCACCACCTCCTCTTTGGTGACCGAATCATCCAGATCGGTCACCTCTAGGGCCGCCGACTTTATAGGCCTGGCCACCTTCGCCGCGTCCGCAATGACCTCTTGCAGCTTTGCTGCGAAGAGGTCTGCGTTCTTACCGCCCTCCGCCCCCGGGAACTCAAAAATGCGAGCCCCGGCTTGCGTTCTGCGGCATGACACCTTGCCGATCCCCAGTTTTGTGGGATCGGCATTTGTACGCGCCCGCATCATGATGGACGACAGGGGTGGTGCAGCTGGCGGCTTCTCGGCCCGCGGAGAGCCGGCCCGGGTGATGTCGACCCCACTGACCCGGAGATCGACCCGAAGCTGGGCCAGCTCAGCGCGGAGCTGCTGCACCTCTTCCTCGAGGCGGGCATTGGCAGCCTCGGAGGCGGCAGAGCGTTCGGAGAGCCGCTCCACCACCCCACCCAACGCGCTGGCGGCTGTCTTGAGTCCCTTCACGAAGTCGCCCTTGAGGTTTTGGGACCTCGTGGCGACCTTCATAACGAGGCTCAACGAGTCGCTCGCCGTCTGCATCAGGTCCGCTGCGTCTGCTGCGGACCCCTCGGTCGCGGAGCGGATCCTGTCGGTCAATTGACCGACCTGATCCTCCGCGGCCGCCTCTCCATCAGCGCGCACGCGTCTGTACGCCGCGCTGTTAGAAAACACCGACGACGACGACCCGACCGGGGTGATATCACCCGGGGTCGGTGTCGCCGCCATCGGTGCTGTGGGTCGGCGGTGCGGCGTGAGCGACCGCGTTCTCGACCCCGCTCCTCCTCTGTTAGAGGGGCGTACTTTCCGAGGCGCCCGGATGGACACCTCGAAAGCCTCCTCTTGATCGTCCGGGAAGCTGCGCTTCTCGGCGCCTCCCGGCTTGACGGTGTTTGACCTCCCTGCTGGATTGAGGTCCTCCTCCTTACTCGCCTGGGGCAAGCGGCCCCGACTCCGGGTGGAGGGCCGGTCCGCCAACCGCGTCAGCACCACTCTTGGCACTGGCGTGTCGGCACGCGACTCCTCGCACTCCACACTTTCTCCTTCAACATCTTTGGTGATTTTATTTTTTTCCATTTTTGTTCCCACGAGTATGGGACGATGTAGGGAAACACTGTCGGGTGACGCCCATTCCGGCCAGTGTAGCTATATACTGTAGAGGTCGCCAGGTATCTACAGGTTTTTACGACTTCGCTGTCGGGTGTTCCTTTTGAGTTTTCCTTCTCGCAGGCCGGCCAATTAAGGCAAGCCCTCCGCTCACAGCGCCGCCGTACCCCATCCGCCAACGATGGGGGTCGTTGGTAGGTCACCGTGGTCTCCGGAATTCCAGGAGCTGGCGAAGCTCCCTTGTTGGTGATTACCTGTTTTCAGGTAACCACCCTCCCCCTCAACCTCCTTCCGTCCACAACAAGTCCCGTACCCCATACCGCCTACGATGGGGGTCGTTGGGAGTATGCTGCGGTCTCCGGGATTCATGGAGAGCCGGCGTAGACTCCCCTTCCTACTCACCTACCTAACCTACCCAGACTAACCTAGCCTAACCTAACCTAAACCCAACCCAGCCCCTTTGTCGCATCTGGCATGTCCTCTGCTATTCAGAGGAACACCCAGAGCGACATCCCCCCCCGTCAGGTATTCGCCACCGCCAACAAGAGCCCACGAATGGGAAGTTATTGACGGTGCCCAGGGTGCACCGGCCCAGCGGGTTGTCCTTCCCCCCGGACGTATCCGAAAGAGACTAGCAACCCACCAAGCACACGTGGAGGTTACCTGACCCGCACCCCAACCTAACCTAACCTAACCTAACCATTTTTTTTTTTTTTTTTTTTTTTTTTTTTTTTGTTGCGCTGGGAAAAATGCATTACGCATCATCCTCCCTCCGGGGGAAGGGAGGGGTATGTGGGACTCCCCGGTCTACTTCCGGTATACCCACTAAAAAACCCAACGGCACTCCCGCATCGTCTTAGTGGAGGAGGACTGGGAAACCGGCAGAGCCTTTACTCCAGTCCCCCGCCGACGACTGCCCGCTGTCTCACAGCGGGCCCCTCATGCCCCTCTCAACGGAGGGGCCCGGGAATGACCGCGAGTGCTCGGCCATTCCCTCCCGCGGGTGGTGATGTGCAATGCAGGCGAAGGGGCCCCCGCCCCTGTCGCCCACGTATCACCTCCTTCGCCTCCTTTTGCGATTTACCACCCTCGCAAAAGCCACTCGTGAAGAATGGGCCGAACGGCGGCCACCAACTCTTGACTTACTACCGACTCTTCAAGACGGGCCGCCCACCTCCGCAGGAGAGTGTCATGCCCCTCCTCTCGCCAGCGTTGAATCTCCCGCGGATGGGGACGGCCACCACCAGCTATCGCCACCAGGACACCAGTGACGACCGCTGCCGCCCCCCCGCCCCCGCCCTTGCCCTTCCCCTTCCCCTTCCCCCTGCCAACCACCTTCGTCCAGCCCTGCTGGTTGGTCGGGGTGGTGGCAGGCAGAAGCGGGTCCTCCTCCCTTTGTGGGGTTGGCTCCGGCCCACCCCTCCTCTTATCCGAGGCAAGCGGCAGCCGGTAGCTCCTCTCGGGCAGGAGGCGGTCCTCTATCCCATCCAGGCAGGCCCTCGTGAAGGCCCTCTCCTCCATCACAACCTTGCGGATGATATCCTCAAGGTTGGAGGCGGAGGGGCCCTCTGCCGCAGGTCTCGGCTCCGTCGAAGCTTGGCTTGGCCGGGCCGTGGCCTCAGCCAGCTTCTGGTGCAGCTGGCTGACCTCCGTCTGCAGGCGATCGACCCTCGCCTGCAGTTGCCGCGTCTCGTCGGTCGCCTGCCGCTGCACCAGCTCCGCGACGATGCCACGCATGCTCACGGCCCGGCATTTCAGGGACTTCTGAAAAGTCCCCTTTAAGTGGGAGGACTTGGAGGCGACTACCACTATCTCCTCCTCGTCCTCTGCCGCCATCCGCTCCAGCTCGGCCAGGGAGTGGTCCGAGTACAGGACTCGGGCCGCGCCGTATCCAGAGCTGGCCCGGGCGACGCGCGCCCGTTGCTCGTTGGCCTCAACCCGCTCCTCCAACTCCTGCTCGAGCTGTGTCCTCCGCGCCAGGTTCAACTGGCGTTGGGCGTCTGCCAGACCCACGTCGTGGGTGTCCGCTGCCTGCTTTTTGGCCTTAGGCCCCTTCCTCGGCTCCTTCGCCGAATCCGACGCCGAGGAGCCATCAGATGCCTTCAGGAAGGCCGTTCTCTTCCGCGAGCCCGATCGTGATCGAGAGTCCTCGATCACCATCGAGCTGGCGTCCGACACAACAGACTCATTGTCGGGAAAAGACTCGTCCGTCCATCCGCCGTAAAAGGCTCTGCCTTCTTCCGACGCTTCCGACGCGTCGCGGTGGCCCTTAGAAGGGCCTTTTGGTTGGCCCTGAGAAGGGCCTTTTGGTTGGCCCTGAGAAGGGCCTTTTTTCTTACTACGCTTAGGCATAGCCTCAACACAAATTCGTCACTTTCCGCAATAAAATAAAATGATAGCAACGAATGCACAGTTTACTTTGGCCGTACCCAGTTTGCCACCCCGTTACGGTGGTCAAACTGGGACGTTTCCGGGGGTCACGACGTGGACGTAAAAACTGTGAGGGGAACCCCCAACCTAACCTAACCTTTTTTTTTTTTTTTTTTTGTTGCGCTGGGAAAAATGCATTACGCATCATCCTCCCTCCGGGGGAAGGGAGGGGTATGTGGGACTCCCCGGTCTACTTCCGGTATACCCACTAAAAAACCCAACGGCACTCCCGCATCGTCTTAGTGGAGGAGGACTGGGAAACCGGCAGAGCCTTTACTCCAGTCCCCCGCCGACGACTGCCCGCTGTCTCACAGCGGGCCCCTCATGCCCCTCTCAACGGAGGGGCCCGGGAATGACCGCGAGTGCTCGGCCATTCCCTCCCGCGGGTGGTGATGTGCAATGCAGGCGAAGGGGCCCCCGCACCTGTCGCCCGCGTATCACCACCTTCGCCTCCTTTTGCGATTTACCACCCTCGCAAAAGGAGGCGACCGCTGCCCAGACCCGTCGCCTTCCAGCATGGCGCTACCCACACCAGGAAGCGAGGGGTCCAGGCCCTCCGACGCACCGCAGTCATGCAGGCACGCCGGAGCTCCCGCTGTGACGGGTCGGGTCTGTGGCCCCGTCACCTACCACCTTTCGGCCGCAGGGGACAGGGACAGCGGCAACGATACACCGACAGTCCTCTTCCCCTGCGGCCCCACCGCGTCCGCCATCCGACGGTGGCGGCCCCGTTGAGGCCGCGAAGGTAAGGGAGAATGGCCGAAGCCACACCGACACTCCCCTCCCCGCCGCGGCCCCCCGCACTCCGCCGCAATGCCCCCCCCATCAGAGGGGGGGGGCATCGCAGCCCGCTCAGTTGCGATGCCGCTACAGGCGGCACCCGCGGCACCGCAACTATTGGGCCACTCGTCGTTGGCTTAGCGGCAAAAGCCTAGACGAGCGGCCCCCGCCTAGGTTCCTCTTGGCTTCACCGTGGGTTTCCGCCACCACGGCTACTGAGCCCCCCCGCCACGACAAGGCGGGAACCAATTCGGGGGGGAACCTAACCTAACCTAACCTAACCTAACCTAACCTAACGGCGGCCTTAGAGATCTCCGACTTGGATGACACTGTCACCAAGGAGGAGGTCGTGGCGGCGGTCGCAGCCATAGGGGGTTGCGATGTCGCAGCGGTGCAAGGCCGGGGCATTAGGCCCGGCCGCGGCGGCATGGGCACTATTCGCCTGGAGTGCCCAGTCGCCGTTGCCAAAGCCGTCCTCGACAAGGGACGGCTTGCCGTCGGCTTTGGCTCGGGTGCAGTCCGAGCGCTTTGAACCTTCCTTTTCCTACCACGACGAGGTCATGGTAGGAAAAGGGAGCAGAAAGCTGTCCATGTGTAGCTACTTTATTAGGGTCGGAAACTAGAATGAGATCTAATAGAGAAGGAGAAGAGTGAGGAGCCCTGTGAGTAGCATTTAACGGAAGTAAGTGCATATTAACAGAAGAAACAAGAGATTGGTGTTTACGGCTGCGCAAATCTCCTTTCAGCAGACAAGTGTTGAAGTCTCCGAGAATGAGCGTATGCTCATATAGTGCGCAAAATTTTTCCAAATGAGCTTCAAATGAAGAAAATTAATCAATTTGGCAATTGGGACTATAATAGACTCCTAAAAGTAACTTAGTTTGTAGGAAGTCTATTTCAATAAAAAGGTGTTTGGAAAACTTTGTGTAAACACTCGGAGAATGGTCAACTATCTTGTAACTGATATCTCCACGGAGATAAATAGCAACCCCTCCACATCCCTTGCCCGTTCTGTCGTTGCGCACAAGCTTGTATCCAGGCAAAGAATATTGCGCGGAAGGAAGTGCAGGCTTGAGAAAGGTTTCGGACACAAGGACAGCGTGTACGAGATCTGAGTCGAAGGACGACAGCAGATCAGAAAAATGAGCAGGAATGCTTTGAGCATTTATATGAACTGCGTTGAAAAATTTTCGACAGTTGGAAAATGAAGATGATAGGAGATCTCTAAGACTCAGAGAATTATCATCGCCAAAAACACTAGCGTAGCTCTCATCTGACGCACAAGAGGATGAGCATGAATAAAAACTGTCATCTAACATAATACAATAAATAAATTGACAATAATAATATATATAAATAAACCAAAAGTTAACCTTCTATAGTTAACTAAACTAATAAAACAAACAAAATTTAACAAAAGCACCCAAACCCCGATGCACTCGCCGCCGCCGGTTACATTAAATTTGGTAAGATTCGTCAAATAGATAAAAAGCCAAGAAGCCAAACATCATAAAAAACCAGTTGGTGTGTTTCCGAACGTGAGACTAAAGAAACACTTATTAAAAAATTACATATGTCAATGACTGACATTAATGACAATGTCACGGTCAATAACAAAACAATGAACTAAAAAATCGAGTTACCGGCTAACATAACTTTCAACCCACTCGAACAACTATCGAAATGCCCTATCCAGCTATCCAGTTGTTCATCATCCGAGTTACGCCACAAAAATTCTTAGAAACTGTTTTCGACCACGTGTGCGAATTGGGTAACTCGGGGTCGCTAACTTTTGTTTCCACTTAAAATCTAATTATGAACTTTAACCACGCCAATTAAATGTTTTGTATCTGTTTTTAATTAGTGTAGCATTAGTAATGTAGGGACAATGTAAGTACGAATGTTATGCGTCAGCGTTTTGTTGTATGAAAGAGAAGTGTGAATGGGCGATCGCCAGTTACTGCGCATTGGCCGGTCCGCGTGTTTGTGTTCAACTTGGGATAATTACGGGAATAAAATAATAATACTACAGTGATCAAAACCTTTTATTTAAATACAACACGTGTGGTGGTAACTCCCGTGACGAATCCCGTAGGTGTGAAATAGAGCCACCTACAGTGGTGACCCCGAACATTTCAAAAATATAAACGAGTGAGTAATCGTGGGTTCGTCACGGCAACCTAAAGCGGAACAAGATGCAGCAAACCCCAATCAAGATGCCGGAGGCAGGAGGAACCGCAGCGGAAGTAGCAAACATCTCGGTATCATCACGTGTATCGATGTTATGGGTTGACATGCCGAGGATGTGGTTCGCGCAAGTGGAGAGCGTGCTGGCACCGCAGAAGCTTGGTGATCAAGCAAAATACGATTTTGTGGTTGCAAGGCTAGATCGGGAAGCACTACAACAGGTTAGTGACATTATTCTATCGCCTCCCCCAACAGACAAGTACAAAATATTAAAAGAGCGACTGTTACACGCTTTCGAAGAGAGTGCAGAAAGACAGTTCCAGAAACTAGTAAGCGAGATGGAATTAGGAACGCAAAAGCCTACACAGTTATTACGACGCATGCGTGATTTAGGTCGCAATGCAAAAACATCAGAAGATACATTGCGCAATTTGTGGATCTCTCGTCTTCCAACTTCTGCCCGAGCAGTCCTAACAGTCAGCCACGACCAAACCTTAGACCATCTCGCAAACATAGCAGATAAGGTGGTAATGGTTAGGTTAGGTTAGGTTAGGTTAGGTTAGGTTGGGGGACCCCCCACAGCGCATACTTCCTCGTAGTGTCCCCTGGAAACGTCCCAGTTTGACCACCGTAACGGAGTGGCAGACTGGGTACGGCTAAAGTGCGCTGTGCATTCGTTGCTAACATTTTATTATTTTATTGCGGTAAGTGACGAATTTGTGTGATTGAGGCTATGCCTCCCCGTAAGGGCGGTATGAAGAAAAAAGGCCCTTCTAAGGGCCAACCAAAAGGCCCTTCTCAGGGCCAACCAGAAGGAGAAGAAGGCAGAGCCTTCTACGGTGGAAGGATGGACGACTCTTTGCCCGACAATGAGTCCGTTGTGTCGGACGCCAGCTCGATGGTGATCGAGGACTCTCGATCACGATCGGGCTCGCGGAAGAGGACGGCCTTCCTGAAGGAAGCATCCGATGGCTCCTCGGCGTCGGATTCGGCGAAGGAGCCGAGGAAAGGGCCTAAGGCCAAAAAGCCGTCGTCACAAACGGCAGCGGACACCCACGACGTGGGTCTGGCAGACGCCCAACGCCAGTTGAACCTGGCGCGGAGGACACAGCTCGAGCAGGAGTTGGAAGAGCGGGTTGAGGCCAACGAGCAACGGGCGCGCGTCTCCCGGGCCAGCTCTGGATACGGCGCGTCCCGAGTCCTGTACTCGGACCACTCCCTGGCCGAGCTGGAGCGGATGGCGGCAGAGGACGAGGAGGAGATAGTGGTGGTCGCCTCCAAGTCCTCCCACTTAAAGGGGACTTTTCAGAAGTCCCTGAAATGCCGGGCCGTGAGCATGCGGGGCATCGTCGCGGAGCTGGTGCAGCGGCAGGCGACCGACGAGACGCGGCAACTGCAGGCGAGGGTCGATCGCCTGCAGACGGAGGTCAGCCAGCTGCACCAGAAGCTGGCTGAAGCCACGGCCCAGCCAACCCAGGCTGAGCCGAGACCAGCGGCAGAGGGCCCTGCCTCCTCCAACCTTGAGGATATTATCCGCAAGGTTGTGATGGAGGAGAGGGCCTTCACGAAGGCCTGCATCGAAGGAATCGAGGACCGGCTCCTGCCCGAAAAAAACTACCGGCTGCCGCTTGCCTCTGATAAGAGGAAGGGTGGGCCGGAGCCAACCCCTCAAAGGGAGGAGGACCCCCTCCTGCCTGCCACCACCCCGACCAACCAGCAGGGCTGGACGAGGGTGGTCGGCAAGGGCAAAGGGAAGGGCAAGGGCAAGGGGGCATCAGCGGTCGTCCCTGCTGTCCCCGTCCCCGCCACCACCACCCCTCCCAGCCGGTCGCAGACGATCGGCAAGGGAAAGGGGAAGGGGAAAAGCTCCCCCCCAGCCGTCCCACCTACCGTCCCTGCCAACCAGTCGCAGTCGAATGGCAAGGGAGGGGGAAAGGGGAAGGGTTCGGCCCCAGCCGGCAAGAGGAACTTGGTTCCTCCCAAGACCGCAGCCGTCGTGGTGACGCTCACCGCGGAGGCTGCGGAGCGGGGTGAGACGTACGCGTCCGTAATGATGCGGGCGCGTGCGAATGCCGATCCCAGCAAACTTGGGATCGGCAAGGTCTCATGCCGCCGGACGCAGACTGGGGCTCGATTGTTCGAGTTCCCTGGAGCCGAGGGTGGGGCGCATGCGGACCTCTTTGCAGCAAAGCTGAAAGAGGTCATCGCGGACGCGGCCAAGGTGGCCAGGCCAGTGAAATCGGCGGCCTTAGAGATCTCCGACTTGGATGACACTGTCACCAAGGAGGAGGTCGTGGCGGCGGTCGCAGCCATAGGGGGTTGCGATGTCGCAGCGGTGCAAGGCCGGGGCATTAGGCCCGGCCGCGGCGGCATGGGCACTATTCGCCTGGAGTGCCCAGTCGCCGTTGCCAAAGCCGTCCTCGACAAGGGACGGCTTGCCGTCGGCTTTGGCTCGGGTGCAGTCCGAGCGCTTGAGGCTCAGCCACTGCGGTGCTTCAGGTGCTTTGGCATCGGACACACCCGGCCCCTCTGTCCGTCCAGCATCGACAGGACGGACAGCTGCTACCGCTGCGGCAAGGAGGGCCATAAGGCCGCAGCCTGCAAGGCCGCCACGCCGCACTGCGCGGTGTGTGCCGCCAATGGCCGCCCGGCGGGCCACGTTATGGGGGGGAGGAACTGTAGTCCTCCCCCAAAGAGGGGCAAAGTTCAGGCGCCGACCCGGCCTGTCACTGCCACCGCCGTACCAGAGGCTACGGCGGCTGTGGAGGAGGGGGGTGCGATGTCCGACTAATGAATAGGGTCCAACATCGCATCCTCCAGGCGAACACCAACCACTGCAGAGCGGCACAGGATCTGCTGATGCAGACCGTGGCTGAGTGGTTGGTGGACGTGGCAGTGGTCGCCGAACCGTACTCGGTCCCCAGTACCTGGCTGGGCGATCGGGACGGCTTGGTGGCGTTGGTGTCGCGGCCCGCCACGGACTCCCCTCCCCTCTCGCTTTTAGAGAGGGGACCGGGATACGTGGCCGCCGCGTGGGGGGATATAGCCCTAGTCGGGGTATATTTCTCCCCAAACCGCCCTCTAAGGGACTTCGAGAATTTTCTCGAGGTCCTTACGGCAGTCGCCGGGAGGGCGGCACCACGTCAGGTCATCGTAATGGGCGACCTGAACGCCAAGTCGGTAGCCTGGGGCAACCCGGCCGCCTCATGCAACGTCCGGGGACGCGCCGCCGAATTGTGGGCGGCTTCGTGCGGTGTGTCCCTCCTAAACAGGGGGGATGTTCACACGTGTGTGCGGCAGCGGGGAGGGTCTGTGGTTGACGTTTCGTTCGCCACCCCCGTGCTAGCCGCCCGCGTCGTGAACTGGCGGGTTGAGATGGTGGAGACCCTGTCGGACCACCGCTATGTGCGGTTCGACATCTCCACCCATGGCCCGCGGGGGGGAATGGCCCGCTCGGGCCAATCTCCCTTCCCGCGGTGGGCTCTCACCCGCCTGGACCGGGAGGCAGCCCAGGAGGCAGCGTTCCTCCAGGACTGGCTCTCGCCCCCTGTGGAGGCCCTGGACGTTGACGCCGCAGCGGTCCAACTCCGAGGGTCCCTGACCGAGGTGTGCAACTCCAGTATGCCTCGGTCACGCCGTCCGCCTCCCCGTCGCGCCGTTTATTGGTGGACGGAGGAGTTGGCGGGGCTCCGGGCCTCCTGCGTGGCGGCCAGGAGGGCCTACACGCGGAGCCGGCGGCGCACCACCCGATCTCAGGCCGGGGAGGATCGCCTCTACGCCTCCTACCTGGAGGCAAAGACGGTCCTCAAGACGGGAATGTGCGCCGCCAAGGACTCGGCAAGGCCCGAGATGTTGGAGGGTCTCGACAGGGATCCATACGGGAGGCCGTATAAGCTGGCGCGGAGCCAGCTGCGGCCCTGCGGTCCCCCCCTGTCGGAGACCCTCGAGCCGGCGTTGCTGGATGGGGTGGTCCGGTCCCTGTTTCCGTGCAGGACCGACTTCACCCCACCAGCAATGGACCCCCCGCAGGAAGCGGCTGCGCCGGAGGACGAGGTACCCCCGGTGACGGTGGATGAAGTCCACGAGGGGATACTTCGCCTCCGCGCGAAGAAGACGGCCCCTGGGCCGGACGGCGTCCCCGCTCGGGTGGTGGCGATAGCTGCCTCCCAAATGGAGGACAGGTTTCGGGACCTCTTCAGCGCGTGCCTTACGGCTGGGAGGTTCCCGAAACTGTGGAGGGAGGGGCAGCTTTGCCTCCTCCGAAAAGAGGGACGCCCGGCGGACTCCCCCTCGGCATACCGGCCCATCGTTCTACTCGATGAGGTCGGTAAATTGTTCGAGGGGATAGTCGCCGACCGGCTCAACAGCCATCTGCGGGGGGTGGGACCAGACCTGTCGGACGCCCAGTTCGGATTTCGAAAGGGGCGTTCGACGGTCGATGCCTTGGCCCTGCTGAAGGGCCAGGTGCAGGAGGCGGTGGCCGCGGGGGACGGAGTGTTGGCGGTGTCGTTCGACATTGCCAACGCCTTCAACTCCGTCCCCCACGCGACCATATTGGAGGCACTCCGATACCACGGAGTGCCCCAATATCTGCGGGCGATCCTGGCCAGCTACCTGGAGGACCGAGAGGTCCTTCTGGTGGACAAGACGGCCAGGATCAGGCGCTACGGCGCGGAGTCCGGTGTTCCGCAGGGGTCGGTTTTAGGCCCTCCCCTGTGGAACATCGGTTTTAATTGGCTCCTGCGGGGCACCCTCCTCCAGGGCACGAGTGTCATTTGCTACGCAGATGACACTCTCCTCGTTGCCCGGGGGAGGGACTTCGGTGAGGCGGCCTGTTTGGCCTCGGCCGGCGGATCCTTGGTGGCGGGGAGGATCCGCCGGCTTGGACTGAGGGTGGCGCTGAACAAGACCGAGGCCGTGTTCTTCCACGGGCCTCGGCAGCGCCGCCCTCCTGACGCCCATATCTTGGTGGAGGGCGTCCGGATAGAGGTTGGGGTCCAGATGAAATATCTGGGCCTCGTGCTTGACAGCAGGTGGCGCTTCGGCCCGCATTTCAGCGGGCTGTCGACGCGCCTGCTGAAAGCCGCGGACGCCCTCTCATGGCTCCTCCCGAACCTGGGGGGGCCCAGGACGCGATGCCGGCGCCTCTATGCCGGCATCCTCAAGAGTATGGCCCTCTACGGGGCACCCATCTGGGCGGACTCCCTCCAGAGGAGGGAGAATGCAACCGCCATCCGCGGGCCACAAAGGGCCATTGCACAGCGGGTGGCGAGGGCCTACCGCTCAGTGGGCTTTTCGGCGGCGTGCGCTCTGGCGGGCACCCCTCCCTGGGAGTTGGAGGCATGGGTGCTCGCCAGAGTGTACGAGTGGACTGCGCGGCGGAAGGCGCTCGGGGAGCGCCCCGCCGCGGAAGAGCGGGAGGCCGTGCGGCGGGAGGCGAGGGACGCTATCATCGTCCATTGGACGGAGGACCTCGCCACCGCCGCCTTTGGCCGTCGGACGCTGGACGCGCTCGGTCCAGTCCTGCGGGACTGGCTCGAGCGGCCTCACGGTTTCCTCTCGTTCCGTCTAGTGCAGGTGTTGTCCGGACATGGTTGTTTCGGAACGCACCTGCACCGGATCCGGAGGGAGGAAACCCCAGCGTGCCACGACTGCGGCGCGGCAGAGGACACGGCGCAGCACACCCTCGAGGTGTGTCCAGCCTGGGCAGGGCAGCGCCGTGTCCTGAATAGTGTAATCGGGCGGGACCTCTCGCTCCCCGGCGTGGTCAACTCCATGCTGGGGAGTGAGGAGGCCTGGGCGGCGGTTGCCTCCTTTTGCGAGGTCGTGATGTCGCAAAAGGAGGCGGCGGAGCGTGCGCGGGAGGACGATCCTCTCGCGCCGCCGCTCCGCAGGCGAAGAAGGGGTGGGAGAAGGCGGTTGTACGATCGTCTCCTCCCACCTCCTGGTGGCGATTAGCGGGCGACAGGTGCGGGGGCACCTCTCGCTCGCATTGCACTAATCGCCACCCTCGTCGGGCGGGAACGGCCGAGCACTGCGGTCGTTCCCGGGCCCCTCCACTAAGGGAGGGGCGTGAGGGGCCTGCCGTAAAGGCGGGCAGTCGTCGGCGGAGGACTGGACGTAAAGGCTGTGCCAGTTTCCCAGTCCTCCTCCATAAAGACGATGCGGGAGTGCCGCTGGGTTATTTTAGTGGGTATACCGGGCCTTAGCCCGGGGAGTCCCACATAGCCCCCCCATTCCCCCAATGGGTGGGTATGCGTAATGCATTTTTTCCCAGCGTGATCAAAAAAAAAAAAAAAAAAAAGGTTAGGTTAGGTTAAAAAAAAAAAAAAAACAATAAAAAAATAACAATAATGACACAATTACAGCATTGGAACCAACAGATTTATATAAATACTTAGGATACAGGCAAATCAAGGGGCTAGACCACACAGCGATTAAACACACATTGAACACTGAATATAAGAGAAGAGTGATTGCAATATGTAAAACTCAACTTTCAGGGAAGCATTTAATAAAAGCTTTGAACACCTATGCGATTCCAATACTTACGTATTCGTTTGGAGTGATCAAATGGTCCAAAACGGATATCCAACAAATAGAGAGAACAACATGCACCATACTTACTAAAAATAATAATTTACACCCTAAATCTGCAGTAGAAAGACTAACTATTAAGCGACAATACGGAGGGAGAGGCCTAATAGACATTCATCATCTTTGGCAGAAACAAATAACTAAACTAAAATCATTCTTTGACACTAAATCTCACACAAGTAGCATACATAAAGCCATAGTCACAAACGATATTAACTACACCCCCCTTAACTTAAACGTAGGCAATACAAGTTACGATATCAACAATGACCCTCAAAAACAAAAGCTAGAAGATTGGAAAAAGAAGGTGTTACACGGACGACACCCCCATGATCTAGAACAGTCTCATATAGATAAAATAGCTTCAAATAAATGGCTCAAAATAGGAAATTTATTCCCGGAAACCGAAGGGTTTATTATAGCAATACAAGATCAAATCATCAATACTAAAAACTACAGGAAATACATAATTAAAGACCCCACAATAACGAATGACAAATGCCGCCGGTGTCGCAGTCAGCCAGAGACTATACAACACATCACAGGAGCATGCACAACGCTCACACAGACTGACTATACTCACAGACACAATCAGTTAGCAAACGTCATTCACCAAAATCTAGCAATAAAACATAAACTCATACAAGATACCATCACGCCGTACTATAAATACGTTCCACAAACTGTTCTAGAAAACACCACACATAAACTCTACTTCGACCGCGCAATCCTAACCGACAGAACAGTTCACTTCAATAGACCAGATATTACTCTCCAAGACAAAGTTAATAAAATCACTTACCTTATAGATATCGCAGTCCCCAACACGCATAATTTGCAAAAGACGATAGGAGAGAAAATAAGCAAATATGCGGAACTAAAGGAAGAGGTGACCAGAATCTGGAGGCAAGAAAAAGTTTACGTTGTACCCATAGTTTCCTCCACTACAGGTGTTATACCCAATCATCTCCACCATAGCCTCAAACTAATAGACGTAAAAGATTCCATTTACATTACACTTCAAAAAGCCGCAATTTTGAACACCTGCAGAATAGTGAGGAAGTTCATGCAAATTGAAGAAATTTTTTTTTTTTTTTTTTTTTTTTCCGTATTAATAAAAACTAAGGTTCTTAATAATAAATTACAATCTAGCCTTAATAGACTAATAAGCAATTTAACTCTAACTTATAATTATATTGTATAATGTTATGACTAAGAATAGTGTCAATTTGCACTTTTATACAGTTCGGTAGCACTTTCTTAGAGTCTGATACGTTAAAAACACTTAGTTCACGTGTTACATGAATAGCACAGTATTGTTTGCTATTATTTTTTCACTTATTGTACACTACACTAACTCAAATGGTTTAGTTCTCTTTAGCCTACGCACTATGTCCGTGTTATCTAGCAGCTGGATTGCTTCCACATTCACATGCCGATGAAGTCTGTGTTCGTGGGCTTCAGCAAAGTTTTGAATAACGGTCGTGACGAGTTTCATATTAAGGTCGCGGTGAAGGTCGTCATTTCTGATGTACCATGGTGCATTAACAGCATCTCTGAGTACTTTATTTTGAAATTGTTGTATAATTTTAACATTGCTATGTTTAGTACAGCCCCATAGTTGAATACCATACGTCCAAATTGGCATAAGAATATGCTTGTATATTATAATTTTATTCTGTATTGATAGACAGGATTTCCTTCCAAGTAACCAATACATATTTTTGTACCGTATATCGAGTTCCTGTCTTTTCTTTTTGACGTGAGATTTCCAACGCAACTTGGCGTCAAGAGTTATGCCAAGGTATTTAGCTGTATTCGCATAAGGCACTTGCATGCCGTTTATATAGACTGGGTGGTAATCGCAGTGTTTATTAGTGAAGTCAATGTGAATCGATTTTGACTCATTCAGTTTGATCTTCCACTTTTGTGTCCAGTCGTAAACTTTGTTCACAGCTAGTTGGACTTTTTCTACTGCTTCTTTGTGGTTTGAACCAATAGCCATAATAGCAGTATCATCAGCAAAGGTCGCTATGGTGTTGTTTTCCAGCTCTGGGATATCACATGTGTATACCAAGTACAGGATTGGGCCTAACACACTTCCTTGTGGTACTCCGGCCTTAATTGTTTTTAGCTCAGAATATGCGTCCTCTTGCCTTATCCTAAACATTCTGTTGCTTATATATGACTCTAGAATATCTGAAAATTCAGGGAGCATGCGTCTGAGTTTGTATATCAGACCCTCATGCCAAACTTTGTCGAAAGCTTGTGCGACATCTAGAAATACGGTGGCGCAGACTTGCTTGTTTTCGAGCGTTTTTTCGATGATGTTTGTTATTCTGTGTACCTGGTCTATGGTAGAATGTTTTTCCCTGAAACCAAATTGATGGTTCGGAATAAGTTCTTTTTCTTCTATAATTGGTTTTAGCCGTTTTAATAAGAGCTTTTTTTTTTATTAATTGAAGAAAATGAAACAGCTCACAACACTTCTTCATTATAAAAATTCACGACACGCTACATTGACTTGGCTTTGTCCCGTTGATGTAGCTTAAACTAGCCAAAGAGCTAAGAAACAGTCCATGTTTACCAAAATAATAATAATAATATCTGTGGCTCGAATTGACAGACGGTTGCCAAAAATTTTTCTCAACCAAATTTTTTACAATATATTTAATTTAAACTATCTAAATTATACAAGACAAAATGAAACCAAGAAAAAAAATACATGAAACAATAATATAATCAAAACTATGACCGAATTACGACATAAACATCAAGAAACGAGAAAAATGAAGACGACGTCATGTTGACGAGAGCTGCGGCCGCAAGAAAAGCACGCCTACCACCTCCGGCCTCGTCGCCCAGCTCCGCCTCGCCTCCGCCGGAAACCAGCCCCACCGTGAGTGCTGTGACACCGGCCGTGGCAGTTGCGTCGAGCTCTAGCGACGAGTACTTCTCTCCGCCGACGACACCACCACCTGCGAGTCGACGGGGAGGCCGCCGGCCGCCGGACCGCTTAGGACCTCGAGGCTTACCGGTCTCTGATAGGGTCCCAGCACCCGGCGGAAGTGTGCAGCGCATGAGATGGACACAATCCATAAACGAAAATGTCATGCGCGCATACTTTGGGGCTACAGAGGGAGGAAACAACCTGACCGCGTACCGTGTCCGGATGCTGTCTTTGTTTCAGGTGCTTGAGCCAGCCGTCAACGTTTCAGCGCAACGACTTTCGGATCAGGTGCGGGTCATCAAGTGTAATCATATGTTGGATGATACTGTATTTGATCGCCTCCGAACGGAAATGGGTAACCGTGTCACTGCCCCATCGTCGCAGGCTGTGGTGCCACCACAGTCCAACCACGCTGACGAGGAGGGTAGTGACAGGGTTACAAACGTAAGTACCCAGTGCAATGAGCAATTGAGGAGTGCTTTGGAGTGTGCTATTCGGGAATATCGCTACATGCCACCCGAACTTAGGCCTCGATTACCTCGTTTGCCTATGCATAACAAAAATAGGGCGCTGGTGGCTGTTCTGGATTCGCAGTTGTCAAACTATTTTGATGACTGCGAAGACCTCACTGATACACATTCGATCATGTACTGCGCGGCTGTAGCGGCATGTCGTGTAGCCCACGTCAAATTTGCAGATGACAGAGCTACACGACCGAAACCAGCCGTACCGGCTTGGCAGTGCAGGATCGAGCGTCGTATTGGTAGGGCCAGAGCACTCATCGGCAAACTAATTTGTTTCAGGGAGGGCAATAATCGCCCAAGAGTGATGCGCTTTGTGAGACGGGCGTTTTCGGGGACTGATGTCAGACTATATATCGCGTGTCACAGAGCGCATCGACTTCCTGAAGCAAAAAGTGTTTGCATGGGCAAACCGTATTCGTAGGTATAGGCGGAGAGTGGAGCGATACACCCAGAATCGTACATTCCAAAGTAATGAAAGGTGGGTTTATCGGGCTTGGGAGCGACCCGACCAAGGTGTGACTGATACGCACCTGCCGGATGATGACGCTATGTGTTCATTCTGGCGCAGCATCTGGTCGGTGCCTGTCAGTCACACCGAAGGTGAATGGACTCGGGAGGTCGAACTAGCGTGCGATCCAATACAAGAAATGGGGGCTATCACGATCAGCCCCCAAGATGTAGCCCGTGCAGTCCGTCCGTTGCCGAACTGGAAATCTCCAGGGCCGGACGGTCTGCACAACTTCTGGATCAAGTGGCTACAAAGATCGCACGCTCGTTTGGCATCTCAGTACCAGGCAGCCTTGGAGTCTGGTTCACTACCCAAGTTCCTTACAACAGCAATAACCCACCTGCTCCACAAGTCTGGTAGTACCGCGGAACCCAAAAATTATAGACCTATTACATGTTTACCAACGGTCTATAAGGTTCTTACATCCATTTTGAGAGTTAAAATTAATAAACACGTCGACGATAACTCGATCATGTCGGTCTCTCAGAATGGATGTAGGAACGGGTCCCGCGGTACTAAGGAGCTACTCCTTATTGATATGGCCATTAGCCAACAGGTTCGGCGTTCCCGAAAGGATCTGTCGACATGTTGGATAGATTATAAGAAGGCCTATGACTCGGTGCCTCATACATGGCTCATGAGGGTGCTGGAATTGTATAAAATAGATACAACTCTACGCACCTTTCTGATGTCGTGTATGGGGCAATGGAGCACAGTCCTTCGCTATCCAGGATGTCGAAATATCCAGAGGAATAGCGAGGATCGAGCGACCTGTAAGGATCGAGCGAGGTATATTCCAGGGCGATAGTTTGAGTCCACTTTGGTTTTGCCTAGCCCTGAATCCTCTAAGCATGCTGCTGGAGAATTCAGGGCTAGGCTATCGGTTGAAGAGAGGTGGTCAGGTTATATCTCACCTCCTTTACATGGATGACCTGAAGCTCTTTGCCCCCAGCAATCTTCAGCTGATGGAGCTACTGTAGGTAACTGAAACTTTTAGTAACGCCATCAGGATGGAGTTTGGTGTGGACAAATGTGCGGTCATGCATGTAAAGCGGGGGGAGATTGTGGAATCCGTAGGCATTCAACTCGCGGATTCCATAAACCTGAGATCCCTCTCTCTAAACGAAACCTATAAATATTTGGGTATGTCGGAAGCGTTAGGTATCAGCACTACTGACATGAAGCAATCGTTGAAGGAACGCTTTTTTGGCCGCCTGAAGAAGGTATTCAATAGCCTTCTTTCGGGCGGAAACAAGGTGCGCGCCTTCAACGGTTGGGTCATGCCGGTATTGATGTACTCTTTCGGCATACTCAAATGGACTCAAACGGAACTCGACGCCCTGGATAGGCGGGTCCGTACACTGCTGACTGCATATCGAATGCATCACCCACGATCGTCGGTCATGAGATTGTATATCCCGCGGAAGTGTGGAGGCCGAGGCTTTTTAAATGCTAAAAACCTCCACAACCGCGAGATATGCAATCTCAGGGAATATTTTCTACACACCGACGTGGGTATGCATCGAGATGTAGTAGCAGTGGACAAGGGACTCACCCCGCTCTCCTTGGCAAATGAGAACTGGCGCAAGCCTGTAGTGCTTGACACTAACGACCGCAGGGAAGTATGGCAGAGTAAGGAGCTTCACGGACGCTTTTTTCGGGCCCTACATGGGTCCGATGTAGACCAAGCAGCGTCGGTAGCCTGGCTGCGTTTCGGCGATCTCTTTGGGGAAACCGAAGGTTTTGTCTGTGCAATTATGGACACTTTTCTAGGGCCCCAATTACCATTGATGACCATGTTAAATCTTCCACTCTCAACGATCTCTTTAATCTTCCTTTGCCAGCAAATACTTCTTTCTCTTTCCACCCAATTACTGAATTTGACATTAAGAAATGTATCCTTTCCATCTGCACCAAGGCGGTAGGTGACGATGGCCTTCAACTCCAAATGTTCTTACCTATTTTAAGTGAAATAGTTCCTGTCGTTACTCACATAGTTAATTTTTCTCTCTTCAATAACTCCTTTCCTTCAGCTTGGAAGAAGGCTCACGTCCTACCGCTTCCCAAAGTTTCAAATCCCTCCTCACCATCCCAGTTCCGTCCAATATCTATTCTCCCAATCCTCTCCAAAGTCCTCGAGAGTATTGTTCAGAAGCAACTATCCTGTTATTTGTCCTTTAATAGCCTGCTGAGTCCTTACCAATCTGGTTTCAGACCTGGCCATAGCACTGTTACAACTCTAGTCAAAATAACTGACGACATAAGGCTGGCTATGGAAAATAAATGTCTAACCATATTGGTTCTGCTGGACTTCAGCAGTGCTTTTAACTCAGTTGACTTCGACATTCTCTTAGGAATACTTTCCTCCCTTAATGTCTCTGATCCGGTAATTGAGTGGTTCAAATCCTATCTTCGGGGTCGCTCGCAGTCTGTTCGATCCGATGAGGATTCCTCTGAATGGTGTGACTTGGCTGCGGGTGTTCCTCAGGGTGGTGTGCTCTCTCCTCTTCTCTTCTCAATTTTTATAAATGCTATCACTAAGGTCCTAACTTCTAACTTTCATCTCTATGCAGACGACTTGCAGTTGTATCGCCATTTTAAAGTGAATGAACTCGCTGAAGCTGTGGCTGCCATCAATGATGACCTTGAAAATATCAACAAGTGGACTAAATCCTTTGGACTTCTTCTGAATCCAACTAAATCTCAAGCGCTCATTATTGGTGGCAAATACATGCTCAATCTGTTGGATCCCCAGTCTCTCCCGCCAGTATTGTATAATTCAATGCCCATATATTATTCTAAAAGTGCGAAAAACTTGGGCGTCCATATAGACACTAATCTCTCTTGGGAGGTTCATATCGCTGATGTGAGTGGGAGGGTCTTCTACTCTTTTCAGTCTCTTAAACGTCTCCAAAAATTCTTACCGTTTCACACTAAGGTCACTCTTGCTCAATCTCTTCTTCTGCCGCTCATAGACTATGCGGATGTCTGTTTTCTAGATGCAACGGAGGTACTCCTAAACAAACTCGAACGATTGCAGAACTTGTGCATCCGTTTTATTTTTGGCCTCCGGAAGTACGACCATGTGTCAGAGTTTCGGGCCAGATTGAAGTGGCTGCCGATTCGGCGTCGGCGAGATACCCATATCCTATCCCTTCTCTATACTATCCTGCACAATCCTAATTCTCCTCAATACCTTCGCGAACGGTTTGAGTACCTCGTCCCGAGGGGTAAACCTTGTCGCACGGCCACTTCGCTGCTCCTTCGTACTCCGCGTCACACTTCTAGCCGCTACGATGGCTCCTTCTCTGTTACTGCAGTGCATCTCTGGAACTCTCTTCCACACTCCATACGCGATAGCCCTTCTCTCGATGTCTTCAAGAGGAAAATTAAGAAGCATTTCCTTTCAACGCAATAAATTATATATATATATCAATACATATAATAAATCTGTAGAAAAATATTTTTTGTACATCGAAAAAAATTCCAAAAAAAATAGCCAGGGTGTTAAAGGATAACCAACAGAACCCATTTCTAGCATTTTTGGCATTTTTGTCTGTTTGTCTGTTTATCTGTTTGTCTGTTTGTCTGTTTATTTGTGCACGCATCACGTGAAATGTACGAAACCAATGTAGATAAATTTTATACATAAAAATTGTGCATATCTTGAAGAATTACTTAGTTTTTGTTTCATCGCAATCGGTTCACTCTATCAAAAGTTAGAAATCAAAATCAAAATCAAAAGTCATTTATTCAAACTAGGCTGAGAATCAGCACTTTCCGAACGTCAAAATTACATAAGACAGTCCCCCAAAAACGCCCGCCCTTCACCACTTCCTAGTGCTTATGATGAATTTAAAGTGTTCAAGAAGTAAAATTATCACAACACACGCAATTCGGTTACTCGGACAGTTGAACTCGCTATTCGATAGATGGCGTTGTGCATTTAAAGTCATTATCTGAATCGCGGTGTTAAGATTTTACGCGAAAGAATGACCCTAGAAAAAAAAAATGGTATGTAGTACGTATATTTTTTAACCGACTTCCCAAAAAAGAGGAGGTTCTATGTTCGACATTATGTATGTTATTATTATTTTTTTGTGTATGTTCAGTGTTAACCGATATCTCCGTCAGTTGTGGACCGATTTCAAAAAATCTTTTTTTGTTTGAAAGAGTATGTTCCTTCCGAAATTGGTCCCATTTTAATTTGGTGTAGGACTGACGAAGCAATTCGAAGATGTACAACAGAACTCTTCAATAAATAACGGCAAATCTCTCGGGATTGCTGCAATAGCATGTCTGTTTGTTGTTTATACCATTTCATAACATAACATCACGCCAGTACGCTCTTAAGGGGTACGCAGATCTCTCATTTCATCGGTTATGTTCAAGTTTCATGATATTAGGGTAATATATTCTGGCGTTATACGAGTAGGTAACTTACTAAACAACTTGCCTATTAGGTAGGTACAACTAAAAAGTGAAAAATAAAAAAACTTTTTACAAAAAAATACTACCGACTTCCAAATAAAACTACAAAGTGAAAAATAACTTTATTTTTTTGGAAGTCGGTGTCCATAACGCAATAAATTGGTACCTACGAAAGACACCGACTTCCAAAAATAAAGTTATTTTTCACTTTGTAGTTTTATTTGGAAGTCGGTAGTATTTTTTTGTAAAAAGTTTTTTTGAGTATGTGGAGTAGGCAGGCAGGCTGGTAAGTATGGTAGGGTTGGCCGGCAGATGACGGGAGCGAAGCCGCGGGCACAGCTAGTATATTATATATGTATTTGTCTTTATAAACGTAGGTAGGTCTTTTATGTATTATTATGTAACTAGTTTAATCTTACTATATAGATATATATATTGTACACTGGATTACTGCCCTCTATTATGATCTCTATCATTCAAAGGTTTGCTGGAAGAAAATTCCATTTGGAGTTAAGCTCGCCTTTGTACATGCATTTTGTTATCAACTTGTTTTAATGTAATGTCTTGTTGTACAATAAAGAATAAAGAAGAAAGATAAACTTGGACATCATCTGCATAAATGTGATACTTGCAATTTTCTAGACACTCAATAATATCAGCACAGTATAAAACAAATAATATTGGTCCCAAAATTGAGCCTTGAGGAACTCCCCTTTCCAAAGAAGCTAGGGCTGATGTCAAAGTAGTACCGTCACTCAAGCGCAACTCAACATATTGTTTTCGGTCAGTGAGGTAGCTGCGGAACCATTGTATAGCATTGTCGTCGAAACCATAGTAGCTTAACTTAGATAGTAACAGGGATACATTTATACAGTCAAAAGCGCGAGAAAAATCAAGTAGCACCATCAGTGTACACATACCCTTATCTTGGGCAGTCAAAATGTTGTCAGTAACATCTAGCAACGCCGTGGAAGTACTGCGCTGCTTTCTGAAACAGGACTGTAGGTGTGGTAACATTTGGTTTTCTTCCAAGAAACGTGTAAGTTGTAGGCACACTGCTCACTCCATTACTTTAGAAAGACAGGGAAGTACACTGATAGGCCGCAAGTCACTAATTTCTAAGGGATTTGATTTTTTTGGTAGGGGTCTAACAGTAGCAATTTTCCATTGGCTAGGAAACGTAGCAGACCATATTGAATAATTTATAATATATGTAACAATTTCCAAAGTGAACGGTAAAGTTAAATTAAGCATATTTAATGTAATGTGGTCGCAGCCTTCAGCGTTCGATTGTAAATGAAAAAAGATGCGTGAGATTTCATCGCAATCCACAGGAGAAATGGTGAAGGTTGCTGCATTAAATCTATGAGATTCATAGTATGCTATAAGTGACGGGCTGGCCACTCGATGGCCAGACACATTTAAAAAGGTATTATTTATTAAGTCAGGATTTTTAAACTGTGATGGTAGTTCTTGGCCAGGCTTAGAGGAAGAAATTATGGATTTAATGTTTTTCCATAACAATTTAGGATTTTAATTTGATTATCTATCTTCTATCTTTCTATCTTATCTTATCTTTTATATTATATATATTATATATTATATCTCTTTATAATATATTATATATAATATATAATAATATTATAAAGAGGTAAAATTTGTAAGTTTGTATGTAGGGGGTAATCTCTGGAACTAATGATCCAATTCAAAAAATTTTTTCACTGTTAGAAAGCTACATTATGCCTGAGTGCTATAGGCTATATAACATCACGCTACGACCAATAGGAGCGGAGCATAAATGAAAAATGTTGCAAAAACGGGCAAGAATATTACTTTTTGAGGGCTTCCGTTGCGTGCGCTACGTAAACGGTTTCAGTTATGCAATCATGTATGTAGGGTATGTAGGGGAGGTGTAGGGTAGGGTAGGTACGTAGCCAGTTGACGGGAGCGAAGCCGCGTAGGACAGCTAGTTTATATTATGTTTAAAATACGCAGATTTTTCGTAAAACAAAGAACTTTCCACTAAAGATTTTAATTGTTTATGGTAATCTTTTTTTGGTTCTGTTTTGGTTTTCTTATATTTAGCCAATGCTTTGTCCCGCAACCGCATCATGAGCCTAATTGTGTCGGTTATCCAAGGATATGACACTGTAACGTTGTACGTGGTTGCTAACACATCAGAACCTGGGTAGCATTAATAGAAAAATAATTGAAACCTATTTACGCTTGCGGCTGATATTTTAAACTGGCAATACTATAATGAACAAGCAAATACTGTCGCAAACTCCGCGCACGGAACTGGTTGGTTGAATGTTGGTAGTTGATTTCCCTCTGAGTACGGTATGACTAACGCTCGCGGACTTCCTGCGATTCGTGGAACAGTCTCGACCGGCAGTCACTTGGCACTACGTAGCAGCGGAGAGACAGTGTCTGCATAGTGTGACATGTACCTCTGTCACCTTCACATTGTGACCTTGTACGACACATTTTATTATAACTACTTTTATTAACTACACGCTACCGTGAACAATAAATTTAGACTCAGTGTAACCCCAGATTGGGTGAGTGTTGCAAAACTTATATTATCTAGAATTAAGTGATCATTGCATGACTTGTTAAAATCTCGCTATTTGTAAGTTTTGTAATAATGTCTACTTTGGACACTTGAACCGTTGATTCACATAATTGCGTTTGTGTATCAACGGTGATTGTTAAATTTAAACCATATTTTAACTTTTATGTTTCACCGAATGACCGTAACATAGGTGTAACGGGTCATGACGGTTACTTTTAAATGATCTTCATTCCTTTCCTTCATTATTTTCATTATTCAATGTAGTATTGGTGAGTGGTAGTAAGTCAATGGAAATAATTGTTTTGAAAAATTCTTAAAATCATTGTGTTATTTTTTTCATCTACCTCACATTACTAGATGTTATAATTATGTTTCATCATGCTTTTAAATTGTACCACGCTGCTTAGACTGCTTCATCTTGATGGCTAATTGATGCTAGATCACCGCTTTCCACCGTAGATTCCATGTTCGACTGTTGTCAGGATGTTGCAGTCAGTGGTACGAATTCGGTCATTTTCTTAAATGCCTAATTCGGGATATTCCAGGGTTCACCTATACCGGACACCTTTCGGTGTTGCTACAAGGCTGTGACTGGACAACCTGCATGCTACCCACCGACAGGAAGATCGACCTACCTACCTGGCTGCCACCAGTCACCTACGTTCTGGAAACTGCCAGGATAGTGGTTTTCATACGGCGGTCTTGAACCTAACACGCGCTCGATATTAGGAACTCACACCAGTCTCCGGCTGGGTTTCTGTAAAATTGTATATAATATTTTTTTTAATAAATTGTTATATCTACCCTCTCTTCGAGACTTTAATTTACCTGCCTGGCCCCTAACCGTTACAGTGGCGTCCATACTAGTGGTAGATATCGAGCCGTGTTTAGTTCTTTTCTGCTAGGCATTATTTTAGTTTTCTTGGTGCTGGCTGTCTATTTCAGTAGTGTTAGCGTAAATACCATGATTACAAGCTGCCAAAAGTGATATTTCTTCCTTATCTCAGGTATCATTTTGATAAAATTATACTGTAAAATTTTTAAACTACCCACAATTATTTTTCTAATGCACGTTTTGGTAGCTTGAGTATTTGATTTTGTTCTGTTACAGTGTAAAACTATTTATGTTTTGTATATGAGAATTTTGCAACACACACCTCTCGGGTAAATTGAGAATTGAACCATTATTTTTTCGTTTACTTTAGAAACATATCGAAAATGTCCTATCACATAAAAAAATTATCGTTACAAAAGGCGGAACTAGAATACGAAGTAGCGGTTCGAGGCGGAGTAAGTGCCGATTCCGTAAACGAGCTGCGAAAACAAATTGTAAAGTTGTCAACTACCCTCCCTTCTGAAGATATTTTAGAATCACATTTAGATCCAACTGAAGACCTAAAAGCGGTCAAAGAGTCCCTGTTAAAGTCGCATAATAGTATAATTACCCTTAAATCTAAATTTGAAAGAAATTTGTACATTCGCACCGAAACCTTATTGCATCACGTATATCATCGGCTAAATCGAATTAATTACGCAGCCGGAGATATAGCGGAAGTCTATAAAATTTGCTTGTCCAACTTCAATACCCAATATAAGGATATGACCATGCTTAGGCCACAAACTGCTGTGATCACTCAGCCTCTGGTGTCTACTGAACCAGAACCAGTACATGAAACAAACCCAGTTAATGTTGCTGTCAGTTGCGAGCGTAGGCTGTTTTCAGAGATTGGCAAACTAAAATTCTCTGGAAAAACTTGCGTCCGAGCCTTTATTCAGAGGGTAGAAGAATTTATTTTGAGCAGAGCAATACCTCGTGAACAAATGGTCTCGTTTGCATATGAGATATTTACAGACGATGCTCTACACTGGTTCAGATGTGTTAGGGATCGGGCTAGTACTTGGGATGACATAGTTGCTTTGCTTAAACAAGATTTTAGCCAAAGTGATTTCGACTACAAATTTTTATCCGAAATAAGAGCACGCACTCAGGGTGAACATGAAAATATAATTATTTACATTTCAATTATGCGTGGCATGTTTTTTCGTTTGGATAGACAGTTGACCGAAGAAGATCAACTGGAGATATTATTGCACAACATTCGACCTTGCTATGCAAGTACACTCGCGTCCTCTGCAGATATTTCTGATATAAGTAGTCTACAAAAACTATGTAGAAACTACGAAAACATACAAACTAGGCTCAAACAGTTTCACGAACCGCCTAAAGACACTGCCGAAACCTTAGCACCAGAATTCGCGTATAAACAACAACCAGGACATTCTAGTAACTATAAAAATACTCATTTTAATTTTAAATCAAACTACTCTAAAAATCATTACGATAATAATAACCACAAAAACAAAAATACTAGCGAAACTAATACCAATTTACACGTCAATGAAATAGCCCATGCGTCTAAGGATAAGAACAAACCCGTATATTGTCCTAGGTGTAGATCTAAATCACATTCATTGGGATCATGTAAACAACCACATTTCCTTATCTGCTTTAAATGTGGAAAGGAAGGTGTGAAATTTCCAGAATGTTCTAATTGTCACACTAACACGACAAAAAACTAAGTGGCGGGGGTTGTGGAAACAGTAATGGTACAAGTAATTTCGATAGAAATGATTGGGAAAGTTGGTTAAATACTGTTTCAAAATTCTTTTCATGCTATTCTGTTTCTTCAATCCGTGATACTAGAATAGATTACACACGGCCTTATGTCTCAGTTAGTGTTAACAATAAACCTGTCATTGGGTTACTTGACACAGGTTCTGCCGTTACTATAATGGGAAACGACTTCCATAAGAGTTTCGTTTCATCAAAATGCAAATCGAACAACAGTCAACCTATGACATTTGTCGCAGCGGGTGGACAAAGACTTTCTTCCTTGGGTTTTATTTCAATGCCTTTTACATTTGAAAATCAAATCCATAATTTAAATGTCCATATCATACCGGAAATAAAAAATTCATTAATCTTAGGCATGGACTTTTGGCGAAAGTTCAGTCTATTTCCTACACACTTAAACACTATTCTTTTTTTAAATCAATCAGAAGCTCAGTTAGCTGAACTGATGCCAGATTGCTCAGAACTTCTACAGTCGTATGATCATTTATCACAAGACCAAAGGATTACAGCAGATAATATATTTTCACAGTTCCGAGAAATATCATACGAAGTACGAGGTCTTGGCCGTACTTCTCTAATTAAGCATACCATAGACACTGGAGAAGCAGCTCCCATTCGTCAACGGTATTATAGAATGTCTCCAGAGAAGCAACGAATATTAGTGAAGCAACTAGATGAGATGCTAGAGTATGATGTAGTTGAACCTTCCGAGAGTCCATGGTCGTCACCTGTACTGCTCACTCCTAAAAAAACTGGTGAGCTTAGGTTTTGCTTAGATAGCAGAAAACTAAACGCCGTCACAAAGAAAGATGCATATAATTTACCTTATATCTTTGAAATACTTGATAATTTACGCGACGCTAAATATTTAACCAGTTTAGATCTATCTAAAAGTTTTTGGCAAATTTTAATCAATGAGCAGGACAGGTGCAAGACCGCGTTCTACATACCAACCCGTGGTACTTACCAGTTCAAATCTATGCCATTTGGTCTCACTAATGCACCAGCCACACAACAACGTTTAGTTGATATTTTGTTCTATGGACCAGAATTTGAACACCGCGTTTTTGTATTTGTTGACGACATTATAATTGTGTCATCTAGTTTCGAGCAACATATTTCACTACTACTTCTTGTATTAAATAAACTAAAACTAGCAAACTTATGTTACGGATGTGACGTCGGCCTACGTGCAATCGACCAATACCCGCAGAGCCCGCCGAAGCTAAGCCGCCATATTGAAGCCTCCCCTCCAGTCAAGCCATGTCAGCAACAAGGACTGTGTTAATATAAGCGATTGCCCATCATTTATTTGTCTCTTTCGATTGTGAATACAAGATCTGAACAAAGCTCTGCCCGGTTTTTATTTATCCGTTTCACTCAGAAGTGGTATGAACAAAAAGTAATCTTCTTTTAATAACACATCCACGCCACAACCGCAATATCACCTGACTCTGAAGAAAAATCGAAGAAGTTTGTGTTATTCACGAACGGAACGACACTACAAGCTTCACGGCGTGAGCTACACTCTGCCATCGACCCAACTGCACGCCGAGCAAGACTGCATCAAACCCTGTGCTGCGTGTGAGTGCAAGGAGAGGTCCTAACAAGGGCCGAGAGCTGCCAGGAGCCACAGCCAGTCTGCCAGGAGCCACAGCCAGTTTGCCAGGTACGTTGTCTTTCTCATTTCCATATTCGCAATATCGATAACTCTAATAAAAAAAGGACTTAATACTGAAAGTTAAATATGAATACTCGTTAATACACTAGATTAAAAAAAAAAACAAATCGCTTAAATGGTCAGGTCAAATTGCCACTAGTGGCAGACAGCCGAGTTGGCAGTTTCAAGTTTCATTTGCCTAGTAATGTGTGTCATGTGGGTACGTCAATTTATCGGATTGTGCAGTTATTTACAGAAGTGTATTCCAAATTTCGCGTTGTGTACCCGTTAAAGGATTAGTTTTGAAAGATTTCAAAATATTTCGGGTTCTAAGCCTGTTTTCGCATTGTATGACCCCGCGCTTCCTACAGAAGTACATACGGATGCGTGTAAGTTAGGTGTCGCCGGTATATTGATGCAAAAACAAACTGCAAATAAAATTCATTACGACCAGTCTGGTTACAAGTGCCATATGCATGTGCCGTGCCAGTGCATAGCATGGACCATTATTATGAGCTTCAAACTCTCGCTGTTGGACTCGTTACGTAGATTTCGCGTGTATGTTATAGGTAAACATGTCATGTAAAGGTTGTTACTGATTTTGCAGCGGTCCAAGGTACGATCACGCATCGCAGGATAGTGGTTTTTGATAAATTATTATAACATTAGTGTTGAGTATAGGCCGGCCCATCGTATGAAACATGTAGGTGCACTTGGCAGAAATCCAGTCGATACAATTAATAAAAAAAAACCGTCTCTAAGTCACTGATACTGGTTATATACGTTACAATGCCATGACGACAAGCTTTAGTTCACTAATTAACCACCTAAAAACCAACACCGTCGATCCGGACATAATAAGCAATTACTTGATTGTTGACGAGAAGCTTTATAGAAAAACCCTAAATGGCAGTAGAATGGTAGGACCTTCCGAGCTTGGGTAGATAGATAAGATAGTGCAAATGCATCATGATGACTTTGGTCACCATGATTTTCATAAATTAGTATATTGGTTACCAAAAATGACTTGATTCATTAAAAAAAATACATGACCGCACGTCTTCATTGTGGATATGGCAAGGGCAGTTAGTGTATGAAAGAACGAACATTACATCTAAATTCCTAAACCGTCTGAACCAATGCTTATGATTCATGTAAACCATTTAGGTCAGTTTTGTTAAAAAGAAAGGGGTATTTGTACAGTTGTCTCGTGGCTAAATAATAACAGCCGCACGGGTCGATCTTCAAGGTTAAGCAACGCTTGACGAGGTCGGTCCGTGGATGTGTGACCATTTCAGCATACCGAGATTCCTCCGTGCCTCGGAAAGCACACTAAGCCGTTGGTCCCGGCTGTCTTTTGAAGATCTTTGACAGTCGTTACGGGTAGTCAGAAGCTTGAGATCTAACACCAGTCTTGTCAAGGGGTAACGTGTTTCCCAGTTACTGGGTTGAGGAGGCAGTTGCTCCATGTAAAACACTGGTACTCGGCTGAATCAAGTAAAGCCAAGTCAAGTAAAGCCGAGCCTAGTAAAGTAAAGTAAAGTCGAGTCGAGGCTAGTAAAGTAAAGTAAAGTCGAGTCGACGCTAGTAAAGTAAAGTAAAGTAGAGTCGAGGCTAGTAAAGTAAAGTCGAGTCGAGGCTAGTAAAGTAAAGTAAAGTCTAGTCGAGGCTAGTAAAGTAAAGTAAAGTCGAGTCGAGGCTAATAAAGTAAAGTAAAGTCGAGTCGAGGCTAGTAAAGTAAAGTAAAGTCGAGTCGAGGCTAGTAAAGTAAAGTAAAGTCGAGTCGAGGCTAGTAAAGTAAAGTAAAGTCGAGTCGAGGCTAGTAAAGTAAAGTAAAGTCGAGTCGAGGCTAGTAAAGTAAAGTAAAGTCGAGTCGAGGCTAGTAAAGTAAAGTAAAGTCGAGTCGAGGCTAGTAAAGTAAAGTAAAGTCGAGTCGAGGCTAGTAAAGTAAAGTCGAGTCAAGCCTAGTATTACGCCTGGTTGGGCCTAGTATTACGCCTGGTTGGGCCTAGTATTACGCCTGGTAGGGCCTAGTATTACGCCTGGTAGGGCCTAGTATTACGCCTGGTAGGGCCTAGTATTACGCCTGGTAGGGCCTAGTATTACGCCTGGTAGGGCCTAGTATTACGCCTGGTAGGGCCTGTTATTACGCCTGGTAGGGCCTAGTATTACGCCTGGTAGGGCCTGTTATTACGCCTGGTAGGGCCTAGTATTACGCCTAGTAAAGCCAGGCAAGCAAGCCGAACCAGCCTAGCCAGGCAAGCCAGCCAAACCAGCCTAGCCAGGCAAGCCAGCCAAACCAGCCTAGCCAGGCAAGCCAGCCAAACCAGCCTAGCCAGGCAAGCCAGCCAAACTAGCCTAGCCAGGCATGCCAGCCAAACCAGCCTAGCCAGGCAAGCAAGGCAAGCCAGCCAAGCCAGGCCATTAAGCGGCACTTTTGAATGTCAAATATTGAATGTAAAAATAAAACTTCAGATAACGCAAGAGTGATAATTTGTACAAAAGGGTTGTTTTTATGACTACAATTAGTGCAGCTAGAGTCAATACAAACTGGATGACTATTATTCAGGACATAATATAGTAACTAAAGTCAATGTCAAACCCATAGCCATGACATATTTATTATAGCCATTATTTACATTGAATGTGGTACAATGGTTTGCAAGAATCTGTTAAGTCCATATTGAAAATGCATTATGTAAAGTAGTGGCATATTATATATACAGGATTATAGACATAAAAGGTTAACGTGGTTCCAAAAGCTCACGGGTGCTTAGACTGTAAATGCGCTAAGGCCATATAGAAGTAAAGCACCTATATCAGAC
This sequence comes from Orthosia incerta, assembly GCA_948252205.1. NCBI lineage: Eukaryota > Metazoa > Arthropoda > Insecta > Lepidoptera > Noctuidae > Orthosia > Orthosia incerta. The sequence continues at coordinate 31,325,114 of OX411755.1, read as the reverse complement.
AGTAACACTAGTAGTGACACTGAATACCTAATTGATTTATATGAAAGCTAATGAATGTGTTTTGCTCCCATTGCGGGAGCAATGATTCCAGGATGGCCGAATGTTACGGATGTGACGTCGGCCTACGTGCAATCGACCAATACCCGCCGAGCCCGCCGAAGCTAAGCCGCCATATTGAAGCCTCCCCTCCAGTCAAGCCATGTCAGCAACAAGGACTGTGTTAATATAAGCGATTGCCCATCATTTATTTGTCTCTTTCGATTGTGAATACAAGATCTGAACAAAGCTCTGCCCGGTTTTTATTTATCCGTTTCACTTAACTATAAATTTTAAAAAAAGTCAATTTTTTCGTGAAAAACTTAAATAGTTGGGCTATATAGTTGATGCTAATGGCTTACATGCTGACCCAGAAAAAGAAGACGCTATTAAGAATTATCCTACCCCCGTTAATAGAAAAGAAATTCGTCGATTCTTGGGCGCAGCCTCTTGGTATCGCAGGTTTATACCAAATTTTAGTTCCTTGGCTTCACCACTGAACAAACTTACCTCACATGGCAAAAAAAGCACCATCGTTTGTGTGGTCTAAAGAATCTGATACAGCTTTTAATAAATTAAAAGAATGTTTAGTTTCAGCATCAGTACTCTCTTGCCCCGATTATTCTAAACCGTTTGAAATTCACACCGACGCGAGTGACTACGGTATTGGTGGCGTATTGACACAAAATATTAATGGTGAAGAAAGAGTCATAGCCTACATGAGCAAGTCTTTGTCCAACCAAGAGCGCAACTACAGTACTACCGAGCGTGAAGCTCTTGCTGTTCTAGTGGCGGTTGAGCATTGGCGCTGTTATGTTGAAAACGGACAGAAATTTATCGTTTACACTGACCATTCTGCGCTCAAATGGTTTTTGAAATTGAATAACCCTACAGGTCGTTTAGCACGCTGGGGTGTACGACTATCAGCGTATAATTTCGAAATAAGACACCGCCGTGGTACTGAAAACGTAGTTCCAGATTTGCTTTCACGTTCTGTACCTATTACCGCTGTTGATAGTCTACCCATTAATACGCAAACTACTGATGCGTGGTACCTCAACATCTTTAATGGTTGTCAGTCTTCTCCTACCTCGTTTACTAACTATATAATTAAAAACGGGAAGTTTTATAGGTACATGAAAACTATGTGTCCATTGCGTAGAGAATTTGAATGGAAGGAAGTAGTACCTGCGGAATACCGCAGTACCGTAATAGAAAAGAACCACTCCGAACCTTCTGCAGGGCATTTAGGTGTTTTTAAAACATATAAACGACTTTCCTTATGTTATTACTGGCCAGGCATGCACGCGGACATTCAGAAATTTATTATAGCTTGCGATGCGTGCATAGCTCATAAGCATCAAACCCATGCCCCTTTAGGCAAAATGGGCGAGCCTAAAGTATGTTCTAGGCCATTCCAAACGATAAGTATAGATCTAGTCGGACCCTTACCACCTTCAAGGAAGCAAAATTGCTATATATTCGTCGTTACGTGCTGTTTTACTAAATATTGCATAATATTTCCTATCAAGCGAGCTACCGCGGAAATCGTTACTAGAATCCTAGAAGAAAACGTATTTCTGGTACATGGGATTCCCTCTACTATTATACTTGATAATGGAAAACAGTTTGTTAGCGCTACACTCAAAAATATGATTACCAGATATAAGGTTCCCAATTTATATTTTACTCCAAAATACTTACCTCACATCAACACAGTTGAACGTTACAATAAAACGATAATGACTGCAATTTCAACATTTATTGCAGACGATCAACGTGTCTGGGATCTACTAGTACCAAAGATTCAATTTGCCATAAATAGTTCTGTAAACGAAGCAACCGGCTATACTCCGTCATTTCTTGTATATGGACGTAAACTGGTTACGTGTGGTTCACAGTATCTCAATACAGAAAGCAATGAAGATCTTGTTTTTGTACCTCGCGATTGGTATGCAGAAAACCTAGGGTATCTATCTTCTATCTTTAATAAGGTGCAAGCAGCGCTAATCCAGGTACATGCCAGAAACAGACAGACATACAATTTACGTAGGAAACCAGCAGAGTTCAATATAGGTGATGTCGTATGGAAGCGAACCTTCTATCAAAGTGACAAAGATAAATATTTTACTAAGAAGTTGGCTCCCAAATTTATTAAATGCCAAATAATTGGAAAAAAATCTCCATTAGTATACGAATTGGCGGATACATCGGGCAAATCTATCGGCCAATGGCATATTAAAGATATCAAGTTAACCAATTACAAGGACTAAATGCTAAAACTTAATACTAAAAATAAAAATACAAACAAAATAATAAAAAACAGCTCAATACAAATCATTGACTATAACTACCCAACTATGTTCATCCTATCTAAAACTAATTAAAACTAAATAATACTTATAAACTAATAAATTTAATCAAACAATCAACCCTAACGTACGTACTGCTAAAACCGTCTACCTACATATAACCAAATTCTAACTGCTTGTATTATTATTTATTTAATTATATTATTATTAAGAACAAACAGTATAAATAGGAAAATGATTGATAATAACATTAATTCCAATAGAACTATTTTTACTATCGGTCCTACAACCATAGTATGAAAGCGATCATGGCTCTACCCCATTGATTTCTTTTCCCCATACCAATGGCCCTACACCATAGGTATTCTATAGAGTAGTTCAACTCTAAATAAGCGTGAATCATTAACATCCTAGTTATATTATTATCAATAAAGAATTGGTTATGTGTAGACTTCCCTGTTCTTTCAATATTAATTAAAAACAAAACCTACACTTGATTCGCGGGAGTGTTTTGTGCTGAATTTTAAACGGGACACGTCGAATATTAGTATGCGGAAACACAGGAACTAAAGTTTTGCTGCCGATCGAATGAAGAGTGACGAATGAAAGAGAAAGAATGAATGAGCAACGTTAATCAAGTGACTTCAGAAGCAGTAGAGGCGGATTTTATTTAGGAAAAATCCTACGCTAACAAGGGGGGTACTGTAACGTTGTACGTGGTTGCTAACACATCAACCTAGGTAGCATTAATAGAAAAATAATTGAAACCTATTTACGCTTGCGGCTGATATTTTAAACTGGCAATACTATAATGAACAAGCAAATACTGTCGCAAACTCCGCGCACGGAACTGGTTGGTTGAATGTTGGTAGTTGATTTCCCTCTGAGTACGGTATGACTAACGCTCGCGGACTTCCTGCGGTTCGTGGAACAGTCTCGACCGGCAGTCACTTGGCACTACGTAGCAGCGGAGAGACAGTGTCTGCATAGTGTGACATGTACCTCTGTCACCTTCACATAGTGACCTTGTACGACACATTTTATTATAACTACTTTTATTAACTACACGCTACCGTGAACAATAAATTTAGACTCAGTGTAACCCCAGATTGGGTGAGTGTTGCAAAACTTATATTATCTAGAATTAAGTGATCATTGCATGACTTGTTAAAATCTCGCTATTTGTAAGTTTTGTAATAATGTCTACTTTGGACACTTGAACCGTTGATTCACATAATTGCGTTTGTGTATCAACGGTGATTGTTAAATTTAAACTATATTTTAACTTTTATGTTTCACCGAATGACCGTAACATAGGTGTAACGGGTCATGACGGTTACTTTTAAATGATCTTCATTCCTTTCCTTCATTATTTTCATTATTCAATGTAGTATTGGTGAGTGGTAGTAAGTCAATGGAAATAATTGTTTTGAAAAATTCTTAAAATCATTGTGTTATTTTTTTCATCTACCTCACATTACTAGATGTTATAATTATGTTTCATCATGCTTTTAAATTGTACCACGCTGCTTAGACTGCTTCATCTTGATGGCTAATTGATGCTAGATCACCGCTTTCCACCGTAGATTCCATGTTCGACGGTTGTCAGGATGTTGCAGTCAGTGGTACAAATTCGGTCATTTTCTTAAATGCCTAATTCGGGATATACGGTTTAAATATCATTTATTTCTCAAAAGATTAACATATAATCGCTTAACGAGAAACAAAGCTTGGATTTAATAACAATTGTAATTATTAGAAAGTCCAGGGCGCACGACGCACATTCGATGTTGTTTAAAATTTACGTAAATAGGTATTATAACAAAAACAAATTATGATGAGTGGGTACATTGCAAAAACTATACGAATACACTGTCGTAGCGACACCGAGCGCGCTGTTATTATCAACGCTGTTGTTAAGCACCATGCACACTATACAAAACTAGATGTTTTCATTTTTATTTACAATACAATATTTTACTATTTTATTTATTTATTTACTATTTTATTTATTTATGATGCAGCTGTCGAAGATGTGTTTCTTTAATATTTTTTTAAATTGTAAGTTAGTTTTAGCCTCTTTTATATTTTTTGGTTATATATTCTTTTATATTCCAGGGTTCACCTATACCGGACACCTTTCGGTGTTGCTACAAGGCTGTGGCTGGACAACCTGCATGCTACCCACCGACAGGAAGATCGACCTACCTACCTGGCTGCCACCAGTCACCTACGTTCTGGAAACTGCCAGGATAGTGGTTTTCATACGGCGGTCTTGAACCTAACACGCGCTCGATATTAGGAACTCACACCAGTCTCCGGCTGGGTTTCTGTAAAATTTTATATAATATTTTTTTTAATAAATTGTTATATCTACCCTCTCTTCGAGACTTTAATTTACCTGCCTGGCCCCTAACCGTTACAACACTTCCTTTATTCTACAGGTCTTGACCGGTGCATGTCTGTCAAATAACGAAATTATGCGCCTATTGAAGCTATCAACCATTTCGTGGACATTCTGAAATTTAATAATATTGTCTTGACTCAACTGTGATGATAAGTCATAGTTAAAACTATCCCTACAAATATTTTTAATACGCCTATAACTTGCCACGTATGGTAAAAAATTGTCACATTTTATATGAAATTCACTGACTATGATGGCATGACCAGTATACGTTCCAAAGGATTCCACTCTCGTGTATCGCGCACTAAGGTTCGCGCAGAGCAGGTCAATCAGAGTTTCACTCGTGTCAGTGAAATGTGTTGGTGAAGTTACTAATTGAGCCAGGCTTAAACATTTCAGAAACTCGTGCACCTTTTTAGTTCCGGACTCGTAGGTATTTAACATATTTATGTTGAAATCACCGAGTAGAATGTGTTGGTCACAATTTCCCAGGGCAGCCAACGTGTTAGTTAAACCATCCAAGAAAAGATCAGTGTCAAACCATGGAGGCCGATAAGCGGTACCGACAGCAATTTTCTTACCTGCCATTGTAAACGTTAGCCACATTTTCTCGACGGAATCGAACCTGGTATCTATCGAGCCGGTATAGGTACGCGCACTCAGTCCTCGCCGTACATAGAACCCAACGCCCCCTCCCCCCCTCGGCCTGCGCGAACGCAGGACGGCCGCGGCAAGTGGCGCAGGTGTTAGATTTAAGGAGGAACCCCATATAAAATTATCGATATTTACGAAGATTGGTTATTTACTGTGTATGTGATGTATAAGGGTAAGGTTTTATGAATAAAAGCACAGAAAGACAAGACTAGGTATTTATTTCAATTAAGCTTGTCAATTAATTCATATTGAGGCTCAGAAAGCTTACCGCCCGTTCGCTAAACTAGTTCTCGTGGAGAAGAAGGGCAAGAAACTCCACGGAAGCAACTATGGTTGTAAAAGTATTTATCTTTTATATATTTTACAACCATATAAATATCGTTTATTACAATAAAGATCTAATTATATTATGGCCATTATATGATGAATCTTGTAACATTTCACAATGTTACATAATCAACACAACAAGGATAAGGCAAAGAACATGACTAGCCCTTAAATCAATTTAACATCATTATGAATAAAGGCCACAATATGAAATAGACTTTCAACACAATTATTAGCAATAATCGAGTTATAATATCAAATAACTTACGTGAAGCTTGTGTAGTCCATATTTCACAAAATTAACAATTCAGGAAATAATATCACTATCACAACATAACAACTGGTCAGTGTGCTTAGTGCGAGTTTTTTAACGTACTCACTCGTGATATCGTAGACGATCTCTTATGTCAAAATGTATACAAAAAAAGAGTTTTTGCCTTGCCGTCACCAGACGGCGCTTATCCAGTTTCAATACAAATTGACGTTAACGTTAACGCAATTGAGCGTGAGTAAAAACTCGCACTAAGGCCTCTGTACTGGCTTGTAGTTCACAACAAAGTGTGTCAATCTTACGAATTACACACTATTTATAGTAACGAGTCGACCTGTCAAATGTCCCCACCATTTTCTACATTTCTACAAATAATCTCACAATTAGGTCAATAATCAATTCTTGAGTAATGAAACCTTTTTAAAACTTATCAAGACAATTAAGGAATTGAATATCGCCTATTTAGTCATTCTTAATCAATATTCGAAAGAATATTGATACTAACTGACAGTCTTGTACTAACTGTCTCAAAGGACTTATAATATTAAAATGGCAATATAAAATCCAGGATACATCACAATGATCATTATAAATTAAGTAATATTTTATTGGAATATCATCACTATGGTTTATATGTAAGTTTAGAGTTATTTCCTGTACACACAACAATATTTACTCAGGTGGGTACTCTAACAATTGTAGGTATTTGACAACACAATAATAATTTAGGTAGGTACTTAGACATTTGACGGTAGATGCTTAATAAATATGACAGTTTGTATTTTGTAGCAAAACATTGTGCTTAAAAAGTGAAAGTTCATGATTAAATGACGTCACACGTACTTCCAATACTAACACAGGCGATAGCCAGGCACAACAGGCGCACGCCCCTCCTCGCCCGAGCGTAACCAAGTTTCGTTAATAGCCAGAGTATCGAAATTATACCTTAGTACTGCACAAATAAAATCATCATGGCCTGTACCTAAAGAACCTGCGTTCAAAAAGCCAATCTTAAAATATTTGTCTATTTTAGTAATTACTGCTACATAATTTTATTTCGATTAAGAACACCAATTCTGTTAAATTTACTGTTATTCCTGACTCAATTTTAAAACTTTCCACCTTTATTTCTATTTTAATTCTAATTTTATAACTGTAGTGTATGTAGATGTCAATAGATCGCGCTACAAGCCGATAACAGTATTGTAATGTTGTCTCGTACGCATACGTCGCTCGGTTATACAATACGACGCAGACGGTGTTGTGCGCACTGTTGGCACACAACACCGTCTGCGTCGTATTGTTTTGGTCCCACCAAAACTGAATGCAGTAGAAGTAAGCCCTTCTGCTTCGCGTCTACATGGCAGGAACAATGTGGGACTAATTTAAGGAGTCGTCTAGTTTTCTACGACTACCCTCAGAATCTCGAATACTGAAAACTAAGTCCAGAGTGGAGCAACAAGAAAGCTAGCAACAAACAAGGAGCTGGACAGGTCAATGAGGAGCGTGTGTATGTGTGGATTCATACACACGGCTCTTTATGCCAATCTGGTGAGTCTTAATTCACTTGCTTACTTTTAAAGTAACATGATGATAGTATTAGATCCCGCGATCGCTATCTTTTGAAATCTGTAAATATTATAGAATGAATAATGACGCTCACGATCGCATACAAAGGATGCCTCTAAGTTGTGCTCCTAACGAGTTAAACGTAGAAAACAGTGAGGAGGCTTCCTCCACCGAGCAGGAGGGCACATACCGTAGCTCACACTGTACGCACTTTTCTGTAGTCGTACCTGCAATTCACTTGTGAGTTGTTAAGGGGGCGATGGGCAGCTGGTGGTGTAGCGGGGACACGGGTCTCATAGGAGATTCGTTGTATTGGTTTTGTAATAACCTAGAAGTTGTAGACTCTATGTGAAGTGATGTGTGATGATCACTTGAGGTTGTGACGATATGGGTGGCATGAGTGTCACTAGCTGCTGCGGCAGTCGTGCCATGAGCGTTGTATATGATCTAAGCTGATACGGTTTCTGATCAATTACTACTAAGGCTTAGAGGAACTTTTCGCTATCGGTGATCGTTAGACACTGAAGGCTTTAAATAGGCACGCTTAGAACTTGGAAGTATACACACGATAGGTTTAGGAAGATGATAGTGGATCACGTACTCACGTTCCAGTCGATGTTGATTTCGATAATGATATTTGATGAGCAAGCTGTAGAAGGTCGAGTAATTCAGTCTATCAGCCGTAGCATGTACCGTACCAGTGGTTAAGCCTAATCTTGGCCGTAAATCGGTATAATTGAGGCAATACAAGTAGTCCGTAGGTTCGCGATATTGCGTTTAGCTCTTTTGGAGGTCTGGGTCTAGATAGACCGTTGTGTGAGGGCAATACGATTGCTGGGCGGTTTGAGAGACGTGGCGTTAGAGGCTTTACTCGAGGGTTTCTGTTGACTTGGCAGTTTTGCTGCAGTAGAGTTTCGAAGTTTCTTTGGAACGACTGTGACTGTGTTCAATCAAATTCTAAAAGAGTTGAATTGAATTGGTTAAGAATAGCCTAGTTGGCCTTTGTGGAAACTTTGAGCCTAGGTGGCAACCGCTGGCATAACATAAAATCACGCATGTGGTGTATTATTGGGCAGTTCCTGATGGAGAAACCGAGTGACACTGCCGACCTGGGAGTCGAATCCGTGACCTCATGATTAGTTATTTGATTTGAGCTACATGATTAGTTCTAAAATAATAAATCAAAGAGCACACAAATGCAGTAGAACGTACCTACTAGTCATTAAATTGACAGGCAGTAGAATATAGCTACTGGCCATTAAAATGACAGGCAGTAGAAAATAGCTACTGGTCATTAAATTGACAGTTATCAAAGAAAAAAAAAGAGAAGTCAGCAGTAGTGGTACTTTATATGTACATACTGGTCACACCCGGAAGACCCAAGAGATGAGATCTGGTGTGTAGAATACTTCACCGTTGCTGATTGGAACAGAGGCAGTGGCACGCGTCCGCAAATTCACTTACCGCGGGAGCGTCGTGTCATTGACTGGAGGTAGTGAAGAGGACATCGCATCATGGATTGCTAAAGCACGATCAGCTACCTTCGCACAGCTGAGACCTGTTTGGCAATCGCGGAAACTGACCTGAAGGATCAAACTTAAAACTTTCTCAACTCAAATCCGTGCTGCTTTACGGTGAACGGTCACAAAAGACATCTCACGCCAGATCCAAGTCGTCGTCAACCACTGTTTTCGTCGCATACTCGGCATTTACTGGCCCGAGACCATCACCAACGTAGAGCTTTTGGGGCAATGCCACGAGAGCCCGATTGACCGTAAATGGAGTTGGATCGGCCACACGCTGCGAAGGGATTCTGATCATATACCTAAGAAAGCGCTGGATTGGAATCCCCAAGGCAAAAGAAAGCGTGGCCGTCCCCGTCAAACCTGGATGAGAGGATGCAGCGCAGCTTCCCGGACGCTGCCTGGCCGAGTGAGATTCGACAGTTGACCTCTTTCTCGAGGCTGGGCATGCCTAGCTGGACTATTCGTCCCAGGTAGGCATGGTCGTCCACGGCTGCGGGTGTGGAGTCTCCGATCTTGACGGGAATGGGTGCGACATGGGCGTTTAACCTCACTTTGGTTTTATCCAAATTAATTTTTGGACCCACTCTTTCGGCAGCTCTACTGAGGTCATCAAGCGTTGTACTGGGGTCCTCCATGGTCTCAGCCATGACAGCTATATCATCGGTGAACCGAAGGCGAGTGAAGTGCTCGCCGTTGATTTCGGTGCCTGGTCCTCTCCGGTCCGGAACCTTGAAGGCGTCCTCCAGTGTAGCGGTGGAAGGTTTCGGAGGTGGCGTCTCCCTGTACCACACCTCGCTGCGGAGGGATGGGTTCCGGAGCCAGGTCGCAAGGTCGGACTAGCGTAATGGCATTTTTGTGCAGGCGCTTCGGCACTTCGATGTACCGGTGGTCGATTTGGCGCCGTTCGAGGGACTGCAGTGCAGCCCAATTCTCGATCAAGTCAAGGACTTTTACGTGTTTCATAGCCTGCCGCAGCGTAAGTGTGTGGTCTACGGTGCTGGAGTCTGTTCGGAGGCTCGAAGTCGTCGGGCCTGCGCGCGAGAAGATTCGTGTATTAATTAATTAGTGCCAGGTAACTAATTAATAACATGAGTTCTCAACTAACGTTAGAACAATTTGATGGAGAGGGGGAACCTTCATCAGAAGGCCTGAAATGGGTATCAGAAAATGGAATAGAAGAAGAAGAGGAAGGGTCAAAGGAAGCACTAAATTAAACCAGTAAATAATTTTTAAATATTATTGTGCTCTCATTTTGTTATGCCAGAGATGCCAGTTCATTAATAATAAAAATAAGAATATGCTAAATGTCTTATTGATAATTCTGGTTACATACAACTGGTTAAAACAAGGAAGGGAATGTAGTGTATGTAGATGTCAATAGATCGCGCTACAAGCCGATAAAAGTATTGTAATGTTGTCTCGTACGCATACGTCGCTCGGTTATAAATACCGGTCCGAGTAGTGGGGCGATCAGTCGTTATCGGTCTGTTGGCCTGTGCGGTGGTGCGTTGGCGAGTCGACTATTAATATTGATAAATGTGCATATTTTACAATAACGTTTGTCGGTTATTAATGCAACACTTTTAATGTCAATAAAGCACTTAAAAAACAAAAAAAAAGACGTGTGGCACTCGGGGACTGCCGCGGTAAAGCTATTGCATAGCATTTTGTATCAACTTATGCAATTATATTTTTTTTTTTATTTATTTTTTTTATTCATGCAGTATTGCTTTTTCTTTGATATTAATTCAAGTTACACTTTTTGAGCGTGGTGACCGATAAGAAAACAAATTTTTCTATTATTAAATAAATAAAATAATAATAAATGCACTTTGTTCATTCATATTCAAAACACTTTATACACAAATTTTACAAGTACAGCTATTCACTGTTGTACATAAATACCTATACACCTATATACTTTCTCATAAACAGCTGCTTATGTATTCGTCCGATTTCGGAGCAGCTCGTCTCGATTCGTGCGAGTTTCGTAGAGTCGTACAATACGTCTAATCGCACACAACGCCGCGGCGTTGTGTGCGATTAGACGTATTGTACGACTGAACTGAAACGACGTTAGACGATGCACGGCCTTCAAGCCACACCTCCTTGCCCGTCGGAGTGGGGAGCGTGAGGTTTTTTCGTTACGGAATTTCTGGATTCGGTCCCCGCGCTCAAGGCCCATGCAATAGCTTAAAAATACAAATAATAAAAAAGTTACTATAAAATTAAACAAAACACCAGGCATATTTGGCGATTGTACGTGATCGGCTGATCGCAAACAGTCAATGTTCGGTAAGAACAATTGTTATAAAACCGGTTCCAGTTGAACATTTCCAGTGGCGCGGGCGTGATACAATCAATATGCTTACAAACAATGACATGTAATAATACCACACTATACTTGTGACATTTAGTGACAGGTATGGAACGTAAACAAAATAATAAAAGGAAAAAAATATTTAGATATAATGAAAAACTAAAACTATATAAGAGGGCCTTAAAATTATCACGAAGGGGGATTATCGCCAGCAGCCTGCATGGGCACATTGGGCATAGCGGCAAACACGCGATTGATATCAGCCTCACAACGGATCTGGTAAGCAGAGTCCCCAGGTTTGTAACGGGCAAGTAGGTATACGGCCTCGCTTTGCCCATACAAATTGCCAACCGAGGCGACCACCAACCTCCCGCGCCCTACGAAACAACTCCCTATTGGTCTTCGTAAGGCGCTCGTTGACATATAGGCGCACCGCTGGACCAGGCAAATCTAAATCAGCCGAAGTCATACCGCGACGTACTCGGGCGGCTTCCAACATCTCGTCGCGCAGATGTTGGAAGCGCGTTTCCTTGCCGACAAGGAAACGCGGGCGAGTCTCGACCGGCGCCGGCTGCGTCACATTTACGCGCCTACCCCCAACTCGTTCAGCGCTCACAATGTCGCGCGCCTCAGCTTTTACGCCTAACTTTGACGCCACTAGTAATACCGTATGTACTGAGTTTTCACCGCGGGGCTCAGGCAGATTCGAGATTTGTATGTCGGTACCGAGGAGTTCCTGGTCACGGTTGTTAATGTCGCTTCGTAGCTGAGCTATAACCTCGGTCACATTCGATGACGCCTGTTCAGCCAGTTTCCGGCTCTCCAACGCAGCGACCCTCTCCTCCAGAGTACTCATACGGTCGTTCGTTTTTTGGATGGAAGAGCGCAGCTCAGCCAGATCATCGCGCATCAATTGGAATTCGCGCCGTACCGTAGAAATAAGTTCTTCTTTAAACTGTCTCATTTCCGCTGTGAGGTCACGAGCCAACTCCTGCGTGGCATCTAAAGCCGTGGTATTGATAGGACTGGTGTCCATTAGATTCACCAGGCTATCCTCCAGTGGCGCCACTGCATGCCCCCTCATGGGTGTTTCAGCTTGATTTTTAGTACAATCTGGACAGTGCCAGGGCGTCGTTATAAGGCCTGCTTTATTGACTCCAACGCATCGTCGGTAGTAAGTCGAACAGCAGATATCGCATTTAGCGCTATCTGCCGGCGAAAGAAACTTACCATAGCCACCACACTTAAGCATAGCGAATGTTCAAGTTAGTTTGGTTGTATTGAACGAGCAACGTCGCAGTACACGTAGGAAAAGACAGATGTCGCTATTCAAAGTTATGGTGTTGATGGATTTATTACGGCGTTATGGTGATTTCAGACACCATAAGACTGTACACTCCACTGACGTAAGGATGCGCACGCACTGTTATATGGGCACAGTTATTTTTAGAATGTTTGTAACAAAAAGTTTTTTTTTTTTTTTCCACACGAACAGGGTAGATCAATGTCAATCCACAGTGATATAATGGTTTTAATGTTTTTTTATTAATTTACACTGCACCGAATCACTTTATAATAACGTCACTTGTTTATTGTACTTACTAATGTATTTTTATAATAAATATCATTTATTTTCAGCTTTGTTTTTATTTTTGATACAGTAGAACAATACAGACACTCACGCAAATATAAAGGTTCGATACCCTCTATCTCGCGGTTGTGGAGGTTTTTAGCATTTATAAAGCCTCGGCCTCCACACTTCCGCGGGATATACAATCTCATGACCGACGATCGTGGGTGATGCATTCGATATGCAGTCAGCAGTGTACGGACCCGCCTATCCAGGGCGTCGAGTTCTGTTTGAGTCCATTTGAGTATGCCGAAAGAGTACATCAATACCGGCATGACCCATTATTATTATGTCGTTTATTTAATTATGTACACATTTTAAATTTACATTTTTAAATATTTCTTTATAAAAACAAATCATAAAAAAAAACATTTAAAAATATAGAAAATAATGGTTGTCCGCCGGTATCGGGAACAGGGTCCAAGCTCCCGGTGGTTAGGGCTCCAGAGACAGGAACCTCCTCACAATGCGAGCCGTATCGAGGAGTACTGCCTTCTGTATCAGACCCTTGATCCAACCGCCCAATGACAGCCTCGACAGATGGTCGTCGAGGCTCTTGGCCATCAGGCCGTTGGCCGTAACGACAATCGGCACAATGATCGCCGAGTCCACATTCCACATGTCAACAACCTCGTGTGCTAAGTCAAGATACTTGATTTGTTTCTCTTTCTCAGCTTTCACGAGGTTCTCGTCATGCGGGATGGTGACATCGATTATCATTGTGCGGCGCGCTAATCGGTCTATCACCACTATATCTGGCTTATTGGCAACAATAGTCCTATCAGTGATGATAGACCGATCCCAGTACAACGTGACATGGTCATTTTCGAGAACTGGGTCGGGCACATACTTGTAATACGGTACCTACGATTCCACTAGATTGTACTTCAAAGCAAGTTGCTGGTGAACAATCCTGGCCACTTGGTTATGCCTGTGTAAGTACTCGCCGTTAGCCAGACGAGAACAACCAGAGATAATATGTCTGATAGATTCACCCGGACGGTGGCATGCCCGACATATGTCAACCGTCCCGTCCTTCATTATATGTCTCTGGTAGTTATTCGTCAGGATAACTTCATCCATAATTGCACAGAGAAAACCTTCAGTTTCCCCGAAAAGGTCGCCGAAACGTAGCCAGGATACGGACGCTGGGAAATCTACATCGGGCCCATGGAGAGCCCGATAGAAGCGCCCGTGTAGCTCCTTGCCTTGCCATATCTCTTTGCGTTCATCAGTCGATAGTTTTACAGGCTTGCGCCAGTTCTCTTTAGCCATGGACAACGCGGTGAGTCCCTTGTCCACTGCGACCACATCCCGGTGCATATATACCCACTTCAGCTTTTAAAAAGTATTCTCTGAGACTGCACACCTCGCGGTTGTGAAGAGTCTTGGCGTTTAAAAAGCCTCGACCCCCACACTTCCGCGGGATGTACAGTCTCATCACCGATGATTGTGGGTGATGCATCCGGTTTGCAGTCAGCAGTGTCCGGACCCTCCTATCGAGGGCGTCGAACTCGGTCTGAGTCCATTTGAGTATGCCGAAAGAGTACATCAAAACCGGCATGACCCAACTGTTAAAGGCGCGCACCTTATTGCCGCCCGACAAAAGGCTATTTAATACCTTTTTCAGGCGGCCAAAGAAACGCTCCTTCAGCAGTTGCTTCATGTCAGTACTGTTGATGCCCAACGCTTCCGACATACCCAAATACTTGTAAGTTTCGGTTGAGGAGAGGTGTCTAAGGTGTATGGAATCAGAGAGTTGGATTCCCTCGGATTCCATAATCTTCCCTTGCTTTACATGCATGACTGCACATTTTTCCACACCAAATTCCATCCTGATGGAGTTACTGAAGGTTTCAGTTACCTTCAGTAGCTCCGTCAGTTGGAATTTATTGGGGGTAAAGAGTTTCAGATCATCCATATATAGGAGGTGAGATATGACCTGACCACCTCTTCTCAACCGATAGCCCAGTCCTGAATCCTCCAGCAGTGTACTTAGAGGATTCAGGGCTAAGCAGAACCAAAGTGGGCTCAAACTGTCGCCCTGAAATATCCCCCGCTTAATCCATACAGGCTCATCATCCCCCTGAATCGGTCGACATCCTGGATATCGAAGGACTGTCTTCCATTGCCCCATACATGACTCAAGGAAGGTGCATAGGGTTGCATCTATTTTGTACAACTCCAGCACCCT
Source organism: Orthosia incerta (assembly GCA_948252205.1). Classification (NCBI taxonomy): domain Eukaryota; kingdom Metazoa; phylum Arthropoda; class Insecta; order Lepidoptera; family Noctuidae; genus Orthosia; species Orthosia incerta. Next base: position 31,309,868 of record OX411755.1, on the reverse strand, counting down.
CATGAGCCATGTATGTGGTACAGAGTCGTAGGCCTTCTTGTAGTCTATCCAGCATGTGGACAGATCCTTGCGAGATCGATGAACCTGCTGGCTTATGGCTATGTCAATGAGGAGTAGCTCCTTAGTGCCGCGAGACCCATTCCTACATCCATTCTGAGAGGTAGACATAATTGAGTTATCTTCAATGTGTTTATAATTTTTTTATTATTATTATTCCATTTATTTATTATATTTACATATTTTTACATTTTTAAATATCATTCTATAAAAAATAAAATAAAAAAACATTTAAAAATACAAAAATAGTAGCCCACCGGTATCGGGAACAGGGTCCAAGCTACTGGTGGTCAGGGCTCCTGAGAGAGGAACCTCCTAACAATACGAGCCGTGTCCAGGAGTACCGCTTTCTGGATCAAGCCCTTGATCCAGCTACCCAACGAGAGCCTCCTCAGATGTTCGTCGAGGCTCTTGGCTATTATACCATTGGCCGTCACGACTATCGGCACAATGACTGCTGTATTCACATCCCACATGTCGACAACCTCGCGAGCCAGATCAAGATACTTACTTTTCTTATCTCTCTCCGCCTTCACGAGGTTCTCGTCATGGGGGACCGCAATATCAACAATCATTGCGCGACGCTCTAGTCGGTCTATCACCTCTATGTCAGGCTTATTAGCAACAACAGTCCTGTCAGTGATGATAGACCGATCCCAATACAACGTGACATTGCCATTTTCGAGAACTGGGTCGGGCACATACTTATATGTTCCACAAGATTGTATTTAAGAGCAAGTTGCTGGTGGATAATCCTGGCTACGAGGTTGTGTCTATGCAAATAGTCACCGTTAGCCAGACTAGAACAACCGGAAATAATGTGTCTGATTGATTCCCCCGGCCGGTGACATGCCCGACAAATGTCAACCGTGCCGTCCTTCACAATATATTTCCGGTAGTTGTTCGTCATCATAACTTCGTCCATAATCGCAAAGACAAAACCTTCGGTTTCCCCAAAAAGGTCACCAAATCGCAACCAGGCCACGGACGCCAAAAAATCTACATCGGGCCCATGTAGGACCCGGTAGAAGCGTCCGTGAAGCTCCTTGCTCTGCCATACCTCCATGCGGTCATTAGTATCTAATACTATAGGTTTGCGCCAGTTCTCGTTAGCCAAGGAGAGCGGGATAAGGCCCTTGTCCACTGCTACCACATCTCGATGCATACCCACGTCAGCGGCCTGGAAGTATTCCCTAAGACTGCATACCTCGCGGTTGTGCAGGGTCTTAGCATTTAAAAAGCCACGACCCCCGCTCTTCCGAGGGATATACAGTCTCATAACCGATGACCGTGGGTGATGATTTGCGGTAAGCAATGTGCGGACTCTCCTATCCAGGGCGTCAAGTTCTGTCTGAGTCCATTTGAGTATGCCGAAAGAGTACATCAAGACCGGCATGACCCAGCCGTTGAAGGCGCGCACCTTGTTCCCGCCTGATAAAAGACTATTTAGTACTTTTTTCAGGCGGCCAAAGAAGCGTTCCTTCAACGATTGTTTCACGTCAGTAACATTGATGCCTAGTGCTTCCGACATACCCAAATACTTGTAAGTCTCAGTTGAGGAAAGGGATCTAAGGTGTATGGAGTCCGAGAGTTGTATTCCCACGGATTCCATAATCTCCCCTCGCTTTACATGCATGACTGCACATTTGTCCACACCAAATTCCATCCTGATGGCGTCACTGAAGGTTTCTGTTACCTTCAGTAGCTTCATCAGTTGCAAGTTGTTGGGGGGCAAAGAGCTTCAGGTCATCCATGTAAAGGAGGTGTGATATAACCTGACCACCTCTCCTCAACCGATAGCCCAGGCCTGAACCCTCCAGCAGTGTACTGAGAGGGTTCAGGGCTAAACAAAACCACAGAGGACTCAGACTGTCGCCCTGAAATATACCACGCTCAATCCTTATAGGTTCACTGTTTTCCTGAATCTGTCGACATCCTGGATAGTGAAGGACCGTCCTCCACTGCCCCATACATGACGTCAGGAAGGCGCGCAGAGTTGTATCAATTTTATACAACTCCAGCACCCTCATGAGCCATGTATGTGGCACTGAGTCATAGGCCTTCTTGTAATCTATCCAACATGTCGCCAGATCCTTGCGGGAGCGGCGAACCTGTTGGCTAATGGCAATGTCTATGAGGAGCAGCTCCTTAGTACCGCGGGACCCGTTCCTACATCCATTCTGAGAAGCAGACATGATGGCGTTATTGTCAATATGTTGATTAATTTTCGCTCTCAGAATGGATGTAAGAACTTTATAGACCGTCGGTAAACACGTTATCGGTCTATAATTTTTAGGTTCCGCAGTACTACCCGATTTATAGAGCAGGTGGGTTATTCCTATCGTTAGGAACTGGGGCAGCGACCCTGACTTAAGGCAGACTGGAACTGAGTTGCCAAACGAGCGTGCGACCTTTGGAACCATTTAATCCAAAAGTTTTGCAGTCCGTCTGGCCCTGGAGATTTCCAGTTGGGCAACGGACGGACTGCACGAGCCACATCTTGGGGGCTGATGGTAATTGCCCCCATTTGTGGTATCGGATCGCACGCATGCTCGACCTCCCGAGTCCAGTCACCCTCGGTATGACTGACAGGCACCGAGCAGATATCACGCCAAAACGAACACATGGCGTCATTATCCGGTAGGTGCATATCAGTCACACCTTGGTCGGGTCGCTCCCAAGCCCTATAAACCCACCTTTCGTTGCTCCGGAATGTGCGATTCTGAGTGTATCGCTCCACTCGCCGCTTGTACCGACGAATACGGCTTGCCCATGCATAGATCTTCTGCTTCAGGAAGTCGATACGCTCTGTGACGCGGGCCAGATAATCTCGAGAACTGATATCAGTCCCCGAGAATGCCCGCATCACTCTAGGGCGAGTGTTGCCCTCCCTGAAGCAGATAAGCTTGCCGATGAGTGCTCTAGCCTCACCGATACGACGCTCAATCCTGCAATGCCAAGTTGGTATAGCTGGTCGTGTAGCTCTATCAGTTTTGGGAAATTTGACGTTAGCTACACGACATGCCGCTGCAGCCGCACAGTACAAGATTGAGTGGATATCGGCAAGGTCTTTGCTGCTTTCAAAAACATTAGATAGCTGCGAATCTAGAGCACACACCAGCGCCCTATTTTTCTTATGCATGGGCAGACGAGGTAATCGAGGTCTAAGCTCAGGCGGTGTGGAACGATACTCTCGGAATGCACACTCCAAAGCGCTCCTCAATCGTTCATTGCATTGGGTACTGTGAGGACTCTGCCTAAGAAGGCAACCTATTTGCCTTAGTAAGACTGGCAGTAGATAACTAGTTTTGCAAGGTAGTTAAAATAAGAACGCTTGTCATGATTATATAAAATTATGATTAGAACAGATCTAGATTGTTCGCCTGAAGGCAGGCTCATATTAGCTAAAATATAATAATTAAAACCAATATATGTTTCATTGCCGGTACACCTCTGTCTACCCCCCTACATTTGGTAGCAGCGCCGGGTAAAGTATCCCGGGAAATAATAAAAAATATATAATATATTTCGCGTGTATACGGCGTACAGTATACGTATAAGAAAAAAAACCTAGAAGAAAAGTATATTAAAGACGGTATAGTTCGCGTGTGCATGGCGATACAGTGCACGAAGCCCTATCGGCGTACATAAAGCGAGTTTAGTGATAACAGAGATTGCTGGTAACCTCTCGTTGCCTCCCATAAGCGGATGGAAGGAAAAAAGCTAAGTGGTTTTGTTTTTTTATATAATTGAGCGTAAAGCAAGCATGATGGATAAGTATTATTCGGGCACGGACGGCTACTGCCTGGAGGAATTCCTAACCGAATTCAAGTCGGTGGCCGAAACAAATTAATGGAGAAAGAGCGACTACAGCCTGATTTTAGGAGGATTTCTACACGGAGCCGCATATTATTATTATCGTACTATTTTTAAGTATGATATGGACTTCGCAGTGTTGTGCGATTGCTTGAGGAGCGAATTTTCAAAGTTTCACCGCAGATGTCGCTATTGCGAACAGCGCATAATAATCTGTGAAATAAAAGCCGAAGAAAAACAACTTGATGTATTGTGTGAGGATGTTAATACACATTTATTTTCTAGTGTTGTGATGAAGGACGAACAAACACAAAACGATGTTCAGTGCAGTGAGGAAATCGTTGACCACGTTGACGAAGAGGCCGACGCAATTGTTGACGATGTTGATCACGCCGACGGAGAGAGCTGTTTGTTCGAGAACGATGTTGACCAGTCCAGCAGAGACGACAGCCCCGTCGATGACAAGTTTGAGGTTGAGTCTACGTTCCAGGGCGAGCGCTCGGACGGCCCAGCTGACGACGTGTTGGAGCCCCTACCCAGCAGCGTATGTGCGGACGAGGGTATTGTATTGTATCGGTCCAGTCCAATTTGCTCCGATAATTCCGATTATCTTTCAGAGAACCATGTTCAGATTCCATCAGAACAACGAGTTGCAGTTCCATCTGAATGCCAAAGTTTTGTTTCGAATGTTAACATGCAGAATCACATTGATTTCAACCATAATATTGGAAATAAAATTGGAAAAATTCAATCAGACATAAAACAGAAATTTATAAATGTCATTTTGAAAAGAAATGATTTGACAGCATTTAAGAAAAGTTTTTCTCAACCAAAAGAGATTCGAAAGAAATTTAAAGAAGTCTTTAATAAGGTTTCTTATGTCGCCAACATATATTCAAAGAAGGCGATCGTTAAAAAGGATATGATCGGAATTAAATACAAAAGAATTTATAATGAAACTTCTTGGGGAGCAAGATTTCGTAGAAATAAGATGACTATGTTTGTTGTAAATAAAAATCCGATTCAGTTATACCATAGGTGTAATTTAGCATTAGAATATTTGCATTATGTTCACAATAAACAAATAAAACTCGTAAAGTGCAAGTTTTGGAAATTTTATAGAAAGAAGATTAGGTATAAAGTGTAGTAAACAATTCATTATTATAGTGTAAATAATTTGTTAGGTAACATGATGTGATTGTTGTGATGTCTTATATTTTGTGCTTTATTAACCAAAGTTTTCTTTTCATGTCGAGCAAATGAATAGAATCCAACCTTGAAGGAATATGCGATGCGCGCTGGGCATCGATAGAAACTTAATGCAATTTATTATTTTAATGATTTATCTGTATATGTGTTGGTGAAATTAAATACTCTTCGGTCTTGTCTTTATTTGTAAAATAGGATTAGCTTTTGAAATAGCAGACAAAGTCTCAAATACAAATCCTTAAGGACTAAGTCTGAAACAATAAAATGTTAATAAGAAATATTTATTTATAAACCCATAAGGGAAATAAATGATAAAAAGCATAGTTGTCAGTCTATGAAATGGTTTGACACATAGTGCCACAGATAATATAAAAAGCACAAGTGTCAAAACCTTGTCAAAAGTAAAGCTTAGTGGTCATTACAAAATTGGTTCGACACGTAGTGCTATAAACAACACAATAAAGCACAGTGTTCATTACATTAGAATTAGATTGTATTTATACTCTTTATTCATTGCGTCGTCTTAACCACAGATTAGTTAGGCCGGACCATAGATACAGAATAGTTATGTGGAGTTATAAGGTCCATTCCAGATAAAAAGAAATAATATCGACATGATTGATTATGTAGAATGTCATGAGCTAGTTTATAGTGTATAGTGACACGTTGTGCCATAGATAATATAAAAAGGCACAGATTAAACAGAAAAACGCGATATGATAGAAAAGCTAAATTGAGAATAATTATGCCGAATGACTAAAAGACTAAAAAATAAAATAAAAATAAAAAAAAATGTATATAAAGGCCCGTATCGAATAGATAGATTATCTGATGTAAATTATGTAATAAAAAATAGTAGACGAGTTAGAGAGATAGTACATGTAAATAGATTAAAACCTTTTTAATGTTAGAGTAGAATAAGAGATAGGTTTAAATAGATAAGAATAGGTTAAGGTTATTTAGGTTTCCGAGGAATAGGAATAAAAAAAAAGATGGAATAGGAATGTCAACTGTCAATTTGATTCACTAGCTAATAGGGATGGGGGAGTAGGAAAATGTATCGATAGTTTGTCGACTTTTCAAAATAGTATCGATATTATCTCAATTAATAAAATTTTCTCTTTTGCATATGCTGATGGATTGTATGCCGCTGGGTGAAGAAGAGGCTGGCAACATTAGCTACGCATCGAAGAAATTTGTGATTATATGTTATGCGATTAGGGCTACATAGGCTCAAACCAGGATAATAGTATAACCCGGTGGGTTCTTTAAGGTATTAGTCATAACTGAAACCGACTTTGCTAACGGGGCATAGCCTTTGCAAAGGATGTCGAGTTGACATCATTGGTCCAGTTGATGGCTGTTGTTTAATTAAAAATATAAATATATTTATCAATTTGAATCCTGGTGCAAGTTCTATGAATAGGATTTGAATTCGATGCGATCCAGCCTTTCCTTCTCTGGCCTGATAAACGCACGAGATCGAAAAATTGTATCATATCTGAATTTTTTAAAATTTAAACCCCATCCGGGTCGATGTGAATTGACGCATCATTTTGTTAGTGTCGGGAGGACGCCTTGATCCCTTTTCGGAGGTTTTGGTCAAGGAGGTTCAGGCATGACTGCGTTGATTTATTAATGCTTATACATATATCAGCTAAATATTTATATTGGATTATCCAATAACTCGTTTGTCATGACTTAAGCCTTCCCCTTTTAAGGGTCGTACCTCGATTGTAAATGTGATTCCTCCGTTAGGTAAATGTTCGGGTTAGTATAAGGTAGGATTGATGTTACCTTTCAAAACTTGGAATAGAAGCACCTCGTATGACTCTGCGCGTCTATTCTTAGGGGCGTAGCTCATGTGAGGACTCTGCCTAAGAAGGCAACCTATTTGCCTTAGTAAGACTGGCAGTAGATAACTAGTTTTGCAAGGTAGTTAAAATAAGAACGCTTGTCATGATTATATAAAATTATGATTAGAACAGATCTAGATTGTTCGCCTGAAGGCAGGCTCATATTAGCTAAAATATAATAATTAAAACCAATATATGTTTCATTGCCGGTACACCTCTGTCTACCCCCCTACAGTACTCACGGATATAGCCCCGTCGTCGTCATCCTTTCCAACATGGTCAGGTCGCGGTGAAACACTAGGTTGCATTTGCACCGCGGCCGGTGGCAAGGCAGGCGAGACACGGCTACTCCGTGATTCCTCACGCAGTCTATCAAGTACGGTGTCATCCAGCATACGGTTACGCTGGATGACCTGCACCTGATCCGATAGACGTTGGGCCGATACGTTGACTGCTGGCTCAAGCACCTGAAACAGAGAGAGAGCATCCGACCACGGTACGCAGTCAGGTTACTGCCCCCCTCTGTAGCCCCAAAGTATGCGCGCATGACGTTTTCATTAGTCGATTGCGTCCATCGCATGCGCTGCACACTTCCACCGGGAGCGGGGACCCTGTCAGAGGCCGATGGGCCTCGAGGTCCCAGGCTATCCGGCGGCCGGCGTCCTCCCCGTCGACGCGTAGGTGGTGGTGTCGTCGGCGGAGAGAAGTATTCGTCGCTGGAGCTCGACGCAACTGCAGCGTCCGGGATCTCTTGACTCACGGTTGTAGGTGGTCCCGGCGGCTGCGAGGCGGAGCTGAGCGACGAACCCGAAGATGTTGGGCGTGTGTTCTTGGCTCGGGCCTGGCTTCGTGTCAACATTTTCTTCTTAGTTTTGTCTTCTTAGTTGTCATTTTTTGTTTGATTTTGAATTGTTGGTCATTTTAACTATTTTGTTTGTTTTCTTCTTCTTATTGGTTTATTATATATATATGTATATATAGACATTGTTTAATTTTAGTTTAATGCTGATTTATGGATAATATTGCACGGTTTTATAAATATATTATAGAAAATTCGAAGAACTAAGAAATTTTTTATGTCACTCTTGACAAGTCAGGCCAAAGACTCCTTATTATTACTATTATTATAGTAATCAACTGTCCTGGTACTCTTCTTCAAGAAGGGTGACAATGCCCCACTGAAGAACTATAGGCCCATCACACTTCTTAGCCATGTATACAAGCTGTTTTCAAGAGTCATCACGAATCGTCTCGCGCGCAGGTTTGACGATTTTCAGCCTCCCGAACAAGCCAGATTTCGTAAAGGCTTTAGCACCGTAGACCACATACATACGCTGCGGCAGGTTATACAGAAGAATGAAGAGTACAACCTGCCTCTCTGTTTGGCGTTTGTGGACTACGAGAAAGCCTTCGATTTGATCGAGACTTGGGCTGTACTACAGTCTCTACAACGGTGCCAAATTGACTACAGGTACATCGAAGTGTTGAAGTGTTTGTACAAAAACGCCACCATGTCAGTTCGACTTCAGGATCAGACCTCGGAACCAGTCCGTCTGCAGCGAGGTGTGAGACAGGGAGACGTCATATCTCCGAAGCTGTTTACCGCTGCACTGGAGGATGTCTTCAAGGTTCTGGACTGGAGAGGGCTAGGCATCAACGTCAATGGCGAGTACATCACTCACCTTCGGTTTGCCGACGATATAGTGGTTATGGCTGAGACCATGGAGGACCTCAGTACAATGCTCGAAGACCTCAGTAGAGCTTCCGAAAGAGTGGGTCTTAGGATGAACATGGACAAAACCAAGGTGATGTTGAATGCCCATATTACACCCACTCCTGTCAAGGTCGGAGACTCTACACTCGAAGTTGTGGACGACTATGTCTACCTGGGACAAACGATCCAGTTGGGTAGGGCCAACTTCGAGAAAGAGGTCAACCGTCGAATCCGACTCGGCTGGGCAGCGTTCGGGAAGTTGCGCGGTATCTTCTCGTCCAACTTACCACAGTGTCTCAAGACGAAAGTCTATGACCAGTGTGTGTTGCCAGTGATGACATATGGCTCTGAGACGTGGTCGCTTACAACGGGCCTCATCAGAAAGCTTAAAGTCACCCAAAGGGCAATGGAGAGGGCTATGCTCGGAGTTTCCTTGCGTGATCGAATCAGAAATTTAGAGATCCGCAAGAGAACCAGGGTAACCGACATAGCCCGAAGAATTGCCAAACTTAAGTGGCAGTGGGCAGGGCACATTGCTCGCAGAACGGATGGCCGATGGGGCAGAAAGGTTCCTGAGTGGCGACCGCGAACCGGAAGACGTTGCGTTGGAAGGCCTCCCACCTGGTGGACCGATGACCTGGTGAAGGTTGCGGGGATCCGCTGGTTGCGGGACGCACGAGACCGGTCAATGTGGCGACGCTTGGGGGAGGCCTATGTCCAGCAGTGGACGTCTTTCGGCTGATATGATGATGATGATGATGAATCAACTGTCCTATTCCGCACCGCGCAAGTGCTAATAAAAGCGCGCCAATGGGTAGTTGCTCGTGATTGCCGCTAGGGGCGTGCTTGTGATTTGTTTTGACGTCCGTACTATTGACTAAACCCGACACATATATCAAATTTTAAACAGATAAATACCCAAAATAAAATTAATGAATAATTAAAATTTAAATATTCAAAAACTCATTAAAAGTAATAATAAAATGGTCCAAAAAATTATAAAAATGTCTGAAATGTATAAAACAATGACAAATATAAAATAGCCAATTGTAGAATGTTATAAAAATGTCTAAATATTAAAAATAAGAATTATATAAATTGTAAAACAAAATAATAATATTGCAATAAATAAATCATCATCATCATATCAGCCGAAAGACGTCCACTGCTGGACATAGGCCTCCCCAAGCGTCGCCACATTAACCGGTTCCGGGCGTCACAGCGGATCCTCGCAACATTCACCAGGACATCGGTCCACCTGGTGGCAGGCCTTCCAACGCATCCTCTTCCGGTTCGCGGTCGCCACTCCAGAACCTTTCTGCCCCATCGGCCATCCGTTCTGCGAGCAATGTGCCCTGCCCATTGCCACTTAAGTTTGGCTATTCTTCGGGCTATGTCGGTAACCCTGGTTCTCTTGGGGATCTCTACATTTCTGATTCGATCACGCAAGGAAACTCCGAGCATAGCCCTAAAAATAAATAAACTATTGGTAATTATTTTACATTTTTACCTAGCCCTAAAAGCCCCTTAGCAAAATAAAAACCAAATGAAACAATATTATTCCTTGTTCGGCTGATAAAGTTTGTTATTCTTTCGATTACGGGTCACATGTCACTGCGTATCGGTGTTATTTTGTTTTCAAATCTGAGTGAATAGGACTGACCGACATTTTTTTGTCATCGAATTCTTATCAAACCTACTAAAAGATATTATAGGTACCTAATAGTTTATAAAGTTACAGAAATCCCCAATGTTTTTGGCCGGTTTGAAGTTGACTTCAATGGTTGCGCAGTAGTAAAGCTCAAAAACAACAGCAACGCGCCATGCCATGCGCATAGGAATACCCGGCTGAACAAGCTCAAAAAGATTGGGGATTACTGTACTTGCCTTATTGCCTAATATTATTCTGTAGGTACCTATAGATTGGCACTTTGTAGGTTTAGGTACCAATTAGTTTTGTGGCATTTCACATTTATTTCTACAGTGTCGTATTCTGTTTCTGAACGAAAAGAAAGCATACTTAACGAGTAAAAGCTTCAAATAGACAGATTATATCGAGAAAGGAATGGTACTACGGCTGTGCCTTTGTTTGATAGGACTTCAACCAAGGTATCGATAACCGTCCCTCCCAGACATAAGTAATTAATTAGGAAACATAATATGTAGTTAATTTGGATACCATGAGCACTTTGTTTTATTTTTTTATTTTATTTTATTTGGGAAACAAACAGATGCAATAACAAACATAAGCATACAATTAGTTCAACACAATCCAGAAACAGTTTCCACAGATTAATATACAAGTAAATCAACCTAAGTGCAACAATAACCAGAAGTTCACACAGTTAATGAAGTCACAATTTAATTTTTATTATATTATTGTATAACATTATATTAAGTATTTAAAATTATATGCCAATATATTTCTTATGGAAAATCTAAATTTGGGTAGAGAAAGGTGAAAAATATCTAAATCTTGATTTTCTTTAAATGAGATTATGTCGTTGTACAGACGACATGCTCTTTTAATAAAAATATTCTTGCCGTAATTGGTTTGGGAGAAACCAATTTGGAAGAGAGTTCTCCTGCGTGCATTGAAGCGTGGACATCCAAAACCTAATTTGCTGAGAAGATAAGGGGAGTCCAATTGTCCTCTGATAATTTTATATAGGTAAATATACTAGATCTCGCTCTGCACGTCGTTCCTCCAATTTCTGAAGCCTAGGTGTATGATCAGTTCCAGAGTTAAATCGCCAACTCAAGTGCTTACCAAATTTATTTTGCAATTTTTGAATTTGTTCAATATAAACTGCATACTGGGGATTCCAAACCGCTGAAGCATATTCAAGAATTGACCTTACAAGTGTCTTATAAAGAAGGATCAATGTTGACTTATGTTTGAAATCCCTACCAACTCTTAGTACGAATCCCAACATGCGAAATGCCTTGTTGGTCATAGTGGTAATTTGAGAATCAAAGACAAGTTTATTGTCAAGATGGACTCCAAGGTCCCGCACCTCAGACACTCTATTAATATGATCATTATTGATTATATAGTTATATTTTATCGAGTTCATCTTTCTAGAAAATGTTATAATATTGCACTTTTTTACGTTAAGGAACAGACAATTTTTTTTGCAGTAATCACACAGGTTGTTAATATCATTTTGTAGTTCTAGGAAATCTTCTGGTTTAGTTATAGTTTTATAAATTTTCTTATCATCTGCATAAAGAATAAATTTAGAATCTTTAAATATATTGAATACGTCATTTATATATAAATTAAATAATAGAGGCCCGAGGTGCGAGCCCTGGGGCACGCCGGATGTAACAGGCATAAAGGATGAGCAATACCCCTTTACCGTAACTGCTTGACTTCGTTCCTTTAAATAAGATTCTAGCCATCGAAGTAGATCGCCATGTATACCGACATACTCAAGTTTTTGAATTAACAGATTATGAGAAATTTTATCAAATGCTTTTGAGTAATCTGTATACACGACATTCACCTGGCGACCATTATCCATGGCCGTCGCTATGTAGTCAATATATTCGCAGAGGTTTGTTTCAGTTGATTTTTTAGAAACAAATCCCATGTTGCTCAGGTATTATAAGTGGCTTTAATAAGGGCGTTATTAAGTCACAGACGATTCGCTCAAAGAGCTTAGGTATAACACTCAACTTAGAAATTGGCCGGTAATTTGTTATGCCATGTTTGTCGCCATTCTTAAATATAGGTACAACGTAGGAACGTTTCCAAGCCAAAGGCATAGTACCAGACCGCAATGAGGAGTTAAATAGCAGATATAAGGGAAGCGCAATAGTTTTGCAACATCTCTGCAGAAACAGTGGCGGAATTCCATCGGGGCCACTGCCCTTGTTTACATCAAGAGATTTTATATACTTTACAATGGTATTAAATGGAATATATACATTACTGAGATTTAAGGCATTAGAATCAGACAAAGAAGATGACGTCATAGACACGTCATTGTATTTTAAAAAACTGAGTGAAAATGTACATTGAAAAGGTCACTAATCTCTTTACCATCGAAGGAGGATACATTTCCTAAGAACAAGTTATCTGGCAAAGTATTTGACGACTTTTTAGATTTTACATAGGTCCAAAAGTATTTGCAATTGTTTTTAATATTGTCTTCTGACCTTGCAATAAATGATTCGTAGCATTCCAGACTGACCCTTTTTGCTCTGTCTCTTAGAAGGACAAAGGTACGGTAATCACTATAATTGTCGTAACGCTTCCATTTTGTATGATACTTAGTTTTCTCTTTGATAATTTTTATCAGTGCCGGGGAATACCATATAGGGTACCTATTGTGATCAACAATTTTTTTTATAGGTACCATTTCTCTGACTATTTTATCAATAATGTTATGGAACTTTGTTACGGACTCGTTATTATCATGAACGATATCCAATATACCATGCCAGTCCACCCGAGAAAAAGCAATATTAATGTCATCATAATTCGCACCCCGGAAGAAATAGTAGGTTGTATTTCGCGGAGAACGAAGGGTTTCAAAAAATAAGTCAACCAAAGAAATGTCAAGGGCAGGGTGGTGGTCATCCTCAGGCACCAAAGGAAACTTAGAGTTAATTACTATACAGTCACAGCTGCTAAACACATGGTCCAACTGCCTATCATTTTTATTTGAAACTACATTATATTGACAGAGGTTACTAAAAGATAAAAATCCGACTAAAGCGTTAACTAGACCATCAGAACAATTAACACCCAGTGTGGCACGAGCACCCAGCCCAGCAGATGACCACTGAGCATTCCTAATGTTAAAGTCACCAGTTAACAGATCAAAATTAAATCAAAAGTCATTTATCAAAATCAAAATCAAAAGTCATTTATTCAAACTAGGCTGAGAATCAGCACTTTCCGAACGTCAAAATTACATAAGACAGTCCCCCAAAAACGCCCGCCCTTCACCACTTCCTAGTGCTTTTGCTGGGAAGAAGAAGTGGCGCAACAAACTCCCCAGCAGCACAGCTGTCTGTTCAGTTAGAAAAAAACATAAACTTGATTCTATACAATAGTATGCAAATAATAAACAAAAAATTAAAATAAAATATATTTGCCATAATGACAGCTAGAACACGCCAATATACCAACAAAAACATCGAAATCTAAACTCAAGCGAAAATAATATTTGCCGATAATCGGTTATTCGAGCAAGATATGTTTATGTCACTTACTGCAATGCCCTTCCTGATTGCAATGAGAACTCCGCCCCCCATTTTGTCCGATCTAGAATCATAGTCGCGGTCACACCTATAAACATTGTACCTAAGGTCAAATAATTCAGAACTGAAAATGCCAGGCAGCAACCAAGTTTCACTCAGGCAGATCACATCATACGTGCAAAGCAACAAGTTATTATAAAACAGATTAGTTTTAGTGCGCAATCCACGCACGTTTTGATAGAAAATATTTAAATTAGTACTGAATGTGCAATGTAAAACTCGGAACACTCAATAAAAAACAAGTTAGACAAAAAGTGTCGCTGGAATATAAACTTTTGGATGTACAGCTCATGGCACGTTTCTCAGGGTCATTGAATAAATTATAAATAAGAAGCTCAAGAAATCTCTCCCAAAATAAAACCGTTATGACAATTTTTTTTCGACGACAGGTTTAGGTTTTTTATCATCCTTGCTTTTGTGGGCCACTCGAGTAACAAAATCTATGTCAGTTTGCGTATTAATGGGGCAGTTGACGTACTCACCCATTTTAGATATGATATTAAGCAGGTTTTCCCCTGTTTTTTCAGGCAATCCAACAATCTCAACATTCGAACGACGTCCCCATTGCTCCTGTCTCTGAATATTAAACTGTATGGCACCCAATTGAGATTTTAATTCACTCAAATCCGATTCCAACACTGAAATTAATTTATTTTTGTTTTCCAAATCATCAAATACGTGATGCTACAGCGTCGTACTTTGCGGAAATAAACTTTACCGATTCTTTCAGGCTAAACACTTCAGTCCTGAGATCCGTCAAGGTTACATTAATAGTCGACATCGCCTCCTTAAATTCCTCTTTTATAATACCGCGTATCTTATCCGCGGTCAACACGTCAGGTTCCTCCTTCTTAGCATTCTTGCGTACAGGTTGGCGCGTTTTGGTAGTTTTAACCGGCGATATTGGCTTGGCTGTGACGATCTCGGTACCCGATGATTCAGCCTTCTTAGCTCTAGCTTTGGTATTAATGTTAGATCGAACTGACGTTGAGGTGCCGTCCTTCGGTTCCGGATTTATACATTTATAACACTGCCACGAGGATTTTAGATCATTACTGGGAACCCAATCATCTTCTTTATCCATAAAAACACAGTGAAAGTGATAATAATTATTGCAATCATAACAAATTAGTTCACCATTAGCGTTTGTAGTAGTTAAATTACAGCAAACAAACTCCATTTCTAAGAAGTACTTGTTGTGCTTACAGAGAAATGATCCTTATCCTCCTATCACTAATGCAGAGGCCTTGAACAGAGAGCGGCAAATTTTATTCGAAGTTTGCTTTGACACGCCACGCATTAGCGAGAAAAAGGTCGTAAGCGCCGGGTAATCACAGGCGCTTACGCGTTTTGCCGAGACGCTACAAAATTCACTGCGCTTGACGGTGATTGTAACAAATAGTAATATTATTATTGTAATAGTTGTTTAATTTCGCGGCACTGGTCACTTCCACTATGTTCACTGTATTTAGCTAACTTTATTTAATAAGGTTCACAACTTTATTTCACTAAAAGTTTGCTCTAGAACACTTTTTTTATTTAATTTTGATGAGCAGTCAGATTATAATGTGCTTCGTTCGGTAGTTGAATGTGTCGTATGTGCACTTTTAGAAGAATAACATATAAAAGTAGAAGAGAATCGTATCCTGGATGTATATAAAGCCACCGACATTAAAACGTCCCTCAGTTCCAAGACCTAATTGAATGCCACACATTCAGCCACTTACCTGTCAACAGGAATAATAGACAATGATCTCATATCATAGCGCAGGTAAATATTGTGAGTGACGCGTCGCCGAGACGAGAGCGAGAATGGACAACAAATAGAGCTAGCTGCCTGTGTGACATGTGGACTGGTCGCAAGACAGTTTAGATAGAGACTTCCTCTGTAATGTGTCTATGGAATAATTTTTAGGGGTCATTGATACGTACGTAGGCTACATAGCTTTCTCAATAACTATGTTCAATTTGAGATATCGGTCGACGCTTTCTGTTGCTGAAACATCTGCATCGTGGATGAGAATTGTTTTAGGTATTATATAGGAATGGAGATAATCGATATACGCATAGAGGTAACCGAGAGCTACAACTCGACGAATTACCAAAGTCAAGACGTAGCGGGCAGGCAGGGCACATTGCTCGCAGAACAGATAACCGATGGGGCAAAAAGATTCTGTACTGACGACCACGTTCTGGTAGACTCAGCGTTGGAAGGCCTCTCACGAGGTAGACCGATGACTCTTTTTCGAGGCGGGAGATCACTGGATGCGAGAAGTACATGGCCAATCGATGTGGTGACGAAAGGGGAAGACCTATGTCCAGCAAAGGATGTCTTTCAGCTGAAATATGATGCTTATAATGATAACATG
The DNA here is from genome assembly GCA_948252205.1 of Orthosia incerta. Classification (NCBI taxonomy): domain Eukaryota; kingdom Metazoa; phylum Arthropoda; class Insecta; order Lepidoptera; family Noctuidae; genus Orthosia; species Orthosia incerta. The sequence goes on along the minus strand of OX411755.1, from coordinate 31,293,573 downwards.
GCAATTAAGCAGGTGGCACCTGTGGTACCCCTGGAATTGCAGATGTTCATAGACGTCTGTAACCGTGCTTGCTTCCAATCAAGTGGGGAAGCAAGCACGATTACAGACGTCTATGAACATCTGCAATTCCAGGGGTACCACAGGTGCGTTGGAAACCCCTTCTTGACGAGGTCTCTCTTCTTGAAACAAACCATGAGAGATGGAGGAATATGAGAGATGATACTGCACTGCCTCAACAATATGGTGAGTCGTGCGGACGTGATAAGCGTTTAATCGTCATTGGAAATTCATATCCTTCAGGTCTGTAAAGATTTACCTAGTAATTTAATTTGACCTTGTTTACCAAGTTGCATTACTTTATCAATAAAAAGCTATAAAATTAAAAATATAATTATTTATTGTATATCACAATTCGTTTATCTTAAACTATATACAAAATATTTACAAATTAAATTATAATATTACCATCTATACCTAACTAATATGAGAGAGAGCGCGGCGGACATCACAAGATCGAGATTATGAACGCCATGTGCATGACTTTTCACTATGGCTCCTTTGACTCAGGGCATCATTCAGGCGGGTTGCATGAAACATTAAAAATATATTAGCGAAGACTACTAAACTCTTCCAAATAGCAAAGTTTGTAATAGTGTTTAGGAGTAGGCCGAGATATAGATCGCAGAAATTCAACAGAAAGTGAAGCTAGTGTGTACAAGGAACCCTAGGAGATGATCCTCTTGAGACATAAATGAAAGGTGATGCATCAACAGGACATATTATGAATAGTGGTTTCCTGCTTTTTCCTTTATATTTGTGTGACAAACAACCCGTCTTTAATTTCTCATTAGACCTAGTAAGTTAAATCTAAATATCTACAGGAACGACAGTAGAATCGTACACTCCATTCGCTTCCATCTTGCCTTCATACACAATCTGTTGGAGCTGATTCTCATACCCTTGAGGACCTGACTCCTCCATCTTCTTCAGTAAGCTCCTTATTAAGATTATGAGGTAGATTTGGATAGCTGTAACAGAAGGAATTATTACTTGAGTATAGGCATGGAATCATGTAGAGAAGATTTAAGAGTGGACAGGGACAGTAAGGGCATCATTAGAGTTTAGATAGATACTTTGAAAATAGTTCTGATCTTTTGTGGACGTGGAAACCGCATATTGAAGAAATTTGAAAAAAACTTAACAGATTTGCGTTTGCTCTTTATAAACTGTCCTTTACGAATAAATATGATTTGTAGAAATACACAGTCCGTAGTGTGTAATTGAGGGGAATTTCTGAAAGTTAACCGCTACAGGGATGATGATAAAACAGATCATTCCTAGACTCCAGAGTTTAGTCCAAAACAGACTATTTAGAATTCCAGACGTTACCATACGACATTTAATCAGTTCATTTCAAAGGACCATCTGCTTTGTATCGAAAGCCATCTTCTGCTGAACAAAGACCTCCAAGGCCCCAATCATAGTCACTATAACCATGCTGCATTACTGGCGTTCTATGGATCCCTGTGACTCTTTAAAATCCCTGTGACTCCATCTTCACTATTTAAAATACCTTGAAATGATGATCCAGTCAATTAGAATACAGTGGAAGTGGTATACTTACTTAGAGCTGCGAACATAAGAGGTAGCACCTCGAAGACCATGTAGAAGGCCATCCGATTGGACATCAAGGCTGCGAAGTCGATGATCTGCACCAGAGCTGACGCCACCGTCGTTGTGATAGCGAAGTAGTAGTATGTCTTTATGTATGTTATTAGTTTCTGAAACAAAAGAAAAAAGTCATTTACAAGAAGACCAATGTTGGGACTGTCTAATACCGGTCTAGAACACTCCAAGAAATTCCTGGGCTCTACGCTAAAAGCACGGGAATGCATTTGGAATATGAGCTGGGGGCAAATCCGCTAACTTCTTGGGGCCTTTACTGGGCACTTTGGACCCAACGACATGCTCATGAAGATGGGTCTAACCGCAGCACCCATGTGGAGGTTGTATGGGGAACATGCGGAACGCATGGAGCACCTTCTGTGCACATGAGATGCACACTGGCTGGTTGCATGAGTCTCCTGGGGGTTGGATATCCAAAACCAGAAGACTATAGGCTCATATCTCCTAGTGTCGTTGTAAAACTCATGAAAAGAGTTTTCAACGAGATTGGGGAGCAGTAGGTTATCTAGGGGACCATAGTAGACCTCAATGGGTTGAAGTGTCCGAGTGATTTCTCGACCCCTCCACAAGATAATATAAGATGATAGTCAAAAGTCAAAGTCAAAACGTAAATACGTACGTACGTACGTATGGAGATAAGATAATCTTGGGAGTTTGTCTCATCAAAGAAATTGCCCACACCTTTGCTACCAATGACAACGCAAACGCCTCATTTACTTTTGATCGTTTGTTAGGAATTTTATGTATGATCGGTATAGATTGAATATACTTTACTCTACACAAAAATATTCAACTCTTTAGCTCCTTCCTGACAGTTCTTGCTTTGGTATTTCTGGACTACGAATCGGCCTGACCGGCCTGGACTCACTCGTAGGTGTAGGTCCAGATCAAGAAAACAAAGTCAAAGGTATATTTTTTATTTTACCTAGATTCAATTATCTCTTCGGCAGGCCTAGCTTTTGTTTTCGTTAACACCCCTAAGGTACCGCCAAAGAATAAACTTAAGTTTATAACCTCTTTATTGCAATATTGTTGTCAATAATTGCAATAATGCGGCAAAGTGGCATCCATCAGTATGATAAACGGTGCGAGCACATGATAGCAATTGTGGCCATCCGCAGTCGGCACATTATTACTTTATGTTGCTAAAATGTGACGTCAGCAGACAACCAAACTACGTCTTGCTGAAAGTTCAAGTTCCCAATACAGTAAGGTGTTTGAGATAACCCAAATATCGCTTCGTTCCCGTTTTCGAGAAAGGAAGTGTAACACCACATCACTTCTGTAATCCCCGAAGGGTTACACAGATCACCTAATACACCAGATATGTTCAATTCCTCCAGTCCTATGTACCAAGGGGCAAGCAAGCCTATTGTCATCAAACTGACACAAGGCCAGACTTCGGGCTACTCCTGAGCAGTTCTATATGGAAAATCCCAATAACAGTTTTCCCGAGCCACGAATCGAAGCCAGGACCTCATGTTTAGTAGTAGCGCTTGCTTCCACTAGACCAACAAGGCAAACGAGGAAGTCTATTACGTATATTAAGACTTGGCAAGCCCGTCTCGGTTACATGTTTCTTAGATGTATAGAACAAAGGTTACTAAGGCAGAGTTCAAGTTCTTTCTAAGACATTTAGACTGATCTCCAATTATTTGTTTTTTTTTTACTCGTAATAGGTTCTGTCCTACCTGGCTTAGCCTGGCTACTGTCAAAAATTAAGCAAAAAAAAGTGGGAAGGTTAGGGTCCTCAATTGTGTGTTCTTGAATGATGATGAAGAGTTAAGTAGCAAAAGATGCTATTGGAAAGCTAAGGAGAGCGAGCGAAAATAACTCCTGAATTCAGTTTACCACGGTTTTGTATGCAAATGATGGAAAATAAAAAAATCCGGTCCAGCATTAAACTAGTTGGTCTGATTGAACCGAACCTATGAGGTTTGCTATACATCTCCTTTATTGGATTGCCGGCGTTTCCTTGTTCATTGGTACCCATAACCACTGCTATCCGCCTTAGAAGGAATTTTTCATAATCGGTTCTTACAAACTGTATTGTTCAGCAGTTCATACAAAAGAGTCTGCATAAAATGACTCATGCTAACTATTCATACAGTGATAAAAAGACGCTTAGCTGTTGTACGCTGTTCGTCGAAAGCAATATGCAATGAGTGGGTAATTGGCATAATTCCCTTCTTCAACTAGAGTACTAAACCATCGTAACTGTAGCCTTTTTATGTCTTGGATTTCCTTGACATTGAATAGCCTTTAATTTTATTTTATTAAACTTAGTGTCGCTGCGTGGTTTATTCCCGGGGCTTAAAACTGTACCGGGGAATTGCCCGATATTACTAATATGTGACTTATTTTTTAAGATTTAGTCATTTTCTGACTGCAATGTCTTATCAAGCTTTGCGAAATGTTTGGGTTCTTGATTAGTAGGCAGAATTAGGCATAGGTTTTGATTTTAAAGTGATTAAATAAAGGTAGTTATGACAGTCTCCCCCGGGATATGCTTTAACAGGCAGGTGTCGGGGTGGTGTTTTTAGAGATAACGTTCTTTGTTGAAAAACAATATATCACGGGTATTTAACGCGATTATTTAGATTATTTATCTACCTATTATTAATATTTATTTTTAATTTTTATTTCGCGTTAAATTCCCGTGATATATTGTTTTTCAATTATGAAACGCTCAAGTTTTAAAGTTAACGTTCTTTGTGCTGATGGTGATCGCCAGGGTGGTTTTCTAAGTAATTTAAAACACTCTTTTCCCCAAAAGTCGAGGCGTCTTTTGAAGGTTGCCCCCCGATAGCAAAAAAAAAGGATCACAAGGCCACTGAATGACATACTGAGTAACAGTAACATACCTACTTTTCAAACCACAATTTATCTTTTATTGTTTGTTTAGGGATACGTCATGGTGCTATATTCTAGATAGATACGTACTTACCCCTAAAGATAAGGGGGATAGATAACCTTAAGAGATATCGCTTCCTAGGTAAACTGGAGACTAGAGACAGACGTCATCTTTGCTTGTCAGCGCTGAGGCTTGAGGACCACCTACTGCATTATTATGAGTGACCGTGAAATATTTCTGGTCATAATCATATTGCTAGAGTCTGGCAAACGAAAGAAGAGACTGAAAAAATGCGGCAAATTTAAAAAATATCAGCATAGCAACCCCAAAAACTAGTATGCAATACCTGGAATAACCTAATTTGATACTTTAGAATTATTTATATTACTTCGTCTGAATAAAAATACTACAGGTACATATTAGGTAGGTAATACTTTAGATATATCAATCTGAATAAAAAAAAGCAACATTATTCTATAATTATTTTGGTTTATTCCCTAACAATCAAAATCTGAATCTAAGACTTCCATGTGTAAAGATTCATAACAGTCACAGGAATCATTGTTTTCTACATTAATAATGAAACAATTTAAATTATTAAATAGAGAAAATGTTCTAACAAAAAGATAAATAGTGATTACGAATTAAAACAAAGTATCAACTCAGTAGCGTCATACGGCAAATTGGGATTGACATTAGCATAGCATTGCCATATAAAAAGTTTGCAAATAATTCGAGTGTCTACTTTCGTTTGCCAGACTCTAGACTTGCGGATTGGTGATCCCTGTATATGTTGTTAGGCCAACGTGTTTAGTTATTTATTTATTCATTCACACATACAAATGTCATATCAGGTAAACCTACGCTAACAAATGTAGTCACAGATTGCCATACTCAGAGACGCCCCCCAAAACCTGAAACCTGAAACTGAACGTTATCTAGGTTTGTGTGAAAAATTATGTAGATATAGTCGCATTCGGCGATTTAAAACTAGACTCATCCTAAGTTTCGTTACAATTTTTCCTAGGAATGCTATCTACAGGTACTGTCTATCTATTCATTGTAATAGAACAACTACAGACTACTGAGAAACTGACCTGTGACTGGAACTATTGAGAAACCCACGAATGAAAGATACATTACTTAAAATAATCAAAATAGCTAGATGAGTCAATCAAAAGAGAATAAACTACAAGAAATTACCATGTGAGTTCCATAGAGGAGTACAGCAGTAAACACAATCTCGAAACAGTAGATGGCTATACAGGCACCCTCCGGTATCGAGAGACCGACGTTGATTCCGTGGTACATCGAGAACAGGCCTAATTCTGTGTGCACCGAGTAGCTGTAGATCCCCACCATAAAGGCACTGAAGATCTGTAAAAGAGCAAACAAAATAATTCATTATTTGCACATTGTTATATTCAACAAAATGCAATTGGTATTGTTGTAATTGTTGTTGTTGTTAATCTTTGCCCTGCAGTGGGACAAACAGTAAAATATAATATTTGTAAGTTTTTATGTTGTACATTATAACTAATACAGATAGGCATATTCAATGTCTTATAGAATCTGTTTAAAATATTAGAATTCTATGTCTCACGTATGGATGCTAAACAGGGGCGTTGACTCAGAAACAATTTCTAAAACTGAGAAAGTGTCAAAGAGGCAATGAAAGGAGTATTTTGGGCGTGACGCTAAAATACCGAAACAGAGCAGAAGATATTAGATCTACATCAAAGGTGGAAGACATACTGAAGAAAATAAAACAGTTGAAATGGCGATGGACAAGGGACAGCAGGAGAAAAAGGGACTAAAATAATAACGGAATGGCAACCACTTGATGGCAAAAGGAAAAGAGTCAGACAAGTTAAATGATGGACTGATGATATAAAGGTTATTGGAGGGTAAATCTGGTCAAGAAAACCTAATAATAGAGAAGAGTGGAAACAGCTGGCAGAAGCTTATGTGTCACAGGACACGCTCGAAAACTAAACCGGGCAATCCGATATCTTACATATTTAAAAAAATACAGTTTACTATTTTATGTAAAACTAGCTTTGCCCGCGGCTTCGCTCCCGTCAAATGCCTACCCTACCTACCTACCATTATTTTATCTAGGATCATTCTTCCGCGGAGAATCTTAACATCTTTAGAAAATGACGTCAAATGCACAACGCCATATATTGACTATGGTGTTCAACTGTCCGAGTATAATAATTGTGTGTGTTGTAAATGTTGTGATAGTTTACTTCTTGAACACTATTAATTCATATATCTTTTGGTAGAGTCACGGGGTCTCATTGCTAAGAAAGAAAATTTGGTTCAAATAAATCTCACTAGATTTTTATTTTTTATTTTATTTTATTTATTTATTCATTTACACATACAATTATTTTTACAGGTAGAACCCAAGGTAACAAAAGTAGTCATACCATGCGACACTCAGAGATGCCCCGTAAAACTGATCACACACCTTTTCGCGTCCATGATTGACCAGTCCCAAGTAACGGCTCTGGGCGTCCGCACAAGTTAACTAGAGGACAATACAGTAATTGTCACCCTCTGGAATTCCGCCAAAGAGCAGGAAAAAATGTCCAAACGCTGAGAGACGCTATTAAGAATCGTAACAGCCCGACACACTGGTGCAAACTTTAATAGATTTGTACGGGCAACCGGAGTTTCGAACAGACTCTCCCTTGGCCCCAACCTTAGTCTACTGTTTGGAACGAGTAATCCCAACGATTCTAAGATTTGTGGATTGTTTAGCATCCCCCGAAAAACCATAAAGACGTATTTTACCAGAGCAAGATTGCGCTTCACTTCCAACTTATAGTACCCAACCATCCCTATTACAAAGAGAGTTGGGTACATAAGCGGGTAAAACGGATAGACGCCAAATTTCCTCATGTATAAGTACCGTGTGAATTTATTCTGCATCTTTTCCACCATCTGAGAATATTTCATTTCATAAGGATTCCAGATGATAGCACTAGTTTCCAAGTTGCTTCGTACCAACGCGTTATATAGCGATTTCACTGCTGCCATGTTAGTGAATTCACGGGTTTCACGCATGACAAACCCAAGATTTTTGAAGGCCTTGTTGCACACTTGCACGATGTGAGCTCGGAATGACAGATCCTCAAAAAAAGTGACCCCTAGATCTCGCACCGACCTCACCCGCAGTATGACGTGACCGCCCATATTATATTCGTGATATCGGGGTACCACGGACAGGACATCATATTACACTTTGTCACATTGAAGTGTAACTTGTTTTCTAAACTCCACGCTACCACCCGATCGATGTCACGCTGAAGCTTTTCACATTGTGACTCGTTGGTTATCCGCATGAACAACTTCAGATCGTCAGCAAATAATAGACAGCCAGCGTCTTCAATGACCTCCGGGAGATCATTGACCATGATTAAGAATTCCAAGGGTCCTAAATTCGTCCCCTGGCTTACCCCCGTAAGGGTGCAATACGGGTCCGAGGTGTATCCTGCGTATTCCACCATTTGCTTGCGGTTGCCCAAGTAGCTGGAAAAGAACTTTAGAAGGGCAGGGGTAAAACCAGCCCTCGCAAATTTACTCAGCAGAATATCATTATCCACACTATCGAATGCCTTCCTGAAGTCAAAGTAAGCGACGTCCAGTTGGGCACCTGCCTCTGAGTCCAGTATAGTGGCGGCCTGGTTTAAAAAACACATCAAGTTGGAATTCGTACTGCGGCCCGCACGGAAGCCATGGCGCGACATGTACACACAATTCAATAGAATTGTGTGTAAAATTAACATTTTCTGGAATTGAACTTAAGAATTGTATGTTCTTGTTTAATCAACTCTCCAAAGTACAAAATTATGGAATATTGGGTTCTTCACATTTCAAAGATTATTTAAACGGATCATTTAAAATTGATGGCAATAGATGGCGCATTTTTAAATTTCAGAGGTATTCCACTCGATTGTTAAAATTTGCATTGTAACACATTTTAGTGCAAAAAAACTGTGAAAACGTGCAAAAAAATATTATAAAACGAACCTTCACTGTATTTAAAGAAAAAAATATTCACGAACTTTGTATAGTTGACCAATCGCGTCGCGTCTACGTTCCGTTTGCTCTATGATGGTTGGTCATTTCGCGCACTATGCGCGAACTTACCCCCACTACGCCAAAACCTTGCTAAGTTACAAGCCGGGGACTATTTAAAACCCTTTTATACCCTTACCCTTTTTCCCTTTTTTTACCCTTTTTTATTTTTTTTTTTTTGTTTAATTTTAAGCTGATTTCTCGTGTCTCCTGTGCGGGTCACAAATAAATACTTTTTCTTTCTTTCTTTCTTTCTTTTTACTTGCAAGTCGCTGCTAACACCATATATTGCCGTCAAACGGGATCAAACGCGATTGATGTACTTACAAAAATAACAAGATTAATCAGATGAAAAACGCTAGTTACGTCGGCACGGTTTCTTTGTATGGGATGAGGCATCTGTATGCTAGTATTATATTATCTGTGGTAGATTGAATGATGCGATGAATCAAAAACTAAATAATAATTCAACTTACGCACAATTTTTATGTGTCAAAGTTATCTACGTTGGTTTCGTACATTTTACGTGATGCGTGTACAACTAAACATACAAACATGCTGGAAATGGGTTCTGTTGGTTATCCTTCAACACCCTGGTTTTTTTTTTCGATGTCCAAAAACGATTTTCTACAGATTTATTAGTACCAGCAATTAAAGCTTAATAATAATAATATTAGATGATGGTTGTTGCCAAACAAAAGATCGCCAGTAAAACATGGATAAGACTCGCATAGATCAGGGAAATAAGACACTAAGAGCAGAAAGGTCTATAGTTTTTGTACTAAGCAGTAGGTGGAACAATGATGAAGATGAGGTAGAAGCTGTCATATGTCTTGGAAGCGTGTTAAAGTCATCGCCATCGTCCTTTCAGCCCAAAGACGACTGCTGGCCATTTAGCCCGCCCCAAGCGTCGATACACCGACCGGTCCTGTGGTTCTCGCATGCATCGGAGTTTTATAACCGACTTCAAAAAAAGGAGGAGCTTCTCAATTCATCAATCTTTTTTTATGTATGTTACCCGACTGGCGATTGACTCAAAGACGCCTGGACGGATTTGAAAAATTCTTCTTTTGTTTGAAAGGATATACTTTTCAGGAGGTCCCATGGTTATCAGGTCAGGATCAGATGATGGGATCCCATGGACATCGAAGGAACGCCTCAAATATTATAGGTATACATATAGTAATGTTGGTATTTTTATCAAAAATGCAATCATTTGCACTCAGAAAGTATCATTTGGTGAAGTGGCACTGATGAAGAATGCCGCAGATGGCCACTGGAACTTCTTAATGATAAGTATGTCACGAGTATAAGATAATATCTCGAATAGTTAACCGACTATGATGAAGGAAATACTTATAAATAAATGGTACTGATGAAAATGGTACCTATCAAACTGATCTGATGATGAAGCTGGAAGATAGGCTAATTGGAATCGTCATGAGATATTATTGGCTATAAATGATTTTCATGGTAATTTGAGGTAGGCACCAAAACTAAAAAGAAAGAAATAAAAGACTTTTTAACAAAAAGAACAAACCGACTTTCAAAACAAAACACTACAAAGCGAAAAATAACTTTCTTTTCCGAAGTCGGTGTCTTTGGTACGTAAGAGATGTTCTTCAGAAAGGCCAGGTGCGCAATACGCATAACCGGCGTCCGTGATTTATTAACGCAGATGTATTAACGCAGATGAAGCAAAATAAGATACGTGAGGATCGTAGCTGGTGGCATTCTGTAGTTCCTGCCTACCCCAATGGGAAAATGGCGTGAGTTTATTTATGCATGTAGTTTAGTCGATAAAACTTGGCATTGTTAATTTCACAATACGGTCAAAGACAGTCTATCGACCTCAATAGACCGTGAGAGTGTGACGTCACCATTCTAGTAGGGTTGTGGGCATGCCCATCGTGCCCACAACGGTGGATCCGGCTTGGCTATAACCCTGAGCTCTTTGTGTGACAATGATCATTGCTGTACAAATGAACCATTTCCTAATTAAAGTATTTTTACTTCACAAAATTAAAACGTTTCAGGGGAATTTATCTTATCGCAATTATATTTAGGTACGATACATTCAGGCAATTTCTGTTTTTGGTAGTTAGTTATTTTAATGTTCTGTACGATAATTTCAAGGAATTTCTTTTTTGGCAGTTAGTTATTTATGTAGATCGCAAATACTAGTAACCTAAGCCGCGACTAAAATGTCATGCTAATCATCTAGTAAATGCGTTATGTAGGGGTAATTTTAAATTGTCACTATACTTCGAATTCCGAAATCGTTTATTTTTGGATCGACTTCACTATGGAGGAGGTTTTAAATTCGAAAGAGGAAGAGATTCTAATTCTGTGTTTATTTTTTACGCATCAGGAGATCATAATGTTTTTGAGCTGTCAAAAGTTAAAATAATGGCTGGACGGAATATAGTAGATATAGTGATGCACTTTACAGGGACATATAAACTCAGATGAAACCTACTAACTATTAACGTAAATCACGCAGTTCTTAACTGAATCAATTGAGACACGCTTTGTGTGGCTACTCGCACATTACATTCATTAGTTTAAATGCTGGGCCAGATAGGTAGGGTCAGTAACAAAAATGACAGTAAAATTATTAAAAGCTTCCTCATTAGAATGATTTCTAAACTTTAGAAGCTTGCTAACTAATAGTAAGTACTTACATAAGTTTTGAAAATCTAATTCTAGAAAAACCCGATTGCCTCCCACAAAAAGGTACCTAGGAGGTTTTTTATAAATAGATACAATTCATTGTCTTTTTTATCTTGGCTGTACCTACTGCAATATTTGCAGACCATTATACATGTCACCCTTTTTATAAAAATCTCGACACCGTCTAGTAATTTTTTAAGACATTCTATATTAAAATTGTGTATAGAGAACATGAGGCAGATATGTATAATGTACGTAATGTAATTGGGGGCGGATTCTGCGAAGTAGTTGCTCAGAGATATAAAAGAAAAAAGCCCAGTATGCATACGTGATGTACTAAATTAGATTCTATACTTTTCTACTCAAAATTTGCCAATAATTTTACAAATGACATGTTTGTCATTGATTGTTAACAGAGTTTGTTGGTCTATCTGCAGGCCGTGACCTTACAGATGCGCACTGACTGGTTGCTAGTGACGCCATCTATCAACACTTTTATGGTTAGAGCTGATTTTTTTATATGAACGAGGAATGTTTTTGATGAGACTGAATCCGTAACCAATAAATTCGATACATGTTTTTTTTGTTACAATAAATGCAAAATGACAGTATTTTTTTACAATAAAAATACTTTACCACAGCACTACACAAAGTCGTGTCGAAAATATCAAAAGCGACAGAATCCTGTCTTTACAACACTTCAATTTGCCCTCCACCGTAGGCGTCCAAGTAGTCCAAAATTTAACACGATTAGCAACGTCCGAAAAAAATTACGGCGCAAATACGGAAAAAAATACTTACAAGATTTATATATCCAAATGTGAGAACACCCCTTCTTAAGGGCATGCAAAAGCAGCACCTTCCAAGGGTGGGCCAATCGCAATACATGTTGTAATCGAAACAAGAGTTGTTGTAACGAAACAGGAGTTTTAGTGCGTTTGAGTAACACGCGCGCGTTGTCCCGGGGTTTTGTCAGGACTGATGAATCAAGCTATTTGTCAGTGTATTTATCTAATGGAGAAGTCTGCCTACAGTTGTCGGACATTTGTGGTATTGTTACGCTTGATAACGATGTATGTGACATTTTTAACGAGGAAAATAAATATATTTCTGACACCAGTTCACTGGCATTACAGGCATTATCATGCGTATATTATGGAGAAAAATTATTATATGTATACATCATAAAACTAAATTGAAAAAAAAACTTGACAGTTAAAAGGAGGAGTTTACCCCAATAGAGTGATTGCCTTGCCATTATGGATACGAGGTCCGCTAATGTCTTCCTGAGGTAAAATGTTGAATGAAGTAAATTGGCCTATCCTATGACAATCTTAAAATAACACGCTATAAATTCATTACTGAATGGTAGAAGGTAAGTTGGCCATCAAGAATCCCTTGTGAGTATTGTACATCTAAACTTGCATTACCTAAAGGTCAGTATTTTGCGTTCAGTATTGACTTCAGTCCACGTCACCTGCGCTCGTGCCTTTACTCGATAAAATGATACTAAAACGCTCGTTGGTTTTTAAAATCGTAACAAAACATCGAGCGTCATGTTCGAAGTGTGGTTCGAGTAAATTTAAAAACAGCGAATGCTCGATGTTCTGTTATAAGTAAATGCTCTAGTCTATACTCACCTTAAGAACCGCAATTTTTGAAGAAGAACACATTAATTTGATGAGTGTCATGATGACTCATGATAGAGTCTAGGGCAGTTCTAGCAGGTTTCTGTCACCCATCTTCACAACATCACGCTGGACATTCAGCACCGTTGAGCACATAGGTAACGAAAGCAAATTATATCGTGATGCCAAAGTGGCACATACCCAGTCCTGAATCAGGCCACCCGCTAAACTGAATAATGACGGAAACTACGAGAAACAACACAAAAGTAATTTCAACTCTACTCCGACGGTGTAAGGATGTAAATAAATTATATTTAATTATACTATTTACAAACTATTTACTGATAAAATTGTGATAGCAATATGACCTCTTGGAAAATCGTATTAACCCAGTAATTTGTTAATTAGATGATCGTGACAAATTATTGTAAAACATTGCTTTTTTACGTTCGAGAGCTTATTGAAATAGACCGTAGTAAAGATGCAATGTAGCTGAAACCTATTATTTTAATCGTTACTAATGTACGGTGAACAAGAATTTCTGGGAACTGATTCAGACTACCTAGTTATTGTTTTGTAGCGTTCTTATAATGAAACTCATTATTTTTGTTTACGGACGGACATCATAATATTTACGTCGGTTTTTGGTATTTCTGTTGTTTTACCAATGTTTTTCATAACGTTGTCTTAATAAACATGTTTTTAATTAAAGATAGACTATGTCACATGTGCTATAATGACCCCAATGTCCTTAAATTACCTGAACTACGAATCCGACGATATTGCAAAAAACTTGACCACCCACTGGGCCCAAATTAAATGTACTGCAAACTGCAACACTAAAATAAGACTGGTAGTTATGTAGTAGGGTCTTAGGGTATGACCGGCCAAATCTTTGCTTAGACCAAGCAGACCCTACAAAGACCAGGTTTATCGATGCCGGAAGAATCAATTAACGCAAGTATGGAACATTTAATCATTTTGTGTTTTACCTTACCTACGTTAGTAAATACTTCCGGTATCGATATGCCCAGCCAGGCCAGAGAGATCAGCAGACAGATAGTTGTTCTACGTAGAGCGATAGAATGGCACGATCTATGATTCGTTTAGAAAGAATTCCACAATGGCGACCACAGCTACGAACCGCATCAAGCGAAGACTGAGCTCACTCACACTTACTAATATAATTCTGCCTAGCCTTTTCCCAACTATTTTAGTCCCAGCATTTCCGGATTTAACTAAGTACACGTATTTTTAATGTTGCAACTGGCTATCTGATCTGACCCTTACAACCCAGGAACTGGGTAGGATAGGATAGATGGACCCCCATTCCCGCACTTGACTTCCATTTGGTCCGTTGTGCATACAGGCCTCCTCTCTGTGATAGGGCATGGGCCGTAATCCACCACGCGGGCCCAGTGCGAGTTGGTGGATGTCACATATTTTCGAATTTTTGGTTCTAAAACGGTTTTTGAGCAGTGGTGATGAAATAATTTACACAAAGTAAAGCACCTGCCTGGGTTCGAAACCACGACCTACAAAATAAAAGTCGCGGCCTTTACCACTGAGCCACCACTACTCTTGACACAAGAACTAGGTAATACGATAACCCTTAGCAAGACTGGTGTCAAATTACCTGGATTCTGAGTATCCGTAAAAACTGTCAAAGATGTACAAATGGCAGCCGGGACCAACGGCTTAACCTGCTTTTCGAGGCACGGAGGAATCTCGGTATGATCTGATGGTCACCCATCCATGGACTGACCTCGGCAAGCGTTGCTTAACCTTGTACATCGACACGTGCGGCTGTTATTATTTAGCCACGAGCTCCTCAGTCACTCATACTTATCTACTAATACGCCCCTTTGGTGGGAGAAGCTCAAGCCTCCTGACTACTTCATCGAGCCATCGGAGAGTCCCCCGCCTGGGCACGAATTGCCAACCTGCAGCCTAATTGCGTAAGTGAATTCGGCAAGGCAAAAGATTTTTCCGCCATCAATCGACCAATCACATGCGACATGAAACGCGACGGGGATTAAAAAAAAAACCACGTCGCGTACTTCCACCACTTTATACCACTTAAATAATTACTGGACAAAACATTTATAAAGATAAGTGTACAATGGGTGGTCTTATCGCACAGGGCAATCTCTTACAGACAACCTTTGGATGGACTGAACGAGAGGAGATAGACATAGGGCTGTCTGTGTACAAAAGCTATCTTAAATAAAATTACTTAGATATTACATAAAATACATACATACAAATAAAATAATATACTAATAAATATCAAACACAAAAGAGAAAGGAAATGTTTCTTCAGTTTTTTTTTAAATGTAGGCAATCTTTGCGCACGCCTTATCTCAATAGGTAAGTATGCATACCACACGAGCTGCTTGAACCGTGAAAAATTTGTCGAAGAAGGATGTGGAATGCATACGAATGCTTAATTTTAGGTTCTCCTATGATCTCAAGGACCAAGAATGTGTGTCACAGAGGAAATGAAAGCGTTCTTTAAGATAAAAAAGACTAGAAGGATTAACGAGCACATTATATAGCAAAGAAAGTATGCGGGCATTCCGGCGAAGGCGAATAGGAAGACATTTGAGCTTGGTTCGAAATTCAGAAACATGGTCATACTTGCGCAAGCCAAATATGAACCTGATACAGAGATTTTGAAGTCGCTCAAGCTTGTCCAATTGGTCTTGGGTGAGAAGAG
Source organism: Orthosia incerta (assembly GCA_948252205.1). Lineage (NCBI taxonomy): Eukaryota > Metazoa > Arthropoda > Insecta > Lepidoptera > Noctuidae > Orthosia > Orthosia incerta. Next base: position 31,277,924 of record OX411755.1, on the reverse strand, counting down.
ATTGTGCTATCGCAATTTTAGTGATGATGGAAAGAAAGTTACGAAGGCGTCTCAGGGAGCCCGCAGACGCAAACCATTTACGACTGACCTCCTGCAGTTGTTTGGTCCAGGACAGGGTGCTGTCGATATAAATCCCCAGGTTCTTCACAGTGAGAGATATAAGAACAATGGTGTTGTTGAAAGAAACCTGGGGAAGTATCGCCCAATTAATCCTAGAGACCGTTCGGGAACTTCCCACAACAGCCACTTGAGTTTTCGTCGGATTGCTCTTCAGCCCAAACTCAGTGCTCCAGTAACCAATTCGAGCCAGGTCCGTATTAATAGTCCCAATAGCGTCTGATAACTCGCGGAGGGGCTTGAGTATAAATTTGGAGGTCATCAGCATAAAGGTGGTAGAAATAAGATAGCCGTTGAGTGACAGCATTAATAAAGATTGCGAAAAGTAGAGGAGATAAAACGCCACCCTGCGGCACACCGAGAGGTGTGACACCAAGAAGAGAAAGATTCGTCAAAGCAAATACTCTGCCGGCGGCCAAACCGTAGGTAACTATGAAACCAGTCAATTACCGAAGGAGAAATGTTAAAAGAGCACAGGACGCCCAGCAAAATGTCAAAGTCAACCGTATTGAAAGCATTGCTGAAGTCAAGTAGAACAAGTACAGTTAACTTTCCCATTTCCATGCCTGATCTTATGTCATCCGTAATATGCACAAGTGCTGAGGTAGTGCTGTGTCCCGGACGAAAACCAGATTGGAAGGGATTTAGCAGCTTGTGTTTGGAAAGGAACGAGCTGAGCTTTAAACAGACTCCGCACTAAGGTCGGCCGTAGCAAAGACAACTTCTAAAGGTGGGGGTTCTCGGATGGCTCCAACCATCAGTGGTTGTGCGGCATCTCCCCGCAGACCATGGTCCACCTTTCGTCTTGCACGGCCTGCCCTGTCACCTATGCATATGGGGACGTTAGGACTGCGTCGCCGGATGGTCTTGCTATATAGACTTACTAATATGTACCAAATATTTACTATGACGGTTACGGTACTAACAGCTGGAAAACTTAATAGCTAGTCTACTTATTACCGAGTAGTAACATGCGAATATTGGCTATTTGCCGAGCTATGTGTTTGTTTGGACATATAGTCCAAATAAACACTGACTACCCATTTCGTACACTAGGTGGGTAGTCAGTCCGCTGGTCAGATTAAGAATCACGCTTGAGACCTACTACTCGATTTAATAACTGTGCACCAGAAGCTGCCACGTCTCTCTGACGTTCGACTCTCGCTATTTGCGCACGAGAAGAACGCGTGGCGCCGCAAGGGTATGCAGGAGTGGGGGCGAAGTGCAGACATTTTGACTGTGTGGTACTATCACATTCAGCCGTCAACCAGGTTCGTTACGTGTTTGAACCCATAAATCCTCTTTAAATACAAATATCTATAGAACTAGGAATGAGACAATGAGGTGAAGGAATCAAGCCCACAACTCGCAGTGGAGAAGCTCTCCACCACTGTGTTTATTGGATACGGGGGTAATTATGGCATTCGGTCAATGATTAAACCGGAAATGAGTCAGTGCGAAGAGACCATCTTTATATCACTTGTTTACTTACGCAAAAATGCCCATGCGGGGGTGATTAGATATGTAATACAAAAATCCCACTATTCCCACTACTGGTACACTGAAAAAACAATTGGGGCTTACGAACTTTTTCTTACTAGCAACAAAACTAGGTTTCATTGTATTATTTTGTTAAAATTTATCATCTTATAATTAAATATTTGCTCTATATTTTAAGTACTTAAATCCTAACATTTCTTGTATTCAATCCCTATCCCAATTTAATCGTGATCGACGCAACCCTTCTATTCTTCTTTCATTGGTACTTCTGCATTAGTCTTACCGTCCCACGCTTTGTGTCTACACAAAGCGTTTTGGGAATACGTTCATCGTGCGTACAACACTAAGGAGTGGAATTCCCTGTCAGAGTCTGTGTTTCCCGATAGCTACAACCTGGAGATCTATAAGTCAAGAGTGAATAGTTTAGGTAGTTCTAGGCAAGCGTACTTCACCGTCAACAACATCATCGATTACCATCAGGTGAGATAGTGGTCAAACGCGAGCCTAAGAATAGGGTAGTTTATAGAATAAATATTTTTGTCCGACAGGTAGATTAATAAAAAATATTGGAAAAGTAATTTTTTTCTACACTTTTCTCGTAAACATAAAGTGACGACGATATAATGCGTTGAAATATCGTGAAACGTCACGGCGCTAGTGCACTTCTTTATACTGCCTTAAAACTAACTATTCTAACTTTAAATTTTTATTGATTTGGTAAAGCAAAAAATACGGGTCCAATATTATTTGATAATCTCACTGACGGACTAAATAGAATTCTCATTTTTCTACCCAGGCAACATCCCTATTGTTATCTCAATACTAATAGGGATGTTTCCTGGCCTTTCATGTCTCACACACTTTACATCGTTTTTTGATGTTTATTTATTTATTTATTTATGTACACACAAAAAAACACTTTACGGAGAAAAGATCAATCAACTGGGGCAAATGGTGTTGTGTACACCATTTAATAAGATTAGTGTGTCGACTGCTCTTGAGAAGTCTATAAACTATTTTAAGCATACCTACCCATGCAGTGTGCGTACCCTTTGGCTACTTAGGGTATTTCTTTTCCAGAAAAATAAGCCAATTGTTTATGTATAATGTCAAATAAGAAGTCAAAACAAAGTGTCAAAAAGCCATCAAAATTATGATCATATCATTTTATTACTGAATTTGACTTAATGCTGAGTACCAATGTTAACATTTTTAGGGGCGCGTAGCTTACCTATGCCTATATACAAAAAAAAAACAAAAAAAAATAAGAATAATATACAAATATATATAAAAATTAACAAATATACATGTATTTTTTTCAAGAAATTGTAGATGTGCAACATACCTGTTTGTTTACCGACGCTCGCGTCGTTTTTGATGTTGTATTCTTTAAGATGTGGATGCATTACCGTATGGATATGGACCTTTGTAAGTATAAAATACACAAGATTATTATACTTAGCTATTTCCGTCAAAAATAACACCTTCTCTCTAAACCTAGGAAGATTCTCATTGATGTAACTACTATACATATATGTATTAGTAGGTATTCCATTCACAATTTACAAGAATGTCGGGACCAAACAGTTAGCAACGACATTCTTGCAAATTGTGATTATAATCATGAATATAGCCAATGATTATAAAGAGGAATGATTTTTTTGTTTGTTTGTACCCAATAGGCTCCGAAAATACTGGACTGATTTAAAAAAAAACTTTCACCAATAGAAAGCTACATTATTCCTGAGTGACATAGGCTATTTTTTAATCCCGAAAACGGGTCCTGTGGGGTGGTCCACGGGAACGAAGCCGCGGGCAACAGCTAGTCATGAATATAGCCAATGATGATGATGTTAATGTATTGTTTTAACTGCAGAGTCTTTACAATTTGTTACAATAGGTAATGTTAAAAAGATTGATAGAACATAGAACTAACCACGAATCATACTTGACTTCAGTTGTTAATATCCTCGATACAATTGCCGCAGTCACGGAACAGATCTGCAGGGCTCACCCGGGACCCTACAAAGTTCCACAGATGAACGCGGAAACAAAACTGTCACACGTATATCATGAAAGACGAGACTAAAACCGTGTTAATCCTTCCTTAGGGTGTTGTGTTGATCCCGTTGGTATCGTGGTCGCAAGCGTGAGGGCCTGGATTCGATTTCCAGGTTGAGCGAAACGTGTTATTCGATTCTTACATTAGGAGTTTCTCAGTAGCAGCCTGGACTTTGGAAGTTGGTAGTGTGAAGCCCTTGGTCCTCGGAAAGCATATAAAGCCGTTGATTCTGCACCGCATAATCGCACGTCTATGATAGTAACGGAACAGATACCTAGTGTACCTGTGTTTACGCACACAGCTGTGCACTATAATATCTCCTGCATATTTGGCAAATCTCCGTCGAGATTGGGCACCGAGACCGGAATTCAGTTGGAAGGATTAGAGTGTTCTGTTACAACACCAATCGATCGCCGTCGGTCGCTATAATAGTATAGTAGATTGTAGCCGATAACTTTGGCTTTGATTTTACCCACGCCCGTGTGCCACTACCGTGGTGCCAACTGAAAATCAGCGTCTGACACCTAGCAAATGCCGAGTTGGTAACCCTTTCGCTATGGTCACGCCCAGCGCAATTCTGGAACCTCTATTGTACTTTTTTACTATTCTTCCCTGTTAATTTGTGATTGTTGCTGTTGTGTTGTGATGTGTCTTTGTCGAATATTTCGTTTCTATTTTATTTGGTGTAGAAGGAACTGTCGCTTGACGATGACTGATTCATTCTACCTTCGATTGACAACAGATCAATTGTTGTGGAAGCGGCTTGATCAGGGATCGTGGCAAAACCCCTCCTCGATCAAGTCGCTTACAAAAGTATAGGTAATCTAAAACTTATTTTTCTACTTCCAGTTCCGGTCCTTATTCTACGTCGTGTTCTTCTTTTGGATTGTTTTAAGGATGTATAAGCCAGATGCGAAACCGAATGACGTCGAGTCACGGCCTCATGAAAAACAATACGTAATCGTGTTCATAAGCATCATCATCATGATAGTCATAGAATGCTTTGTCGCCATGTTTTCTATTTATCTAGCAGTGGGACTTTACTGCGTAAGTATTCTTCTTTGATACGAGTACCGAAATCTGTGAAATTATTATAATAATTGGGCGGCATCACGAATTAACTTTCTGAAGATGGAAGGCGCCGTCAAAGCCGATTCAAAAGAGATGGCGAGATGATTTCAACGGGTACCATGAGGATAGCAAAGGCTATGAAAAAAATAGCTTATGTCGTAGTAAATATGTTAACCAGTCAGCAATGTGGTAGTCGGGCTTTCACATGGGTACATTCAAGTATGGCTTCACTACTAGTGGAGCTTACTTGCACCCCATAATTATTCCAACAGTGATGAAAATATTCAGAAAGATGAGACGCCAACTGATTGCTAAAATGTTAATGAAATAGATATCTGTCTGTACAAAACAGCCGTCGCATCGGTTACACACACACGCCAGTTATCTGTATATTATTACAATAAAACTGATTTGCATCCGTACGTCAATGCAAGGTTCAGTTAAAAACCTATGTACCTACTTGTTGCCTGGCATTTTGCTGAGATGGGCCTTTTTGGCGCAACCATGACGCACACATTCAATATTTTATTTTCAGGTTGTTCTGTCCCACTGCAGAGCGGAAGGCCTCCACTTTCCTTTCCCTCCCTTCCTTCCTGTCCTCCTTTTCCTTTCTCTTTTTTTCCCAAACATTCAATCACGTTTTTGTTTAATATTATACTATTTATATTTTTGTTTTTCTGCACAATAATGTGTTGTCTTGTCTGCCTATGGTATGTGCTAATTTAATTTATATTCTTTCTTCAGACACACAGGTTGGTCCAACTGAGCTGCTAACAACTTACTTATTTTCTTTACCAGGATTCAGCGTACCGAATCGAGCAATTCTTAATTGGTCGTTTCTGCACATTAATGGTTGAAATTGGCGCCTTAATATTACTGCTTTTTAATCATCACTACTATATGGCTTGGTACTTAGTATTTCTTATGATTATCAGTAAGTAAACCTTTGGATACTTACATACATACATAAACTCACGCCTTTTTCCCATGGGGGTAGGCAGAAATTACAGAACGCCACCTGCTACGATCCTTACATACTTCTTTTGCTTCACTCACATTCATACATCTTGTCATACACACACGCCGGTTATGAGTACTGCGCAAGTGCGCACCTTGCCTTTCTGAAGAACATCACCTAGGTCTATGTATGTCTTCCTAGGGCGTCCCCTCCCGGCGCTTCCTTTCACGTCTGCCTTGTAAATACCTTTCGTTAGTCGCCTATCATTCATCCTCTCAACATGGCCAAACCATCTTAACATACTCTTTTCAATTTTAGTCACTACATCTTCTTTTAAACCACAACGTTGTCTTATTACGTCATTCCTCAATCTATTATTTAAGGTTACACCACACATACTTCGCAAGGACCACATTTCTACTGCATTAATCCTACTTTCATGTCTTTTTTGCCATACCCAACTTTCACTTCCATACATAAGTGTAGGCACCAGCACGCCGTTGTGAACGGCGAGTCGAGCTGCCGGAGACATCGATTTGCTGGTCACAACGGCATGTATAGCACCATTCACTTTATTCCCTGCATTCACTCTCCTTTCCACATCCTCTTCAATCTATCCATCCCTTGTGAACATACTTAATTACTCATATATTTTACTAATAGCAATCATAACTCATAAGTGACCTATTCGGTCACTTATGAGTTAAATAGGCAACAATAATGGGTATGCGTGTGTCCCCATAGGTATAAATGTTTTAATGTTCATATGACCTAAATTAACTTTCACTGCTCCCATGCCAGAATATCGGGTGCTGAAGAGCTTAATTCTAAGCCTACGAGTACTGTACAGCAGTGATCAGATGAGGGTGGAGTTGATTCATTATTTGAAACCGAGACATATCAAAGCTGGTGCTAGTTTAAGTCAGTCACGTATATTTGCCGCACTGAAACTAACACGCTGCTGTTCTGTGCTTTTTTAATCTCTTAGAGATTAAAAAAAAAATGTAGCCAAATGTAAATAAATTAATCAAAGTCCTAAGTCCACTCACTTAACATATCTAACCGTTGTTGATGTCCTAAAAGAGACAAAAATCTTCTTTCCCGAAACGGGCAAAGCGTTGAAAATTATGATCGCTCTACCGTGCCCAACGCGCAACGCTCAAGGCGCAACGTGTACAGTAGAGTGTACGGTAGACTGAGCGATCGTTTATGAGCCTACTGAAATTAATGCATTGTGATCGGTCCTTGATAGGTGTGCAAAGTTTCAAATCAATCCGACGTTTTCAAGGGGGTGAAAATCACGTTCAAAGATTCCGTTACATTGATACATAGTTACATAGATACATGCATACCAAGCTGCTGATTGCTGATTGCTGTTTCTTACGTAAGCCTGTCGAGCTTGTGCACATAAAAACAATGTGGATTTTCTTCTACACACACGACGTGCTGTTTTTACGGCCGTGTACTGAAACAGTACCTTATTATTGCAGTTTTGGAGCTCTACTCGTTCATCGTTGTGTATAGCTATTACGTGGACCTCATAGAAGAACAAAAGGGACAGTGCATTCATGAATTGAGTGAGCCTGAGATCGTGAACTGGGTGATGCCGAAATTATGTTTCAGTTCGCGAGCTATGCGTTTTGTTCGAGATAAGCTGGGTAAAAAACAAAGTTCTACAGATTATCGAGAGCGATGTCCAACTCCACACAATCAGGAAGATCCTAAAATTTGTAGTATGTGTACCTATAGGCTTTAAAACGCCTCCATACTAACTGAGGGGGCAACAGAGTGTGGACCCAATCGATTTCAGTTTTTAGAAGTGCTACAATAAATAATGACAAATAAATAATATCTATCTTACTTTTTATCCGACTAATATTAAGTGTAAAATGTGAAAGTCTGTATGTTTGGTCATTATAGCAAGTCAAGAAGTAATTCCTATTTTGTTCAGAATTATGATAGTCAAAACAATCCGAAGTACCTACCAAGTTCTACCAAGGAACCAAAGCAATCGCCATAGTAGTATTTCCTACCGGGCTCAAATTGGCTTAATCCGTTACCGTCATTTTAAAAATGTATGAACATAGGCTACCTACTTGTCTGGCCCTTGTGCGCCACGAAGAAATAAATTCTGTATCAGCCCTTATCCACGCGTGGGAAGTCGCTACGCAGTCCCGTGGTTAGTAAAAAAGAAATTGCAGGTAAGTACTTAACGAGACAGAAACTTATAAGTCCCTGAGTTAGTAAAAATATTACTTACCTACCTTATTTGTTAAGTATAAGGTTTTTTTACCTGCCTGCTATGATCTTCAGGGTGAAGTTGGAGACCATTGAAATGTTTTTGTGGGAAAAACCAGGATGCACTGAAGAAACGGGGCAGCCCCATAAACATCCTGAACCCGTTTTAAAGCGGCCACCGCTTTGTGATCGAGTGCACTTTGCCAATGCAAAAGGGGCCTTGTGATAGGACATTTGGTAATACTAAGAAAATATTTGAGTATTAAAACATACCTAGCTTGTGTCCTGGAAAATGAAAAATAAACTTATTTACAAAAAATAAACTAACTTCAAAATCTAAACACTACAAAGTGTTCAAATCAAATCAAATCAAATCATTTATTTGCGAAATATGGGTAGTTTTTACGGTGACATTTATTTATAAGTTCTTTAGACCATATCCTGCCATGAGAGGTGTGCAAAATATTACAATAAAATTAATAAAAATTACAAAATTAATTAACAATTGCATCATCTATACATTATATAACCATATTATTGAAACAATTACTCAACTTAATTATAACATTATTTTCTGTTTTTGACACCAACCTCCGAAACAAAAGTTATTTTACACTTTTTAGTGTTTTGCTTTTGAAGTCGGTTTGTTTTTGTGAAAATGATTTTAATTTTCTATTTTTAGTTTTAGTTCACTATCATTAAAAAGTGAGCAAGTTCTATAGCAGTGTTTCCCAAACATTGTTCTGCCATGGCCCAGTAATATTCCCCTTCGAGACAATCGTGACCCACTAATTCCGAGTTACTCACCTCTACACTATCGCAGAATTAATGTAACAAATTGTCAGGCACGCGTTATCTGCTGTGATTGACTTTTTTTGACTTAATGTCCTATAACCGCTAGATGGGGCAGAGGGCGTCCACAGATGTCCTCCAACGCGATCGGTCTTGAGCTTCACGCTTCACCTCGCTACATGTCATTCCGATGCTCGTCGCTTCTGCCAACACGGTGCGACGCCAGGTTTGACGGGAACGGCCACGCTTTCTTTTCCCTTGAGGATTCCAGTCCAAAGCTTGCTTGGGTATGTGGTCGGGACCCCTTCGGAGCTTGTGGCCAATCCATCTCCACATGCGACGCTTGATCTGGCGGTCAATCGGGCTCTCGTGGCATTTCTCCAACAGCTCTACATTGGAGATGGTCTCGGGCCAGTAAATTCCGAGAATGCGACGAAGACAGTGGTTGACGAAGACTTGTATTTGGCGTGAGATGTCCTTTGTGACCTTCCACGTTTCGCACCCGTAGAGCAGCACGGATTTGATATTGGACCCGAAGATTTTGAGTTTAATCCTTCGGGTCAGTTTCCGCGATTGCCAAACGGGTCTCAGCTGCGCGAAGGTTGGGCTTTGGCGATCCGTGAAGCGATGTCCTCTTCACTACCCCGTCTCTGACACGACACTCCCGAGGTAAGTAAATTTGTGGACGCGTTCCACTGCCACTGTGCCAATCAGCAACGGTGAGTGGTTCTTCACACCAGATCTCATTTCTTGGGTCTTCCGGATGTTTATTTTGAGCCCCGTTTTTGCCGCTTCCTGGCGTAGATCGTTTAGCTTTGCTTGCATATCGGTGTGGGTATGACTCAGCAGGCATAGGTCATCGGCGTAATCCAGTCTTCCAAGACGTTGGATAATCCCCACTCTATGCCGCGGCGCCTGTTATCATAGATGCGAAGCATAATTCCATCAAGAACGACTAGGAAGAGGAGCGGCGACAGGAGGCAGCCTTGGCGGACACCCGCATGCACTGTTACGTCATCCGATATGAGGCCGTTATGAGTAACCTTACAGGAGTATTTCTTGTAAATACTCTGCAACAGACGGACTATTTTCGGCGGCACTCCAATGTCCAGTAGGCGGGACCAGATACTAGACCACTTCAGCGTATCAAAGGCCTTTTCGAAGTCTACAAAGGTTAGATAAATCTCCCTCTGCCATTCTGATGCCTGTTCCAGTATGATACGGAGAGTGTTGATCTGGTCCGTACAGGAGCGGTTCGAGCGGCAACCAGCTTGCTCCTTGCGTAGAAGAGGATCCACGGCCTTCGACAATCTATCCAGGATGATCTTGCAAAAAACCTTAGAGGGAATTGAGAGCAACGTTATACCTCTCCAGTTATCCAGTTATCGCACTGGCTAAGATCACCTTTCTTAGGAATAGTTATCAGAAGACCTTTGTTCCATTCGTCCGGGAGTTCTTCGGCGATCCAGATCTTTTCAATGAGCGGTGTCAGGACGTCGACTGCGGTGGGTAAGTCGGCTTGTAGCATTTCCGCAGTTATCAGGTCGAGTCCTGGTGCTTTGCCTGTCTTCAAAGAGCGGACTGCCTCCGCAACTTCAGAGGCTGACGGTGGTTCCGTGTTAATGTTGAGGTGCTGGGATGGTGGGGAACTGACTTGCAGCGCGTCAGGCGTCGATGTAGCTGACAAACGAAAGACCTCTTCAAAGTGTTCATGCCAGCAAAGTAGCTGCCCTTCTGATTTTACAATGAGCTGACCATCTTTGGACTTTAGCGGCTTCTTCTTCGACTTTCTGTTACCTGCCAAGGTTTTGGTAGCATTATACAACTCTTTCAAGTTGCCCGAGTTTGCAGCATGTTCACCAGCCCACCGTCTCCTATCTTTGCAGGTACTGCGATAGATTTCCTTGCGTTTCTGACGGTACTGCGTGTTAAGGTCTGCTCGTATGACGTCGTTATAGGTCTCAAGCAGTCTCAGATGAAGATTCCTTCTATCTTCGATCAGGTTCCTCGTGCGTTGTGACATCCAGTCCTCCCGAGAATGAGTTGATGTGTTCCCTAGAACGACGGAGCTGGACTCTGTATAGGCCACTTTGATGCGGTTCCACTCCTCGTCTAATGAGTCCGTAGCAGCATCGAGTACAGAAAAGCGATTGCGCAATTCCAACTAAAAACTTTTACGCGTGTCTGATTCGTGCAGTTTGCTCACCTCGAACCTTCTTCCAATCTTGCCAGGTCCTCCAGCCACACGGGCTACTGCAACCTTGAGCCGGACTGCAGCAAATACCAGATGGTGGTCGCTATCAATATCGTCGCCCCTGCGGTTGCGGACATCGAGCAGTGAAGACCGCCATTTGGAGCTAATGGCGAGGTGGTAAATTTGTTTCTTGGTGACCCCATCGGGTGAGTTCCACGTGTACTTATAGTGGTTGCCATGAATGAATAATGTTCCTCCAATGGTAAGGTCGAGGTTCTGACAAAACTCTATAAATCGCTCCCCATTCTCGTTGTACACTCCAAGTCCCTGTGTACCCATATGCGGCTCGCGGTTAGTGTTAACACTCCCAACCTTTGCATTCAGGTCTCCCATGACGATGACGATGTCTTGTTTTTTTATGCTCCTAATGGTGGCCTTGAGGGCATTGGTTGGGGCGTAGCACTGGATAATAGTGATCTTCCGGGCTCTTGAGTTGAAACGGGCACACATGATCCGGTCTGAGATCGGTTTCCAGTCCAAGAGGCTATTCTTAGCTGCATTAGAAAGGAGTAGCCCCACGCCATACTCGCGCACATCTTCCTCACTTTCTTTACCTGAATACAGCAAAGTCTAGCCCTCGGACGTTCTCAGCTCACCAAAACCGTGTCTCCTCACTTCGCTTAGGCCGAGTATCTGCAGGTTGTAGCTAAGCATTACTGCTTCTGCTTATGCTAGTCGATAGCTGACGATGATGATGACAGCCGACTAGCATAACACCAATAACCAATTTGTGTCCGTTTTTTCATGCCAAAAGTCGTCGGTAAAAGATCGGTCCGGTTTCTTTCTGTTTCGGTTTCAGGAATCAATTATTGCCGGGCAAGTGGGTGATTAGCCCACTGTGCCTTAATCCGATAGCGGGGCTGCCGCCTTAGAGCCTTCGGATGTGCTCGGTTTTATTTCGGGTATCCTCCCTAGTGAAACGATTCTGTTTTAAGGCGCAGAATATTCGCCCTTCGCCTTGCATCCGTTAGCTCAGCTGCAACTCGGGGTGGCGGACGCGCGGCGGCGCGTTTGCAGCAGGTCCCAGAGAGAACGACGGGGACGTGGATGACTCGGACTGGCTAGGGCTCTGCTTTATACGGTACTCCGCCACGAGTACAGCAGAAGGTATTTTTGGCATTTTATAGGTAATGCTGTTCTCACCAACAGCGATTCCCACCAAAACATACCCTAGCTTCTCTCCCCAAGCTATCTGCTGTGATTGGTTGAATTAATTTCTTACAAAAAATATAACCGACGTCCAAATAAAAAACACTACAAAGTGAAAGATAGTCGGTGTTCCTGTTTTTGTTTTTTCGTTTTTTGACACCGACTTTGGCGTGGTTTTTATTTAGATTGGCTGTAGATATTTTCTTATTAATAAGTTTTTTATTTTTGACATTAATTAAAGTAACACAACTAAAAAGTGAAAAATAAAAAACTGGTACATTGACCAGTTCTACGAGTATAGGCTAGGTAACCTATAATGCCCAAAATTATTTATTTATTTAATATTAGGAGAACCAACAGCTATAACAGATGGATAACAATTGTATATGAGACATAAAGCCAATTACAGGTTCTCATGGATATAAACAGAAAAATTAGCAGAAAACTTAGGATCACTTACAAGCACGACTTATCTGATTTAATAAAGAACAATATGAACTAAACACTTTTAAAAAACTTAGCATTCAGCCGAGTGCCGAATAAGTTTTAGTGGTAAATGGGTCAAATGAGAACTCTTTACGAAGAATATTAAAGTCCCTACTCGCTCGCACCATGTATGAATTTTGCCTGTAGTTAGAATAAGAAGAAAGAATGGGGACGTTGAAGCGCAGTTTATGCAGGAGATCAGGACAATCAATCTCGTTAGAAATAATTTTGAAAAGAAAGGTGCAATCTGCTAGTCGACGACGATTTATAAGTGGTTGCATATGAAATTTATTGCAAAGATTCAAGTAATTATCAGAATGGTACGGTATACGTAGCCGAAAACATAGAAAGCGAATAAATCTTTTTTGTATATTTTCAATACGATCAATATATTTGCTATAACAAGGGTTCCAAATTTGTGATGCATATTCGAGGTGACTTCTCACAAAAGAGCAATAAAGAATCTTAAGGGTTTTGGCCCTCTTGAAACACCCTGCGAGTCTCATAACGAAACCCAGTGACCTCGAAGCTTTGGCTACTATTTGCTCAATGTGCACGTTGAATAAAAGTTTGGAATCATGATATACACCTAGGTCGCGTACACCATCGCATCTCTGCAATAGCTGCCCTTTAAGATTATAATTTGTAGGGAGAGGGACCCGTTTTCTGCTAAAGGAGATAACTGAGCATTTATCAGGATTCAAATCGAGTTTGTTAATCAAGCAATAATCATCCAGTCGCGCCAGGTCAGATTGGAGAGCATTCATGTCGTCAACTGATGATATTGAAGAAAACATCTTCATATTATCATCAAAACAGAGTAAACTTGAGTTGTGGCAACACGAGTCGATGTCGCTTACATAAATGATAAATAGTAACGGAGCCATCAAGGAACCCTGGGGAACACCACTGGGAACTGAAACCCAGCTCGACATGTAGTTACTGATAACAACAGCTTGAGATCTGTTTTCAAGGTATGAAATTAACCAACGAATAAGATCCCCTCTAATACCGTTGTTAAAAAGTTTTGATTTAAGAATATTATGGTCGATTCTATCGATGGCCTTACTGTAATCGGTGTAAACGACATCGACCTGTACCCCATTGTCCATATTGTCCATTAGGAAGTCATTGAGCAAAGCCAGATTAGATACTGTTGAACGGCCCTTAAGGCGCCGATTCCCTTGAGTAGCTAATTTTAAAATGAGAATCACGTCTAAATGGCTAGTAGTATTTTTTTGAAAAAAATATATGTTATATGAGACTATTTTCTTAATAATTTGATCTAAGCAAATTTTGAGTTTTATTAGTATAACATAGTGTAATTAATTTGTAAGTTATGTCTAAAACGGACAAAAACACGACAATCACACCAAAACCGCTGTGCGTATTTTAATGAAATCAACACCATCTCAAAGATAATTTAATTATCTACATTTTGATCTGAGGCTTTTTTTTTAAAGTCATAGAATACTGTGGAAAGTACAAAACACTACAAAATTTTGGGTCGCGCGGGTGTGAAACGTGTGCGCGTTTTGTTCCCACAAGGTCGTTGGCGTTAGTCGTCGTCTTAAGAAATCCGTGCTGAGAAGGGCTAAAGGACTGACTCAGCGCTGCGTAAACTTGGTTGTAGACCGCCCTCTCGAAAACTTTGGCTAATATGCACAATTTGGAAATAGGTCTCTAATTAAATATTTCGTTTTTGTGCCCTTTTTTGTGCACCGGAGTTATAAAGGCAGACTTCCAGATTTGGGGAACAGAACATGAAGAGAGCGATTTTTTAAATAATAGGGATACTGGCAAGGCTGGAAACCTAGGTGATAGGTAGTCCGGACCAGCTGATTTAAATGGATCAATTTCACTAATAAGCTTGACTATAACATTATGGTCAATCTCGATTGAGTGTATATCTGAAGGTATGTTGGGATTTACAACTGTTTGGGAAGGACAATGAAAAGTAGGGACATCTCTGTTATGATCAAGAAAAGTAGAATAAAAGTGGGAAGAAAATGCGTTGCAAATCGATTCGGGAGAAGAAACCGTGACATCACCATACTTAAGGAAACTGGGCATTGCATTGGACTTAGATCGCTGCTTCACAAAGCTCCAAAAGCGTTTAGGATTCTTATCAATGGAGGCCTCTGTATCAGCTAAGTAGTTAGTGTAACAATCTGCTTCAAGTTTATTAACCCGCTCACGTAAATGTTTGAAGGTCGCCTTGTCAGAAAGTCTGCCATACGTCTTAAATTTATGAAGATATTTGGCCTTCTCTTTAATCAGGCGTTTGAATGCCGGAGAGTACCAAATAGGGTATGAGCTGTGAAGGACTGACTTAGTAGGAATCCCCATAGTAGCATAAAAGTAGTTTACGGCGTCATTAAGCGACATTTCAGAGAATACATTCATCCAATCAATAGCTGCTATTTCCCTTTTTATGGCCACAAAGTCTGCTTTACCGTAAATGTAACTAATAAAAGGAGCTGGAGTTAGATAAGTGTACTCGGCAAAGTTCACGTCGATACAATGGGCCGGATGATATTTGTCAACAGGTGATAAAGGCACCAAACATTCACACACTGATACAGTTTCATTACATAAAACTAAATCTAGAATCTTACCATGTTCATTTAATATTCCATTACACTGCTTTAACCCTAAAAGACGCAACTCATCATGATATTTACTGGTAATAATGTGTTATTATTTATATCCCACAAAATTCCACTCAGGTTAAAATCGCCAACAACTAAATAGTTATTAGTTGGATTGTTAATCACTATATTACATAAGCTATGGAGAAAATTTGATAATTGGTCGGAAAAAGAATAGCCACGGTTTTGCTTACACAGATAGATGACACAAATATTCAATTTAAAGTAATTTCTCGTATTAGGCTGGCGCACACTCAAAGTTACCCACAATTAAGTCTTCAGCCGAGGAGTGAAATTGCGGCTGGGGAACCACAGAAATACACTTACGGACGGCCACCAAGACACCACCACCACGAGACTGACCTGTAAGACAGTAATCCCGGTCACGACGCCACACAATAAACTGATCACCGAATAATTCCGAATTTCATATGCCATCTACCAACCAAGTTTCTGTTAATACAATAACTTTGTATGAGCATAAGCATGGTAGCGAAAGAAGGATTCAGTCTTTGTACGGAGGCCACGAACATTCTGATAATATACATGCAATCTTTTACCGTCGTTTAAAGCCATTGATTCATACAAGTTATAGCAACAAAATTATTTACATGATAACAACCGCTCAAGTAATATGAAAACACTAACAGAATAATGTCACTCTAGTCAAGTCACTGTATTTTGATGTTGACATAAATAAAGAATTTTTATTATTATTATTATTTCCTTTATTCAACTATTTTCTTATTAATTACATTTTTAAATATTTTTACAACACAAAAATAGAAAAACATTTAAAAATATAAAAAATCGAGGCCCACCGGTATCGGGAACAGGGTCCAAGCTACCGGCGGTCAGGGCTCGAGAGAGAGGAACATCCTAACAATGCGAGCCGTGTCCAGCAATACTGCTTTCTGGATCAGGGCCCTTGATCCAGCCGCCTAACGAGAGCCTCCTAAGGTGTTGGTCGAGGCTCGTGGCTATTAAGCCATTGGCTGACACGACTATCGGTACAATGATCGCTGTGTCCACATCCCACATGTCGACAACCTCGCGAGCCAAGTCAAGATACTTGATTTGCTTATCTTTCTCGGCTTTCACGAGGTTCCCGTCATGCGGAACAGTTATGTCAACAATCATTGCACGCCTCTCGATTCGGTCCACCACCACTATATCAGGCTTATTAGCGATAATAGTCCTGTCAGTGATGATGGACCGATCCCAGTACAATGCGATATTGCCATTCTCGAGAACTGGGTCGGGCACATACCTGTAGTACGACACCTCCGATGCCACAAGAGTGTATTTCAGAGCAAGTTGCTGATGTATAATCCTGGCTACAAGGTTGTGCCTATGCAAATACTCTTCGTTAGCAAGCTGAGAACAACCAGAGATAATGTGGCGAATCGATTCACCCGGGCGGTGACATGCCCGACAGATGTCAACCGTGCCACCCTTCACAATAAATCTCCGGTAGTTATTCGTCATGATAACTTCGTCCATAATTGCACAGACAAAACCTTCGGTTTCTCCAAAGAGGTCACCGAAACGCAGCCAGGCTACGGACGCTGATTGGTCTACATCTAGGTCTTGAAAGAGCGTGCAGCCGCAACAAAGTCCTCCTTGATATATCTATTTAGGAAGCTGACCACAATTGACTTATCTTTTGTGTTGAACAATGGAATCCTAGATATGTAGTTGATCTGGGTTTTAGGAAATGTAAAATTTACTTTTTGACTAATCTTATCCAAAATAACGAACAGGTTTTCATCCTTTTTTAGGGGAATGCCCTTAATTTCCACATTATTCAGCCTTGATCTCTGGTCACTTGCGGACAACTCCGACCTAGTCAAATCAATGTCCGATTGAAGAGTGCACACAGATTCCTGCAGATATGCCAGAATAGATTAACCCAATAACATGAAACTTTTAAGTTGAACCAGGGTGAACTGTTAACACCTGCGTACCCCTTTAGAGCGTACCAGTGTGATGTTATGTTATGAAATGGTGTATACAATAAACAGACATATGATTTGCCGTCATTCATTGAAGAGTTCTGATGTATATCTCCGAAGCTCTGTATCAGATCTTGATGAAATTTGAGAGAAAATGGAACCACATGACAAGCACCACCTTTCAAATAAAAAAAGAATTATCAAAATCGGTTCACCTGGTAAAAAAGTTTTGAGGTAACAAACACAAAAAATTAAGAAAATACTCTCTCTTGGTCGGTCCCTCATGTCTGAGGATCGTGGTCAGCATCAGGATTGCACCTGCAGCGGATAATCTGCCTCCACCGGTTTCTGTCCAGCGCGTCCCTTACGACCGTGTAGAATTTGGAGGCCGACGAGTCTTTCACTTGATCGGTCCATCTTGTTGGTAAACGAGCGATCTTTTGCCTTCGGTGTTCCCAACCACAACCAGCTTTTCCAAATTCTCGTCGCCTCTGCGCATTGTGTGACCGAAATACGTAAGAATGCGTTGTTGGCAAATAGTGGACAAGCGAGTCTTTATTCGGAGCTGGGTCTGGATCGATGCATTGGTGCGTTTCGCTGTCCAAGGTATTCTTAGCATTCGTCTCCAACACCACATCTCGAATGCATCAATCCTTTGTCTCTCCCGGGTTAGGATTGTCCACGTCTCCACCCCATACAGGAAAATAGGGAATACCAAGGCCCGTATTAATCTCATCTTGGTTTTGATACCAATTCCTCTCTTCTTCCATATGTTGTGCAGACGGGTCATATCATCCTTTGCCATCCCGATTCGCCTCTTTATCTCGGGGACACAGCTACCGTCATTGCAGATTTGGGAACCCAGGTACACGTAGCGGTCGACGATATTTATGCCAGGGATGTTGCAGGTGACATTTGGTTAGCTTTCCGGCTCGATCCACTATCATCACTTTGGTTTTCGCTCTGTTCACCGCGAGACCGATGTTGCCACTCTCTAATTCGAGTCTTCGGAACAGCTCTGTCATATCTTCCATAGATGTTGCCAGGAGAATGGTGTCGTCAGCATATCGAAGGTTCGATAACCTCTTTCCGCCTATAGGAAAACCCTTCTCCCAATTTTCGATGGTCTGCCGAATAATGTACTCTCCATATATGTTAAAAAGTGCCGGGGACAATTTGCAACCCTGTCTCACTACTTTTTTTGTTTGGAACATGTTGGAGTATTCAGAACCTATCCTGATGAAAGAACGGTTTCCTACGTACAGACTCTGGGTTAAAGCAACGAGGTGTGCCGGAGCTCCCATTTCAATTAGCACGTTCCACAGTTTATCCCATTGCACGCAGTCAAAGGCTTTTGCGTAGTCAATAAAGCATAGGACTACGGTGCTGTTAAATTCCCTGCTCTTCTCAATGATTTGGCGGACGTTAAGTATTTGCTCCCGCGTTCCTCTGCCCTTAACGAAACCTGCCTGCTCTTCGGGTATCTGTTGACTTAAATAGTAGTTATAGACGTCGATTAATAACATGGAGGAGGATCTTACTCGCATGAGATATTAAGGCTATATAGTCCTGTAATTTCCACAATCTTTTGAAGAGCCTTTCTTATGCAAGGGTATAAACACCGATTCTGTCCAGTCTTTTGGCCATCTTCCAGTACTCCAGATGGTATTACAGATTTCGGTGATAGCCTTTGTGCCTCGTTGACCTAAGTTTTTAAGTATTTCGGCTGTAATAGCATCTTTACCCGGTGATTTACTGTACTTGAGAGCTTTGATGGCATGCTCAATTTCTGATGGTAGGATGGCTCTTCTGTCACCCATGTAATTTTAGCGCTACTAGGCTCTCCCGTGTCGTATAACTCCGCGCAGTAGTTTTTCCAGCGCTCTAACACTTGAGTCACATTTGTAAGTAGGCGCCCATCTTTATGTCCAATGGCACAGGTTCTCGGTTTACGCGTTCCAGTCAGTTCTTTTACTTTTTGAAAAAGATATTTGGATTCGTTTTTCAGTGAGTGCTGTTCAAGTTCGAGACAGATTTCGTTGATATGGTTATCGTAATCCTTCCGGCAACGTAGTTGAACTTGGCGGCTCAGTTCTGCATACTGCTGCTGATCTTCAGTTGAACATATACCGTTCTCCTTTAGTTCACGTCTCTCGAGGATGATTTGGTCCGTCTCAGGTGCTATAAAATCTTTCATAGGGTGTTTCGCTATCTTATTATCCCTAGCTGTTTCCGCTATCATACTTTTGAGGTATTCCCATTTACTGTCGCTGTCTGTCATGTCAATCGGAAGATCCCCCATTCTCCGCTCAAAACCCTCCCTGAAGCCACTGAAGTTTATATTTCGCATATTCGGACCCACTTTAGGTTTCTGTATCATCTTTAGCCGCATTCGAACTGTTGCCACAAGAAGCTGGTGGTTGGAGCCGCAGTCAGCACCAGGGAAAGTTATGGCGTTCATTACTGAGCTTCTCCATCGCGTCCCCACTAGTATGTAATCTATTTGGTTCCTACATCTGTCACCAGGGGATATCCAGGTGTATAATCTGCGGATATGATGTTTGAAGCAAGTGTTGGTGATAGTAAAGTTCTCTTCGCAACAGAACTGCAAAAGACGCTCGCCCCTATCATTTCGTTCCCCGACTCCATGCTTGCCCGTAACACGACGAAGGTGGTCATCGTCTGTGGTATCTCCAACTTTGGCATTGAAGTCCCCCAAAACGATGGTAACTTCTCGCTTGGGAAACTCTTTAAGTGTCGCAGACAGCGTATCGTAAAAGCCCTCTATTTCTTCTTCAGTTGATTGTGCTGTGGGGGCATATACCTGCACGATGTTAAGCTTGCAAGGTATGGTTTTAATTCTCAGTGTTATTATACGATCGCTAACTGGTTTATAACCCACAACGCACTTGTTCAACGATCGCGGCACGATGAAGGCCACTCGTCTGCTGCTATCGTGTTCCGGGCCCGAAAAATACACTTTACTGCCGAGGTCAGATGTAAAGTGACCCTGTCCTTTCCAGTGTGTTTCGCTTAACCCTAGCAGGTGAACGTTCTTCCTATGCATTTCGCCTTCCACAATTCGAAATTTGCCAGGTTGGTTGAGGCCGCGCACATTCCACGTTCCGATGCGATGGGGGTGGCGAATCGATTTAGATTCATCAGTAGCTGAATTTCCATGTGGCGCCTGACGAGTCACGCGCGCATGGAAGAAAATACAGTCGAATTGATAACCTACTCCTTTTTGGGAAGTCGGTTAAATACCCATAATAACTTTTTTTTCCTGCGTGGGTAGGCGTGACAAGTATACACTCAGTTTTAGCTCCCTTATTTAAAATTTATTTAATAATAGTTATTATTTATTTTTCAAAATTTATATGTGCTAATTAACTGTAGAACCCACCTTCACTTCATAAACTCCTATCACTCACTCTACAACTTTACCACAACACTACATCACTCCTGAGCATGGACAGCAAGCTGGCGCATAGCATGGAGGAGCTTGAGAAGCTGTTTAGCTCTCGCATGCAGCAGTATGAAGAGAAGCTGCAGAAAGCTACAGCTGGAAGTGGCGCCACACACTCAGACCTTGCATCGCTATCCAAGGACTTCACTGATTTTAAGTCTTTTGTTTGCAAAACGCTGTCGCACTTCAAGACACAAATTGGACTCATCTCATCGAGCCTGGACAGTCATGAGACAGCTATGAGGAGAAAAGTGTTGCTATTCCACGGTATCCCCGAAAGACCTGGTGAGAAGCTGTGCGACACAATCCTCCAAGTCATCTCCAAGCAACTGAAGGTTGATGACTTCAAGTTAGACTTCCTTATTTTGTGCCACAGACTTGGAGCCTCTCAAGGTAAAACTAGGCCCGTGCTGGTGCGTTTTGGTGGGATGGAGCATCGTCGGTTGGTTTGGGACAGTAAAACCGCACTTAAAGGCAGCGGGATCACCATTTCAGAGTTCCTAACGAAAACACGACATCAGGTGTTTATGGCTGCCCGCAAGCACTTCAGCGTCAACAGCTGCTGGTCTGCAGAGGGAAAGGTTATCGTTATGACGCCTGACAAGACTCGCCGGAAAATAGTATCCATGGGTGAGCTTCATAATTTAATTGCACTATTTCCCGCTGCAGCCAGTGCTGATACATCTGAGGATCCTGAGCCTGCTGCTTCCACCTCGCCTGCTGCTGCCGCATTGCCTAAGTCCGCAACCCCTAGAGCGAAGGTTGTGAGGAAGACCCGTCGCTAAGTTTGTTGTTCATATAACCCCCGTGCATAATATTTTTATTCGACCACTTTGTAATGACTTAATAGTTTTTCATTTCTGTTCATCTACCCGTACAATAATATTTGTTGTAACATCTTTTTATTAACTTTACACTAATGTCTGCCGGTAGATGTTTTTATTTATATTGTTTACTTTTCAAATCGTTTCAAATCAATGAGGAAGGAAAATCTATGGAGACGGCCTATTCTACTATATGAAGAATAGTTATACACATATCTATCAAATCGACACACGCATGTCAAAAAGCGTTTTGTCTCTTTTTAACTAACCAAGAACTACATATGAAAAGAGAGACATCTAAATGTTTGTCAAGGACTAAACTTGGTAACACTTTTGTGTGACGTCAAAATCATGTCTATGCGTGGCCGGTCGCCATGTTGATTACCGAGTAAAATTGGTAGTTGTGTGCTGTTTATGTACGTTTATCTGTGTAGTTGTGCTGTCAAACAGTTGCAAATGGCCTACCTCATTGGCCAATGGGCAGCCATCTTAAGTTCCCGATTTATGTAGGTATCACGCTAATTTCGTAGGTATGGCAAGTCCATAGGTTTATAAGTCAGTGTTTCAAATCATTGTCAAATGTCATCAATGACATGATGACATTTGACGTCTGTCAATATTTTTTATTTTTATTTATGTGTTTTACGTTTCGTTGCACTTTGCGATTTTGGTAGTCTGTACCCATTTGTTATGATGAGTGATATTCTCGATTGCTAAGTTTATTTTTCCTTTCATTTCTCAATTTTATGACTTCTTTAGCTTTAAAATTATGTTAAAATCTCTTCCAAATACAGCGTACAGGTGGTTTGTTAGTTGAGCGCATTCAAAATTTTTTTTTTTTTTTTTTTCTTTTGATTGTTATTATTGTTTTATTTATTTAAAGTTTTATTTTATTTTATTATCTATTTGCAAACTATGATCGATGGCGATTTTGATGATGACTTTTTCTCATGTTCTTCCTCTTCTAGCAGTTTCCTTAGTGCGTCGAGCGGTTCATCCTCTCCTCTGACTCTTGGTGAACAGATTTCCTCTTTGTTTTCACTCTACCCCAATAACCTCAACATAGCTCACATCAATGCTCAGAGTGTTCCTAGCCATTACTCTGACCTTCTGGCTTCCATTAACTGTGCACATCTAGATGCTTTACTGATCTCTGAGTCTTTTCTGAAACCTTCGCTTTTGTCTGTACACTATGCACTCCCTGGCTTTGTTCTTATTCGTAATGATAGAACGGGGAAGGGCGGTGGTGGTGTTGCCATTTATTTGCGAGCTGATATTCCTTACAAGGTTATCAGTACATCACCATCTTCCTACTCGGGGTCAGCAGAGCATCTGATTTTAGAAATCACTTTGCATCGCTCTAAGATGCTTCTTGGAGTGATGTATAGTCCTAACCTCAGTATTGATTACTTTGACTCTTTCGAATCCCTTTTAAACGATATGTGTCCTTCTTATGACCACGTAGTTCTGATGGGTGATTTTAATACTTGTCTACTTAAAAATGACTCTCGTACTCGCAAACTTCAATCTCTTGTATCTTCTTTTAATCTGAGTATTCTCCCTCTTTCCGCTACTCATCATTTCCCTAATTGCACCCCTTCTCTTTTGGACCTCATGATTGTTTCAAAACCTAATAATGTGTCGATCCACGGTCAGCTCACGGCTTGTTTTTCCTATCACGATTTAATTTTCATGTCTTACAAGATTCGTCCTCCTAAGCGCAAGCCATCATTCTTTTTCCTTCGGAACTACAAGGGCATAGATCAGGAGGCACTGCTGCGGGATGCTGGTGTCATCGATTGGACGGATGTTTTTGAGAGTTCAAGTATCAACGAGATGGTTCATATTTTCAACTCACAAATATTAAGCCTTTACGAACGTCATGCTCCTATCCGCAGAGTCAGAGTAAAATATTTGCCGGCACCCTGGCTCACTCCTGCTATTAAGGAAGCAATGGCAATTAGAGACCGAGCCAAAAGGAGGTTAAAGCGCCGTCCTTCCGAGCACAACCTGAGTTCGTATAGAGAGATGCGTAATCGCTGTAGTCGTATGTGTAGAGATGCAAAGAGACGCTACTTCCATAATTCTCTTGACAACCGGAACTCCTCTGAAGTCTGGAAGTTCTTGAAAACTGTCGGCATTGGAAAGTCCCCTGCCGCTTCTAGCAAAGGCATTGACGTGTGTGCTCTAAACAAACATTTTTCACTCCCACCCGTTACGTTGGATCCACACGTCAAATTATCTACATTAAATAAACTTTCCGTTTTGCCAGTGCCGCGGTGTTCGTCTTTCGATTTCAGTCCTGTGAGTGAAAGTGATGTCAAAAAATCTATTTGTGCTATCTCCTCCTCCGCTGTTGGTAATGACGGGCTTTGCTCAAGAATGATTTCTCCTATCCTCTCCACATTACTGCCCGTTTTGACCCATATTTTTAACTTCTCCTTGTTTTCTTGCACTGTTCCCGATGCTTGGAAGCTAGCCCATATTATTCCACTATCCAAAACCCCTAACCCGGTCACACTGACCGATTTCAGACCCATTTCCATCCTTCCTTATCTTTCCAAAGTTCTTGAGCACATTGTCCATCAGCAATTGTCTCTGTTTCTCGCTAGTAATGATCTTCTTAGTCCTTTTCAATCTGGTTTCCGGCCCGGTCACAGTACTGTCACAGCTCTTTTAAAGGTTACTGACGATATCCGCCGGGCTATGGACCAAAAATCTCTTACTTTACTTGTACTTCTCGATTTCAGCAGCGCTTTCAACTCTGTTGACTTCGATATCCTTCTTGGTATCCTTAAATCTTTCAATTTCTCCTCTTCCACTATTGATTGGTTCAACTCCTATCTTGGAGGCCGCTCGCAGCGGGTGCACCTCGACGAGACTTTTTCGGATTGGTGCTCTCTTACTGCGGGTGTGCCACAGGGTGGCGTTCTCTCTCCTCTTCTCTTTTCTATTTTTATTAACTCTGTCACTAGAGTCATCTCGTGTAACTTCCATCTCTATGCTGACGACTTGCAGCTTTACCATCATTTTCAAATTCAAGATGCAGAAGCCGCTGTGTCCGCCATTAACAGTGAACTGGAATTGATTGGGGAGTGGTCGCGGTCATTTGGGCTGCAAATCAACCCTAAGAAGTCTCAGGCCATGGTTATCGGCGGTAGGCATATGCGAAACAGGCTTGATGTTGCGGTGCTATCTCCTCTCAGTTTGAATGGAGTTAAAATTGAATACGCCAGAACGGCTAAAAACTTGGGGGTGATCATGGACTCCTATTTATCATGGACTGCACATGTCGCTGAAGTCAGTCGCAAGGTGCACTACACTTTCCACTCGCTGAAGTGCCTCCAGAGCTTTTTGCCCTTGAACACCAAAATTTCCCTTGCCCAAACTCTTATTCAGCCCATCATCGACTACGCCGACGCCTGTTATTTGGATGCCACCGAGGAGCTTTTAAATAAGCTCGAGCGCTTGCAAAATATATGTATTCGTTTTGTTTTCAACCTCAAAAAGTATGATCATGTTTCAGGCTTTCGCAAAATGCTCAAGTGGCTCCCTATTCGACTTCGCAGGAACTCTCGGATTTTGTGTCTGCTATTTAACGTCCTTCACAACCCTAAAACGCCTTCCTACCTCCGCGAACGCTTCTCCTACTCCCGTCCTTCAGATGCACTTTGCAGGTCGCATCTTAAGCATCTCCTTGAAACACCTTCCCACACTACAGACTTTTACTCCTACTCCTTTACTGTGCACGCGGTGCGGTTGTGGAACTCGTTACCGCCTGATATTAGGGACTGCAAAACTCTTGCAGTTTTTAAAAAGAGAGTGAAAGAGCATTATCTTTCCATTCCGTCTTAGTTGCATATAATTTATGTATTATTATTTATAATATTAACTAGTATTTATTATTGTAATATTTATTTTATTGATATGCATGTATTTAAGAGTATATATTAATTATTTATACAGTATTTATCTTTTTTATTGTGAATTGTTTAATATATTTTCTTTTTACTCCCCTCTACACACGTTGTCTACATATCTTTTTTTTTGCAACTCTCCTCTCGCAGGTATGCTGGAAGAGATTTCGTTAGAAATAAGCATACCTTTGTACCTATTTTCTGTTCCTTCTTTTTGTCTATGTATTATGTGTGTGTACATTAATGGTTAAATAAAAATAAATAACTATAAAAAATTCGCAAAGGAGTTCGGTTAAGTAAGTCATAAGTAATTTATTACAGAACAACATAAATTGTGTAGAAATTTTGTACAATTATTAAAAAGATATTAAAAAAATAAAAAAACATGTCAAGGTAATAAAAAAGAAATAAACAAATAATAAGTCACATATAAAAATTGCAAATTCAAAACAAAACAATATGTATCCACATTTCATTTAAAATAATTATTAATACACTAATAAAACAAAAGCAAAAAAAAAAAAAAAAAAAAATGTTTATTTCATCAACTTATGTAAATTACATTGTTAATTTTGAAGTCACCTTTTAAGCAAAGATTTGCTTGCATTAGGTGGCTTCGCTCCTCCAGATTACATTAACTATACATATGTGTGAGAAAAATAATAATAAAAACAGTAGATAATTTTGAAAAAATGCCAGAAGACTATAGGGGTGTGAATGTTGGTGTGGAAGGTGTGATTTGTGTACTTTTTGTTTAGTCTAGCGACAGTTTGTATCTGTAATTATGTGATTGTATGGAGCAGAGCCTCGATTTCTTTGTAGGTTTTGCTCCTCAACCATTCTGTGAGTGTCTTTTTGCAGTCGCGGTATGTCATTGGGTATATGGTGAGAATTTTGTTGAGGAAATTGTATAAGCGAGAGGATTGCTTTGTGAATTGTCTTGTAGCGAATGCAGTTTTGACTGGGGTTTCTGGAGCTACTTTATTCTTCCTCCTAGTTTGTATTCTGGAAGTGACAAAGGGAAGGGATTTATGTTTTTTCAAAGTTATCAGGAGGACATAGAGCTTTCTAACTGACAAGAGGTTCGAAGTTGAGTATAGGGTTTCAGTGGAGAATAATCGTGGTTTAAAATACATGACCTTCAGTAAAGCTCTCTGTGCCCTCTCAAGTTCCAAAAACTTTGTTTTTGATGCTCCACCCCATATTGGTAAACAGTACGTCAGTATGGTTTGTCCAAGAGATACATAAATTTGCTGGATAAGATCTTTAGTAGCCACGTGCCGAAGAGTTTTGAAGGTCCAAATTAATTTCCTTTCATTATCAGTTCTAGATGCAAGTGCCACGATAGTCTTTGGTCGAGCATAACACCAAGGTATTTAGTGCTACTTACTTTACTAATTTTTAAACAAGAACAGTTGGTGTCAGGGGAGTCTGAGCAGGTATGTATTTTAATCTTCTATCTTGAGATGGCTGAGTACGATTGTCAATGGAGAAACAAATGTAGTTAGTCTTTGAGACATTTAAAGTCAAAAGGTTACGTTCGAGCCAGGCAGCTATCTTAGACAAGCCACATTCGGCAGCATGACTGACGCTGCTCCAACTTTCACCCGAGAAAACAATTGCTGTGTCATCAGCATAGGAGAATATGTGTGCACCGTCAATTTTCATGTTACAAAGGCTGTTTATATAAATGAGAAACAGCGTCGGGCCGAGCACACTTCCTTGTCCCACTCCGTATGTGACTATTTCTTCGGAACTAGTGACTGATCCTATCTTAACTACATATCTGCGTTCGCTTAGAGATTCTTTAAAGAGTTTTAGTGGTATTCCTCTTACGCCAATGCCTTCTAACCTGCGCAAGAGTGTAGGGACACTGACTGTGTCGAAGGCTTTTTTTAGGTCTAAAAATACTGCCATACACTTATGACGACTGTCCATATTTTTTGTGACTACAGATGTAAGTGCCAAGACCGCGTCTTCTGTAGACTTACCCTGTCTGAAGCCAAACTGTGAGGGCGAGATTAAATATCCATATAACGGCAAATCTCTCGAGACTGCTGCAATCGCATGTCTGTTTATTGTTTATACCATTTCATAACATAACATCACGCAATGAAATTCGGGTAATCTATTCTGGCTTTATAGGAAACTTACTAAACAACTTGCCTATTAGGTAGGTACAACTAAAAAGTGAAAAATAAAAAACTTAAAAAAAAAGATACTACCGACTTCCAAATAAGAAAACTACAAAGTGAAAAATAACTTTATTTTTGGAAGTCGGTGTCCATAACGCAAAAAAAATGGTACCTACGAAAGACAGCATGGCAGATGATGAGGGGTCGTGGTCTCCTGTTGCTTAAAAAGGCAATGGATGCTTCCATCACAAAAGACACCAGAACTTCAAAGCGTGGCAAAGTATGTCTAAAATACAATCGTTGTAGCATGAACCACTTAGATGTCAACAGTGGCAGCATCAGTCGATGAAGTATAATATTAATTCGCGGTGTGAGACAGGCAGATTTCCAGGACGAGTCATTTCTCCGAAACTGTTCACTTCTGCATTGGACTTCAATGTTCTGGACTGGAGAGGGCAAGACATCAATGTTAATCGCGAGTACATCACTCAACTTCGGTTTGCCGACGATAGGTATAGTGGTCATGGCTGAGACCATGTAGGACCTAAGAACAATGCTCGATGACCTCAGTACCTAGAGCTTCCGGAAGAGTGGGTCTTAATATGAACATGGACAAAACCAAGGTCATGTTGAATGCCCATGTTACACTCACTCCTGTCAAAATCCACTACAACACTCGAGGTTTTGGATGATTATGTCTACCAGGATCAACCACTTCAATTAGATAGGTCTTACTTCGAGAGGTCAAACGTCGAATCTGACTCGGCTAGGTAGCGTTTAGGATGTTAAGCGGTATCTTCTCATCCAACTTACCGCAGTGTCTCAAGACCAAAGTCTATGATCAGTGTGTGTACATACAGGACTGAAACGTGGTCGCTCACAATCAGCTTGATCAGAAGGCTTAAAGACACCCAAAGGGAAAGGGGGGCGGGGAGAGGGCTATGCTCGGAGTTTCCGTGCGTGATTGAGTCAGAACTGAAGACGTACGCATGTGGTGTATGGGGGAAATTCTTCGGGCGATGTCGGTAACCCTGGTTGTTACCAACAAAGCCTGAAGAATTGTCAAACTTAAGTGGCAGTGGCCAGGGCACATTGCTCGCAATGCGGATGGTCGATGGGGCCGAAAAATTCTGGGGTGGCGACCGTGAACTGGAGGACGTTGCGTTTGAAGACCTCCCACTAGGTGGACCAAAGACCTGGTGAGGGTTATGGGAGTCCTCTGGATGCGAGACGTCCAATGTGGTGACACTTGGGGGAGGCCTATGTCCAGCTGTGGACGTATTTTGGTTGAAATGTTAATAATACAATTTTAAACAGTTTTAGTTGTATGTGTTATAACTTTGTTATTTTTTTATTCCTAATAGTTTTGTGTTACTTTGTTATTTTTTTATTCCTAATAGTTTTGTGTTACACGTGTTCAATCAATTTTGCCAATATTTTTTCTTATTTTTTGATTAACAGAAGATTTAGTTTTTTTTTGTGTTTTACATGTTTTAATTAAAACTACGAGTGCAAAAAGAGTACTTGTTTATGTTTAAAATATAGGTACCTTACTGGTTTTAGTAAAATTTTGTCATTTATTTAATTTTTAATAGGTTTTTTACTGAAAAGAAAACAAATGATTCGTTATTCTATATTAAATCACAATAAAAAAAACTGTAGAATGTGTGCATTATTAAATAAAAAAAATACATTTATTTGCTTTATTAACGCGTTTTGAATCAACGGATCTATAAAATGCTGCTACGGACCAATCCGTAGCAGCATTTTATAGATATGATTTTATTCACATGAACTCATCAAGACATTCGCAATAACTTTGACACAAATTGAGATAACGGTTTTATTTATTATTTATGTATTAAAACTTTATGCAAATGTACAAAGGCGGACTTAATGCCTTAGGCATTTTCTGCCAGTCGACCTTAGGGTGGTGCAGAGATAAAAAAAAGGCAGGTGCAACTAAATTAAAGGATAAATAGAGATAAAATATATGTCGGGTTTAGTCAATAGTACGGACGTCAAAACAAATCACAAGCACGCCCCTAGCGGCAATCAATAGCAACTACGCATTGGCGCGCTTTTATAAGCACTTGCGAGGTGCGGAATACAGCAGTTGCGTCAGTTGAGTACTGGCAGCCGTAGAGCTAAGACGTCGTAGAATCAGTGTCGATCCGTAATATTAGTAAGCAGGAGTGTAACTTGTGTCTATTTGAATATACTCAGTGTATCGAATAATTTGTGTGATTTCATTTTCACGATTCACCCACCGACCTGCCCGCACACGATGTCTTAACCTAAGGGAATATTTCCCGACTTCCCGATGGTTTGCATCTATCGGCCAGCCTTGATGCGACATCAGAATTGGGATTCGATCGTGCTAATGAGATCACACGTAAAAACAAAGCTAGTGAAAATGTCGGTTACATTCTTGCAAAAAAAATCGTGGTGTCGGTTGTGACTACCCTCGAAAACAAAATAATGAAAATAACCAGTCCGGAACGGAGCAGTAAGGAGGCTAGTAACAACCAAAGAGCTGGACAAACCAAGGAGGAGCGTGTGGACGTGTGGAAAGATCCATACACACGGATCTGTATGCCAATCTGGTGAGTCGTTTTCATTTTGTTACGACTATGGAAAAGTGTGTTCATTATTCAAAATTCTGGTTTTGTTTACGGTATGGCCCATGTCAAGTCCAGAATCTCATGTTAGTTATCGCTGGTCAAGTATTTTTCTACTATCACTGGCCATAACCCTTGACTGGCCTTTTCCAACTATTATTGTTTGGAAGTTAGAACGATATGGTGACAGTGACGTACCTACCTTACATTTCAGTCTGGAAATTATGACAATTCTAAATGAAATATTTTGTTTAGTTTTGTAGTGTGATAGTTTTATGTAGTGAGAATTAACTAAGTTTGAGAAGAAGCATAGTATTCTTTTTTTGTGGTTGGAAACTATTTAAAAGGTGGTAAACCCTACCAGACCTCGTTAATTGCGACTTAAAATGCTATGGCATTCATTGGATTATCTAAAACCCACATACCTACCAGGACACTTAGGACCCTGTAATGTGTGGTTCATGTCCACAATAACCCATTTTGCTGTGCCGGTTTAGTTTACTACACCGCTGCACTGGTTAATTTCCGTCAAAGCTGTGTATAGTTAAGATAACTGTGAACATATATTCTCGTAATGTTTTTCACGTTTCAGATACCATATTGCGTCGCAGTGGAGCCTCTGCTGCAGGCTAGAGGTTCAAATGCTGAAAGCGAAGGTTGACGTGTCAACATCTGAGAGGTTGAGACCGACGGCTGGCTAGCAGTTCGCAGTTGGTAGCCGAACGTTACGAACACGCGCAAGTTTGGAATGGAAAACTCGGTGAGTCGCTTCCATGTTATTTCGATAGTGAGGTCGAATGTTCTCTAGTGAAGAGATGCTAGTTCGAGCTTTAAGAGTGTTCATGTTTGACCACTGAGTTGGTCGTGGTTACATCTAGCACTATCACTAGGTAGTTAAGACACACTTGTAAGCAAGTAGTTAATGAGTTTCCTATTGGCGGTAGTTTCATCATTTGGTTCCGTACGAACTTTAGGATTTAATATCCCATAAGAAGATGAGCTATCTAAAGTGACTTAACAACTAGTCATTATCAGTGGCAAAGCGAGTTAGTAAAGTCGTTGGGCGAAGGCAATTGTATCGAGCTGGTAACGGTACTGGTCATTTGCGTGTATTCGGAACAGATCTTATGTTGCGTAACGATTTACAACCACTGTCTTCAGATCTGAATTCACTTGCTTACTTTCAAAGTAATATTATGATAGCAGTAGATCTCGCGATCGTTTTCCTTACATGAAAACTGAGATAGAGAACGATAGTAAAGGGTTACTGTCAATGATGAGATTTTAAGAATATTGATCCGAATTAATTCGTAAAGCTCCTTCACACGAGCTATTAAGACGAAAAAATATCGGGCTTAATTGTTCCCCTGATATGAACAGTCGGTATGTTCCAAGATCTTTGAGTAAAAAGCGCGAATCTTGTGAGAAGGATCCCCGATCACCAAGTTCCTTGAGAATTAGATGTCATAGTTAATGACAATGGTAGTGAGACCAAATCTGATAGCTTGTACACTTGTCATACTCAGAACTTTGGACTGCACCTCATGAGTAACATGTGGCGATGGGTCAACGAAGAAGTTTCATGAGTTGAGTGTGCATTGCTTTTGAATTATGGTTAAGAGTAACAGAATTTTTACAATAACTTTGTTTAGTTGTTGAACTTTTTGATCGTTGGACCTTTTTCTAATGAAGTAGAGAATCTCTGGAAACTAAATAGGCCCTGTATTAAGTTCACGATAGGTGATTATGACAGGACGGTGATCGTTATACACCGAAAGCTTTAAATAGGTACGCTTAGAACCTACAAGTATGCACAAGGTAGGTTAGGGCAGATGCCAGCGGGTCATGTACCAGTCGATGTTGATGTCAAACGGATTTGATGATAATGAGCAAGCTTAAGGTGTCGAGTGATTCAGTCTATCGAACGTATTACGTTTGACCGTACCAGTGGATTCTGGTGGAGGTCGGGGTCTAGAGAGAGACCGAGAGACCGTTGTGAGAGCAATATAATTGCTGGTCGGCTAGAGAGCCATGGCGTTGGAGGTTTTACTCGAGGGTTTCTATAAGCTTGGCAGTTGTTGCTGCAGTAGAGTTTTAAAGTTTGTTTGGAGCGACTAGTGGTACATGGCCCAGGGTAACGATTTAGTTAAAGAGTAGAGTTCTCAAATTTTCACGAACCCAATAATCTAGTTTGGTCAGGAGTAGCCGAGCGTTGTGTGGCAACTGTGAGCCTGAGTGGAAACTATGAGCCTGTGTGGCAACTGTTGGCCTGTGTGGCAACTGTTGGCCTGTGTGGGAACTGTTGGCCTTTATGGCAACGATAGGCCTGTATGGCACCTGTAAGTCTGTGTGACACTATGGCTGGTGTCAGACAATTCATGTTTGTGTTAGGAACCTTACAGAAAGTTCCTATTGAGTCATGAGGTTAAAGGAAAGTAAACTCGCACTCACGCGTGTGGTGAGATCATGTTAATGTTGATGACGTTCGAATCGTCAAGCCCTCATTACGAAAATTGAAATAATTTTGATTTTCTAATTTTGATTACTATGCTTAGATCGTGTTGGTAAGACACACAAAGCTCGAGTACCAATTGAGATTGTAGATGAATTAGATAATGAATTGACGTAACATATGACAGACTAAATCTCTGTGTGAACAGGTTCTGAGTTCAGAGAGTTGAGTTGACTCGACATCGTGGGGATGTGCGAGTAGAGCAATTGTGATTGCTAAGAGAGCTATGTTAAGATAGCTAGGAGAGTTATAAGATAGCTAGGAGAGTTATGAGATAGCTAGGAGAGCTATGAGATAGCTAAATATCGTGAATAAGATGCCTGTTGGTTTCTTTTTCTTGATTTGATTTGAGATTAATGACTATCAGTGGTACTTGAACTTTGTAATCACGAAAATTGGGTGCTTTTAGGTACCAAATCGATGATTAGGTTGATTTTCTTTAAATTGGAAATAGAATTACTCGTTCCTTGCAATAGTGAACAGAGAGATTTAAATGATCATGTTTGATTGTTTCAAAATGTTTCCTCACTCTAGTGTAGGATGGGACGAGCAAATACTGTTTGAAAATTTTGTATTTTTCAGAAAAACATCCCTTGTATGATGGGAGATTGCCAGGATGGAGTGGACTAAGACGACGTGTGGTGCAACACGAGGTGACCATGAGATGGCATGGAGCAAGGACAAGAAGATGATGCCTGCGGGTGATAGATTTGGGGATCTGTCACCTGAGAGAGGCCCGAGATGGCGACGTGTGTGTTCCACGTTCGCCTCTTAAGAGAAATTACGGCCTAGAGAACACCATGTGGTTTTAGTCAGTAGGAGTCTGACAGACCCCTCAGCTTTCCCCAAGGGCTGAGGACATCCATTGAGGATTTCCACATGATTCGATACACTGTTAAAACCTGACAATGAGGAACAGACGAGGACGCCTGTCTCGCAGGATGGCCGTGTCGGGTTTAGTCAATAGTACGGACGTCAAAACAAATCACAAGCACGCCCCTAGCGGCAATCAATAGCAACTACGCATTGGCGCGCTTTTATAAGCACTTGCGAGGTGCGGAATACAGCAGTTGCGTCAGTTGAGTACTGGCAGCCGTAGAGCTAAGACGTCGTAGAATCAGTGTCGATCCGTAATATTAGTAAGCAGGAGTGTAACTTGTGTCTATTTGAATATACTCAGTGTATCGAATAATTTGTGTGATTTCATTTTCACGATTCACCCACCGACCTGCCCGCACACGATGTCTTAACCTAAGGGAATATTTCCCGACTTCCCGATGGTTTGCATCTATCGGCCAGCCTTGATGCGACATATATATAAAAAAAAAATATATAAGTAATGGTTTTTCGCCGATTCTGAAAAAATTGCTTTTTTGACTTAGTGCAGTGTTGATCTGGGTGTGCGATATGCTGTCGCGACACTTTTTGTAAATAATGATGTGTTCTGCAAAGTCGTACTACATTATTTTATTCTATCGTCAATAGTTTTTGCAGCGCACGCGATGTAAAGAATATTTTAGGTATTTTTTTACACCTTGGGTTACATTATTGTAGTTTTCGTAAGGATCCCTATTTTTTTGAAAATATAATATAGCCTATGTCACCCGGGGATAGTGTAGTTTTCCAACAGTGAAAGAATTTTTCAAATCGGTTCAGTAGTTTCGGAGCCTATTCAATGTCAACAAACAATCAAATCTTTCTTCTTTATAACATTAGTATAGATATACACACACCGGCAAAATTAGCGGCACAAAATAAAAAAAACCGGCCAAGTGTGAGTCAGACTCGCGCACGAAGGGTTCCGCACGATTATCGCAAAAAACGGCAAAAATATCACGTTTGTTGTATGGGAGACCTACTTAAATATTTATTTTATTCTGTTTTTAGTATTTGTTGTTATAGTGGCAACAGAAATACATCATCTGTGAAAATTTCAACTGTCTAGCTATCATCGTTCATGAGATACAGCCTGGTGACAGACGGACAGACAGACAGACAGACGGATCGCGGAGTCTCAGTAATAGGGTCCCGTTTTTACCCTTTGGGTACGGAACCCTAAAAAAGTTGACCTTTTTAAATACATTTGTTTTTTTTTTAAACTTATATTAGGACAGGATTCTTAACTTAAAAATACACCTTTTAAAATAAAAAAATAGTTCGAATTTAATACATTTTGTGTGAGTAAAATGATTTTTTGTGAAAACTGCACATTGTTGATTGTTTAAGGTTACTTAGCTAAGTTAAAAAAGTTAATTAAAAAACATTATACAATAAAATTTATATCACATAATATGGAGTGTTTTCTCCACGTTCTTTTAATAAAGTTTTCACCCGCCTAGACATGTTGAGAATAATGGTATCCATTGTCTCGTGTGATTGTCTCAATCATGCCTGTACAACGGCACTTCGCAGTTCACCCACATTGACAGGTATAGGTATTATGAATTTTGCCCTTCGTTTTATCAGGTCCCAAACATGTTATATAAGATGCATAACTAGTGTTATCACCGGCTATTCCAAAACTGCGATATTGTCATTTTTAACATAGACCGAAGTTGAAAAAGTGGTATGTGGCTGAGCATTATCCTGGATCAAAACGAAGTGACCCCTGATAACAGGGCAAATCATATCACATTTTATTCTTAAATAACATTTCTACAGCGATCTTCAATACGATCTTCTCTATCGATTACCACCAAGTCCGTACGAGCTCCAAAACATATCCTACTTGAATCCAATATTGTTCCTCTACCATATTTCACAGTAGTTTAAAAAATTAACAGATTATGTTGTTCTTAATCATGATAAAACATTTAATGCAGTCCATGAATTACATTTAAATGACTTTCACTCTCATCACTAAACAATATTTTACTCCATTAGTCCGTTGGCCAAACTCGATGTTATCTAGCAAAAGTTATACTGTTTCTAAGGAATGTGCCTCAAGTTTTGGACCTTTGGCGGGCACGAACGAACCAAAACCAGCTTCCTTCGACCTCCTTTGAACCGTAAGCTCACTTACTTGCAACAGTAAGTGAGCTTACGGTACGAAGGAACTTGAACTTCCTCCAGCTCATTTCAGCTTGAACGGCCTTTAAACGCAGGTTTTAGCGAACGCGAAGCTGAATGAAACGATTATTCTTGTTAGAAGTACGGGTTTTCTGCCTTCTCCTGATTTCCTCACAAAAACTTTAGTCT
This sequence comes from Orthosia incerta, assembly GCA_948252205.1. NCBI lineage: Eukaryota > Metazoa > Arthropoda > Insecta > Lepidoptera > Noctuidae > Orthosia > Orthosia incerta. Next base: position 31,242,018 of record OX411755.1, on the reverse strand, counting down.
CTCTGAATCATTGAAAACTGTAATAAATGTTGTTTGAAACCGGTAAACGATGTGTTATGCACATCATCTGTAGGTTTGATCATTTCTCCTAAACTCAAGCGCCCTGGCCCTCTCAGTTTGGATTAAGTTAACCACAATGGCATCCTTAACTTCAAAAAAGATCTAAACGTTAAAAATAAAACAAATAATTCAGTATATCAATGAAAATATTTCGAAATTTTAAAACATATTTGTCGGGTTTAGTCCACGTCTCTGGTCGAAACAAATCGCAAGCATGCCATCTATCGGCAAAGCAAGAACAACTACGCATTGTCGCGCTTTTTCTAACACAGGACAGGACAGGTTTAGGGACAGCTGAATATGGAAGTTGAGTACTGACAGCCTTAGAGTTTTGACGTCGTAGAATCACTGTCGATCCGTAATATTAGTAAGCAAGATTGTTACTGTAACTTGTGTCTATCTGAATATACTCAGTGTATCAAATAATTTGTGTGATTTCATTTCACGATTGACCCACCTACCTGCCCGTACACGATGTCTTAACCTAAGGGAATACATCCTGACTTCCCGATGGTTTGCATCTATCGGCCAGCCTAGATGCGACATATTCATAAAGTGGCAATAAGCAAAATTCTCTCAAGACGATGTAACTTCGAATAATGTTAATACAATCGCATGCAAGGTGATGTTCAATTCTTGTTATCAATTTGGCATAATTGGTTTTATTATAAAACAAAAGAACAACCAGCCCGAAACAGTAAAAAAAAGTTTTACGATATATTTTTTCTTGTTCGGCTAATTTTGCTAGTGTGTGTAGTTCGCTTTTCAAGCAGTCGGTGTTTTGATTCTTTGTTTAGGGTTGCTCCCATACCGTTAAAGGGGGACGTGAAAAAATTGACCTACCACATCGAATCGGCTATTGTTGTTACAAATATGTGGATGTCTCTAACTATTCTCAATCTCATTTTTTTTTTCTCTCTTAATTAGACTTTTTACAATGTTTTTGAATCATCTTTATAGCCCTTTGCTAAGAATAGTTACAGCACTGATAACAACATTTGTGCCACTTGTTAAATTTAGTGTTATTAATATATTTATTTTGTCTCTAATATTGTAAACAAGCGTCAACAATGGGGTCAGTCCCATTGTTGACGCTTGTTTAAAATATTAGTCTGTAACACAGATTTTTGCCTAGCTCAGAAGTCAGGGCTTCAATTATTTTGGTGTAAACAATTTGTTCGTCAATAAAAATATTTGATTTGATTGATTTGAGTGTTGTTAGACATTTTTTTTATTAATTTGTTTTTTTTTTACCTTTGTATAGATTCTTTTACCGATTGTTTTGTGAATGTGTGAACATTGTAGGCCTTCTAGATTTGTAGATGATTGTTAACATTTGTTTACTTTTTATTTCGTTTTACATTTTTTTTTTTTTTCATTTCTTACGACTTATTGTCGGCCCTACGTTGTCCCCCCATATCCAAGTATTAATGCTGTAACATGGAAATATTATAAAACCAAACCATTTTTAAAAGAGTAACCATGGAGTTTCTTGCCGGTTCTTCTCCATAGGAAACGACTAACCCGAACCGTGCACCTTTAGTCGACGTTTTTTAAGTGCCCATGTAGGCCTATGTAAAATATTTATTTTTATTTTTGTTTATACCTCGCTAAGTAGATGAATATATAGTAGTAGTATATTTTGTTATAAAAGATATTGGAAAAAAAATAATTAGAAGCCACCAAAGTCAGCTTATTTTACAGAATTTTGTGCCAAATAATTTTTTAACTGCCCATAGACCTGGAACTTGAAATTTGGTGATAAAGTTTATTATTACGTATATTTTACTAACAAATACCAATATATGGATAAATCTGATGTTTCTTTGAAATATCCTTATTTTTCCTACTATCTTTATTTTGCGATTTGATACGGAACCCTTGTGCGAAGTCCGACACGCACCGGTCGGTTTTCTTTTGAAGTCTGTAAATATAATAACCTGTACTTATAATTCGTAGACGTAATCGTTACGTCTTCATCAGAAATATCTACAGACAGACATAACGATAAGGCTAATACAATATACATAGTTGTAGTAACGCTATCTACTTGACAAGATAGAGTTACCTACTTTTAATTAAATCACACTCGAGATTGGTGCCTAGATACAAAATTCTACTTTCACAATCTAAAAACACACCCAAAAAGAATCGAGGTTGCTACAACCGAAATAGTTATTTACTAATGGTTCATTGGTCATCCGTTATCGACATCGCCCTTTCATATCCATATCAGATAACTGATACTCCGCTAAGTTATTATCAGAGACAAACCCAACAAAGCAACATATTTTTAGAACACTGTTCACTAATTTTAAAACTAGTTAGTAATATTTTGAAAATAGAAACATTTGGACTGTGGTTTATAGTATTTTTTTTTAATTTGTGGTGTTAGTGAAATAAAAAGTCATGGCTATCGAGCTGCCACGGTACAACAAATGCTGTTATTGCATTCCTTTAAAGATTGGAGTATTAATCATCGGATATGTTTCCATCGTAAGTGCCTATTTTTGAATCTAGTTTTTTTTTCTATTCCACTTGAAGGAGAGTTCTCCTGTACAATAATAATAATAACGTTTATTGAATGTCAATGACAATGTCCTGTCTTCCCGTGTCTTCTCTAACTTTACGTATAGACTTTCTTTATTTAGCGCCATCTATCTTTAACCGACATTGAAAATTCTTTTTTGTTTGAAAGAGTTTGTTCTCAAATTGGTCCCATTTCAATTTGGTGAAGATTTGAACGATTTAGAACTTCGGCGATATACAACAGAACTCTTCAATAAATGACAGCAAATCTCTCGGCATTGTTGCAATAGTATGGCTGATTATTTTTTAAACCATTTCATAATAACATCACGCCAGTACGCTCTAAAGGGGTACGCAGATGTGTACAGTTCACCTTGATACACTATCATTTCACCGGTTATGTTCAAGTTTCATGATATTCGGGTAATCTATTCTGGCATTATTATGTACCTTACTACAGAACTTGCCTATTACCTATGTAACGCAACTAAAAAGTGAAAATATAAAACTTTTTACAAAAAAATATAACAGACTTCCAAATTAAAACTCTACAAACTGAATAATAACTTCATTTTCGGCAGTAGGTGTTAAAAAACGACGAAAAAAATCAGGAACACCGACTGCCGAAAAAGAAGTTATTTTTCACTTTGTAGTGTTTTTATTTGGAAGTAACTACTTAAGTTGTATTTTTTTTAAAACCTTTATATCAAAAAATCAGACCGACTGCCAAAACAAAACACTACAAAGCGAAAAATAACTTTCTTTGCCGGAGTCGGTGTAGAAAAACGGAAACAATAGGTACCTACCAAATAGACACGGACTTCAGAATAGAAAATTATTTTTCGCTTTGTAATGTTTTGTTTTGGAAGTCTGTTTTGTTCTTTTTTGTGTTTTTTATTTATCTTTTTTTAGTTTTGGTAGATACCTACCTCCAATTACCAGATAAATCATTTATAGCCAAAGTACGTCTTATGACAATTCCAATAAGCTTTGGGCACGACTAGGATACATTATTTTGTTCCAGTGCCTTCCTTCCGGCTTCATCAGATCAGTTCGATGGTACCATTTCATCAGTACCATTTATTTAAAGTATTTGCTTCATCACAGTCGGTAACTATTCGAGATATCTTATACCCGTAACATACTTAGCATTAAGGAGTTCCAATGGCCATCTGCGGTTTTCTTCATCAGTTCCACTTCACCTAATGATACTTTCTGATTGCAAATGATTGCATTGTTGATGAAAATACCAAAATCGCTCAAAAAATATATATATGCCTACAACATTTGTTGAGGACTTTCCCCGATTTCTCCAGGATCCCCTCATCAAATCCTGACCTGATAACCATGGGACCACTTGAGACGTATACCCTTTCAAACAAAAGAAGAATTTTCCAAAACAAGCGTGTTTGAATAATCGGGGAACATACACAAAAAAATAACAAAATAAAATTACAAATTTAAAAAACCTCCGATTTTAATTTTTATTTCATGCTTTTTAAACTACATATATCTAGAAGCAGACACGCTTCAATCGACAATCTATTGAAACACGTAATAATGACACGATATCTTGCGAAAAATCCAGATTCAAAGAGTAAAATGCGTATAACTTTTGAACGGCTAAATCAATTTTATTCAAACATAGCTAAGAACACTCTCGGCAAAGTCACCTTTCAAACAAAAAAAACGAAATCAAAATCGGTTCATCCGTTTAGGCGCTATGATGCCACAGACAGACACACAGATACACAGCAACGCACGTCAAACTTATAACACCCCTCTTTTTCCGTCGGGGGTTAAAAATAAAATATTACGACGAATTTAGAACCTCCTTCTTTTTTTGAAGTCGGTTCAAAAGTATTTTAATTTAGCAATAATTGTCCCGAATTCGTCGTAAACATTATTTTAACAGGGGAATTATAATTTACCCTGAATTCTAAATTATTTGGCATTACAGTTAGTATTATTTCTTATAAATTTTCAGATTGCATCCTGCATGACCCTCGGTACGATTTCGTATTCAATCTTCAGAGTGTCGGAATTCGTGAAGAATAATAACAACAAGCCTAACCCTGAGCATCCACCTAACGAGGTGTCGAAGGCAGCCCTTGGCCTGTACCTCTCCTTCGCCTACTACCTACTAGTTTTCCTGTTCAGTTTTACAATCAGTCTTATTTTAGTTATTGGAACTCACGCTGTAAGTAACCTTTTTGATGGATTTGTACCTATAATATTTTTTTGTTGTACAACCCGGCCGCAATAACTTGACACCTGGCTTGAAACTCACTATCCCGCGAGAGGCCCCGCTCGCTCTCGTTCTTCAGCAAAGAGTATGTAACACTAGGTTTATCCTTCAGTAGCAAAGAGTATGTAACACTAGGTTTATCCTTCAGTAGCAAAGAGTATGTAACACTAGGTTTATCCTTCAGTAGCAAAGAGTATGTAACACTAGGATTATCCTTCAGTAGCAAAGAGTATGTAACACTAGGTTTATCCTTCAGTAGCAAAGAGTATGTAACACTACGTTTATCCTTCAGTAGCAAAGAGTATGTAACACTAGGTTTATCCTTCAGTAGCAAAGAGTATGTAACACTAGGTTTATCCTTCAGTAGCAAAGAGTATGTAACACTAGGTTTATCCTTCAGTAGCAAAGAGTATGTAACACTAGGTTTATCCTTCAGTAGCAAAGAGTATGTAACACTAGGTTTATCCTTCAGTAGCAAAGAGTATGTAACACTAGGTTTATCCTTCAGTAGCAAAGAGTATGTAACACTAGGTTTATCCTTCAGTAGCAAAGAGTATGTAACACTACGTTTATCCTTCAGTAGCAAAGAGTATGTAACACTACGTTTATCCTTCAGTAGCAAAGAGTATGTAACACTAGGTTTATCCTTCAGTAGCAAAGAGTATGTAACACTACGTTTATCCTTCAGTAGCAAAGAGTATGTAACACTAGGTTTATCCTTCAGTAGCAAAGAGTATGTAACACTACGTTTTTTCAGTAGCGTTAGCAATGTTAGCATCGCTGTTACCGTTGCACGTAATCTTTCTTGAGTTTCGGAGTCATTCGTTTGCTGTTATAATTATTTTTGTTGAGTTTTTGTTATCGTTACGTTTGGACCTTTTATTTGTTTATTGTTATTGGATTTTTGTTATTATCGTTACGTTTAGACGTTTTCTTGTAACTGTTGTGTTTAAAATTATACGATGGGAAAAACCATACACAGCAAAGAAAGGGCGTTGGCTTTTTTTGAACGTGAGAAGGAATTTAACAAATTCGTGATTCCGGACCCTACCAAAAGTGCAAATGAAAATGATGAGCATGAAAAAGTAAATAAAAAAATTATGATTCCGGTGGATCAACCGATAAATAGAACTTGCGCTGCTACTGGTGTCTGGTAACATCAATTACACCGGTGCCGAGTACTTCGACGTCTGCCCATGAACTGAACCGTCAACACCTGGCAAGAAGAGAAAAACACGAAAAAAAAAATCTTGGCAATTTCGAGTTAGGGCCAATTTCACCAAAGAAACTATATCGCGAGTCGTTCAACTAAACTCAGTTTATGCAAATACAGCGTTCTGATTGGTTGAGACCGCTGAGAAACTACCAATCGACGCGCTGTATTTGCATAAACTGAGTTTAGTTGAACTAATCGCGATTAGTTTCATTGGTGAAATCGAGCCTTAGTCGCTCTGAGAAACATAGTCAACAGTTTCTACACTGTCAAAAAAAACCGGCCAAGTGCGAGTCGGACTCGCGCACGAAGGGTTCCGTACCATTATCGCAAAAAACGGCAAAAAAATCACGTTTGTTGTATGGGAGCCCCCCTTAATTCATTTTATTTTAATTTAATCATTACTATTTTTTGAAGTGAATATACTACTAAATATTCTGTGAATATTTCAAGCGTCTACCTGTTTCCGTTATTAACATCGAGCAAAAAACAGCATAAAAAACGTTTGTTGTATGGGAGCCCCCCTTAAATATGTATTTTCTTCTGTTTTTAGTATTTGTTGTTATAGCGGCAACAGAAATACATAATGTCTGAAAATTTCAACTGTCTAGCTATCACGGTTCACGAGATACAGCCTGGTGACAGACGGACAGACAGACAGACAGACAGACAGACAGACGGATCGCGGAGTCTTAGTAATAGGGTCCCGTTTTTACCCTTTGGGTACGGAACCCTAAAAAGAAGTCCTTACGCTGAAGAAAATATTGGCTGCTGCAAAAAAGGATTTGAATTTTCTAGGTAAGTGTCTTTCTCTAATATTATTTTTTTATTCTAACAACTACCTACGCCAGTAAAATCGGATATTATTATGTGTCAAGGTGGTCTTAAATTTGTTTTCTTTAGAATTTTTACGGCTGACCCGGTTATGCTATGCAGTTCTCGGAAATATTATACAACAGACAGTATTCCGAGAACTGCGAGCCGGCGCTCTGTCTCGCTGGCTCGACTACTTTCTTGCATTAAGTCCACCACTCACGATTTTATTGTCTTTTTATTACTATATAAATAATACCTGAGGGGTGACCATAAGCTCTTAGAAAGGTATCAATTTGAGATCGAATAAGGGACAGATGTATCTGACGTGTATACATCTGTCACTTACTCGATATCAAATTGATACCGCTCTAAGAGCTTATGGTCACCCCCCTGGTCTAAAATTTTGATATTCGAATATTTTTAGTAATACGACGAGTAAATGAACTTAAATTATAAAACATATTACTCTTTTTTACAGGTGAGAGGACAGTTTGCGGCTTATCTTAAATAATCAGTTGGGATACAAATTTAAGAAATGCAAAACTGGGGCCGAGTTATTATATAAATGAAAAGCAAGACAGGCGATTACCACGACGAGATAGACACAAAAAAAATTGTTTAGTGGCTCAACGAAAAGTTGTTGCCAAACTTGCCTTCAAACGGTATAGTTGTAATTGATAACGCGCCGTATCATTCAACGCAATCTGGAAAAATACTTTGCCAGTCATCACTCAAAATTGAGATGCAAAGCTGGCTTACCAAACATAATATCAGTTTTGATCAAAAGATGACGAAGCCAGAATTATACCATATCATACGACTAAATAAGCCAGAAAAAAATGTGGTAGACGAACTGTTGAGGGAGCATGGCCACGAAGTTGTACGTCTGCCACCCTACCACTGTGATCTAAACCCAATAGAAAACATCTGGAATTTAGTTAAACAAAGGGTGGCAGACAAAAATATAGATCAGTCTGAAAGACTTATTGAAAAGTTGACTAGAGAAGCAATAAAATAAATTTCAGACTTTATTGCTTCTCTAGACTGGACTTTATTGCTTTCAGAAGACTGGACAAAAGAAGTGAACCATGTCCAGAGACTGGAGGAAGAATACTGGGTCAAAGATCGACTGCAAGAACACCACGACAGGGAATTAATTATATCTCTTGGAAAACGCAAAAAACGCGCTTGGTCGTGGAGTTGCGGAAAACAGTCCGTTTTAACCTAACCTTTTTTTGTTTTTTTTTTTTTGGTTTCTCTGGGAAAAATGCATTACGCATCATCCTCCCTCCAGGGGAAGGGAGGGGTATGTGGGACTCCCCGGTTTGCTTCCGGTATTCCCACTAAAAAACCCAACGGCACTCCCGCATCGTCTTAGTGGAGGAGGACTGGGAAACCGGCAGAGCTTTTACCTCCAGTCCCCCGCCGACGACTGCCCGCTGTCTCACAGCGGGCCCCTCATGCCCCTCTCAACGGAGGGGCCCGGGAATGACCGCGAGTGCTCGGCCATTCCCTCCCGCGGGTGGTGATGTGCAATGCGGGCGAAGGGGCCCCCGCACCTGTCGCCCGCGTATCACCACCTTCGCCTCCTTTTGCGATTTACCACCCTCGCAAAAGGAGGCGACCGCTGCCCAGACCCGTCGCCTTCCAACATGGCGCTACCCACGCCAGGAAGCGAGGGGTCCAGGCCCTCCGACGCGCCGTAGTCATGGCACGCCGGAGCTCCCCCTGTGACGAGTCGGGTCTGTGGCCCCGTCACCTACCACCTTTCGGCCGCAGGGGACAGGGACAGCGGCAACGATACACCGACAGTCCTCTTCCCCTGCGCCCCCACCGCGTCCGCCATCTGACGGTGGCGGCCCCGTTGAGGCCGCGGAAGGTAAGGGAGAATGGCCGAAGTCACACCGACACTCCCCTCCCCGCCGCGGCCCCCCGCACTCCACCGCGATGCCCCCCCCCCCATCAGAGGGGGGGGGGCATCGCAGCCCGCTCAGTTGCGATGCCGCTACAGGCGGCACCCGCGGCACCGCAACTATTGGACCACTCTTCGTCGGCTTATCGCCAAAAGCCTAGACGAGCGGCCACCGCCAAGGTTCCTCTTGGCTTCACCGTGGGTTTCCGCCACCACGGCTACTGAGCCCCCCCGCCACGACAAGGCGGGAACCAATTCGGGGGGGGTTTTAACATAACCTAACCTAACCTAAATCTCTTGGAAGAGAAGAGATTCGAGTTCTTCTGAAAGTGAAAGCGAAGAAGAGGAAAATGACAGCGAATTATCGCTTATTAAATAATATGTCTGGTATAGAAGAGTTAAGTTACGATTCGTCATAATTTTAATAATAAATTAATATAACATCCTTTTTTGTTTTATTTCCGTAAGTAATTAATTGTTTTACCTACTTAATGTGTAGGTACTAAGTATGAACTTGAATTTAAAAAAAAATACATTTGATAAAAATATTGAAAATTAATCCCAAAATATACTCTAAATAGTTTATTACTGCTCCAGTTCGTAATTAAGCAAAAAATACTACATTCATTATTAGTATACAGATGTTTTATCTTATCTTAGTCATAATTTCAGCCGAATGACGTCCACTGCTGGACATAGGCCTCCCCCAGGCGTCGCCACATTGACCGACCCCGTGTATGTCTCGCATCCAGCGCCTTCCCGCAACCTTAACCAGGTCATCGGTCCACCTAGTGGGAGGCCTTCCAACGTATCGTCTTCCGGTTCGCGATCGCCATTCCAGAACTTTTCGGCCCCATCGGCCATCCGTTCTGCGAGCAATGTGCCCTGCCCACTGCCACTTAAGTTTCGCAATTCTTCGGGCTATGTCGGTAACCCTGGTTCTTTTGCGAATCTCCACATTTCTGATTCGATCACGCAAGGAAGCTCCGAGCATAGCCCTCTCCATTGCCCTTTGAGTGACTGTAAGCTTCCTGATAAGGCCCATTGTAAGCGACCACGTCTCAGAGCCATATGTCATCACTGGCAACACACACTGGTCATAAACTTTCGTCTTGAGACACTGTGGTAAGTTGGACGAGAAGATACCGCGCAACTTCCCGAACGCTGCCCAGCCGAGTCGGATTCGACGATTCGACGGTTGACCTCTTTCTCGAAGTTTGCCCTACCCAATTGGATCGTTTGTCCCAGGTAGACATAGTCGCCCACAACTTCGAGTGTAGAGTCTCCGACCTTGATAGGAGTGGGTGTAACATGGGCATTCACCATGACCTTGGTTTTGTCCATGTTCATTTTAAGACCCACTCTTTCGGCAGCTCTACTGAGGTCATCGAGCATTTTACTGAGGCTCTCCATGGTCTCAGCCATGACCACTATGTCGTCGGCAAACCGAAGGTGAGTGATGTACTCGCCATTAACGTTGATGCCAAGCCCTTTCCAATCCAGAACCTTGAAGCATTGACATCCTCCAGCGCAGCAGTGAACAGTTTCGGAGAAATGACGTCTCCCTGTCTCACGCCGCGCCGGAGAAGAATTGGTTTCGAGGTCTGATCCTGAAGACGGACTGACATAGTGGCGTTCTTGTACAAACACTTCAACACTTCAATGTACCGGTAGTCGATCTGGCACCGTTGGAGAGACTGCAGTACAGCCCAAGTCTCGATCGAATCGAAGGCTTTCTCGTAGTCCACAAACGCTAAACAGAGAGGCAGGTTATACTCTTCGGTCTTCTGTATAGCCTGCCGCAGCGTATGTATGTGGTCTACGGTGCTAAAGCCTTATCTTAGTAGGTAATAAAATTATAAATAGGTAATACTTAGGTTTTTTAATGGATAGTGATATCCTTCCCTGTCTAACGTATGGCTCACAAACTTGGACGTACACAAAACAGGTGAAAGAAAAAATAAGAATATGTCAAGCAGCCATGGAACGATCCATCCTAGGACTCCGAAAGAGAGATAAGGTACGCCACACCAAAATAAGAGAGAGAACAAAACAAATTGATTTTTTACTACACTCTATGAACTTGAAGTGGAAATGGGCAGGACACTTAGCTAGAATGGAAGACGCCCGGTGGACCAGAAGTGTCGTGGTATGGAAAGGACCAATGGGAAAAACAAAACGAGGAAGACCATTTAGAAGATGGATCGATGACATTAAAGATATAGCAGGAGTCGAATGGCAAGCAAAGGCGAGGGATAGGCCTTTACCCTACAGAGGGGTTCTCATTCAATTAATTGAAAACTTAACGATATAATAAATGATCTTATATAATAATAGTATAAAAAACTTATGATTAATACCAAGTTTAGTTTATATTTATACAAAACAACAATATTAAATAATTATGCAATTACTGATTATAATCAACGAAATGTAATAATTTTACTAAATAATGATTAGATAAATGAATTTTATTGCATGTAAATAATAATATTGTAAAATGTGCATGTAAATGAGAATCAATAAAAGGCTAATTTATTTATTTATTTAATACTTAGGTTTTTAGTTAGGTTAGGGTTTTCATTTCAAACCTCGCCATACGGCGGAATTTCAATGGAACTAAGTTTATAATGGAAATTGTTATTTTAGTTGTAATACACTCGCGAGCAATGAAAAAGTTCCAGTGATATAGCACCAAATTACTCCTAAACGGGAAAGGCTAGCTTAATGGCGCATGCAATATTGAAGTACATTTCATCATCGTAAAAACAGCGCATCAGAATATTACCAACTAAAAACGTAAATATGTGTTCAAATTTTAAATTAATGGTTTAAAAAATTGGGGCCATTTGGCAAATAAAACCAAATCTCTAAGTAGGGGTTTTATTAAGTGTAAACGTAGGTTTTGATAACTCAGTACTTGCCTGTGTGGCAGTGCACAGGCACCGACCAGGTGCGGCAGCGCACAGGCACCGAACAGGTGCAACAGTGCACGGCACCAACCAGGTGCGGCAGTGCATAGGCACCGACCAGATGCGGCAGTGCACAGGCACCAACCAGGTGGGGCAGTGCACAGGCACCAACCAGGTGGGGCAGCAGTTCATAGATGCCAGCCAGGAGGAGCAGCTCATACGCAGCACATCTCTTCAATGCGCAGTGAAGGAGCCATACGGGCGGGCTCCGCAAGCTAGAACTTGGCGGCCAACTGGGCTTGTTTTCTGCAAAAACTCGGATCAAGGTTAAAATTACGAGGAGGCTTACTCCCCGCATTAACAAAAGAGTCTAATTTTAGTTGCATCTCATACTTTGCCTCTCTGATAGAGGATCAAATAACACGTTCCTTTATTACAGCTCGGTCTTACCTGACCACGACTAATATAACTATGAAAGGTGTATTTATTATTGTCAGGTTCACACACACACAACACAACACTCAGTGTTTACTTTTAGTACCTTATCCGATACATGAGTCAAGTACTGTCCATGTTTTGTGCGAATAAACGTGACACCATCGCGATTTAGTACGTCAGTCCCTATGATCCGTCGGCCCTTTCCTTTTTCTTGTTTACATTAATGATCTCCCTTTTATGATGGCCAAATTATCGGATATAATTCTATTTGCTGATGATACTTCGCAAATTTTTAAAATAGATAGGAAAGATACGGATGTCTTACATGTCAATGAAAGTCTTATTGTTCTCTCGGAATGGTTCGCAGCTAACAATCTTTTACTGAATGCGAAAAAAACAAAATGTCTAAAGTTGTCTTTACCAAATGTACCTCAACGTGACCTAAATCTAAATCTTGACGGCAAAAATCTTGAAATAATAACGGAATGTATTTTGTATGTCCGAAAAAATCGAGGGCTTTTCAAAAGTAGAAGTGACTTCCATAATTTAAATACACGCAGTAAGCACGAAATTGTAATACCCAAATTCAGATTAACGAAAACTAGCAAGTCTTTTCTTATAAACAGTATACGCTTTTATAACAAGTTGCCTAAGTCAGTTATAGAACTGACCGATGGAAAGTTCAAAAACTACATCAAACGTGTCCTTATTAAAAAAGCATATTATAAAATCAAGGACTACGTTGAAGATAAAAAATTTGGCTTTGACACCCTCTGCGCATGCGGCTTCCCTGGTAACTCATAAACGGCACAAATATATGGATATCTCTAACTATTCTCAATCTCATTTTTTTTCACTTTTAATTAGACTTTTTACAATATTTTTCAATCATCATTATAGCCCTTTGCTAAGAATAGTTACAGCACTGATTACAGTATTTGTGCCACATGTTAAATTTTGTGTTGTGTTTTTTTTTTTTTTTTACCTTTGTATAGATTCTTTTACCTATTGTGAATGTGTGAACATTGTAGGCTTTCTAGATTTCTAGATGATTGTTAACATTTGTTAACTTTTTATTTCGTGCATTATTTTTTTGTTTGTTTTTTTGTTTCAATTTCGTACGACTTATTGTCGGGCCTACGTTGTCCCCCCATATCCAAGCACTAATGCTGTAACATGGAAATATTGTAAACAAAAAAATTTAAAAGAGTAACCATGGAGTTTCTTGCCGGTTCTTCTCCATAGGAAACGACTAACCCGAACCGTGCACCTTTTGTCGACGTTTTATAAGTGCCCATGTAGGACTATGTAAAATAAAAATATTTGATTTTGATTTTGATAATGGGTTTATTCATACACGACGCGGGTACTATGACAAAATCTACTTCAAGCGCGATATTACTAACTCTACAGTCAAACTGATGTATTCGCGAGCAACAAACTCTCTATCACTTAATCCTTTCAAAGAACACTTGATTTGTTTACGCGAACCGCATAATTAATTTACTACCGCCGATTCAAATTCAAATCTTTATTAGCCCTACCTTCTTACAGAAAGAACCAATCGGTCTAGCATTATTACTTCTACCGTCCTTATCATTGACATTACTCCTCTTGGTGCACTTCTCTTTATAATGCCCATTTGTTTTCAGATTTACTAGGGCCGTTAGAATTATGCCTTTTATTCATATTACTGAATGACGCTGATTTATCTGGGTTACGATTATCAGACTTACGAATAGGCTTTACACAATTAGCTAAAAAGGAAACTAGGCATTCTGACGTTAGGTCAGCATTGATAGCGGCTGTACGTACCTGTACATCACTGATACCGTGAACCATGCTTATGTTTCGCGATTCACTGCGACGGCTACGCCTACCCTCAGAGCGAAGCGGCGTTCTAACTAGCTCTTTAAGTGGCATTTTTATTTGAAATCAACGGCTGTTTGTGTAGGTAACAAGACTAATCATTATGAGCAAATGAGCTGAATCCAACTTCTGATTTTAGCGACCAGGATGGAAAAACAAATAAAAATAGTAATTCGAGTGTTTCCTCCATGTGCTCTCAATACAGCTTCTACGCGATTGGGCATGCTGAATACCAGATTCCTCAGCATATGCTCAGGAATGTTCTCCCATTCTTCGATGAGCGCGTAATTCAAGTCACGAAGAGTAATTGGAGGTGGAACTCGTTTTCTCACACGTCTGTCAAGCACGACCCAAGCATGCTCAATAGGATTCAAATCGGGGCTCCTTGCTGGCCACTCCATTTTGTGGATTCCTACGTCCTGAAGATACTCATTTACAACTTGAGCAGTGTGGGCCCGTGCATTATCGTGCACGAACACTGCATTGTTGCCCATATTGGCCAAAAACGGACCAGCATGCTCATTGAGAATCTCATTGATGTATCTCACAGCAGTTAGGTTCCCGTTCTCGATTGGAACTAACGCTGTTATTATTATTATTATATTCTTTATTGTACACCACAAAAATATATATACAGGACAAACAAGTATAAAAGCAAGTGTACAATGGGCGGCCTTATCGCACAGGGCAATCTCTTACAGACAACCTTTGGATGGACTGAACGAGAGGAACGGAATTTAGGGTTGTCAGTGTACAGTAATAATACTTAGACATAATAACATAAAATACATACATACATAATATACTAATAAATAACAAAAATATCACAGAGAAAGGAGAAGACTAATCATAGTGAAAGGAAATGCTCCTTCACCATTTTTTTGAATGTTGGTAAGGATTGAGCACGTCTCACTTCAATAGGTAATGCATGCTGTTCGACCCTCTGCAGAGATACCAGCCCACACATGAACGGTACCTCCGCCGTGTGACACTTTTTCTTCAAAACATGCTTGTGCAAAACGTTCTCCTGGTCGTCGGTATACTCTTTTCTTCTCATCATGATGGTACAGCATAAATCTTGACTCATCAGAGAACACCACTCTGCCCCATTCGTCTTCACCCCATGATGTAAGCTCGCGGGAGTAGTGATTTATTGGGCATTCTATTCCACCGAAAACGACGAAGGCGAACGAAGTGAGCCGTAGGAAGCGACAGGTGGAATAGAATGCCCATTAATATAAATGAAATCTTACACAGTGCAGTAATGCAGTAAAATACTGGTTCAACGCCTATTCCACAACGTTTGTGGTTTGGACGCTACTCCACTTTTTAAAACTCGTTTGGTTACGAATGGAACGAAAAGTTTTCTAGAATGTCCAATAACAAAGTTTGTGGGTGGGGAAGGTATAACTTATAAATAATAGTTAGCAGTAATTTAACGCTACATTCGATTCTTATTATTGTAGTAAGAAGGTTGAATTTTGTATCACGAAACAAAATACAAATAACTAAATTAACTACAATGCATGCCTCAGTGAAATCTGATTTAAATGACACTTGTAAACTTATAATCAATAATTCAAGCGGCAAGATTATATTTATTCGAGATTTGCAAACTAATCAGAAAAATACAGATGACGATTCATCAAAACACCAGGACAGCTATACAAACCGCACAGAAGATTTGTTCCAGCGACAGATGCAAGATTTGGTGAAATCTCATTTAGAAAACACTCACTATCTTATAATGAAGGACAGCCATGGTGAGCTTGTTCGTACATTTGTTCGAGTTAGCGACAATGAGTTATAAATGTCAGTGTAATAAAATAATTGACTCATTATTAATATAACCGTTTAAGCAGTTGCCATGAAATTTGTAAAACAACCACAATCGTTACAAGTAAACAAACTTTGTGTTCATTCTCAGGCAACTGGTTTTCGCCATGGAGAATTATTACCTAAATCGGCCCAATAAATCACTATACTCGCGGGCGTATCGCAATCGGGCAACTTTATGATGCCGTTCCAGTTTTGGGCCATTTGCTGGCCTGTAAGGCTTCAATCCTCTTTCGGCAAGATGTCTCCTGACTGTCCACTCGCTTATTGGCTCCCTTCGAACTTGCAGAAGTTGTTGTTGAACCGCAACTCCCGTCTGATGTCGATTTCTTAACATGGCTGCCGCAATGAAACGATCTTCTCGCACCTTGGCTTGCCAGTACCTGGTCTTCTCAGGTTTAATCCAGTGTCCGTAAACCTTTGGGTCACTCGTCGGACAGTAGTATGTATCACGCCCATTATTCTGGCTGTATTTCTTTGGTTGGTCCCCAATGCCATCATAATTATGATTCTCGTACAATCCTCGGGTGATAGAGGCATGATTTATGGGTACGAGAGCCGTAAGACTTTACAATTTAAGAATTCTTTCACAACGGCGAAAACAAGGATGAAATCAAAAGCAAAACAAAAAACGAAACAAATGTATTCCGAAATTTTCAAACCCCAAAATTTTGTTTTTATTTTTTTATCCATGGCTTCAAAAAGACCAGTATTTATTTAAAAGAGTTTAAGTTTGCATAGTAAAATAGATTTCATTATACTTTTTAATTTATGAAGCTAGGTTCTATGTCTTAGGAGATATTAAGGTGTTTGTCGGCATTTTGTGGGTGGCACTTTTTTATTGCTCGGCAGTGCACACTGCCTGACCAGAAAAATAAAAAAACCTGATCTGGGGGCGCTACATGTATGCATATGTTTAACTTTCGTCACAGCATCTATCTCTTTCGCACGTGTTGTCGGTTGATATAGCATGCATTATAAAACCGCCGCGCACAAAATAGTTCATGACGTCGACTAGGGCAACCTTAAGGCGATATATACACCCCAATGCTTACGCAGTACTGGCCGTGCGCCCGCTCGTTGCCAAAATATCAAAACTAAACCTCCTTTTGAACAGTTTTGTTTGCAAAATATTATTTGATTTACATATGCTATGTTAGTTATGAAGAAATACCAGCCATAAATTTTTCTGTGTAAAAATATTTTTAAACATCCAAGTCGTTTTGGAGGAGTTTCCAAAAGTTGCGAAAATTATCGTGTTGTTATTTTTTTTTTTAAAGCAAAACTATTAGTTACACGTAAAAACCTTGTGTTCAAAATTATGTACATGAATCAATAATAAATATATATTTTTTTCAAACCTTTTAACCTAGCCGTTACTAAGGAGTATGCTTTAGAAAAGTTGCGGTTTTACGGCACTAAAGCGTATGTAGGCCCTTAAGTTATTACGCTGAATAGCACTGTTAATGTGTGAGCTTTGAACTGCTAAATACTCAGTGCATTCCCGGCATGCAAAATACGCACCTAACTCAACTGTTAAGTTTTACATACTTAGGCCCAGTTTATTGATCCGTAGGTAATTTAACCAATGGTTAAATATGCCAACCAATGGTTTTAAATTTCGGTAAAATTGGTATTGTGATAATTTTTTTTCTTCACACATCACGTAAAATAAGTTGGAGAGTTCATTATTTGACCATTTGTTGGACTACAAAACTACAAATTAATGAATAAACAGGTTTTTAACAAAATGTTAAACTATTGGTTAGCATATTTAACCATTGATTCATTAATTATATTAATTATTATTAATTGTTTAATTATTGATACATTGCCACTCCACTGTGCCATGTTAATTGTATATGTGAATTATTTAATTATCGTATTTGACACAGTTGTCAACATTGTTATGTTTCACAATTTCTATGTTAATTAATGTAATTGGTATCTGTATCGTTTTAATTAACTTTAAATAAATATTGGTTGAGTTAACTGCGGATCAAAAAACTGGGTCATAATAGCAGTGCAAAGTACCTAAAGTAACAACTTTACAGTGCTCGCCAAACTTCTGGGCCGCACACTAGTCCCAAATAAAAAATAGTGGATAGTGATAGTAGGCCGCTGACATTTTTTTTATTGTTGATACAGTGATAACAGATAAGACAAAAAATAATATTGTCCTACTTCAAATACTTTTCAGTAAAAAAAAAAAACTTTTTTTTGTATGGGCGTTATTACATTTTATTCAATTTCTTAAAAACCTTAAGCGATGTCGAGATGGCAATCACATTTGTTAGAAAACTAATAATTCTGAGTATTTAGCTCGAAAAAACTTATTGCTTATCTCTGTGTACTTTCGAGATAATAGTGACAGAAAATAACATTTTTTTTTAATGTTAATTGTTAATTTTTTTTAATCATATTATTTTGTTTTTTCAAAGCGAGCGAGCGAGCGAGCAATAGACGTAGTGTGGGGTATCGTTGGATAGGCCATTCAAAAATATTATGGGTTTGTTAAAACCATTTTTCGATTCAGAGATCCGTTTGCGTAAAATTAAGCTTTAAATTGCAAATTTATGTTAGAGTCAAGTGTCCCCCCCTCCTGCCAGCGAAATGGTTGCTCTTGGCTATGTGAAAAAATTCACGGCAGTAGTAAATATAACGAAATTAAAAGGAAAACTATCACAGATAAGTAGGCTTTACAAGTTTACAAGTAATAGACGACCAACTTATAAAATGTACTTGGAACAGTAAAAATTTTGTACAAATGCCATTGAAATATTACTTAAATAAAACGTTATTAACGCTAACAACGGTTAGCTGAGTAAAATAGATAGTAAATATGCTTATGAACCATGTAAAATATACAATAATAAAATCATAACATCCTTAATAATAATGATTTATAAATTAATAATGTTCAAACTCGAATAACACATTGGAGTGGCCGGAGTCGTTGGCAGTATCGGTCCGTAGTCCATAGTTCCATACGGCGCATGCGCGCGGAGGAGTATATTTTGTGTTATTGAAGAAGTATTTTCGACGTTTTGTAATCTAAAGTCAAATTAGATTCGATTGCCAAGCAAATTACTTATTTATTTTATCGATATCCATCTATAAGATAAATATTTGACCCGACTACATCACTAATTGAGTAGCGTAAAACTTTCCAGAACGAAATAGTGAATACATACGATTTTTTTCAAATTCCGAAAGAGAAATAAACAAGTAGCGTGCGGGCAAGGATCCAGGAACGAACCATACCATTCCCCGTTGCTCTAACGCGCGCTCGTATCGGTTCCTTTCGTAATTCGCACCCGCGGTGGTACTCAAATAGATAATATTTTTCTGACTTCAGTTGCGTAGTTGGATTTTATAACTCCTTCTTCAGTTACCAGTTAGTCCTTCTTCAGTTTAAGGCGCCGATTCCCTTGAGTTGCTGATTTTAAAATGAGAATCACGTCTAAATGGCTAGTCGTAATTTTTTGATAAAAATATATGTTGTATTAGACTATTTTTTTAATAATTTGATCTGAGCAAATTTTGAGTTTTATTCGTATAACATAGTGTAATTAATTTGTAAAGTTATGTCTAAAACGGACCAAAACACGACAATCACACCAAAACCGTTGGGCGTATTTTAATGAAATTGACACCATCTCAAAGACAATTTAATTATCTACATTTTGATCTGAAGCTTTTTTTTAAGTCATAGAATAATAAGGAAAGTACAAAAAACTACTAAATTTTGGGTAGCGCGGGTGTGAAACGAGGGCGCGTTTTGTTCCCTCAAGGTCGTTGGCGTTAGTCGTCGTCTTAAGTCAAAAGTGAATAGGTTACTTCTAGGCAAGCGTGCTTCACCGTAGACTACATCATCGCTTACCATTAGGCGAGATAGTGGCCAAACGCGAACATATAGATTTAAAAAAAACATCATTCTATGTGGGCCCGTTTTTAGACGTTGTGTGCCGCTGAAACCATTTTAATGTTCATGTATCAACAACAAAACCCTCTTCTTAGTCCACATTATTATGCAACTCCGGAACCCTATTACTGCGCGTGGCCCGACACTCACTTGGCCGGTTTTTTTTTAATTTGGGACCAGTGTGGGCCGCCTTGAAATTGGCTTTCCGATGCGCAAGGCACAAACCGGTACTGTTTTTGCTTGAGATAAAATTTACTACTGCGCAGCCATTGTAGCCAATTTCAGGGCGGCCAAGAAGTTTGTCGAGAACTATAGTTTAAGCTGAACGACAGTCGTAACCAACATCTATCATAAAGGTTCCAAAGAATACAGGAAGTCAGTGCGCTATTCAATTTTATTTCAAAGAAATGATTACACACAAACTGATGACAAACTTTTGTACTCACCGGGTAAACAATATGTAAAACAAAATTCTTTTGAATTACAAGTAGAATGATTAGATTGTTATCTTATGATTCGTGTACAATGTCTCTTTCCATTATATTTATTTATATTGCCTAGAGTTATAAAATAAAAGATAAGGCATTTGTGACGAATATAAAATGTGGCCGATTCATTTTTGGCACCAAGCTTGCTTTTATATGGTTCCGTACCCAAAGGGTACCCTATTACTAAGACTCCGCGATCCGTCTGTCTGTCTGTATGTCCGTCTGTCACCAGGCTTTATCTCGTGAACCGTGTTAACTAGGCAGTTGAAATTTTCACAGATGATGTATTTTATGTTGCCGCTATAACAACAATAATACTAAAAACAGAATAAAATAAATATTTAAGTGGGGCTCCCATACAACAAACGTGTTTTTTTTGTCGTTTTTTGCGATAACGGTACGGAACCCGTCGTGCGCGAGTCAGACTCGCACTTGGCCGGTTTTTTTACGAGAGCTATACTTTTGACATCCTACATCGCCCTACTGTACATGGCTAAGGAATTAGGGATAGGCCTTATACCACAGTTTATTAATCGGTTGGCTTATTCCAAGTGCAAAAATTAAATTCTGTTTTCCGTTCCAGGGCAAACCCAGTTACTTGAGATTCTACTTCAAAGCTACGATGTTCCTGTTCGCTCTGAGCATCGTGTTGGTGGTGGTGACGTGCGTATTCATGGGATTTATAGCCACAATTCCTGTTCTCAAGTGGTCTTGTAAGTATCCTATTGTTATATTTGATGGGCAATCCCTTTAATTCAAAAGAACATTCGCAGTTGCTAACTTACAAAAACTCCGTTAATTTGCTACGAGAATTGACCTTCTGGCCGAGACCCAGCAAATCTGTGTTTCGCATAGTCGTACGACGAAAAAGCCATATAGAATTATACAGGGCTTCGGGTGACCTCTCAGGTTAGATGTAGGTACTGAATGAGCTATTAAATGTGTAGGACCCCTGTGATTAGAGCCCAAACTCCAATTATGAAGTTAAAAGTTAGGAAGAGGCGACACTGCGGTGTTTTGTCCTAATAATCACGGCATAAAACCACCAGAGTGCTTGCATTATTTACCTTAGCTAAGTCACAAAATCTTGCGGCTACGAGTATATGCCGCGCAACCGCAGATGCAGTGCGGCCAAAGCGCAGGCCAGGCTACACAGAAATGGCGTCGGGCGCGGACTTAGCACGGCCGGCTTCCTATTCCCTTCAAATTTCATACAGAATGCATGGAAATGAAGCGTAATTTAGGACACACGCCCACGGTATGTTGTTGATGCGCCCGACGCCATTTCTATGTGGCGCTAATTGTTGTGATTTTGACATTTCTTTAATGATTTCAGATTCGTTACATATAAATGGGCTTTTTTCTTCTGTCCGGCTCTGCGGTGATTATTTTTATAGTCAGAGTCTGCCAGAAACCCAGACACTTTCAGAAAATTAAAGCTTTTTTCTTTTTTTCAGTTACTCTTCTGGTTTGTATGATAATGGTGAGAAGTTACTATTTGGTGCTGGAGGAGAGTGAAAAGCCTCCGGTTTATGAGCTACAGCCTTATGTCCCTGTACAAGTTGTACAACAAGGTCAACAACCGCTGATGGCTTAAAATAATAGACTGTTTTTAGTTGTGTTAAGTATTCTATTAAGTAGTTAGTTATTTAAAATAAAATGAATGTTGTAATTAAGTTTTGTTTTTGTTTATATTTGATTTAAAAATATCACATTATGTGTTATTTAAAACACAGGTGTTGAGTTTGTAGTAAGCTGTCTGTAAATATGCCTTTACATGGTGATCTATGGGTAAAAACTTACCAAATTGTCCATGGTTATATACCTGTCTCTTTCCCTCCAGCAGCGGCGCTCATGAGAGTGACGTTGACGGATGCATTATCTGTCAACTTCATAGCGTTTGTAAATTTTTGCCGGTAAAGACGGAAAATTTTCAAAGTTAAAAAAAGTGTGGAAATACGATAAATTATTGTATTAAATTAACATACGGTGTCTTTTTAGAATACGTGTCAGTGTTTTTCAGTTGTGTTTTAGCATTCTTTGAAGATTACGGACAATATTGTCCCGGTAAGTGTGAGAGGTGACCAAAGTTCGAATAGATATTATTAATATTCGAACAGGCGATCTGACTCTGGACTGAAGAGTCCAGAGGACATATTCATCCCCAGAGGATGAGGGCATTGTATCACCTCCGACCGAAAAAGACGAAAATGCTTCACGTAAGTACAAGTCTGTACAAGTATGAAGGATGACGCTTTGTTCGGATTATGCGGCACTGAGTGCGTAAAAATTTATTCAACATTTCTTCATAGTAAAATTATACTAACGATTGACTATTAATAAGATGAGTGAATCGACTTCATACTTGCCGCATTTTATGTAAAATACCTATGACACGTTTAGTGAACTTTCTTTGAGTACCTACTTACAAAGTTAAGAATAACCAATTAAATATTTTAGTAGTAATATGCCAAATCACAATTTTAAGAAAGAAATTTGGTTCTTCTATAATGGAAGGACAGTCTTTACAAGAAAACTTTGTATAATCTTGTATTTGTATAAAATTTAAGAAAGAGTTGTGATATTTTGGCAAAAACAAAGATTATTTTGGATGCCGCTGACTAACTGAGCATTTATTAGTAGGAAACTATATTTGGATCAATAGCACTATCCAAGTCAACAATAATCTGTCAACTATACAAGACAACTGGGCTTATACTGATAAGTCTGTTTATGACAACTCAAATGAAATTAATGCTCACATACATGTCCTTCAAGGTTAAAGACCTCAAAGACTACAATGCTAAATATATTGTGAGCAATAAATAGGCTGTATGCGCAGGGTTATATTTGAAGATATTGGAAAACAAAGACAATGATAAGAAAATCTTCTCAACCAGAGACCTTGCAATCAGCTACAGCTTCTTTAGGTTGAACGGACCTTAAACATATTTATTTGTTGTTCTAAAACAATATATCAATAAACTCTTAAGAGTCAAGAAATTTAGAGAAAGTTGTCCTTTTATGACAACAACAGGAAGAAAATAAGGTTACTAAATTAAAATATTGAATAATGTGATTATTTATATTTTATTAATAAAATAGGCTGCTTTTCATTCATAAAGATACCCGATTTTTAATATTTACACAACTATTTGTAAAAAATATCAGGTACTTAAGATAATAAATAATAAAGAACAACCCACCATGTTCTTCACATTATCCTTCACCTACAACAGAAGAGAAATGTAAGAGACCACTTATATCCTCAATGCAGACATTCTATAATGAATGTACTAAATATAACTTGGAGATTGTAATATACCCCTTTTTTGACCTCGGAGGTCTCAGGTGGTTTTTGTTAGTGAAACATGTTCATTCAATTTCAAAAGCAGGTATGGTCAATTTTTTCTCTTTTGTAGGTAGCTTTATGATGATTTGAAATTAAAATGTAAGTGAAAAAAGCTAATTTCATGAGCCTACTGGAGATGCCTCCAGAGTGTTTTCATATGCACAATTATAATTAACAGCATTTCTTAGAAGAAGCTTAATGTTTTAGCACCATCAACTTAATGATGTGAGACAAAAAAAAAAAAAAAAAAAAAAAAGGAAAGGTTGGATTGCGGAAATCCTATGAGACCTATTTCCCTGTTTACGGAGACACTGAGAACATTGTTAACTTTTGATCAACATAAGATTATCATCACACCTTTTTTCTCTCAGGGAATAAGCAGGGATGTGCTTATAGTTGTAATTCTTCCAGTTATGTTTAACTCTTAGATTCCCATGTGAGGAGAGCAATGAAACAGTGACTCCATATTAAGCTCAGAGCTTTTTAATAGATTTACATGTTAACTACTGTCACAGAAAACTAAACTTTTAAAATTGTTCTATCAGAACAGAAAGAAATACTCCCTCTCTCCCTATTAAACAAACCTCAAATCGCGATTAAAAGCTGTAGACTACAGTTCTACACTGTTAGTAAAGTATAAGTCATTTCCTGACCATGGCCGTACCAGACTTAGAGTAATCCACCCTTGCGCAATAAATAGTCCGTAGTTGTCTATCTGAGAAATGAGCGCCATTTAAATAAATTCTAACATTCAGAATTAAAAGGAATGTGGACATGCTGTATGCAGTCATAAATAGTCAGCGGATGACTTCACTGCCACTCTAATTAAAAATTAGTCAGGAAGGATATTGAAGAAAATGGAGTTACATATAGATTCGGAATCTTAATAATGATCTAACCTCATAAATGACTGAGGTGCACACATTTTATTTACAGTCCGACAACAGGATTTTTGTTACATATCTCAGAAACTGGAGGCGGAGAGAGGGGGGGGGGGGTGACAATCCCTTCACTAATCTAATAAGGCCTACAAACGTGCTCCTAAAACTTGTAGAGCAGTTATACTTAACACTCTTAGCCACTTACCTTCCGAGTAGTTTAATCAAAATCGGATTGCCTTTCAAGGAGTCGCAAAGTAGCTAGTAAGTACATTATAGAATGTGGCAACGTTTGTCCCAGGCCGCGGAGGTTGTATTCAATTCAAAATGTGGGACTTCTGGCCCAGGCCGCGGAGGCTATGTTCAATATGTCGGGCGTAGTACATTATAGCATATGGAAACTTTTGTCCCAGGCCGCGGAGGCTGTATTCAATTCAAAATGTGGGACTTCTGGCCCAGGCCGCGGAGGCTATGTTCAAATTGTCGGGCGTAGTACATTATAGCATATGGCAACTTTTGTCCCAGGCCGCGGAGGCTGTATTCAATTCAAAATGTGGGACTTCTGCCCCAGGCCGCGGAGGCTATGTTCAAATTGTCGGGCTAATACATTATAACATATGGCAACTTTTGTCCCAGGCCGCGGAGGCTGTATTCAATTCAAAATGTGGGACTTCTGCCCCAGGCCGCGGAGGCTATGTTCTAAATGTCGGGCGTCCCAGACGTAGATTCTTTCGCGTCAAGAAAGATGGCTGTCGTACCAAAGGATTCCAGTGATGGTTCTGCGACATTTTCAGCCTAAATTGGGACTATTAGCCAGGCTGGGCATTCTACCCACTCAGCTTAATACTAGCTCACTGGAAAAGTGACAAAATGGAATGTAGGTCCCAATAACAAGGGTCATAGCAGAGCCAAAACGAGACAATTAGCTGGGCTGGGCATTCCACCCACTCAGCTTATGACTAACTCACTGGAACAGTGACAAAGAGGAATGTATATCCTAAAAACACCAATGTGGA
This sequence comes from Orthosia incerta, assembly GCA_948252205.1. Taxonomy (NCBI): domain Eukaryota; kingdom Metazoa; phylum Arthropoda; class Insecta; order Lepidoptera; family Noctuidae; genus Orthosia; species Orthosia incerta. The sequence goes on along the minus strand of OX411755.1, from coordinate 31,216,526 downwards.
CCAGAAGTTTTCTGGTTGCCCAATCTGCGAGCGAGGGTCATAGCAGAGCTAACTCCGATAAAGAACATGCGGAAGGTTTTAGTAGCTCGGGCTACATGCGACAGAATTCACCCTAGTCCACCAGTTGGGCTTAAAAAATCGGAGGAGGGCTAACCAAATAGCTCACTGGACCAGACAGAAGTTGTTAAGAAGTAACTGGCGGACAGCAACTTTAATGACATAATATGTCTTAGGTTCCAATAAAAGAGGTTTATTCTGGTGTGATTCCATTAAATTTACAACCCAAAAGCATCTTAAGGCCAAGCAAGCACCTGCTAGATTATTTGGTACTTATAGAACTATTTTCTTGCATACATTTGCTGTTTTAACTACATCAGCAGTTATAATTTCAAAACATTTTTTCCTTTCACTACCTTAACAAAGAATTGAATAAATTCAAGTTACTTGAAATCACTAGCTGTACAATTATAGTATTATTGTTGGCTTCAGGTTCTAAGATTTATAATCTTACTATTCTAGAAAAGAACGATGAAAATCTAATGTCTGTGGAAGATAAGATGACATTGTGGCCAAAGTTTTTATCAAAAGGCAGATAGATATAAATAGACAGTCAGGTAGGTTGTTGCGGAAACACCCAGACCATTGTGTCTTTATTGTCAAACACATGTACTGTCATAAGTTCATTTACTTGTCTGTCAGGAAATATTAAACCTGCTACGAGTACTTCTAGTATATTGCAATTTGTGTGGGAATAGATTATTAAAGCTACCAACAAAGTTAACCCACCGGGCAGTACCTATTAGGTCAACTGTGGCTTTTAGAGTAGCCTGGTAGTAGTAAGTATGTTTAGAAAGTAGATCTGAACAGGAAATTAACTGAAAAGTAAAAAAATAAAACTTAACGTTAAGTATTGTATCCAGTAAATAATTCAATATATTAACAGCTTGCATTCAATGTTGGCTGAACTTAAAAAACTTTTTTATATTTTTGTGGAAAACTATAAGAATTAATTAATTGACAGAATTATTCAGAATTAATTTTCTGATTTTCTGTTGATTTTGCAGAAATTTATTGTTATTGTTTATATTAACATGAATGGTATAAGTGTATAATAAAACTGATTATATTTCAGAACAGTTCAGATTGTTCATCATAGCGTTTGTGTTTATCACCAGCAGATACCAAACAGGTCTACAAACTCAACACCTGTGTTTTAAATAACACATAATATGACTGTTTTGCATTACAACAAAACAGGTATTATGTGTGGATAAAACACAGGTGTTGCAGCAATTCTCTTGCTGGTAAGTTGAAGACCCTATGAAGTTGACAGATAATGCATCCGTCAACGTCACTCTCATGAGCGCCGCTGCTGGAGGGAAAGAGACAGGTATATAACCATGGACAATTTGGTAAGTTTTTACCCATAGATCACCATGTAAAGGCATATTTACAGACAGCTTACTACAAACTCAACACCTGTGTTTTATCCACACATAATACCTGTTTTGTTGTAATGCAAAACAGTCATATTATTATTAGGCCCGCACTGGGCCCGCGTGGTGGGTCAAATTTCCTCGCTCACCTCTGTGAGCGAGGAAATTAGGCCTTGAGGAAATTCTCTCTAGAAAGCCTGTGTCCCAGCAGTGGGAACATTAAGAGGCATCTAACGATGATGATTAGCTATAAAAATAAAGAAAAAAAAACATATTTTCATATTACTCTGAAAGAAAAACAGATTGGATTACTAGTGGCCGAGCCGAGTGTGTGCGAAAGCTATAAAGCGCCTCTTTTTTACCCGACTGCCGAAGGGGGGTAAGGTGTTATCAGTCTATATATGTATGTATGTTTGTTCCTATCTGGCGTTCTAGAGACCAAACGCGTTGGCCGATTTTGATGATTCATACGTCAATCAATTCGTCTTAACCTTGAGTGTTACATTAAAATTGGAAAGTAGAAAAAAAGGCGCCATATTGTAGCGTCTCACTAAGGAACTATCCTCAAAGCTGCGCTCAGATCGCGCCACAGGAATCGGAGTAAACAAAATAGGGAAGGGCCTTTTCGGTTTTTGCGCAAACGGTTATGTACTTATGTGTTTTCATATCGATATCGAAAACGGTTTTCAGATATCGATATCATTAGTACAGTTTGCAAAAGTTAAAATGTTATTTAGATGAGCAAACTAACAAAGAACGCGAAATAATACTTAGAAAGATAGGTAGCGCATATGGTTCCTAACGTTTGTGAAGTTTGCGTTTTTTTCGTAGTTCGTACGTTTTCGCATTGTTACGGTTTTAAGTTTTGATTTATTCGTCGCACGCTAGTAAGGTTTTGTTTTGTTATTTTGATATCGATATGATATGATATCTAACACATAGTTATCCGAGATAAGTTACGTTTTGATAAAAAAACACATCCCTAAAAAAAAAACTGTCAACGGCGAGCGACAAAATTTCGCAGTTTATGCATACATAAACTGCGAAATATAGTATTTGCATATTTTCTGGGGGACTTTAACGCCCATCATAAAGAGTGGTTGTAGTGTTGTTGTATGGAAAGGGTACTGAACAGAAAGTTGCTGACCTACCTTCAAGACAACAATCTCCTCAGTGACCGTCAATATGGCTTTCGCCGGGGAAGGTCAACTGGCGATCTTCTTGTGTATGTCACGCACTGCTGGGGCGAAGCCATCTAGAGACACGGCGAAGCAATTGCTGTTTCGCTTGATATCTCGAAGGCCTTTGACAGGGTCTGGCACGCGAGTCTACTCAGTAAGCTTCCTGCGTATGGCATCCCCGCAGGTTTTTGTAGCTGGATATCAGACTTCCCCAGTGAACGGTCGATCCGAGTAGTCTCTGACGGCTGCTCCTCTGACTTCATGGCTATTGATGCCGGATTGTTGTTCAGGGGTCTGTTCTCTCTGCAACTCTCCCAGCTGCACATCAATGACCTACTTCAGCCTGGTATTGTTGGGTACGCAGATGACAGTACTGTTTCAGAGAGATACTTGTCCAGCGCAAAAACCAGCGTGGATGAAGTTCTTTCCTTGAGAGAGGCTATGGTGGAGCGGACAGATTTGACCTTAAGCCTTGTCTCCCAGTGGAGTGATGACAATCTGGTCTCCTTTAACGCCACCAAAACACAGGCGTGTCTTTTTACCGCAAAATGGAGTATTTTCGATCAAACTCTTACTTTTCGGGGTACGTCTGTTCCTGTGACTGATCGGCTCGAGCTCTTAGGCATGGAGTTGACATCCAGTCTCAACTTCGGTGCCTCCATTGAGAACAAAGTCCAAATTGCGGCCAAAAAACTGGGCATCCTAAATAGAGTGAAGCGATACTTTACGCCTGGACAGCTTTTAACCCTATACAAAGCGCAAGTCCGATCCTGCATGGAGTATTGCAGCCACCTTTGGGATGGCTCAGCTAAGTATCAGCTTGCTGCGCTTGACTCGGTGGAACGCAGAGCCAAGAGGCTCATTGGCGACGTTGAACTGGTGGACGCCAAACTTCACAGCTTGGCTCATCGCCGCAAAGTTGCCTGCTTGTCGGTCTTCTACAGACTGTACTTCGGTGAGTGTGCTCAAGAACTCCACGACCTCATCCCACCAGCCCCCTTCTACCATCGGACATCTAGACGCACTGCAAGTTATCATCCTTACCTTGTTGCCATTCCACCAATTCGCACCAAGCGCTTCCAAACATCCTTCATAATGCGCACAGCGAATGAATCGAACTCACTACCTGCGTCTGTGTTTCCGAACGCATTCAACCCGAATCTCTTCAAAGTTAGAGTGAACTGGCTTCTTCTGGGTAAGCTCACTCTATCGTCGACTCTGTCTCTGTCACTTTGACCTAGACTAGAGTCAAGAGCAAACCCATCACAAATAAAAAATAAAATAAAAATACAAAACTAGTAATGAACCAAAAATGTAGCTAACTAACTTCCCCAATATTATTATTTGGTTTTTGATCACAAGTTATCTTAAAAACAGTAAAAAATAGTTCGGTAACCACAAACAGTAGTAGACGCCATTTTGTTATGTTTTTGTTTACTCCGAGCCAGCAAGCGCCATCTGGCGGAAGCAATTGGCAGTAATGTTCCCTATTAAAAGTAGATTCCCTCCACAGACATAAATCTAACATAATCTGTGGCACCCTCCTTTGGCAGTCGGGTATTAAACCACAAACGTGAATATTGTCTTGGGAGACTTGTATCTACTTACTTATCGATACTAAACTGTAAAGAATATGTTTTCATGTGACAAATTATTTCAATAATTGGCGCTGGCATTTCATCTGGCGGCGGCGCCCCTATTGCCCTGGCGCCTGTGTGCGCCGCACAGTTCGCACACAGAGGCGGCTCGGCCCTGCTTAAAACTATCAAGAGAGGGATCATCTGCAGCCGAACTAGGTGAGAGTAATTATGTATTTCGGCTTGCAGCTCTATCTGTAGGAACATCTACGTAATAAACTAAGTACAAAAACATTTGTTATAAAATGTTATTTAAGTTTCTATAATATTTAGTTACCTACGTGATAATTATCTACACGATTTAACATTTAAACAAGAACATAAATATACTTAGAGCCGCCTTTACACACTACAGACGCACAAACTTGTGGATGTATCGTAAATTCTAAAGAATAATTTGTTCCGGCAATAAGTTGGTAACTAGTTTTTTTTTTATTCTAGATAGGCTCGCGCTTGACCACTATCACCACCACTATCTAATAATAAATAATTGCCGTAATCATGTGGCCCGCCAATTAATAAAAAAGCAAGCACTAGAGAAAGGCAAAACTGTTGGCTCAACCAGCTATTTCCTAGCCCTATATCTGGCTCATACTTAAACCCCTTTAGTGGGGCGGTTCTTCCGACCGAAGATGCCCTTGGTCGGGTCACCAACCAAAAAAGATCGTGTAGACGGTGGTTGACCAACCAAATTGGTCGCAAGCGCATACCCCCCGATCAAGGTTGTTGAAAGCTCAACTCAATTTGGTTGGCCAACCACCATGTACAACTTTTTTTTTTTTAGCTTGGAGTTATGCTCATGCATACTGCGCTACCACGGGGAGATAGCGCAGTTATGTACGGCACTCTAACCCACTAAAACTCCACGGTGTCTTCCTGTGCCGCTTATGGCGGGAACGCGGAAGCATCCATCCGCGAACCCGCCGCGGCTGTCCGTCACCGGACTTTCCTTTGGCCCCCGTCACCTGCGTACAAGAACACGTTGCACGCCGTGACCACCCCAGGGACCAAACCGGCACATGGGCGCCAGACGACCCCGTGTGTGGCACCCTTGTTCGCCCTGTGACGGGTCAGGACAGTGGCCCCGCCACCTACCACTTTTCGGCCTCAGGGGATAGGGAGAGCGACCAACGCTATACCGACACTCCTCCTCTCCTGCGGCCCCACCGCGTCCGCCATCAGACGGTGGCGACCCCGTGTAGGCCGCGGAAGGTAGGCCGAGCGGCGCACCGTAATACCGGCACTCCTCGCCCGCCGCGGCCTCCAACCCTCAGCCGCGATGCCTACCATACAACATCGCGGCCCGCCTCAGTTGCTATGGCGCCCATACGCACCACAACCTACTTATTGGCTGCTACGTCGTCGGCTTATCGGCAAAAGCCCTGACGAGCGGCCCCTCCTCGGGTTCCTCTTCGCTTCACCGTGGTTGTCCAAGCCACGGCTACTGAGCCCCCCTGCCTCGACAATGCGGGAACCCACCGGGGGGGACCACCATCTACACCTACACGATCTTCTGCCTCATCCCATACAAAGAAACCGTGCCGACGTATCTAGCGTTTTTCATCTGAACCAATTATTTTTTGTAAATCGATCGCGTTCGGTTCATGATCACTATCTGTATCCGTGGAACGGAACCGAACGCGATCGATGTACAAAAAATAATCAGTATAATCAGTACAGTACGTTGGCACGGTGTCTTTGTATGGGATGAGACACCACTGCCAAAGGTTAAAAACGGGACCCTATTACTAAGACTCTGCGGTCCGTCTGTCTATCTGTCTGTCCATCTGTCACCAGGCTGTATCTTATGAATCGTGATAGCTAGATAGTTGAAATTTTCACAGATGATGTATTTCTGTTGCCGCTATAACAGAATAAAATAAATATTTAAGTGGGGCTCCCGTAAAACAAACGTGATTTTTTTGCCGTTTTTTTTCGGTAATCGTACGGAACCCTTGGTGCGCTAGTCCGACTCGCACTTGGCTGGTTTTTTTGGGTTGGTGCCCCGACTGTGTAGAAAGGGTATTCTCCTATCAATGTCTAATTCGAGCAAGTCTGTGAAATAGGTTCAAGAATTCGACCTTTTCGTTACCTACTACTTGTTAAAAGCTTTAGGGGCGTTTCATATTGTTTTGTACAAACTATATGAAACGCCCATAAGACGACCCACTGACCGAAAAATGCCATTAAGGGTACACTAGTCGACGGCACGAACCTGGCACGAACTATTTTGTGCGCGGGGTTAAAATTCATTTTATATCAACCGACAACACGTGCGGAAGAGATAGATGCTGTGATGAGCAGTAGGAAGCTAGTTCGCGTACGAATACACACTTTTGCAAATTTGTAGCCAAATGGATAATTATTTAGGACGAAACCGAGCGCGCGAAATTTTATAAACAGACCTTTGGCAGTCTAGATATCATGAAAAAACTACTAAATCTATCTGTTCAAAATACAATTATTTGCATTGTTGAACTACTAATCTATCCCTTTAATAAACTCGAGCGACTGCAGAATTTGTGCATCCGCTTTATTTTTGGCCTCCGCAAATACGACCATGTGTCGGAGTTTCGGAACAGATTAAGGTGGCTGCCGATTCGGCGTCGTCGAGATACCCATATCCTATCCCTTCTCTATAGTATCCTGCACAATCCTAATGCCCCTCAATACCATCGTGAACGCTTTGAATATCTTGTGCCGAGAGGTAAACCCTGTCGCACTGCCACTTCTCTTCTCCTTCGTCCTCCGCGACACACTGCCAACCGCTATGATGGCTCTTTCTCTGCTACAGCAGTGCGACTCTGGAACGCTCTCCCACACTCCCTACGCGACAGCCCTTCTCTGGAGGTCTTTAAGAGGAGGATCAAAGATCATTATCTGCCTCAATGATAATATTAGTATGTATTTATATATATATATTTATTTATGTACGTACGTAGTAAGTATATTTATGTGTTAATATAATTCGTCATAGGTTATTTTAATATTGTACACTGGATGCCTGCCCTCTATAATTATAAAATTTCTCTGTCACTCTAGGGTTTGCTGTAAGAGAGATGCTGAGTAGCATTGAGTTAAGCTCGCCTTTGTACATGCACTTTATTATTACATGTTTGTAATGTTGTTTCTTTTGGTGTACAATAAAGAATTAAGAATTAAGAAAGAATATGCCCACCCCATGTGTAATTGCCGGCGATTTGAATGCCCACCATATAGCTTTTTTTTTATTTTATTTTTTATTTTTTAAAAAAACGTTGCCCCACACTAGGAATTTCTCCTGTATCGTGGGCGCGTTTACAAACATATAAACTCACATACACAAACACCCAGAGCCGGAACAACTATTTGTAGATCATACAAATATTAGCTTTTGGTTGTAATACAACAAAACCAAGGGGTAACGATATATTTGAAACATTAGAAGAATTTGATCTTTGCATCTTAAACGATGGCAGTCCAACAACAGTTAGTAGCCCACTTTTTACTCATTCAGCTATTGATATATCTGTAGTTAGTCCCAGTATTGCACCCCTATGCAAGTGGAAAGTACATGATGACCCTTTAGGCAGTTACCATTATCCTACTATTATTGAATTAGCCATCACAGCAGCACATTACTACATAAATAATAACATAGAAAAGTTTGCCTATAATAAAGCAGACTGGTCAAAATTTCGTTTAGAAGCTGAAAACATATTTTCTAACTTTCAAATTTTACTTACGATGATTTTTGTTATGGTATTAACACCCTTAAAACATGTGCATCCCAATAAAGAAAGTTGGTAGGTATATCAGCAAAGTCCCAGCTCCATGGTGGAATGAGGGGTCTCCCTTGTTTTACCGAAAAGAAATTGCCAAATTATCACTTCCCAAACAAATTTTCGCATAACTTCATTTGCCAAATTATTACTTACCAAACAATCTCTTTACAAATAATTGTTACGAAAACCTATGTTTGGCAAGTGAACGTTTGAACAATAACTTGTTCACCAACTAGTACTTTTACCATTTTTTATCTAGTCAAATATTTCAGTTGGTATAACATATTTTACGGAAAATTAAATAAGCCAAATATTTGGTGTCGTCAGTTTTAAACTTACCATTTCTGTTTAGTCGATTGCGTAGCCAATGACAAAAATTTTGCATCTATATGTTAGTTGCACAGATTATACAAATTAAATTACAATGTGTAAATAAGTGGGTAGTAGGTAAATCATAAATGTCGCGCGATGTGGGTAAGTCATGCAAAACACTATCACTGTGTTTTGTAGCGGAAGTTTATTGAGATTGTTACGATATATTATTTTGTAGATAATTGTTGTTAAAAGTATAACGTAAATAAAGTTTACGATGAGTGAATGTAGTGATGAGTGTGAAATTTTTAAATCTACACGAGGTTGTGTAAAGTTGTTTCGAAACGGATTTACATATGAAAATAATAACAAAGTGAATGATACCTATTATTGGTACTGTGAGTACAGGAAAAATAAATTGTTTAAATGTACTGCATCCCAACAAACTACACTAAAAGATGGGATTCATAAGGTATTAAAGAGCAATGAAATTCACAATCATGAACCAAATCCTGGGAGAAAAATAACCAGTGACCTTATAGAAAAGATCAAAAGTGAGGTTTCATCTGGAACAAAAATATGCAAAATAATACAAAATAACAAAGCAAATGCTCCTTTGGACGTTGGAGATAACTTGCCTTCAACTTCGGCTCTAAAGCAGAGGATGTATCGACTACGAAAAAAACAAGAAGTAACAATAGAACCAACTGATGTACATTTCCAGCTAAATTTATCACAAACATCTATCAAGGGTGTAAATTTCATAATAAAAGATAAAACTTATGATGAAAATAGAAGAATATTGGTAATGTCAACACTAAGTTTAATGACCACTTTAAGTCACAGTTCATACTGGATTTTAGACGGAACCTTTAAAGTGGCACCAAATATCTTTAAACAATTATACACTATACATGGCAATGTATTATCTGATAACAATAAAACATTTCCACTTTGTTTTTGTATGTGTACCAACAAGGATAAACGTACGTATGACTTAATGTTCGAATTAATAATGCAATACGGAAATGAAAATAATATTGACATGACGCCAAAAGTCTGTATATTAGATTTCGAAAAGGCAGCCATTTCAAGCATAAGATCTAACTTTGAAGACGTTTTATTACAAGGGTGCTTTTTCCACTTGGGACAAATTCTAAACAGGTAATAATAATGTTATTATAATTATATTATTTCTCTCGATAGCCTCCTAAAAATAATCTCTTTTTTCCATATTTTTTTCTATATAATCTAGTCGTTTCTGGCACTCGCCGGCCGCTGCCGCGGCACCGCTCGCTACGCTCGCTCGGCTCGTGCGTAGGTGGTCACAGTTTTAACCTAACCTAACCTAACCATTTTTTTTAAATTAATAACCTACTGTAACTAGTTCCATAAATAACCTATTGTCCATAAATTTGACTTGTTTCAGACAAATTCAAGCACATAAGCTTACAAAGAAATACGCAAATGACATCAAATTTAACAAACAAGTAAAATGTTTACTGGCTTTAAGTTATTTGCCAGAAAATGAAATCATTCTATATTTTAACAAGCTAATAGAAGGTATAGAAGATTCTGATTGGAAGCAAATCGCGAATTGGTTTGACGAAAATTATGTTAGCGGATCATGGAACACGCAACCGAAGTATCCACCAAGCTTTTGGAGTTGCCATGTTGTAAACGAAAGACAAATACCTAGAACTTCAAACTCAGCTGAGGCGTGGCATCGTAGAATAAACATTCTCATTGATAAACACCACCCTGGAGTGTATCGCTTAATTAAAGAATTAATAAATGAAGTTTCTTCAAATTTAGCTGACATTGAGATTATACTATCAGGTGAACCGCCACAAAAAAAGAAAAAAAAATATATGGATATAGACGACAGAATTAATCGAGTTCTGCAACACAAGTCTGAATACTCCGAAATAAATCTGCTAATGTCCATTGCAAAAAATTTAAAATTGTAAGTTACAAATATTTTGTACTAGCTTTTGCTATTTTGTACTCGCGTTAATAAATGATTACCTATATTAAAATAAAATTGCATTTTTAATTATACAATTCCCAAAAAAATCTTATTTTTGCCTTTATATTTTTTGTCATAACAATTCATTTGACTAAACGTTTATTGTCTAAATATTGTTTGCTGTAATAAATCATTTGATTAAAGACCAAAAACCTTAATGACATTATCCTTGGTAACAATCTGCCAAGTAAACATTTGACCAAATGAAAATGTGCGTACTAAAATTATTCCAAATATTACATTGGTATAAAAAAAGGTTGCTAAAATTTGTTTGGGTAATGAAAATTTGGCAAAATCTTTTCGGCAAAACGGCAGGATCCCGTATACATCAGTTTAAAAAATCTGGGAGTATATTCGTAAATTCAAGCGCATTAACATTGTAGCCCCTTTAAAATCAGACGAATTTATACCTGGATTTTTAAATAACCTGTCCCAACCTTCCACATCAGATTTTGGAATTGAGCTAAATATGATCTTTGAGTCAAACAATGATTCTGAAGTAGCCGATTTCGTCTTACAGGCTTTTGAATGGAATGAGTTTTGTTTCGCTTTGGATTCTAGAAAAGATACTACTCCAGGATTAGATGATTTTCCTTTATTGTTTTAAAACAATTACCAGTATCAGCTAAAAAAATATTGTTATCATTATTGAATGAAACATGGTCTCAACAGCTGATACCTGAATCTTGGAAAACACAATGTGTAATACCAATATTAAAACCAGAACCTGCAGATGATCCAAACTCTCATAGACCTATCTCATTAACTTCTTGTATTGGCTAATTGCTAGAAAGTATGGTAAAAGCTAGATTAGACCATTATGTAGAGAAAAAAGCCATCTTACCACCATTTCAGTTTGGATTTCGTAAGGGTAAAAGTGCTGCTGAAAGTTTTGTAACATTAATAGCTGATTTGAAGAAGACCAAATTAGCTCAAAATACCACAGCTTGTGTTTTCCTTGATGTTCAGGGAGCATATGACAATGTAGATCTTCATGTACTGGCACTTGTTTTAGCAGACTTGGGATTGCCTGGAAAATTAATAAAATGGATCTTCAATCTTTGCACAGATCGAAAATTGTACATAAGACATAATAACAACCTATAAGGACCAGTAGTAGTGTTTGATGCAGGGTGCATGTCTATCTTCAATTCTTTACAATATGTATACTTGTCAAATCTTAAAATATATTCAGACCAACATAAACATTTTACAGTTTGCTGATGATATTTTGCTATATTATACAGATAATAATGTCAATAATATAAATAGAGAATTAAACGATTCTCTTGAACAATTACACAATTATTATTCTAATGTATTAAAACTAACCATTAATAGCGAGAAAAGTTCCTGTTTAGTAATTGGTGATAACAAATCTCATGTAAATATTTATTACAATAATGAAGTTATTCCAATTGTCAAAGAAAAGAAGTTTCTAGGAGACATTATAGATGAAGAATTAAATTTTAAAAGTCACATTAATTATATAAGCAAAAATGCTCATAAAGGTTTGAATATATTGCGTTCCTTAACTGGAACTTTCTGGGGATCAGATCCAAAGATATTGACTCTATTGTATAAAAGCATTGTTCGAAGTCACTTTGACTATATTTGTATGGCATACATCAATGCAAAACCTAACATACTTAAAAAACTATATATTATTCAAAATATGGCTTTGCGAATAATATCAGGTGCAATGCGCTCTACTCCAATAAATGCAATGGAAATTGAAACTTGCATTGAACCTCTAGTACTAAGAAGGTTAAGTTTAGCTGGCAAACATTGTATAAAAACACACGCTATTGATAATTCTTTAATTACAAATAGACTGCTCTTGCCTCAAGAATTAACTGTTCAATTACCAGAATTTGATATTGCCCCATCAGATGTATTATTTGGTTCTCTGCCTGATATATGTACCATAATGTCACAATTAAAAATAATTTGTAATAATATGCATCATACTGAAAACTGGCCTATATATATGCACACATTTGAGGCCCTATTATTAGATTCTATTAAGATAGATACCTACCAGAAGTTTAAAAAATAATCAGGAGTTTCAAGAACAAATGGCAAATCCCATAGGATACAGAATATATACTGACGGTTCTAAATCCAAAAAAGGAGTACAATCAGCATTTTTTGATCCTCAAAAACAAAAATCAAGATCATTTAAAATTCATGACAAATGTAGTATTTTTACGGCTGAAGCATACGCCATTTACCTAGCGTTATTATATATTCATAATATCTCCAATCACAATCAATTCATATTTATCACAGATTCCGTTAGTGTATTGATGGCAATTCAAACCAGCAATTTATCATTCAAACAAAATTATTTAATTCTTAGGATTAAAGATTTGTTGTATAAACTTAATAATAAGGCTCTAACAATACAATTTAAATGGGTACCTTCTCATCAAGATATATTAGGAAATATAGAAGCAGATCGAGCTGCATGTGGTGAATGGGATGAAGATCATACAGAAAATATGACTATACCTTTCACTGATATGTTCTCGGTGTTAAAGCAAAAGAAAAGAGACATTTGGAATAAATATTGGAAATATATTAGTCAAGATAAGGGTCAATGGTATGCCAGTATCCAAAATACTTTCCCGATCAAGCCATGGTACCACAGTCGCCTACACCAAAATTATTATAACCGAAATTTCACTTCAATCATTAACAGAATGCGATTTGGACATTGTCTCACACCAGCTCATCTACATAGACTTAACATTATTAATAGCAATGTCTGCTCACACTGCAACAAAGATGAAGCTAATTTACAGCACCTTATTTTAGAATGTCCTTCCTTCAATATCCAGAGATTGGTTATGATATCTGATATACTAGAAACTGAAGAAGAAGTTCCCCGCCGACTCCAAGATATGCTTCCAAATCCAAAAATGTTTCAATCACTCTTTAATTACATAATAAATTCCGTCGAAAAGATTTAAATAAAACTCCATAATAATGTTCTACATCCAACAGCAACACCATGATCCAAACATTTCAAACTAATTAACGAAGTAAACAAACAACACAAAAATCAAGTGTCAAAGTGAAGTTGAAGCACAGAGAGAACACCCAGCTGAAGTGTATATAAAATTGACATTTCAAGGTGGAAATACATTGAAGGTGGAAACACATTATTAACACGCGACCCGACGCCACGCCACCCGACGCCTTCTGACGCGTTGAAGTACTAATCCATCCCATACATTTAATATGGTCAGAAACACATAGACAACACGCCATGTGACGACACGCAATCACACGCGGTAACACGCTGTCAGTTTGGATCAGCGTGTTGCCGGGAGAGGGGGCAAACACGCCACCCGACGCCACCCGACGCATCAGACACAGTGTGTTCCTAGTTAACACCCGATGCCACGCGTCAGATATGATCAGTGGTGCCAACTTAGGGTAATTTACCCTAATTTAGAGTAAAGTTTAATCAGCAGGATCATTTTTAGGGTACTAAATCGGCGAGGGTAATTTTTATGTTTATGCAATAATAGAAATCATTAACTTATTTTAGTCAAATTTTTAATTGGAAGTCGGTTGTATTTTTTACCCGACGGCCGAAGGAGGGGAATGCGTTTATTGTTAAAAAAAAAATTGTTTACTTTTTTGTGTGGCACATTACGGTACGGCACAGTTAGTTACGTTACGGTATAGTAATCTTACTTCTTGGATGTATGTTTGTTACTCAATCACGCCAGAACGGCTCTAGATGAAATTTTGCTGACAGATAGATTATAGCCAGGAATAGCACACAGGCTACTTTTTATCCCTGTATAATGTTCCCTTGGGTGATAAAGCACTTTTGACATGGGCGAAGCCGTTGGCAGAAGCTAGTGTACAATAAATAGACATGCATTCCCGGGTGATTTGCTGTAATATTTTGAAGAGTTTCGTTGAATACCTCCGAATTTCTTCATCAGATCTTCATCAAATTTAATTGGGACCAATTCGGGTACATAACCTTCCAAGCAAAAATAATAAGGCGTCGGGTGGCGTCGGATCGGGTGTTGATAAAGGTGGAAATACATTATCAACACCCGATCCGACGCCACCCGACGCCTTCTGACGCGGACCGTGCACATATACAACACCCCACATGATGCTACAACACGCTTCGCTAGTATAGGGTTGCCATCTATCCAACATTCCCCGGATTTGTGCTAGTTTAGATGGCGGGTGGGCGGGATTTTATTTGTAGTCCGGGTCTTCAAATCACCAACAGCAATTTTTCACCGACTTCTCCGTCAATTGTTGACCGATTTTGAAAATTATTTTTGCTTGGAAGGTTATGTACCCGAATTGGTCCCATTTAAATTTGATGAAGATCTGATGAAGAAATTCGGAGGTATTCAACGAAACTCTTCAAAATATTACAGCAAATCACCCGGGAATGCATGTCTATTTATTGTACACTAGCTTCTGCCAACGGCTTCGCCCATGTCAAAAGTGCTTTATCACCCAAGGGAACATTATACCGGGATAAAAAGTAGCCTGTGCTATTCCTGGCTATAATCTATCTGTCAGCAAAATTTCATCTAGAGCCGTTCTGGCGTGATTGAGTAACAAACATACATCCAAGAAGTAAGATTACTATACCGTAACGTAACTAACTGTGCCGTACCGTAATGTGCCACACAAAAAAGCAAACAATTTTTTTTTTTACAATAAACGCATTGCCCTCCTTCGGCCGTCGGGTAAAAAATACAACCGACTTCCAATTAAAAATTTGACTAAAATAAGTTAATGATTTCTATTATTGCATAAACATAAAAATTACCCTCGCCGAGTTAGTACCCTAAAAATGATCCTGCTGATTAAACTTTACTCTAAATTAGGGTAAATTACCCTTAGTTGGCATATCTGACGCGTGGCATCGGGTGTTAACTAGGAACACACTGTGTCTGATGCGTCGGGTGGCGTCGGGTGGCGTGTTTGCCCCCTCTCCCGGCGACACGCTGATCCAAACTGACAGCGTGTTACCGCGTGTGATTGCGTGTCGTCACATGGCGTGTTGACTATGTGTTTCTGACCATATTAAATGTATGGGATGGATTAGTACTTCAACGCGTCAGAAGGCGTCGGGTGGCGTGGCGTCGGGTCGCGTGTTAATAATGTGTTTCCACCTTCAATGAAGACGCGGCCAAACGGACTTGAATCCAGGCCGGTACAAATATATAAAAAAAAAAGGAGGGTTTTTGGCGGGATTTTTTCGAGTGAACTTCAGCGGCTGTTAATATTATTTGCAAATTGATTCCTAGTGGATATTGTGATATAAAAGTGGTGTAGTTTTGTGTCTCAACTGTCTACGCAACTGGACAATATGTGAAATCATTGACAGTAGCGATCTCGGTGTAATGGAGCGGAGAATTTTATTGTAGTATTGACTACCTCCGCAAAGTTTACTGGGAAGGCTGACTCGATACAATTTGCTGCCAAATACTCCAAAAAACATTAGAATACGTTACATCCGCATTCTAATGCATACTAAAGAATTCATGAAAAATACTGATGACTAGGCAGCATGGTCTCAGACCTTAGAGTTCATTTCTTCATTATAAAAACAAGATTTTAACTACAATCAAAGACTAACTTATAATGACTACAACATGATATAAAAAAACGAAAGACATGATTTCTAAACATATTACGTAAGAAAAATACCTACGAAAGACTAGGCAGTATGGTTGAAAGACTATAGCCTGCCCGATGGGCGAAAAAAAGGAAAAAAAAAAAAAAAAAAAAAACATTTCTTCATTTCATTTTAGTTTCGATGCCTTAAATCTAGCAACACCACAAAGAAACGTCAAACTATTATCTTACCTGATTAAATTTTTACAAAAACTGCAATGCTTGTCGGATTTCTCTTTCTGTCATTAGTGCTATGGGCTAGACACGTAGTAGGTCTCGTTCTTACAAAACATTTTAATTTAATTTCATAATACGGTAAACGTTTGTGATGTGATCGTATCTTCTCATTGAATTTTCTTGATTTCTTAGTAATTTAGTGAAATTCAGCAATGACATCGGTTTATTTTATCATTTGAACATTATAAATAACCTATTTAAAATACAACATGGCTAGTTTATCTAGCAAAATAAGTATTACCGCTGCTCAAAACCAGGTTTGTAGGAGCGTGAACGCGCGAACCTTACAAAAATCATTGTATTTTCATTCAAATGTGTTGTTTGATGCCTCGTTTTTGTTGATAACATAACCATAAGTATAAAGGCAGTATTAATTTGTAAATGGTTTGGTTTTTAGCTTATACAATGGATAAACGAGGCGATAATGCTGGAAGGCAGTCGCAGAGGAGACTGCCTGAGGAAAGCGGTGGAACTCTTGCTTCATCAGTGTTCTTCACTGCTTCCACAGTATATAGAGAACATCCTGAGTTATTACAGCGACAAATCAACAGACGTGAGGAAGTTGGTGATCTCTTTTATCGAAGAATTGAGGTAAGTTTTGACTGATATTGATAATGGCTAGCTGTGATAGTTCCTAATCATAAGATTTTGCTTATCAGTAGCTTCTTGCCTCTACCTTCATGCTACCTGTGGAAGTAGTTGAACAGATGACCCACTGACCAACACGTTTCTTGAATGATGACAGTGATAATATAGGCACTTGTGGCCAAATAATAATAGCTGCACAGGTCGATCTTTAAGGTTAAGCAATGCTAGCCAAGGTTGGTCCGTGGATGGGTGACCATCTTTACAAACTTAATGAGTTTCCTCGGTGTCTCGAAAGGTACATTAAGCCAATCGTCCTGTCTGTCATTTAAAGATCTATGACAGTCGTTACTGATTGTCAGAAGCCTGAAAACTGTCACCAGTCTGGTCATGGGGTATCGTGTTACCCAGTTACTGTGTTGTGCAGGTCAGATAGGCAGTCAGTCTATGTAAAATACTGGAACGCATCTGTATCTGGGTAGACTGGAAGCCGACCCCATTATAATTGGAAAAACGCTAGGCGGATTGATTGACAGTGATAATGTATATTTCCCCTGTACATTTTTTAGGCTATTTCTTTCAGTAATAAATTTTCATAATTACAGAGATGTATGATCCTTATAGAGTCCGAAATGGCTGAACTGATCTTATTGAAACTTTCAGAGCTGACCCAGCGGGTAATCCTGTAAAGTTTTTTTTTTTTTTTAATGCGTTGCGGGCGATGCCACGGCCAGAAGCTAGTAAAATATAAAAATAAACTCCTTTGGCAGTCGGGTAATAAATTAGAGATTCAGTACATTTTTGTTCACATAAAAAATGGATGTGTGTGTATGACCAGATATATGATAAAGCAGTTCCTTGGCTGGGCCCCGTGTTATAGAGACTGTAATAATAACCGTTTTCAATATTATTTAGGCTTCCCTCCACTCCTTCCACTAGCGAAGATTCTGCACTATTCCTGCTTTTGGAAGGCAAACTGGTTGTGAAGCCAAGTCTTTTGTGGTATAATGGGTGTGTTGTTCGACTTTATTTAATCCAATTAAAATTATTTTCCAGTAAGCTCCACCCTCAGTTCTTACCGAAGATCATTGCACAGCTACGTCAGCTTGTCAGTGACTCGGTGATCGCTATCCAGAAGAGAGCAATCCAGGCCTCCAGCATAGTGTACCGAAACACTCTGATGTGGATATGTCAGGGTGCTTCAGAAACTACTGAGATGCAGTTTGTTTGGCAGAATATCACAGAATTAAAGGTGTGTGGAATTTATTAATTTAAAATAGATTTTTGTGTATACTCCTGCCAATGGTTAAATTGGGGATGGCGTGATGTTCTGTTAACTTCACAACTAACATTTATTTTTTCACCAAACCATATCAGCACATCTGATTTTGGTCAGCCAGCTCGCGAATATGTATCCTCCGACTGCATAGCAAGGTTTTCTTCTTGTTTACATCATTTTAGTTCGCTTTTTAAGCAGTCGGGTTTTTTGATTTTTTTGCGTCTTATCCTTGGCGGCATGTGTGCTTCTCATTGGGTGACCCCTCGTGCTGTGCTGACGTGGTTGCGTGGAATAGAGTATTTTATTCCATTCTCCGACATCCCGCTCGGTCACAAATCCCGGCCTTGGTATAATGCAGAATGCGCCCACGCTGAGGCCCGAAAAGAGTCTGCCTACCAAGCCTGGGTCAAGGCCCGCGACCGCAAAGTTAGAGCGCGTAGGGAGTGCGCTTCGAAAAAGAGCCTTTAATGCTGCCACCAAGCTCTGCAAACGGGTTCTGCGTGGAGCACATTTTGACCTTATTGGATGTATCAGGGCCAAGCTGGCATCGCAACCTCCGGGTAGTAAACTGTCGTCCCACTTGTATCTCCAATGCTGAAACCTGTTGGGTCGCTGGCTCACTCTGCAAGCGAGAAAGCAAATTTATTTGCATCTCTCTTAGCAAGCGATTCAAGTATGGACGCTGGCTCTAAGCAACCACCATACCTCATTATGTCTCTTCGATGCCGAAGATCGCATTTCACACTAAAGAGGTCTGGAAGGGTATTCTACAGTTTAGACGTGAACAAGGCCAGAGGGTCTAACGGCATTCCGGCGAGTGTTGAGGCAGTGTGCGCCTGAACTGTCTCCTGTGTTGACTCGCTTGTTCCGCCTCTCTCTTGTAAAAAGAACGGTGCCGAAATCCTGGCAGCTTGCAAATGTACAACCAGTGCAGACGGCAGGGTCCGTCCGTATTACCGTCCGATCGCCATTTCCTCCATTCAGAGCAAGGTTATGGAAAGGTTTTGCTGACCTACCTTGAAGACAATGATCTACTCAGTGACCGTCAATATGGCTTTCGGCATGGACGGTCAACTGGTGATCTTCTTGTGTATGTCACACACAGCTGGGACGAAGCCATCGAGAAACACGGCGAAGCACTTGCTGTATCGCTTGATATCTCGAAGGCCTTTAACAGGGTCTAGCACGCAAGTCTACTCACCAAGCTTCCTGCTCATGGCATCCCAGCTGATTTTTGTAGCTGGATATCAGACTTCCTTAGTGAACGGTCAATTCGAGTAGTCAATGACGGCTGCTCCTCTGTCCTTATGGCTTTTGATGCTGGAGTACCTCAGGGTTCTCTTTTCTTGCTGCACGTCAATGACCTACTTCTGCCTGGTATTGTTGAGTACGCAGATGATAGTACTGTTTCAGGGAGATTCTTGTCAGCGCAAAAACCAGCGGCAATGAAGTTTGCTATGGTGGAGCGGACAGATTTGACCTTAAGCCAAGGCTTTCATCCCACTGGGAGACTTGTCTCCGTGATGACAATCTCATAACCGCGATGGGAACAATAAAAGCTGACTATTTTAACACGCTTTTATTAGCTTGGTATGTATGTATCTATGTATCTATGTATCAATGTAACAATGTATCAATGTAACGGAATCTTTGAACGTAATTTTCACCCACTTCAAAACGTTGGATTGATTTGAAACTTTGCACACTTATCAAGGACCGATGACAATGCAATAATTTAAACAGTTTGTCCCATTATCCTTACCAATAAAGCGTGTTTTTTAGTTTTTAGAACTACAATTTATTATGTATCTCTCTCTCCCCAGCTCGTAGTCCTCAACATGATAGACAGTGACAACGAGGGCATCAGGACGCACTCCATCAAATTCTTGGAAGAGGTGGTCCTGCTGCAGACGCCAAGTGATGGGGCTGGAGACGAGTTCAACCTGGACACTCTGCCTGCCAACATGACTTTTATCAACAGACGTGCTTTGGAAGAAGAGTCTGAGTAAGTTGTCCTGTTTATTGTTATGTTTACTTGGATAGTTAGTCAGTTCTAAGTGGCATCAATGGCATTAATGTTTTTTCGATACGATGAGACAAATTCGGAATGTAGTGCTTGTAATTTCGATGGAAAGTCTACCTTTCAAGGTGGAATAAAACAATCGCTTTGTCTTCCTTTTGTTAAAGTGACCAGCTTGTCTAGAAAGATGTCTAATTCTATACAATCCTTTCAAATGTATTGTATATTGAGCACATCTTATAGCAATAGGGATAAAGATAACAATGATGCAAAATCAGAGGTAAAAGAGCTAAAGCTTGACTCTAACTATACCGAGATTCACTTTGAAATTAACATAGAAAATTTGATATAGTCAAAAATAAAATGAACAGAACTTCATTTTGCAATACTGAATAGAATAATTTTTCGTTTTCAGCACAATATTCATGTTGCTGGTAAAGTTCCACAACTCCCAACACATATCTAGTGTAAATTTGATGGCCTGTATGACTACTCTCTGCCTCCTCGCCAAGTTCAGGCCAAAGTTCATGGCACGAGTCATACAGGCGTTAGGCGACCTACACACGACACTGCCACCAACACTATCGCAGTCCCAAGTAAACTCCGTGCGGAAACAGCTCAAAATGCTGCTTGTGAACCTAATAAAGCATCCTTCTTCAAATGACATGATGCCACAGTTGACCCAGCTGTTGTTGGATATAGGAATGACGACGCAGGAGATAAACAAGGTGCTGCCTAAAGAGAAAAGGAATAAGAGGGTCGCAGAAATAAAAAATGGCGATGCGCCGGCTAAGAGGATAAGGATAGACTCCCCGCAGAGTAACAGTCAGGGTAGTGACAGTAATAGTAACAGTAGGGGCGAGTTCAACTTGTTTGATGACGAAAGTCTACCCCCTGCGGTTACCGCACTTTCCAGTGCACCAAAACAACCAGTCATTCCGACTGAAGACTCATTATTCGAAGGTCTGAACAACGTTGAAGACGTCGTCAAGCTTGTCACACATACTCTAGTTAACTATCTACCTAACGAAATGCCCAGCACATTCCTAAACGCCTACAAACCCATCCCTAACTCCGGCACTAAGGCACAGAAAAGAAATCTAGCTAAAATGATTATCGCGTTAATCAATAACAAAGAAGAGCCTGTGCCTGTACCTGTTGTTGTACCTGTACCTGCACCCGTGCCTCCAGCACCTGCTCTTTCTGAAGTATCATCAAAAATACCTTTACTAAGAGATGACGAAGAAAAAGTGACGCTCAAAAACGCAGTAGCAAAGTTACAAGAGTCAACAAAAGCAGAGAGGCAGATGGAAAGTGCCGTGTCGAAGCTTATGGAGGAAACCAGACAGGACCATTTGAAAGAGGAGGAAAGGAAACAGAAGGAGAAAGAGAAGCCTATTCCTCCGCAAACTCCTACTGTGCCTAAGCTAAAACAGAAAGTGAAGTTGTTAAAACTTCAGGAAATCACGCGACCTATTCCTAAAGAGATAAAAGAGAGGTTGATAACGCAAGCAGTAGGCAGAATACTAAAAGCGGAGACGGAATCCATGATTGGGGGAGTGGCACATATTCGTGCAAAGTTCATCACAACATTTGCATCAAGTTATACACCAGAATTGAGGGAGTTAGTGTTGAATTACATTCTAGAAGACGCTACCAACAGGATTGACTTGGCTTTATCGTGGTTGTATGAGGAGTATGCGTTCATGCAAGGCTTTAACCGTCATCCTGTGACATTACAACCAAAAGTGCATGAGAAGCACGATCAGAATTACAATCAGTTACTATGTGCGTTGATCACACAGATTTGCGAGAGAGGTGATCCTTTGTTGGAAAGTTCTAAGGACATGTTGTTGAGGAAGGTGTACTCGGAGTGCCCGGTTGTGACGGACGAGGCTGTGGATTACCTGAAGCACCTGGTGACGGAGGATAAGGTGGCGTTGTTGGCGCTGGAGCTGCTGGAGGAGCTGTGTGTCATGCGGCCGCCGCGCGCGCACAAGTATGTGGCGTCGTTGTTGTGTCATATTCGTGAGTATTTCTCTTTATTTTTAGCATGTATCTGACGGAACTATTGTTGATTATCAGTTTTATTGTAAGTCCGTCCAAATTGGAATTTTTGTCCTTTATTCTAGGGTCCAATCTTGGGACTATTACTAAAATGGCTCTTCTTTGTCTATGCTACTGTTATCTTCAGATTGTTAGCTCAAAGCTATTATAAGCCACCCGAAAAAAAAATAAACAATAAGTTATGTTTTCTTGTAAAAACTGTATGTGGCGGAAGAGTTAATATTGTGGTACAAGTCAAGATGTAAGGTACCAGTGGCTCCACTTAGGTCATTTTTCTCTTTCCAGTAAACGAAAACGAAGAAATACGCGACGTCGCATTAAAATCAGCTCTAAAGATCTACAAGCGCAGTACGGACGCAGTTCGCAAGTCGATCGAGAAGCATGCGCTGCTCTACCTCGGGTTCATATCGCTGCAGCACCCGCCGCCCGAGCTACACGGGGCCCGGGGTGGAGCCGCCGGCTGGGGCGACGACGCGTACCACGTGTGTCTCAACCTCGTGATGGCGCTGCTGGCTGAGAATGAAGGTAAGAAATATCATTAAGCCAGATTTTTAATGAAATATAAGAAGTTAATTCAAAACATCAAAAAACCCGACTGCTTAAAAAGCGAACTAAAAAGACGTAAGTAAACAAGATGAAAATCATGCTGTGCAGTCGGAGGATATTCGCGAGCTGGCTGACCAAAACCAGATAATAATAATAATAAAATATATTATAATAAATTAATTGAACCTACATGAAAGTGTTATCTGCATTACCTAGACCTTCTGTGTTGTGTACCGCTGGCCAGCATAGTGTATCTAGTCTGTGAGCTGAACTTCCCGAACGTGACATCCATCTGCATCTGCATGGGAATCGCTGCTTCAAAGGTATGTGGCATAATTAATAAATTGAACTTTATCCATTGCCTTTCGTATCATCTGCGTATTTTTCTCCTTCAAATTAGCACTGCTGAATCAGCAATTATAGCCACTTACTCTAATAATTTAGGTTCAAGCGCGTGTGATTTTACTAGTAATCTTCTAGAGGTTATACGCACCATTTTGGTCCTTCGAACTGGATACATTAAATGTGGGCCTATTTACAGCCTATTTTTTAAGTTCTAAAAGTCTAATTTTATGCAAAAAGTTTGGAAATTTTCCATATGAATTGCAGATCATCACACAATTCTCGCCTCTATTGCGTTGGGAATAAGGCTGGCTGCCTTGCATGTAGTAGTTTCTACCGGCAAATTAATTGTTAACTTAAATCTTTAATTTCACTAGTTAAAACTCCGAAAAATACATTTAATTGAATATCAACGTTGATTCATAACGCTAAATAAGTTTATTTAATAAATCAGTTAATTTTCGGCGTAATTACATATTTTTTTGTACGTGTATGAAAATTGTGGGTAGTCTGGTAAATCATTCGTCAAGTTGGCCTTCGGGACTGTGGAATGTTCCAGTTCTTTGTTATCGTACGGCTAATTTTTATTTACGCATTAGAAACTTTTATATATTTGTTCTAATCGAGATTTGCTGAATGAATGACATTGATTGTTATCGTAGGATACACTACAATTGTTGGTTCGTTAGGTAAATGCCTACTATACTCGTATTGCACGAGTAGGTATTTTTATAATTCGAGAATCAACCGCATTTGATTAATTATTGCAATTAACCAGATTATCATTGCGTCGCTTGTTATTTTATTTTGTAAGGTAACTTGATCTTTTGAACCTTCAGGTAAAATAATCGATTTGTATAAACTTTACGCGTTTAGTTCTCCTCACAGGAAACAGCCGTATATTTATACATATCACCCCCGCACCTAACTTTGTAAACGTAGTACTTACTAGATAACTTACTTCGAACGGTCATCTGCGTATTTACTCGTTAGGAATTTTATTGTTTTTTACGAAGGTATTTCGTTACGAACACAATCGCATCGCTTACGGAAATAAGTACTGTACTTGTTTCTAAGTTGCACACTTAACTTATTGTTGGTTAAGAATCTGTGCATATTCTATTTATTGAGTAAGTTAATCTCATATAAATAGAAGTAGTACAAAAGAAAAAGAATGTTATCGCGTTGCATCCGACATAAATGCTAATTATCGGGTTGTAGGTATCTCTAAGCTAATCATAAATATATGTTATAGATGGGTACGTTCGCGTGCTTACTATTTTATTTGTATTAGACTTTTTTACTTGCACGCGGTTCAAACTTTGTACGCTTTATATTTTCTTTTCACCTTACAATTTATTATTGTTAGGGTTCGCGTGTACGGATCGATCCGTCCTATTGTTTACTTAAGTTATACAATCTTTCGTTGAGTTATCGGTTTGTTTGGACCACTTATTTCACTTACGCGGTTTCCGTAAAAGATAAAGATTTGTTATTTGTTTCCATATTTTAACAACTGTTCACAATGACTGACAAGATTAAACTTAGATTGTTGGAAAGTAAACGCGACGCGTATTTCGCGCGAGTTCAAAGGATTTTGGATTCAACAGAATCTTTAACAACCGAAAGATTACGTAAGTCTTTTATTGCTCAGGCTAAACAAATTGACGGATTACGTAGCGAATTCAATGATATAGTGGACGAGATAAATATGTTAAACTTGACATTTGATCCAAAGTGCGAAGTAAGCTATAGTGCCTTCCATTCATTTGATGAGTTGGTCGGCGAGATAAAAATTACTTTAGCTTCATTAACTGAATCGAATGTTTCCAAGGAACCTAGCCCGACAGCGAGCCCTAATGCTCATCATATAAAGGTACCTAAAACTGAGCTGCCTACCTTTGACGGTGATATTCAGAGCTTTCCGTTCTTTTATGAGACTTTTAAACGTATTATACATACAAACGCAGATTTATCAGATTCTGATCGCATTCATTATCTGTTGAGTTGTTTAAAAGGAAAGGCTAGGAATGTGGCAGTAGGTATTGTACCTTCTGGCGATAATTACCGCGTTGTCTGGGATGCGCTTATCGCAAAGTACCTGGATACTCGCGCGCTCGCTACTAATTATCTAAATCAGCTGTTCTCATTGAAGTCGTTCGGACCGACACCCGCTAATATTGAACAAGGTTTCGATAAATTAACTTCTACGGTTGCGGGACTCAAACAATTGAAAATACATAACTTGGACAATTTTATATTTATTCATTGGGGTCTTAAATTAATAGACTCAGATACAGCAAAACATTTTGAAATGTCGCTTCGTAATCAACAAGAGTTGGATTATGATTATTTCGTAAAGTTTGTTCGTGAACAAGTAAAAATCTTATATCGCTCCTCTTCTGCGGCAACTAAGCCCGCCCCCGCAGGAAGACCCAGCACCTCATCTAAGGTCTCGCAGGTATTTGTGGCTACTGAATCGAAATGTTCGCTTTGTCAATCCACGCATAAAAACTTGTTTACGTGCAAAGCGTTTCAAAAATTGAGCGCGGTTAATAGATTTAAGTTTGTAAAAGACAATAACAGATGTGGTAACTGCCTAAGTAGCCAACATACCGTCTCTAAGTGCCTATCTAAGTCAACATGTAGGAAATGCAACG
Source organism: Orthosia incerta (assembly GCA_948252205.1). Taxonomy (NCBI): domain Eukaryota; kingdom Metazoa; phylum Arthropoda; class Insecta; order Lepidoptera; family Noctuidae; genus Orthosia; species Orthosia incerta. The sequence continues at coordinate 31,190,758 of OX411755.1, read as the reverse complement.
GTAAGCATCATTCCTTATTACATTTTGAGCAATCGACGCAAGCCCCTGCACTGGCGCCCGCTAGACGTTCAGCTCACGGTTTTGCTCGCAGCCTAGGTATGAAATCGACGCTTTAGTCTTGGATCGAATCGAACCGGGCAGCTTCCTCTGGGTGCTATAGATACTGCCGAATTGAAGCATATTGATCCTAAACTACTCGCTGATGACAGCTGGGGTGTGCCAGGGAATATTGACATGTTACTTGGGGTCAGGTTGTTCGCTAAGTTATTGCGACCCGGTCACGTGACCAGCACACCCGGTTGCCCCGATGCATTGGAGACTACGCTCGGCTACATACTTCTAGGAGAAGCACATATTATCGAACCTCCAACTGACACTCTGTCTTTCTTTGCGAGTTCTTTCGATAACTTCGATCTTCGTAAGTTTTGGGAGATTGAAGATGTTACTGCTTCGTCCATTGGGAGTGTGGATGATAAACACTGTGAAGAGTTTTATTATAGCACAATTAGCCGCGCTCCAAATGGCAAGTATGTTGCAGCTTTACCACTGAAAACAGACGCGTCAGCGTTAGGAAAATCTTTTGATATAGCTCGCAAGAGATTCCATAGCCTCGAACGTAAACTTAAATCGCTTCCTAACGTCAAGCTTCTTTATGATGACGTCATACGGGATTATCTACGGAACAGTTATATTTCTTTGGTGCAGAATATCGTACCTGAATGTGGGTTGCCCAAACAAAATTGTAAGGAGCGAGAAATGGCATACTATATTCATCACCATGCTGTTATTCGAGAGGATAAAGTGACCACTAAGCTGCGCGTGGTCCTAGATGCCAGGGCATGTACAGATAACGGTACCTCGCTCAATGATATCCTGTACGCAGGTCCAGTCCTTCAGTCTGACCTTTTTAACATCTTGTTAAATTTTAGGCTTTTTAGTGTCGCTATTTCCGCAGATGTCAAATCTATGTCCCTACGTATAGGTATACGCCCACAAGATCGTTCGCTTCAACGTATCTTATATCGGTTTAATGAGGAAGAAGAACTTCAAATTTATCAGTTTTCAGTGCTTCACTTTGGATTAAAGTGTAGTCCTTTTATAGCTATCCGCACTATCCAACAGTTATGTCAGGATGAAGGAACGCAGTTACCTCTCGCTAGAGACATTTTGCAGCGAGATATTTACATGGATGACATAGTTAGTTCGATACCTAGCAGTGCGCTGGCTATAGACTCGGCTCGTGAACTAATAAAAATATTCTCTCTCGGTGATTTTCAGCTGACGAAGTGGTCTAGCAATAGTGTCGATGTTCTTCGGAATATACCAGAGTCATTACGACTTTCTCAGAGCGTGGACCTAAGTAAAGATCCGACACAGAAAATACTGGGACTTCTTTGGTTCCCTGATGAGGATTGTTTCGTATTCCAGGTTAACCCTAATGTTCGCCCTTGCACGAAACGGAATATTCTTTCTTCCATTGCACGTCTTTTCGACGTTTTAGGCCTCGAGGCACCGATTATTTTATACGCCAAGCTTCTTATCAAAGAGCTTTGGCTTGTCAAACTTGGATGGGATGACGTCCCACCACTTCGCATTGTTCGTCTGTGGGAACAATTTAACGCTGAACTGCCAATTATCTCTGAATTGAGATTTTTGCGACATGTTGGCGTCGTAGAACGCTGTAGGCTCTCACTCGTCGGTTTTGCCGACGCTAGTGAGAAAGCTTACGGTGGTTCGGTTTACGCCCACGTTGTTAGACCCGACGGTAGTATCGTCGTTTCGCTGGTGTGTGCGAAATCTAAAGTCGCGCCACTAAAAATAGTTTCGCTAGCTCGTCTCGAGTTATGCGCCGCATTCCTCTTATCAACTGTGATAAAGCGAGTATATAATCTTTTCGCAGCTCGGCACGCCATTGAGGCAGTCGTAGCTTTCTCGGATTCAACTGTAACTTTGAGTTGGATTCATTCCGCACCGCATCGATGGCACACCTTTGTAGCCAATCGTATCGCTACGATTCATGAGAATCTTTCGGCAGATCACTTCTTCCACGTGAAAGGGTCTGAAAATCCTAGTGATTGCCTATATCGCGGTTTAACGCCAGTTCAATTAGTTCATCATCCGTTGTGGCTAAATGGACCGCCGTGGCTTAAACTTCCGCGCGCTGAATGGCCGATAAAACCATTCGTTTCAGGCGAGTCGCAAGAGCTTCCCGAAATAAAGCCCGTGGCTTTACCTGTGCTCTCGCACGAATGCTCGGACAGAAGTCCTCCTTCCGACAACATTCTATACGCTCGCTCTACTAGATTCTCGTCCTGGTTGAAATATTTAAAAACCAATTGCTTCGTTTATAAGTTTATCAAACGACTCCCGAGTGAGCCCGTTACCGCGTCTGAACTAGAGTTCGCTGAATTTATTGTGTGGCGATCTGTGCAGAGGATTCATTTTGAAGCTGATCTCGATCGCTAAGCCCGCAATGAGTTGTGTTCTAAGTCAGTACAACGGCTAAGTCCCTTCCTCCACGAAGGACTTATCCACGTTGGAGGTCGCCTAGCAAACTCTGAGTTAGATTTTGACTCGCGTCATCAGATGCTTCTTCCGCATCAAGATCATATAGTGGAACTTTTAGTTGCCCACTATCATGTGAAAAATTTCCACACAGGACCAACCTTGCTCGTATCTCTCTTACGACAGAAGTATTGGATCCTGTCCGCGCGACGTATTGCACGTCACATTACCTTTAATTGTAACCTTTGCTTTCGGGCAAAGCCGCGACCTACCTTTCCTATAATGGCGGATTTGCCACGTTTTCGCGTTGAGTCGGCTCCTAAGGCTTTCTCTCAAACAGGTTGCGACTACGCGGGACCTTTCTTGATCACGTCGATACGTGCTAGAGGCCAAAAATCGAGGAAAGCGTATATCTGCCTTTTTACATGCCTGACAACGCGTGCTCTGCATCTTGAGATTGCCTCAGATCTTAGTACTGCGAGCTTTCTGTCCGCTTTTAAACGCTTCCTGGCGCGTAGAGGGCCGGTTCAGTTAGTACACAGATAACGCTACCAATTTTATTGGAGCCAAATCCTATCTACGGGATCTCTACCAATTCTTGGCTAAAGAGTATCACCCTTTATGGGAAAGAGAACTTGCAGAGCATCGAATAACACTTAAAAACATCCCCTGTAGAGCTCCACATTTTGGTGGTTGTTGGGTAAGTGAAGTAAAGAGTGTCAAAACGCATCTCCGCAAAGTCATCGGTCAGCAAATTTGCTGCTTTGCTGAATTTAACACTATACTAACTCAAATAGAAGCTTTATTAAACTCGAGGCCTCTGTACGCGATCAGCTCGGATCCGTCAGAGCCCACTTCATTATCGCCGGCGCACTTCTTGCATACGAAACCTCTTTTATTTTTCCCCGCCCGCGAAGTCAATGAAACGCGGTTACATCTTATTTCGCGTTATGAATTAACTGACAAAATGGTCCAATCTTTTTGGAAGCGGTGGCGCCAAGAATACCTGCACACCCTACAATCCAAACAGAAATGGAACACCCCTGCCAATCCAATACGGGTCGGTATGGTTGTCGTCTCCATGCAGGACAATGTGATGCCTCTGCATTGGCCGTTAGGAGTAATCACAGAAATATTTCCAGATAAAAACGGAGTTTGTAGAGTCGCATCCGTAAAGACAAAAGGCGGGATCCTTCAAAGTCGCCCGGTAGTAAAGTTGTGCCCTTTGCCAACGCAATAAGTTTCGTTACATTAATATTAAATTTTACCGTGCACCAATGTGCAGTATTAGATTTAGTTACCGCGTAGAATAGTTAGTTAAATATTCTTATTTGTAATAGAGAGTCGCAACTTTAGAGTTCTCATAACCTTTGGTAGAGTTGTGATGATCTGCAACCTTATTTATTTCTCCTTTGTGTTTCGAAAGTGGGAACTTTCAAGCCGGGGAAAATGGTTACGCTTCCTAATTTATAATTCTTATATTTTATTACATCACCATAGGGCGATTGAGAGGCATTGGTTTAATAGTTCCAATTTATTAAATAAGTGTCACATATCGTTGGTTTGGTGATATCCCGCGCGGTGGCGCCACCGTCAACACGCCGCCGCCGGCGCATCTTCTTCTCGTTTTAACCACGGTTGGGTGCGCGCACGTCCATCATCACGCATCATCTCGCCCAAACCTCTTAATTGAACCTACATGAAAGTGTTATCTGCATTACCTAGACCTTCTGTGTTGTGTACCGCTGGCCAGCATAGTGTATCTAGTCTGTGAGCTGAACTTCCCGAACGTGACATCCATCTGCATCTGCATGGGAATCGCTGCTTCAAAGGTATGTGGCATAATTAATAAATTGAACTTTATCCATTGCCTTTCGTATCATCTGCGTATTTTTCTCCTTCAAATTAGCACTGCTGAATCAGCAATTATAGCCACTTACTCTAATAATTTAGGTTCAAGCGCGTGTGATTTTACTAGTAATCTTCTAGAGGTTATACGCACCACCCAGTTCTCGAAAATGGCAATATCACATTGTACTGGGATCGGTCCATCATCACTGACAGGACTATTATCGCTAACAAGCCTGATATAGTGGTGGTGGACCGAATCGAGAGGCGTGCAATGATTGTTGACATAACTGTCCCGCATGACGGGAACCTCGTGAAAGCCGAGAAAGATAAACAAATCAAGTATCTTGACTTGGCTCGCGAGGTTGTCGACATGTGGGATGTGGACACAGCGATCATTGTACCGATAGTCGTGTCAGCCAATGGCTTAATAGCCACGAGCCTCGACCAACATCTTAGAAGGCTCTCGTTAGGCAGCTGGGTCAAGGGCCTGATCCAGAAAGCAGTACTGCTGGACACGGCTCGTATAGTTAGGAGGTTCCTCTCTCTGGAGCCCTGACCGCCGGTAGCTTGGTCGCCGGTGGGCCTCTATTTTTTATATTTTTAAATGTTTTTATAAAATTATTTAAAAATGTAAATAATAAGAAAACATAAATAAAGGAGATAATAATAAAAGTTTTTAGTCACGGAAAATTACAGTTTGGTACAAGAACATAATATGAGGATATGTTACAACTAATAGGTAGAATATTATTATAACACAATATTGTATGTTAAAAAATCTGTACTTAAGACTGCGCAGAGCGAACGAGGCGCGCGGCAATTAGGTATTTTCTACAGCGCGCTAGTCGTGTGCGTCGTCACTCACACAATCACAAGTTCGCTCGAGTCCCGCTTGCAGTTGCACGACAAAAGTTGGTAACTTAGGATTTTTAAAATTTGAGGCGTTGTGTTGAGTGACTTGAAAAGGCGAATATTGATTATTTAGATGTTTATGTAGGTAAATAAAGCCCATAATTAAATCTAATAATCTATATTATATAGAAAATAATGTTTGTTTGTACTATAGTAATACATTATCCGTTCCGTTACTATTCATCCGATTGCGATGAAATTTTGGCGTTGTGGATTGTACGCCCGGGAATTTTACTGGGTAAGTAGGTAGGCTAGTAAGTTAGATGGGTAGGTGTATTGTATAGTAAAACCAGTCTGTAATAAAAAAACTTTATTTAACTAATGTAATACCTTGCGTGTTTTTCCCATTTTACAAAATCATACACAAAACCCAGGGAAACGTGGTATATTTATTATACAGAGTGTAACAGAAACGTCATATTTTAAAAATTGCTTCTAATTCTGTAAATGAACAACTATCTCCAGGGAAGTCAAAGGCATTTCCTATAAACTAATGGAAATGGAAAAGAGACAAGAAGGGTAATATCAATCTCATTTAAAACATGATTGTTATTTTCAATCACTGGTGAACACATTATGGAAGAACGTGTTACGTGTTCATGCGATATATTGCATTTGTTTATAGAGGTATGCGAAATCCATTATTCTATTGCCATTTATTATGATCTCGGCTTTGTCATTAGTTTCTTCTTCTACCAAAATGTTTGAATATGAATCCGTATGTTTTGAAGAATCCTGAAATAAAATAAGATAATTGTAAGTAGTCCCTAAGCCACGGGCAGAAACTAAGGCACATTTAAAAATGTATCTAAGAACAATTAACTTACATCGAGATTGTTGAATGGAATATCATCACTAACTAAAGGTTTTTCACCAACGTATGGGCAAGGATCTTTATTGGTCAGCATTTCCTAAAAACGTAATAAAATATAGTTATTGGAAGTTATTTAAGAAAATTGAGAGCAGCGGTGGCCCAGTGGTATTGGCCGCGACTTACAGGTTGTAGGTCGTGGGTTCGAACCAAGACAGGCGCTTTACTTTGTGTAAATTATTTCATCACCACTGCTCTCAAAACGGTGAAGGAAAACATCGTGAGGAAACCGGCATGTCCTAGAACCAAAAATTCGAAGACATGTGACATCCACCAATCCGCACTGGGCCCGCGTGGTGGATTACGGCCCATTCCCTCTCACAAAGAGGAGGCCTGTGTCCCAGCAGTGGGAACGCCGCTGATGATGATTTAATAAAATTATTAAATTGACGTAGTTATCAGATGTATTATCAACTTAACTCTTAAAATGTTGTGAACAGACTAAAAGAAATATAGTATACATAATACATAAACATTTTCCCATGTAAAAGACTTGCCAGCAAACACTAGCAACAAAATAAGTATAATGAATTTAAAATTTCGTGGTGACCCCTTGGCCTCACTTCTCGTGCTTGAGGTCCTGGGTTCAAATCCAGGCAATGCGTCTTTTTCAAATTAATTTTTACTTTCCACGTTTATATTGGACATCACTGATAATGGCGAAAAATCTTCCATCGTGTATTCTAAAATGAATGTCAGAATAGCAATCGGCACCCCCAAATACCCATTACACGACACCCATATCGAATGTTTGAGTAAAAGATGCATCCACCATCTTGGATTTTAAAAATAATGTCAGATTTGTAATCAGCATCCCCAAAAACCCATTACACGATACCCATATCGAATGTTTGCGAAAAAGTTGCATCCGCCATCTTGGATTTTAAAAATAATGTCAGATTTGCAATCGGCATCCCCAAAAACCCATTACACGATACCCATATCGAATGTTTGAGAAAAAGATGCATCCGCCATCTTGGATTTTAAAAATAATGTTAGATTTGTAATCGGCATCCCCAAAGACCTATTACACAATACCCATATCGAATGTTTGCGAAAAAGTTGCATCCGCCATCTTGGATTTTAAAATAATGTCAGATTTGCAATCGGCATCCCCAAAAACCCATTACACGATACCCATATCGAATGTTTGAGAAAAAGTTGCATCCGCCATCTTGGATTTTAAAAATAATGTCAGATTTGCAATCGGCATCCCCAAAAACCCATTACACGATACCCATATCGAATTTTTGAGAAAAAGATGCATCCGCCATCTTGGATTTTAAAAATAATGCCAGATTTGTAATCGGCATCCCCAAAAACCCATTACACAATACCCATATCGAATGTTTGCGAAAAAGTTGCATCCGCCATCTTGGATTTTAAAAATAATGTCAGATTTGCAATCGGCATCCCCAAAAACCCATTACACGATACCCATATCGAATGTTTGAGAAAAAGTTGCATCCGCCATCTAGGATTTTAAAAAGAAAGTCAGATTTGCAATCGGCATCCCCAAAAACCCATTACACGATACCCATATCGAATGTTTGAGAAAAAGTTGCATCCGCCATCTTGGATTTTAAAAAGAAAGTCAGATTTGCTATCGGCATCCCCAAAAACCCATTACACGATACCCATATCGAATGTTTGAGAACCAATTGAAAAAAAAAACGATTACATGCGCCATTATGTTAGATATTTTTTTTTTACAAAAAAATACAACCGACTTTCAAATAAATATATTACAAAGTGAAAATAAATTCAATTTCGGAAGTCGGTGTTCCTGTTTTTGATTCTTCGTTTTTAGTCACTGACTGGCGAAATTAAATTTATTTTACATAATATTGTAGTGTTTTGATTTGGAAGTTGGTTTTTTTTTTGGCAAAAAAGTTTTTATTTTACACTTTTTAGTTGTGTACACAATGGGCAAGTTCTATAGCCTGAATGAAATTAGAGTGTACCAGGGTTTACTGTATTCATCTGCGTACCTCTTTAGAGCTTACCGGCGTGATGTAATGTTATGAAAATATGGTGTAAACAATAAACAGACATGCGATTCCAGCAATCCCGAGAGATCTGCCGTATTTTTTAGGAGTTCTGTTGCATATCTTACATACATCTGGAACGCTCCTAACAGTTGTGTTCGTTTTAACTGTGCTCCCAATTTTTTATTTTAAAAAAGTCAAAAATCTTTACGTTTTGTGAGTGTTGCTGATTGCACTAATTAGCCAATTAACTGTGCCATCGAACAAAGTGAACTGAGGCCTTAGTGCGAGTTTTTACTCACGCACAATCGCGTCAACGTAAACGTTAATTTGTATTGAAACTGGATAAGCGCCGTCTGGTGACGGTAAGGAGAAACCTCTTTTTTTGTATACATATTGAGATCGTTTACTTTGTCACTAGTAAGTACGTTAAAAAACTCGCACTAAGCACACTGGACTACGCTGTAACCGCTTTTCATAAGTTATAGTGAAAAAACAATTTGAAAGTTGTATCAAACGGCCATTGTCATCGTACGTCTGACAGTGAGCCCCCCACAACCAGCCTGCCACCCGCTGACGCCAGATATACGCTTCACATCGCAACAACGCAGCGCTGTAACGCAAATCGGCCGTCGTCTAACTACCTTCATTCACCACTGAAATTAAATTTTTCGAGAGCCAAGGCTAAGTATTTTGTTTCCATAAACCCAAGAAACGTACTACAAACTTCAATAAGTACCTAAATCAAAAGGCCTAATAATACTAACGAGTGATGGCTACACGTAGCACACCACCTAAATCTCACTCAGCTCTTGACACAGACGTAAATAAAGTGGCATCTGAGGTCATAATTTCACCCACTAAAATTTCCCAACGCAAAAGCAAAAGAACACGCTTACTTGAAGAATGCACGCGTGAAAACTTTGCATTCTTTAAAGAAGAAATATTATCCATGATTAATGAACATCGTGTTTCTCAAAATAATCGTCTGGATAAATTGGAAGAATATTTGATATCCATTCAGGAGCAAAACAAAGCCATACACAAAACCAATTTAGACATTGAACACTCAATCTCTCATCTGTCGACAAATGTTAAAGCTGTTGAAGACAAAATTGATCAACTAGAAAATGAGCGCAAACAAATACAATTGCAGATATCTGTTTTAGAAGAAAAACTAGATTCCCAGGAAGTAAGTAGTCTGAAAACGTTTGTGGAGGTCAGAAATGTCCCCAAAGTACAGCATGAGAAGAAGCCAGATCTATTTGGTTACGTCATAAACTTATCCAAGTCTGCAAATTATCAGGATCTGTCTAAAAATGACATAAGAGATGTGGTCCGGATGCCGTCTAAAAAGGACACAAGCAGTTCCTCAGTCGCTATTGAGTTTACCAACACGCTAACCAAACTTTCCTTTTTAGAAGCGGTAAAAAGACACAACAAATCTAAACAGTCACCTAACCAACTTAACTCTAACGATATGGGCATACAATCAACAAAACAACAGATCTACATCTCGGAACTACTTACTGCTAAAACGAAGCGCCTCTTATTTCTTACACGAGACTTCGCAAAAACGGCTGACTATAGGTTTGTGTGGACTTCAAATGGGCAAATTTATCTACGCAAAACTGAAGGGAAACCTTACATCAGAGTCAAAAACGAAACCCACTTAACTGAAATAAAGAAGAACCAGAGTATTGAAAAATGACTAGTACTAACTCTAACCCTTGGTTTGCGCTTGTATTACCTTTTATCTCTAATGCTTATATTACTATTTTATAAATTTAATGCATGCTTAATGTTATTTAATGAATATTTCTGTACAAAACTTAAATCTGACAATGTTACTGTACTCCTAAATCAACCTAAACAAACATTACACATAATAAACAGTTATCCATTCACCACTATAACTGCTCACACAATTACAATACTTCCACACTTACTACACACCTTCAAAAATAAACACACCATCACTAAACGATAACTTGATCAAATACAATAGTTTACTGCACATAGATGTCAAATCTGCACTCTCTTTGCAAACTATATCGGACATTATAACACCATTTACAAAGTTGATCACAATAACAATAACTGACATCTATTTTCTATTTTTATTCACTATCACTTTAGTCGTAATGCTACATGGCCCTGACTCAAACCGCACTGAAAATAATTGCGTAACTAGTATGACCGGAGTATTCTATACGGTAGCGTCACACATATTTACGCATACCCACCTAACTCCTAACATCACAATCTTTACCTCCTACCCTCACATTGGCGGTTCGCATTCGCCAAATAAATTAAACATAAACAAGCAGACACCCGCACCTTCAATTTGTTTATACGTATATTTATATAAACGTCCACTATTCCTCGGTTCTTTTATAGTACATGTTTATTCTAAATGGCTAACACCAACGTAGAAATTGACGACTTAACTATATCGGAGTCTGTGGTCTGTGATGTTTTGGATTGTTATAACCTTCTTTCACACACTAAAATAAACCTTAAAATACTTACGCAGAATGTACGTAGTATTTCTCGTAACTTTGACGAACTAGTTGACCTTTTGCACTCACTAAAGATAGAATGTGACGTTATAATACTCACTGAATGCTGGTTATCATGCAATCTTACTATTCCTAACCTACCTGGCTACAAGTCTCATACGACACAGAATTATAGAAACCAGAACGATGGAATAGTAATCTACACTAAAGAATCGCTTAATGTTGATGTAATTGAACCACCCTTTTCTGAAAGCAACTGTTTAATTCTAAAATTAAATAATGACACAGCTATAATTGCACTATATCGATCACCGTCATACAACACTTTAACTCCTTTTTTAGAATCCCTCAATTCAACTTTATCGAACCTAAAAAACATAAAATCTGCCGTCGTCATTGGAGACATTAATATAGATATCTCAATACAATCACGCGACACTAAAGCACCTGAATACCTAAATATGACAGCCTTTCAGGGATTCTTGCCATCTCATACTTTTCCTACCAGGCAAGGTAAAACTTGTCTCGATCACGTTCTTTTTTTTTTTTTTTTATCTTATATAGGCTCGCGCTTGACCACCATCTCACCTGATGGTAAGCGATGATGTGGTCGATGATGGAGCACGCTTGCCTAGAAGTAACCTATTCACTCTTGACTTAAAGACCCCCAGGTTGTAGCTATCGGGAAACACAGACTCCGGCAGGGAATTCCACTCCTTAGCTGTACGCATAATAAAAGTATTTTCAAAACGTTTAGTGCGTATGGGTGGGATGTCCACCATGTACCGATGGCGCATCGCCGTACGTCTGGTAGTCCGATGATGAAATGGGCTGGGCGGAATTAGATTATGCAATTCCATCGCACATTCCCCGAAATGTAATCGATAAAAAACCGACAAGCCGGCAACTCGGCGACGATGTTCAAGGCTCTGGAGCTTTGTCTTAACCAATGCCTCATCGCCGATGAGCCTCTTGGCCCGCGTTCTTCTTAAAACTAAACTAAAATCAAATACCTTCGTTTTAAATTCCACCATTACGGACCACAACGCGGTGCTACTCTGTCTTTACCAAGCACACAAAGAAAATCTTCCGCAATGTTATGTATCTAAATTTAATGTAACTGCTATTCGTGAACAACTGAATAATACGGACTTCAATTTCATTGGCGAAACAGACGATCCTAATCAGGCCATGGATAAATTTGTTAAGACGTTACAAGGTGTAATAAATGAAAACAGCACTATTGTTAAAATTCCTCGAAAAAAACGCATTATTAGACCCTGGATCACTCCAGGATTACTTAGATGTATACAAAATAGGGATCGCCTTCACAAATACTCACAAACTTCACCCGACAATCAAACCCTAAAACTAACATACACCCGGTATAGAAACTATTGTAATGATTTATTAAAAAGACTTAAAAGGCAACACGATAGAAGTGAATTGGACAAAAATATTAATAACAATAAAAAACTTTGGGAAGTTATCAAAACCATAACAAACACAAAAAAAACAAAATCGGCTGCTACCGACCTTCTTGGTGATTCCCCTCAGGCATCTGTGAACCAGGCTAATGTTTATTTTGCTAATGTTGGAAGTTCCCTGGCCAACAGGCTTCTAAACCCTTCGACAATAGCTCAAAATTCAATTGATGCACCCACCTCAAACCACACAGCTAATAACTCGTTTGTACTACAAGACACTGATGAAAACGAGATCCTGTCACTTATAAATGGCTTAAAATGTTCCAGCTCAGTCGGACATGATAAAATATCTAGCAACCTACTTAAGAATATTAAGGATTTCATTGTTCCGCCCCTAACGCATTTATTCAATCTTTGCATTTGTCAGGGTGTCTTTCCGGACGTACTCAAAAAAGCGATCATTATCCCTATCCACAAGGCGGGTGACAGGCGCCTTGCCTGTAATTATAGGCCAATTGCTATACTACCAGCTATTTCAAAGATTCTGGAAAGAATAATTAATCGTAGACTTGTTAACTATCTCGAAAGCAATAATTTACTGTCATCTTGTCAATTTGGTTTCCGCTCTGGGAGGTCAACGGAGGATGCGGTGCATAACCTTACTGACCATATTATTAGGAAACTTGATTATGGGAACAAAGCACTCGCCATCTTCCTTGATCTCGCCAAAGCGTTTGACACGGTTTCTGTCCCGCGTCTTCTAGCTAAATTAGAGTGCCTGGGAATAAGGGGTTTGCAGCTGAAATTGTTTCAGGACTATTTAAGTGGTCGTAAACAGTGCCTGGGAATAAGGGGTTTGCAGCTGAAATTGTTTCAGGACTATTTAAGTGGTCGTAAACAGTGCCTAAGGGTGGATTCCCACATTAGCACTGACCTACCTGTCTCTTTTGGTGTCCCGCAGGGCTCAGTGCTAGGACCTACACTTTTCTTAGTTTACCTCAATGACCTCTGTGAGCTGAAACTGGACCAGGGTACCATTATTTCCTATGCTGACGACACAGCATTGCTATTTTCTGCTGGTGATTGGGAAAAAACCTTCACGTTGGCACAGAATGGCTTCAACAAAGTGTCAGACTGGCTGAAACAAAATGTTCTCACCTTGAACACAGATAAAACTGTGTACATGCCATTTTATACACGAACTCCTTGCAAACCCCCTATAGAACTTACCCTTAAATCACACTCTGTTCATGTCCACCCAATAAATTCTGCCTCTTGTTGTTGCCCTTGTCTGATCAGAAAATCTGAGGTTAAATACTTGGGTGTCATACTGGACTCATCGCTGAATTTCAATGCACATATATCTTTACTACAATCCAGACTGAGAAAACTTATTTATGTTTTTAAGAACTTGCGGCATGTAGCAGATATTTTAGTTTTAAAAAAAGTTTATAGGGCCCTTTGTCAATCGATCCTAACTTACTGCATTTCATGTTGGGGTGGAGCTGCCAAAACCATTCTGCTCCCACTTGAAATAGCACAACGGGCAATTCTAAAAGTTGGCTCCTTCCGACCCATAGATTACCCTACACATATTTTGTATCAGTCGTGGAACCTACCGACCGTTCGTCAACTCTACATCATAGCTACAATCCTAAAGCAACACTCCTTCACCCCTCTTGACAGGAATATTATTCATAAGCGTCGTCGAAGTGCTGTAGTTCCTCAGTCCCATCAATTTAAACACTCATTTATAAATAGGTTTTTCTGCTTCACCGGTCCTTTTCTATAATATAATAAATTAAATACTATTCTTAACATCTATACATTAAGTAAACGAGAATGCAAACTCAAACTATTGAACTTCCTAATTACATGTGATTACGAAACTACAGAAGATCTTCTTAAAACCTTAAGATAAAGATAAACTCACACACACATACACAAACAAACACGTGACACTTGTAACACCCGTCTTTTTCCGTCGCACACCACACTCATTCAAACACACTCAACACAAGCATACAATACACAACACTCACTCAACACTCCCTCTGTTTGTTGTAAAACCTTCCTTTGCTTTAAAATGATATAATATTATGTTAAACGAAACTACTGATGTTCAAAATTTCTGTAAAGTGAACTGCGTCCTGAAATACAGGCTCGGCCTAGCTCAGGCGCAGTTGCTCATTTTTCATTCTTGTGCATATTCATAATAGCTTTAAAAATTAATTATATTGTTCAAATTGTACAATTTTATGGAGAAATAAATAATATTTAATATTTAATCTCCAAAATTCTTCATCAGATCTTCACCTAATTTAAATGGAACGTAATCTTTCAAACAAAAAAATAATTTCTAAAATCTGTCCACAATTGATGTAATCGGTGAACATACACAAAAAAAATCCTTCTTTTTGGAAAGTCGGTTAAAAAGGAAATAATGTCACAAAATAGAAATATGTACTTTTTATGAGAACAGATTATTTTTCGGAAATGAGCGCCAACTTTCTTCTTATAATATGTTTCCTTACGCTTTCCTATTATAACTAAAACAAACATTTTAAAAAAATGTTACAGAAATATGCATTGAATAGTGCATAAAAAGTCATACTCAAAAAACAAAATATATAACTTACCTTATTCAACTATTTGCAGCAAGGTATACGTACACAATAGATCGCGAATTATCGTTATCGGCGCGTCGCTCCACAATGAGACGTGACCACTCTCCGAGCTCTCGTGGGCGACTGAATTGCCGACCGGTTTACGTTTCGCATGATCCAAAACAGCGCAACAATTAAGAAAAAAAATAAAACTAAAATAACCGAGTGTTTTTTCGAAAATGTTAAAACTATAAATTGTGGTATGACAATTAGAGATTAATATGAATTAAAGTTTGTGAAAAAATTCAACAGTTTACTATAAATATTCAATAAAACACGAGCATGCTATTTTAATATTTTTGTCCAACTTTACGTATTTTTGTTATTTAAACTAAACAATATTTTTTGTTTTTGCCAACATAGAATCGTTAACACATTCATTGTGGTGTTCATTACATATTTTTTATGGTAATTATGGTAATAATATTGACTAAATCCCTATAACTGTGACGATCGTTTTGGATTATTTTGCTCGGCGCAGTCTTAATAGATTAACCCTGCCTCTTAAACTAGGATTACCTGTATCTTAAGAGACAGTGTTCGGCCATGAGGTTCATTTTAACATAATTTATACAAATACAACAAAAGTGATATGTGTCGATCTGGCTTAATAATTAGCATAACAATACTTATTTTCATTATTTAGAGTTCGTGTAGTAGTGTATGGGGCTTATTTATTTATTTATGAATTAGGAGTTGAATGAATGCTTTGGGTGGTGTGTACGTTTGCGTGTCGTGTGTGTGTGTGAGTGAGTGTGTATGTGTGTGTGTGCGTGAGGGGGTGTGTGTGTGTGAGAGTGTGTGGGATTATGTTTATATTAGGTTATGTAAGTGAGTAAAGACTCCGTAAAGGAATAGTCTTTCTGTAGTAGCCACTCTATTACTTTAGATTTAACTATGTGTGAATTGAGCTCAAGTAGATTAAGTTCTTTATGAATCTTGCCGTAGATGTGTGTACTTAATGTGTAATACTGGTGTGTTGCGAATGTGGTTTTATGCTGAGTACGTGGGAGAAGATTTGTTCGCTTGCTTGAGTCTGGTTTTGGCAGGGTAGTGTGCCTTCTTAGAACCGATTGGACCACAAAGAGCTGTCGAACCGTAAGAACCTTGCAGTTAGAGTACAGTTCCAATTCCGATTGTTGGATATCTGTAAGGCTTTCTTGTCATGACTTTGAGTATGGCTCTTTGCGCTCTCTCTACTCGAAGAAAGTTACTTTTTGTGGCACCGCCCCAAACGGTAATGCAGTACCCAATGACTGATTGGACTAGGGCATAATAAACCATTTTAAAAGTGCTAGGATTTGCAGAGACCCTGACAGCCTTAAAGATATTTTACACAGTTAGTTCATTTAAGTGCTGGACAGAGACACGGTGCTGGTTGGTTTGAGCATGTATGAGCAGTTATGGAGAAATTGTGGGATGGTGAGGTATTTCGTCGGATTGAAAATGGGATATATATGGTTTTGTGTAGGTTCAACGTGAGTAAATTTGAATTGAGCCAACTCATTATTTCCGACATTGCTGCTTCTGCATTTGCCTTTACGATATCCCAAGTAGATCCATAAACGAGGATCGCAGTGTCATCAGCATATGCATAGATTTTACAGTTAGGAAGGTTCACCATACATTTTCTGTGTGTTGGTTATTTCCTTGATTGTTTTCCACATGGCCTTAGGGTTATTTCTGGCTTTCTCAAGCTCGCTCGTTTCATAGGCTATTTTTAACTTCCTAAGTAAGTTGTTGCAAAAATTCCGATAACGTAAGTAAGTAATTTTAAGAATTAAGTTATCAGGTGCCTTTTTCGTTTTCAAATGCATTTTGTCTCGATTATTTATGCATTTAAGTAGACCAGGCGTAATCCACGGTTTTATTGTTCTATTTCGACTTGGAATTTTAACTTGCACTGAATACTTTGATATGACCGATTTAATAATATTTATAAATACGTTCATGGATTCGTTTGCGTCATCGATTTGGTAAATTAGAGTAAAGTCCAACTTTTCTAACTCTAGCGCAATATCTTGGTAATTTAGGTGAGTGATGGTATTTGATGACTTCCGAGCTGGGTTGGCATTGGCAATAGAAAGCAAAACAGGTCTATGGTCTGTAACATATGAGTCTAATACAAGTGTGGTAGCTGGTAGGTTAGACTTTAGAAATATGTGATCGATACAATGTTCCAGCCGAGTAGGAAATAGGTGAGTTGGCATGAGCCCCTGCGAGGCATTTAGACTAAGGTAGTCAAAGCAGCGATCATTCCTATTGTTCGGTATTATGTTAATGTTTAAGTCACCCACGAGTGCATTGGAATAACTGATCATATACATTGTTTAAGCTGGTTGTGAAATTATCGAAGTTCTCTTTGGAGTTAAGCGATGGAGAGCGATAGACCGCCACCACAGCCAACTTTTTATCAATTTGACATACGAGGCAGTTTCCACTCTTAAAATTCGGTTCCCACACAGAAATTTGAAGTCCTAGTTTCGTATAGATAATGACGCCATCGTTTTGATTCGAGTTGGTACCCGTCGAGTGACACACAAATCCGTCTAGCGCTGGTAGGTAATTAGCTTTACTGAGCCAACATTCAGTCAGAACAACAATATCAAAGTTGATTTTTGTCGAATTCAATAATACTTGGAGCTGGTTAAAGTTTTTATTTACACTACGTATATTTGTATATATTAAATTTATATTGCTATCGGATAAGTCAGTATACTTTAAGCAGTCCTCTGGACCACATATGAAGGAATTTCCTAGGCATATGTGGTCAAGATCATAGTTAATGTCATTTATAGTGGCCATTTATAATTGGCAAAACAACCAAAAACGTAGCATCAAAACATGAATGGTCAGTGAAAAAGATATACTTGGAGTCTGTATGAATGGTATATCCCATTATAGGGAATGGCATTATGATGAGTGTGTTGAGTGATGTTGATGTGTGTGCTTTAGTTTTACTGAGTATAGTGTGTATGGAAATTCTTATTCTAAGTATGTGTGGGAGTGTATAGAGAGTGTTGGTATATTTTTTTACAGTAAAAATGGTTAAGTATAGTCATATATAGTTTAAACACGGGAATGAGAAATAGTCACTTATTTTTATCTTCAAGATCCTTAAGACATTTTTCTGAATTCACTAATATTTGCTTATCGCCCTCTAGCTTGCGTAGGAAGACATTGCCATTGGAAATCCAACAAAAATTGTAAGCTTTTCTTTTGGAAAACACCCGAGCTTGGTAAAATAGCTTTTTGGTGCTAGCGGGCAGCTGCTCAGCAATGTAGACTGGCTGGGATTTACCTGGTAGTCCGATGAGGGCGGTGTTTACTTTTTCTTCTTTTCCTTTATCTCTGTTAAATGACCGAACAGCGGATATGACTAGCTGTTTTGCCTGCACCGTTGAAAATTCTGCGATAATCGGTCGTGAAGTGCTCGAGTTGGTAGATTTACCCGGAAGGCGATATATATCGCGAATGCCTGATTCAGGAATAGGCACTCCAACGACTTCACCGATCATACTCAAGATTTTTTTAAGGCTGCTACACGTTTCGGTAGTTTCCTGTGGGATGTTGCGGATTTCTATTCCAGATGAACGTGATTTGTGTTGTAGGTCAAGTAACTTTTTTTCTAAGTTTTCTATGTAACACTGCTGTTCATGACGTTCTTTTCTTAGGTCCTCGACCTCCTTTTTCAGGTCCTCGAATTGTTTGTTCATGAATGACATTGACAGGACGATCTCTTAATTTGTCTTTCGAATTTGAGCATTGGACGCCTGTATTTGGGTGTTTTGGGACTTAATTTCTCCTATATCAGATAGGAGTTTGGTCATTAAGGCAGTCTGTTCCGCTAACGTCTTAGAGATATCGGAATCCTGCTCACTATACTCTGTAACCCCGCCTTGCGGTGAATTTGCCTTGCGAAAACGTTTGTTTCTATTAGTATTTACATAGTCGCTCGCCGTAACTGCCGAGTTGATATCGGGCTCAGATTGGGTCTGAGTCTGGCTCAGGCTGTTTGCTTGGCTTTTAGGCGTGTTAGATGAAGTGTGCTGGACACCTGCCATTTTATACAGTAATCAATAATGGATTATAATGAACTTATTACGGTATCTAACTCATAGCGTAATAATCCACAAGATGCCGCGTCTGATTTAACTGCAGATGTCGGCGCCCGCGGCGTAGCCGATGCAATGCTCGTAGCAAACCGTAGGCCCGTAGCACTCGTAGCGTCGCAGCGATGACGTCGGCCGCACGTAGTGTACCACTATTTCGATGCCCGCTGCTACTTGCTCGGTGGCGCGTTGGATAAGTGATCGACACGGATGTTACCGCCTCGGGGACGCCGCCCGGTTCAAATCCAACAAATCACACAGCACTTTTAGGATATCACTCAAAGCGACAATTTGAGAATTATTTGCGTCTCCTTCTAGGACTGCCCAGTGGGAGTAGCCAACAGGTAAAAACCTTTTAAGAGTAACAAGGAATCAGTTATTACTAATAACGACCAATCACAGAATTTGGAGAAAAATTTTGCTCAGGACGATCAGCACGCGTCCACTCTGTCTAACTCTGCCGAATGATAGATGTAGATAGTATATTTTTTTTAGAATTAGGTACATTTAAACATATAAGTGTTATATTATTGAAATCACCTCTTATAACCCTTTATTTTGATACCCCACACAATGGGTCTAGAAGAAAAAAAATTTGGTCACCCACAATATGGCGCCCCAAAGCCGCCATTTTTCCAATTTTAATGTAGCCAGTGACACTCGCAGGGTTAAGACGAATCATCAAAATCGGCCAACGCTTTTGGTCTCTAGAGCGCCACATAGGAACAAACATACATACATAGACTGATAAACACATTACCCTCCTTCGGCAGTCGGGTAAGATGTTGCTCACAGAAAGCGTCGCGGTGAGAAACTAAGTATGTGTCACTTCTCAAAATCATATTTAACGACAAGTGATCAATCGCGATGAATCAAAATGATGCAGCATCTCGCACTGTCCTATCGGCGACTATTTGATGCAGCATCTCGCGCTGTCCTCGCGGCGACTATTTGATGCAGCATCTCGCGCTGTCCTCGCGGCGACTATTTGATGCAGCATCTCGAGTCGGGTTTGTAGCTTCAAGCACTCCCGTCATCCACCATAGGCACTATGATGGATGACTCTTCGTTTCGGCTCGCAACCTGTCTACGCTTAGGCGCATCTTGTGTTGCTCCACATCGGTGTCAATGTGGTGAAGCTGTCGGCAGCCTTGGGCACCATAGCCTGTCTTGTTGCAAGAGCGCAGGACGCATAGTACGGCACGCCAGCATCAATGACATTATTCGTCGAGCCCTTGTCACTGCCGGCGTACCAGCTGTATTAGAACCTAACGGCTTGGTATGTGACGATGGGAAGAGACCAGATGGCATGACATTGGTGCCGTGGAAGGTGGGTAGGCCTCTGGTGTGGGACGCAACCTGTGTCGACACCCTTGCGCCATCTCATATTCCTAGATCGGCGGGCTGTGCTGGCGCTGCTGCTGCGGCTGCTGAGGCCCTCAAGCGGCGCAAATACTGTAACCTAATTGATAATTACAGTTTTGAGCCGTTTGGGGTCGAAACGCTAGGGTCATGGGGCCCAAGTGCACGTCTCCTTTTTAAGGAGATCTCTCGCCGACTGATCGACACTGTGCGTGACCAGAGGGCTGGCTCTTTCTTTGCGCAAAGAATCAGCATTGCCATTCAACGTGGCAATGCTGCCAGTCTTCTGGGCACGTTCCCGGATGACAGCGATGTGGATGAGTACTTCGACGCCTAAGTGTACCTTTCTTTTGTATATAGTGTAAGTAGTTAGTTTAATTTTAATTTTGTAAAGTTTACTCTTGTTTAGTGTTTAAGTATGTACATATATGTCGCAAATAGGAGGGCTATCTTGGATAAACACTCGATCTTGTGGGCTTTCGTGGGTATATGCATGCTACAAAGCAGGTAACTTATGCCGATTTGGAGATAGTCCTTGTTCCAATCTTATCAAAGCAGCGAATTCGGCCACCTATTCGTTTCGCTTTCTCTCAACAAAACACACTTTCAAGTTTATAACGCCACACTTTAGGCTACTTCTCAATTATTTCCCTCACAACTCTGTTTTTAACTTTTTGCAAACGCGCTACCGCGCGTTCCTTTTTCTAACTCTTTCCGACCAAACATGGCGGCCGACCTCGCTCAGGTCGCCATTATCCTTGGCTACCCTGCTTTCATTGGTTTAAGAACACCTCGGGCAAAGTTCACAGCTTTTAACATCCAATCAAAATCGAGTATTTTGACATAAGCCAAATAAAGTGTTGTCAATCGAATAAAATCGAACTGAGATTGAATCGTAGGCTAAATGTTGCCAATTAAACAAAACCGAATTAATAAGTTCACATGCGTCATACTTCTCCGTTCTAGATTACTAGTAATTATACCTTCCTCCTACACGGCCAACCTGACAGACAAACGGCCCGACGTTTGAGCGACGAGAGAAATCGTTACTCAATTTTAATAAAAAAACAGACAGAGAGACAGAACAACAATAAAAAAATAAGTAATAGGTTAAGTTCGGCCGCTCCTGACCAAATAAAAAAAATAACGTGGTCGTGACATCTTCCTTCTACGTGAAACCTTCAATCAACACCCTATATTACCAGCCTATAACAAAAATCAAGTACTTCTTTACTCATGAAAACGGAATTCTCATAGCTTTCACACTGTTCATTTGTTTTCTCCATGTAAATCTAGGTCTCCACACCGTACACCGTACACAACCATCTTCGTACTATCGAAACAGCCACCTCACCGTTTAGACAACCATATTATCACATTCTAAACGGTTACCGAAGCACCAGAGGTACCAGGTTCCCAACAGGCGTCCATTCGGTCTCGAAGCACTAAGTGTGCCAGAAACCATCCAAACGCCCAACACAACATACCATGCCACATACACCAAACAACAGGTCACCGAGGCCCCAGAGGGACCAGGCTCCCCCAGACACACAACAGGTCACCGAAGCCCCAGAGGGACTAGGCTCCCCCCCACACATATCCAGCAATGTTTCTTGGTCCCACAGCAATTGCTGTGGCTCCTGATGGTCAACCCTGTGACCATCCTGCAACCATAGTCCTCCTGACCAGGCTTCGTAACCCACCTCGGTTACAGCAGTCATCTTTGACCACTCACCTCGTAACCCTCCTCGGTTACAGCAGTCATCTTTGACCACTCACACCTCGTAACCCTCCTTGGTTACAGCAGTCATCTTTGACCACTCACACCTCATAGCCCATCTTGGCTACAGCAGTCATCGCAGTGACTACTCATCACCGTACAGTCAGTCCTTTGACCGTACACACCTCACGGTACAGTCAGTCCTTTGACCGTACACACCGACCTCACCATTGCCAGATTGATTTGAATCAGTCTTCAACATAGTACATTCAGTTACGCCAATGGGTACTTTTTCTTTCAGCTTTTCTCTAACTCATCATAAACCAAACAAAGCCTTAATTCGACACATAGTTGCCACCATTCAGAACTCCAATAACCATAAACAGCACCTTTAAACCATAACAACATTTGTTATTTCAACCTTTATTCTCAGTACTAAATACAATGGCAACCTCACATTCAAATTTTTCTTACCCAGCCAAAAGCATATTCAAGAACTCCATTTTCTGTTCATGATTTCATACCAAACCCTCAGTGCGATAGATATAATAACTACCAACATCAAACATTACCAATTTTGCAAAATAAAAAGAAAATGAAATCATGCACCGCATGTCACCGACTTTACATCTGTGTTAACATTATCTTATCCAGCTTGGTCAGATAGCAAATAACACAAAATTACGTTAGGTATGTTCACAATGACCAGCACAGAACATTCAAAAAGTTAGAACACCACAACCATTACTGACACTTTAAATTTCACATTTATTATTCAAGTTAGGTAGGTACTAGACTTCCTACATGACACCACACAATCACACAATTCACAAATTCACACCTTTATTTTAAAGAGATGTTACAATTATTAAAACTTTTGAACAATGTTCAAGATTACCAAGGCCAAGCATCTTTGAACAACGCAGAACAAGAAAACCATTCCAAGTTTCCTCCAAAAAAATGACTCCTGTACCAAGTAAATAAAATAAAACCCAAGTGTCCACAATCCACAATAACTTAGTAAATACATTCGCTACACAGAATGCACTTTCAACTTAATTGCCGAATCAACTCTTGACACCGTCAGCTCTCTGACCCATGAAACTAAGAAACTGTTCTATGTAAATTAAAATGTTGCCAATTGAACATTTATCTCATCTTCAGCCACAACTTCAACAGTTAATGGCCCTCGGGCATCTCATAATACCTAAATACGTCTGCTAGACACCATCTAAATGTCTAGCTGCACTTTTCATTCGCCATAGTCAATTTAAATCATTATTATTTGTAAGTATCGTTAGATTGACATGTTACCAGTTGGTTAGTCCTCTACAATGCGATATATTATAACAACTACAGACATTAACTTTACCTTTATTCAACCGTTGGTAGCAACAAAACTAAACGCCTACTCTCTAGGCTATAGTCATGTTAATCCTCGTGATATTTTCGGGTTGTAAGATTGCAGATCGAGTCGAAAAACAAACTATTTCACTAAACTTAAACACCAGTTTGAAAATAATCTTGATCACAATATAACTCTTAACTAGAAGTTATTGCGTGTCTTTGCAACAAAGCAAAAGTTAAAAGTCTAATCCTCACATTGACTCACACCTTATAACGATTTATTAATAATCTAGTGTTTATCTAGTAACTTATAAGTTAAAAATCATAATCATATCACAGTTATGTTAACGTTTTTTTTTTTCTCAAACTTTTTCCAATGTTGACACTTAATGTCACTCTCTGATAGAGATGGGCAAGGGATGGCGATCTGTTATCGATTAATCGACGAATCTATTTAAACGACAAAAAAAAAATATAAACAATTTTCCAACCGATATTTAGTACTGAATCGATTCAGCGAATCGATATTTCACCCTACAAAACCGAGATTAGATTTTGCTGTTATGATATGAACCAAAATATTATTTAAGAATAATTTAATGTATTACACAAACTTAAGTGAATTCAACGTAAACAAATATCTTTCCCTTATACCTGATACTTTAATTTAGTTGTGAAAACAACCCTGATCCGCCAAAGATGTTAAAAGATCGGCTATTATTACGATTTTTCTTTTTGCGTTCCGTAACTGTATTCACACTTGCATTAAAAAATACCTACGCGAATAGTTAGAAAGTAAGTTTATTTTAAAGAAAAGCATATTCACAAATTACCTTGGTGATCAAATCAACAACAAACTCAGTGGTAGTAATATTTACGGGAAATCTGAAGTGACACCTATTGATAAAAAAATAATGCATGGCTGAAATTGCTAGTGTTCAAACATGTAAAAAAAACGGATTGCTAATATCTTCACTTCTCGATTTTCAGCAAACTAACAACCTATTTAATAATCTGTATGTATGCTTGTGACAGCACTAGTGGTCACAAAACCGTATATTGTTCTAACATCATGCAACACAACATAATGAAATTTGTTTTCTTTGCGTTTTGTACTCACGTTTCAATGCTCCGGGTACATTATAAAGATAATATTGCGAAAATCGTTTCGTTGTTTGTTTTGTTGGTGAACATAACGATTAAAATACTTGTAGCAAAATATTTCAAAGCTCGAACACAACATAGATTTAAATAGATGGCGTGACACGCACCAACTTCTCATTCCGTTTATGTAAAAATAATATGTTCGTTTTTAAATTGATCATAAAAAAATTCATGCACCTATTCAATAAGTTCCTCCAAGCAGCATATTATGGCAAAATGGGGTCCCGAAGCTAATTTCGATGATTATTGAAAGAAACAGTATCAATACCATTACATAGATGGCGCTGTTTGAATTTTCTACTCTTTTCATGTAACTTAGATTACACATTTCCATGAAATAAATTAATGCAATAGTTATAAATTGCAATGAAAACAACAATTAATTATAAAACTTAGGTAATTCCAAACCCAATACATACTTCGGCTGCCACAAATGTATGCCGATGCACAGATAGTTGAATGCAGATCAAAGTCACATACCTTTAAGCCTGTACTCAAGGGAAGGTCAGGCAGCAGCGCTTAGTACACCAGGCACAAAAGCAAAATTTTGTCACTGACCATGCACTTGTCCAGACTCCTAGCTGCTTTCAGAAAATATCAAATTGATTGATCACCGCAGCGGCATGTATAACACCGCAAAATTTCCTTATTCATAGCGCTGTAGGTTGCAGTTTGTGTGTTGCCTCGTGAATTGGAACCCGAGCTCCGCACTTGTTTCACCACACGCAGCTGGTCACAACAGGTCTTGTGGTATCCACAGCCATGTTTAAGGGCTAAGACGCCCCTGTTATCTGTTGCATGTTGTGCGAACGGCTGAAAAATTCATGTCTATGAATAAGTGTTCCATAAGCATAATCATAATGATGTTTTGCTAAATCAAGCTGTAGCTTAGGATGTTTGCTATCTTGCATTGTATTTGCACAAGTCGTCTTAATCTCTTGCGAACTCCGCTGACGGTATGAAACTGACTGAGTTTCATTTAGCATCATAACGAAAATAGAATTTTATTTTAAATTTTAGCCACTTTACACCAAGAAAAACTAACAATATTGCGGCTAAACTTCACAAGACATTAGGTAGGTACTTATTATTATCAGAATACTTAAGTTTATACTTCCCTGAACATCACCACCACAGTTGCGTTTCCTCAGTATCTAGTCAGGATTGGGCATCGATGTCATCATCAACATTATCTGCAGCCCGACTTCGCACATTGTATAGTATAGGCCCCACTATACGGTTGAATTCGGGCAACATGAATTCCTGTCGCCAGTAGCCGACGAGTTGCGAAACGTCTCTATAAGTAGGTAGCTCGAGCTACTTCCATGCCATTTTCTTGCGCACCAAAGAGAGCGCGCCAGCCATTACTCGTCTCATTTGGTCCATTCTCCATTATCGCTTTGTACTTGCACTGATCCCGGACTTCTGATGTCGCAAATAGGAGGGCTATCTTGGATAAACACTCGGATCTTGTGTGTTTTCGTGGGTATATGCATGCTACAAAGCAGGTAACTTATGCCGATTTGGAGATAGTCCTTGTTCCAATCTTATCAAAGCAGCGAATTCGGCCACCTATTCGTTTCGCTTTCTCTCAACAAAACACACTTTCAAGTTTATAACGCCACACTTTAGGCTACTTCTCAATTATTTCCCTCACAACTCTGTTTTTAACTTTTTGCAAACGCGCTCCCGCGCGTTCCTTTTTCTAACTCTATCCGACCAAACATGGCGGCCGACCTCGCTCAGGTCGCCGTTATCCTTGGCTACCCTGCTTTCATTGGTTTAAGAACACCTCGGGCAAAGTTCACAGCTTTTAACATCCAATCAAAATCGAGTATTTTGACATAAGCCAAATAAAGTGTTGTCAATCGAATAAAATCGAACTGAGATTGAATCGTAGGCTAAATGTTGCCAATTAAACAAAACCGAATTAATAAGTTCACATGCGTCATACTTCTCCGTTCTAGATTACTAGTAATTATACCTTCCTCCTACATATATAATATTGAATAAAGCGTTTAAGTTAAAAAAAAAAAAGAGATTCTAATTTTGACAGATTCTACATATGACAGATTCTACTTTTGACAGATTATACTTTTGACAGATTCTACTTATGACGGATTCTACTTAAGACAGATTCTAAATATGACAGATTCTACATTTGACACGTTTAGTCTACATTTTACTTTAATAACATAAAGCCCGGGTAATTTGAAAAATGCCCAATATGAGTAGGCAATATGATAAAAATTATTGAAATAATAAAATTGACCGGGCTTTCTGAATAATGCCCATCACTTATTGGGCCGGGTGATAAAAATAAGTTTTTTTAGTATGGTTGACATTGGTTTTAGTTTCAGGGTAGAGAAAAATCGAACAAATCAAAGATCATAAAATCGTTATATATTTAAAGTTTGTCTAGTCATATGAATATTGCTTTGTAACGGTTGGGCAATTTGATAAATATTGTCAATGAATTAGTCCAAGAGCGAGCGAAGCGAGGTCGGGAGCTTAGGGCACCCCGACACGGTTATGTTAGGTTCGAAGGAGCTGCGGAGCGGGAGCTATGTTCGCTCGCTTTGCTCGCTCACTTCAGCTCCCGTCATCTCCTTCATTTTAGGTTACTTTACACCCTGCAGACAGAAATAGGAGTCCCGCGCAGCGGGGCTCCGTCGAATTTGTTTCTTAAATAATAATCGTACTTACCTATTCTACATTAAAACCAATGTCAACCATAAAATAATTAAAAAAAAAACTGCTTTTTATCACCTGGCCCAATAAGTGATGGGCATTATTTAGAAAGCCCGGTCAATTTTATTATTTCAATAATTTTTATCATATTGCCTACTCATATTGAGCATTTTTCAAATAACCCGGGTTTTATGTTATTAAAGTAAAATGTAGACTAAACGTGTCAAATGTAGAACCTGTCTTATGTAGAATCTGTCAAATGTAGACTAAACGATTTTTACATGGTTCATAAGCATATATTTACTCTGTTTTACAAAGCTAACAACGTTATTTAAGTAATTTATCAATGGCATTTGTACAAAATTTTTACTATTCCAAGTACATTTTATAAGTTGGTCGACCATTACTCGTAAACTTGTAAAGCCTACTTAACTGTGATAGTTTTCCTTTTAATTTCGTTATATTTACTACTGCCGTGAATTTTTTCACATAGCCAAGAGCAACCATTTCGCAGGCAGGGGGGGGGACGACGACTTGACTCTAACATAAATTTTCAATTTGAAGCTTAATTTTACGCAAACGGAAAATGGTTTTAGCAACCCATAATATTTTTGAATGGCCTATCCACACCATGGGACAGATGAGAAAAAAAATACATCCCCACTTTACGTCTATGGGAGGTACGCGAAAAAAATTTCTTTTTCATGATTTTATTTTACCACTTATTCGGAATTATTAATATGTATATCCATGCCAAATTATAGCTTTCTAGTACTTAGATTCTCTGAGCTAAGCTGCGGACGGACAGAGCGAAACTATAAGAGTTCCTTGTTGACTTCGGAACCCTAAAATAGTATATTATGCAACTAGTGAATAAAGGACGGATTTATAGCGAGGGCCATAGATGAACCACGAGCAATTGAAGGATTCTAACAACTGAATCACGACCGTAGGGAGTGATTCATGCGAGTGATTCAATCCTGAGCGACGCGAGTGATTCTTGGCACTCGATATAAATCCGTTTTATTAAAGAGTTGCATACTATGTTTTATACTATGACTACGAGAAAAAGAAAGATTTAAGCGAAAATCACAAGGAAAAATACTAAATAAAAGTTTTATTAACTTCAAAATTAAAAAAAAAATGTAAAAACTCAGGGTTTCACATTTTTTCTAAATTAAAGCAGAGCTAGGTAACAGCAACTGTGTTTCAGGGGCCAGTGACCACTGCCGTTACGTTACATAATTATAATTAATTAAAGCCAATGCAATTAATATTAGAATTACAATCCAAATAAGTATTCACTAAACATCGTAGACTGAAATCAAAATTATTATTAAAATCCTAAACATTAACAAACTGAAAATCAAATACATAAAGGAGTTTGAAAGTCGAATATTCTTTGCACAAGGAGTTCGTATAGCATTGAGATGGACGTCGAATATATATTGGTGTGTTCTAAATTCAAACACCAAAACAGTGAGAAAAAGTGCTTTTTATTCCCTGTTTTCAGTGAATAAAATAAGCTTTTTAGAGGGGGAATGGTATAAAAGTGTTTTACAATATTTGGTGTACATTAATTGGTTACAATTGATTGAGTACTACATGGATATTTTTTATTTGCAGAACTCATAATCGAAGTAGCCCGAGTATACGGCTGCGCGGGGTCCGAAGCGAAGCGCTGCGTGCTGCGCGCTATAGAGGGCCCGGTGCGCGCTGCCGCCCTGCAAGCGGCCGAGCGGGCGCCTGGAGAGGGCTCGGTGCGCGCGGCAGAGCGGGCGCCTGGAGAGGGCTCGGTGCGCGCGGCCGAGCGGGCGCCTGGAGAGGGCTCGGTGCGCGCCGCCGAGCTGTCGCCTGCCTTCGTGGCGCTGCTGGACGAGTGCCCGCGCGGCGCGGAGACCCTGCTCACCAGGCTCGTGCATATATTCACTGAGAAAGGTAAGATTCACTGATGAAAAGGCAAGCGTGCTTCACCGCGACCACATCAGTGGAGGTCAGATAGGCAGTCGCTCATGTAAAACACTGGTATTCAGTTGGATCCGGTAAGACTGGAAGCCGACTCCGACAACAATTGGGAAAAGGCTAGGTAGATTGATTGTATGTATCCTTAGCATAGCTATCCTTGCTTCTGAATCGTATATATGCGGGCTGCCAAAACGTTGCGTGCGTCCGAAGCAAAGCGATGTGTACCCGATACGTGTATGTTTCCGCAGCATAGAAATCTTTAAGTCCGAATCGTACCGTGCGTTCGAAGCAAAGTGTAGAGTAGGTCCAAAGCAAAGCAATGCTCGGTACGGAGGAAAGGTCTACCTGCTTCCAAAAGAAAGGGATGCATTTTTTCGAAGCAACGAGATGAATGCTATCGAAGCGTAGCGGCACGCGCTTCTAAAGCGCAACGACATATCCTCTCATACAAAACAGTGCTTGATCACAAAGCGAAGCAACCACTGCTTTGAGATTTTTCGTATTCCTTTCTTTACCATCACAGACAACCCATTCTAGATTATCTTGTATACTTGTTCGCAGCTCCACCATCGCACGAGCTGGTGTCTAAAGTACGCGAACTGTACGCGACGCGAGTGTCCGACGTGCGGTTCCTCATACCTGTGCTCACTGGACTATCGAAGAAGGAGGTAGGGAGACATCGTACTTACAGACGAATTGATACCTAATATAATTTCGTTAGTAATCTTAGACCTTAGACCCACTTGCACAAAAAACCTAACTCTTGCTAACACGAGGTTAAATTGACAGTTTGCCGTTTAATATTGTCAATTTAAACTTGTGTTAGCAACTATAGTCCGACCGCTTAACTGAGACAATTCTGAAGTACCACAGTAATGTTTATTTTTAACGACGCTATTACATTTTTCTACAAATAACAGTGCTTTTCAGGTACCATTTTAATGTATAAGCAATCACAGATGTGAAGATATCATGGTACCTAATTTAAAGATAATATATTCAGCTCCAGGTTGGCATCAGAAAAATTGTATGACATCATACAAAATTTTAGCACAAATACGTTTTGCCCATAAAAATAATCGTAAGTAAAGTAGGGTCCGAATAGGTCCCAGTTTAGTTAAATTTACCGCATATTTTATCTTCAAAATGATAAGAAATTGCGATATATATATTGCGAATTATACCTAAATAATTCTTCTTTTTCTTCCTAGCACTATCCCACTTTAGGTGGTGTCGGCTCTCCTAATTTTCTGGCGCCAGGACAATCTGTCCTGGGTTGTCGGGTCGGGCAACTTTTCCTCCAATAGGAGTTTCGTCATGCTAGTCCACCACGTAGGCGGAGGTCGTCCTCTACCTCTCTTGTGTTCAGATAGTTGCAAAGCTTTCTTCACTACGTGTTCCTCGTCTCTTCGCATCACGTGACCATACCATCTGAGACGGCTCTCGGTTAGTTTCTCCGATATAGGAGCGTCTTTAAATCTACCGCACATATGCTCGTTTCTTACTTTATCCAGTCTCGTCTCGTCACAGACCACCTCAGCATCTTCATCTCGGTAGTGTGAAGTTTTTGTACGTGCGGCTTTTTCACTGGCCAACATTCTGCTCCGTACATCATTGCCGGCCTCACCGCCGTTCTGTAGATCTTGCCTTTAGTTCTTACTGGCATACGAGCATCGCATAAGATTCCTGTTAGTGATCGCCACTTCAACAATGCCACGTTTACCCTGTGTATTACATCGGCGTCGACGTCTCCTTGGTCTGTGATTACTGAGCCTAAGTATTTGAATTGATTTATTTTCGGCACAGGAGTACGATTTGGGTAATAGATTGTGGCTGGGCTACTGCTGTTAAACTGGCACTGTAAATGTTCAGTCTTTGGTCTACTGATTTTAAGACCTGCAGACTCTAGAGCAGTGGTCAAAGTGGTCTGTAACTCGGTTGCTGAACTAGCCATTAGGACGATGTCGTCTGCGTACAGGAGGTTCCAGGGCAGTGGCGCTTGGATATGTTTAGTAACATAATCCATCACAATGTTGAAAAGCAACAGGCTAAGGGCAGAGTCCTGATGAACTCCCACCCCAACCTCGAACTCCTCTGTCAACCCTGCGGGACTTTTGACTCTGGTACGGACGTCAGTGTACATGTCTTGGACTAGTTTAATGTATATATCCGGCAGATGTTGTGCTCTTAATGCTTGCCAAACTAGTCTGCGTGGTACCCTATTGCACGCCTTTTCCAAATCTATGAAGATGAGGTGCAGATCCTTTTTATTGAGCCGATGCTTCTCCGTCACCACTCTTACAGCCTGTATAGCATCTGTTGTAGATCTCGAGGGAGTAAAACCGAATTGATTTGGGCTCATGCAAGTTAGATGGTATTTGCGGTTATTCATTACTCTTGCCCAGATTTTTAATGTGTGTGATGTTAACTTGATACCCCTGTAGTTACCGCATTCTGTTACATCGCTTTTACTCTTATAAAAAGGAATAAGGTGACTTAATCGCCAAGAGTTTGGGGTCTTGTTACTATACAGGATAAGATTAAATAGTGCTGTAAGCCAATCCACTCTCAGTTGCCGTATTGATTTCCAAATTTCAGCTGAAATTTCGTCTGGGCCCACAGCTTTTCCGTTCTTCATTCTGTCCACTGCACTCTGTACCTTATCTCGGCTTATGGCTTGTACCGGTCCTTCTACTGGTGCCAGGGGTTCCTGCCCTTGACTGGGAAATTCTTCGTTCATTAGTTCTTTGTAATATTCGTACCATCTTTTATTTATATCTTCATTATTTGTAAGTAATTTTCGGTCTCTATCTTTTATATCTAATGATTTATATCAAAACTTTGCAACTTAAAACATTTCTGATTCTGATTTTGCGTTTTCCAGTGTACTGTAAAACTCCTCTCTTGCTTTGGCCCTAGTTTGTGCAACGATGCTCATTATGCTTTGACTATCCATGGCCAGTTTTACTGCAATGAGACGGTCTGACTTCCTTTCGATGTTCACTATTCTGTCCTTAAGGGTACACTAGTCGACGGCACGAACTATTTTGTGCGCGGGGTTAAAATGCATTTTATATCAACCGACAACTCGTGTGGAAGAGATAGATGCTGTGATGAGCAGTAGGAAGCTAGTTCGCGTACGAATACACACTTTATGCAAATTTGTAGCGAAATGGATAATGATTTAGGACGAAACCGAGCGCGCGAAATTTTAAAAACAGACCTTTGGCAGTCTAGATATCATAAAAAAACGACTAAATCTATCTGTTCAAAATAAAATTATTTGCATTTTTGAACTACTAATCTATCCCTGTATGGAGGCCGTTTTGCAATTTTCCGTCTTCTTATGGTATTTATTCGCGCCCAAAAATGCGTTAAAATTAGTGTCGAAATGTGGAACTTTCGACGCTCATAACTTTCAAATATATTCTTTTTTTACTTTTTTGCTTCCATACAGGACTAGATAATGATGAGACAAATTGATATCACTTTTTATTTTGAACGTACATTGTCAAACAGTGGAATAATCCGTAGACTACGTTTGTATGGAAGAATTTTCGACTAGTATAACCTTAAGCTGATTGTCAAGTACGACGCCAACTCCATTCTGCTTATTATTTATTTAGGGACAACAAACAGCAGTGTAATAATAACTAAACATAGGTTAGAACTTAATAATAAAGGTAACAAATACACTCACAACGTTATCCACATATTGATAAACAGATCTACTAGTTGCTAAAGAGAACGATATAAAATTAAACAGAGTAAACGTAAACATTACTTACAATT
Source organism: Orthosia incerta (assembly GCA_948252205.1). Lineage (NCBI taxonomy): Eukaryota > Metazoa > Arthropoda > Insecta > Lepidoptera > Noctuidae > Orthosia > Orthosia incerta. The sequence goes on along the minus strand of OX411755.1, from coordinate 31,157,863 downwards.
TATTTTCTATATATCTTGCTGAGAAACATAATATCAGCTAAGCCAAACTGCCCATTGTAGGTGTCAACTAATCGATACAGCGGTGAGCGTACTCCTGAGTTGGTTCTACAAAAAGGAGTTGCAAACAAGTGTCTTGAGCGAACTTCTCGACCATGTACGGTACGAGGGATCAGGTAGCACAAACTGTTCACTAGATCAGTACAGTCGAATTTATTACGACATATATTATATAGTGTCATCATCTCAAGTAGGGTGCGTCAGGATTTTATAGTAATAAAGTCATATTTTTGTAGAAGTAATTGATAAGAAATTTTCTTTTTAAAGCATCTATAGTGCACTGCTCGAAGGAATTTGCGTTGGACCAATTCAATAATTTCTATATACTTTTTATAGTAAGGGTTCCAAATAGGTGCTGCGTATTCCAATTGCGGTCGTATTATTGTTTTATATAGGTATGGTATGAGAAGGTAGAGGGACGGTGGAATTCTCTTGATGCTCTCATTACAAAACCAACCATTTTAAATGCCTTATTTACTATATTATCTGTATGGGCATCAAGGTGAAGCTTTGAGTCTAACTGTACGCCTAGATCACGAAGAGAATTAACTTTGTTCAGTGGCGTGTTTCCGATAGAATAATGGAATTTCGTCACATTTTTCTTCTTTGTAAACGTGATGCTATGGCATTTAGATATACTTTTTTTATCATTGTCTTGCAATCTGTTCCGCTTTTTGCGAACATTCAGCATAAGGTTAGGAATATAACATTTGTCTTGGAGGGCAGTCAGTCCAGTGGCTTGTGCCCTTTATTTATAATATATTCCCTACAAATCTGTAGGGGACTTTCTTTTAAGTCTTTTGAATGTTGCATCATTATTCATTAAATGCGTAGCTAGTGCGTTTGGATGATTATCCAGTCTATTCCTATATGATTTCATTAAGTGTTTAATTTCTTCCTGAATTGTCCTGATCTCAAGGTCGTGGTGTAATTGTTGGTTTGTTATGAACCAAGGAGCATTAGAAATTATCCTCAGCATTTTGGACTGGAATCTCTGGAGTATTTCTAGATTTGAGTTGGAGGCCGTGCCCCAGAGTTGAACTCCGTAAGTCCAGATTGGCTTCAGAATGCTTTTGTATAATAGCAGTTTGTTTCCCATAGACAGCTGAGCTTTTTTGCCGTGCATCCAGTACATTTTGCTTAGTTGGAGCCCCAGTGCTTTTCGTTTTGTGAATATGTGCTTCCGAAAGAATAATGGAATTTCGTCACATTTTTCTTCTTTGTAAACGTGATGCTATGGCATTTAGATATACTTAGGAAAAGTTTATTAACAGAACAGTAGTCAAGAAAGCGGTCGAGGTCATTCTGAAATTCTAAACAGTCGGATAGATCGCTGATATTTTTATACATTTTCAAATCACCCGCATACAGGAGGAACTTTGAATTATTAAAACAGTCTTTTACGTCATTAATAAATAAAATGAACAAGAGGGGACCTAAAATTGAGCCTTGAGGCACTCCGGAAGTGACTTTAACCATGCGAGACTCATAACCATTGATAACAACTTTCTGGGTCCTATTGGTGACATATGATACAAACCAACGCAATAAATTTCCTCTAATACCATTGAATGCAATTTTGCCTAGAAGTAGTCTGTGATCGACTTTATCAAAGGCCTTTTGAAAGTCAGTATAGACCACATCAATTTGCTGTCTACTGTCAATACCCTCAAATAGATGCTTTGTAAAAACAAGGAGGTTACTTACACAGGAACTTACTTTTGACGAACCCGTGTTGTTCTTTTATTAAAATGCTATGAAGAATAGGGTAGATCTCATTGTGCACCAGTCTTTCAAAAAGTTTGGATAGCCCTGACAACAAAGAGATAGGGCGATATGTGGAAACTTCACTCTTAGAGCCATATTTATGAACTGGAACGATGTTCGCTTGTTTCCATATATCAGGGAAAACCCCATAGGAAATACATTTATTAAATAGTATGAAGAGAGGATAGCTCAATGTGTCACTCGTGTGTTTTAAAAAGATTGAAGGGATACCATCCGGCCCAGGTCCTTTGGAAGCGTCCAGTGATTGGAGTTCTTTCCGTATTTTTTGTAACGATAAGTGCAGATTACAAATATGTATGTCACCATCAGGATTGGCGCGTGGTGACACCCATGAAGTATGATCAAAAGAAGATGGTTCATATACTGATTGGAAAAAATTAGAGAATAAATTGCAAGTGGTGACAGGGTCATCTGAGGACTGTTGGAGATAGTGTACTGTAGCTGGAATACTATTAGTGGATTTACGACAAGAAACATATGACCAAAAAGCCTTAACGTTTTTGACGACACTGTCCTCTACATAATTGATATATTTTTTAAAACAAACGTCCGCCTCCTTTTTGAATTTTGTTCTGTAAATAGAAAATAGTTCGTAGTCTTTAGTGTTTCCATATTTCTTCCACTTAACCCATGCGCGAGATTTATTTTTGAATAAGTGCAAAAGAGATTTAGTGAATCAACATGGGCATTTCAGACTTTTAGGCTTGTCTAAAAAATCTATAAAATCATTAATTTACATACCCCCAGTATGTAATTTAATGATTTACTGCCTGATCGGGGGGCAAATCTTCGAGTAAGTTGTACCAATCTACAGTTTCAATGTCAGTATTGATCTTAGAATAATTAGATTTGTAATAATTTAGTTTGTTAAGATTTTTATGTTTAGGTAAATGTGTTGGTATTCTAAATGGCATTTGTACGTAAAAGGAAGGATGGTGAGTATCAATTGGTAAGAGTGAGATGTTTGGATTATGAGCAACAGCATGTATATTACAGAAGAAAAGATCTAAAATCCGCCCATTACAGTTAGTGAGTATGTTAAATTGTTTTAAGTCTAATTGTGCGCAAAAGTTTAATAGATGTCGACTTGTATTTGAATATTTTCTATCAGAGTCACATGTCATGTACGAATTTGTACTAACCCAGTTCAGCTGAGGTAGGTTAAAATCACCGGTAAAAATTATGTTTTCTATACAGAGATCATCCACCAAATTCGACAACGAATTGATAAAGTTTACATATTCTTCCGTGGCATTAGGGTGTATGTAAGTAGCACAAACAAGTAGGTATTTACAACTATAAGAGGGAATTTTTATTATTTTATGTTCTGGTAAAATTAATGGGGGTGACAGAGTGAGACTAGTTGGTTTTAGTTCTTTGGAGACCGCTATCAGCACGCTTCCGCCGTCTTTTTTATTAGAAACTGCTCGATCACGATCGTGTCTGAAAACTATATACCGGGAATCAATAAATTCGTTATCGGAGATCTCTGGTGTCAACCAGGTTTCCGTGAAGATGATGATGTCGTAAGCATGCGATAATATATTCATGAATAATGTGTTCAGTTTGGTCCTGATCGCTCGACAATTCTGATAATAAATTGATAAATTATTATCTAACATTGCAAAATTCTATAAGAATACTCGTATTAATTTTGATATTAATATGAATATTGTTCGTGCCATGGTAGACTAGCTGGTATCCTAGTCCTAGGTCCTTCGATTTTGACCCCTTACAATGGGTTTCCCGTATACAGCATATATTTAAGTTTTTTTTTTTTTTTTTTTATAGTCTATAGGCTCGCGTTTGACCACTATCTCGCCTGATGTTAAGCGATGACGTGGTCTACGGTGAAGCACGCTTGCCTAGAAGAAACCTATTCACTCTTGACTTAAAGACCCCAAGGTTGTAGCTATCAGGGAACAAAGACCCCGGAAGGGAATTCCACTCCTTAGCTGTACGCACAATGAAAGTATTAGCAAAACGCTTTGTGCGTATGGGAGGGATGTCCACCATGTACCGATGGCGCACGTTTCTCCTTTTCAGGGTCTCTGCTAGTTCTTGGCTGCGTCCTGTGAGGGAACCTAGGTTCCACGTCGCCATTCTGATCCTATAAGTAAATTGCGAACGTTTGTTCTTGTCAAATCCGTCGCTTGGGGGGGCGCCCTAGTATTGCTCGCATTACTCGCTATTATTTCTCCGTTGCTTGTGTGGAACGCCCTAGCTGCATGACCCTTTATCTTTCTGCCTTTTTTCATAATTAGGAGAGGGTGTTTTGGCTATGTGGTTTTACGGCCGGCTGCCACCAGACGCCAAGATTGTGACCCTCCTGGAGGGCTTGGGTGCCGCCGTTGATCATTGGTTCTTCCGCCGCCATGCCTACTGAGTTCTCCAACCTAAGAACTCAGTACACCCGCGGTATTTTCGCCAGATATGTAGCCCGCTGGCGAGGTTTTTAACGAAGTCCTTCTTCGGCCTTGTGGACCGCGGGACATATTTTATTTTTCTCCTACCCATTGGTTTGGCGCTCTCTAAGAGTTTGCCTAACCGCCGGGATTTCCCCTATCCGCCACCTGGTGACGCGTTCTCTAGGGAGTGAGGCTACCCCGAGAATTTTACCTAAATCATTATATTTTTTAATTATTAGCTAAAATAAAAACACTAGCCCACTTCTTCATACATTTTGCACTCACGGTTCATCATTCCGCGCTCAGAAGCGCTCGTGGAAGGACGGGCGTATCGCTCTATCGCAAAAAATAAATACGATATAAGAGTAACAGAAAAGATTGTAGTGTCCATGCGTGTGAGTACCGCCACGCGTCGTTTGTCGTGATCAAAAGGAGTTGATATTTTATTGGACCGAAATAAAAGTATGTTTGAGTTTCCTATTATTATGAATGTGATTTAGAAATTATGTTGGGTAAGATCGGGATTTGGATAGGTGGTGTTAAGCAGTTGTTGGCAAGGTTGAGAAATGGATGGGTGGGTTTAAGCAGCTCTTAGTAAGGTTAGGATTTGGATGGGTAAGGTTAAACTGTCGGCGGTGAAGTTAAGAAGTGGATGGGTGGGAGGAGGGTTATGATTTTAACCGGTTTGTATGTAGGTATGTATGACAAAAATTAGACCAATTTTCGTCATGGGTGTCATTTTCACGATTTTTAGGGTTTTTAGTAATGAGTATGAGGATAAAACCAAAACCCAAGATGTCGCTGATAAAAAAATTAAAAAATTTTGTCATGGATGTCATTTTCATGGATTTTGGGGTCGTTTATGTCGAATACGGGGTCAAACCAAAATACAAGATGGCGCCGACGAAAATTTGACATCTTTTCGTCATGAGTGTCATTTTCATGGTTTTTGGGTAGTATGCCATTAGCTGCTGCTCATTATGTAATGCTCCAAAAAATTCTAGATAATAGTATTTTATATGTTCCATGTAATGCAAAATGTTCAAGTCATTTTTTAATCCTTGTGACCGGCAATTATTTCGTTTTAGGTATCTACTTGTATCACGTGGCGTTTTTTTTAAAATATCTACTTATTACAACAAAGTGAAAAATATTGGGTATACTAAATACATCTGTTTACCCTCTAAAACCGTACAAGCGTGATATTATATTATGGTATGGTGAAAACAATACATAAACATACGATCACAGTAATCGCAGGTAATTTACTGTTTGTTATTGAAAAGTGTCATTGTCTATCTCCGAAGATCTTCATCAGATCCTAATATATTATACAATTAAACCTTCCCTGATAACACATACATTTATCGACGAAAACCCGATCAATATCGGCTCAGTAGTTTTTAAGAAAATCGCAGATACATACGGGTCGAATAGATAAATAACCTTCTTTTTTTGAAGTCGGTTGAAAATAATAACCTACTTTTTACGACGAGGGTTTGTAACAGTTACCAATTGCATTTTCAAAGTGCCAACTAACCTTCCTGAATCAACTTCAACAAAATTAAAATAGTAGTTTATGATACTGTTGCATAATAAGGGGTATTAAAACATGAGTGTGAGTTTAAAAACCGAGCCGTAGGCGAGGTTTTTAATAGTATTCACACGAATGTTTTAATACCTAGTTATGTGCAGTTTCATACACTACTTTATCTACACTCATACATTTTGGGATTGAACCTACTTAATCTTTTTTTTTGCATTATCAATGCCATAAAGTCGTGATAACAGTACAGCGAAACCTGCAAAACATATGAATGGCGCCAAAACCCAGCACATCACCGCATTATCCACGCATACGCTAAGGCTTAGCACACGCACTGCGATATTTATTCGCGCGAATTTTTCCGCCCATTCTGCGACCTATGAAATTGTATGAAGCTGCTCGCATTGCCGTAAAAAAATCGTGCGGCAATAATACCGCATGAAATCCGTGTTTTGCAACAGAATCCACCGCACCGCAGCGCGAATTTAATTCGCGCGAATATTTTGAGCTCTATGAACAGGTGGAAAGAGACAAAAGTTCGCGCAAATAAAAATCGCAGTGCGTAATAAGCCTAAAGCGGGCATTGTCACAGACAAGTTAAAATTGGAATAATTTTTTTTTAGTAGGTACTATAAAAATGGCATTTCAAAAAATTTTAATAGTTGATGGAATGTCCTGAGTGATTAACTTCTTGGATTTGTCCTGTATCTTAATAGAAAAAAAGTTATTTTATGATGCAGTTGTTTGAAAATCGAAGGAAAATGTTGAACTACAATGGTTTTTTTTTTTTAATTTTACCTATCCACGAATGTAAAGTACGTGTTTATGCAATATTTTTTGAATTCATATTTGGAACATTACGTTGTGAGTGTAGATAAAATAATATCAAGGACCAACATTATTTGAGTGATGTATAAAATCGAGCGCTCAGTAGAGTCTGGCAAACGAAAGTAGACACTCGAATTATTTGAAAACTTTTTATATGGTAATGCTATACTAATGTCAACATCGATTTTAGGTGAATTGTTGTGGTCTTGATAATAGCATTTATTGTGTGAAAAATGAATAAAACAATTAATAGTAGTTTATGATACTGTTGCATAATAAGGGGTATTAAAACATGAGTGTGTGTTTAAAAACCGAGCCGTAGGCGAGGTTTTTAATAGTATTTACACGAATGTTTTAATACCTAGTTATGTGCAGTTTCATACACTACTTTATCTAAACTCATACATTTTGGGGTTGAACCTACTAAATACCTTTTTTTTTTGCATTTTACATGCCATAAAGTCGTGATAAATGCATCATATAATAATGTCGACTTTGCTGGTAAGAGATTATGAGTAAAATCCATCGCCGATAAAATATTTGCCGGAGTCAAATTTTCTTCACATTCACTAATATCAGACATTTTAAGCAAGAATTTTAAAAACTCATGAAATTCAGTACAGCAAAACCTGCAAAACGTATGAATGGCGCCAAAACCCAGTACATTATCGCATTATCCGCGCATGCGCTAAGGGTTAGCACACGCACTGCGATATTTATTCGCGAGATTTTTTCCGCCCATTCTGCAACCTATGGAATTGTATGAAGCTGCTCGCATTGCGGTAAAAAAATCGTGCGGCAATAATACCGCATGAAATCCGTATTTGGCAACAGAATCCACCGCACTGCGGCGCGAATTTAATTCGCGCGAATATTTTGAGATCTGTGAACAGCTAGAAAGAGACAAAATTCGCGCGAATAAAATCGCAGTGCGTGCTAAGACTAAAGCGAGCATTGTCAAAGACAATTTAAAATTGGTATCAAATCTTTTTATAATAGGTACTAAAATGGCATTACAAAAAAAAAAAACATGGAAACTCCTTAGTGATTAACTACTTGGATTTGTTCTGTATCGTAATAGAAAAAAAAATTGTATTATAGCATTATTTTGTTAGAGAAATAGTGTTATAATGAGCTTCTATTTTTAAATTTCGGTATTGTGTTTATAAAGTATGTCAATATAAGCTTGTTTTGAAGTTTATAATTCGAATATTACGATATGAGAGTAGATAAAAGTGGATTACGGGAGATGTCGTTTCGCATGATGTCTAAATATCAAGAAGAACATCAGGAGAAAGACGTCGAATTCAAACAAAAACAAGATTGTTTAAGTGTGATGTTAGAATTCATAAGTTAGAATGACGCTAGTAAGTTGTATAAACCAAAATTATTATAGAATACTTTTGTTTTTTTATTGAGATTGATACTTATTATCTAAAATATTACCTACCTCAATTACCTATAGTATTTTTATTCAGACAAAATAAAATAAATAATTCTACTAGTTTTGGGGTTGCTATGCTGATATTTTTTAAATTCGCCGCGCTTTTTCAGTCTCTACTTTCGTTTGCCAGACTCTAGTTTCAATGAGTGTGTTAGAATCATGAATGGAACTCTATATAAAAGTATTGATATCTACCAAGCAAGCTTTGAATGTCAAGATGGTTGTTGGATATTTACTGTTTATCAGAGTTCCAATGTATGTGGTGTGTAAGGGAAGGGTTTTATGAATAAAAGCACAAAAAGACAAGACTAGGTATTTATTTAAATAAGACTTTTCAATTAATTCATATTTAGAAGGCTCATCGAGCTTACCGCCCATTCGCTAGACCTAGTTCTCGTGGGGAAGAAGGGCAAGAAACCCCACGGAAGCTCTTTCATAGTATTTATCGATATCTTTTACAACCACATAAAGTATTTACAATATTATAGAAACAAAATAACAAGGATAAGGCAAAAGACATAGACTAGCCCTTGAATCAATATAACATATTAGGAATAAAGGCCATAATATGATATAGATACAGTTTCAACACAACCATTAGCAATAATTAATTTATAATACCAAATAACTTACGTTAGCCTTGTGTATTCGATCTTACACCAATTATTTGTGATAAAGGAAATATAATAACATATCAGGCCTGTACTGGCTTGTAGTTCACAAAAAAGTAAGTCAGCTTATCAATTACACAATATTTTATAATCTCGGGTCTATCAGTGTCTCAATACGTCCAATAATAGAAAATGGCGCGGTATCCCACCATTTTCTATATTGTTTTAAATAATCACTACATTAAGTAAACAATAATCAATTATCATATAATGAATCCATTTTAAAACGTAACAAGACAATTAAGGAATTTAATAACACCTCTAGTCATTCTTAATCAATATTCGAAAGAATATTGATACTAACAGACAGTATTGTACTAATTGTTTCAAAGGACTTATAATACTAATATAGCAATATAAAATCAAGGATACATCACAATAATCATTATAAATTACGTAATAGCTTATAGGAATATCACCAATGTGGCTTAATATACGTTTAAGAGTTATTTCCTGTACACACAACAATATTTACTTAGGTGGGTACTCTTTTACATTTGTAGATAGTTGAAAACACAATAATAATTTAAGTACCTAACTTAGACATTTGTCGGTAGGCGCTTAATAAATATGACAGGTATGTATTATGTAGCAAACCATTGTGACTTAAAAATGAAAATTCACGATTTAATGACGTCACACATACTTCAAATTCTAACAAGTGCGTACGCGTAATGTTGCTGTGTGACTAGATGCCTAAATTTGAGTTCGTCGAAAATGTAACAGCGTCCTTAAAGCATCAGAGAGTAGAGATTTCAACGAACAAACAGCCCAACGACTTTTAAAAAAAAGCAGATATTTTGACGTGAGAATTTTCGATTGAAAATTAGGTTGCATGATAGATAGACAGTTGAAATTTTCATAGATGATGTATTTCTGTTGCCGCTATATTTAAGTGGGGCTATCATACAACAAACGTAATTTTTTGGTACGGAACCCTTCGTGCGCGAGCCCGACTCGCACTTGGCTGGTTTTTTATTCTCTCTTTCTGTTTTATCATTTGTGTTCTAGTATGGCAGTAGCGGTTGTTGCTCTTCTCTTTCTTCAATATCTCCTTGCAGGAACTTACTAGCTGTGTGTGGCTTTTCATTATTACTACTACTAGCCTCCTGTACTAATTTGTTTGTTCATTGTTTGTTCATAGATACTGGCAGCTCTACCAAAGCTAATAAAACTCAACCCAATGGTTGTAAAAGAAGTCTTCAACAAGTTGCTTGGTCTACAGAGTCCTCAGGAAGAGAACTCACCAGGTAAATTATTAAAATCGTATTTCATTTTTCTAAGGGTTTTTTAAATTTATTTAATGATGGGCTCGCGTTTGACCACTATCTTGACTGATGATAAACGATGTTGTGGGAGGGAATCTTTTAAAAGGCATCTGGGTTTATGAGGAAAAGACCGGGGAGTATGGGCTTTTTACATCACTAAAACCATCCCGGAGATCACCATTAGCACAAGGAATACCCTGATTACCTCTTAAACGATCACCCCGGAACCTCCTCTGTGAGGCGCCTGTTAGCTCGCTGTGCGGGGCAGCACGTCACCACTGCGCCACCGTCTTACCTGGAGTCACATGCTGACCCCGCAGTCCCGCCTGCCTGTGCACGGCAGCACGTGACCACTGCGCCACCGTCTTACCTGGAGTCACATGCTGACCCCGCAGTCCCGCCTGCCTGTGCACGGCAGCACGTGACCACTGCGCCACCGTCTTACCTGGAGTCACATGCTGACCCCGCAGTCCCGCCTGCCTGTGCACGGCAGCACGTGACCACTGCGCCACCGTCTTACCTGGAGTCACATGCTGACCCCGCAGTCCCGCCTGCCTGTGCACGGCAGCACGTGACCACTGCGCCACCGTCTTACCTGGAGTCACATGCTGACCCCGCAGTCCCGCCTGCCTGTGCACGGCAGCACGTGACCACTGCGCCACCGTCTTACCTGGAGTCACATGCTGACCCCGCAGTCCCGCCTGCCTGTGCACGGCAGCACGTGACCACTGCGCCACCGTCTTACCTGGAGTCACATGCTGACCCCGCAGTCCCGCCTGCCTGTGCACGGCAGCACGTGACCACTGCGCCACCGTCTTACCTGGAGTCACATGCTGACCCCGCAGTCCCGCCTGCCTGTGCACGGCAGCACGTGACCACTGCGCCACCGTCTTACCTGGAGTCACATGCTGACCCCGCAGTCCCGCCTGCCTATGAAGCATCGAGGCGGTTGCCTCCACGACGCCTTCTCCGAGTGAGATCAGCCCCCTCACGAGTGAGATCAGCCCCCTCACGAGTGAGATCAGCCCCCTCACGAGTGAGATCAGCCCCCTCACGAGTGAGATCAGCCCCTCCACGAGTGAGATCAGCCCCATCACGAGTGAGATCAGCCCCCTCACGAGTGAGATCAGCCCACTCACGAGTGAGATCAGCCCCCTCACGAGTGAGATCAGCCCCTTCACGAGTGAGATCAGCCACCTCACGAGTGAGATCATCCCCTTCACGAGTGAGATCAGCCCCCTCACGAGAGAAATCAGCCCCTTCACGAGTGAGATCAGCCCCCTCACTAGTGAGATCAGCCCCCTCACGAGTGAGATTAGCCCCCTCACGAGTGAGATCAGGCCCTTCACGAGTGAGATCAGCCCCCTCACGAGTGAGATCAGCCCCTTCAAGAGTGAGATCAGCCCCGTCACGAGTGAGATCAGCCCCTCACGAGTGAGATCAGCCCCCTCACGAGTGAGATCAGCCCCCTCACGAGTGAGATCAGCCCCTCACGAGTCCGCTCGGCGGCCTTCTTCTGGACCATCATGGTCTCACAGAAGGAGAACCTCAATACTTCTAGGTTGTAGCTATCAGGCAACAAAGACCTACGTTTCTTTAGTATTTGAAGAATTTTTCGTGAGATGGTCTAAAAAACAGATTATAAGCTATAATTAAATTAAATAAAATAATTTTATTAAAGGTTTTCTTTTTAATTTCAGTCTATAGTATATTGATTTGTAAGTAGTAGTTGTATTAAAATATTTTGAACACAGAGCACTATAGTATTTTTTTTGTGATTTCTTCATGTTGGTTTCTGGGTATCATATGCTTACTAAGTGGTAATTTTACACCGAAATAACATACACACTGACATACATACTGAAGTTAATAATTCAATATTTTAATCATCATCATCAGCCTTTTAATGTCCCCACTGTTGGGACACAGGCCACCTCTCTGTGAGAGGGAATGGGCCGTAAACCACAACGCGGGTTGGGGGATGTCACAATCATGTCTTCGAATGTTTGGTTCTAGGACATGTCGGTTTTCTCACGATGTTTTACTTCACCGTTTTGAGAGCAGTGGTGATGAAATAGTTTATACAAAGTGAAGCGCCTGCCTGGGGTCGAACTCACGACCTACAACTTTTAAGTCGTGACCGCTACCACTGGGCCACTAGTGCTGTCTTTATTGTTTTAATAACCACTAACTCATTTTATTTGATTCACTTTATTTGATTAAAATAGAGAGTTTGAAAAGGGAACCATTCATTCATTGGGCAGTTTAATAATTACCATTAATGATAAAAAAAATCTTTTTTTGGAGTAATTTCTGCATTTACACAGTTTAAAAATGGGTATTATTGGAATTATGGTCATGACAACAGTGTGATGCACAATTCAAAAACAATATTGTCATCCTCAGAAGATCATCATAATAATTTGCAACCATAACATTACAAGCTACTCGTAGATATGACGACTAAGTGCCTTAATTATAAAAAAAATTGAATTCGGCAAGGCGAAGGATTTGACCGCCATCAATCGACCAATCACATAGACAGAAATCCACATCGCGTCTGTTATCTCGCATGTGATTGGTCGATTGTTGGCGGTCAAACCATTTAGCGCAATAGGGATGTATCCTGGGTAGAAAAATTAAAATTCTAATTAATCCGTTAGTGAAATTATCAAATAATATTGGACCCGTATTTTTTGTTACCAAATCAATAAAAAATTACAAAGTTAAAGCGCATCAAAATTCAGGAGTGGGGGCTTGTGACGTCACTAAGGCAGTATAAAGTGTACCAGCGGCGTGACGTTTCACGATATTTCAACGCATTATATCGTCGTCACTTTGTGTACGTGTCAAAAGAAAAATACGTTTCCAATATTTTTTATCAATCTACCTGACGGACAAAAATATAATTTTCAGTAAACTACCCTATTGCGTCGCACCATCAGGAAAGGCTTAGTAATAGAAATTCAACTGTGCGAAACATTTTACAAAGCTCACAACTCACTGCTTTTAGTTTTAGCCCACGTTCGCTCGGACGCTTAACGACTTTTTAACGCTTGTCTACCAAACAGTTCTTTATAACGCTCTAGAGATGCGCTCTCAGGTGGATTCTCAATGCTTGGCTCATCGCAGAGAGTTGAAAATCCAATGGATTATGAAAAAGCGCCCGTGTGTCCGTCGGTTTGTTCACTTTTCGTGTGTTCAAATCAATCTGAGCTCTAAACAAATGTATCATAAAATGTATTTTGTTTCAGTCACACCATCTGAACTGTTGGTGACGCTACATCTCATAGACCCGAGTAAAGCGGACCTGAAGTATATCATCAAGGCTACCGCCCTATGCTTCGCGGAGAAACAAACTTATACGCAAGACGTAAGTATTATTATTACAGTATGTAGCGTTATTAAATAAAAATAAAAAAAACTTTTTTAACGCAACGATAACGTATAATTTTGAATTAAATACACAAACACTTAATACATAAAAATATAGAATAGAGTAAAACATACTATTTAAAAAAAGGAATGACGCAATAGTCAATTATCGTTTAAATTATTTTTAGTATTAGGTAAAATAAACATAAGAGTGAAATTATGGCAAGGCATAAAAGAATAAAGCGGAAATCACGTGCCTAATCTTCAGACACAGTTGCAACCGATCCAATGATGGCTTAAGCATACAATTAAAGTACGATACCGTAACATGACACAAGTAAGGTAATAAAAGTTTTTAAGTACGCTAACTTAAAATGTAAGCTACATAAATATAAACAAAAATTTCAAAGAAATATGAAAGCAGACAATTGTTATTGAATGAACCAAACCGTCTTCCGTAGAACCTCTTCAACCATTCACGATTTCTTTAATAAAATATGTACGGAACCCGTTGAAAGATGTTCGGAACCCCGAAGACTGCAGGTACTCCTGAGGTCGTTCGTTCTGTCCCGGGGTAAAGAGCCGAAAGTCGGCTCAACTGATATCTACAGAAAAGGAAATTGACCATCAAAATTATGGAACCAACAGGGTCTGAAATACCAGAAGAAATCGACATTCAAAAGAACAATTAGTAAGAATAGTCATTACATACCAGTTTTGATTCATGATGCATAAACACTTGTCAGCGACATGGTTATATTTATGATAAGCATGTCATCATTGTTTTGGCTGGACTGCCCTATTCTTCAATCTGTCGAACGGCAACTATGAGGCATGTCCTGGTAGCGAAACGATAGTTGGTGTCTCTGACAGAGCTCAATTACAGAAACATGCGGTCCGCAAGCTCCGGCGCGCCCGTGGACCCGAATATCACGTACCCTTGGCCTAACGACAAGGAATGGTTTCCTGCCATTTCCGTACAAGAATGGACATAGCTATGGTCATATTGTCGTTGGAAATTTAAAACAAACTATTAAACAGTTACTTAAAAAAAAATACCAATAATAAATTTAGTAGTGGATAACAGAGCCAAAACATTTTTATCAAAATTCTTTGTGACAGTCTTAGAAAAAAATCGTCATCTGTTTTCTTGACAAACGAAATATGAAAATTTGAAAAATTATAACTAGCCTGCTTTAACAAATTAAAAAAAAGGCTAAAGCAAAGCGTCTTGTAGCGATCACGCTACAAGTAGTAGTAGAGGAATTCAGAAATTGCCTTTAACTATGCCGAGGACTGCTACAGGTCAAAGGTCTCTTCTCATCCAGAGAAGACACAAAATGAATCACCACTCTTGCTAAAGGAATCTAAAAACAGTACTTATTTTTCGCTTTGTTTGTGCTTACATAGGTACTTGCCCAAATTTGAACCTACTACCTCGTGCTGTCATTCATAAAAGGCGGGGTACCTTAACCACTGGGCCATATTTTTACCCCCTGATGTAAATTGAACCGTGGCAATATTATATTCTATCTCAGTACATACATATATACAGTCCTACCAACTTATCTGTGAACTGAAAGACGACGGCACCGTCGATTCAGTGTTGCTAATTAATAGAAGGGGCCCAAAATTGAGTAAGTTTTCAAGAAGGAAATTTCACATTAGACATAATCGTTTAATAAGAATTACAGTTTTTACAAATTAAAAACAATGATACCTATGTAAAAATAATTAACTAAATAAAAAGAATTTGATAATTTACAGTCACGTAGGTACGCTAACAGTTTAGTCTCTCAGCAATAAACAATGGCTTTATCTGAAAAGTAATCCAATGAAGTGGAAATTCAGCAGATAAAATGTTCCACGGGGGGGATAAAACTTTCATTTAATACGAAGTTAAGTAGGTTACTACCCTGCAAGAGGTACCTGGATGTCTAGTATTTAGTTATGACCGTACCTAACCCCTAACACCAGATTTGACTAATTATAATTAGCAGTGGTACCTAGTGGTAGTGTAGTGTCATAAAAAAAACAAATTGTTTTACAATGATTTATTGAAAACCAGGTTTACAGTAATTGTGATCTTTAGATGAACCTGCATACACAACTTCATCCTGGTTGTGAGGCCATCTCCGCTTATTGCCGTACCACTATCATCATTATCACTATCGCTTTCGGTTTCAGTGTCACTTGCCACTTCTATAATAAAAGGTTTATCTAAATACAAATTATGTTTTAAGTATTCTCCTTCTAACCTAAACCTGAACGTGTTTACAATGCTGTGCCCACTCATGAACTGTAATAGCGTCAAAAGCTTCTCTAACTAGGCGGGGAATTATCCATCACTATTATGGATGGCTCTCGTAAATTAGGCACAAGTATTTCAATAACCCACTTTTTAAAGTTGGTACTCTTCATCTCGTCATGATAATCACCACTTTTTGTGTTTGATTTAAACACAAGAAATCCAGTATCTCCTCCCGCATGAACAATAATATATCTTTGCCCTTTCGATACAGGCTCCAATACTCCGTCTCCGTCTCCTTGCCAACATTTACCCGATGTATGCGAAGAGTGAATATAGGTCTCATCTAAATAAATTATGGCCCGGGGCTGGAGAGATTTATTATTTTTATCCACTGCATGCAAGTACTTAGCTCTCCAAGCTAATATTTCATTACGCTCCAAAGAACCTTCCGGTTAAATTGACATTTTTTTAAACGAAATCCCACCTTGTGAAGCAGCTTTCGCAGAGTCTCGCTGTTCTGTGTAATTTATTTCTGTCTTTAAGACCTCTAGAAGCTTTTTAACAGTAGGGACCTCTTTTTTAGCAGAATAAAATTCATGTACTTTCCTCCGTATAACTCCCATGTCAAAATCATCAACATGCACAAATCCACATTTACGTTTTCTCTCCTTGCCTGGTGTCCGAATTTTTGTACCAGTTTCTTCTGCTGCGTGCCCTTCCTTAACTATTTTTGAAATTAGTCCTTGACTCACACCTGAAATATAAGATAATAAAATAAATGTTAGTAGAAATTTGAAATCTGGCAGGTTAGTTTGCTCACTCACTTAGCAGGTTACATAATAGATGTACGTTACCGTTACGCTAACCTGCAGCAAGAATAGAAACGAATATTTCGTGGACTTAAATAATTAGTTAAGTATTGGGTAATTTATAACAAGAAAGTTGACAACACTAACCTGTCGCTACCGAAATTCGTTTGTATATTTGATTAAGAGGACTCTTGCCGAACCGTCTATCGCCAACGCGAGCACGGTCGAAAAGCTTGTTGTTTCATCCAGCGCAATGCTTGAAAAAGAGGCAACGCGAAAAGAGAGAGATAGCGCCTGCACGCTCGGTTGTCTTTCGGTAACTGCCGCCGCTCACTCGCGGGCGTTCGCCGCCGGCCGGCCGCTCGAGAGCTGAGTGAGCGACCCATTCATTCATGAATTTATGATTATAATATCGCATCGCGCGCGCGCTGCCAGTTTTGTAATTTGCTCTGCATGCAGGTACTTACATATACCAACAGTTAGTACGGATGTAGCCCTTGGCCCTGGGGATGCGTGTTTGTATTTTTACCAATCTAGGTACCGTACGTGCGCTATTTTTTACTGCATGGAAATTATTTGAAATATATTAGTTTTTTCGTAATTTATGTAGGTAGGATATCTACATAAAGTACGAAAAAGTAAAGGTACCTAAATAATTTATTCTGCTTATGGAATAGCACAAACAAAACACATTATTATTTATTGAAGCAGCTAAAATTAGTAGGTATAATTACAATGTACGTAGGTACCAAATAAAGTATCTGGTCTGGATACAGTTTAGCACATATATTTGTTTATTTTATAGAAAAATTCATAACCGAGAAGATTCAGATTTTTTATCTTTTGTGTCCTTCATCCTGGGCCAAACGAAGGGGTTTTTTTTAATCGATGTCCCACTCTATGAATTTCTTCCTGTATTGTGGGTGCGTTTAAAAACATCTTACATACACAAGACACCCGGATCCGGAACAACTATCTGTAGGCCATACAAATATTTGTTCCGTGCGGAAATCGAACCCGCGACACGCAGCACAGCAGTCGATCGCTCAACCACTACGCCAACAGTGTCGTCAATTCGACACATATGTATGTAATATTATTGGAACTGCACAATATTCACACATGTTACTCTATGTGGGCTTCTAAACATGTGTTCCAAATTTCATTTATGTTATAGAACTTGCTCATTTTAGTGATCGTGTACTAAAACTATAAAGAGAGAAATATAAACATTTTAGTTACACACATAAAAGTAAATCTACTTCAAAAGCAAAAACACTAAAAAGTGTAAAATAACTTTAGTTTCGGAAGTAATTATACCTACAAATTTTAGCTTCCTCAATACGGACCGGATAGATAAATAATAATGTATTCTGCTTGTGCTACTCCATAAGCAGAATAAAACATTCAGGTACCTATACTTTTTCGTACTTTATGTAGGTATCCTACATAAATTACGACACACTTGGTTGTTGTGTAAGTTGGCGTAGTGGTTGAGCGATCGGCTGCTGCGCTGCGTGTCGCGGGTTCTATTCCCGCACGGAAAAAAATATTTGTACCGCCTATGGATAATTGTTCCGGAATCTGGGTGTCATTGACAAAATACCTATAAAATACCTGTAATACTTAACTAAATTAACAGATTCGTGCTGTTTGTGCTAAGGAGTACGGTTGTATGCTCCATATTTTGAAAACTGCTGGACCGATTATGATGAAACTTACACTATTCCCTAAGTTGAGAGATACTCAATCCAACACAAAAAGAATGATCACGATCCGATAATAACTTTCGAGAAATGTGTGGACAATTAGTCTAATTAGTCCGTCAGTTAGATTATCGAAAAATATTGGACACGTATTTTTTATTTATTAAATAATTAAAAATGTATAAAGATAAAGCTCGTCAAAGTTCAGGAGTTGGGATCGTGTCGTGATGACTTTACGTGACGTCACGCGGAACTTCAACGAGAACTTCAAAGAGTAAGAAACTGTTGCGAATGCGATGCTATGCTTGCTTTTGATCAAATATACGTCGCACACTGCACTGTTGCCGTTCTGTCACGCGCCAAGTTCGCGCGCCGTTCGCCCGCACCGGTGATGTGCGATCTCGCAACGTCGCGTAGCAGCTTGATATCAGTATTGAGTAGCGATAAAAATATCTATAATTTTATACCGATACTCAAGGAAGTATTACCTACCTGCCCTACTGACAAACATATGACATAGGTACCCTACCTACCAACCCTATCTACCGGGTAGGTAAGTTGGAAGGTAAGTCCTACCCACCCTATCTACTTACCTACCTAGCTTATAGCTACCCAACCTTGGTACCTAAATACCTACTCTCCCTTCAAAACCTACCATCAAAAACAAATTCGGTGTCCGTTTTCACTAATGCCAGGTTCCTTTTTATTATAAAACTACTAAATCTTTTTGAAAGCAAAAATAGTGTCCGGTATAAAAAAGCAAGATCGTTGTAGTAGGTAAAACAGAATTGTCTAAATAAATGAAATAGATACTCAACAAATTAATTAGCTACTAGCCGAGCGAGCGGCGATCTTCATTCAAGTTTCCCGTCTCACCCCGCCCCGCGCCCGAGCCCGCACGACTCGTCTCCCCGCGCACCTCATTCCCCCTTGTTGACTAACAAGCAAGTGAGAACGCGATATGATTTGAACGAAAAATGGTGTTCGAAAATTTCATAAAACATGTTCCAGGAGATACGTGTTTTTGAATAAGCCTTACAAGTTTGTGAAATAAAAACTAGATAACAAGAATCTCCATTACCTATGTGTAAGGTTTCTATCGAGGTATTTTCTTTACTTTTACAATTTATGAATACATTATGAACTGCCAAAGTTCAGGAAAAATTTGAGCAAAAAACCAGATTTTTGGAGGCTTATACTGAATTGGTTTCCCCAAATTTTTATTTTCTGCTTCGATAGAAACCTAGATATAGTGCACAAAATACCTATTAGTTAAAAAGAAACAAAGATAGATGTGTTACAACAGCATAATCACGTAACAGCGTTTGTATGAACATTATGTCGGGTTGACTGCTCTTAAATGGAATAACCGGAGACCGGCCCGAGCTTCTTCTTCAAAAATGGTTTTAACCTTTAGAATAATGTTTCGAGCATCACTTTTAATAGCTTTCGGTTTATTTAACTTTATAAATTCAGCAATATCACGACAAAACAACCAGAGAACCATTCGGGTTCTCTGGTTTTTTGTAGACACTGACAATCGAATGACATTTCAACATGTCGGCCGTAGTTCCAGTTTTCGCCATTTCACAGATAAGTTGGTAGGACTGTAAACGTGTGCAGTTCACACGCTCTATAAGTAAACTTTCAAATGATATTCTATCTCATTCTCTTGCTCGTAGCTTTTTCTTTTTATCGAGTTTGAAATCACAACAGGGCTAAAGCCCAATTACACGAAAAGCTTAACTCAGGGTTAGTTGCTAAAATGTGGTAAATTTGACAGTTTGTCATACAATATTGTACACATTTTACATTTATAATTATTGCATTTATTTTGTATGCACCTGCCATGCTATCTCTCCACCGCCCTTGGTGACAGTAAGACATTAAGTCCGCCTATACATATATGTTTTATGTTGCATGAAGTTTTAATAAATTAATTGTCAATTTAACTTAACAATAACTAGTTTTTGAGAAAAAGTAAATAAAGATAATATTGAATCTATATATATAAAACAAAGACGGGTTTGTTACTACACTTATAACTCGAGATCGGCTGGATCAATTTTCATGGTTTTTGTTTCGTTGGATTTGTCTCCGCCCTGAATAGCAGAATACATAAAAAAACAATTAAAAAGGTTGAAAAGGGTAGGTGTAGGGTAGGTGTAGGGTAGATGAATGTTTGGTGTTTTTGTTAACAAAGTTTGCCGGGTCAGCTAGTTATTAATAAAGATAATATTAAATTATTAATTACCGTTACATCATTCTACAGGTATTATCCGCCGTCCTGCAAAGGTTGACGGAAGAGCCGGAGATCCCCGTCCTGATGATGCGAACGGTCCTGCAAGCGTTGACGCTGTACCCCAGCCTGGGGCCGCTCGTACTGAACATCTTGCAGCTACTTATTGAGAAGGAGGTAAGAATCTCAAGCATTTTGGAGTTTTGAGTGCAGAACATCGACTATACAGCCTCTTGACAGCGCTAACACATTTCTCATCAAAATTTGACCTGTCTACTAGATTATTTAAAAAATAAAAAAAGGGATTGAATTGCTGAGTAAATGTGATTTCACCTGTAATACTATTAATTTCAAAAAATAACAGAGGAACAATTTGTCTCGGTTAACCTCGTACCGTCTCAGAGGGTCTACTCCCTAAGCACGAAGTCCGTAGTTTCGGCCTTCGTTATGGGTGTTGCCTACTCCGTAATACTACTAATGAATACGAGCGCATGATTCGTTCGGAGCCCGAACTCCTAATGAATTACAACTCAATTTGACAGTTGTACCCACTCCCGATTTGTTTTTACTCATCCGAAAAAAATTATCATTACGGAGTAGGGGTGAACTCTACGGTCCTAAGTTCCGGAGTGGTTCGCAGGGGCCCGTAACTTCGTAGACGGAGTTAGGGAGTAGACTCCCAGAATCTGAATTGATCGTCGATGCCCAAAGAGAATCAAAAATCAATGACAAAAGAGAGGTACAGAAAATAAATGAACTTATTATTATTATTTTCCTTTGAAAGGCGTGCGAGAAGCTGAAGCTAACTCGCAGAGGCTTTGTTAGGCATGTATCAGGAAATGTGACACCAACCAACGATTATCCCTGTATGCACTACGCAAGTGCACGCAAGGACAATCCCCGGTTGGTGCTGGACTATTGCAAAATATGGAGAAAAAAGTATTGGGCTATGGGTTTGGTAGGTTAGTGGATCGACTGCCTTGATTAAACTATAGGAGGATTATTGGCCCCTGCCTGAACACTGTTGAACTGCACGGCTATGATGCTTATTATTACGTCCTTTATTCATTACCTTTCTTATTAATTACATTTTTAAATATTTTTATAAAATAAATTAAAGAAAAAACAAAAACATTTGAAGATATAAAAAATAGAGGCCCACCGGTAACGGGAACAGGGTCCAAGCTACCGGCGGTCAGGGCTCCAGAGAGAGGAACCTCCTAACTATACGAGCCGTGTCCAGCAGTACTGCTTTCTGGATCAGGCCCTTGACCCAGCTGCCTAACGAGAGCCTTCTAAGATGTTGGTCGAGGCTCGTGGCTATTAAGCCATTGGCTGACACGACTATCGGTACAATGATCGCTGTGTCCACATCCCACATGTCGACAACCTCGCGAGCCAAGTCAAGATACTTGATTTGTTTATCTTTCTCGGCTTTCACGAGGTTCCCGTCATGCGGGACAGTTATGTCAACAATCATTGCACGCCTCTCGATTCGGTCCACCACCACTATATCAGGCTTGTTAGCGATAATAGTCCTGTCAGTGATGATGGACCGATCCCAGTACAATGTGATATTGCCATTCTCGAGAACTGGGTCGGGCACATACCTGTAGTACGGCACCTCCGATGCCACAAGAGTGTATTTCAGAGCAAGTTACTGATGGATAATCCTGGCTACAAGGTCGTGCCTATGCAAGTACTCTTCGTTAGCTAGCCGAGAACAACCAGAGATAATACGGCGGATCGATTCACCCGGGCGGTGACATGTCCGACAGATGTCAACCGTGCCATCCTTCACAATAAATCTGCGGTAGTTATTCGTCATGATAACTTCGTCCATTATTATTATAGATAATACACTAATTTATTATGTGCCTGTCACAATGTTCAATAATTATTCTGTTATTCGGGGTGGCGGTAAATCCAAAAAATCAAATATCATGAAAATCGGTTCAGCCGTTGCGACCACACCATTTATAAATGGTTTATATTATAATAAACTTTATAATATTCACAACGGATCTTTGTGTCCCTGAATTGGCTGCAAGACCCTGCGCAGTAGCAATTGTTGTGTCAATATTGAAAGTGAAGATAGTGTGGAGGCAGGTACCAGGACGTGTTGAATGAAACAGCTGACGAGATCTTATGAATTTTATTATTTCGACACCCTAATATTTATACATATTTACAAAATCGTTTTCTATCTTCTACCCACAATAAAATTGACGAAGTACCCACCGTTGAACATAATCAGTTAAACGGCGCTGACCTCACTACATAAAAACTAGTTGCGATCAGCCCGCCGCTCAGTGTTCCCAAAGCGATTGTCGCAGGAGCACGTCGTGTTGACTCCCATATCACTCCCCCTCAAGAGAAGCGTACGTTCCTCTTGACCAATCTTCCGCTTCTCGTGAAATAGGGTTGATGTGTTAGTGTAGGTGCATTGGTCGTGGGCGAGTCATGGTGAGCTGCCGATGGGGAGTAGGCTGGCGACGTCTGGGTGCTCGTAGAACTTGGTTCAGTTTCGTCCACCATGTAGGCTGGTTTAAGTCGATTACGTAATGGTAACTGGATTTCGTAATACTTGTCATGGCGCTTCAGTACTTCATAAGGGCCATCGTACGGTGGTGTGAGTGGCGCTCTGGCGGTATCGTTGCGAACGAAAACATGCGTACACGTCGCTAGGTCCTTGTAAACAAAAGGCTTATCAGCTGATCGTGAGCGGTGCGGGGCCGGCGAAAGTGACGTCATCGTGCGAGCGAGACGGCGTACTAGCTCGGCGTCATCGATTCTTGAATTTTGTGGCTCAAAGAAATCTGATGGTATGCGAAGTGTGGTGCCATATGTCATTAGAGCCGGGCTGAGGTTGTTGTCTTGTCGCAGGGCTGTGCGTAATCCCAATAATATGGTTGGAAGTTCCTCTGTCCATGTCGTTGTTGCCCCGTGTGCCATAAGCGCCGCTTTAATTGTTCGGTGCCATCGCTCAACTTAACCATTTGACTGTGGGTGGTAAGCTGTAGTGCGAATTCTATTGATTCCCATTTTCTTCATGAGAGCTTTGAACAATGAAGACTCGAACTGGCGTCCTTGATCTGTCGTGATGCGTAGCGGGCAACCGAATCTCACTATCCACGTTTCGTAAAGTACTTGCGCGACGACCTCCGCTGTGATGTCACGGACCGGAATTGCCTCGGGCCATTTGGTGCATCTGTCAATTATTATAGTGACGCAGTAGCGATATTCATTTGAAAGCCGCAGTGGGCCAACAATATCTGTGTGTATATGTTCGAAACGCTGAGACGGCGGGAATTGTACTAACGGCGTGTTTACGTGCCGATGTACTTTCGCTCGCTGGCAGCTTATGCAGGCACGCGTCCACTGTGCTACTTCTTTATTCATAGACGGCCAAAATAATTTTCTTTTCAATAGTTCTCTTGTACTACGTACTCCCGGATGACATAACTCATGTAGCGCTTTGAAGGCTGCGTAACGGTGTTTTGCGGGTAGATACGGTCGTGGTATTGAAGTTGAAAGCTCGCAGGTAATTGGTCGGTTACAACCGGGTATTGTTATTTCTTTGAATATTAAGTTTTCTGGTTTTTTGAGCTTCTTGAGTTCTTGGTCTTGTTGTTGATCGACGCTTAGTTGATTATAATCGATAGTTGACGGACAATTAATTTCTTCGAGTCTTGATAAGGCGTCGGCGACTGTATTTTGTTCTCCCTTTATGTATTTTATGCTCGAACAAAATTGACTTTTGAAATGCAGTTGTCTCTCGCGTCTCGGTGTGTCGGAGGTATTCGCTGTTCTTGTTAGAGCGTAAGTAAGCGGTTTGTGGTCGGTATATAATACGACGTCGCAACCCTCTATTAACCGGCGAAAGTGTTTAACAGCTGTATACATGGCTAGTAGTTCGCGATCGTATACACTGTATCGGCGTTGTGTAGCGCTCATTGCTTTTGAATAAAATGCTGGTGGCTTCCATACTTTGTCCACTCTTTGTTGGAGAACAGCGCCAAGGCTGTGATCTGATGCGTCTGTCATTATGGCGAGGGTACTTCCTTGAACTGGATGTGAGAGTATGGTGGCTTCTGTGATGCTCTGGCGGCACTTCTCAAAGGCTTGCTCTGCGTCCGTTGTCCACTTGATCGGCGTGTTGTCATTACGTTTTCTGTTATGTAGGTACTTGTTAAGTTCGTTCTTTAGTTCAGCTTGTCGAGGAAGGCAGTCTCGGTAAAAGTTGATCATCCCCAGAAAGCGTCGTAGTTCGAGAATTGTTTTCGGTTTAGGGTAGGTAGATATAACTTTCACTCGTTCTGTTGATGGTTTTATGC
The DNA here is from genome assembly GCA_948252205.1 of Orthosia incerta. Taxonomy (NCBI): domain Eukaryota; kingdom Metazoa; phylum Arthropoda; class Insecta; order Lepidoptera; family Noctuidae; genus Orthosia; species Orthosia incerta. Next base: position 31,133,136 of record OX411755.1, on the reverse strand, counting down.
CAGTAGCCGATACTTCATAGCCGAGAAAATCTATCGTTTCTTTACCAAATTCGCATTTGCTTATGTTGAGTGTAACACCGTACTTGTCCAACCGCTGTAGAACTTGGTGAAGAAGCTGCTTATGTTTTTCTTCATTTTCTTCGAAAAGGAGTATATCGTCAATGAAACAGAAACAGCCGTCTATGCCCCTCAGTACCTCGTGCATGAATCGTTGAAACGTTTGACTGGCGTTGCGTAGTCCAAAGGTCATGCAGTTAAATTCGAACATTCCAAAAGGTGGTGTGATCGCCGATTTTTGTGCGTCCTCCTTGGCGATTGGTATCCAATAGTACGCCATTTTTAAATCAAGTTTCGAAAATATTTTTTTGTTATGTAGTTGGTACGTGAAATCTTGTATGCGAGGTACGGGATAGCGATCTGGTTGAGTGACCGCGTTTAGACGTCTATAGTCGCCACACACGCGTAGTCCGCCGTCTTTTTTCTTGACTATGTGCAGTGGGCTTGCCCATGGGCTTTTTGATGACTTGCAGATTCCCATTTCTAACATGCGGTCAAACTCTTCTTTGGCTGCCGTAGACTTGTCCGGTGGTAGCGGGCGGGGGCGAGCGTAGAGTGGGGGGCCGGTAGTTTCGATGTGGTGGACAACGTCATGTTTCGGTGGTTGTTTCAGCGACATGGGGCGTATGACATCAGGATACTGTTTCAAAATATCGTGGTATACTTGATTGTTGCTTATGATGTGAACTGATTCAGTGTTTGTTGAAACTTCTAATGCGTCGATAGATAGTTCGGTAGTCTTGTCAACTAACTTTTTCTTGTCCAGGTCCACCAGCAATTTGAAGTGACGGAGAAAATCAGCGCCCAGTATTGAGGTTTTGACGTCTGCAACTACGAATGACCAAACAAAGTCTCTTCGTAATCCAAAATTTAGCCTGATAGTTTTCTGTCCGTAGGTCTTTATTGGCGTATTTTTTGCCGCGTATAAGTTGTAGGCGCTTGCAGTGTTGCTTCTTTTATGATTGGCGGCCAAGACGGAGATGTCAGCGCCTGTGTCCACGAGGAAACGTTCGTGAGTGTTACGGTCGTGTACACAAAGGCGATTACTGGTGTACGGGACACCGACGTCCGCCACGGTCGGTGTCGGCTCTAGTTTTCCGACGGCTTCTTCCTTCTACAACATGGCGATTCATAGCGGTTTGCCTTGTCTCCGAAACGGTAGTGGTAGCGGCATTCCCAGTTGGCGTCTCCTGGTCTCGGTGCAGGTCCACGTTGCGTTGACTGCGAGCGTGAACGGGATCGAAAGCGAGGGTTGTACGTGCGGCGACGGTGTCTTCGTGGTGGCCGTTCTCGACGTAGTTCGGCGATCTCTAGCGTCAGCTTCTCCATTTGTTTTGCCAGAGTTTCTAGTGTCATGGATGTGGATGTTGTAGACGACGAGGATGGTGCTGGTGTTGTGATAGCGGCGACGCTGGGACTCTCTGCGTACTCCACCATCTTGTCGGCCATCGCGGCTAAGGTGTCCAAAGATGATTCGTTCCTTACGGACAAGACGACTCGAACTTGTGCGGGTAGGTGATTCAGCCATTCTATTCTGAGACCTTCTTCGGTAATCATGCCGCTTGCGAGCTCCCGCATCTTCCTTAGCAGCTGGGAGGGCTTCTGATCTCCCAACTCTAGTCCGCTGATCAACTTTTGGAAGTTCTTGACGTCTGATTTATCGTAGGCTTCGAGTAGGCGTTGTTTAGTTTTTTCGTATTTCCCAGTTGCGGGTGGATTGTAAAGAATATCGGTCAAATGTTGTAAGTCGACCGATTGCAGCTGTTGCAGTAGATATTGGAACTTCTGGTCATCGGAGGTCTTCAATGGGTCAATCACGGCTTCGATTTGTATGAACCAGGCACGGGGAATTTCTCTCCAAAAGGGTAAGAGCCGCGACTGTACGGATACTGCGCCCACGTCGTAATACATCTCGGTCTGGATTTTTGCTTGTTGTTCTTCAGACGAGGCTTGCTCCACACAAAAACTTCTTCTTGCAAGTGTAACGTTTTTTTTGTAAGTTCGGGGTCACCAATTGTGGAGGCAGGTACCAGGACGTGTTGAATGAAACAGCTGATGAGATCTTATGAATTTTATTATTTCGACACCCTAATATTTATACATATTTACAAAATCGTTTTCTATCTTCTACCCACAATAAAATTGACGAAGTACCCACCGTTGAACATAATCAATTAAACGGCGCTGACCTCACTACATAAAAACTAGTTGCGATCAGCCCGCCGCTCAGTGTTGCCAAAGCGATTGTCGCAGGAGCACGTCGTGTTGACTCCCATAATAGTATTGTATAACTCTCAAGCGAACGTTTGTCGCATCATCCTATCTCGCTTACTCTATGCAGTTAAACTGTTTCTTGTGCAATAGTTGACAGAGCCAAGATCCGCTGAGAATATTATAATTAACTACATTTTGTTAAAAGTAATTGCAACCTACGCCGACTACGAATGAATAGCACTCCTTGCTGTATTATGAAACAGAAGGGATTAATCAAAGTCGTTTTTCACACAATATTGTCTTATTATTATAAAAGTCTATTCACCTTAGCTCACTCAAACACTCACAACAATAGGGTACTTTCAGTAGTGAAAAATAAATGATGAAATGTGATAAAATTTATTTAGAAATATACTTAAATATTCTTATTTTGAGTCATAAAACCACATTATTGTTTTATTATATTAAAATAAAAAATCGTTATTTTCAATCTATATGTCACGTGACCTAAAACGAGCTGCCATGGCGTGACGTCACAGAGGCAACAACTGTTAGTTGTCATCTGTCAGTTCAGTCTAAACAGATATCAGCAATCAAAAAACCGGCCAAGTGCGTGTCGGTCCACGCGCAGTAATAAGGTTCCGAAGTTGCATAATAATGCGGACTAAGAAGGGGGTGTTGTTGTTGTTACATGAACATTAAAACGGTTTCAGCGGCACACAACGTCTAAAAACGGGCCCACATAGGATGTTTTTTTAATCTGTATGCTCGCGTTTGACCACTATCTCGCCTGATGGTAAGCGATGATGTAGTCTACGGTGAAGCACGCTTGTCTAGGTGTAACCTATTTAGTATTGACTTAAACTAAATAAGGACTAACTGGTAACTGAAGAAGGAGTTATAAAATCCAACTTCGCAACTTAAATATTATCTATTGGAATACCATCGCGGGTGCGAAGAAAGTGCGAAAGCAGCCGATAGAGCCACGGGGAATGGTATGGCTCGTTCCTGGATCCTTGCGCGCACGCTCCTCGTTTATTTCTCTTTCGGAATTTGAAAATTTTCCAATGTATTTACCTCTAATCTGCGGTATTCACTATTTTGTTCTGGAAAGTTTTACGCTACTCAATTAGTGATGTAGTCGGGTCGAATATTGACTTTATAGATGGATATCGACAAAAGAAAATAAGTAATTTGCTTGGCAATCGAATCTAATTTGACTTTAGATTACAAAACGTCGAAAATACTTCTACACTAACACAAAATAGACTCCCCCGCACGCATGCGCCGTATCGACTACGGACCGGGTACTGCTAACGACTCCGGCCACTCCAATGCGTTATTCGAGCTTAAACATTATTAATTTAGAAATCATTATTATTAAGGATGTTATGATATTATTTTTGTATTTTTTACATGGTCTATAAGTATATCTTTACTATCTGTTTTACACAGCTAACAACGTTATTTAAGTATTTTTTCAATGGCATTTGTACAAAAATGTTATTGTGTTAAGTATCTTATAAAGTTGGTCGACTATTACTCGTAAACTTGTAAAGCCTGTTATGATTTTATTTTTGTTTATTTTTACATGGTTCATAAGCATATATTTACTCTGTTCTACATAGCTAACAACGTTATTTAAGTAATTTTTCAATGTTATTTGTACAAAAAAATTACTGTTTCAAGTACATTTTATAAGTTGGTCGACTATTACTCGTAAACTTGTAAAGCCTACTTATCCGTGATAGTTTTCCTTTTAATTTCGTTAACTACTGCCGTGAATTTTTTCACATCACCAAGGTTGCTCCATTTCGCTGGCAGGGGGAGGACACTTGACTCTAACATAAATTTGCAATTTAAAGCTTAAATTTACGCAAACGGATCTCTGAATCGAAAAATGGTTTAACAAACCCATAATATTTTTGAATGGCCTATCCAACGATACCCCACACCATGGGACAGAAGAGAAAAACAAAAATACATCCCCACTTTACGTTTATGGGAGGAGAAACTATAAGGGTTCCTTGTTGACTTCGGAACCCTAAAAATGAGGTACGTGTCTATCGCTGGACCATTCGGATCAATATTTAGTAGATAATTACCAATAAAAATAGTTTAGTTCGTTTTCGAGAAAATTTACTTTGTGTGTGACTTGAAAAAACTTTTGGAACATAATAAACAACATAAAATGAGAATCCTTTTGTATCTACTTACATATTAGCAACATATTGTTACTGCAGGAAATTAGGTTTTGAATCAGATTCAGATATATTTACTGTAAAACTTAGGTACTGCTTGCAGCAACAGTAAATTAGATAAGAAATACCTATCGCTCTTTAATGATATATAACAAGACAGAAAGTACATACAAAACAGAAACATAATTTTTCGTGTACCAGGGAGGTACACGAATAATTATTTTTTACCACTACCTACGGCATTAACAAAGGTTATCGGTAACGGCGGGTTTTTTTCTTAGTATAGTACCTAGGGGTACACAGTTTGTATAAAAATTATAGATATTGACTGTTGTTATTACTATTCCAACATCCATGAATTTATGTGTACGAGAGTACATCTCCTAAACAGCTCAATACTATTGACAACTGAATTTGGTCGGGTTATACTCGGAGATCTATTATGTAAAAGTAATGTAAGCTAATTTTCTTAAAATAAAACACTTAGGAATCTGAATTTTGGGTCACTATAACTTCTTTAGGAATACTAATTTTTGTACAAATTTGGGAAGAAACTAAAGAGTTTTTAATAGGGAAATCTTGAAATGAAACTGTAACACCGTGACTACCGCCACCTCACCAATGGCATGATATATCTCGTAAACTACTGGGGTAGTAATTTTAAATTTGGCGTACTAATTTTATCTTGCAAGATATTAATTTTCTATGTAGGTTTGAGGCACCAAGGGCCAGTCTAGCCAAGCGGTATCGTGTTACCCAGTTACTGGGTTGTGGAGGTCAGATGGGCAGTCGCTCCATGTAAAACACTGGTACTCAGCTGAATCCGGTAAGACTGCCGACCCCAATATAGTTGGGAAAAGGCTAAGCAGATTGATTGATGTAGGATAGCATGGATGGACCCCTTTTCCGCACTTAGACTCGCATTTGGTCCGTTGTACGTGCAGACCGTCTCTCTGTGAGAGGGAATGGGCCGTAATCTACCACGCGGGCCCAGTGCATGTTGGTGGATGTCACATATCTTCGAATTTTTGGTTCTAAGACATGCCACTGGGCCACCACTGCTCTTGATTGATTGATGTAGGTTTGAATAAAACGACAAGCTCCTCGCGGCCGCGACTTACAAGTTGTAGGTCGTGAGTTTGAACCCATGCAGGCGATTTACTTTGTGTAAATTATTTCATCATCACTGCTCTCAAAACAGTAAAAGAAAACATCGAGAAGAAACCGGCATGTCCTAAAACCAAAAATTCGAAAACATGACATTCACCAACCCGCACTGGGCCTGCGTGGTGGATTACGGCCCATGTGTGGCCTGGGGTGCCTGTGTCCTAGCAGCGGGAACATTAAAAAGGCTGATGATGATAATGATGATTAACTACCAAATATTATGGAAGCGATTGTCGACAATCGTTAGGTTAGGCGAATAGGCATTGGCTTGGCATTGGCTTGGCATTGGCTTGGCATTGGCTTGGCATTGGCTTGGCATTGGCTTGGCATTGGCTTGGCATTGGCTTGGCATTGGCTTGGCATTGGCTTGGCATTGGCTTGGCATTGGCTTGGCATTGGCTTGGCATTGGCTTGGCATTGGCTTGGCATTGGCTTGGCATTGGCTTGGCATTGGCTTGGCATTGGCTTGGCATTGGCTTGGCATTGGCTTGGCATTGGCTTGGCATTGGCTTGGCATTGGCTTGGCATTGGCTTGGCATTGGCTTGGCATTGGCTTGGCATTGGCTTGGCATTGGCTTGGCATTGGCTTGGCATTGGCTTGGCATTGGCTTGGCATTGGCTTGGCATTGGCTTGGCATTGGCTTGGCATTGGCTTGGCATTGGCTTGGCATTGGCTTGGCATTGGCTTGGCATTGGCTTGGCATTGGCTTGGCATTGGCTTGGCATTGGCTTGGCATTGGCTTGGCATTGGCTTGGCATTGGCTTGGCATTGGCTTGGCATTGGCTTGGCATTGGCTTGGCATTGGCTTGGCATTGGCTTGGCATTGGCTTGGCATTGGCTTGGCATTGGCTTGGCATTGGCTTGGCATTGGCTTGGCATTGGCTTGGCATTGGCTTGGCATTGGCTTGGCATTGGCTTGGCATTGGCTTGGCATTGGCTTGGCATTGGCTTGGCATTGGCTTGGCATTGGCTTGGCATTGGCTTGGCATTGGCTTGGCATTGGCTTGGCATTGGCTTGGCATTGGCTTGGCATTGGCTTGGCATTGGCTTGGCATTGGCTTGGCATTGGCTTGGCATTGGCTTGGCATTGGCTTGGCATTGGCTTGGCATTGGCTTGGCATTGGCTTGGCATTGGCTTGGCATTGGCTTGGCATTGGCTTGGCATTGGCTTGGCATTGGCTTGGCATTGGCTTGGCATTGGCTTGGCATTGGCTTGGCATTGGCTTGGCATTGGCTTGGCATTGGCTTGGCATTGGCTTGGCATTGGCTTGGCATTGGCTTGGCATTGGCTCGGCATTGGCTCGGCATTGGCTTGGCATTGGCTCGGCATTGGCTTGGCATTGGCTCGGCATTGGCTCGGCATTGGCTCGGCATTGGCTCGGCATTGGCTCGGTTTGTTAGATGCGCAGAAGTCGTTTCATAGGTCTCTTTTATTTATTTGTTTATACACGTATAACGCCACGAAATAAAATGATAAGTTTCCATTCAGGCCATGTCGGACAATGATGGGCGACACCAATATGTTCCGTTCGGGCCGTGGGAGACAATGGTGTCCGACAGTCAGAGCTATGTTTAAACGTCTCTACTAAGCTGTCGGTCAATAATACAGGGCAAAATTGTACGCAACATGACCCGCGCGGCCTCCTAGATTAGTGTAATCACATCAGCACTCTAAAAACATACAAATATAAAAAAGTTGCGTCAGTTTTTCTAAAAATGTTATTTTGTCAACAATACATAAAAAATTGTGTAATGCAATTTTGATTTGTTTTTTCGATTTTATGGAATAAAATAGTGTTCGGTTTATAGATAAATTAAAAAATCATGATTTTTATTAAATCAAAATCAGTTTTATTGTTTTAAACTTAGGAAATAGGAACAATTATCACATTTAAACTTAAATAATTGAGATCATGGGAAAACGTAAATTTTCAATAATATTTACTAGGTAAATTAACATAAATCAAACAGTTTTTTAGGTTTAGAAATAATTAAAAGAATCAAAACAACAATCATATAAGAAAAGAATCAAAATAACAATCAAAAATATTTAAAAAGAACGATGAACTTTATTAAAACAATCTAAACAAAGAAACGGTTTATTTGGACAGTCTTCACAGAATGTGCTTACTTTTTTTACTTTATTTTTCGCTTGATTTCTACCTAGAATTTTGACCTTTTCCTTGTAACATTCAGAGCACCCTCTTCTAATAATACTACTCTTTCCTTCTTTCTTGACTAGTCTGTGTTTTCCTCTTTTTGCTCTTTTTTCACGAATCTCTTCCGTCTCAGTCATAGGATTCGAACAAAATTCTTGCATTATTTCTTTTCTGAAGTCTACTATAGACGTGTGTTTATTGGTAACTTTTTTATATAAAATCATAGCGTTCACTAACGTAGTATTAAGTAATAAATTAATAGCGAGTTTTTTATACCATTTTATTGTTTTTCGCAGTGGTGTAGAGTACGCAGCTAATTGATCAGCCAAATCAACGGCACCTTTGACTTTATTGTAGTCTACAACAATCTTTGGCTTTGATATTACATGTCCTCGTTTATTTACTTGACTAAACCGTACCGAATGCTTTGTGGACAAAACATATACGTCGCGCTTGTCCCTCCATTTCATCATAGTTATTCCATCGGTGCTTTCGGCTGCAGCAAACTGGCCTTTCTTGAGCTTAGCAGTAACAACATGTTTGGGAAGCTGTCTTCTATTTTTTCGAATGGTGCCTACTAAATGAGTTTCTTTGTCTAATAGTTGCCGTGCCAAATCTACACTTGTATACCAATTGTCGGTATACAATGTGTGTCCTTTGTTGAGTAAATCTTCGCATAAACACATAACTACATTTGTGGGCGTTGTATTTGTATCGTCGTTTTTTCCCGCGTAAATGCTAATCTTGTAAGTATACCCAGGAATCGTGCATAATTTGAATTCTTTAATTCCGTATTTGTGTCTTTTTTGTTTATTATACTGCCTAAATATTATTCTGCCACGGAATGGAACCATGCTTTCGTCAATACAAATATCTTCACCAGGGGTATAGTTTTTTTTGTAGTTCTCATTTAAACTGTTCACTAGTTGACGTACTCGATGTAGTCGGTCTTCTTTGTTTTCATCATCTTTATCAGAAAAATGTAACATCTTCAAAAGCAATTCAAATCGGTTTCTGGACATAACCGTTCTCGGAAAAGGATGCCCGATAATTTTATCTTTGGACCAGTAGTCTGCCAATCTGGGTAATTTTACCAAGCCCATGAATAAAATAAGACCAAAAATTTTTTTAATTTATTTTATATTCGTCGGACTCCACTGATTAATACGTGCACCTCTTGAAGCATCAGGCATACTGGTAATGTTATGAATAGCATATTGATTTGTGTTATGCACTATTTGTTGAAACACGTCATCAGTCACAAAGAGTGAATAAAAATCGATGGGTGATTTGTCAGTCATAGATAATCTGACATGAAGCGGAGCACCCGAAATCTCGGTAAAAGGAATTATGTGGCGTTGTTTACCTGTTGGCTCACACCAAGAGCTCGTGGTAGGCGTAACGATTGAAGTTTCTTGTGTACTGACTTCATATCCTGAATTGCTGCCTTCACTATCCGATCTGATGATACGTCGTCGATTTTGCCTAGTAGGCACTATTTGCCTTTCTTCTTCATCTGAACTAATGTGAAAACTACTGTTCAGTAGTGATATTTCAATATTTTGAAGCTGTGTCAAATCTTCCTCTGTTATTTCAAAAGCATCATCAAAGTCACACATTTTGAATACCTAATAAGAATATATTCTATTCTGTAGTCGTATACCTACTCGTAGCGTGTTTACGATTTGGCGGGAAAAAAAATGTGCAACAAGCTTTCTCGATAATGTCCTGCGAGGCACTGAGACTTGTGCGCGCTCACTGCGCTAGAGTGGGGGTGCGCGGGCGGGATGCTCGGGAGCGGGCGACACTTTGACCCGCGCGGCTTCAACGGAAGAAAACTCAAATAATCATACGCAGCAAGCCATGTCGGACAATGTTGGGCGACATGAATTATCTTCACATTTATAAAGATTTCTGCAGTTATGTCAATGTTTTGTAAGTTAGAAATTTATATTTAATAATACAAACAATAAAACAAACAATTGTTTTTTTGTCAATTTCAAATATTTTGTATGGCTTATAGGGTAAGTTAATTGTCGCCCAGCAATGTCCGACATGGCGTTGTACGTGTTAAAACTTCATGCAACATAAAAGTACATAGGCGGACTTAATGCCTGAGGCATTCTCTACCGGTCAACCATGAGGTGAAGAGATAGCATGGCAGGTGCATATGAAATTTACTTGAACTTAGAACTTTAGAACTTAGAACTTTTTTGTTTGTAATATCTCATGTACCCATATTCCAGCAAATAAATGATTTTGATTTTGAAATTAAATAATAAACACAAAATGAGTACAAAAGTATATAGTTAAAATAAACATATAAATAGGTACTATAATAAATACTTTTTTTCTGCCGAATGGGCATCCATTTGAGTTCAGCTCTGCAGCTCGACACATGGTCATATTTCCGGAGGTTGAATATGAACCGGATGCAGTTGTTTAAGAGCCTATCCAGCTTATCCAGGAATACCGCGTTTAGGTCAAAGTAGCACACGTCACCATAGTCGATCAAAGGGAAAATTAAAGTCTGCACAAGCATGGTCTTCGTTTTTGCAGGTAGAAAGTTTCTCAGACGATACAGCCATCGCAAAGTTCCATTGACCCTTTGACTGACACTAGAAACCTGACTTTGCCAGTTTAGCGTCGAATCAAGATGTAGACCGAGATCTCTTACACTAGGGCTCATGGGGATGACAGTACCATTAAAAATTATAGGAGGAAGAGAGGTAATCCCCAATCGACCCATCATGCGCGAGCTTCTAATCACAATGGCCTGACATTTTGAGTCCTTGACAGCGTCCAAGTCCCGGTTTACATCGTCTATAGCGTCAGAGAAACTCTACCCGCGCAGCTGCATTATGTTGAAGGTCATCGGCATAAAGATGATACGAAGACCGAAGGCAATGAGTTATAAAATTTATGAAGATGGAGAATAACAATGGAGAAAGAATACCGCGTTGCGGAACACCAGCAGCCAGGTCACACCAACTTGACGAGCAACGCGAACAGTCTGCTGTCGTCCCCGAAGATAGGAAGAGAACCACTCCAGTGCCTCGGAAGAAACCATAAGATGTGAAAGGATAGAAAGGAGAATATCGTGACTGACGGCATTAAAGGCATTGGAGAAATCAATTAAGACCAAAACAGTAACCTTGGTAACCTGCATCGCTTCTCTAATGTCGCCAGTCACTTTAAGGAGAGCAGAGGCAGTACTGTGCCTCGGCCTGAATCCAGACTGGGATGAGCTAACAAGATTATACCGATGAATATACCCTGAAAACTGCTTGTGGACGCAGGCCTCGAGCACTTTGGATAGGAAAGGAAGAATGGAGATTGGCCGATAATGATTAGGAAATTTTAGGAAGTGGACGTAACAAGGGAGGGAGTGGACGTAAGGATTAAATCGAGCCAAGTGTCATCACCATCAAATTGAGACATTGAAGTGAGTAGGTTGCAGAGGAAGGACATGAGGGCTGACGGACTCAATGATATGTAGGAGTTTTCGGGAACGAGAGGATTGGCGAGACAGGTCTGTGTTGAAATCTCCCATGATTATACAAGGTGCATACTCTGACCCAACAGATTCCAATGCTAATTCGATGTTGGAAAATTAGACAACGGCGGGCGGACTGTAAACAACACCAAGTAAGGTCTTAACACCTTTGACGTAAACCTCCAAAAAGAGATACTCAGCGGATGCACTATAGTTAAACGGTGATGAAGCAATGATTTTGAAAGGAAAATTTCTGCAAAGATAGATAGCAACACCACCCCCTCTCTTTCCAGTTCTATCATTGCTAAGCATAAGAAGAAAACCTGTTAGGGGTTAGGTGGTAGAGGAGATGTAGTTTGAGCCAACTCTCAGAAACCAGAACAGCGTGTACATTGGCGTCGGAAAAGGTGTCGAACAGCTCACTGTAGTGACTTGGCACAGAGAGTGCCAAGTCACTACAGTGAGCGTTGATGTGGCAGACATTAAACAAGTGTCTCTTTTGGTGGCTGAAGTTCCGACGCAGAATGTCGCTAAGGGTATCAGTCGGAGAATTAAAACTTGCATTAGCGGTTGAGTTGATGGAATCATTAGCAGAGTGAAAGGAATCGTCATCAGATACCATATAATACAATATAAATAATAAAAAATAAAATAAATAAATAAAACAATTAACTAAGGCAAAGTTTTAGCCTAAAGGTGCAACACCACTATATGTTCACCACCCACCAGCAGCACGGGTACAATACAGATGTCAGATACAACAAAATTAGAAAAACATAGAATAAATAGTATTACAAACAAAAGAAAGCAAAAGCAATGCGTAGAATTAAACTAAAGTACACAAACGTGCATGTACAAAGAACAAAACCCAAAAAACCAAACACAAAAAAAGTTTTAAAAACACAAAAAACAGCATTGCGCATAATGCAAATAATTACTACACAAAGTTAAATGAGCAAGAACAAAACGCACATTAGCAGACACAACATGGAACGTCACAATGACATTACATTTACAAAATGACAAACTTACGTCACAACTGACAGCTGACAGTGACAGTTACTTGTAGTTGCTAAAATATAAACACAATCAAAATGACATGAAAATACTTAGAAAATACCACCAAACCGTTAAAAATTACTTTTAAAATAAAAACTAAATGGGTACTCGCGTGTGACAAAAGTTACGTACTTAATAAATAGATGATCTACGACGTCCCAAGCCTAAGTAAGATACAATGGGTTATTGTGATCAGATTTTGTAACTATGCTTAGTAAACACTTAGTCACTACGCACTCCACTATTGCCTCCCGATGCACCAGATGAAGCTCCAGCACGCTTAGGGTACCGTGTCAACAAGGGTGTACGGTTAGCAACCGCACATTGTACTTTGGCCTAGTTAAAATACTGCAAATTTTGTTAATTTATAACATGTAGCATCGGCACGTACGCAAGTACGTCAGTCTTCGGTTTGTATCGAGCTCGCGCAACATTCAACATTTTTATAACATTTTTACAACATTTTTATAACATTTTTCTATAATTTTATTATTACATTATTTTAGTGCAATTTAGTACCTATTAAATACCTTTTTAACATTAACATTTATTTTATTGAACATTTAACATTAAGTGTAAAGGCTCCTGCCCTTACATTTTGGTCCTTCGAGCCGTTAAGAGTAGAATCAGTGCCGTGGTACGTTTCACTCGCGGGAACATTTGAACATTAAACAGAACATTAAACAAAACATTAAACAAAACATTAAAAACAGTGTGAACAGTGATATTGAGTGAGAACTACACAGATCGGGGTGAAGAATAAGCAGCAAGCGTAAGCAGCGAATCCGGTCCAAAATTTCAGAAAAGTAAGTAATATGGAACGTGCTGTTCCATATTACTTACTTTTCTGAAATTTTGGATTTATTGTGACCACAAATCACCGTTAAACAACAATGGCTTCTTACGATGCTTTACTTAACTTGCAATCTACAAATCTTGACGCTATCAAAAGAATAAACGAAAACTTTAAGAAAGATAGTTCTACACGTAAAACCACTCTTGAATATCATGATGACAGACTTCAAAAGCTGGAGGAGTATTGGAGTGAGTTTAAAAAGAACGACATTCAATTAGCTTTGTTTGAAGGCAAGAAGTCAGGACCTTATTACGAGAATCGCATTTACGAGCGGCTGGAACAAATATACGAAGAAACGAAGTGTATTATAAAGAAGTCGAAGCAAAACTTATTGGCGAAAATCGATGATGAACAATTTGCTTCGTTTAGTCAATTACAAAAACAAGAAGATAGTTCATGTGCTCAAGAAAATGTTCCAGAACAACAGGAGAGCGATGAGATCGCGGCCGATGTGAAGAACACGTCATACAAAGAGTTAGCCGTGGACCAACAGACTAAAGATTTGATGAATGAGCAGCGGTCAAACATCAAGGCGTTTGAGAGAACAGTACGGAACATGGACATTGAAAATTTAAAAGAAAAGTGGCAACTTGAAGACAAATTGAGGACAATAACGCAACGTTGGGAAAAAGTCGATAGTACTTATTGGAAACTTGATAACTTGTTGGTCAACACGCAAGCATTTGAAAGTGATTACAACAGATTAGAAAGGCTGTATGAATTCACCAAGGAACAAATAAACAAGAGGATTTGGGATAACAAACATCAGGAAAAGTCCACGCCCAAAATTGAACTTCCAATTTTCAGTGGTAGCTATGCCCAGTGGACAACATTCAAGGACTTATTCGTGGAAATTGTGCATCGCAACACCTTCATCTCAAATGCTCAAAAAATTTAACATCTGAAAGCGAAATTGAAGGGAGAACCCGAGCGATTAATACAGCACATGAACATCAGTGCTGATAATTAAGAAGCTAGTTGGCAGATTCTTCAACAGAGGTATGATAATAAGAGGTTATTATTTACCTACCAGGCAAACATTTTACTAAGTCTACCCAACATACAAACCCCAACGGCATCTCTACTGAAAAGGATGCATGACACGACTATAGAGTGCCTTGAGGCTATTAAGAATCTGCAGTACGACACTTCTAGTTGGGACCCCATAGTAGTTCACATACTAATGCAAAAGCTGGACGCAGACACACGCCAGTTGTACAGTCTAAAACTGTACATATTTTGCTGACGCGGTGCCGTGCACCATACGTGCGTCATTCCAATAATATTATAAATACACATGAAACACTTTAAATTGATGAGTACGATAACTGCTACGCGGTGACTAACATTAGAGAAAGGAATCGTCAACAGTATTACGTGTAAACACAAAAATACGTAATAAATCTAACGAAAACTGAGTGATCTTTTCTCTTCGTGCTTCAACCTCAACAACAACAACTCTGCAAGTGTACGAACCGTACATTTTTTGGTCCTTCGAGCCGGATGTTTGGTGCCACTGTGTCTCTTTACGGTAGCGAATCGGTTTAGCTGGTCTCCCAGAAGCGGGTCGCCCCAGCTAGATTGAGAAGTCGCATAATATCGTGACAGAGGTGCAAGGGTGCTGAGTTCCACTGACCATTTCAAATCAAGTAAGTCAACGATTTCAAGATTTGAAACGGAGAAGACTACAAGCAACGCAGTAGCCTTCGCAATACAACGCAACGCTCTCCTGCCACAGTCAACGACGTGTCAGCAAGCATCAACATGGATATGCTAGAATTGCAGTCAACGTGCTTCGATAACATCAAAGCATTATGTGTCAACTATCGCAAGGATTCATCATCACGAAAATCTGTGGAATACCTGAAGAAACGCTTGTCGTCGCTAGAAAACCAATGGCAAGACTTCGAAGGCAGGCATGCCCAACTGTTGCTCGAACTAGAAGATAAGAACATAGCATATTTCAAGGACGACATCTACGGAAAAACTAAAGAAATGTTCTTATCAACTAAAACAGACATAACTAGCAAACTGACGACTTTGAGCAAACAAAACGTGAAGTTCGACCTAGGTGGGACTTCAGAAGATGACGACAGCAACATACAACTCTTGCTTAACAAGCAAGAATGCAATTTCAACGCGATTCACCGTGTCATCTCCAAGATTGACTTAATCACTATATCGGAAAGATGGGAACTGGAAGACCACTTCGCAACCTTGAAATCGAAATGGGAACCCATCGATAAACTTCATTGGGAAATAGACTTTCAACTGAAAGGATCCAACGAACATTACTACAAAATGTTCACGGACATTGAACAACAATATGATGAGCTAAAGAGGAACATCCATGCCAAAATCTGGTCCACCGTCCACTACCAGAAATCGACACCTAAGATCGAAATCCCTGAGTTCTCCGGCAACTACAGTCAGTGGATCTCCTTCAAAGACCTATTTCTGGAAGCTATTCACAAAAACCCTATGATCAACAACGCGCAGAAAATGCAACACTTAAAGACCAAGCTGCGAGGAGAAGCTGAACGCTTAGTGCAGCATCTGACCATTAGCACTGAAAACTATAACTCATGCTGGGATATATTAATTCAGCGCTACGACAATCGTCGCCTCCAGTTTACTTCATTTATGAACAACATGCTAAATCTGCCGATCATACAACATGCAGACTCATACAATTTGAAGAAGATGCATGACGTCATTACCGAATGCCTGAACGGCATCTCTAACATCGGTATTGATACTTCAACTTGGGACCCGATCATTGTGCACATCATGTCACAAAAACTGGACTCCAGTACTTTGAGTGACTACATGAAAGAACTTCAAGATCACAGAGAACTACAGAACCTCCACGACTTCCTGTATTTCCTCGAAACACAGTTCATGGCATACGAAACGATGAAATCAGCTAAAAGGGCGAATCCTACAGCCACAGAAAAATCATCCAACTGGAAAACATTCAACAAGCAAACCCAGATGAAGAAACATAACTATAACTTCAATCAAAATAAAACAAACAACTATCATGCTATTTACGGTAAATGCCCATTCTGCAACGGAAGTCACGTTCTGCGCCAATGTGACAAATTCCTACAAATGGACTTTGGCAAGCGAAATGACACCGTGTCGAAACTGCAGCTGTGTAAAAACTGTTTATTCAGCCACGGAAATGACGAGTGCAAATCCACGAAAATGTGCAAAGAATGTAACTTGAAACACAACACACTATTGCACAATCCGGACAACCAAACCATAACGTCAGCGACTAGAAAAAACAATGTTGAACAACGCCCTTCATCTCAACAACCAACATCTAACCATTTGTCTAAAGACAACATGGAAGTTCTACTGACTACGGTCCAGCTGAGAATAAAATCTGCAGATGGGATTTATGTAACACTACGTGCGTTGCTCGATCAAGGCTCACAGGTGAACTTGATAACAGAAAACGCTGCACAAATATTACGTCTTCCTCGGCGCGGGATCAACGCATCAGTATCGGGAATCGGCTCTGTTTCCAGAGAATGCAGGGGAAAACTGAAACTTACCTGTCAATCGATTCACTCCGATTATAACTTTGAAACTCAAGCACTTATTATGACGAAGCTAACAAACAACCTACCTATGAAAACGTTCGAGAAAGGTGCATGGAGTCACTTGAAAAACTTGAAACTTGCAGATCCTGACTTCAACGTATCTCGGCAAATCGACCTATTACTAGGAGCCGACGTATACTCCGAAATTATCCTAGGAGGTGTATTGAAGGGCAATAACAGCTCCCCAGTTGCACAACAAACGCAAATTGGGTGGATTTTATGCGGAAAGATGAAACAAACGTTTAACTGCCACGTTACTGTAGTCAACTTAGAGGATTTAACAAAATTTTGGGAGAATGAAGAAATTCAAAAAACTAAAGATATCCCCAAAGATGACCAGTGTGAACAATTTTATAACGAAACTGTAAGAAGATCATTTGACGGAAAGTACATCGTCAAAATGCCTCTAGTTCCAGACTACGAAGAGAAACTAGGCAAGTCTAGAACAATTGCGGTTTCGCAGTTTCTACAGTTGGAAAAACGGCTAGAGAAGAACGAAAGGCTTTCCTCCATGTACAAAAAATTCATGGAAGAGTACGCGGATCTGGGTCACATGAAATTAGCACCTCAGATACCTACTGACGTCTACTTCTTACCGCACCACGGGGTCTTGAGAGAAAACTCGACAACAACAAAGTTGAGGGTCGTATTTAACGCCTCTCAAAAAACTACGACTGGCGTCAGCCTGAACAACGTCATGAAAAAAGGCGCCAACTTACAAAAGGACATTCAGGCCCTTATACTGAAATGGCGAACGTATAAATACGCATTTACGGCTGACATTGAAAAGATGTACCGCTGCATTTGGATTTCAAAAGAACAACAACATCTACAGAGAATTGTATGGCGGGACTCACGAGATCAACATCTTCGCGATTACCAGCTCTGCACAGTAACCTACGGGACCAAATGCGCACCATGGCTAGCTATGCGAACATTGAAGCAACTAGCCATTGACGACGGTCACAAACATCCGGCAGCTGCCAAGACACTCATAGAAGAATGCTACGTAGATGACGTCATTAGCGGCCACAACAACCTCACAGAAGCGAAAAAACTGCAAAACTCCTTGATCCAACTGTTAAAAGGAGGAGGCATGAATTTACGGAAGTGGACAGCCAATGACCGCGCTATACTGGAAGACTTACGCAAGGATCAAATTTCAACTCAAACCATGTTTGATTTTAAAGGGGAAGAATCAAGCAAAACGTTAGGCCTCGGTTGGAATCCAAACAGCGACAACTTCCACTTTAACTGGCCTGTGGAAAACTCCAAACAACTAACAAAGAGATCTTTACTCTCAGCCATATCAAGATTTTACGACCCATTGGGTTGGCTCTCCCCAGTAACGGTCAAGGCCAAACTACTATTCCAGAAAGTCTGGATGAGTAAACTTAGCTGGGATGACATAGTGCCCAGCAACATTGAATCTGAGTGGCTGAACCTAAAAACAGAACTGCCGTTCATTAATAAAATAACGATAAATAGATGGATTGGAGACACACAACAATGTGTCGAATTGCTAGGCTTCTGCGACGCAAGTGTAAAGGCGTACGCTTGCGTTATTTACAGCAAGGTGTTCAACGAACATGGCCAACCCATCGTAACTCTACTTGCTGCTCGAACAAGGGTGGCTCCACTGACTCAGAAAACAACACTACCAAGACTGGAACTGTGTGGTGCTCAGCTACTAGCTGACTTGATGGAGAAAACCAAGGAAACATTCTGTGGATATAACATATCAATACGGGCTTGGTCGGATTCTCAAGTGGTCCTCGCGTGGATTCAAGGCGAAACATCAAGATGGGAAACTTACGTAGCCAACAGAGTTACAAAGATCAAAAACGTCATTCCTGCAGCTCAGTGGCATTATGTCAAATCAGAGCAAAATCCAGCAGACTGCGCCTCAAGAGGTCTTTTGCCAAGCAAACTAGTAAACTTCAACCTGTGGTGGCAAGGCCCAGAGTTCTTAACAAAACAAGATCCGCCGGCAGATATGCCTTGCACTTTCCAAACGAATTTTGGCGGCTTAAACCACGCTAAAATCACGCAAGAAAATATCGATCATAATATAATTATCAATTTATTGAGCAAATGCAGCTCATTGACACAAGCAAACAGGGTCATCGCATGGATATTACGCTTCATTACAAATGTGCGCAATAGGACGAAATCGGAAACTACGTACCTAACAACAAGTGAACTAAGCGCAGCGCGCATTAGTATCATAATCCAAGCGCAGCGATTGCAGTTCAATTCTGAATACAAACAAATCGTTAACAACGAAACAGTATCAAAGAAAAGCGCAATTTGCAAACTGAATCCTTATGTAAACAAAGCGGGCATCATCTGTGTCGGAGGTCGTCTTAAACACTCAAGATTAACTGGGGATATGAAGAATCCAATAATCGTACCACATAAAGGAAGATTTACACAACTTCTTATAGAACAAGCACATTCAGCCACATTACATGGAGGAGCTCGGCTAACGCTGACTTATATTAGACAGCGTTACTGGATCGTTGGCGGCAACCGGGCTGTCAAGAACCAACTTCGAAGATGTGTACGCTGCCATCGCTTCAACAAGACAGATAGCTATCAACTGATGGGTGACCTACCACCGCAAAGGATCACTCCGTGCCGCCCTTTCACGCACACAGGAGTAGACTTTACCGGTCATGTGGATGTTAAACACAACAAGGGTAGAGGCGTAAAAACTTCAAAGGGATACATAGCCATATTTATATGTATGGCGACGAAAGCTGTTCATATTGAACTCGTGTCAGACCTTAGCACAGAAACGTTTATGGCGGCCTTCCAAAGACTATGTGCGAGACGCGGCACCCCGAAACACATGTACTCTGACTGTGGTACAAACTTTATCGGCGCTGCAAAGGTGCTTCGTCAGGAATTCGAAGAGTTCAAACAACTACTGAAACCAGATGTTTTCAACGAACTGGCCAAATTGGAGGTGGAGTGGCATTTCAACGCCCCCGCCTGGCCAACTGCTGGCGGTCTGTGGGAAGCTGCCGTCAAGTCTATGAAGCACCATCTGCGACGAGTACTGGGGGACCAAAAACTAACGTACGAGGAGTTCATAACGATTTTAGCAAAAATAGAAGCCTGCATGAATTCAAGACCTCTGTGCCCGCTAACTGAAGATCCAGAAGAGTTCTACAACTGCCTAACTCCTGGACATTTCCTTACAGGAAGCCCAATATTGTCCATGCCACTCTCGGATTACAGTGACGTAAAAAACATTGATTTACGCCGTAGATGGCAGCTTACCGAGCATATGTTTCAACAATATTGGAAAAGCTGGTCAAACGATTACCTTACCACTCTACAAACACGTAGTAAGTGGAACAAGCCTTCTAGAAACGTTAAAGAAGGCGATTTAGTACTGGTGAAAGAAAACAATCTACCGCCGGGAAAATGGGCCCTAGGTCGGATTCTGGAAACACATCCAGGATCTGATGGATATGTTCGAGTAACTACTGTTAAAACTCAAGCAGGAATCATAAAGCGCCCAATAACAAAACTGTCGCCATTACCATTGAACTCTGAAACTGAGGAAACCAAAGAAAACGAAATGAAAAATAAGCCTCCACAGAAATCGAAAAACGAACGGCGGAAGAAGTCAAAGAATCTTATCTCAACGTTACTAATAACAATGTTATCATTGTTTACATTTGTAACGGGATCTTATACCGCCACCGATGGCACGCGCGGAGCGCCGGCGGCGACCACTCAGATTACAAGTCTGGAACGCGAGCGGCCCATATACTATGACACCGTCGGCAAAATGCAAGTAGTGCACGATGAATGGATACTAATGATGTACTACAACCTAACAAACTATTGGGATGGGACTCGTCGTACTCAAACTTACTTCGAGAATATTCACAACTTATGCCAAAAAACGAATCTACAACACTGCAGATCAACCATGGAACAATTAAATCATGAACTAGAACTTCTAAACTACTACAACTCTATACTTATAAATCCCCACAAACACCTGAGCAACAGGAAGAAACGGGGTCTAGTCGACGGAGTCGGCTACATAGCTAACAGTCTGTTTGGGATATTGGACCAACAATTCGCTAAGAAATATCAAAACGATATTCAATCTCTGCAAACCAATGAGAACTACTTACTTGAGTTATTAAAAAATCAAACAACGATTGTGGAGCTTGAGAATCAAGTATTGAAACAAACTGAAGACAATATTCAGCGTCAATTCAACTCCATTGATAACTTTATCAATCAGACCAATAAAAATATAGCATCCATCGAAACGGAAATGGAAATACTTTCGGCTACTACCTACCTCAACTCTGCTTCGTTAACGACGTACCTATTGATCAACAGCTTGAGGACGTTCCAGGAGATGCTGTTCAATACTCTAACTAACGTCTACCAAGGCCATGTAGATGTCCATCTGATAAGTCCGGTTCGTCTGATTCAAAAATTAACGGAAATATCCGGAAGCCTTCCGAAATCTTTATCGCTACCAGTTGAGAACTACAAAGAAAACATTAAAGATATCTACAAGCTGATCAATGTGAAAGCACGAGTTACTGAAAATTACTTTCTTTTCGAAGCACATATTCCACTTGTAGCTAACGAAGATTTCGTAATATACCAAGCGATACCTTTACCGGTTAACAATGCTAAGGAAACTACATATGTGCAGTTATCAAACGAGTACATCGCTGTCAACTTCAAGAAGAACATTTACGTGTCTATGTCCAAAGATGACTTGAAACACTGCATGCAACAAAAATCGCAGAATTTCTTATGCAAGAAAAACCTGCCATCATTTGACCTACACAGCAAAAACGCTCCTTGTGAGGCAAAACTGCTATCGCATCAAAACAATGAACCTTGTGACGTCGAACGCGCGTCATGCAAAGACACTTGGATAGAGTTACAAACTCAAAACAGCTGGCTGGCGATTTGCTGCGAAACGTGTGCATTACGAATCATATGTAGCAACGACGTCACATCACAAACCATTGCATTATCGAGCATAGTGACATTATCTCAGGGATGCGTACTGCAATCCAACGACTTAACCATCTACGCTCAACGCCGATACAGCAGTCATATGAAGATGGATTATGAGTTTACAGCTCCAACATTTGATACATCTATTAACAAGATAGTGAACTTAACATATCGTTATGCTCCAAATATCCTTCAGTCAAAGGCTACGGATCAGGAAATTGTAACAATTGCTCAGAAAATTGCAACTCAACGGCAAAATGAAGCTTCACTACCAACACTAACAAGTCACGACATTCATCAATATGCCATAAGTTACTCTTTGCTGGCGATCGCCATCATAGTCGTACTTGTCGTGGTTGGGAGAAATCGTTGTCCACACTATTGCACACACAACGCTAAGAACAAAACTTCGAGTCAACCTGAAGATATTGAACTTCAAGTTTTCCGCAAAACAGAGTGCCAGCAGCATGAAACCGTCGCAGCACAAACAACAAAGGACTTGCGGCGGGAGCCTCAACCTGGGAACAGGAACATCGCCTTTCTATTTGATTGATTAATTACTTAACTAACTTTGTGATGACTTTTCCTTTCTCTTCTCGTTGGTTTCTTCTTGTTGGGTTGCCAAGATGTACAGTCTAAAACTGTACATATTTTGCTGACGCGGTGCCGTGCACCATACGTGCGTCATTCCAATAATATTATAAATACACATGAAACACTTTAAATTGATGAGTACGATAACTGCTACGCGGTGACTAACATTAGAGAAAGGAATCGTCAACAGTATTACGTGTAAACACAAAAATACGTAATAAATCTAACGAAAACTGAGTGATCTTTTCTCTTCGTGCTTCAACCTCAACAACAACAACTCTGCAAGTGTACGAACCGTACACCAGTCATTCAATGAATCCATGAAAAATCCAAGGGAAATGCCACCATTAAACGAGTTTCTGAAATTCATTGAAACCAAGTTCATGTCAATGGAATCGGGCACAAACACGAACCGCCCAAGAAACTTTAACAGTCCACAGTTAAACATTCAGCCAAAAACAGTTCATAATGCAACATACAGCAAGCCTAAGGTGCAGCAACAGACCGTTCAAGGGGGAACTAAGAACGTGCCGAGAACATTCCATAACAAACAAACATTTCATCATTCCTTTATAACTTGTCCGAAATGTAATAAGCAACACGGGCTCTATAATTGCAGAGAATTTTTATGTATGTCACCAGAAGAAAGGTTAAAGACCGCAAACAACCTACATGTATGTCTAAATTGCCTATTTAGTCATAACGGCGAAAAATGTTCGTCGGAAAAAAAGTGCAAGCACTGCGATGAGCCGCATAGCAGCATTTTGCATGAGGCGATTGGAGTTGCAAAATCGCGAACCGGCAGGGCTAATGTAGGTCAACAATTGAACACGCATTTAGCACATGACAACTCAAATGAGGTACTGCTAGCCACGGCCCAGGTCAAAACAATAGCCTATGATGGAACTACGATCATTTTACGCGCCTTAATAGACCAGGGCTCTCAGGTTAGCCTAATTACAGAAAATGCTGCACAAAGATTGCAGTTAAAACGAAACAAAATGAGCGCGGTGGTGTCAGGTGTTGGTGCTTCAGCCACCACCAAATGTAAAGGAGTGCTCCATCTTAAGTGCCAAGCGATTTATAATGACTTCAACATTAATATTAATGCACTTATTATGAAAACAATAACAAACAAACTGCCAAGTAAAACAGTAAATAAAGGTAGTTTTGAACATATACAACATTTACAACTCGCTGATCCTGATTTCAACATACCTCAGGATATAGATTTACTATTAGGAGCCGATGTATATGCCGAAATACTGTTAGAGGGGTTAATAAAAACAAACACGTCATCCATCATAGCACAACAAACACAATTAGGCTGGGTAGTATGTGGTAATTACAAAACGTTCAATTGCCATGTAATTGTCAACAACATTCAGGATCTTGCCCAATTCTGGGAACAGGAGTCTATGCAAGAAAACAGAGATGATTTGGATCCTGACAACAAGTGCGAACAGCTGTACAAAGAGACAACAACACGAATTCCTGATGGACGATACCAAGTTCGTCTCCCCCTCAAGGACAATTTTATTGAACACTTAGGAACATCGAAACCACAGGCCATCGCTCAATTTCAACAACTAGAGCGAAAGATGGCAAAAAATCATGCGTTTGCAAAAGATTATAAAGCTTTCATGGAGGAATACGAAGAAATGGGCCACATGGAGCAAGTCGAAAGCAACACTAGGAACAAAAACATGGAGTATTTTCTCCCGCACCACGGGGTTGTGCGGCCAGTTGCTATTACAACGAAACTTAGAGTTGTGTTCAACGCGTCAGCAAAAACCAGTTCAAAACACAGTCTTAATGACTTAATGGAGGCGGGACCGAATCTACAAAAATATATCCTTAGCATCTTGCTGAAATGGAGACAATACAAATACGTCTTAACATCAGACATTGAGAAAATGTACCGGTTTATAATGGTTCATCCGGAACATCAACACTTACAGAAAATAGTGTGGAGGAACTGTCCACGGCAACTGCTAAGAGAATACCAACTACGTACAGTCACCTATGGTACTAAGGCCGCTCCCTTTCTAGCACTCCGAACACTTCAACAGCTAGCAATGGACGAAGGTGACAAGTACCCGGACGCTAAAAACATCTTACTCAACCAATTCTTTGTAGACGATGCGTTATTCGGAAAGGATACCATGGACGAGGCCCGAGATACAAGAGACCAACTTATACAACTATTGAAAGAAGGAGGGTTCAATCTCAGAAAGTGGTCGAGTAACGAACATCAACTGCTAGAAGATCTGCCAGAACATATGGTTAGCCCAGTCAGTTTAAGCTTTTTTGGCATGGGATCCGAAACAAGATGAATTTATATTTTCACCCACATTAAAAAACAAAACCAACATTGGCATTAACAAAAATTCGTCAAAACGGCAAATCTTAAGCGACATATCAACAATTTTTGATCCTTTGGGGTTGCTATCTCCAATAACAATCAAGGCAAAAAATTTATTCCAACACATCTGAAAGTACAAAATCGAATGGGATGATACTGTTCCGGATGAAATAGAAAAGGAATGGAGAACACTAAAAACTGAGTTAACAAACATGCAACCTTTCAAAATTAACCGATGGCTAGGATTAGAAGCAAACAACGATTGGGAATTACACGCATTCTGCGACGCATCGGAAAAAGCGTTCTCGTGCGTAGTGTACAGCAAGGTTACAGAGGGAAAACAGCAACAAATTGCATTGGTTGCGGCAAAAACAAAGGTCGCTCCAATCCAAAAACAACAAACACTTGCCAGACTTGAGCTATGCGGTGCACAGCTGTTAGCTCAACTGGTCAAGAAAATAAAACATTGCCTCGATAAACCTAACATTAAAGTAACAGCATGGACGGACTCAATGATCGTGCTTGGCTGGCTAAAGGGCGTCACAAACATTTATACTGGCTCTCAACCGCATGATTGGGCGACGAGGCTGTCCAAAACATATTTACTCCGACAACGGAACAAACTTTGTTGGAGCCGAAAGGGAGTTAGCTAAACAACTGCACATCTCACAAACATTTAACAACGACACTTTATCGAAAAGGAACACCGAGATGGGGATAGAGTGGCATTTTAACGCCCCAAGCTGGCCGACTGCGGGAGGACTTTGGGAGGCTGCAGTTAAGTCTATGAAATATCACCTAAAGCGTGTCCTAGGAGAGCAAAAGTTAACATATGAAGAGTTTTTAACACTGCTTACTCAAATATAAGCCTGCATGAACTCTAGACCACTTTGCCCTTTAACGGAGGACGTGGACGATATTGATTATCTTACTCCAGCACATTTTTTAATTGGCCGACCAGTGACATTCTTACCAACGGAAAATTTCGAAAAGAAAAACATCAACATTCGACATAGGTGGCAGTTACTCAACAAAATGAAACAAGGGTTTTGGACCAGGTGGTCGTCAGAATACCTGCAACAACTTCAAGTTCGTAGTAAATGGCTGAACAAAACAAATAACTTATCAATAGGGGATATTGTCTTGATCAAAGAAGACAACCTTCCTCCTGCGAAATGGGCACTTGGGCGAATACAGGAAGTTCACCCGGGGAGAGACAATCTAGTCAGAGTTGTGACAATGAAAACAAAAACAGGGCCACTAATAAGACCAATAACAAAATTAATTAAACTCCCAATACCTGAATCGCATATAGAAATCCCTGACACCACCACCATTAACTAAATGATCTAGAAGACTTCAACAATTTAACGTCTGTCCAGCCAAACCATCAAACGAAACAGGCTGAAATGTCGCAACACGATGTGCACCAATACATCGTATCATATTCTACGATGGAACTTCTGATCTTGCCAATAGTCGTCGCGGGAGGAGCCTACGTGTACTGCAAACGCTGCGGCAAGGTCGCCGTCAGCGCCACCAGCGCGTCCACCAGTTTACCGCCACGGAAGCCACCAAGAGCTGAAGCATCCACTGGAAATATTGAACTCACCTACGCGAGACCTCATTCCTTTAACATTTGACTTATATTAATGTTTTAGTCACATTGTTTTAATTTTATATTTTTTATTTACACTGGGAAAAAATTATTTAATAAGTTAACTTTATTATTACCTTTTGCCCCGCCAAGATGTACGGTTAGCAACCGCACATTGTACTTTGGCCTAGTTAAAATACTGCAAATTTTGTTAATTTATAACATGTAGCATCGGCACGTACGCAAGTACGTCAGTCTTCGGTTTGTATCGAGCTCGCGCAACATTCAACATTTTTATAACATTTTTCTATAATTTTATTATTACATTATTTTAGTGCAATTTAGTATTAAATACCTTTTTAACATTAACATTTATTTTATTGAACATTTAACATTAAGTGTAAAGGCTCCTGCCCTTACAAAGGGATTGAGCTCCTCTACCGCAGTAATCTTGTGCCGTGTTCCATCGGGGGTTCTAATGACAATGACCCCGTCTTGTATCCAGCATGCCGACATTCCAAAATGCAAGCGCGCTTTACTAAAAACGGCCTGCCTACTTCCGGTCAGGAACTCCTTAACCGTGACCATGGACCCTTTCAGTGCTGATTTTTCCTTCCACACAGCAGATCTATGGTCAACATTAACAAATCTTACCAGTATAGGCCGACTGCGTGTGGGCCCCCGGCTGGATGCCCCAAGGCTATGGCACCCCCTGATGGACGATGCCGTAATGTCAGGCAAGGCAAGCTTCTTGTTTATGATACCCAGTACCAGAGCCCGGCAATCCTCCTTGTCAACCTCAGCAAAAAAACCGGTGCAGATTAGTGCTTTCCGACGAGAGCGTGTCTCTAATCCATCAACCACTTTGGTGCACTCTGCGATTTGAAGTCCCAGCATAGCGAACATCAATTCTTTGAACATGAAGCTGATGATGAATGGTCCGAGAAGAGCTCCGGACGAGCTCCTCTCGGACCTTTGCCACAGTATCCTTTGCAGGACCTGCGCACTGGATTTGTGCCTCAAGCTCATTCATCTTCCTTAGGAAGCACTCCTCCAGGTTCTTCTGGGCTGACAGAATTTCATCCAGCTGAGACATGTTGAGTGTAGTAGCAACAAATTTTGCTTTGACAGGTGAAATATATGTGATGGCTGGCAGGTGGTGTTGTTTTAAGTTCTATCTTACATTGACTGTTTCACCAATGTAAATACAGCTGATTAGGTAGTTTATGCAAATATATTAGAACTAAAAACTTAATTAAAATATTTAATTATATTTTTAAACTAATTTACAAAAATTGCTATAAAAAACGCGTCTTAACTTTTTCTACACCTTCCGCCGAAAGGTCTCTTTGGTAGTGAAGCGGTGAACGTTTAGGATCGTTCCGAGCGCGCGATTGGTTGGTCAGTTGACATAAGGATCGACTGACCAATCGTGTCGCGTTCACATTCCGTTCACTCTATATGGTGGTTGGTCAGTTCGCGGCATACGTGCGAACTTATCCCCACTACGCCAAAACCTTGCCAAGTTACATGTAGGGGATTATAATACGGGGATATTATAAATGGAGCGACTGCCTTTCTGACCTCGGCTTTCATTACTCACACTATGTTGTCTTGATAAGGCCGCCCGTTGTATGTATTTAGTATTTTTTGTGTGATGAAATTCGGTATGGAGATAGTTTGAGACCCGGGAAGGACATAGGATAGTTTAATCCCGGTAGTGTGTTCCCTTGGGATGAGAAAACACTTATTACGCGGGCAGAAGATAGTTATGTGTACATATAAATATGTTAATCACCAGGTATGGCTGAACAAGGTAGCCTGGGAGGGCTGGGTGAAGTGCTGCGAGCGCCTGGTGCCGCAGTCCGCCATGCTGCTGTGCGAGCTCAACCCGCGCGCGCTGGCGGCGCTCGGCCAGTCGCCGCGACTGCAGGCGGCGCTGCAGGCGCACGTGGCGCAGCTGGCGCCGCACCAGCGGGCCGCCCTGCCCCTTCATGTTATAGCTTTCTGTCAGGTTGGTACCTATATACAGTCGCCTACCTGCAGGCGGCGCTGCAGGCGCACGTGGCGCAGCTGGCGCCGCACCAGCGGGCCGCCCTGCCCCTTCATGTTATAGCTTTCTGTCAGGTTGGTACCTATATACAGTCGCCTACCTGCAGGCGGCGCTGCAGGCGCACGTGGCGCAGCTGGCGCCGCACCAGCGGGCCGCCCTGCCCCTTCATGTTATAGCTTTCTGTCAGGTTGGTACCTATATACAGTCGCCTACCTGCAGGCGGCGCTGCAGGCGCACGTGGCGCAGCTGGCGCCGCACCAGCGGGCCGCCCTGCCCCTTCATGTTATAGCTTTCTGTCAGGTTGGTACCTATATACAGTCGCCTACCTGCAGGTGGCGCTGCAGGCGCACGTGGCGCAGCTGGCGCCGCACCAGCGGGCCGCCCTGCCCCTTCATGTTATAGCTTTCTGTCAGGTTGGTACCTATATACAGTCGCCTACCTGCAGGCGGCGCTGCAGGCGCACGTGGCGCAGCTGGCGCCGCACCAGCGGGCCGCCCTGCCCCTTCATGTTATAGCTTTCTGTCAGGTTGGTACCTATATACAGTCGCCTACCTGAAGACGCACGTGGCGCAGCTGGCGCCGCACCAGCGGGCCGCCCTGCCCCTTCATGTTATAGCTTTCTGTCAGGTTGGTACCTATATACAGTCGCCTACCTGCAGGCGCACGTGGCGCAGCTGGCGCCGCACCAGCGGGCCGCCCTGCCCCTTCATGTTTTAGCTTTCTGTCAGGTTGGTACCTATATACAGTCGCCTACCTGCAGGCGGCGCTGCAGGCGCACGTGGCGCAGCTGGCGCCGCACCAGCGGGCCGCCCTGCCCCTTCATGTTATAGCTTTCTGTCAGGTTGGTACCTATATACAGTCGCCTACCTGCAGGCGGCGCTGCAGGCGCACGTGGCGCAGCTGGCGCCGCACCAGCGGGCCGCCCTGCCCCTTCATGTTATAGCTTTCTGTCAGGTTGGTACCTATATACAGTCGCCTACCTGCAGGCGGCGCTGCAGGCGCACGTGGCGCAGCTGGCGCCGCACCAGCGGGCCGCCCTGCCCCTTCATGTTATAGCTTTCTGTCAGGTTGGTACCTATATACAGTCGCCTACCTGCAGGCGGCGCTGCAGGCGCACGTGGCGCAGCTGGCGCCGCACCAGCGGGCCGCCCTGCCCCTTCATGTTATAGCTTTCTGTCAGGTTGGTACCTATATACAGTCGCCTACCTGCAGGCGGCGCTGCAGGCGCACGTGGCGCAGCTGGCGCCGCACCAGCGGGCCGCCCTGCCCCTTCATGTTATAGCTTTCTGTCAGGTTGGTACCTATATACAGTCGCCTACCTGCAGGCGGCGCTGCAGGCGCACGTGGCGCAGCTGGCGCCGCACCAGCGGGCCGCCCTGCCCCTTCATGTTATAGCTTTCTGTCAGGTTGGTACCTATATACAGTCGCCTACCTGCAGGCGGCGCTGCAGGCGCACGTGGCGCAGCTGGCGCCGCACCAGCGGGCCGCCGCGCCCTGCCCCTTCATGTTATAGCTTTCTGTCAGGTTGGTACCTATATACAGTCGCCTACCTGCAGGCGGCGCTGCAGGCGCACGTGGCGCAGCTGGCGCCGCACCAGCGGGCCGCCCTGCCCCTTCATGTTATAGCTTTCTGTCAGGTTGGTACCTATATACAGTCGCCTACCTGCAGGCGGCGCTGCAGGCGCACGTGGCGCAGCTGGCGCCGCACCAGCGGGCCGCCCTGCCCCTTCATGTTATAGCTTTCTGTCAGGTTGGTACCTATATACAGTCGCCTACCTGCAGGCGGCGCTGCAGGCGCACGTGGCGCAGCTGGCGCCGCACCAGCGGGCCGCCCTGCCCCTTCATGTTATAGCTTTCTGTCAGGTTGGTACCTATATACAGTCGCCTACCTGCAGGCGGCGCTGCAGGCGCACGTGGCGCAGCTGGCGCCGCACCAGCGGGCCGCCCTGCCCCTTCATGTTATAGCTTTCTGTCAGGTTGGTACCTATATACAGTCGCCTACCTGCAGGCGGCGCTGCAGGCGCACGTGGCGCAGCTGGCGCCGCACCAGCGGGCCGCCCTGCCCCTTCATGTTATAGCTTTCTGTCAGGTTGGTACCTATATACAGTCGCCTACCTGCAGGCGGCGCTGCAGGCGCACGTGGCGCAGCTGGCGCCGCACCAGCGGGCCGCCCTGCCCCTTCATGTTATAGCTTTCTGTCAGGTTGGTACCTATATACAGTCGCCTACCTGAAGACGCACGTGGCGCAGCTGGCGCCGCACCAGCGGGCCGCCCTGCCCCTTCATGTTATAGCTTTCTGTCAGGTTGGTACCTATATACAGTCGCCTACCTGCAGGCGGCGCTGCAGGCGCACGTGGCGCAGCTGGCGCCGCACCAGCGGGCCGCCCTGCCCCTTCATGTTATAGCTTTCTGTCAGGTTGGTACCTATATACAGTCGCCTACCTGCAGGCGGCGCTGCAGGCGCACGTGGCGCAGCTGGCGCCGCACCAGCGGGCCGCCCTGCCCCTTCATGTTATAGCTTTCTGTCAGGTTGGTACCTATATACAGTCGCCTACCTGCAGGCGGCGCTGCAGGCGCACGTGGCGCAGCTGGCGCCGCACCAGCGGGCCGCCCTGCCCCTTCATGTTATAGCTTTCTGCCAGGTTGGTACCTATGTACAGTGGAATCTATATCTGGTCTCTCAAAGGGGTCGGTGAAACTTTTTCGTACTAACCGGTAGACGCACAAAACCAACAGATATAAGGGGCGGTAGCAGTTAAGAGACGCAGAGAGTTGATATCATGTATTGGTACCTTCGATCAAGGATAGACTAGATATAATTCCATACAAAACTTCTCTTTAAAATTGACGCCCTGACCGGGCATCTAGTGTATCCTTGATCGAAGTTTGGTACACACATACACCAGACAGTAGGTAACCATGTACAGACATGTAGAACTTAGATTAACGTAACTATCGTAACTCTAGTCGACGAATATCAATCAATGCTCAGAGTCAACTGCTAGACAAAACAAATATTATACCGAAGGTTAACTAAGGGTTAGACTACCTGCGCCAGCCACGCTAGGAGAGTAGAGGAGGACGGCGCGACCCTTTAACATCTGGCCAACATATGTAATGGGCGTCAACAACAACGCCATCAAATGCTTCACGGATAATTTAAGCTTGTTTTTATTATGTATTAATTCATATTATGAAAAATATATGAACATAATAAACGCGGCGAACGCGTGGACACCGAGCAGCCGCTGTAAGAAATTATTCGCGTTATCTAAACGAGGCCTCGTTTAGATAACGCTCGCTGCACCTCGTTTAAGAGGCCTTAAAGAGTTCTATCTAGAGAATAAGTTTATTTTGATTTATCTATACATTCAATAGTTTTTCCACAACAACGCTACAGCAAATAGGTCATTAATCCTCTACAATAGCATGTCATTTCTTACAGCAGGAAATTCTAAATCCACCTCCGCAATTCGTGAGTCCCATGCCGACCATGCCGATGCCGATGGGAGTGCCCGCGCCCGTGCCGCCGCCCAGCCTGCTGGAGCCGCTGCCGCCCGGCATGGACTGAACAAGGACGTACTCTCTCAACTCTACTGCAAAGGAAAACACGAACTTTACCCTAACCTAACCAGAGCCGTCGGTTTTGAGTGTATAATACAATATGTTTCAATATTAAACTGTATTTTAATGTTTTTAAAAACCGCGTGTGCTTATTAAATATACCTCGTAGAATTGGGAAAATGCTGGACAGAAATTGTATATTTTATCTCAGGATAGTTTGTCTGGATATATTTGGCAAGCACACTCGTGTTTTAAATTATGTTGTTTATATTATATCAATGATTAGAAATATGAAAAATGACTTGTAAGTGAATGTTATACATTTAAATATGGAATGAGTACAGCGAAAGACTGCTCTAAAGGCTGGAAAAGATACGTCAGAATAAAACGCCAGAGTACACCGTAGACATTGTTTTATTTCATAGCTGTCAAACCGTCCCTCGTTCAAGACCCGTTTTCTCTGGAACTGATATAGCCAAGGCATTTAGTCAGAGAGAGATAGACAGTTGACCTTTGTCCCTTTTGAATCGCGGTCTTGCGCGCGAGTTTGTGCGAATGGGCGCGCACGCAATGTGTGACTAAGTGTGCTTTGACCCTTATTTTTTCAGAAA
Source organism: Orthosia incerta (assembly GCA_948252205.1). Classification (NCBI taxonomy): domain Eukaryota; kingdom Metazoa; phylum Arthropoda; class Insecta; order Lepidoptera; family Noctuidae; genus Orthosia; species Orthosia incerta. The sequence goes on along the minus strand of OX411755.1, from coordinate 31,100,515 downwards.
CCGGGGTGTATCTGTCAAAAACTCCTCTAATTTGTCATGTCCGTAAGGATTGAGGAGCCACTATTCGTATGTTAATGAAAATAATATACTTATTTAGTAGTAGGTTTAGAAATTTTGTAGGTTCGATCCTCGATTTTGTAGTATAATACTTCAAAAGTTACATGAACATAAAGGTGGCTCCTCAATCTAAATGTTTGGATTGAGGAGCCACGTCAGAACTTTATGGATTAATATTAACCATCATTTGGTATGATTTTGTAGCATTTGCGAGTATTTAGTAGACAAAATCTGAGCTCGGTTGCATTCAAATCAAAAAAGTTACCATACATTATATGTGGCTCCTCAGACTATACATACGACTCGTCAGTTTTCAAAGAAGCAGTAGTTCAATTAATGCGCAATTTCTTCGTCATTTAGTAGTTGAAAAAAAGATAAAAGATTATTAATAAATGATTTGTAGTACAAAAATCAGTAAATAAAAATGCATTAATTGGGAGATATGGCACATTTTAACTGGCACCTCAATTGAGATGCTTCGGTAAATAGATTTGCCTGTAATCTACTTATATTTGTGACGAAATTTGGATCAAAAAGCATCTTATTTTGTATAAATTTATACTAATTGTACGTATAATCTGCCAGAAAAAAAAAATCTACGAAGTTATTAACTATTCTTTAATTTCCTAACATTTAGTTTTGAAGGGTGTCCATGAACAAAGTATATTAAAAAAATCCTTTCGTCTCTTTCAAAACAAACAAATATATTTTATTTATTTCATCTCATTATACGGGAGTAACTGCAAATTAATATCGTTTACATACCTACCCTCTATAGCAATTATTTAGAAACCTGACATTCACTAGGGATAAAGCTCACTTATTTGCACACATTTATTTATTTATTTATTAGGATTAGGACACATATATTTGTAGCAACCTCAACCTAAACAAGTTTCAGATATTTATTTGTTTTTGGTTTTTCAATTGGATGGATGTCATGGACTGTCAGAAAGATTAGGACGAAATATATTTTATTATTTTAACATTTAAAACGTAATTTTATTTTTCTACACATCTCCCACCACTCTCCCACATTGTTATAAATAAATTTTACGTAAAAATTATATTTATTATAATATTACAGTTCCACTAGTGAACTAATATTAATCACGTCATAATTGTTTACTTTTGGGGGTACTATAGTATTTGCTACTGGAAGGATGAGATATTTTGTTACGACGACTATGAGTCTCACTTTTTTTCGTGTGAGGATATATAGCCACATCTGGTATCAGAGTTAATTTAGCCACCTCTGGGAACCCAACAGGCCTCTAACTTGGCTATTTCAGGCTCTCACTAACTATATAAGTCACACTGCAAAATAGGCTCACTGTAAAATTCGTTAAAACAACACAAAATAATAATAAATTCATTCTTTGATTTATGTCGATCTTGACTACTAAATACCTAAAACATATGGAGAATCTCTGTAAATACCTATATTTCGATACTGTCAATTTGTTAAATATTAAATTTCAAAAACTAGTCATCCTGGTTTCATTCATATAACATGGTCACCCTTAATAGCGAATTCTAAAGGAATATCGAAAAGTAATTTGTTTTATAGATACCGAATATATATAATGTTGATCTCTACTTAAGTATTTAGTAGACATTTATACAAAATTTTAGTGTCTCTGGTTTTTGATTCCGTTGTGATCTCAGGAAGGTACAGTAACGTTGTGATCTAAGGTAGGTACAGTAACGTCAGGATTGAGGAGCCAAATAAAATGCGTTTATTTACTAAATTCACTCAGTTAAATTACTTTGTCCATATGCTACAAATTCGAACACACTAACTACTAAATGACGAAGAAATTTCGCATTAATTAAACTACTGCTTCTTTAAAAAATGACGAGTCGTATGTATGTATGGTCTGAGGAGCCACATAATGTATGGTAACTTTTTTAATTTGAATGCAACCGAGCTCAGATTTTGTTTACTAAATACTCTCAAATGCTACAAAATAATACCAAATGATGATACCTATATATTAAGGTTACACTAGTCGAAAATTCTTCCATACAAACGTAGTCTAGGGATTATTCCACTGTTTGATGATGTACGTTCAAAATAAAAAGTGATATCAATTTGTCTCATCATTATCTAGGCCTGTATGGAAGCAAAAAAGTAAAAAAAGAAAATATTTGAAAGTTATGAGCGTCGAAAGTTCCACATTTCGACACTAATTTTAACGCATTTTTGGGCGCAAATAAATACCTTAAGAAGACGGAAAATTGCAAAACGGCCTCCATACAGGGATAGATTAGTAGTTCAACAATGCAAATAAATTTATTTTAAACAGATAAATGTAGTCGTTTTTTCATGATATCTAGACAGCCAAAGGTCTATTTATAAAATTTCGCGCGCTCGGTTTCGTCCTAAATCATTATCCATTTCGCTACAAATTTGCAAAAGTGTGTATTCGTACGCGAACTTAGCTTCCTACTGCTCATCACAGCATCTATCTCTTCTGCACGTGTTGTCCGTTGATATAAAATGCATTTTAACCCCGCGCACAAAATAGTTCGTGCCGTCGACTAGTGTACCCTTAATCCATGATGTTCCTAGTTCTGACGTGGCTCCTCAATCCCTACGGACATAATTTGTCGACTTGAATTTGAACGTTTTGAAAGTACGAGAATTGGACTCTCCTACTATGAGCTCTTAGAGCTAGATTATTTACACTCCGTAATGGACAGATGTACCTATATAACTTCATAATAATGAACTACTACTTACTACTACTTCTGCCAGCGGCTTCGCCCGCGTGAATGTCGAAAATTATTCCAAGGGAACATATTCCCGGGATACAAATTATCCTATGTGCTATTCCAGACTATCATCTGTCTCTGTGCCAAATTTCATCCAGATCCGTTCATTAGTTTTGCGTGAAAGTGTAACAAACATACAAACACACTCACAAACTTTCGCTTTTATAATATAAGTGTGATTAGAATATGCAATTTCGAAAAGGGCACATCTCGCATATTTTGACAAATACGTTTTCCTTGTAAATTAGTAGATCGTACTAATTGCTTCCCTGCACTTTGTTCAAAAAGGGAATTCGTTCTACTGTCAACGTCATGGCTTCATATCTAATCTGCCTATAATATAAAACTGGATTACCACTGACTGACTGACTCATTGACATAATTGTTCTCCCAGATGGTGGAGGGGGAGGTGGGTATATTTTGACAGATTCGTAAACAAGTAACTCCCGTGAGTATGGGAAAAGTGCCAAACCTCCCCTTTCCCCCCCCCCCTCCTCCCCTCCTCTGTCGTTTCTCGGAAACTAAGATAACCGTATTTTTTGTTTTTTACGGATTCGTTTAGAGGAGGCTCGGAAAAGTAAAGACCATTTTTCAAAGTTGACCCCCTCGCCCCCCTTCTCCCCCCCTTTAAGCGGATCTCGGAAGTTGAGAGACTTGGACCATTTCTTTTTTCAGATTCATATAAAGGGGCAATGCTATAGTCACAAACAAACCATTTTTCAAAGTTGACCCCCTTGCCCCCCTTCTCCCCCCCCCCCCCCCGTTTTGGCGATTTTTTTTTTTTTCAGTTTTTTTACGGATTCGTTTAGAGGAGGCTCGGAAAAGTAAAAACCACTTTTCAAAGTTGACCCCCTCGCCCCCCTTGTCCCCCCCTTTAAGCGGATCTCGGAAGTTGAGAGACTTGGAACATTTCTTTTTTCAGATTCATATAAAGGGGCAATGCTTGAGTCGGAATCATTTTTCAAAACACCCCACTCTCCCTCCCTTCATCCCTCCTCTCCCCAACCTCCCCTACCTAATATCGGTCGTCGAAACCTGTCCGGTGGGAGTGGACCAGGCAGAGCGTAGGGATCCCGAGTGGAGCGAAACGAAGGTTGAGTGGGTGAAGCGAAACTCCGTGCCTGGCGACGACAAGCAAACATTAGGATTAGGGTAGGGTAGGTGTAGGGTAGGTGTAGGGTAAGTGTAGGGTAGGTGTAGGGTAGGTGTTGGGTAGGTTTACGGTAGGTGTAGGGTAGGTGTAGGGTAGGTGTAGGATAGGTGTAGGGTAGGTTAAGGAATACTTCTCAAAAACACGACAAAGCCGCGAGCTGCTTGCAGCTCGCGCACCAAGCAAATACTAGTCTGCCTATATTGTTGAAATAGATTTTCTTTCTTGTGTAACCAAACAGAAAATAACCACTAAGTTTGTAGTGTAAAATGTTTAGCTATTTTCAATAACGATTTATTTAATTCTTATGTAATTTTGTCGCAGTCTTGTCAAAGTGGAATTAACCAAAAAAATTATATTGAACTACTCAAGTATTGGGTAAATAATGGTAGAAGATACCAAAATAAAAATACCTAAGAATTATATCATCATTTATTAAATAATGTCCGCTTACAATACGCCGGGATGCTACGGTAGGTAGGTACCCATCATAGACCTGCATGCATCGCCGTCATGCTGTCTCGGGGAGGTACGGCCTTAGAACAAAAATTTTATAGGTATTTTCCCCCTTACTGGGTTTTTCTTTTCCACAAAGTCCCATGTTCCTACAAAACTCGACTGCTTCTGGTCTTCTATATCCTCGAGGGTCTATGAATGAGCTCTTTTGATTCCCCCAGCTACGCTACGTCAGTTTGAAGTCTTCCACTTTGGGTGAAATTGCTTTGAGTATATTTTCTACGTTGTAAGGAGATTCTGAAAACATAAAGGTAGGTAAATACATTGAATAAATTTTCATGAATCGATATGAATGTCACCCTTTTTAATCAATCAATCAATTTGCTTAAAGACAAAGTGACTACATCTCCTTTCTGATGTTTTGATGACAAGATTCCCGGGCCCCGTATTTATTACTTTACTGTCCCAAGTAAAAGTAGCGTTTCATGCGAACATAAACTTTATTTATTATTCGTAAAGATCGCGTATACATAACGAATATGAATATTATCTTCTTAACAATAAGGTCCTTATTATTATTTTGAAATGCTAACTTAGCAGGTAAAGTAAAATCGAGATTTTCCATGTATCCCAGAAGGTCCAGCACTGATCGTCGCTGGGGCAATCTCACCCTTGTTTTGGAGTATCTCAAATACACAAATTACACAACCCATCGAAAAAGGACGAGATTTTACTTAACTATTGAACTAATATCTACTGTTAACATTGATCGTCTGATTTGACTTACCAACAAACACCCATTCCTTGTCTGTATATCCGAACTCAGTGCGGGCATCCAAGATGGCGTCGTGTAGCACATGCGTCACCACTACTGCAAGTGTTAGCGCTGGCTCACCGGTCGCTGAAAATCAATAAATTATAAATTTTGGCCCTCAAGTAAGTGGTGCTATTATGTAAAAATCACACCTTGAAAATTTTGGTGAAGTGAACATGAAGTGAGCTACATACCATGTCAATCCATCCAATCAAGGTGGATCACAGTTCACTTCGAGCTCATTTACCTAACCTAATTTGTCAAGGTGAGATGTTTACAGACCGGCTGCTGTAGATACCTAATAGTCCCAGTCGCAGGGCAAATCGTCCTCTACCTAGGTTACTGACTACCCGTATCGACTGTCAAATATTTACGAATGACATCAGGACCGTTAGCGTGTTTTGCTAGGCACGGATCTGTATAGGTATGTAATGGATGCACACCCATCCACAGATCTACCTCGGCAAGCTTAACTTGGAGGATCGAATCACATGCTGATAAAAACAATAAATACAAACATTAAGCCTTTAACGGTTCCAGTAGCAGGCAAATACCGGTTATTGAGAAAGCAACACTAGTATTTTATCAAGTTTGATCTAAGGACTTGGTGCCTAAAAAATGGGTCCTGAAACCGTGTTACGATCATCATAACCCAGTTACCAAGCCAGTCCATAATAAACCAACTCCCAAACAACATTTGTCTTACCCTTCGACCTGAGCACTCCTGCAGGATTGCTAGAATTTCTTTTGAACATGATCCTGAAGTCCACAGGTATGTCCTTAGCGCCGGGTGGCTTGTAGGTCCAGGTCCGGTCTGTCAGTAGTCGCCCCGTGGACTCCTCGTAGACGAGCCTCTCTGAGGTCCAGAGACCCAGGCCCATGATGAAGGCGCCTTCAATCTATGGGTGTTCGAAATGTAGTAAACGAAATTAGTTATGTTGTATTTTCACACAATAATCATCTGTTATATTGATTCGTTTACAAACGCGACATCTAAAATGCCTGAATATACCGGCACATGTTTTTTTTCTACTTGTTTTGATCCTCCTGGAGCGATCAGTCAGACTCCTATTGACTAAAACCACATAGTGTTACTCCTCGTCACTTCTTGCTGGGGTGCGGGGACACAGACGTATTATCCACAATCACCAATCACCACAGCTGACAGTAGTGACAGTTTGTGCTAGCAAACCCCATCTCTGTTCAAGGGGAGGAGTGAGCTGCTCCTCACCCTCCATTTGTGAATCCAGCTAAATGAAAATAAGAATTTGTGTCCATCGCTGTCCGTCCGCACAGACACCAATCAATCAGCCACTGTTCCAAAGGCCTCGTTGAAGACTCCGACAAACGTTTCATATCGAGAGACAGGCTTACTTTATGTTCTTAAATAGCTATTATAAGCTACGGAATGTGCCCACCTGCCCCACATCGATCTCGGGGCTCATGCTGACGCCGGTGTCCTCTAGCAGGTCCAGTCTCCGCACGCTGTGGCTGCCAGTCAGCACGTCGAGCTCTACCTCCGCCGCGCACACTCCGTACACGCTGTAGCCCACCAGGCCGTCGTTTGATGAGGTCATGTAGGTTGCCTGGAGGTTTATACCTTTTGGAAAGGAAAGCAATAGATAAAGTGGTTATAAAGTGTTCCTTTTTCCTTACCTTGTCTATTATGTATCACATTGCCTAAGAAATTCGTTTTGAAATATTATAAAATTAAAAAATCAAAATTACATAATAACAGTTACGAAATGGCTTTTGTATGGAGTTTTGATATCGTTTTGTAACTACAACGTAATTATTTTTCTTTTTGGCGGCCAAGTACGAGTGAAACAATTTGCAAATTAAAGAAAAAAAAGTACGTAACTGATTGGCTACTGTTGGTAGACGCATTCTGCCACTACGCCCGCGCTTTTTCCACCGCCCATCCGGCAGAATGATACTGAACCTGTTCATCATCATCATCATTTCAGCCGAAAGACGTCCACTGCTGTACATAGGCCTCCCCCAGGCGTCGCCACATTGACCGATCCCGTGCGTCTCGCATCCAGCGCCTTCCCGCAACCTTAACCAGGTCATCGGTCCACCTGGTGGGAGGCCTTCCAACGTATCGTCTTCCGGTTCGCGGTCGCCATTCCAGAACTTTTCGACACCATCGGCCATCCGTTCTGCAAGCAATGTGCCCTGTCCACTGCCACTTTAGTTTGGCAATTCTTCGGGCTATGTCGGTAACCCTGGTTCTCTTGCGGATCTCCACATTTCTGATTCGATCACGCAAGGAAACTCCGAGCATAGCCCTCTCCATTGCCCTTTGAGTGACTGCAAGCTTCCTGATAAGGCCCATGTAAGCGACCACGTCTCAGAGCCATATGTCATCACTGGCAACACACACTGGTCATAGATTTTCGTCTTGAGACACTGTGGTAAGTTGGACGAGAACCTGTTACCTCTCGAAAAAGCGCGCGTTGATTGTCTGTGGTTTTTAGTATGAACGTTTCTAATAAATTGTTGTTGGACCTTATTTGCATTTAATTAAGTAAGCTCATCAGGTAGTGGAAAAAGAATAGTTCGTGTCTCGCATAAAAAGGCTTAATTTTAACACTCGCATGTAGATTTCGAAAATTAAATTGGCTGCATCGCTCGTGTTAAAATCTCGACTTTTTATGCTTGTCACGAAATGTACTTTTCTGAAGTTGCTAAAAACTTGCAGGTTTACAGTAGCCCAACCTTTTTTAAATTTGTACGCAAAGTCATTTTCTGGTTTTATAATGTGCCCTATCTACCAACAGACTTCAGGCATATCTTGAATATGATGTATGTTCAGACTCCGTTTTTTGGGTTTCACAGAAATAGATACTTAAAGCAAGTTATTTATAACGGTCCATGTGTACCTACTTAAGGAATGGATGGATCCTTCAGCAAATTCCTTATCCAAATAAACGAATTACCTTTGCCATAAGCCTTTTTCACGACTTCCTCCCAAACAGGATCAACTTCAACAAGGTCCATCCTCGCTGCATCCAATCTCTTCATCAGATCTTCACAGGCTTTCAAAGTGGCGTATGCTACTGAATCACTGGTAATACTGCCATTGGATGCCATAGAATTAGGCGACACGAAGCTATCACTTCCCCGAACTGTAACTTTCTCTAACGGCACTTTCAAGGCATAAGCACAAACTTGGGCTATTTTGGTGTTGATCCCCTGTCCCATTTCTATGCCTCCATGTGATATGGCGATGGTACCATCAGCGTGGTACACGGAAATGGTGACAGGGAAGTTGCCTGTATAGCCTATTGGGTAGGACATTATAGAGAGCCTTAGACCACGTTTACTCCATGCGTTTTCTTGGTTGAATTTGACGATGTCGGCTTTTCTGTCGTCGAAGGTGGTGTCCATTTTGAATGATGAGATCATCTCTCTAAGAGCGTCGTGTTTTGGGGATAGGTTCGCGAGTCGGACCTCGACGTGGTCCTTGTTGGTGGCGTGCGAGATGCGCTCCATTATGTGCTCTGAGAATGCTATACCTTCTGTTGTTCCTGGAGATGGAAAATGTAAAATTAAAATGTGCAGAAAAGGTTTTAAACGTAATACAGCATGGAGATCGTGGAGATTTCGGTAAAGATTTTTATAAAGAAAATGATCATGTGATATACCTAAATTTAAGTCGATAAAGCCCATTAGGTAAGCAAACGGCAGCCACATAATATAGAACTAATGTTATTTTGGGGTTCTTAAGTATAGTCCAGAAATCTGCAAAGGTAAGTCATCCACAGGCTTGTTTTGGTACCGGCTGAAGATCGTGGGTTGAGCTAATGACCTTTTGTTTTTTTTTAGGCTCGCGTTTGACCACTGTCTTACCTAATGATAAACGATGATGTGGTCCATTCTTGTGCGTGAAGTATAGAGGCCTGAAAGTAGTGGGCTGCTGTACCAACCTATATCATATTTTCTGTTCATGAATCCTGAATTCCTGGTCCTTCCTGGTAGGTAATAGTCAAAACTCGAAATATATAACTTCTTACCAGGTGCTCTACACCAGGTCTCACTGGGCTTGTCAGTAAGTACACTGTAACCAGTGACCTTCCACCGCTCGCTGGAGTAGAGGTTGGTGATGGATCCTGCTATGTCACTGGAAGGAGTGTCGTTGAAGGAACAGCCGCAGTCAGTATAGAAGGTTACGTCGAGGTATTGGATTAAACCGTCGCTGTTCACACCGACCTGTAAAGAAATAATGATAAAACAAATAATTAACTATTTAAATTTAGCTTTGGACATCGGAACGCCCAACCGATGGCAGTCCGACGGTATTTCGATGTACTTCGTAGTGTTATAACTGGGTCCTTTTTACCCGACTGCTGAAGGAGGGTAATGTGTTTATCAGTCTATGTATGTATTTATTTTTGTTTGTTCCTATGTGGCGTTCTAGAGACCAAATGCGTTGGCCGATTTTGATGATTCTTACATCAATCGATTCGTCAGCAAGTGTCACTGGCTACATTAAAATTAGAAAAGAAAAAAATGGCGGCTTTTGGGCGCCATTTTGTGGGAGAAAAAAAATTATGTTTTCTTCCAAACCCAATACCCATCGTGTGGGGTATCAAAATAAAGGGTTTTAAGAGGTGGTTTCAAAAATATATAATACCTATATATTTAAATGTAGCTAATTCTAAAAAAAAACAACAAAAAAGTTGTACTTAAATAAAAAACCCGACTGCTTAAAAAGCGAACTAAACACAGACTGCACAGCATGTTTTTTTCTTGTTTACGTCTTTTTAGTTCGCTTTTTAAGCAGTCGGGTTTTTTTTGAAGTTGGTAAATAAGGGCGCGCAGCATCTCATCACGGTGCGAGCTGGAGTGCTATTCTGTAAAATTCTCACAGTGAAAACTTCGGTGGAGTGAACATGAAGCGAGCTGCCAAACCCTCCTATAAAAGTGGAGTGACGGTTCACTGCAAGCTCATTCCACCTAAGTGTTCACGGTGAGATTCATATTCATTCATATTCATTTATTGCATTTCATGTTGTGTACAGGTTGTTACATTATGATAGTTCCAAACAATGAACCCTGCTAGGCCACAGCAATGTATAGGCGACAGGTTTTTATTAATTTAACATGCTATCATTATTTATTATTCATATAATTTGTTGATATAGAATATATATATATATTTTTTTTTAATTATTGTTGATAGATGATTGAAGAATAGAACGGCCTTTCATGTTTTTCTGATGTTGCAGGTTTTCGGATGTTTTCCTTTTCTTCTTGCCAAATTTCATGATTCTTGGTCAACGGTAAGTACCCGTTTTGATTCCCTTGCGATTCGTCAAATACCTTTGCGTTTAAGGCCATATCTTTTGACTGCGTTGATTGTTTTTTATAGCTCCAAGGGATTTAGTATACGATATAAATTTCAACTTGATACTTCCAGGCTTTCCAGTAATGGTCTTGACACATGGATAGACAGATAGACAACGAAATGATCTTATAAGGATTCCTTTTTTCCTTTAAAGGATATTAGGACCCCTAAAAAAATTCATTTTTCCTTACCTCATACTGAAACTCGCAGGCATGTCGCTTGCCTATAGCGTGCATGTTGTGCGTGAGAGGAAGCACGAGCGTGGCGCTCCTGTCGAGCGCGTGCGCGACGAGAGCGCAGGCGCACGCCGCCAGCGACGAGCGAGACGCCTTGCCGCCGTACGCGCCGCCGACCCGCGGGACTTCCACTAGGACACTGAAACGAGAAATGGTGATGGACATAATTAACATTATCGTTATATCTTGGATGGCCTTGTGCTTAAGTTTACTTTATTTTTTTGTTAATAGGCTTGCCTTGACCACTATCTCACCTGATGGTAAGCGATGATGTAGTCGACGGTGAAGCACGCTTGACTAGAAGTAACCTTTTCATTATTCTAAGATCTCGACTCTCGTGCTTGAGTTCGTGGGTTCAAATGCGGGCGAGTACCAATGTGACTTTATGAAATTCATATATTATCAAATCAAAAATCAAATATATTTATTGGAACAAGAAACAGTTTACAAAAAGTTTAAGTTCGTTAACAGCTGCATTAGTATGGAGTACTGTGTCGCGGCCATTAGCGCCCACCTCCAAGAAGGGAGACGGCAGCGTTCCAGGTATACATATTAACAAGAAAAAATATGTATGTATGTAAGATTTTGTGGTATAACAATATAAAAATATGCAAACTATTTAAGATATACCCGCAAAAAATAAAATATGGCCAAGACGAAGGTTATGGCAACCCTCTGCAGCGATTCAAATACTCTTGTTAAAATCGGAAATGAAACGTTGGAGATGGTTGACCGGTATGTCTACCTTGGTCATATTCTTTCATTTGGCAAAGAACATGAACAGACGGAGGTATCGAGAAGAATACAGCTCGGATGGGCCGCTTTTGGCAAAATGAACGATATTTTGAAGTCGGCCAAGATACCACAATCTCTGAAGACCCGCCTCTATAACCAGTGTGTTTTGGCCACCATGACCTACGGTGCCGAGACGTGGACGCTTACACAGGAGACTGTGTACAGGCTTCGACTTGCGCAGAGAGCCATGGAGCGTTCCATGCTTGGCATACGGCTAATAGACCGAGTTCAAAACGTTGAGATCCGAAGACGTACGAAGGTTTCTGACGTCGGAAAACGAATTTCGGAGCTGAAATGGAGCTTGGCAGGACACCTGGCAAGGCGCAGTGATGATAGGTGGAGTAAGGTGGTGGCTGAATGGCGTCCAAGGACTGGAAGAAGAAGTATTGGTCGTCCAGCGGCGAGATGGGCAGATGACATTGTTGCCATTGCAGGTAGAACCTGGATGAGATTGGCACGGGAACGTGGTGATTGGTACGAGAAGAGAGAGGCCTATGCTCAGCAGTGGGCGAAGTCGGGCTGTAGATGATGAAACACTAATTATATCACTTTTGCATGTGAGTGTGTGTATATGAGCGTAAGTGTAGTGTGTATGTGTATGAGCTTGAGTGAATGTGTGAGTATGTGTAGGTATATGTATGTTCGTCTGATTATGTACTTTCTAAGTTTATCTTGGACTTCGCTGACAACGGTGAAGGAAAACATCGTGAGGAAACCTGAGGGGTGAGGGACCCCCCTCACTTTTTCAGTGACGCACTTTAAGCAGCGACAAGTGCTGCCGCCTATATAAAAACTTAATTCTGATCAACCGGCCGCGAACCGAAACGCTGCTTTTAGCTGGCGCTCCCGAATTAACTATAAAAACGCGATAAAACGACACAAACTACAATTACAAGGCCAACACGAGATTCAACACGTCCTAGAACGCAACTAGCGAGCTATCATCATCTGCCGGGGTACCCCAAGGAGAAGGAAGCGGATCGCCAAGTGCAGGTGAGTGGTTGATCAGATTGATACCGCTCTAGGAGCTAATGGTCACCCCCCTGGGCTTAGAGTTAACATAAGTTTGAAATCACCAACCCGCCTTGAGCGCACGTGGTGATGGTTCTCAATGCTCGTGCCTGCTCTGTGTGAGAAGAGGCCTTTGCTCTGCATTGGGATAGTTACAGGCTGGTATTATTATTAAATAAGTGTGTGCTATGTTGAACGTAGGTCTTCCAATGACTAGGTAACTTTGATAAACAAACAGTGGATATTACAAATATTTTGCATCCTCCTTCACTTACCATTCCTTAGGAAATCCTAAAGTGCTTTAAACGCCGATTTAATTTTGATTCTTCGTCGAAAATTGTTTTTCATTCAAGACACTGTAGTAGTGCATATTTAATATGATTGTTAATGAATATGAATTTATTTGATGTGTTGATGTTTTATTTAAATTGTGTTTATCTATGTGTGATTTTGTATTTATTATTGAATATTAAAATTTAAAGATTTTATCCGATATGGGTTTAAGACCTGAAATAAATGTTTTTTTTTATTTCATTAGAAATCTAAAAAAAGTACCTGTAGTAGAATTTAGACGTCTGAAGTTTTAGACAAGTTTCATTCGACGTCAGCGAAGGCGAAGGTCGAAATGCCAAAATGTAGGTACGATAGCGTTTAACATTCCTATACATTTTTAACGTTTTTCCAATCGCTATCACCTTTTTTATTTATCATTTCTCACTTGTAAAAGATAAAGCTATCTGCCAATACATACCGGTTCTCATCAATACGGAGCGCCTTAGCCACGGCGACATGCACTAGGTCCATCCACTGTGTGGACGACCTCACCACCAGGCCGTGCTCGGTGACCTGAGTGGAACAGCTTTGAGTCTCCATCGTGTAGTGGTACTGCGAGGGCACGGTGAAGCTGCCGGTGATGGTGTGTTGGATGTCGGTGCCTCTGGAGCTCGGGTCTACCGTCACGTCTTTGCGGAGCTGCGGAAGTAAGTTGGGCTAGTTATTGGCTAATGAAATTGTTGTGAATTGTGAATCATCTTAATAGACCGAAACCTTAGAGTTGTCAAACGCCAGCCTATCATTAAAAAAAACCCTTAACCTCTTGACTGCCGGACACGCGGATCCACGCGAGACACAGTGGATTTTTAATTGTTATGGTAATTACGGCATTCAACCGGTTAATAAACTAGTAGGGAAGCTTTTTGGAGGAATGTGGAAGACAATTTCTTTTTTTCTTTCTTTTATTGCTGAGCTCATGCCTCCATATTAAATGTCTATGACCGCAAAAGATTACCATCTGCTAAGTTGGTTATTTACTCCACCATCTCAGCCGATTGCTACTGCTGGACATATTACTGGTCTTCGCCGAACATCGCCACCAAAACCATTCCCGCACTGGCCGCATTCAGCGAATCACTGCGCTTTTTTTTCATATTATTATTTCGTTACCCAATAAAAAAACAAAACATTAAAGATTATTAAACGTAAAACACTCACTCGTCTTTCCTTATCAGGGGCTTCCAGCGCATCTTTGATACTCAGCACAGGCTTTGCATCCAACTTCTTGTACTTCACTCTGACCAGTTCCGCAGCAGCCTCTGCTGCTCTCCTGGTGATGGCCGCCACCACTCCCACGGGCTGACCGTAATACAAGATATTCTTCGACGCGAAGATCTCTTCGTCGGCCTCCATCCAGGGAACCTCAGAGGGAGTGAAGGAGTTCCTCCCTGGTATGTCTTTGGAGGAGAAAAAGGCGGTAACTCCTGGGATTTTCTGGAAATACCAAGATAATATAACATTCAAATTAAAAATAGCATTCTAAAAATTTACAATCGAATACATTTTTAGGTTTCTGTATGCAATAGGAATGAAAAAACGGAACCCTTATTAGTTGTATAGTAGTGGTTACTCTACCTATATATATCTAGAAAATACCTTCAAATACATACAAGTGCCTCAGTAGCATCGATGTCCAGTATCTCAGCACGACACACGTCAGAGAGCACGAAAGCGACGTGCACTGCGCGAGGACCGTTGAACACGTCACACGAGTATCGCGCTTCACCTGAACACTGCGTGACAAAATTAATATATCATGTGGTGATTAAAGACACAGTAAATGTTAGACTTCTCGATGACCATGATATATCACACCGGTGGAGATTGAGTCAGATTCGTTCACAGATGAAGTACAATTAGTAGTCTCAGAATCAGCCACTTTGGGACTTCATTCATTCATTATTTTCTAAAGATTGAGCAGGGACGAGGAACAGGTGTACCAAATTGAAAATATGAAGTTAAGAGCATCTGAATCTCTAGTTTAATCTTAAGAAATTGACAAGTCCTCGTGGTTAATTAACTTTACCTTAACCAATTCTTAACCTCGAATTCTCATTTCAGAATCCGAGATATTTTTAGATTCCGAAACATGCGAACATGCCTCTGATTTCCAAAATAAAATAACTTTGTTTACGGTAGGTATTGGTGTATAATATAATGTAATATGTAATATAATGTAATATAATGCCCGTAAATATTGTGAATTCAATTTATTATTGTTATAGCTGTAAGGTATAAGGAAAAATAATAAAGTTATTGCAGTCTTAGACAGAAAATATTATTTTGTCTGAGCCTGAAATATCCATGAAATGGCTATCATTTGAAGATCTTTGACAGTCGTTAGGTGTATTCAGAAGCCTGAGATCTGACACCAGTCTGGCCAAGCGGGATCGTGTTACCCAGTTACTGGGTTGTGAAGGTCAGATCAACAGTCGCTCTATGTAAAATACTGGTACTCAGCAGAATCCGGTTAGACTTGAACTCTGGAAGTCGACCCAAGCATACCTAGTTGGGAGTAGGCTAGGCAGGTCCTCCTCTTAATGAACATGGCATTATTTACCTGAGAGAGTGCTTCAAGCTTGGGAACAGGTTTGTTCAGCGGCCACAGCGTCTTATCAGTCTCATAGGTCTGGGTCCCCCGGGAGACCGGTCGCTCTAGTACACTGCCGCCAGATTTGAAGCGCGGATTCGCGTCCGGGTATAATGATAATACTGCCTGAAAATATTTAAATTTGAAAGTGTTAAGTTGTTAAACACAGCCAAATAACCGACTTTGAGTTCAGTAAAATAATTTTAGCCAAATATATTTTTAGAAGCGTTGCCCGAAAGCAGTTTAGGTTAATGTCTACGCTGGTATCATTAAAGTTTGACGTGATAAACCATCTATCAGGGCAGATCAGCGGCTCTAGAGATAGGTAAGTATCGAAATACCAAAATGTAAGGACAATGGAAATGTAACGTGTGACAAGTCGATAGCGCTCGGAATTCCTACTTTATTAACACTCTTGTTTGAAATCGCTACAGTGACGTTTACAGTAGTCACAGCGGCTCTTTGTGTCTCTGAAGTAGGCTCTGCGAACCATTGCGCAAGAAACGGTTTGTCATCGAGTATACCGCAAGTAAGCGAGATAGGACGATGCTACAAACGTAAGCGACTGAAAGAGGCAGTTATACAATGCTATCTTCTACTTCAACATTGACACAAAACTAGCTACTGCGCCTTCAATCAATGCGCAGAGTCTTGCAGCCAATTGCCGAGACACAAGGATCCACTGTGACTACTATACGTTGATATAATCTTACTTGTCTAGAATCTCTGGGCAAATTACTGGACTTTTACGCCTCGTTACTATCATACAACCACAAGTAGCAAATTGTGCCTTATGTTAAAGCCTTTAGTGCACATATTATATTCGTCATGCACACCAATAACCACTCACTTTATAGAACAGCCCCAATGCCAAAGTCTTCCTACAGCTCGCAGACGGTTCCGGCAGAACTTCAACTGGGACCAGCTCCTCTTCCAACTTCTTCAGAGCTTTCAACAAAGTCTCGTTGCAAAACAAATTCTGTCCAACGAGCAATCCCTCTGTCTGTACCGCTCTCGTGAATTTAGGACTGATGTTGCCATAGACTATGTTGGCGAATTTGATTGCCTTGGCCGTGTCCAGTTTAAAAAGAAAACCGGCGTTGACTATGGCGTGTGCGTTTTGCGCGCGGGGCATTATCTGGAAAATTGTAAATTTTATAATTAGTGCTTACAATCGCATGTCCTTGGCAACAGTTTTTAGTTAAGTCTACTGATGTGCGAGGCGCACGGGATCGGTCAATGTGGAGGCGCTAAGCGGAGGCCAATGTTCAGTAGTAGACGTCTTTCGGCTTAAATGATCAAATCAAATCAAATGGCGTGCGGTTGTCCAACCATAACGACAGCGTTATAAGCAGTCCGGGGCAGTGGTCCAACTGCTCTGTACAACTAGTTGGACCATGGGTCTTTACTAGGGGCATTTGTCCAACTTTAAAAATAGTTGGTACCGTATGTATGTAAGTGTGTATGGTATTGCAGAGTGATACATTTGTAGAAGGCTGGGATTACATAAAAAAAGAAAGTGGTGTTGAAGCTCACAAAGTGATTCATTATATAGAGCGTTATTGGATTAAAGGCAATTTTGATGAATTTTCTCAGCGTATAATCCTATTTAGCCAGAGGCATAGCACTAATAACATTTCAGAAAGCTCCCATGCAAAACTAAGTCGGCGCATTCATGCAAATAATGTTACGTCTATTAAATGTTTTAGAAAATTTTACAACTTTATCAAGCGAAATCGTACACAAAAGACGTAAGGTTCAAATTGAGAATGATGATTATATACGAAAAATTAAGCTTCAACTGATTTCAGGTGATATTACTGTAGGTCATGCTTTAGATAAATTTCGTTGAATGTTGTAAAACATTGTAAAAAAATATAGTTTAAAAATTAGTCACCCGATTTAATTTTGTTATTTTATTTCAAAGAGGTTAAATATAACCGTAAACCAGTTATTTTTTAAATGAATTGGACCACGGAACTCCCAAAAGGTGCTGTGGACCAACTATTTTTAAGGTTACACTAGTCGAAAATTCTTCCATACAAACCTAGTCTAGGGATTATTGCACTGTTTGACGATGTACGTTCAAAATAAAAAGTGATATCAATTTTTCTCATCATTATATAGCCCTGTATGGAAGCAAAAAAGTAAAAATAGAAAATATTTGAAAGTTATGAGCGTCGAAAGTTCCACATTTCGACACTAATTTTAACGCATTTTTGGGCGCGAATAAATACCATAAGAAGACGGAAAATTGCAAAACGGCCTCCATACAGGGATAGATTAGTAGTTCAACAATGCAAATAATTTTATTTTGAAAATATAGATTTAGTCGTTTTTTCATGATATCTAGACTGCCAAAGGTCTGTTTATAAAATTTCGCGCGCTCGTTTTCGTCCTAAATCATTATCCATTTCGCTACAAATTTGCAAAAGTGTGTATTCGTACGCGAACTAGCTTCCTACTGCTCATCACAGCATCAATATCTTCCGCACGTGTTGTCGGTTGATATAAAATGCATTTTAACCCCGCGCACAAAATAGTTCGTGCCGTTGACTAGTGTACCCTTAAAGTTGGACAACTGCCCCTAGTAAAGACCCATGGTCCAACTAGTTGGACAGAGCAGTTGTACCACTGCCCCGGACTGGTTAAAAGTACCTAATGCATTTAGGTTTGCATTCTTCTCTTTAAGTAAGTACTTATGTTGGTATTACGTAGCATGTGTTAATGGGAGGTTAGATAAGGTTCCCCTAGTCGCCGGCACGAACTATTTTGCGCGCGGCTCATGCGACAACACGTGTAAAAGAGGGTGATGCTTAGATGAGCAGTAAGAAGCTAGTTCGCGTACGAATTAGCACTTTTGCAAGTTTGTAGCGAAATGGATGATGATTTAGGACGAAAACGAGCGCGCGAAATTTTATAAACAGACCTTTGGGAGTCTATATCATGAAAAAACGACTAAATGTGAATTTGCATTGTTGAACTACTAATAAAAAAAAAAAAAAAAAAAAAAAAAAAAATTTTGCCCTGTATGGAGGCCGTTTTACAATTTTTGTATTTATTTACTTTTGGTATTTATTTCGGTCCAAAGATGCGTTAAAATTAGTGTTGAAATATGGAACTTTCGACGCTCATAACTATCAAATATATATTTTTTTTTACTTTTTTGTTTCCATACAGGGCTAGATAATGATGAGACAAATTGATATCATTTTTTATTTTGAACGTACATCGTCAAACAGTGGAGTAATCACCAGACTTCGTTTGTATGGAAGAATGAACGACTAGTGTTACCTTAAGTACTGAATATTAGATAATATTTTACGTTGTGTTTTGTGTTACAAAGTAAAATATCGATACTAGAAGTATTTTCTACCGTAAAGGACATTTACGTACTCAAAATCTTACGACCAAATTAATTAACGCCCATAGTCCGCTTTAGTGCCGTAAAACGGATAAAGCGTAAGTACCTCCTCCTTAGTAACGGCTAGGTTAACAAGTCACGTATTTATTATATACTAGCTGTACCCGCGGCTTCGCTCCCGTCAACTGCCTACACTACCCTACTTACCTTAAAAAAATGGTAGGTATGTAGGGTAGGCATGCCTGCCCACCCTACATACCTACCAATGGGTGCTAATTAAGGCAGCTTCTTTAAAATGTCATTCTCGTCTGCAAATATATTTAGTTGTCTAATTAATTAATAGGTCAGCGACAAACTTTTAGCGTCTAATAAATGGTTTATAAGCGACCATATATTGTAAAACAAGCTACTGTTAATATGACGCAACATGGTGATAATTCTTAAGCAACTAAATTTGTGATATGTCTACTCATTGCTAGCTTCTAATAAGTGTATCAACTTCATCTATAAAATAATATCAACGTACTCTAATTTCATAGAGTCACCTTTATTTTTATACTTTAGCATAAGTGAATGAATGAATGATGAGTGAATCTACTATATTTGAACATAAAATTTCCTTATTATTGTCATCAAATAATGGTCAATAAAAGCTATAATTTCATGTATTCGCCTATCTATTTATAATGTTACCATAAGTAATTGACTATTATACCTACCCAAATGAACATACAAAAAATATTGTTATCATAAACAAACATCTGCAACTCTGTGTTTGTTTGTGTTTGGACACACATATTTAAACATAATTTTTTTTTAATCGATCACCTATAAATCTTTTTATTGTATGATTAAGGCAGGTCTTGCTTTTGTTGGAAGTTTTTACAATTACTATTTAACGACAATGTCGACGGAGCCCCGCTGCGCGGGGCTCCTATTTCTGTCTAAAGGGTCTAAAGTAACCTAACACGAAGAAGATGACGGGAGCTGAGTTCGCTCGCTTTGCTCGCTCACTTCAGCTGCCGTCATCTTTTCGAACCTAACCTGTCCGTGTCGGGGTGCCCTAAGTTCCCGAGCTCGCTTCGCTCGCTCTTTTTTTTCAAATAAGAATACGAGCACTCCTTAATCGTGTCATTAATGTAAACAAATACACGTGAACTCGTTGCAGCACGCACCGAATAGAGCTCGCTCATTGGTGCAAATGGCCGGTCGCGCCCCTCTGATTCCCAACGAGCGTCAGGTACCTACACTCCCGCGCTTGTGTTGCAAACTTTCACGAAAAAAGAATATGATTTATTAATTTAGTTGTTGAATGAAAAACTTTGATTGCTAATTTTGAGGCTGGAATTTGATTTTATTAGCAGACAGATGTTGAATCTCTAAAATATATAAAGTAGCTCACTTACAACATTAGTCGCTGAGTTATCAAATCAGAAGTAAATATATTTATCGGTAGCTCGGAGTCAAATTAATTTACGCTCGTAAATTGACGCTGGTTTTTTGATATTCTGTTGGAGTAGTAAAGATGATGAATTAATATAATTGAAGCTGTTCTATTAACTCGTCGCCCACATATAAAAAAAGACGCTAGGTTGCAGGTGCTAAAGAAAACTTTTGTTGCCGCACATATAATTTCCCCCTACCAATTTTTTTCTGGGGTACTTTCGTGGAGAACCTTAACACCGCCATTCAGAAAATGACTTTAAATGCACAACGCCATCTATCGAATATGGAGTAAAACTGTCCGAATATCTGAATTGCGTGTTGTGTTAATTTTACTTCTTGAACACTTTAAATTCATCTTACTTTTGAAAGAGTGAACCGATTGCGATGAAACAAAAACTCAGTAATACTTCAAGTTATGCACATCGTTTATGTATAAAAGTTTTCTACATTGGTTTCGTACATTTCACGTGATGCGTGCACATATAAACAGACAAACCGACAAACGGACCAAAATTCAAAAAATGTTGGAAATGGGTTCTATTGGTTATTCTTTAACTTTTAACTATTTAAAAAAATATTTATACACGAAAAATTTATGTTTAGAATTCTAGATTCCGAAGAGGTGGTATGTAACTTAAATTACAGGTGTAAATCGAAAAATATTTTGCAAACAAAACTGTGCAAAAGGAGGTCCAATATTGATATTCTGGCACTGAGCGGGCGCCCAGTATATAATAGTAATCTTTGGCGGGCGCACGGCCAGTACCGCGTTAATGTTGCGGAATATATAGATACGCCTTATTCGTCTAGATTGCATTGTAGGTAACTTGGGCAAATTGGCCCTTGTAACGATAACCCATAATTTTCGTAGGTATTGTTCTTACTCTCGTCTTATTCTTGTGGGTAGGTATAATATAATGTATTTATTGCACGTAAGTTAGTGCCTACGTGACAGAAGAACAGTACTTGCATGTAAAAGACGTCATACCACGCCGCAAAGTGGATGTAATAAAAAAATGTATCAATTATAAAGTATTTTTAGGACAATTGCGACTCATTATTTTTATTAATGGGTCACAGTATACCAAAAGACATGATGATGGTGGTCATTGGGCATTAAGGCGCAGATAACCCTCTGTAACAGATTTTAAAATGAACATTGCGCCGTGACCAAAATTCACACTTGTTTCACTCTCCACACTTTTAAGGGCAGGTAGCCTGACTTTTACATATCTGTGATTCAATAATAAACAAACAAATAGTGATTGTAGTGTAAATGCAAAAAAAATAAATGTAGTTTACTAAATGTACTTTTCATTTCTGAGCTCAAAACATGATATCGAAAACTTCGCTCGATCAAAAAAAATACTGACAAGCACTCTAAAACGATGTTTTTTTGATAATTTTCATATTTTTCTAGATGATTATGAAATATTCACTACCTAAAACACATATCTAGATACAGTTAACTACCTATAGAACTTTATTCTCAGGATTGAATTTATAAATTAGTTTATTTGTTATAATAATAAAATTATATATAACACAGCGGCCGCTGTACGGCTTTTCAGTGGTTCAGTCAGTCAGTCGCCCGCGAGGCCTTGGCGAGGCAGGACCTGTGTTAAAATTTTTCGTGCCCGACTTCCCGCTAATCTATCGACCGATTTATTATGATACCACAGTGTAACAAAATCAGTAGGCTAGGAAAGTTTTTTAACAGCCTTCAAAGAAGACCGAAATATTCGTCTTGCGTGTATTTTATTTTGTTTTTTTGGGTTATTATTCAAAATAAAAATAATAGTTGCGAATATTAGTCAAAATAAAAATTCAAAATGGCGCCGACTGAAATTTTTGAAACTTTCGTCACGGGTGTCATTTTCATGGTTTTTGCGGTCGCTTAATGCTAATATGGGGTCAAAATGAAAATACAAGATGGCGCAGACTGAAATTTCGGAAATTTTCGTCATGGGTGTCATTTTCATAGTTTTTGGGGTCGCTAGATACGAATATGGCGACAAAATAAAATTTCAATTTGTCGCCGACCAAAATCTTGGATTTTGATTTTATTTAAAAAAAAAAACAACCTTAAACAATCGGATGTTTGTAGTTTTTTTTTATGATTGTGTTTATTTAGTCCATCCGTTTATGTTTTCAAAAATGTAGATAGATAATCAAATAATTGTTATAATCAAATCATGTTTTCAAACTATAATATTCACAGATTTATTTAAAACAAAACGCTTAAAAATGTCGTTATTACTACGCATTGTAATACAATAAACGGTTTGGCATCAACTCTCTTGTTTTATTAACTTTTGAAAACAATAGTAAAATAAGCCTTCTGTACCCAACTTTACACTTCAGTCGGCTTTAGGGACACGCGAGCGCGCCGCTCGCTTTGCGGTAACAGTGGCGCGTTAAATACCTACTTCGCAGGGAACAGCTGGCCTTAAACTCAGACATAAAGGGTTATCTTCCCCTTGAACATCACGTCTTGCCCCCTCTACTTATTGTAAAAACATCGAGTCATTAACAGAATCATATCAAATATGATTACGTAGGTACTACCTACCTATCAGAGAAAAACAAAGTATTTTTAAAATCACTATTTGACCTTTTAAAGTAACAACAATAACAAATTTTATTATTATATTATATAAAGCTGGATTACCACTCACTCACTCACTCACTCACTGACATAATTGTTCTCCCAGATGGTGAAGGGGGAGGTGGGTATATTTTGACATATTCGTAAACAAGTAACTCTCGCGAGTATGGGAAAAGTCCCAAACCTCCCCTTTTCCTCCCCCCTCCTCCCCCCCTCTATCGTATCTCGGAAACTAAGATACCCGTATTTTTTGTTTTTTACGGATTCGTTTAGAGAAGGCTCGGAAAAGTAATGACCATTTTTCAAAGTTGACCCCCTCGCCCCCCTTCTCCCCCCCTTTAAGCGGATCTCGAAAGTTGAGAGACTTGGAACATTTCTTTTTTCATATTCATATAAAGGGGCAATGCTATAGTCACAAACGAACCAGTTTTCAAAGTTGACCCCCTTGCCCCCCTTCTCCCCCTCCCCCCCCCATTTTGGCGAATCTTTTTTTCGTGTTTTTTTTACGGATTCGTTTAGAGGAGGCTCGGAAAAGTAAAAACCATTTTTCAAAATTGACCCCCTCGCCCCCCTTCGCCCCCCCTTTAAGCGGATCTCGGAAGTTGAGAGACTTGGAACATTTCTTTTTTCAGATTCATATAAAGGGGCAATGCTATAGTCACAAACGAACCAGTTTTCAAAGTTGACCCCCTTGCCCCCCTTTGACCCCCTCCCCCCTCCGTTTTGGCGAATCTTGTTTTTTTTACGGATTCAGCGTAGGGACCCCGAGTGGAGCGAACCTACGAGACCGAGTGCAGCGCAGGGGGGAGGTGGCGAGCGAAGCGAGCCGGCGACCTCCGTAGCGTAACGAAGGTTGAGTGGGTGAAGCGAAACTCAGTGCCTGGCGACGACAAGCAAACATTAGGATTATGTTTTTTGGAACAAAGTTTAGGGTAGGTGTAGGGTAGGTGTAGGGTAGGTGTAGGGTAGGTGTAGGGTAGGTGTAGGGTAGGTGTAGGGTAGGTGTAGGGTAGGTGTAGGGTAGGTGTAGGGTAGGTGTAGGGTAGGTGTAGGGTAGGTGTAGGGTAGGTGTAGGGTAGGTGTAGGGTAGGTGTAGGGTAGGTGTAGGGTAGCTGTAGGGTAGGTGTAGGGTAGGTGTAGGGTAGGTGTAGGGTAGGTGTAGGGTAGGTGTAGGGTAGGTGTAGGGTAGGTGTAGGGTAGGTGTAGGGTAGGTGTAGGGTAGGGTAGGTGTAGGGTAGGTGTAGGGTAGGTGTAGGGTAGGTGTAGGGTAGGTGTAGGGTAGGTGTAGGGTAGGTGTAGGGTAGGTGTAGGGTAGGTGTAGGGTAGGTGTAGGGTAGGTGTAGGGTAGGTGTAGGGTAGGTGTAGGGTAGGTGTAGGGTAGGTGTAGGGTAGGTGTAGGGTAGGTGTAGGGTAGGTGTAGGGTAGGTGTAGGGTAGGTGTAGGGTAGGTGTAGGGTAGGTGTAGGGTAGGTGTAGGGTAGGTGTAGGGTAGGTGTAGGGTAGGTGTAGGGTAGGTGTAGGGTAGGTGTAGGGTAGGTGTAGGGTAGGTGTAGGGTAGGTGTAGGGTAGGTGTAGGGTAGGTGTAGGGTAGGTGTAGGGTAGGTGTAGGGTAGGTGTAGGGTAGGTGTAGGGTAGGTGTAGGGTAGGTGTAGGGTAGGTGTAGGGTAGGTGTAGGGTAGGTGTAGGGTAGGTGTAGGGTAGGTGTAGGGTAGGTGTAGGGTAGGTGTAGGGTAGGTGTAGGGTAGGTGTAGGGTAGGTGTAGGGTAGGTGTAGGGTAGGTGTAGGGTAGGTGTAGGGTAGGTGTAGGGTAGGTGTAGGGTAGGTGTAGGGTAGGTGTAGGGTAGGTGTAGGGTAGGTGTAGGGTAGGTGTAGGGTAGGTGTAGGGTAGGTGTAGGGTAGGTGTAGGGTAGGTGTAGGGTAGGTGTAGGGTAGGTGTAGGGTAGGTGTAGGGTAGGTGTAGGGTAGGTGTAGGGTAGGTGTAGGGTAGGTGTAGGGTAGGTGTAGGGTAGGTGTAGGGTAGGTGTAGGGTAGGTGTAGGGTAGGTGTAGGGTAGGTGTAGGGTAGGTGTAGGGTAGGTGTAGGGTAGGTGTAGGGTAGGTGTAGGGTAGGTGTAGGGTAGGTGTAGGGTAGGTGTAGGGTAGGTGTAGGGTAGGTGTAGGGTAGGTGTAGGGTAGGTGTAGGGTAGGTGTAGGGTAGGTGTAGGGTAGGTGTAGGGTAGGTGTAGGGTAGGTGTAGGGTAGGTGTAGGGTAGGTGTAGGGTAGGTGTAGGGTAGGTGTAGGGTAGGTGTAGGGTAGGTGTAGGGTAGGTGTAGGGTAGGTGTAGGGTAGGTGTAGGGTAGGTGTAGGGTAGGTGTAGGGTAGGTGTAGGGTAGGTGTAGGGTAGGTGTAGGGTAGGTGTAGGGTAGGTGTAGGGTAGGTGTAGGGTAGGTGTAGGGTAGGTGTAGGGTAGGTGTAGGGTAGGTGTAGGGTAGGTGTAGGGTAGGTGTAGGGTAGGTGTAGGGTAGGTGTAGGGTAGGTGTAGGGTAGGTGTAGGGTAGGTGTAGGGTAGGTGTAGGGTAGGTGTAGGGTAGGTGTAGGGTAGGTGTAGGGTAGGTGTAGGGTAGGTGTAGGGTAGGTGTAGGGTAGGTGTAGGGTAGGTGTAGGGTAGGTGTAGGGTAGGTGTAGGGTAGGTGTAGGGTAGGTGTAGGGTAGGTGTAGGGTAGGTGTAGGGTAGGTGTAGGGTAGGTGTAGGGTAGGTGTAGGGTAGGAGTAGGGTAGGTGTAGGGACAACAACACGCGAGCTGCTTGCAGCTCGCGCACCAAGCAAATACTAGTTATATTATATAAAACTGCATTACCACTCACTGACTCACTGACTCACTGACATAATTGTTCTCCCAGATGGTGAAGGGGAAGGTGGGTATATTTTGACAGATTCGTAAACAAGTAACTCCCGTGAGTATGGGAAAAGTCCCAAACCTCCCCTTTTCCTCCCCCCTCCTCCCCCCCTCTATCGTATCTCGGAAACTAAGGTACCCGTATTTTTTGTTTTTTACGGATTCGTTTAGAGGAGGCTCGGAAAAGTAAAAACCATTTTTCAAAGTTGACCCCCTCGCCCCCCTTCGCCCCCCCTTTAAGCGGATCTCGGGAGTTGAGAGACTTGGAACATTTCTTTTTTCAGATTCATATAAAGGGGCAATGCTATAGTCACAAACGAACCAGTTTTCAAAGTTGACCCCCTTGCCCCTCTTCTCCCCCCTCCCCCCCCGTTTTGGCTAATCTTTTTTTTTTGTTTTTTTTACGGAATCGTTTAGAGGAGGCTCGGAAAAGTAAAAACCATTTTTCAAAGTTGACCCCCTCGCCCCCCCTCTCCCCCCCTTTAAGCGGATCTCGGAAGTTGAGAGACTTGGAACATTTCTTTTTTCAGATTCATATAAAGGGGCAATGCTTTAGTCACAAACAAACCATTTTTCGAAGTTGACCCCCTTGCCCCCCTTCTCCCCCCTCCCCCCCGTTTTGGCTAATCTTTTTTTTTTGTTTTTTTTACGGATTCAGCGTAGGGATCCCGAGTGGAGCGAACCTACGAGACCGAGTGCGCAGGGGGGAGGTGGCGAGCGAAGCGAGCCGGCGACCTCCGTAGCGTAACGAAGGTTGAGTGGGTGAAGCGAAACTCAGTGCCTGGCGACGACAAGCAAACATTAGGGTTATGTTTTTTGGAACAAAGTGTAGGGTAGGTGTAGGGTAGCTGTAGGGTAGGTGTAGGGTAGGTGTAGGGTAGGTATAGGGTAGGTGTAGGGTAGGTGTAGGGTAGGTGTAGGGTAGGTGTAGGGTAGGTGTAGGGTAGGTGTAGGGTAGGTGTAGGGTAGGTGTAGGGTAGGTGTAGGGTAGGGGTAGGGTAGGTGTAGGGTAGGTGTAGGGTAGGTGTAGGGTAGGTGTAGGGTAGGTGTAGGGTAGGTGTAGGGTAGGTGTAGGGTAGGTGTAGGGTAGGTGTAGGGTAGGTGTAGGGTAGGTGTAGGGTAGGTGTAGGGTAGGTGTAGGGTAGGTGTAGGGTAGGTGTAGGGTAGGTGTAGGGTAGGTGTAGGGTAGGTGTAGGGTAGGTGTAGGGTAGGTGTAGGGTAGGTGTAGGGTAGGTGTAGGGTAGGTGTAGGGTAGGTGTAGGGTAGGTGTAGAGACAAAAACACGCGAGCTGCTTGCAGCTCGCGCACCAAGCAAATACTAGTCTTATATATAAAAATGAATCGCAAAATGTGTTGGTAAGCGCATAACTCAACAACGCCTGGACCAATTCGGCCAATTCTTTTTTTTTAATGTTCGTTGAAGTTTAAAGATGGTTTTTACGTTTTTTTTTTTTTTTTTATTTTTTTCATTTTTTTTTTTAATGTAGGTTAGGTGCAGGGTAGGTGTAGGGTAGGTGTAGGGTAGGTGTAGGGTAGGTGTAGGGTAGGTGTAGGGTAGGTGTAGGGTAGGTGTAGGGTAGGTGTAGGGTAGGTGTAGGGTAGGTGTAGGGTAGGTGTAGGGTAGGTGTAGGGTAGGTGTAGGGTAGGTGTAGGGTAGGTGTAGGGTAGGTGTAGGGTAGGTGTAGGGTAGGTGTAGGGTAGGTGTAGGGTAGGTGTAGGGTAGGTGTAGGGTAGGTGTAGGGTAGGTGTAGGGTAGGTGTAGGGTAGGTGTAGGGTAGGTGTAGGGTAGGTGTAGGGTAGGTGTAGGGTAGGTGTAGGGTAGGTGTAGGGTAGGTGTAGGGTAGGTGTAGGGTAGGTGTAGGGTAGGTGTAGGGTAGGTGTAGGGTAGGTGTAGGGTAGGTGTAGGGTAGGTGTAGGGTAGGTGTAGGGTAGGTGTAGGGTAGGTGTAGGGTAGGTGTAGGGTAGGTGTAGGGTAGGTGTAGGGTAGGTGTAGGGTAGGTGTAGGGTAGGTGTAGGGTAGGTGTAGGGTAGGTGTAGGGTAGGTGTAGGGTAGGTGTAGGGTAGGTGTAGGGTAGGTGTAGGGTAGGTGTAGGGTAGGTGTAGGGTAGGTGTAGGGTAGGTGTAGGGTAGGTGTAGGGTAGGTGTAGGGTAGGTGTAGGGTAGGTGTAGGGTAGGTGTAGGGTAGGTGTAGGGTAGGTGTAGGGTAGGTGTAGGGTAGGTGTAGGGTAGGTGTAGGGTAGGTGTAGGGTAGGTGTAGGGTAGGTGTAGGGTAGGTGTAGGGTAGGTGTAGGGTAGGTGTAGGGTAGGTGTAGGGTAGGTGTAGGGTAGGTGTAGGGTAGGTGTAGGGTAGGTGTAGGGTAGGTGTAGGGTAGGTGTAGGGTAGGTGTAGGGTAGGTGTAGGGTAGGTGTAGGGTAGGTGTAGGGTAGGTGTAGGGTAGGTGTAGGGTAGGTGTAGGGTAGGTGTAGGGTAGGTGTAGGGTAGGTGTAGGGTAGGTGTAGGGTAGGTGTAGGGTAGGTGTAGGGTAGGTGTAGGGTAGGTGTAGGGTAGGTGTAGGGTAGGTGTAGGGTAGGTGTAGGGTAGGTGTAGGGTAGGTGTATCTTGGTGTTTTTATGGCAAAACGAAGTTTGCCGGGAAAAGCTAGTTAATCATAGTTTTAGTAAATTAAGTAAACAATTAAATTGTGCATGTAATTAATTAGTAATTTAAAGTTACCTTATATGTTCTAATTAGGTTGCTACTGGACAAAGGAGGAAGCTTCACGTCAGATATCAGTTTATCCTTGAGGTCTGTTGTCAAAAAGTCATGGATTTTAACCTCGACTTTCCTTAAATCACTATTAACTGAAAAACACGAAAATAAGGTTTTTAATTTATGTCCAAATGAAGGAAGGAAAACATCGTGAGGAAACCTGGACTGGATAGTTAATCTTCTTCCTGCCACAGTCCCAATTTATTTGGGGTTGGGCTCCTTGTGCGTCTACGCTAGGATGATCTATTATACTGGATTGTCGTTGGTAGCACCTTTGTCAGTGGTCCACCAAGAGGCTGGTGGATTGCCCCTTATTATTTGCTTGGTGTTGATTCTGAGCATTGTTTTTACGGATCAGCTATTTTCTCGTCTCATAATGTAACCATACCATCTAATTCTACTCTGCCTGATTTTATCGGTGGAATTATAGTTAATATAAGATTGAAATCAACCCGTCTTAAGCGAACGTGCTGCGGTGCTGATCTATACAAATTCAAATATTTTATTGAAACATTAACATGTTCACAAAGTTTTAGGGTTCGTTAACAGCTACGTTAGTTTGAAGCTGTGTTGAGTCATTAGCGCCCACTTCCGAGAGGAGATACGTCAATGATAACAAAAAGTTACAATCAATGCTCGTGCCTTCTCTGTATGAGAAGAGGCTTTTGCCCTGGAGTGGGACAGTAAAATACTGATACCAACAACGTCCAAATACCATGTTGCGGGTTGTGCTGTACCTACCTATTGTAACGGTGGCTCCAACAGTTTCCAAAATCAAAAACAAGTCAGACGGAAAATCACGATGCTGATTTTTTAATGCCAGGTTGCCTCCAATTGTTCCAATCTGAAACCACGAGAAACATCTTTAAGTTAATTATTGTAAGAAGAATTCGATG
Source organism: Orthosia incerta (assembly GCA_948252205.1). NCBI lineage: Eukaryota > Metazoa > Arthropoda > Insecta > Lepidoptera > Noctuidae > Orthosia > Orthosia incerta. The sequence continues at coordinate 31,071,004 of OX411755.1, read as the reverse complement.
CCCAAAAAGATTTCGAGAAAGAAACGATAATTTATCTCCTCCACTTAACTAACACCTCTGCCAACTCCGTCAAGAAATACCTGCGATGTTGTGTCGATCTCTCTCTATCATCTAAATTCATCTCAGGAGTAGGCAGCAACATTTTTACGATCAACAAGTCAAAATATTTACGCAGAAACCCTCACTTTATTTCGTAGCAACTAACGACATCTCGTAGCACTGTTCTACAAACACACATCGTCCTCGTAGACCTGCTACGCTAATCAGAAGTGGGATAGAACCACTTACATTTCTCACAGGCACATGTGCAACCAAATCCAGGTGTTTATACAGAATGTCCAAGTAGCTGAAGTCCCCATTCTTCCGGCTCCATTGCTGGAAGGTGTTCATGACTTCGGTGAGGGACATCCCCGCACCCAGGATGAGGTTCTCATCAGCTTGCGTCAGTTTCAGATTCTCTATCGACGATATGTCTATAAGGATCTTCGGTTCCAGTTTTATTGGGTAAACACCTGGAAAGAGTGTAACGATATTAAACTATTTTCGATACAAAAATGTATTTATAGAAATCAACATACCTCTGCCAGTATTGCCTGCAATCAGCCTGTAACTGTTGGTACCTTCGCGTGCCAAAACCTATCGAGACAAATTACATATTATTCTGGTGTGTATGCTAAGTCTTGTAATACAGAAATCTTGTTGATCCACACAGTAAAACCTACTGTGTGGATCACCAAGATTTCTGTATTGCTGCAAAACCGTCCAACTTTAAAAAATGCCTTCATATACAAGACAAAGAGCTACTTTTGAAATATATCTACTTTTTAACTCTGTCAACCCTCGCAAAGAGGGGCTACCTCGAAATAACAGCAGCAGGGTGTGCATGTGGTTCCGAGTCGCAAACCTTGCTCCACCTCCTGTCCTGTTCTCTGTGCCCAAAACGTCTAACCAGGAGGTGGTCTATGCGCTGTCACCGACGACGTCGTTGAAGTAGCTAAGTTTTGGGCCAAACAAATATGAAAGACTGTCGTGCCACCGACACGAAGAAGATGAAGACGAAAATGGGGGCAAAGTGCATGAAAGAGTAGTTACTAAATATTCTCATTACAGTATACCTTAAAGACATCTTCCACACTGTATGCCTTGTACCATCGCCCGGAAACAGTGCTGAGTTGCTTCAGCGACCCGTGAGTGTCTTCTATGAGGCACCACTCGTCTTCTGATGTGCTGCACTTGCGACTACACTTCTTTGCGCATTTCCTTATGTGCAGTTCTTCTAAATCCTGAAGAAAAAAAAGAAAGAAAGATTTCTTTTTTTAGTATAATTACCAATTTTTAAGCCTATACCGAAAATTTATAGAAGACTAGCTGTTGCCCGCGGTTTCGCTCCCGTGGACCACCCCACAGGACCCAATTTCGGGATTAAAAAATAGCCTATGTCACTCAGGAATAATCTAGCTTTCTATTGGTTAAAGAATTTTTCAAATCGGTCCATTAATTTTGGAGCCTATTCGGTACAAACAAAAAAATCTTTCCTCTTTATAATATTACTAGCTTTTCCCGGCAAACTTCGTTTTGCCATAAAAACACCAAGATACACCTACCCTACACCTACCCTACACCTACCCTACACCTACCCTACACCTACCCTACACCTACCCTACACCTACCCTACACCTACCCTACACCTACCCTACACCTACCCTACACCTACCCTACACCTACCCTACACCTACCCTACACCTACCCTACACCTACCCTACACCTACCCTACACCTACCCTACACCTACCCTACACCTACCCTACACCTACCCTACACCTACCCTACACCTACCCTACACCTACCCTACACCTACCCTACACCTACCCTACACCTACCCTACACCTACCCTACACCTACCCTACACCTACCCTACACCTACCCTACACCTACCCTACACCTACCCTACACCTACCCTACACCTACCCTACACCTACCCTACACCTACCCTACACCTACCCTACACCTACCCTACACCTACCCTACACCTACCCTACACCTACCCTACACCTACCCTACACCTACCCTACACCTACCCTACACCTACCCTACACCTACCCTACACCTACCCTACACCTACCCTACACCTACCCTACACCTACCCTACACCTACCCTACACCTACCCTACACCTACCCTACACCTACCCTACACCTACCCTACACCTACCCTACACCTACCCTACACCTACCCTACACCTACCCTACACCTACCCTACACCTACCCTACACCTACCCTACACCTACCCTACACCTACCCTACACCTACCCTACACCTACCCTACACCTACCCTACACCTACCCTACACCTACCCTACACCTACCCTACACCTACCCTACACCTACCCTACACCTACCCTACACCTACCCTACACCTACCCTACACCTACCCTACACCTACCCTACACCTACCCTACACCTACCCTACACCTACCCTACACCTACCCTACACCTACCCTACACCTACCCTACACCTACCCTACACCTACCCTACACCTACCCTACACCTACCCTACACCTACACCTACACCTACCCTACACCTACCCTACACCTACCCTACACCTACCCTACACCTACCCTACACCTACCCTACACCTACCCTACACCTACCCTACACCTACCCTACACCTACCCTACACCTACCCTACACCTACCCTACACCTACCCTACACCTACCCTACACCTACCCTACACCTACCCTACACCTACCCTACACCTAACCTACACCTACCCTACACCTACCCTACACCTACCCTACACCTACCCTACACCTACCCTACACCTACCCTACACCTACCCTACACCTACCCTACACCTACCCTACACCTACCCTACACCTACCCTACACCTACCCTACACCTATCCTACACCTACCCTACACCTACCCTACACCTACCCTACACCTACCCTACACCTACCCTACACCTACCCTACACCTACCCTACACCTACCCTACACCTACCCTACACCTACCCTACATTAAAAAAAAAAACGTAAAAACCATCTTTAAACTTCAACGAACATTAAAAAAAAAGAATTGGCCGAATTGGTCCAGGCGTTGTTGAGTTATGCGCTTACCAACACATTTTGCGATTCATTTTTATATATAAGAAGATAGTATAGATTAGTATACTCGTAGATAGGAAAAAAAACCTGCCAATAGATTGTGATTTTGAGATTTCCTGCATTGAACGTGGCAGTGGTATTGCAGGTCTACATTCTGTTACTAGAACAACAAGAGGAAGAAACGCCACAAGCAAGAAACTATAGCAATTTGTAGGGGAGGTCTATGCCAAAAGGCAAGCTGATACCATATTCTATTGATGTTTCTACTTCAAGTTAAATAGATTTCCATTGGGACGTACTGGTGTTGGTGGTAGAGAAAAAGTTCTTTATATTTTTCCTCGTTTTATGGAAAGAGATAATAATGTACGGGCACGAGCAGTTCCAATAACTGGTCGTGCCCGTACATTATTATCTCTTTGGTCAAGGCGTTTTTTCTGGCACCAGGAGATATCAAAGACAGTTAACTCACGTACTTCTTACCTTTTTTTTTGTTTTCGGCGTGAAACCTTTAAAAGGCGCCTGGACTTTTGGGGAAAAGACCAGGGAGTGTGGAATTTTTAACCTCACTAAAACCAACCCGGTGAATGGTGATTATCATCAGAACATGGAAGGGGCCCGACCCAGAGCCGTGACCTCTTAAAAGACCACCCGGAGCCTCCTCTGTGCATCGCCTGTCAGGGCACATCCCTGGAGAGACTGAAAATCGTTGCCCCTGAGCCTCGCTGTGCACGGCGGCACATGACCACTGTGCCACCGTTTTCCCTGTAGTCATGTACTGGGCAGACAGAGTCCCTAATCTGAACGCCCGTGACCCTCTTTCTGGACCATTACGGTCTCACAGAAGGAGGCCATTTCTCTCCAGTTGTCTGTCTCTGCCAGCATAGCCTTCACTACTGCTGGCAGAGACGTCTCGCCGGTATGTAATTATTACCTGTAACTTCTCATGGAGCCCTGAGTCAGTGTCGGTGGCGAAGCTCTTGAAAGCATCCAGGATGGGTCTGTAGCCGGTGCAGCGACACATGTTGCCACCAAACGAGTTCTCTACCTGCTGTGTCGTCAGTTTCCTGGTGGACTTGTCAAGACTGCGAAAGATATTTTCATTTTAAATACCTGATAGGTAATAAGGACATGATCATAGTTCGACTGTAAAAAAAGGAAAGATGTGTACAAGACTAGGTGTTTAGATAGTTCTTCAAATTACACTTATTTTATATATATAGTATATGTTGAATGTACCTACAGTAATAGGCAATTTTAAATTAAATTATGTATAATTAATGGCACCAGTGACAGAAAAGTTGAAAGGGAACCGTTTCTCCTGGTAGGTCATGTGAGGAGGAGGGATGAAACGCTTGATACTAAAAGAGTTATAAATATAAATGTGGATGGATGGAGAGGGAGGAGAAGACCAAAGAAAAGATGGATGAACTGTGTTAGAAGTGATATGAAAGAAAATGGACTCAATGATAACGTGACGGTGGACGTGTTGGGCTGACCCGAAGTAAAATGGAACAAGGGCTCGAAGATGATGATGGTGTATAATCTCGATAGAGTCTAGTTTTAGTGTCTGATGGAGATTATTGAAGAAGAAAAATACCTGTACATATTCATGACCCATCCCGGCGTGCAGTACCCACACTGGGTGCCATTAAACGTGGCCAGTCGATCCTGGATGGGGTGGTAGCCATCCTTGCGGTTGCCGATGCCTTCCACCGTCGTTATGTCCCAATCGTGGCATGATAGAATATGGACCAGGCACTGAGAAAATAAATGTTAATTTTACACTAGTCGATTTTTTTTCCATACAAACGTAGTCTAGGGATTATGCCACTGTTTGACGATGTACGTTCAAAATTAAAAGTGATGTCAATTTGTCTCATCATTATCTAGCCCTGTATCGAAGCGAAAAAGTAAAAAAATAAAATATAAGAAAGTTATGAGCGTCGAAAGTTCCACATTTCGACACTAATTTTAACGCATTTTTGGGCGCAAATAAATACCATAAGAAGGCGGAATATTGCAAAACGGCCTCCATACAGGGATAGATTAGTAGTTCAACAATGCATATAATTTTATTTTGAACAGATAGATTTAGTCGTTTTTTCATGATATCTAGACTGCCAAAGGTCTGTTTATAAAATTTTGCGCGCTCGGTTTCGTCCTAAATCATTATCCATTTCGCTACAAATTTGAAAAAGTGTGTATTCGTATGCGAACTAGCTTCCTACTGCTCATCACAGCATCTATCTCTTCCGCACGTTTTGTCGGTTGATATAAAATGCATTTTAACCCCGCGCACAAAATAGTTCGTGCCGTCGACTAGTGTAACCTTAACATTTGTAACATTTTATCTGATGTTGGGATGTTTCAAACCACATTGAGGATTAGGATTTTTTAAATTCATTCATAAGTTGGTTCATTATGGATAAGGCAATTTTACTGAATTCCAATGTGGCTTCAGTATTTCAGTAATATAAGTCTGAATAAACGATCATTAAAATACGCGCCACCACGGTAACGAGGCCGGCGGTAGGGTGTAAAAGCCTGAGCCCGTTTTAACATTTTTTTTATTTTTTTTTTTCGTGGTGAAATGCTCATGCATACTGCACTACCACGGGGAGATAGTGCAGTTATGTGGGACTCTAACCCACTAAAACTCCACGGTGTCCTCCTCTGCCGCTTATGGTGGGAACACGGGAACGCGTAAGCATACATCCGCGAACCTGCCGCGGCTGTCCTTCACCGGACCCTCCTTTGGGGAGTAACCCCCGTCACCGGCGCACCAGAACACGTTGCACGCCGTGACCACCCCAGGGACCAAACCGGCACATGGGTGCCAGACGACACCATGTGTGGCACCCTTGGTCCCCCTGTGACGGGTCAGGACAGTGGCCCCGCCACCTACCACATTTCGGCCGCAGAGGATAGGGAGAGCGGCCAACGCTATACCGACACTCCTCTTCCCCTGCGGCCCCACCGTGTCCGCCATCAGACGGTGGCGACCCTGTGTAGGCCGCGGCGGATAGGGAGAGCGGCGCACCGCAATACCGGCACTCCTCTGCCGCCGCAGCCTCCAACCCTCAGCCGCGATGCCTCTACCATACCACATCGCGGCCCGCCTCAGTTGCGGTGGCGCCCATACGGCCGCTACGTCGTCGGCTTGTCGGCAAATGCCCTGACGAGCGGCCCCTCCTCGGGTTCCTCTTCGCTTCACCGTGGATGTCCAAGCCACGGCTACTGAGCCCCCCCGCCTCGACAATGCGGGAACCCACCGGGGGGGCGCCCGTTTTAACCTAACCTAACCTAAACGATCATTATTAGACAATCTAGTGATAGCCAAGTAGAAATCGACACTAAAAAACCGGCCAAGTGCGAGTCTGACTCACGCACAGAGGGTTCCGTATAAACAGCTACATTCACCAATATAAATGGGTAATATTATAAACGTTCATAAACAGTGACTGGGTGGTCGACTATGACTCGTAAATTTGAAAAGCCTACTGTGATAGTTTGCCTTTCAATTTTTTCCCAAATTAAAGTTCGTTGTAAATACTACTTCCTTGATTTTTTTCATTTATTCAAAAGCAACCATTTAGCTGGCAGAGGGGAACACTTGACTTTGCCATTTAAAACTTAATTTTACGCTTACTGATCCCTGATCCGAAAAATGGTTTTCACTGACCCTTAATATATCATTTTTGTTTGTTGACTGCGGAACCCTAAAAAAAGCATCATATAGTTCTGATTTATTGGTATGTTGTATGGATCAGTTTGTGTGAATCCATATTTGCAACTTCGAAAAACTTGTGCTCGCTGTGCACCACGCGAACATCTGTTAAATTTTGGGCTTTTTGCTCTAAAAGTCCCTATGACTTTTAGAGCAAAAAGCCCAAAATTTCATTTTTCGACAAACACAATTCTGTACTTTTTTAAAGGTCATTAAATTTGCAATACATTCAGCCGCACTGCAGCTCTATGAACTCTATAGCGACAAAGCTATGACCTTTTCAAAATCATAGCCGTCAAATGTAAGAAGGGATGCAGGCAGGCGTGTACTTGCCTGAGAGCTGGGTTGAAATGCTCTATATTTGTATAAAGTTCATTAAATTTGCAGCAATTTAAGCCCAATCGCTGCTCTATAAACCTTCTTAGGAACTTCTAAGTTGTGAGTTCGTCGAAAATGTAACAGCGCCTTAAGCATAAAGTTGCAAAAAACCGGGGCTCCTATTTCTGTCTGCAGGATCTAAATTGACCTAACATTAAGGAGATGACGGGCGCTGAGTTCGCTCACTTGTCGTCTTCCTCCTGTCATCTCCTTCGAACGTAACCTATCTGTGTCGGGGTGCCCTAAGCTCCTGAGCTTGCTTCGCTCGCTCTTGGACTAATTCATTGACCATAATTGTCGAATTGCCCAACCATTACGTAGCAATATTCAAAATGAACAGACAATGTAAATAGAAGTAGAATAAATAAATATAGAAGATTAAATCAGTATTCATTAAATTGCCAGATTTGACTTGACTAGATTCATAATACGAGTACCCGGGCATACGAGTACACATAAAGCCCTTAATAATCACTTGATCCATGACATATGACATATGACACAATGGAAAGATTGTAGCTATCGGGAAGGTACTACTACTACTTGGAAGTACTTTGCCCACCAGTGGGACAGGATAGGCTAATATAAAATTTATCAAAGTGATAATCAAACCAAATTGGAATTATTATTGACAAATCGGTGGTTCCTAAAAAAACATCGCGCGTCGGACTCGCACACGAAGGGTTCCGTACCATTATCACGTTTGCTGTATGGGAGCGGGAGACCCACTTAAATATTTATTTTATTCTGTTTTTAGTATTTGTTGTTATAGCGGCAACAGAAATACATCATCTGTAGTATGAAGGTATCTTCTGGCAATCCATTTAGTGGTACAAAGCTGAGGGGAGAGCAATACTCTTTAAAATTATTAAATCAGAACATTCAAGGTTGCTATTAAAAATTATTAGAAATTGAACTATTTCTAGAAAAAAACAAATTTGATATTATTTGTCTAACAGAACATTGGTTAAAAGATCACCAAGTAAGGTCCATTAATTATGAAAATTATTGTGTAGTTAGCCATTACAGCAGGAAACGTATGATACATGGCGGATCATTAATACTTATTAAAAATTATATTAAAGCTAAAGAAAGAAAAGACATTGTTAGACTGTCGGTTGAACATATATTGATATTTAAAATAGATCGGCGGTCACAAAATCTAGATGATGTGAATAACTCCATTCATCAGGTCCAAAATTGGTTCACGGCAAACAATTTGGTGCTAAATGAAAAAAAAAAACAAATGTATTAGATTCACATTGCCGAATGTTAGAAGTAGCGAATGTGACATCATATTGAATGGCGGAAAGCTGGATTTTGTAAATCAAACAGTTTTCCTGTGTATCACTCTAGACGACAAACTGCAATGGGGTTCTCACATAACGTCTCTTGCGGGTCGGCTGAGTTTGGCCGCTTATGCTGTTAGAAAGATAAGACAGTAGGCTTAACACGCACTGCGATTTTTATTCGCGCGAATTTTTTTGTATAATTTGTGCGCGATTTTTTTTCCGCAGTGCGTGCAGCTTCATACATTTCCATAGGTCACAGAATGCGCGAAAAAAAATTCGCGTGCTAAGCCTAACGAATGTGGAGACCGCGCGTTTGGTCTATTTTAGTTACTTTCACAGCATTATGTCATACGGTATTTTACTGTGGGGTCGAGCGGCTGACATTGAATGCATATTTATATTGCAAAAGAGAGCTGTCAGACCCATTTATAAGTTAAGTCACCGAGAATCTCTAAGGGAACTATTTAAAAATATTAATATTATAACAGTTTCTTGCCAATTCATTTATGAAAATATTATGTATGTAAGGAAAAAACACCTCTTTAGTAAAGTCAGTGATAGACACAATTGTAATACGAGAAATAAAGACAAGTTAGATCAACCATCTTATAGACTAGCTAAAGTACACTCATCTTTCATGGGGTGTTAAATTCTATAACAAAATACCTTGTGATATATTAAAACTAAATGAAAGTAAATTTAAAACTTTAGTTAAAAGCACACTTTGTAAACAAGCATATTACAAACTAGATGATTATATTCAGATAAGAATGCTTGGAAACATGCTGGTCCTGCTCCATAGGGCAATCTTTAGTGTAGACAAAATCAAATTTGTTAATTTATATTCATAGTTAGTTTGTATTAATTTTCTTTTTTTTTTAACAATTTGACTCACACACTGTTCCGTTGTTGTTGAATTAGGTATTTTGCCTATGTTTGCAATATTTGTAAGTATGTGAGAACCATGTTCCTATTTATTATCAATTTATCTGTTAATGCTTTTATTACTTTAAACCTGTACGTAGTATAGTGTGTAGTGCTATTTTGGGAGCATCGTCCTCACATATATGCATTTATTAATGTAAATATTGTAAATCACCTATTTTTTTAAAAGAGTAAGTATGGAGTTTCTCGTGCATTCTTCTCCATAACAAGCTACTTTTCCGAATGCACGGTAGAATCAACTTTTACTACTTGTACATTTTAATTCATATATGCATGACGTTGAAAAGTGCCGCTTACTGGCCTAATTTAAATAAATATATTTGACTTGACTTTGACTTTGAAATTTCAACTGTCTAGCTATCATAGTCTAGCATGAGATACAGCCTGGTGACAGACAGACGGACTGCGGAGTCTTAGTAATAGGGTCTCGTTTTTACCCTTTGGGTACGGAACCCTAATAATACCAAATTTACTAGCATTTTTCTGGGCGTCCGATTCCCACCACTTTAGCTATTCTTAGGTAGTAGGTACTCGTATTGGGAATCTCGTATCACAGTAATATTATAAAGGCGAAAGTTTGTGAATGTGTTTATGTTTGTTATTTCTTCACGCTCATACGGCTGGACGGATCTGGATGAAATATGGCACTTTGACATTCACGCGGCCAAAGCCACTGGCAGATTTAGTATTTATATAAGTCTGAAATCACCAACCCGCCTTCAGTAAGCGTGGTGATCAATGCATTCTGTATGAGAAGAGGCCTTTGCCCTGCAGTGGGGCAGTTACAGCCTGGTATTATTGTTATTATAGGTATGTTGAGGATTCAACCAATAAAACCAGGTCAATTACCGAGGCAACAATTCTTCTTTATTTCAGTCTTGTGTACACGTGTTGCTTGCGCCGCTGCTCGCAGTAAAAAAGGGGCTTTGGCCAACAATGGCCCCTTATTTATGGAAAAGTTCCTAACGCCGCGCCCCTCTACAAATTGCGCCGTGTCGAGCAACTTCACGTCGATCGAACGTCGACCAATCATAGCGAAGCGGTTACTCGACCAATCGGCGCAAAGTAGTCACAATTCGGGCGCGGCACTATTCCATGACAAAACGTTACTGTAACGAGGCCCGTTTGGCTATTTCGAATTAATTTTACTTTAAATTAGGAGCCTCGCTACAATAAGTCAACAAAACATATTAGCTACATAATTAGGTTTACATATAAAGCAAAAACATATTACTTAACCGTCCCAAACACTTACATAAGTCCATATTCACTATCACTGTCCTAAACACTTTATAAGTCCATATAGTCACTATCAATCATGAGTCTGAGTCCATATACACCATCACAAATCGCACGATGTTGAGGCTTCGCAGGCTGCGTCACCAACAAGGTAGCTGAATACTTTTTACAGTGTTTACGTGTCCCACGATTTGTTTAATGTAACGTTCTATGGGTATTTTTTGGTCATGTTTGGCATTCAAGGCTTTCTTAATCAGACGAAGTTATTAATATTAATGGCTTACATAGGTACTTCTGTTCAAAAAACTACTGTCCTTCTATTTCTAAGTGCTGACAAGTACAATGTGTGCACATAGGTGCATGTGAAAAGATATACCTAGGTACCTACTTACTGTTAACTCCACTAGGAAATTAATAATAAAAACCGGCCAAGTGCGTGTCGGGCCACGCGCAGTAATAGGGTACCGAAGTTGCATAATGATGCGGACTAAGAAGGGGGTGTTGTTGTTGTTACATGAACATTAAAACGGTTTCAGCGGCACACAACGTCTAAAAACGGGCTCACATAGAATGATGATTTTTTTAATCTATATGCTCGCGTTTGACCACTATCTCGCCTGATGGTAAGCGATGATGTGGTCTACGGTGAAGCACGTACCTAGAAGTAACCTATTCACTCTTGATTTAAACTAAAGTCCTTACTAACTGGTAACTGAAGAAGGAGTTATAAAATCCAACTTCGCAACTGAAGCTATAAAAATATTATCTATTTGAGTACCACCGCGGGTGCGAATTGCGAAAGGAGCCAATTCGAGCGCGCGTTAGAGCCACGGGGAATGGTATGGCTCGTTCCTTGATCCTTGCGCGCACGCTCCTTGTTTATTTCTTTTTCGGAATTTGAAAAAAATCCTATGTATTCACCTCTAATCTTCGGTATTCACTATTTCGTTCTGGAAAGTTTTACGCTACTCAATTAGTGATGTAGTCGGGTCGAATATTGACTTTATAGATGGATATCGACAAAAGAAAATAAGTTATTTGCTTGGAAATCGAATCTAATTAGACTTTAGATTACAAAACGTCGAAAATACTTCTGCATAAACACAAAATAGACTTCCCCGCGTGCATGCGCCGTATGGACTACGGACCGGTACTGCTAACGACTCCGGCCACTTTATGATTTTATTTTTGTATATTTTTATATTGTTCATAAGCATATATTTACTCTGTTTTACGCCATATTGTGGGCTCCCACAATATGGCGCCAAAAACTCCGTCATTTTCTATTTGCCAATTTCAATGTAGCCAGTGACACTAATCGATTGATATATGAATCAGCCAACGCTTTTGGCTCCAGGCCTATGTGCTTATACCCAGTTTTTTTAACGTACTCACTCTTCACTCGTGATAACGTAAACGATCTGTTCTGTCAAAATGTTAACAAAAAAAAGAAGTTTCTCCTTACCCTCCCCCAGACGACGCTTATCCAATTTCAATACAAATTAACGTTTACGTTAACGCGATTGAGCCTGAGTAAAAACTCGCACTAGAGCTGTAGAACGCCACATAGGAACAAACAAACATAAATACATAGACTGATAAACACTTTACCCTCCTTCGACAGTCGGGTAAAAATAGGCAGTCAATGGGGACTGCCGATGGAAGAGAAAACTAATAATAATAAACACACTGTGTGTTTATTATTATTAGTTTTCTCTTCCATCGGCATTATCGGCATTATAAACACACTGTGTGTTTATTATTAGCGGCCAGTGGATTTAGTAGTTTTTAATGAATTCGATCGCGTTAACGTGATCTTTAATTTGTACTAAAACTAAATTTTCTCAAACATGCTTCGAAATTTGAGCATTATTTTGACAATCTTCTTCGAGATAAATCGAAATTGCTGTACTAGCCATAGACATGCGAGCAGCGGCCGGCATAAGTTGTATGAAAATCCATATCTGTCGTGTTTAGCGGCCAAATAAATTACATAGAGTCTGGCAAACGAAAGTAGAGACTGAAAAAGCGCGGAAAATTTAAAAAATATCAGCATAGCAACCCCAAAACTAGTATGACATACCTGGAATAACCTAATTTCATACTTTAGAATTATTTATTTTATCCGTCTGAATAAAAATACTATAGGTAATTGAGTTAGGTAATATTTTAGATAATATGTATCAATATGAATTAAAAAAACAACAGTATTATATAATAATTTTGGTTTATTAGCGTCATTCTAACATATGAAATCTAAAACCACACGTACACTATCTTGTTTTTGTTTGAATTCGTCGTCTTTCTCCTGATGTTTTTTTTGATATTTAGACATCGTGCGAAACGACATCTCCCGTCATCATCCACTTTTAATTGTTTTATTATTTTTTCACTTAATAAATGCTATTATCAAGACCACAACAAATCACCGAAAATTGATGTTGACATTATTACAGCATTGCCATATAAAAAGTTTGCAATTAATTCGAGTGTCTACTTTCGTGTGCCAGACTTCTGGTAAACTCATATTTATTTATTTATTAAAACTTTATGCACAAGTACAAAGACGGACTTAATGCCTTAGGCATTTTCTACCAGTCGACCTTAGGGTGGTGCAGAGATAAAAAAAAAGGCAGGTGCAACTAAATTAAAGGATAAATAAAGATAAAATATATATAAAAAGAATATATATAAATATATACTTAGATACATACATACATAAACAATGTTATAGAGAAACCGATTCTGCAAACTTCTTGCGAATGTGCTCACGTGCCTGGTTGCCATCCTGATGTTCTGAGGGAGCGTATTCCAAAGAGAGATAGCCTGGACAAAGAAGGACGAGTGGATAAACCCAGAGCGATGAGAGGGGCATTGAAGAAGACGATTATTGGTGGAACGAAGATTTTAACTGTGAGCAGAGCAAAGGAATTGAACATGAGAAGTCAGATAAGAAGGAGAAGTGGGTTTATCAATAAAAGAAAACAGGGTAGTCAAGGCCCTCAGCGCTCTACGCTGACGAATGTCTAACCATTTTAAAAGTGATCGATGAGTGGATACATGATCATACTTACGGAGTTTGAAGATAAATCGAATGCAGTTATTTAGAAGCATTCAGGTCATAGTAGCACACATCACCATAGTCAATTAAGGGAAAGATTAGGGACTGTACAAACATGGCATTTATGGGAGCTTTTTTAGCCGATACAGTGAACGCAACGTTCCGATGACCTTTTGGCTGACACTCGTTACCTGTTTGCGCCAGTCAAGGCAAGTGTCGACGAGCAGACTAAGATCCTTAACCTCGGAGCTAAACGGAATTGCTACGTTGTCGAAGATTATGGGTGGAAATTTTAAGCTATCGAGCTTTCTCAAGCTATGGGGGCTCCCAAGTATAATAGCCTGACATTTTGCAGGGTTAACCGCCACACCGAATCGATCTGACCAGCCTTTAATCATAATTAAATCCCGGTTTAGCCCCTCGATCGCATCCGATAAGTTGTCAACACCCGCCTGACAGTAGAGCTGTAAATCGTCAGCGTAGAGATGATACGCACACTGAAGCTCGGTGGTTATAAGATTTATCATCATATCATATCTGTCGTGTAATTTAAAAATGGAACGATCTTTTACTCCGAAACATGGCAACCAAGGAGGTAACTAATCAAAGGTTTTATTTAAATTTCGAACTGGCTTGCAAACAGAAAGCTGTTTATTGAAAAAAAACAAATGAACTCGGACGGAATCACACAACAGAGAAGACAGTAGAAATCGCATATAGCTTCATTAGTATCGGAACCAGCGTACCCAAACTCACACATATATTTTTTTTATTTTTTTTTATTTATTATAAGACTTTTCAACAATGAGTACACTGTTACTTTATAAATTTGTACATTGCAAACTTAAGTCTAAGTGCCTCATCACTTACAGAAAAGCACAGCATGCACTAAATTATGCGGGCATAATTACAGAATTTATAATTAAAAACAAAAATCTATTAAAAGCTAAATTGATTGCAGTAAATTAAATTAAGTAACATAGATTATATTAAATTAGAACAGATTAAATTAAATTCAATTATAATAGATTAAATTAAATTAAATTAGAATATATTAAATTAAATTAGTATACATTTTATTATTTATGTAAAATGAGGTACTAGAGATACCCACTAAATGGCAAGCGCGACTTTTTTTAGAGCAGACACAGAAGAGTTAAATAGATCAATATCGCCTTCGTGCTCTTTGTATGCAGCATACATTCTTGATAGTGGACAGAATTGCCTCAAGTTGGTGTGACATCTTGGCATGCAGAAAAGTTTCCTATTAGAACTTCTTGGCAGATTACGTGGCACTTGGAATAATACCCTGCCTGTTCAGAGAGCCTGTTACTAATTTGTTAAGGAAAACTAAATCCAACATATGCCTGCGTTTCTCCAGCGACACCATCCTAAAATATTTCAGTATCTCTTGGTACGAGTTGAGTTTTTTTCCCATATTATTGGTATAGGTAAGGTGCCATACGAACCGTTTTTGCAGCCGTTCAATGCGCTTGATGTTGTCCTTATACTCAGGTGACCAGACCACACTGCAATACTCGAGATGGCTTCTAACTAGCGAGTTGTACATAATTTTTTTAATGTTGGGCTTTTTGAAATTTTTGCACTCTCTAATAACGAAGCCTAGCATTTTAGATGCTTTCAATACAGTTTTGTCAATATGCTCGACAAATCTTAGCTTTTTATCGAGCTGAACACCTAAGTCTCGTATAGTCTCAATTTCCACGAGCCGCTCACCATTCAATTTATAAACTGACTGCAAAATATGTTTTTTTCTTGTGAATTTGATGTGATGGCATTTTTTAACATTCAGTAACATGTTATTGTGCTCACACCACTTAGTCAGCCGGTCCAAGTCACTTTGGAATAGAACCGAGTCCGCAGAATGACTTATAGACTTTATGGCTTTGAGGTCATCAGCGAATAAGAATATATTCGAGTTCAGGAAGCATTTGTAAATATGATTTATGAAAAGCGTGAATAAATGCGGACCCAAATGAGATCCCTGAGGGATTCCCGACGTTGCAATGTACGAATCTGAAGAGCAACCATTTACCACCAACCTTGAGCATCCGACCAGACAAATAAGATTGGAACCAACTTAAGAGAGGATCCGAAACGCCATACATTTTAAGCTTCTGGACGAGTATGTCATGGTTTACCGTGTCAAAAGCCTTGCTGAAGTCTGTGTAGACTGCGTCAACCTGGACACCCGCATCAACCGCCTCAACAATACTCTCAACAAAGGACACCAAATTGGTAGCTGTCGATTTCCCCTTCATAAATCCATGAACATATACAGATTAATTGTATTTCATAACACTAAGAAATCTTTGGTGTGATTGGTAGTTTAATTTTTAGATGAAAGTAGAAAATATGTCAGTCGTCGCTTATTTGAAAATAAACCTCAGCTGTATGACCATAGAGTTGGTTTATTGTCTACTCTTTTTGAGTATTTATTACTTTTGCCATTTAAAGCGCACACGGAATAGTTTAATGAGCAAGTTACGCTACCCGCCGCTAGATGTCTTGTCTGTGAATTTAAAGCCGTATTTCGTTACCGATAAGATTTATATTTGCGAAATGAGGTCAATACTACTCGTCCTCCTGTAGGGATGTACCACTGTCGTTGACTTATTTATCGACATTCAGTTTTATTTTCAAACAAAATACAGTCAATAACTAGAGTCGATAAATATTATTATGTTTGTAATCACGTTTTTATATAAATTTATTCTAATACTTACGATTGATAGAAAGTATAATTAAGATGGTAAACTATACTGATCCGATTTTGAAAATGATTCTATTGATACAAAGATGGGGGTATCTTTGTATGTGGTGTTTTTTTCTATCAATAGAATTATGCGATAGACTACTCTACATATACAATACGTCCTACTGATATGGGAAGCTTGCGCTTTCGCCTGCGGCTACACTCGTATTATGATAAGCTTGACTAACTCCTTAACGAACTGATGAATTTTTGGTCTAAACACCAGAAGATCTTAAATTTCAGACTAACACATAAGGCACTTTTTAACTGACTTAAAAAAAGAAGGAGGTTCTATGTTCATCTGTTTTTATTTTTCACTTTGTCGAAACTAAAGGTATTATTACACTTTGTAGATGTATAAGGCTGTTATCTTTTTAACCGACTTCAAAAAAAGGAGGAGGTTCTCAATTCGTCGTAATCTTTATTTTTACACGGCTGCAAGGAAATGGTTATGTTTTTCGCGCGTAAGAAGATTTTTTCGAATATTGTAAGTTTAAAGTATCGATAACTCATTATCGATATTGATAATCTCTAATTGAGTAGCTGAATGTGACATGTGCATTATTGGAATCTTCGAGAACAATGTTTGAGTTTTAAAGAAAGAAGACCTTAAATTTAACATAATAAAATCAACTTTTACTTGTCTTGTTTAATAAAATATTGGTTTTACATTTTTATCGAAATAAAATAAATTAAGACTTGCCGATGGTAAGATATACCTCCATTTGATACATTTTTGGTTCTGCTATCGTGTTTAAATTCTAAAAGGGCAATTTTGTATTTTTTTTCAAGTTTTTGTCACCGTGACGGTTGAACCAAGACTGATGTGCGTAGTGTGTGCGCGGAAGCAAACATATGCGGAACTGTGCAAAACTCGGGGTACGCGGCCCCCGCCCACTTGCGACTTTCACTGTAGTAGGCGTTTTTTTTGTTCTGTGGACGGAATGAACGGAAAAAATATTGTTGTTCGTTATTGATTTTGAAAAGTAATCGTATTTGACAAATTGAGTTCTAGGTACTACTTAGTTTTAATTTCCGCGCATTATTTGAGAAAAGTACTATACAAGCCTTGGCCACAACTAGGCATTGATGGACTTACGTATGTGTGCCTTGGCTTCGCCTCGGCCCACATTTACACGTTCGTCCATCAATGCCTCTTTTGCTGGCCGCTGAGTAATGTACTAAAGCGCTGTTTAGTGACAATAATGGAAATCCCCTTGTACGTATAAAAACTCGCATGAGGCCCCCTGAGTAGGTAAATACATTTACAATGCATGTCCTCGAAATGAGCGTTTTCCATGCAGCCAAACTGTGCGGAAAGTGTCACTTTTTTTACTCGTGCTTTTTACTTTCCTGTATTTAAAAAAAAATTAACTCCAACGTCAACCCGCCGCATAGAGTTTTTATTATTTGAGAAAAGTTTTAAAAATTACTTAGGTACTATATCTATGGGTACAGATTATCATTCATATAAAAGGTAAAATAAAACTAATACTTCATTAAACGCCTTTAATTACTTTTTAATTACTCTAGATTTAGATTTTGATAAATCAATTTTAAATATTCATTAAATATGTTTGGCAGAATGAATATTTTGCTCGCGCCTTTTTGCGTTACGACGTGACAGCTATTTGCACATGCGCAGTAGATATGCCTGAGGAACTATTAGTTAATCTGTGGATATGCTGAGCGCGCTTGAATAAGCCCGCCATTTTATTAATTTCTTGCTTGGTTCAGATATATTTTTTTATTTCTTCGCACAATGCATAGTAAAATGTTGTATGATACACGTATGAAAGATGATTTCCGACTCGTCCCTCGACTCGACGGCGGTACCTACCGCACTTGTAGCATAAATAACTATTGTGGGAAATTATACAGGAAAATGCGTGCGTTGTTATCAGTGCCGTAACTAGGACATGCAGGTTCGTACATTTTCAATTTTGGAATTAGTAACTGAGAATATATTGTGAAATCAGTTTTAAACAGGTAATTAAAAAAAATATATTGAGAACTCAGTTTAGAAACCGAGGAGCCAAATATAATGGGCAATCAGAATAATACTTTAACTTAATTGAAAATGTAAAAATGTGTAGTGTGAAAAGGCCAACATAAAAAAAGCATATTTATTTTTATATTCAAACAAAGTAGCTTCTGCCACTACTACAAATACTCCACTCCGAGACACCTTCGACGATACCATCCAGCATCGACTGGCAAGAGTTGTTCATTTATTTGTTGGGGTTTACAGATAGTGGCCTCATGAATCTTACGCGCTATGTTTACATAACCTGGCGACGAGCAGAGAGCCACCTAGCTCGTTAGTGAAAGCTGGAGATGCGCAAGTTCTGTTTTTTAACCCTGGAATTTGGGGTTCGAAGAGCATTTTGAGCACCTTGATAGGCCAGTACTCGTGATTTGTATCGATAGCAGCCTAATCTTGGAGAACTTATATAGATGTAATGCGGTCGATGATACTTTATGGAGCACCTATTTGTTCTAACAGACTGTCAGGTGTCCGACGCTGAAGGAATAAAGTCAACAGCCTGCAGCGGCAAATGGCTATTCGAATCTCACGTGGCTGGCAGAAAATAGCAATAGCGCATCTCTCACAGGGGCAAATTTGCCAACACTGTTGACGTGACCTGGATTCAGCACAGCAGCATCTGAGCGGCATGTCTTGGTCACCAGGATTGGGCAAGACCTGGCTCTGCCACTATCTGTGAGTGCTATGCTGTGGAGTCAGAAAACTGAAGAGAAATGGCCTCCTTCTATGACACCGTGATGTTTCAGAAGTAGGTCGCCGAGTGGGATCGTAATTTTCGTTTTGGAGAAGAAGGCATCATAGAGGCAACCGCCTCGACGTCTTAATACTGCTCAGGGGAGACTCCTATATCCTCCCCAGACATGTGCCCTACCAGGCGTTGCACTGGTGGTCATTCCGGAGGTAACGGGCCCTTCTGTGTACTGATGGTGATTACTGGGTTGGTTTTAGTGAGGTAAAAGCCCAGGTTTTCTCTCAATATAAAAAAGTCATTAGAGTCCATAAGTGACCTTCTATTGAAAACGTGGCGATAGCGATTGGAAAAATGATAATAATGTATAGGAAAGTCAAACGCTATATAATATCACGTAATCAATCCTTTACATTCTGGCATTACGACCATCGCCAACGCTGACACTTTGAGCATCTTGTCTAGGTTTTCCCCTCGCTTGGCACCATTCTTATAGAGCGCCATTTCCACGTGAAAAAAAAAGTAAATCTATGGGATTGCCGGATGCCTTTTGATATAAAATCAGCGAGTGTAGCACAGTGACCGCCTTTCCTGAGATTACTCCGTGGACGGACAGCGTCCCAACTCTGAGCGCCCGAAACCGCGGGGCCCACCTGTTTTAAGTGGTACAGGTGGGAATTCAGCGTGTTAGGCGCCGAGGCGGTTGCCTCCACGATGCCTCCTTCTCCAAGTGGGATCGGCCCTCTCACGTTCCCACTCGGTGTCCTCCTTCTGGAACATCACGTTCTCATAAAAGGAGGCCATTTCCCTCACTAGTACTGGCAGAAACAGGTCTCACACGGTCCTGGCAACCAAGACCCGCCGCTGAGAGGCCCACACAGGGTACTCCTCAAGAATGTGCTGTGCAGAATCCAGGTCACCTCTACAGTGGTGGCAATTTGCTGTGGCCTCTCGCCCAATCCTATTCAGATACTTATCTTAGTACCCGTGCCCGGTTAGTTCACGTTAGTTCCACGTGCGATTCGAATTACCATTTTCCACTGCAGGTAGATTTAAATCCTGCAGTTTCGGACACCTGACACTCAGTTTGACAAAACAGGCGCTCCATAAATTACCCCATTAATTTCCATCGATCGCACTACATCCGCGTAGAGGCAGCGGGCTTTTGCCCGAGCTCCTCCAAAAATGGGCACTAATCTATACAAAACACCCACTGGACTACCAACGTGGGGGACCAGGCGCTCGAAATGTTCTTCGAAGCCCCACCGTCCATAGTTAGGCCAAGATACTGGACTTGCGCTTCTCCTACTGTCACTCACGAGCTGGGTGACTCTCTGCTCCTCGGCAGTTTATATATCTACAGCGCCTCCATTTATGAGCCGCTATCTGTAAACCCGGCTCGCGTAACCACGCCGCCGCCGCATAAACGGTTCTTGCCACTCCGAGCTCGGAATAGCTAGATGGAATCCCCCTCAGCAGTGGTGGCGGCGATTTAGTGTATTTTTTGAAATTGAGATTAAATTTATGTGAAAAAAATATTGCCCTTACACGGTACCTATCCATATCCAAACTACCAATTTTACATTTTCAGATAAGTTAAAGTATTATTCTGATTTCCCATTATATTTGGCTACCCATAGTTTCGAAATTTCGAAACTGAGGGGCCCAATTTCGTAAGCTAATTTTGAAATTGAAAGTGGTCGAAACTGCATGCCCTATAAGTCTGCGCCCTGTGCCTGGGCACCGCTGGCACCCTTCTACTTACGGCACTGTTTGTTATGATATAATCCGTGAATATCATGAACCTATCCTGATATTACAATAAGAGGAAAACAAACACTTTATAATAGACTTACCTATTAAATAAAAGCGAATCTTGTTTTAAAGGGCAAGTTCATAATTATAAATGCGATAACTTGCATATAAAATACCCTGGTATTTCCTAATGATTGGATGTAAAAACTGTTTCAAGACGGACGATGGGTCGTTGGGACCAAATAAAAAACTTAAGATCTAAAAAAACTTAAAAGCCATTAACACTTATGTCTCAACTCTTGAGGCTTAAGATAAATGATGGATCTGATATACAAATTGGAAATACTTCTTGCAACTTATAAGGATAATGGTAGACAGTGGACATGGTAGACAACAGAACAAAAATTCTGTCTGTAGATACAGAATCGTATTGTTTATTGAAAATAAAATCTTTTTTTTATTTACGATGCGATCAGGGTCAATAAAACTCCGCATTTGTAATGAGTGACAAAATCTTTTATTTTCAAAAAGCGTATTGATGAAGCTAATATTCGACACAATGTTAGATATATTTTTACTAAGGTACTTTTGTTAAGAGAAACAACAACTTATTCGAAACTATCATTGACAGGCCAAATGGCCGAACACGGTATGAAATGAAATGAAATATATTTATTTTCCAAAAGGATTAGCCTAGATTACATCAGTGTTTACATTACAAAAATGAACATGGCTATTACACATAATATGATCGCTGTCCTTCAAACTAGGAAGATCCTGTATCTTGGAAGAACAGTTTTCTCTAAAACTTAAATGGATTTTTTATTTTTTTATATGTATTCATAAATTGAGCACTATTATTGTTGTATTCATTTTTTTTTTAATTAGTAATTTTTAGATAATTGTGTGAAGTGTTGGTGTAAATGTGTGTAAATGTGTGAGGTTTGTCCTAAGTGTGTTTTGTATAAATAAAAACTAATTCGATTTGATGATTGTGAAAATTGACAAATAAAAGTTGCTTAACTTTTATTTGTCAATTTTCACAATCATAAGGTATAAGTTTAATATTATTATTTGATAAATCAAATATAATAATTATAATATCACAATAATAGTAATTAACAAAATTTATATATATAAGTAACTTAATTTAATCTCAATAAATTTAATAACTAATTTCTATAATTTAATTTCATTATATAGGTATAAAGATAGACTTCGGCTGCCACTAATAAAACTGAAATTATTTAAGTAAGAAAAATGTACACTGCATGTCGATTGTTATTAACAATCATTTACCAAATAGTTTTCGAGACTTACCGCTGACTATTTAAAATATATTATACCATTAAGGACTTTTCAGAAGACAAGTCAATAGAATCTATAATTTGTAAGTTAGATTCATTGATATCGCTGATTGTGAATACATTTGCACGCCATATTATGGCAAGGTATGCTGAATCAAATTTATTGTAACAGCTTATGTACTATACAAATGCCTAGCAAATAAATATTATTGATTTGATTTACCAGGTCATAGGTCGACCTAGTGGGAGGCGTTCCAACGCAACGGCTTTCGGTTCGCGGTCGCCATTTCAGAACTTTTTGGCTGCATTGACCATCCATGCAATGCGCCCTGCCCACTGCCACTTATGTTTCGCAATTCATCAGGCTATGTCGGTATTATCCCAGCTGTCAGGCTATTATCCCAGTTTGATTCGGGTCAGCAGGGGTCAGCCCTCTTAGTACCCAAAAAATCGAAGCCATGTGACATCCACCAACCCTTACTGGGCCCGCGTGGTGAATTAAGGCTCATACCCTCTCACAGAGAGGAGGCCTGTGGCCCAGCAGTGGGCACATTAAAAAAGGTTGATGATGATGATGAGTTGCAGGCTATTGTCATTAAAACTTTGAAATGTTCATCGGTAAGTCTACTCCGACATTATTTTTTCCATCACGGCTACTGATGTTGTCGCGCTCAGCGCTCTTCCGTCGTCGAATATACGGCAGTAAAGACAAAGCAAATAAATGGTTAGATCACGTACTCAAGCAACACAAGTAATAGTAGATTATGCACCAAGGGGATAAAGCAGTGTCTTACTTCACGGGTGGTATATTGAATCCTGAGCGTAACGTTAACTCCTGAGTGAGTTATGTAGAGCCCTGAGTGAAGCGAGGAGTGCAAGCTGCCCAAGACGAAGACAGGATTTATCCCAGTGGAGCATACTCTACTTTTCACACATTTTGTGAGACAATAAAAAGCTGTTGTACGAGTATGTATTGATTTGAATATTGTGTTTGATGCTTATTGTAGATCTGAGCATTGAATAAATGATGGTGCATTCTGCTTGACTTTCGAGTTAATGCTAAATGTTGCAAATAAACTAAAAGAACGTATTTTGACACGATCTTGACTCCTAATTTTGTTGTTCTCCATTGAACAAAAACTTCACAGGCGTTTCCGTATCTGTGTTTTGATTTTTCTGGTAATATAATTATTATTAAAAAAAAAATAAGCGCCACGTTTTGGTAAACTCTGGAGTGAAATCACTATTGATCGACATTTTTTCTGTCAACACGAATATTACAATCTAGACACGCGGCAGCGGTTCAAGCCAAGTTCAAGCAAAAAAGAAACTGGCGACGCAGCATTTGTGTGTAATATTACACGAACCATTTGGAGCCACTTTTGTCATCTGAATAACTCAAAATCTATTTAACATAAACACATGAAATTTGGTTTATGTATTAAAATCGCTAAAATGAACTATAAACCAAAATTTCATAAATATAGCTCTCACGGTTATTTAGATATTAACGTCCAAAACTCGCCATTTTTATCACTCACTGACCTATAGATCAAAATTCTAACCCAGTTCCAGATGATCTAGAAAGTTCAAATTTGGCATCCAGTTAGGTAATTGGGTGAATACACAGGAATAAATCTGAAACTAGTAATTTTTTACCATTTTATTATCATTTTTCAATAAATTGATTCTTTTAGGAACACTTACTTTTACTGGTTCGACCACCCACCGGGCAAAGACGTACCGCCAAACGGCCTAGCCGTGTTCCGGTACGATGCTCGGTGTAGCCACTAGAGGAGTTGGGTCGAGATAGCTGTTCCACTGCAGGCTGACCAGCATGATTCGCGCTATTATGGACGTATCGGGAGACTGTTCGCGGAGGGTAGCGGGATCCGAGGCACGGTGCGCCGCTGGCCGCAGGTAGTTGGGGGCCCAAGTAGTGTGCCAGCCACACACGAAAGACTGCCCCGCCAACTATCTAGAAATCCCGGAATGCGCCATCGTGCTGGTTGGCAACCAGAAGACAGTGCCCGATGGATATTGCCGGGGGGGCTCGGGCGTCCCCGCGGTCTCCAGGCCAGTCCCCTAATGATGGCGTCCTGTCGGCGCGTGTCTGTGGGTTACCAGCGTGGAACCTCATCTCACTTCATTCTCCTCTCCAGCCTTCTTTACTCTCAATCATGGCAAGGAAAACAAGGAAAGAAGCTGTACAGCGGCAGCACTCACTGTCACATAAGGTGCACCTCTGTAATATCAGAGATCTACACTCAAACCTTGATGCAGTCCACCATCATCTAGAGACTGATAAACCAGCGCTTTTGTTCCTTTCGGCGACGCAGATCGGATGTCCTTCAGACGTGGCGTATCTTTCTTTCGCGGGTGGATGCATGTACGCCCGTGACGACATCTGTTATCGGCGTCTCCGAAACCTTGAAGACTCTCGATTTTCAGCGCACCGCGCCTGTGTCCTGGGGGACACAGGTATAGATAAGATTATCTATACCTGATCCTGGTTCGTGTCTACCGGTCGCACAGCGGCGATCAGGACACAACCGGGATTACACAATACCTAAGTGAGGCGGCTGATGAGCCTCAGCAACGGTACCCTGCCGCCCAACTAGTGATACTGGGGGACTTTAATGCCCACCACCAGGAGTGGCTCTTCCCGTTTTAGTCCATGCTGGGCGAGAGACGCGAAAGCTTGCGCTAGCATTAAATCTCACTCAGCTGGTCCAGTGGGCAACGAGGGTGCTGGATGTTGATTCGCATACGGCTAATTGCTTGGACCTTCTGCTGACAACAGTTCCAGACCGTTACTCGGTTTCGGTATCCCCACGTTTGGGTACTTCCGACCACTGTCTGGTGAAGTCTGTATCCGTCTACTCTTCGCCGGGCTTGGGCTGGGCAAGAGGCACCCGGCGGGTATGGCGGTACAAGTCAGCAGATGGGATGGGATGAGATCTTTCTTCGCATCCTATCCTTGGCAGCCTACTTGCTTTTCTTCGGCTGATCCTACGTCGTGCGCGGACGGAGTGACGGACGTGTTGCGTCAGGGAATGGAGTACTACATTACGTTCTCTGACGTATCAATGTCTAGCGAAGACCGACCTTGGTTTGGCGCCGAGTGTTCTTAAAAAATCTAGTTTGTTGTATGGGAGCCCCACTTTAATATTTATTTTATTCTGATTTTAGTATTTTTTGTTATAGCGGCAACAGAAATACATCATCTGTGAAAATTTCAACTGTCTAGCTATCATGGTTCATGAGGTACAGCCTACTGGTGACAGACAGACAGACAGACGGACTACGGAGTCTTAGTAATAGGGTCCCAATTTTACCCTTTGGGTACGGAACCCTAATAACGAGTGGAATACCACTCTTAATTCTAGAACAAGTCATGACCAAGATTCAGATATTAAGTAATGTACTTATATGTTAATTAACAGGGAACAATTCCCTATTTGCTTAGCATACGCTTTTACTATCCACAAATCAAAGGTCTTAGCCTTGACAGTGCTCTTCTCGACACAGGCTCCTCTATATTTAGTAAAGGGCAGACTTACGTTGGACTCTCCAGAGTTAAAATCTTAGATGGAGCACATCTTATCAATTTAGATAAAGTCAAATCAAGGCACAAGAGAGCTCTATTGTAGAGTACAACCGCCTGCGCACGTTATACCGCCCCGACTTGACCAAATTAAGGATAAACAGAAACCGCGTAAAAATAGATCGGGGTACTGAATGGGCAATTCACTCGAACATTTCAAAGGTATAAGGAAAATATAGAAAACAACACAAAAAAGGAAAATACAGTAGATTAACAAAAACCATTTGGTATTAATTTTATTATGATTAAGTACCTACTAATAATTTCTGTACAAAAAGTAATGATATCCCATCAAAAACATGAATGTGAAAAAGGGAGCCAAGTTCAATACTAAGAATATGCGCGGTTACTGATAACGCCGACAAAAGAATTGAGATCTATATGGGTACCAAATACTGTATCCTGAAATTTATTTACAAGAACATAAAACATTCTAAAATAAATTTAAAAACACAATTTCATCCGGCTCCATCTTTCCGAGGTGTAACCGTGCCGATAACGGACCATCTTGAACTGCTTGGTGTAACGTTGACATCGACACTCAATTTTGGCCCATACAATGAAGCAAAGGCTCAACTGGCTACCAAAAAGTTGGGGATCCTTGCGAAGGTGAGACG
The DNA here is from genome assembly GCA_948252205.1 of Orthosia incerta. NCBI lineage: Eukaryota > Metazoa > Arthropoda > Insecta > Lepidoptera > Noctuidae > Orthosia > Orthosia incerta. The sequence continues at coordinate 31,044,459 of OX411755.1, read as the reverse complement.
GTACTTCACGCCAGAACAGCTGCTTAAGTTGTATCAAGCGCCAGTTCGATCTTGCATGGAGTACTGATCTCTGGGACGGATCTGCCAAATATCAGCTTGATGCACTAGAATCGAAAATCGGGCCAAGAGGTTCATTGGCAATGAAGCACTGGTTGAGTGAAAGCTCCAGAGCCTTGAACATCGTCACCGAGTTGCCAGCTTGTCGGTCTTTGATCGGTTACATTTCGGGGAATGTGCGATGGAATTGCATTATCTAATTCCGCCAAGCCATTCATCATCGGACTACAAGACGTACATGCGCGCCATCGGTACATGGTGGACATCCCACCCATACGCACTAAACGTTTTGGAAATACTTTCACAATGCGTACAGCTAAGGAGTTGAATTCCTTGCCGGAGTCTGTTTTTCCCGATAGCTACAATCTAGGGGTCTTTAAGTCAAGAGTGAATAGGTTACTTCTAGGCAAGCGTGCTACACCTTCGACCACATCATCGCTTACCATCAGGTGAGATAGTGGTCAAGCGCAAGCATATATACGATAAAAAAAAATCTGCTTATGCCAGTTCTATTTTCGAACAAACCTCTTTACAATGCCATATGTTCTTTTTTTTTACTTAAAGTAAGACACAAATTTGACCTTCCAAATTCAAATCACTTTACTCCCTTGGGAGTTTCATACAACTTTACCTCTCTTGAGAGGTAATGCTTTAATTTACTTTGAGATTGCATGTTAAGTAATAAAGATAAAGATATATTTATTGCATAACTGTGTACGTTAAGTTCTTATTAATAAACATTATTTTTTTTTAAGTTTCAACAGTCTAAAATAGGACGGCGATCCGGATCAGGACCGCGGTCCGTCATTTAGTTACCCGTGTTCTAGATCAACGAAAGCGTCGCAATAGCGATTGGTAAAATTAAAAAAAAATTGGGTTTCCAAGTGCGTTCAAATGTCACGTGATCGATCCCTTACATTTTGGCATTTCAACCATCGCCATCGCTGATAGAATGTAATATTGTCTAGCTAGAGCCATAAATCTGTGCAAAGTTTTGTTTTCTTCATAAAGTAATGACATCAAAGCTAAATACTGACCTTCTATCGAGAATCTCCCTTGAGTACCTCGGTCCAATACCTACAAATTATTCGGACAACCTTCGCGCAAAACGCAAAGGGCTACCAAGTTGTACAACGCTATATGCCGCAAAGCTGACGTAGATATAAATCACGACACTCTTAACTCTTTTAAAAGGAAATTGTATAAGCATTTTCAAACGGGGGACCTTTGATTTGTCATTCTAAATCATAATTAATGTATAACTTGTAACAACACAATATTTAATTCAGTATACACTTTATATTTCATTTTAATAGCGATTCTAATTTCTTATGATTGAATCAGGGACATTTTATTTTATGCATAATTTCTGTTTTAATTTTATCTCAACCCTATTATATATTTGTCTTTTTTTTATTTTGACATGTATAATGCGTCTGGTTTTTGATGTGTATAATGCGTTTAGTTTTAAGTGTTGACATATTTAATTCGACTAGTTATAAGTGTTGACATGTTCAATTTGACTGATTGTATAATTTTGTCAGGTTCAATTTGACTAATTCTAAGTGTATGATAATAATTTAAGTTCTGGTATGTTTAATTTGAGTGTTGTTTAAGTGTTGACATATTTAGTTGGTCTGCTTTTAGATTTTGACATGTTTAATTAGCCTAATTCTAAATGTTGTTATTCAATATCAATATATTGACAGTTATTATTATTATTATTGGAATTCTAGTTAGTACAAAATTTTATTGTATCGTGTTTTTATATATATCACATGACAATTATTTCTTATTATTTATCTTTATATTCTAAATATGTTATCTAGAGCTGTGTATACTCGGCAATGTGTCAGCTGTGGTTGCCTCGTAGAATTTATGAAATTTTACGAGGACAAAGCTTGAGAACGTTAAGTGTTTTCATAGCACTCATTAAAACTTCAAATGTTGGTAAAACATTCTAATCTGTACCATTGTTTGCGCCACCTTTAGGACGTACGAGTAGAAACATTAGTGATTTGCTTAGGTACTTGTGCGTGCACTGATTAAGGCACTTAAACATATAAAAAAGATCTAGTGGACATGATTTATGCCGTTCTAATACCAACAACTAATAGTATTTGTTTAAAATCATATTTTTTTTCTATTCCGAACGGATACCATTGTTTAAACTAATACCAAAACAATTTCAAAGATATAAGGTACAGTCAATAAAAATACTTTTCAACACACTTGCTCATAAAGTGGCTCTAATTTCACCGCAATTAGGCACATAATGATGCCTGTTATCAAACTGTGACTTTTTCATTACTATTATTCACAAAGTGAGTTATACAGTTTTTTTTTTTTTTTTTTTGTTCCTTACGGAACAGGCTAAGGTCTGAGACCATGCTGCCTAGTCATCAGTATTTTTCTTGAATTGATTAGTAACATTAGAATGCGGATGTAACATATTCTAATGTTTTTTGGAGTATTTGGAAGCAAATTGTATCAAGTCAGCCTTCCCAGTAAGCTTTGCGGAGGTAGTCAATATTACAATAAAATTCTCCGCTTCACTATCCCGAGATCGCTTCTGTCAATGATTTCACATATTGTCCAGTTGCGTAGACAGTTGAGACACAAAACTACACCACTTTTATATCACAATATCCACTAGGAATCAATTTGCAAAAAATATTAACAGCCGCTGAAGTTCACTCGAAAAAATCCCGCCAAAAACGTTCAGATTTTTTTAAATTTATTGGTTGAGTTGCTTTGTTCTTAAAAAAGTTTCGAAACAAAAAAGGTCGTGCTCAATAGTACAAATAAATTAATGTACCTATTGCTTGCTCATTTCATGCAACTTCGTTTTAATTTCAACTTGTACGTGCTTAATAAATAAAACTTTCACTCAAATATAAATTTTATTTGCTCTGTAATTAAGAAAAATTTAAATTTCCTATTTTGTACATGGTTAAAACTCTATCCACGATAAGCCAAAATAAAAAGAAATTGGGAGTTTTTGGCGGGATTTTTTCGAGTGAACTTCAGCGGCTGTTAATATTTTTTGCAAATTGATTCGTAGTGGATATTGTGATATAAAAGTGGTGTAGTTTTGTGTCTCAACTGTCTACGCAACTGGACAATATGTGAAATCATTGACAGAAGCGATCTCGGGATAGTGAAGCGGAGAATTTTATTGTAGTATTGACTACCTCCGCAAAGCTTACTGGGAAGGCTGACTCGATACAATTTGCTTCCAAATACTCCAAAAAACATTAGAATATGTTACATCCGCATTCTAATGTTACTAATGAATTCAAGAAAAATACTGATGACTAGGCAGCATGGTCTCAGACCTTAGCCTGTTCCGTAAGTGTAACGGACGCATGGCTTTGTACGTTGCGTGGTGATTTTTTAGCATAAGGGCTTCCCACGTAGACCTATAACGGTGTTTATGGCGAACATGTGTTTGGGTCTTTTTAACGAATCTTTGAATGAAGCAATAACCCTGACCGTTGTCGGCATTTTGTAAAAATAAAGAAACAATCCATGTTTAATGGCTCCGTAACGGTGAACGCCTTGTTTGTCAAAGGTTTACCGCTTTGAAAAATAAATAACTATAAATGCTTATTGTCTGCAGACCCGTACGCCGCCTTAATAAAACATTGAATGGACTATTGCTGTTATCCCAAAACACATTACCGGGGTCTGCGTGAGAAAATATGATATCCCGTTAGTTAGTGTAAATTTCTCTTTTCGTGGTACTAAAAATAACACGTGAATGTTAAAATATAATTGATGTAGGTTCCATGTGAGTTTTAAAGTATGAGTACAAAACATATGAGAACTACTGTAATACGTACATAAAAACTAGAGAAAAAGTAGATAATTAGGTAAGATTATGCATGTTTTGATAGCTCATAAGTAGGGAGGAATCTAGGTTAGATAAGATTTTTGTGTTGACCTTTTTACAGCTTTATATGTTTCCTAGGTAGAATTAAGTATGTAGATTAAGGAAATGTATAATTTGTGTAGATTTAAGTAAAGATAATATTGATGATTACGGCATTTCTATGACGCCATACCCGAGCGCCATTGAGAGAGAGGGGCGCCATTGTTCGCGCCTAGCGGTTCTTGTATAAATAACGGACCGTTTGGAGGCTGAGGCACAGTCGGACACAGTCAGTCTTCAGCTCTACAATTGTAACAACATACAGTTGTAATAACAATACGGAATAAAATTGAAGATACGAATCACGACAGTATTTTCATTCTTCCAACGAACAACCAAATACAGTCCACTTCAGTCTGGTCCTACGAGCTCGGATAAAGAACCAAGAACCAGCGGCAACCAGGCCCACTACAGTCTGGTCCATCAAGCAGCGGATACAAGAACGAAGAACCCGCTGCAACCAGAACCACTGAGCTGCAGACGAAGTACGAAGATCTGCGGCAAGAGCGAAGAAAGGAACCCGGCTGTCACCGAGCCGCAGACGAAGTAAGAAGATCTGCGGTAAGAACAAAGCTGTACGGAACAGGACCGGTTTCGAACCTAACCGGTCTTGAACCTGACCGGCTTCAACACAACTGAACCCGACCGGCTTACCGAACCGAGCCGACCGGTTTCACCTGAAGTACCGAACCGAAGAGGTACTAACCCGCCTTGCCAAACTGAACGTGCGGCTATACTCAAAATGGTGTTCACAAGGAGCCAGGGAGACGCAACCGAGATAGAAGAACAGCTACGCATCCAAGAACAGGAAGCGCGACGCGTCCAAGAAGAGGAGGAGCGCCGCCAGGAAGCAGAGCTGATCGAACGGGAGCGAAGAAGAAGACTCTCACCGGACCCACCAGCATCACCATTTCCGAGAATGGCACACAACAGCGCAGCGGGGCCTTCCAGTGCACAGACGACAAACACCGCGATCCGACAGCGAATGACGTCACCGACCAGGACAATGAGGTCGCAACGGTCGACGACAAGCGTCACAACAAGGCTACGGATAGCGGAATTGGAGGCTGCAGAGAAGCTAGCAGCCATCCGGACCCAGCAACTGGCACTGGAAGAAGAGCTAGTCAAGAAGAGACTAGCAGTGGAGGTGTCAGCGATCAATGATGAAGAAAGCGTACAAGAGGAACAAGAGCCCTCTCGTCCACGCGAAGAGCCTCATCAAATGGTGGATGAATGGCTGAGGACGAACCCCCTCAACTCACGGGGGGAGGAGGGACCAAGAGAATCCAAACAGATACGCTTCGTGTCTAGAACGAGATCGCCGACCCCCATAAGAGCAAAGGACAGCATTGAGCACTTGGCAGCAACACTAGAAAAAATGGCCCGACCTAGGCCTAGGCACACGGAGCTACCTACATTCTCCGGAGCGGCCAACGAGTGGCTGCCATTCAAGGCGGCTGTACGAGATTCGACAGATATGTACCAGGTTACAGCAGCCGAGAACGTACAAAGGCTGAGAAGCTGCCTCAAAGGAGAAGCAAGAGACGCCGTGGCCGCCCTTCTACATACGGCCACTGATCCAGGCGTCATTATGAAGACTCTTGAGCAGTGCTTCGGTCGACCGGAAGTCATCATCGACCGGGCACTGGATGACCTCAAGAAGCTTCCAAAACCTGGTACATCGGCCACAGAACTCAACAGTTTCGCTGTCAAGCTACAGAACATAATTTGCGTACTGCAAACAATCGATCGAAGAGGTTACTTGTTCAACCCTTTTATGACCCGGGAAGTACTGGACAAGCTCAGCCCGCATCTCCGATCCCGCTGGTGTGACTACGCCTACGATCAAGAAGGGACAACGGATCCGGAAATCGTCGTGCTGTCACGGTTTCTAATGCGAGAGGCGGACCGAGCGTTACGATATACGTACGCTCCGTCTACAAGCGCCGCCGCACCGAGAAAGGAAACTCGACCCATCGTGACACTCAAGAAGAAGGCGAGCGTGTTCACTACGACCGAGGGAAGGGAAGAAGAAAAGGACAAGTGCCCTAAGTGCGAGCAAGCCCACCTGTTGACGCGGTGTCCGCAGTACAAGGCGCTAACAGTAGAGCAGCGATGGAGCTTTCTTAAATCTAATAAGATTTGCTTCAAATGCGCCCAGAAGCAACACAGGCGCATAAGTTGCAAGGCGCAGCTGTGCGGCGTGGATCAATGTCGCCGCCCGCATCACGCGACGCTCCATCAAGCGGTACGCGAAGCGCAGACGGAAGACATGGGGAAGGGTGAACCACGGAAGGAGGAAGCGGTCCTGTCTGTGGCTACCCAACCCGCTACCGGGCCACGGGCAGTCTTGCTCAAGATGTGCCCTGTCATCGTGTCCGGACCACGGGGGGAGGTCAAGACCTACGCACTCCTAGACGAAGGGGCCACGATCACCCTAGTGGACGAAGCACTGGCGGCGAGCGTCGGGGCAGAAGGGCCATCACGGCCGCTCCACCTGAGCGGGGTCAACATGTCGCAGCGAGATATGGGCAGCCAAGAAGTGAATATCAACGTGAAGGGACTGAAGAGTGACGAAAGCTACAGGGTCAGAGCGAGGACCATGAAGGATCTCCGGCTTCACCAACAGTCCATTCCCGACACGCTGCTGGATTACGAGCACCTGAGGGACCTGACCCCAGAAGAGGTGTGCTACGAACTGGCGCGCCCCGGGCTTCTAGTGGGTACAGACCACTGGGAGTGCATCGTGTCCCGCGAGCTCCGAATCGGCGGCCCTAACCAACCGGCAGCATCAAGAACGCAACTCGGATGGGTGGTGCACGGAACCGCACCACGCAAGACCATCATCAAAGAAGGGAACGTGCTGCATGTATACGAGCCCAACCGAACTACGGGTGCATGCAGCCAGGAACTCCACGACTTAGTCGAAGCCCACTTCAGGATCGACGCGCTCGGCATACAAGGAAGGCCGAGAGTCAAGGCGAGCGATCAACGGGCCATCGACATAGTCGGAAGGACAATCAGGAAGATTGACACCGGGTACGAGGTTGGGCTGCCATGGCGACGAGACGAGGTCACTATGCCGCCTAGCTACAATCAAGCGTTCCGCCGGCTGAAGAAGATCGAGCAGAAGATGGACGCCAACCCACAGTTCGCGGCTGAGTATTCCAAGCAGGTTAACAACCTATTGGACAAAGGGTACGCGACGCCATGCGACGGGTCGGAGCGAGCGAGTGCCATCTGTTGGTATCTGCCACATTTCGCCGTGCAGAACCCGAACAAGCCCGGCAAACATAGGCTAGTGTTCGACGCAGCAGCGAAGAGCAACGGCGTCTGCCTAAACGACGAACTGTTGGAGGGACCCGACCTACTGCTGTCGCTGCCAGGAATCCTATTTAGGTTCCGAGAGAAGGTGGTAGCGGTTACAGCAGACGTGCAGGAGATGTTCCTGAGAATCAGGATAAGGCCGGAGGACCAACCAGCGCAACAGTTCCTGTGGAGAGGTGACGACCGACAAGAGCCACCGAGGAAATACAAGATGACCAGTATGCTATTCGGCGCCGCGAGCTCCCCGTACATGGCCCATTACGTTCGCAACCACAACGCAGACGTACATGGGCAGGAGTACCCGCGGGCGCTGGAGGCCATCAAAGGAAGTCACTATATGGACGATTTGGTGGCCAGCTATGAAGACGCTGAAGAAGCACGGAAAGCAGTAGAGGAAACGAGAGCAGTGCACGCGCACGCAGGGTTCACGCTGCGAGGTTGGAGCTCCAGCAACAAGACGGTGCTACGCGACGTGCCCACCGAGCTGCACGCCACCTCTCCTACACAATTGGGGGGTGAGCAGCCTGAGAGCAAGATTCTGGGGCTGCATTGGGACGCGGAGCGCGATGAGCTGGGGTTCAACACATCTATGAACCGAGTCCCGGCTGAAGTACGAGCGAGAACGCGCGCCCCGACTAAGCGTGAAGCCCTCAGCGCCGTGATGTCCATATACGACCCGCTTGGGTTGCTGAGCCACTACACAATACGATCGAAGATCATACTGCAGAGCTTGTGGCGCCTTCAGACGACATGGGACGAGCAAATCCCCGAGGAAGAGAACGAGCTCTTCGCCTCCTGGCTCGCTCGCCTGACTGAACTCGCTCAGCTGCGACTACCGCGCTGTTACGTGACGCAAAAGTATGAACGCGTCGACTTACACATACTGTGCGACGCCAGCGAGCAAGCCTACGCAGCTGTGGCCTATTGGCGAATAAGAAACGTCGATGGGAGCCTGAACGTCGTGTTGGTGGCCGCTAAAGCTAAGGTGGCGCCTCGTCGGGCGCAAACTATACCGCGCCTGGAGCTACAAGCCGCAGTGATTGGAGCAAGACTCGCTGAGACGATAAGAAGGGAGCACCGAGTCATCATCGGCCAGACGACCTACTGGACCGATTCATCTACCGTGGTGCACTGGATCCATCACGACGTGCGACGCTACACGCCATTCGTTGCGCATCGGCTGGGAGAGATCGCAGAGTTGACCCAGAAAGAAGAGTGGCGTTGGCTGCCTACTGCAAGCAACGTAGCGGACGACGCCACTCGGCTCATCGACACGCCCATCTGCGCCACGGATAGATGGTTTCAAGGACCGGACTTCTTGCTCCTGCCAGAAGAGCAGTGGCCCACGACGTCGACGGATGACAAGGAGGACGAGGAGGTCCTTCACACGAGAGAAGAAACGGAGCGAGATAGCTGGCTACCGAACCCGGCCCGCTTCTCAAAGTATGAGGTATTGGTGAGAGCCGTCGCTCGAGCGATCGCTTTCACTGATATCTGCAGACGAAGAGCAACAAGGATGGAGTATCATCATATCCAGCGCGCCGAGGCTGAACTAATCAAACAAGCACAAGAGGACAGCTTCGGGGAAGATATGAAGAAGATCCAGTCTGCTCGCCCGCTCACGAGGGCGAGTCGATTGTACAGGCTGGATCCAGTGCTGGAAAACGGCGTCCTAAGAGTGAGGGGCCGGATCGAGGCCTCTCCCGCCCCGACCGAGATGAAGCGGCCTATTATACTCGACGGCCGTCATCAGCTGACTAAGCTCCTCGTGCTGCGGGAGCACTGCGCTGCAGGCCACGCCAATAGGGAGCGTGTGACGAACGACCTGCGACAGCGGTACTGGGTCATTCACTTGCGACCCACGGTACGCGCTGTCGAGAGGAGCTGCGCCTTCTGCAAAACGAGGCGGGCGAGGCCGCAAACCCCAGCTACAGGAGACCTGCCACACGCCCGCCTTGACCCTTTTCACCGCCCGTTCACCAACTGTGGGGTGGACTATTTTGGGCCAATAATGGTCAAGGTAGGACGCCGCCGAGAGAAGAGGTGGGGCGCACTCTTTACGTGCCTCACCTCCCGCGCCGTGCACATCGAGCTTGTCGCTTCACTCTCCACCGACTCAGCAATCATGGCGCTGAGACGAATGGCCGCGCGCAGAGGCTGGCCGAGAGTGATGTACTCCGACAACGCGACTAACTTTCGCGGGGCCGACCAGGAGCTACGCCACGCCTACGCCGAGTGGATGCTTGCCCTGCGAGATGAGGGGCTACTGCATCGCTTGGAGTGGCGCTTCATCCCTCCCGGCGCGCCCAACCAAGGTGGCGCGTGGGAACGTATGGTGCGCTCCGTGAAGACGGCGCTCAGCGTGACCCTGCGAGAGAAGGCGCCGGCGGAAGAAGTACTGAGGACTCTGCTCACTGAGGCTGAGTTCTCGATCAATGCGCGACCGCTGACACACGTCAGTGTGGATCCCAGCGACCCCGAGGCCCTAACCCCCAACCACTTCTTGTTGGGGTCGTCTAAGGGGCTGCCGACGACAGGACCCTGCGAAGAGGACGACCGGAGGACATGGCGAGCTAGTCAGGCGCTCGCTGACCACTTCTGGCGACGATGGCTACGCGAGTACCTGCCCACGTTGGTACCTCGCGGCGAGCCACGGAACGACGTGCGACCCATTCAAGCCGGTGACGTGGTCCTCGTGGTCGACAACACGCTGCCACGGAACACATGGCCGATGGGAATCGTCGAGCGCACGCATCGCGGACCGGATGGCGGCATCAGAGTCGTCGAGGTGCGCACCAGGACTGGCACCTTCCGACGCCCCGTGAGCAAGCTCGTCGTCGTGTCAACAAAGGAGGCTACGCGAGCTGCGCCGGGGGGAGAACTGTAACGGACGCATGGCTTTGTACGTTGCGTGGTGATTTTTTAGCATAAGGGCTTCCCACGTAGACCTATAACGGTGTTTATGGCGAACATGTGTTTGGGTCTTTTTAACGAATCTTTGAATGAAGCAATAACCCTGACCGTTGTCGGCATTTTGTAAAAATAAAGAAACAATCCATGTTTAATGGCTCCGTAACGGTGAACGCCTTGTTTGTCAAAGGTTTACCGCTTTGAAAAATAAATAACTATAAATGCTTATTGTCTGCAGACCCGTACGCCGCCTTAATAAAACATTGAATGGACTATTGCTGTTATCCCAAAACACATTACCGGGGTCTGCGTGAGAAAATATGATATCCCGTTAGTTAGTGTAAATTTCTCTTTTCGTGGTACTAAAAATAACACGTGAATGTTAAAATATAATTGATGTAGGTTCCATGTGAGTTTTAAAGTATGAGTACAAAACATATGAGAACTACTGTAATACGTACATAAAAACTAGAGAAAAAGTAGATAATTAGGTAAGATTATGCATGTTTTGATAGCTCATAAGTAGGGAGGAATCTAGGTTAGATAAGATTTTTGTGTTGACCTTTTTACAGCTTTATATGTTTCCTAGGTAGAATTAAGTATGTAGATTAAGGAAATGTATAATTTGTGTAGATTTAAGTAAAGATAATATTGATGATTACGGCATTTCTATGACGCCATACCCGAGCGCCATTGAGAGAGAGGGGCGCCATTGTTCGCGCCTAGCGGTTCTTGTATAAATAACGGACCGTTTGGAGGCTGAGGCACAGTCGGACACAGTCAGTCTTCAGCTCTACAATTGTAACAACATACAGTTGTAATAACAATACGGAATAAAATTGAAGATACGAATCACGACAGTATTTTCATTCTTCCAACGAACAACCAAATACAGTCCACTTCAGTAAGGAACAAACAAAAAAAAAATAAAAAGAAATTTCATTCTTTTAGTCTATGGCCGATCGCCATTGTAAGATGCGCGCGCATAGGAAAATTAATTAATTTTGCCCGCCATTTTGAAAAAAATTCACAACTCGTTTTTACTGTTAAAAATATTTTTTTGTATTATTTTCTTCACAAGTGTGTTGAAAAACGTCGTATGATACACGTGTGTATTGATGATTACCGTCCTCGGCTCTCTTAAGACCCTCACCTACGGCTCGGGTCTCAATGACGCCTCAGCGGTAATCACCAACATTGCACACTTGTACCATAATGTACTATTGTATGTAATTATAACACATTAAATCCAAAAAAATATGAATTTGTTACCAAACGTCTAGTTCAATAATAAAATAAGACTAATAATTAACTTTATTACAATTTTAGTTCCAGCTCGTACCTCTATAATATATTTTTTGCAAAAACATCAAATCAAGAACAATTTACTTACAATCTAAAAATTACAATATATCTCAGAAAATCAACTTTAAATTTATATTAAAATTTACCTGACATTGTTATTGTTACATAGGAACGTAATTATATACGGTTACCTATCTAATAATTAGTACGTCAGGTAAATTTTTCACAAAAACAAGTCACTTTTATTCTAAAAATCGGCCATGTGCGAGTCGGACTCGCGCACGAAGGGTTCCGTACCGTTATCGCAAAAAACGGCAAATATTTTTCTTTCTGTCTAGCTATCACGGTTCATGAGAAACAGCCTGATGACAGACGGACAGACAGACAGACGGACCGCGGAGTCTTAGTAATAGGGCCCTGTTTTTACCCTTTGGGTACGGAACCCTAAAAATGGTAAAATATCAGAAAATCAACTTTTTGTATAATCAAATCAGTCATGTCATCACGTACAAAGTCAAGCAAGTCTGTTGTCGTGACGAGATCTTTGAGTTTTTTATTTATAGCAATTAAATGTGCTAATATTCACGAATATATATAAAACACCAAGAACCATTGTTGTAAATTAAATTCGATAACTTAAAGAGTAAAATTAAAGAGTATCACAACGTTGGATCGTTTCTAAACACACTGGCCACCGTAAAAATTATGGAGTATCACAACGTTGGATCGTTTCTAAACACACTGGCCACCGTAAAAATTATGGAGTATCACAACGTTGGATCGTTGCTAAACACACTGGCCACCGAAAAAAACTGCATCTAAAATTTTAAATATCGAACTACCACGAAAAAACGTAAAAGTGTCGGTAGGGTGCTTTTCCCAGTGTAGTTTCCAGCCGCAAACGCGTGTCAAAAAAATGTTGCAATACATCTGGTGGCAATCTTTCGCACATACCTAGGTACTTGGTACTCCCCAATCTTCTTGGCCGCCCTAAAACTACGGCTACTTCGCTGCGCAGTAATAAATCTCTTAATAAAACAGCAGTGTGCCATGCCATGTGCATCGGAAAACCAACTTCAGAGCAGCCATGAAGATTGGGGATTACCTACTGCACACTATAATAACTACCGCACCGACGCGCGACAACAAGTCTCCGCTAAGATTGGGGATTACCTACTGTACACTATAATAACTGCCGCACCGACGCCGACGGCTAGTCTCCGCTAAGATTGGGGATTACCTACTGCACACTATAATAACTACCGCACCGACGCTGACGGCTAGTCTCCGCTAAGATTGGGGATTACCTACTGCACACTATAATAACTACCGCACCGACGCCGACGGCTAGTCTCCGCTAAGATTGGGGATTACCTACTGTACACTATAATAACTGCCGCACCGACGCCGACGGCTAGTCTCCGCTAAGATTGGGGATTACCTACTGCACACTATAATAACTACCGCACCGACGCCGACGGCTAGTCTCCGCTAAGATTGGGGATTACCTACTGCACACTATAATAACTACCGAACCGACGCCGACGGCAAGTCTCCGCTAAGCTTGGGGATTACCTACTGTACACTATAATAACTTCCGCACCGACGCGCGACAACAAGTCTCCGCTAAGATTGGGGATTACCTACTGTACACTATAATAACTTCCGCACCGACGCGCGACGCCGACGGCTAGTCTCCGCTAAGATTGGGGATTACCTACTGCACACTATAATAACTACCGCACCGACGCCGACGGCAAGTCTCCGCTAAGCTTGGGGATTACCTACTACTGTACACTATAATAACTTCCGCACCGACGCGCGACAACAAGTCTCCGCTAAGATTGGGGATTACCTACTGTCTACTGTACACTATAATAACTTCCGCACCGACGCGCGACGCCGACGGCTAGTCTCCGCTAAGATTGCCGCCATGGCTGTAATTCAATCAGAAGAATTAAATACATCATGATACTTTACTTTACACTATTCGATACATTATTGTTCGCATAAATCGACAAAATGTAAGGAAAAGCTGGTGATTTTTTCCTTTGTACAGTGTCTTTGTTTGAAAAAAACCCGGTTTTTTTATGTATATGTTGTGAAAAATTAACTTGCGGTTGATGGCAATAGGTTTGCCTCATATTACATCGGACTTAATGCGTATATGTTCCCCAATGTTAACGTAGTACTGGCCTTGCGCCCGCTTGGAGTTATGTTACTTAGATTAATTGAATAAATATTTAATATGGCTCAGAAAGGGTTGGATTGGTGGTACGTTAATGCACTCACTTGTAGGTATTGGATTCATAATTATTCGTTATTTTTACAAACATACAAAACATAAAAAAGGGTCCGATTGGCAAAAACAAATTGTAATACGAATGAGTGCACGAACCTCATAATTATTAAAAGTAAAACGGATCCACAGATTTCGCTTTAGTAGGTTGGTCAGTAGGTGGTCAGTAGTCACAGCGGATCTTTGTGTCTCTGAAGTAGGCACTGTTACCATTGCGCAAGAAACAGTTTGTCATCGAGTGTACTGCATACAGTAAGCGAGATTGGACGATGCTACAAACGTAAGCGAGTGAAAGAGGCAGCTATACAATGCTACCTTCTACTTCAACATTGACACAAAAATAGCTACTGCGCGGGGTCTTGCAGCCAACTTCAGTACAGTAGTCACAGTGGTCCTTTGTGTCTCAAACTTACTTTATCTTAAACTTTAGCATTTTAAAATTATCATCAATACATATAATAAATCTGTAGAAAAGTAATTTTTGTACATCGAAAATATTTCAAATAAAAATAGCCAGGGTGTTAAAGGATAACCAACAGAACCTATTGCCGGCATTTTTGGAATTTTTGTCTGTTTATCTGTTTATTTGTGCACACATCAAGTGAAATGTACGAAACCAATGTAGATAACTTTTATACATAAATATTGTGCGTAACTTGAAGTATTACTTAGTTTTTGATTAATCGCAATGGGTTAACTCTATAAAAAGTTAGATGAATTTAAAGTGTTCAAGAAGTAAAATTATCACAACGCAATTCAGATATTCGGACAGTTGAACTCGATATTCGATAGATGGCGTTGTGCATGGTGGCGGTATGTCGTGGTGGCCCAGTGGCTAAGACCTCGCCTGTCATGCTTGAGGTCGTGGGTTAAAATCCGGGCAAGTACCAATGTGACTTTTGCAAATTCATATGTACTTTCTAAGTTTATCTTGGACATCACAGGTAACAGTGAAGGAAAACATTGTGAGGAAACCTGGACTTATATAGTTAATGTAAGTCTGAAATAGCCAAGTTAGAGGCCTGTGGGGTTCCCAGAGGCGGCTTAACACTTAGCTCTGACACCAGAGGTGGCCACACCTCACCCGAAAAGAAAGAAGAAAGCGTTGTGCATTTGAAGTCATTTTCTGAATGGCGGTGCGAAAGAATGATGACTATAGAAACAAAAATGGTAGGTAAGTAAGTAGGGTAGGGTTGGCAGACAGATGACGAGAGCTAAGCCGCGGGCACAGCTAGTAATAAAATAAAATTGTAAAATTCAAAGATGCTATCAAGCAAACGACCTTAAATATGGGTACAATAAAGTATATAATAAATAAATAAATATATCTTGTGCGTATATATATACAAAAAATCACGTACCTAAACACTTTGAAGCTAATAATTTCAACATGACATCTCACAAACAATGCATGTCCATGAACTTGGTTGAGCGTGGCGTGGTTGAATCACCTCGGTTGGCGACACTGGCCGATGAAACCCATACGAAAATAAAATAATCTAATATGTTGTTTATTCAAGCTACGAGTGGATAAGACTACAGTCTATAGCACAGAGCAAGGAATTGACGAACTGGCAGCGGTTCCACTGCTGGGACATAGGCCTCCTCTCTGTGACACACATGTTTTATTGGTTTTGGTGAATTTTTGGTTCTAGGACATGCCGATTTCCTCACGATGTTTTCCTTCACCATTTTGAGAGCAGTGGTGATGAAATAATTTACACGAAGCGCCTAAGATTCGAAACCACCGGTGCGCCGCGCTGCGCCGCTTACTTACTTTGCGACATATAACTGGTAAGTCATGGTACCACTAGGTCACCACTACTTACTAATATATAATTCTAGCTGACGCCCACTGCTTCGCTCGCCCATGCGAAAACTATTGGGGGATGTACTAATTCCAAAATTAAAATCAATCAAAGAGGGAAAGCACGTTAAGCCAATCAAGTTGGTATGAATAAAAGTTTTGACTATGCTTGCCGTTTCTAGCAGTGGCCCTGAGGTGTCTCAATGTTCTGTGGTCTCTGGCTATATAACCGGTTCTCTCTATTTATCAACAACTCAGACTATCTTTTATAACGGAGTGTTAATTTATAATAGTTTCCACTAGACATAATAGTGGGCGTCCAAGCTAAAAGGGTCCAGTTCTCGGCAATTAGTTGCCGAGATTATGCAGTTTTGTAAAGTTGCCCTCATACAAACACAAGGTACAGTTGGGCGCACGGTTGGCGCAGTGGTTGAGCGATTGACTGCTGCGCTGCGTGTCGCGGGTTCGATGCCCGCACGGAATAAATATTTGTATGACTTACAGATAGTTGTTCCGGCTCTGGGTGTTGTGGTGAGTTTATATGTTTCTAAACGAACCCACGATACAGGAAGAAATTCCTAGCGTGGAGCAAAGTTTAAAAAAAAAAGTCTGTAAAAAAACCGGCCAAGTGCGAGTCGGTCTCGCCCACGAAGGGTTCCGTACCATTATCACAAAACACGGCAAAGAATCACGTTTGTTGTATGGGAGCCCCACTTAAATATTTATTTTATTCTAGCTATCACGTGAGATACAGCCTAGTGACAGACAGACAAACAGAAGGACCGCGGAGTCTTAGTAATAGGGTCCCGTTTTTACCCTTTGGCTACGGAACCCTAAAAAATGTGCCTGGTTTTGAATATTTTTTTAATCTTCATCATTAGTAGACTCTAGATACCGAATCTGGTCTTAAGGTGCAGATACCCCTCAGTAGCTGATTTTAAAATGAGTCTAAACGGCTTTTCATAATGTTTTGAAAAAAATATATGATATATCAGACCATTTTTAAAGCGCTAGTTCGGTCATGCATGGAGTACTGCTCTCACCTCTGGGACGGATCTGCCAAATATCAACTTGATGCACTGGAGTCGATTGACAAACGGGCCAAGAGGCTTATCGGCCACGATGCACTGGTCGCCTCAAAGCTCCAGAGCCTTGAACATCGACGCCAAGTGGCCAGTCTGTCGGTTTTTTATCGGTTACATTTCGGGCAGTGTGCGATGGAACTGCACAATTTGATTCCGCCTAGCCCTTTCCATCACCGGACAACAAGTCGTACGGCAATGCGCCACCGGTACATGGTGGACATCCCACCCATACGTACAAAGCGTTTTGAGAATACTTTCATTATACGCACAGCTAAGGAGTGGAATTCCCTACCGTAGTCTTTGTTTCCTGATAGCTACAACCTTAGGGTCTTTAAGTCAAGAGTGAATAGGTTACTTCTAGGCAAGCGTCCTTCACCGTCGACCACATCATCGCTTACCATCAGGCGAGATAGTGGTCAAACGCGAGCCTATCGATATATAAATAAAAACAAAAACATAAAAAAAAAACATCTAAGAAAATGTTGAGTTTCATTCGTATAACATAGTGTAATTAATTTGTAAAGTTATGTCTAACACGGACAAAAAAACGACAAGCGCACCAAAACCGCCGGGCGTGGTTTTAATGAAATTGTCACCATCTTAAAGAAAATTTAAAATCTACATTTTGATCTAAGGGTTTTTTTAAAGTCATAGAATAATAAGGAAAGTAAAAATCTACTGAATTTTGGGTTGCGCGGGTGTGAAACGAGTGCGCGTTTTATTCCCTCAAGGTCGTTGGCGACTGTCGTCGTCTTAACTCAATACCCCGCTACTGGACCCTTTCTACTTGAGCGCAAATATTTATAATATCACGCACCCAAAAAAAATGGTAGGTGTGCACTTTAAGCTAGTTATGCTCAAGTCCCATGTAATATGGAAAGGTATCACCATCAATCGGGCAAACCAGACTCCGGCCTGCTGCTGGGAAATGTCAGATAAAAAACCGGCTAAGCGCGTGTCGGACTCGCGCTCGAAGGGTTACGTACCATTATCGCAAAAAAAAAAACACGTTTGTTGTATGGGAGCTCCACTTAAATATTTATTTGAATCTGTTTTTAGTATTTGTTGTTATAGCAGCAATAGAAATACATCATCTGTGAAAATTTCAACTGTCTAGCTATCACGGTTGATGAGATACAGCCTGGTGACAGTAATAGGGTCCCGTTTTTACCCTTTGGGTACGGAACCCTAAAAAGACAATACCACTTTGCACGATTTGAAAATCGAACTCTGCGAACCTTGTGCTCAGCGCTTGCGATCACTAATAAACCAACAAGGCTAATATTGTATTCTTCCTATTACAGCAGCATGAGTTATATCGCGTATATTCAATTGTGTTGTGTAAATGCATCGGCTATGTTGATTCATCTATTGTATTATTTGAATGATTTCCTATACTATTGTTGTGGTCATTTATAAATATGATCGTTTGAGTAGAAACGTCGAACACAAGCAGGTAATCGTCATCTACCTAGAACTTGAATATAAAGTACAATTCTTGCAGATATGAATTTTAATTATTATTTTAATTTTAATTATTATGAAACTACGAGCAATTTTCTGAATTGAGCATTGACACTTCAATACCAAATTTTGACAGGTTTCCAGGCAAAAGTAGAGTTTGATAAATGAATACTCAACTCTTAATACGTAATTAAGAAATTGGGGGTATAAGACATCATACAATAAGATTCTGTTTTCTCCTATTCAGCATGTTTTCAGGTTATCTTAAGTCTAGGATAGAGGATAGATGGACCCTCTTTTCCACACTTAGACTCCCATTTGGTCCATTGTGCGTGCAAACCTCCTGTCTATGTGAAGGGTTGGGCCGTTATCCACTACGTGGACTCTGTGCGGGTTGGTAGATGTCTCATGTCTTCGAATTTGTGGTTCTAAGACATGCCGGTTTCCTCACCTTGACCTTTTTGAGAGTATATCATAAGGTTACACTAGTCGATAATTTTTCCATAAAACGTAGTCTAGGGATTACTCCACTGTTTGAGGGTGTACGTTCAAAATAAAAAGTGATATCAATTTGTCTCATCATTATCTAGCCCTTTATGGAAGTAAAAAAGTAAAAAAATAATAATTTGAAAGTTATGAGCGTCGAAAGTTTCATATTTCAACACAAATTTTAACGCATCTTTGGGCGGAAATAAATACCATAAGAAAAATGAAAATTGCAAAACGGCCGCCATACAGAGATAGATTAGTAGTTCCTGAATGCAAATAATTTTATTTTGAAAATATACATTTAGTCATTTTTTCATGATATCTAGACTCCCAAAGGACTGTTTAAAAAATTTCGCGCGCTCGTTTTCCTCCTAAATCATCATCCATTTTGCTAAAAACTTGCAAAAGTGCTAATTCGTACACGAACTAGTTTCTTACTGCTAATCACAGCATCTATCTCTTTCGCACGTGTTGTCGGATGAGATAGCATGCATTTTAACCCCGCGCACAAAATAGTTCGTGCCGTCGACTAGTGTAACCTTAAGGTTACACTAGTCAAAACTTCATCCATACAAACGTAGTTTAGGGATTATTCCACTGTTTGACGATGTACGTTCAAAATAAAATGTGATATCAATTTGTCTCATCATTATCTAGCCCTGTATCGAAGCAAAAAAGTAAAAATAGAAAATATTTGAAAGTTATGAGCGTCGAAAGTTCCACATTTCAACACTAATTTTAACGCATTTTTGGGCGCAAATAAATACTATAAAAAGACGGAAAATTGCAAAACGGCCTCCATACAGGGATAGATTAGTAGTTCAACAATGCAAATAATTTTATTTTGAACATATAGATTTAGTAGTTTTTTCATGATATCTTGTCTAGATATCATGAAAAAACTAACACGCCAAAGGACTGTTTATAAAATTTCGCGCGCCCGATTTCGTCCTAAATCATTATCCATTTCGCTACAAATTTGCAAAAGTGTGTATTCGTACGCGAACTAGCTTCCTACTGCTCATCACAGCATCTATATCTTCCACACGTGTTGTCATTCGATATAAAATGCATTTTAACCCCGCGCACAAAATAGTTCGTGCCGTCGACTAGTGTACCCTTAAGTCTATTTTTTCGTTGTTATCCAAGATATTGCTCTCATCTGTCTGTGCGAGTTTGTCTAAGGATACCTAACCGGTTTACCGACCAGTGTCCATAAACTGTTATTTACTCTAACAGGTGTTATTATTATCAAATAAACTCAGACTTATTATTTTTATGATGCCATTATTTGCAATCTTTTGTACCTAAGTGTGATGTTCTTACGTCAATAATAACCGTTTACCTTGGTTTATGTTTATGTAGGTAAATGTGACTAATACAACATAGAATCACTACATAGTATAAAAACGTCGCTTCCCAATGTCTATGGTTTAAGAACTTTACTATTCCTCATTAAGAATTAACAATAATTAATTTACTGAGAAACTAAATTTACATAGAATGTTAAATGTTTATGAGCGCACAAAAACGACGCGACAAGTAATTATATAATAATAAACTAGTATTTGCTTGGTGCGCGAGCTGCAAGCAGCTCGCGTGTTGTTGTCCCTACACCCGCGTGTTGTTGTCCCTACACCTACCCTACCCTACACCTACCCTACACCTACCCTACACCTACCCTACACCTACCCTACACCTACCCTACACCTACCCTACACCTACCCTACACCTACCCTACACCTACCCTACACCTACCCTACACCTACCCTACACCTACCCTACACCTACCCTACACCTACCCTACACCTACCCTACACCTACCCTACACCTACCCTACACCTACCCTACACCTACCCTACACCTACCCTACACCTACCCTACACCTACCCTACACCTACCCTACACCTACCCTACACCTACCCTACACCTACCCTACACCTACCCTACACCTACCCTACACCTACCCTACACCTACCCTACACCTACCCTACACCTACCCTACACCTACCCTACACCTACCCTACACCTACCCTACACCTACCCTACACCTACCCTACACCTACCCTACAACTACCCTACACCTACCCTACACCTACCCTACACCTACCCTACACCTACCCTACACCTACCCTACACCTACCCTACACCTACCCTACAACTACCCTACACTTTGTTCCAAAAAACATAACCCTAATGTTTACATTCGTCGCCAGGCACTGAGTTTCGCTTCACCCACTCAACCTTCGTTACACTACGCTACTGCGCTGCACTCGGTCTCGTAGGTTCGCTCCACTCGGGATCCCTACGCTGAATCCGTAAAAAAAAAACAAAAAAAAAAGATTCGCCAAAACGGGGGGGGAAGGGGGGCAAGGGGGACAACTTTGAAAAACAGTTTGTTTGTAACTATAGCATTGCCCCTTTATATGAATCTGAAAAAAGAAATGTTCCAAGTCTCTCAACTTCCGAGATCCGCTTATAGGGGGGGAGAAATAGGGCGAGGGGGTCAACTTTGAAAAATGGTTTTTACTTTTCCGAGTCTCCTCTAAACGATTCCGTAAAAAAAACAAAAAAAAAAGATTAGCCAAAACGGGGGGGGGGGGGAAGGGGGAGAAGGGGGGAAGGGGGAGAAGGGGGACAAGGGGGTAACCTTTAAAAAATGGTTTGTTTGTGACTAAAGCATTGCCCCTTTATATGAATCTGAAAAAAGAAATGTTCCAAATGTTCCAACTTTCGAGATCCGCTTAAAGGGGGGGAGAAGGGGGGCGAGGGGGTCAACTTTGAAAAATGGTTTTTACTTTTCCGAGCCTCCTCTAAACGATTCCGTAAAAAAAAACAAAAAAAAAAGATTAGCCAAAACGGGGGGGGAGGGGGAGAAGGGGGGCAAGGGGGTCAACCTTGAAAAATGGTTTGTTTGTGACTATAGCATTGCCCCTTTATATGAATCTGAAAAAAGAAATGTTCCAAGTCTCTCAATTTTTGAGATCCGCTTAAAGGGGGGGAAAAGGGGGGCGAGGGGGTCAACTTTGAAAAATGGTCTTTACTTTTCCGAGCCTCCTCTAAACGAATCCGTAAAAAACAAAAAATACGGGTATCTTAGTTTCCGAGAAACGATAGAGGGGGGGAGGAGGGGGGGGGAAAGGGGAGGTTTGGCACTTTTCCCATACTCACGGGAGTTACTTGTTTACGAATCTGTCAAAATATACCCACCTTCCCCTCCACCATCTGGGAGAACAATTATGTCAATGAGTGAGTCAGTCAGTGAGTCAGTGAGTGGTAATGCAGTTTTATATAGTATAACTAGTATTTGCTTGGTGCGCGAGCTGCAAGCAGCTCGCGTGTTGTTGTCCCTACACCTACCCTACACCTACCCTACACCTACCCTACACCTACCCTACACCTTCCCTACACCTACCCTACACCTACCCTACACCTACCCTACACCTACCCTACACCTACTCTACACCTACCCTACACCTACCCTACACCTACCCTACACCTACCCTACACCTACACTAATCGTCGCCAGGCACTGAGTTTCGCTTCACCCACTCAACCTTCGTTACGCTACGGAGGTCGCCGGCTCGCTTCGCTCGCCACCTCCCCCCTGCGCTGCACTCGGTCTCGTAGGTTCGCTCCACTCGGGATCCCTACGCTGAATCCGTAAAAAAAACAAATAAAAGATTCGCCAAAACGGGGGGGGGAAGGGGGAAGATGGGCGGCAAGGGGGTCAACTTTGATAAATGGTTTGTTTGTGACTATAGCATTGCCCCTTTATATGAAACTGAAAAAACAAATGTTCCAAGTCTCTCAACTTCCGAGATCCGCTTAAAGGGGGGGAGAAGGGGGGCGAGGGGGTCAACTTTGAAAAATGGTTTTTACTTTACCGAGCCTCCTCTAAACGATTCCGTAAAAAAAACAAAAAAATAAGATTAGCCAAAACGGGGGGGGAGGGGGGAGAAGGGGGGCAAGGGGGTCAACTTTGAAAAATGGTTCGTTTGTGACTATAGCATTGCCCCTTTCTATGAATCTGAAAAAATAAATTTTCCAAATGTTCCAACTTTCGAGATTCGCTTAAAGGGGGGGAGAAGGGGGGCGAGGGGGTCAACTTTGAAAAATGCTTTTTACTTTTCCGAGCCTCCTCTAAACGAATCCGTAAAAAACAAAAAATACGGGTACCTTAGTTTCCGAGATACGATAGAGGGGGGGAGGAGGGGGGGGGGAAAAGGGGAGGTTTGGCACTTTTCCCATACTCACGGGAGTTACTTGTTTACGAATCTGTCAAAATATACCCACCTCCCCATCCACCATCTGGGAGAACAATTATGTCAATGAGTCAGTGTACAGTCTAAAACTGTACATATTTTGCTGACGCGGTGCCGTGCACCATACGTGCGTCATTCCAATAATATTATAAATACACATGAAACACTTTAAATTGATGAGTACGATAACTGCTACGCGGTGACTAACATTAGAGAAAGGAATCGTCAACAGTATTACGTGTAAACACAAAAATACGTAATAAATCTAACGAAAACTGAGTGATCTTTTCTCTTCGTGCTTCAACCTCAACAACAACAACTCTGCAAGTGTACGAACCGTACATTTTTTGGTCCTTCGAGCCGGATGTTTGGTGCCACTGTGTCTCTTTACGGTAGCGAATCGGTTTAGCTGGTCTCCCAGAAGCGGGTCGCCCCAGCTAGATTGAGAAGTCGCATAATATCGTGACAGAGGTGCAAGGGTGCTGAGTTCCACTGACCATTTCAAATCAAGTAAGTCAACGATTTCAAGATTTGAAACGGAGAAGACTACAAGCAACGCAGTAGCCTTCGCAATACAACGCAACGCTCTCCTGCCACAGTCAACGACGTGTCAGCAAGCATCAACATGGATATGCTAGAATTGCAGTCAACGTGCTTCGATAACATCAAAGCATTATGTGTCAACTATCGCAAGGATTCATCATCACGAAAATCTGTGGAATACCTGAAGAAACGCTTGTCGTCGCTAGAAAACCAATGGCAAGACTTCGAAGGCAGGCATGCCCAACTGTTGCTCGAACTAGAAGATAAGAACATAGCATATTTCAAGGACGACATCTACGGAAAAACTAAAGAAATGTTCTTATCAACTAAAACAGACATAACTAGCAAACTGACGATTTTGAGCAAACAAAACGTGAAGTTCGACCTAGGTGGGACTTCAGAAGATGACGACAGCAACATACAACTCTTGCTTAACAAGCAAGAATGCAATTTCAACGCGATTCACCGTGTCATCTCCAAGATTGACTTAATCACTATATCGGAAAGATGGGAACTGGAAGACCACTTCGCAACCTTGAAATCGAAATGGGAACCCATCGATAAACTTCATTGGGAAATAGACTTTCAACTGAAAGGATCCAACGAACATTACTACAAAATGTTCACGGACATTGAACAACAATATGATGAGCTAAAGAGGAACATCCATGCCAAAATCTGGTCCACCGTCCACTACCAGAAATCGACACCTAAGATCGAAATCCCTGAGTTCTCCGGCAACTACAGTCAGTGGATCTCCTTCAAAGACCTATTTCTGGAAGCTATTCACAAAAACCCTATGATCAACAACGCGCAGAAAATGCAACACTTAAAGACCAAGCTGCGAGGAGAAGCTGAACGCTTAGTGCAGCATCTGACCATTAGCACTGAAAACTATAACTCATGCTGGGATATATTAATTCAGCGCTACGACAATCGTCGCCTCCAGTTTACTTCATTTATGAACAACATGCTAAATCTGCCGATCATACAACATGCAGACTCATACAATTTGAAGAAGATGCATGACGTCATTACCGAATGCCTGAACGGCATCTCTAACATCGGTATTGATACTTCAACTTGGGACCCGATCATTGTGCACATCATGTCACAAAAACTGGACTCCAGTACTTTGAGTGACTACATGAAAGAACTTCAAGATCACAGAGAACTACAGAACCTCCACGACTTCCTGTATTTCCTCGAAACACAGTTCATGGCATACGAAACGATGAAATCAGCTAAAAGGGCGAATCCTACAGCCACAGAAAAATCATCCAACTGGAAAACATTCAACAAGCAAACCCAGATGAAGAAACATAACTATAACTTCAATCAAAATAAAACAAACAACTATCATGCTATTTACGGTAAATGCCCATTCTGCAACGGAAGTCACGTTCTGCGCCAATGTGACAAATTCCTACAAATGGACTTTGGCAAGCGAAATGACACCGTGTCGAAACTGCAGCTGTGCAAAAACTGTTTATTCAGCCACGGAAATGACGAGTGCAAATCCACGAAAATGTGCAAAGAATGTAACTTGAAACACAACACACTATTGCACAATCCGGACAACCAAACCATAACGTCAGCGACTAGAAAAAACAATGTTGAACAACGCCCTTCATCTCAACAACCAACATCTAACCATTTGTCTAAAGACAACATGGAAGTTCTACTGACTACGGTCCAGCTGAGAATAAAATCTGCAGATGGGATTTATGTAACACTACGTGCGTTGCTCGATCAAGGCTCACAGGTGAACTTGATAACAGAAAACGCTGCACAAATATTACGTCTTCCTCGGCGCGGGATCAACGCATCAGTATCGGGAATCGGCTCTGTTTCCAGAGAATGCAGGGGAAAACTGAAACTTACCTGTCAATCGATTCACTCCGATTATAACTTTGAAACTCAAGCACTTATTATGACGAAGCTAACAAACAACCTGCCTATGAAAACGTTCGAGAAAGGTGCATGGAGTCACTTGAAAAACTTGAAACTTGCAGATCCTGACTTCAACGTATCTCGGCAAATCGACCTACTACTAGGAGCTGACGTATACTCCGAAATTATCCTAGGAGGTGTATTGAAGGGCAATAACAGCTCCCCAGTTGCACAACAAACGCAAATTGGGTGGATTTTATGCGGAAAGATGAAACAAACGTTTAACTGCCACGTTACTGTAGTCAACTTAGAGGATTTAACAAAATTTTGGGAGAATGAAGAAATTCAAAAAACTAAAGATATCCCCAAAGATGACCAGTGTGAACAATTTTATAACGAAACTGTAAGAAGATCATTTGACGGAAAGTACATCGTCAAAATGCCTCTAGTTCCAGACTACGAAGAGAAACTAGGCAAGTCTAGAACAATTGCGGTTTCGCAGTTTCTACAGTTGGAAAAACGGCTAGAGAAGAACGAAAGGCTTTCCTCCATGTACAAAAAATTCATGGAAGAGTACGCGGATCTGGGTCACATGAAATTAGCACCTCAGATACCTACTGACGTCTACTTCTTACCGCACCACGGGGTCTTGAGAGAAAACTCGACAACAACAAAGTTGAGGGTCGTATTTAACGCCTCTCAAAAAACTACGACTGGCGTCAGCCTGAACAACGTCATGAAAAAAGGCGCCAACTTACAAAAAGACATTCAGGCCCTTATACTGAAATGGCGAACGTATAAATACGCATTTACGGCTGACATTGAAAAGATGTACCGCTGCATTTGGATTTCAAAAGAACAACAACATCTACAGAGAATTGTATGGCGGGACTCACGAGATCAACATCTTCGCGATTACCAGCTCTGCACAGTAACCTACGGGACCAAATGCGCACCATGGCTAGCTATGCGAACATTGAAGCAACTAGCCATTGACGACGGTCACAAACATCCGGCAGCTGCCAAGACACTCATAGAAGAATGCTACGTAGATGACGTCATCAGCGGCCACAACAACCTCACAGAAGCGAAAAAACTGCAAAACTCCTTGATCCAACTGTTAAAAGGAGGAGGCATGAATTTACGGAAGTGGAGTAAACTTAGCTGGGATGACATAGTGCCCAGCAACATTGAATCTGAGTGGCTGAACCTAAAAACAGAACTGCCGTTCATTAATAAAATAACGATAAATAGATGGATTGGAGACACACAACAATGTGTCGAATTGCTAGGCTTCTGCGACGCAAGTGTAAAGGCGTACGCTTGCGTTATTTACAGCAAGGTGTTCAACGAACATGGCCAACCCATCGTAACTCTACTTGCTGCTCGAACAAGGGTGGCTCCACTGACTCAGAAAACAACACTACCAAGACTGGAACTGTGTGGTGCTCAGCTACTAGCTGACTTGATGGAGAAAACCAAGGAAACATTCTGTGGATATAACATATCAATACGGGCTTGGTCGGATTCTCAAGTGGTCCTCGCGTGGATTCAAGGCGAAACATCAAGATGGGAAACTTACGTAGCCAACAGAGTTACAAAGATCAAAAACGTCATTCCTGCAGCTCAGTGGCATTATGTCAAATCAGAGCAAAATCCAGCAGACTGCGCCTCAAGAGGTCTTTTGCCAAGCAAACTAGTAAACTTCAACCTGTGGTGGCAAGGCCCAGAGTTCTTAACAAAACAAGATCCGCCGGCAGATATGCCTTGCACTTTCCAAACGAATTTTGGCGGCTTAAACCACGCTAAAATCACGCAAGAAAATATCGATCATAATATAATTATCAATTTATTGAGCAAATGCAGCTCATTGACACAAGCAAACAGGGTCATCGCATGGATATTACGCTTCATTACAAATGTGCGCAATAGGACGAAATCGGAAACTACGTACCTAACAACAAGTGAACTAAGCGCAGCGCGCATTAGTATCATAATCCAAGCGCAGCGATTGCAGTTCAATTCTGAATACAAACAAATCGTTAACAACGAAACAGTATCAAAGAAAAGCGCAATTTGCAAACTGAATCCTTATGTAAACAAAGCGGGCATCATCTGTGTCGGAGGTCGTCTTAAACACTCAAGGCTAACTGAAGATCCAGAAGAGTTCTACAACTGCCTAACTCCTGGACATTTCCTTACAGGAAGCCCAATATTGTCCATGCCACTCTCGGATTACAGTGACGTAAAAAACATTGATTTACGCCGTAGATGGCAGCTTACCGAGCATATGTTTCAACAATATTGGAAAAGCTGGTCAAACGATTACCTTACCACTCTACAAACACGTAGTAAGTGGAACAAGCCTTCTAGAAACGTTAAAGAAGGCGATTTAGTACTGGTGAAAGAAAACAATCTACCGCCGGGAAAATGGGCCCTAGGTCGGATTCTGGAAACACATCCAGGATCTGATGGATATGTTCGAGTAACTACTGTTAAAACTCAAGCAGGAATCATAAAGCGCCCAATAACAAAACTGTCGCCATTACCATTGAACTCTGAAACTGAGGAAACCAAAGAAAACGAAATGAAAAATAAGCCTCCACAGAAATCGAAAAACGAACGGCGGAAGAAGTCAAAGAATCTTATCTCAACGTTACTAATAACAATGTTATCATTGTTTACATTTGTAACGGGATCTTATACCGCCACCGATGGCACGCGCGGAGCGCCGGCGGCGACCACTCAGATTACAAGTCTGGAACGCGAGCGGCCCATATACTATGACACCGTCGGCAAAATGCAAGTAGTGCACGATGAATGGATACTAATGATGTACTACAACCTAACAAACTATTGGGATGGGACTCGTCGTACTCAAACTTACTTCGAGAATATTCACAACTTATGCCAAAAAACGAATCTACAACACTGCAGATCAACCATGGAACAATTAAATCATGAACTAGAACTTCTAAACTACTACAACTCTATACTTATAAATCCCCACAAACACCTGAGCAACAGGAAGAAACGGGGTCTAGTCGACGGAGTCGGCTACATAGCTAACAGTCTGTTTGGGATATTGGACCAACAATTCGCTAAGAAATATCAAAACGATATTCAATCTCTGCAAACCAATGAGAACTACTTACTTGAGTTATTAAAAAATCAAACAACGATTGTGGAGCTTGAGAATCAAGTATTGAAACAAACTGAAGACAATATTCAGCGTCAATTCAACTCCATTGATAACTTTATCAATCAGACCAATAAAAATATAGCATCCATCGAAACGGAAATGGAAATACTTTCGGCTACTACCTACCTCAACTCTGCTTCGTTAACGACGTACCTATTGATCAACAGCTTGAGGACGTTCCAGGAGATGCTGTTTAATACTCTAACTAACGTCTACCAAGGTCATGTAGATGTCCATCTGATAAGTCCGGTTCGTCTGATTCAAAAATTAACGGAAATATCCGGAAGCCTTCCGAAATCTTTATCGCTACCAGTTGAGAACTACAAAGAAAACATTAAAGATATCTACAAGCTGATCAATGTGAAAGCACGAGTTACTGAAAATTACTTTCTTTTCGAAGCACATATTCCACTTGTAGCTAACGAAGATTTCGTAATATACCAAGCGATACCTTTACCGGTTAACAATGCTAAGGAAACTACATATGTGCAGTTATCAAACGAGTACATCGCTGTCAACTTCAAGAAGAACATTTACGTGTCTATGTCCAAAGATGACTTGAAACACTGCATGCAACAAAAATCGCAGAATTTCTTATGCAAGAAAAACCTGCCATCATTTGACCTACACAGCAAAAACGCTCCTTGTGAGGCAAAACTGCTATCGCATCAAAACAATGAACCTTGTGACGTCGAACGCGCGTCATGCAAAGACACTTGGATAGAGTTACAAACTCAAAACAGCTGGCTGGCGATTTGCTGCGAAACGTGTGCATTACGAATCATATGTAGCAACGACGTCACATCACAAACCATTGCATTATCGAGCATAGTGACATTATCTCAGGGATGCGTACTGCAATCCAACGACTTAACCATCTACGCTCAACGCCGATACAGCAGTCATATGAAGATGGATTATGAGTTTACAGCTCCAACATTTGATACATCTATTAACAAGATAGTGAACTTAACATATCGTTATGCTCCAAATATCCTTCAGTCAAAGGCTACGGATCAGGAAATTGTAACAATTGCTCAGAAAATTGCAACTCAACGGCAAAATGAAGCTTCACTACCAACGCTAACAAGTCACGACATTCATCAATATGCCATAAGTTACTCTTTGCTGGCGATCGCCATCATAGTCGTACTTGTCGTGGTTGGGAGAAATCGTTGTCCACACTATTGCACACACAACGCTAAGAACAAAACTTCGAGTCAACCTGAAGATATTGAACTTCAAGTTTTCCGCAAAACAGAGTGCCAGCAGCATGAAACCGTCGCAGCACAAACAACAAAGGACTTGCGGCGGGAGCCTCAACCTGGGAACAGGAACATCGCCTTTCTATTTGATTGATTAATTACTTAACTAACTTTGTGATGACTTTTCCTTTCTCTTCTCGTTGGTTTCTTCTTGTTGGGTTGCCAAGATGTACAGTCTAAAACTGTACATATTTTGCTGACGCGGTGCCGTGCACCATACGTGCGTCATTCCAATAATATTATAAATACACATGAAACACTTTAAATTGATGAGTACGATAACTGCTACGCGGTGACTAACATTAGAGAAAGGAATCGTCAACAGTATTACGTGTAAACACAAAAATACGTAATAAATCTAACGAAAACTGAGTGATCTTTTCTCTTCGTGCTTCAACCTCAACAACAACAACTCTGCAAGTGTACGAACCGTACAGTCAGTGAGTCAGTGAGTGAGTGGTAATGCAGTTTTATATAGTATAACTAGTATTTGCTTGGTGCGCGAGCTGCAAGCAGCTCGCGTGTTGTTGTCCCTACACCTACCCTACACCTACCCTACACCTACCCTACACCTACCCTACACCTACCCTACACCTA
The DNA here is from genome assembly GCA_948252205.1 of Orthosia incerta. NCBI lineage: Eukaryota > Metazoa > Arthropoda > Insecta > Lepidoptera > Noctuidae > Orthosia > Orthosia incerta. The sequence continues at coordinate 31,014,017 of OX411755.1, read as the reverse complement.
CCCTACACCTACCCTACACCTACCCTACACCTACCCTACACCTACCCTACACCTACCCTACACCTACCCTACACCTACCCTACACCTACCCTACACCTACCCTACACCTACCCTACACCTACCCTACACCTACCCTACACCTACCCTACACCTACCCTACACCTACCCTACACCTACCCTACACCTACCCTACACCTACCCTACACCTACCCTACACCTACCCTACACCTACCCTACACCTACCCTACACCTACCCTACACCTACCCTACACCTACCCTACACCTACCCTACACCTACCCTACACCTACCCTACACCTACCCTACACCTACCCTACACCTACCCTACACCTACCCTACACCTACCCTACACCTACCCTACACCTACCCTACACCTACCCTACACCTACCCTACACCTACCCTACACCTACCCTACACCTACCCTACACCTACCCTACACCTACCCTACACCTACCCTACACCTACCCTACACCAACCCTACACCAACCCTACACCTACCCTACACCTACCCTACACCTACCCTACACCTACCCTACACCTACCCTACACCTACCCTACACCTACCCTACACCTACCCTACACCTACTCTACACCTACCCTACACCTACCCTACACTTTGTTCCAAAAAACATAACCCTTATGTTTGCATTCGTCGCCAGGCACTGAGTTTCGCTTCACCCACTCAACCTTCGTTACGCTACGGAGGTCGCCGGCTCGCTTCGCTCGCCACCTCCCCCCTGCGCTGCACTCGGTCTCGTAGGTTCGCTCCACTCGGGATCCCTACGCTGAATCCATAAAAAAACAAAAAAAAAATTCGCCAAAACGGGGGGGGGGAAGGGGGGAGATGGGGGGCAAGGGGGTCAACTTTGAAAAATGGTTTGTTTGTGACTATAGCCTTGCCCCTTTATATGAATCTGAAAAAAGAAATGTTCCAAGTCTCTCAACTTCCGAGATCCGCTTAAAGGGGGGGAGAAGGGGGCCGAGGGGGTCAACTTTGAAAAATGGTTTTTACTTTTCCGAGCCTCCTCTAAACGAATCCGTAAAAAAAACAAAAAAAAAAGATTCGCCAAAACGGGGGGGGAGGGGGGAGAAGGGGGGCAAGGGGGTCAACTTTGAAAACTGGTTCGTTTGTCACTATAGCAATGCCCCTTTATATGAATCTGAAAAAAGAAATGTTCCAAGTCTCTCAACTTTCGAGATCCGCTTAAAGGGGGGGAGAAGGGGGGCGAGGGGGTCATTTTTGAAAATTGGTTTTTACTTATGCGAGCCTCCTCTAAACGAATCCGTAAAAAAAACAGAATACGGGTACCTTAGTTTCCGAGATACGATAGAGGGGGGGAGGAGGGGGGGGGGGAAAAGGGGAGGTTTGGCACTTTTCCCATACTCACGGGAGTTACTTTTTTACGAATCTGTCAAAATATACCCACCTCCCCATCCACCATCTGGGAGAACAATTATGTCAATGAGTGAGTCAGTCAGTCAGTCAGTCAGTCAGTGGTAATGCAGTTTTATATATTATAACTAGTATTTGCTTGGTGCGCGAGCTGCAAGCAGCTCGCGTGTTGTTGTCCCTACACCTACCCTACACCTACCCTACACCTACCCTACACCTACCCTACACCTACCCTACACCTACCCTACACCTACCCTACACCTACCCTACACCTACCCTACACCTACCCTACACCTACCCTACACCTACCCTACACCTACCCTACACCTACCCTACACCTACCCTACACCTACCCTACACCTACCCTACACCTACCCTACACCTACCCTACACCTACCCTACACCTACCCTACACCTACCCTACACCTACCCTACACCTACCCTACACCTACCCTACACCTACCCTACACCTACCCTACACCTACCCTACATCTACCCTACACCTACCCTACACCTACCCTACACCTACTCTACACCTACCCTACACCTACCCTACACCTACCCTACACCTACCCTACACCTACCCTACACCTACCCTACACCTACCCTACACCTACCCTACACCTACCCTACACCTACCCTACACCTACCCTACACCTACCCTACACCTACCCTACACCTACCCTACACCTACCCTACACCTACCCTACACCTACCCTACACCTACCCTACACCTACCCTACACCTACCCTACACCTACCCTACACCTACCCTACACCTACCCTACACCTACCCTAAACTTTGTTCCAAAAAACATAACCCTAATGTTTGCTTGTCGTCGCCAGGCACTGAGTTTCGCTTCACCCACTCAACCTTCGTTACGCTACGGAGGTCGCCGGCTCGCTTCGCTCGCCACCTCCCCCCTGCGCTGCACTCGGTCTCGTAGGTTCGCTCCACTCGGGATCCCTACGCTGAATCCGTAAAAAAAACAAAAAAAAAAGATTCGCCAAAACGGGGGGGAGGGGGGAGAAGGGGGGCAAGGGGGTAAACTAAGAAAAATGGTTTGTTTGTGACTATAGCGTTGCCCCTTTATATGAATCTGAAAAAAGAAATGTTCCAAGTCTCTCAACTTCCGAGATCCGCTTAAAGGGGGGGAGAAGGGGGGTGAGGGGGTCAACTTTGAAAAAAGGTTTTTACTTTTCCGAGCCTCTTCTAAACGAATCCGTAAAAAAAACAAAAAAAAAATTCGCCAAAACGGGGGGGACGGGACGGGGGAGAAGGGGGGCAAGGGGGTCAACTTTGAAAAATGGTTTGTTTGTGACTATAGCATCGCCCCTTTATATGAATCTGAAAAAAGAAATGTTCCAAGTCTCTCAACTTCCGAGATCCGCTTAAAGGGGGGAGAAGGGGGGCGAGGGGGTCAACTTTGAAAAATGGTTTTTACTTTTCCGAGCCTCCTCTAAACGAATCCGAAAAAAAACAAAAAAAAAAAAAGATTCGCCAAAACGGGGGGGGGGGGGGGGGGCGAAGGGGGGCAAGGGGGTCAACTTTGAAAAATGGTTTGTTTGTGACTATAGCATTGCCCCTTTATATGAATCTGAAAAAAGAAATGTTCCAAGTCTCTCAACTTAAGAGATCCGCTTAAAGGGGGGGAGAAGGGGGGCGAGGGGGTCAACTTTGAAAAAAGGTTTTTACTTTTCCGAGCCTCTTCTAAACGAATCCGTAAAAAAAACAAAAAAAAAATTCGCCAAAACGGGGGGGACGGGACGGGGGAGAAGGGGGGCAAGGGGGTCAACTTTGAAAAATGGTTTGTTTGTGACTATAGCATCGCCCCTTTATATGAATCTGAAAAAAGAAATGTTCCAAGTCTCTCAACTTCCGAGATCCGCTTAAAGGGGGGAGAAGGGGGGCGAGGGGGTCAACTTTGAAAAATGGTTTTTACTTTTCCGAGCCTCCTCTAAACGAATCCGAAAAAAAACAAAAAAAAAAAAAGATTCGCCAAAACGGGGGGGGGGGGGCGAAGGGGGGCAAGGGGGTCAACTTTGAAAAATGGTTTGTTTGTGACTATAGCATTGCCCCTTTATATGAATCTGAAAAAAGAAATGTTCCAAGTCTCTCAACTTAAGAGATCCGCTTAAAGGGGGGGAGAAGGGGGGCGAGGGGGTCAAATTTGAAAAATGGTTTTTACTTTTCCGAGCCTCCTCTAAACGAATCCGTAAAAAAAACATACTACGGGTACCTTAGTTTCAGAGATACGATAGAGGGGGGGAGGAGGGGGGAGGAAAAGGGGAGGTTTGGGACTTTTCCCAAACTCGCAAGAGTCACTTGTTTACGAATCTGTCAAAATATACCCACCTCCCCCTCCACCATCTTTTTTTTTTTTTTTTTTTTTGGGTGGGAAATCATCCGATGACTTCTCCCGCTCTGGGTGAAGCGGGAGGGCATGTCAGACTTTTACTGACTAAAACCCACCCGTGTTCCTTCAGTTGCTTGTGCCAGGGCCGCGGTAACTCTATTTCAATTATGTCAATGAGAGAGTCAGTGAGTCAGTCAGTCAGTGGTAATGCAGTTTTATATAGTATAACTAGTATTTGCTTGGTGCGCGAGCTGCAAGCAGCTCGCGTGTTGTTGTCCCTACACCCGCGTGTTGTTGTCCCTACACCTACCCTACACCTACCCTACACCTACCCTACACCTACCCTACACCTACCCTACACCTACCCTACACCTACCCTACACCTACCCTACACCTACCCTACACCTACCCTACACCTACCCTACACCCACCCTACACCTACCCTACACCTACCCTACACCTACCCTACACCTACCCTACAGCTACCCTACACCTACCCTACACCGCCCTACACCTACCCTACACCTACCCTATACCTACCCTACACCTACCCTACACCTACCCTACACCTACCCTACACCTACCCTACACCTACCCTACACCTAACCTACACCTACCCTACACCTACCCTACACCTACCCTACACCTACCCTACACCTACCCTACACCTACCCTACACCTACCCTACACCTACCCTACACCTACCCTACACCTACCCTACACCTACCCTACACCTACCCTACACCTACCCTACACCTACCCTACACCTACCCTACACCTACCCTACACCTACCCTACACCTACCCTACACCTACCCTACACCTACCCTACACCTACCCTACACCTACCCTACACCTACCCTACACCTACCCTACACCTACCCTACACCTACCCTACACCTACCCTACACCTACCCTACACCTACCCTACACCTACCCTACACCTACCCTACACCTACCCTACACCTACCCTACACCTACCCTACACCTACCCTACACCTACCCTACACCTACCCTACACCTACCCTACACCTACCCTACACCTACCCTACACCTACCCTACACCTACCCTACACCTACCCTACACCTACCCTACACCTACCCTACACCTACCCTACACCTACCCTACACCTACCCTACACCTACCCTACACCTACCCTACACCTACCCTACACCTACCCTACACCTACCCTACACCTACCCTACACCTACCCTACACCTACCCTACACCTACCCTACACCTACCCTACACCTACCCTACACCTACCCTACACCTACCCTACACCTACCCTACACCTACCCTACACCTACCCTACACCTACCCTACACCTACCCTACACCTACCCTACACCTACCCTACACCTACCCTACACCTACCCTACACCTACCCTACACCTACCCTACACCTACCCTACACCTACCCTACACCTACCCTACACCTACCCTACACCTACCCTACACCTACCCTACACCTACCCTACACCTACCCTACACCTACCCTACACCTACCCTACACCTACCCTACACCTACCCTACACCTACCCTACACCTACCCTACACCTACCCTACACCTACCCTACACCTACCCTACACCTACCCTACACCTACCCTACACCTACCCTACACCTACCCTACACCTACCCTACACCTACCCTACACCTACCCTACACCTACCCTACACCTACCCTACACCTACCCTACACCTACCCTACACCTACCCTACACCTACCCTACACCTACCCTACACCTACCCTACACCTACCCTACACCTACCCTACACCTACCCTACACCTACCCTACACCTACCCTACACCTACCCTACACCTACCCTACACCTACCCTACACCTACCCTACACCTACCCTACACCTACCCTACACCTACCCTACACCTACCCTACACCTACCCTACACCTACCCTACACCTACCCTACACCTACCCTACACCTACCCTACACCTACCCTACACCTACCCTACACCTACCCTACACCTACCCTACACCTACCCTACACCTACCCTACACCTACCCTACACCTACCCTACACCTACCCTACACCTACCCTACACCTACCCTACACCTACCCTACACCTACCCTACACCTACCCTACGGGATCCCTACGCTGAATCCGTAAAAAAAACAAAAAAAAAAGATTAGCCAAAACGGGGGGGAGGGGGGAGAAGGGGGGCAAGGGGGTCAACTTCGAAAAATGGTTTGTTTGTGACTAAAGCATTGCCCCTTTATATGAATCTGAAAAAAGAAATGTTCCAAGTCTCTCAACTTCCGAGATCCGCTTAAAGGGGGGGAGAGGGGGGGCGAGGGGGTCAACTTTGAAAAATGGTTTTTACTTTTCCGAGCCTCCTCTAAACGATTCCGTAAAAAAAACAAAAAAAAAAGATTAGCCAAAACGGGGGGGGAGGGGGGAGAAGAGGGGCAAGGGGGTCAACTTTGAAAACTGGTTCGTTTGTGACTATAGCATTGCCCCTTTATATGAATCTGAAAAAAGAAATGTTCCAAGTCTCTCAACTCCCGAGATCCGCTTAAAGGGGGGGCGAAGGGGGGCGAGGGGGTCAACTTTGAAAAATGGTTTTTACTTTTCCGAGCCTCCTCTAAACGAATCCGTAAAAAACAAAAAATACGGGTACCTTAGTTTCCGAGATACGATAGAGGGGGGGAGGAGGGGGGAGGAAAAGGGGAGGTTTGGGACTTTTCCCATACTCACGGGAGTTACTTGTTTACGAATCTGTCAAAATATACCCACCTTCCCCTTCACCATCTGGGAGAACAATTATGTCAGTGAGTCAGTGAGTCAGTGAGTGGTAATGCAGTTTTATATAATATAACTAGTATTTGCTTGTTGCGCGAGCTGCAAGCAGCTCGCGTGTTGTTGTCCCTACACCCGCGTGTTGTTGTCCCTACACCTACCCTACACCTACCCTACACCTACCCTACACCTACCCTACACCTACCCTACACCTACCCTACACCTACCCTACACCTACCCTACACCTACCCTACACCTACCCTACACCTACCCTACACCTACCCTACACCTACCCTACACCTACCCTACACCTACCCTACACCTACCCTACACCTACCCTACACCTACCCTACACCTACCCTACACCTACCCTACACCTACCCTACACCTACCCTACACCTACCCTACACCTACCCTACACCTACCCTACACCTACCCTACACCTACCCTACACCTACCCTACACCTACCCTACACCTACCCTACACCTACCCTACACCTACCCTACACCTACCCTACACCTACCCTACACCTACCCTACACCTACCCTACACCTACCCTACACCTACCCTACACCTACCCTACACCTACCCTACACCTACCCTACACCTACCCTACACCTACCCTACACCTACCCTACACCTACTCTACACCTACCCTACACCTACCCTACACCTAGCCTACACCTTCCCTACACCTTCCCTACACCTTCCCTACACCTACCCTACACCTACCCTACACCTACCCTACACCTACCCTACACCTACCCTACACCTACCCTACACCTACCCTACACCTACCCTACACCTACCCTACACCTACCCTACACCTACCCTACACCTACCCTACACCTACCCTACACCTACCCTACACCTACCCTACACCTACCCAACACCTACCCTACACCTACCCTACACCTACCCTACACCTACCCTACACCTACCCTACACCTACCCTACACCTACCCTACACCTACCCTACACCTACCCTACACCTACCCTACACCTACCCTACACCTACCCTACACCTACCCTACACCTACCCTACACCTACCCTACACCTACCCTACACCTACCCTACACTTTGATCCAAAAAACATAACCCTAATGTTTGCTTGTCGTTGCCAGGCACTGAGTTTCGCTTCACCCACTCAACCTTCGTTACGCTACGGAGGTCGCCGGCTCGCTTCGCTCGCCACCTCCCCCCTGCGCTGCACTCGGTCTCGTAGGTTCGCTCCATTCGGGGTCCCTATGCTGAATCCGTAAAAAAAATTCGCCAAAACGGGGGAGGGGGAGGGGGGAGATGGGGGGCAAGGGGGCAACTTTTTAAAATGGGTTGTTTGTGACTATAGCATTGCCCCTTTATATGAATCTGAAAAAAGAAATGTTCCAAGTCTCTCAACTTCCGAGATCCGCTTAAAGGGGGGGAGAAGGGGGGCGAGGGGGTCAACTTTGATAAATGGTTTTTACTTTTCCTAGCCTCCTCTAAACGAATCCGTAAAAAAAACAAAAAAAAAAGATTCGCCAAAACGGGGGGGGGGAGGGGGGAGAAGGGGGGCAAGGGGGTCAACTTTGAAAACTGGTTCGTTTGTGACTATAGCATTGCCCCTTTATATGAATCTGAAAAAAGAAATGTTCCAAGTCTCTCAACTTTCGAGATCCGCTTAAAGGGGGGGGAAAGGGGGGCGAAGGGGTCATTTTTGAAAAATGGTTTTTACTTTTCCGAGCCTCCTCTAAACGAATCCGTAAAAAAAACATACTACGGGTACCTTAGTTTCCGAGATACGATAGAGGGGGGGAGGAGGGGGGAGGAAAAGGGGAGGTTTGGGACTTTTCCCATACTCGCGAGAGTCACTTGTTTACGAATCTGTCAAAATATACCCACCTCCCCATCCACCATCTGGGAGAACAATTATGTCAGTGAGTGAGTCAGTGGTAATGCAGTTTTATATAATATAACTAGTATTTGCTTGGTGCGCGAGCTGCAAGCAGCTCGCGGCTTTGTCGTGTTTTTGAGAAGTATTCCTTACACCTACCCTACACCTACCCTACACCTACCCTACACCTACCCTACACCTACCCTACACCTACCCTACACCTACCCTACACCTACCCTACACCTACCCTACACCTACCCTACACTTTGTTCCAAAAAACATAACCCTAATGTTTGCTTGTCGTCGCCAGGCACTGAGTTTCGCTTCACCCACTCAACCTTCGTTACGCTACGGAGGTCGCCGGCTCGCTTCGCTCGCCACCTCCCCCCTGCGCTGCACTCGGTCTCGTAGGTTCGCTCCACTCGGGATCCCTACGCGGAATCCGTAAAAAAAACTGAAAAAAAAAGATTCGCCAAAACGGGAGGGGGGGGGGGGAAAGGGGGGCAAGGGAGTCAACTTTGAAAAATGGTTTGTTTGTGACTATAGCATTGCCCCTTTATACGAATATGAAAAAATAAATGTTCCAAATCTCTCAACTTCCGAGATCCGCTTAAAGGGGGGGAGAAGGGGGGCGAGGGGGTCAACTTTGAAAAATGGCTTTTACTTTTCCGAGCCTCCTCTAAACGAATCCGTAAAAAAAACTGAAAAAAAAAAATTCGCCAAAACGGGGGGGTGGGGGGGGAGAAGGGGGGCAAGAGGGTCAACATTGAAAACTGGTTCGTTTGTGACTATAGCATTGCCCCTTTATATGAATCTGAAAAAAGAAATGTTCCAAATGTTCCAACTTTCGAGATCCGCTTAAAGGGGGGGAGAAGGGGGGCGAGGGGGTCAACTTTGAAAAATGGTCTTTATTTTTCCGAGCCTCCTCTAAACGATTCCGTAAAAAAAACAAAAAAATAAGATTCGCCAAAACGGGGGGGGAGGGGGGAGAAGGGGGACAAGGGGGTCAACTTTGAAAAATGGTTTGTTTGTGACTATAGCATTGCCCCTTTATATGAATCTGAAAAAAGAAATGTTCCAAGTCTCTCAACAGCCGAGATCCGCTTAAAGGGGGGGAGAAGGGGGGGGAGGGGGTCAACTTTGAAAAATGGTTTTTACTTTTTTGAGCCTCCTCTAAACGAATCCGTAAAAAACAAAAAATACGGGTACCTTAGTTTCCGAGATACGATAGAGGGGGGGAGGAGGGGGTGAGAAAAGGGGAGGTTTGGCACTTTTCCCATACTCACGGGAGTTCCTTGTTTACGAATCTGTCAAAATATACCCACCTCCCCCTCCACCATCTAGGAGAACAATTATGTCAATGAGTCAGTCAGTCAGTGAGTGGTAATGCAGTTTTATATATTATAACTAGTATTTGCTTGGTGCGCGAGCTGCAAGCAGCTCGCGGCTTTGTCGTGATTTTGAGAAGTATTCCTTAACCTTCCCTACACCTACCCTACACCCACCCTACACCTACCCTACACCCACCCTACACCCACCCTACACCTACCCTACACCTACCCTACACCTACCCTATACCTACCCTACACCTACCCTACACCTACCCTACACCTACCCTACACCTACCGTACACCTACCCTACACCTACCCTACACCTACCCTACACCTACCCTACACCTACCCTACACCTACCCTACACCTACCCTACACCTACCCTACACCTACGCTACACCTACCCTACACTTACCCTACACCTACCCTACACCTACCCTACACCTACCCTACACCTACCCTACACCTACCCTACACCTACCCTACACCTACCCTACACCTACCCTACACCTACCCTACACCTACCCTACACCTACCCTACACCTACCCTACACCTACCCTACACCTACACTACACCTACCCTACACCTACCCTACACCTACCCTACACCTACCCTACACCTACCCTACACCTACCCTACACCTACCCTACACCTACCCTACACCTACCCTACACCTACCCTACACCTACCCTACACCTACCCTACACCTACCCTACACCTACCCTACACCTACCCTACACCTACCCTACACCTACCCTACACCTACCCTACACCTACCCTACACCTACCCTACACCTACCCTACACCTACCCTACACCTACCCTACACCTACCCTACACCTACCCTACACCTACCCTACACCTACCCTACACCTACCCTACACCTACCCTACACCTACCCTACACCTACCCTACACCTACCCTACACCTACCCTACACCTACCCTACACCTACCCTACACCTACCCTACACCTACCCTACACCTATCCTACACCTACCCTACACCTACCCTACACCTACCCTACACCTACCCTACACCTACCCTACACCTACCCTACACCTACCCTACACCTACCCTACACCTACCCTACACCTACCCTACACCTACCCTACACCTACCCTACACCTACCCTACACCTACCCTACACCTACCCTACACCTACCCTACACCTACCCTACACCTACCCTACACCTACCCTACACCTACCCTACACCTACCCTACACCTACCCTACACCTACCCTACACCTACCCTACACCTACCCTACACCTACCCTACACCTACCCTACACCTACCCTACACCTACCCTACACCTACCCTACACCTACCCTACACCTACCCTACACCTACCCTACACCTACCCTACACCTACCCTACACCTACCCTACACCTACCCTACACCTACCCTACACCTACCCTACACCTACCCTACACCTACCCTACACCTACCCTACACCTACCCTACACCTACCCTACACCTACCCTACACCTACCCTACACCTACCCTACACCTACCCTACACCTACCCTACACCTACCCTACACCTACCCTACACCTACCCTACACCTACCCTGCACCTACCCTACACCTACCCTACACCTACCCTACACCTACCCTACACCTACCCTACACCTACCCTACACTTTGTTCCAAAAAACATAACCCTAATTTTTGCTTGTCGTCGCCAGGCACTGAGTTTCGCTTCACCCACTCAACCTTCGTTACGCTACGGAGGTCGCCGGCTCGCTTCGCTCGCCACCTCCCCCCTGCGCTGCACTCGGTCTCGTAGGTTCGCTCCACTCGGGGTCCCTACGCTGAATCCGTAAAAAAAACTGAAAAAAAAAAGATTCGCCAAAACGGGGGGGGGGAGGGGGGAGAAGGGGGACAAGGGGGTCAACTTTGAAAAATGGTACGTTTGTGACTATAGCATTGCCCCTTTATATGAATCTGAAAAAATAAATGTTCCAAGTCTCTCAACTTCCGAGATCCGCTTAAAGGGGGGGAGAAGGGGGGCGAGGGGGTCAACTTTGAAAAATGGTTTTTACTTTTCCGAGCCTCCTCTAAACGAATCCGTAAAAAAAACACGAAAAAAAGATTCGCCAAAATGGGGGGGGGAGGGGGAGAAGGGGGGCAAGGGGGTCAACTTTGAAAAATGGTTTGTTTGTGACTATAGCATTGCCCCTTTATATGAATCTGAAAAAATAAATGTTCCAAGTCTCTCAACTTCCGAGATCCGCTTAAAGGGGGTGAGAAGGGGGGCGAGGGGTTCATTTTTGAAAAATGGTTTTTACTTTTCCGAGCCTCCTCTAAACGAATCCGTAAAAAAAAAAAAATACGGGTACCTTAGTTTCCGAGATACGATAGAGGGGGGGAGGAGGGGGGGGGGAAAGGGGAGGTTTGGGACTTTTCCCATACTCGCGAGAGTTACTTGTTTACGAATCTGTCAAAATATACCCACCTCCCCATCCACCATCTGGGAGAACAATTATGTCAATGAGTCAGTCAGTGAGTGGTAATGCAGTTTTATATAATATAACTAGTATTTGCTTGGTGCGCGAGCTGCAAGCAGCTCGCGTGTTGTTGTCCCTACACCCGCGTGTTGTTGTCCCTACACCTACCCTACACCTACCCTACACCTACCCTACACCTACCCTACACCTACCCTACACCTACCCTACACCTACCCTACACCTACCCTACACCTACCCTACACCTACCCTACACCTACCCTACACCCACCCTACACCTACCCTACACCTACCCTACACCTACCCTACACCTACCCTACAGCTACCCTACACCTACCCTACACCGCCCTACACCTACCCTACACCTACCCTATACCTACCCTACACCTACCCTACACCTACCCTACACCTACCCTACACCTACCCTACACCTACCCTACACCTAACCTACACCTACCCTACACCTACCCTACACCTACCCTACACCTACCCTACACCTACCCTACACCTACCCTACACCTACCCTACACCTACCCTACACCTACCCTACACCTACCCTACACCTACCCTACACCTACCCTACACCTACCCTACACCTACCCTACACCTACCCTACACCTACCCTACACCTACCCTACACCTACCCTACACCTACCCTACACCTACCCTACACCTACCCTACACCTACCCTACACCTACCCTACACCTACCCTACACCTACCCTACACCTACCCTACACCTACCCTACACCTACCCTACACCTACCCTACACCTACCCTACACCTACCCTACACCTACCCTACACCTACCCTACACCTACCCTACACCTACCCTACACCTACCCTACACCTACCCTACACCTACCCTACACCTACCCTACACCTACCCTACACCTACCCTACACCTACCCTACACCTACCCTACACCTACCCTACACCTACCCTACACCTACCCTACACCTACCCTACACCTACCCTACACCTACCCTACACCTACCCTACACCTACCCTACACCTACCCTACACCTACCCTACACCTACCCTACACCTACCCTACACCTACCCTACACCTACCCTACACCTACCCTACACCTACCCTACACCTACCCTACACCTACCCTACACCTACCCTACACCTACCCTACACCTACCCTACACCTACCCTACACCTACCCTACACCTACCCTACACCTACCCTACACCTACCCTACACCTACCCTACACCTACCCTACACCTACCCTACACCTACCCTACACCTACCCTACACCTACCCTACACCTACCCTACACCTACCCTACACCTACCCTACACCTACCCTACACCTACCCTACACCTACCCTACACCTACCCTACACCTACCCTACACCTACCCTACACCTACCCTACACCTACCCTACACCTACCCTACACCTACCCTACACCTACCCTACACCTACCCTACACCTACCCTACACCTACCCTACACCTACCCTACACCTACCCTACACCTACCCTACACCTACCCTACACCTACCCTACACCTACCCTACACCTACCCTACACCTACCCTACACCTACCCTACACCTACCCTACACCTACCCTACACCTACCCTACACCTACCCTACACCTACCCTACACCTACCCTACACCTACCCTACACCTACCCTACACCTACCCTACACCTACCCTACACCTACCCTACACCTACCCTACACCTACCCTACACCTACCCTACACCTACCCTACACCTACCCTACACCTACCCTACACCTACCCTACACCTACCCTACACCTACCCTACACCTACCCTACACCTACCCTACACCTACCCTACACCTACCCTACACCTACCCTACACCTACCCTACACCTACCCTACACCTACCCTACACCTACCCTACACCTACCCTACACCTACCCTACACCTACCCTACACCTACCCTACGGGATCCCTACGCTGAATCCGTAAAAAAAACAAAAAAAAAAGATTAGCCAAAACGGGGGGGAGGGGGGAGAAGGGGGGCAAGGGGGTCAACTTCGAAAAATGGTTTGTTTGTGACTAAAGCATTGCCCCTTTATATGAATCTGAAAAAAGAAATGTTCCAAGTCTCTCAACTTCCGAGATCCGCTTAAAGGGGGGGAGAGGGGGGGCGAGGGGGTCAACTTTGAAAAATGGTTTTTACTTTTCCGAGCCTCCTCTAAACGATTCCGTAAAAAAAACAAAAAAAAAAGATTAGCCAAAACGGGGGGGGAGGGGGGAGAAGAGGGGCAAGGGGGTCAACTTTGAAAACTGGTTCGTTTGTGACTATAGCATTGCCCCTTTATATGAATCTGAAAAAAGAAATGTTCCAAGTCTCTCAACTCCCGAGATCCGCTTAAAGGGGGGGCGAAGGGGGGCGAGGGGGTCAACTTTGAAAAATGGTTTTTACTTTTCCGAGCCTCCTCTAAACGAATCCGTAAAAAACAAAAAATACGGGTACCTTAGTTTCCGAGATACGATAGAGGGGGGGAGGAGGGGGGAGGAAAAGGGGAGGTTTGGGACTTTTCCCATACTCACGGGAGTTACTTGTTTACGAATCTGTCAAAATATACCCACCTTCCCCTTCACCATCTGGGAGAACAATTATGTCAGTGAGTCAGTGAGTCAGTGAGTGGTAATGCAGTTTTATATAATATAATAAGAGGTATAAAGTAAATATCAAATAATCACCAACCGAGCAAACACGGATCCAAAGTAAAAGTAGATGTATTACTAGATGTGGCATACATGGTGTACTGACTAAATAATGATCTTTTTTATGTTATATATATATATTTTTTGTTATTGACATATTAAATTGATTTAAGTTTATTTTTAAAAGAAGGCATACTTTTCGCTTCTTTTATTGCCATGGGTATTTTGTTGTACATTTTATCTTTGCCCGTAATTAACGAATATCTTTATGTAATATTTTGCGTATTAATATACATGTATTGGTACATATATGTTTGGAAAATATTCATTATTTTTGTATCTTCATATATTTTCTGAGTTGACGTTCGAAATTTGTAATTAAATAATATTTTGATTAATCTATTTTGTGCTGTTTGTAATATTTCTAGATTAGATTTAGCTGCAGTCCCCCAGATTTCTATTAGGTAGTCTATATGTGGTTTGACTAAAGAATTATAAATTATGTGTCGACCTTTCCGAGGAAGACATTTTTTATATTGTGAAGAGCTCCTGTACTGGCTTCCAACTCAGGTAGCTATCCAAAATTATACCTGAATATTTCTCTGTGGTTTTCCTTTTGATTAATTGATCATTTATTTTAAGCTGTATATTATCGCTTATTTTTTTTATTTTTGGAGGCAATCACAACATAATTTGTTTTTGTAGTATTAATGGTGAGGAGGTTAGATTGGAACCAGTCATTAAGTGTATTAAGATCGTTTTGGATATAAGGTATCATAGCTTCGATAGAATGGCCAAAGTAGAAAAGACTTGTACCATCTGCGTAAAGCGAGATGTCTCCTTTGAGACCAATCTGGGATATGCTATTAATATAAATTAGGAACAAAAGAGATTCCAAAATTGATCCTTGAGGTACACCGAAAGTGACACTGTCTGCCTGTCCCTATGTATGCTTAGATCTTTAAAACTACGCAACGGATTTTGATGCGGTTTTTTTTTAATAGATAATGTGATTTTATATGTATAATACAAGCGGGCGAAGCCGCTGGCTGAAGCTAGTAATAGATATGTATACCACTACGACCCAGTTTTTTTATTAACTTAATGCTAACCAAGGGTTTCAAAATTCGGTAAAACGCGTTTATTTATCAATTGTTAGTCTAACAAACTGTCAAATAATCAACTCTTCAACTTATTTGACCATTAGTGAGGCTAACGACTGAAAAAAAACCGGCCAAGTGCGAGTCTGACTCGCGCACAGAGGGTTCGGTATAAACCGCTACATTCACCAAAATAAATAACGTTCATAAACAATGAAAGCACCGAACATTGTTCTAACCAGTTCTTACGAAGCGAAGGGACAACATTAAGTCTGCCGTTCAAAAACTGTTCGCCCCATACATCAATATACAAAATTTATACTAAAATGGTTTTTCACAGACCCGTAATATTTTGATATACGTGAATAAAACATCCCCACATTACGTATACAGGAGGTACCTTGATTTTTTTTCATGATTTTAGTTTACAACTTTGCGGCGATACTTATTAATAAAATACGATTATATCCATGCCAAATTATAGCTTTATAGTACTAAGAGTCTCTGACCTATGCTGGAGACAAACGGATGGACAGACGGACATGGTGAAACTATAAGGGCTCCTTGTTGACTACGGACTACCATGTTTTACCTAGATTTGAACCAAAAAACTGGGCCTAAGGGAGTTTTCAGGTAACAGACCCATCTCGAGCGTGTACTTAACACTAAGCTCCTGGCATACCTAGAAACTAACGATATCCTTAGCGACCGCCAATACGGCTTTCGCCGAAACTGGTCTACTGGGGATCTTCTAGCGTATGCCATTCACATATGGAGTGAGGCCATCGAGAGGCATGGGGAAGCGCTTGCCGTCTCCCTTGACATCTCGAAGGCTTTCGATAGGGTCTGCACGAAAGCCTTATTGGTAAGCTTCCTTCATTCGGTTTGCCCGGTGGTCTGTGTGATTGGATTGCAGACTTCCTGAGAGATCGGTCCATTTGAGTGGTTATCGATGGCTGCTCGTCGGACCAATTGGATATTAATGCCGGGGTCCCTCAGGGGTCCGTACTCTCAGCAACATTGTTCTTGTTGCACATTAACGATCTGCTAAAACCCGGCACCTTTGGGTATGCAGACGACAGCACTGTTGCTGAGAGATACTTGTCCAACGCACGGGCTACCGGGCCGCAGATCCGGTCTCTTCGTGAGGCCATGAGCGTTTGAACTTATCCTTGCAAGCAGTCTCCAAATGGGGCGATGCCAATCTAGTCAAGTTTAATGCTGCTAAAACCCAGACGTGTCTTTTTTCCGCTAAAAAGAGCCAATTTCACCCGGCTCCAACTTTCCGTGATGTAACCGTGCCAATAAAGGACCATTTTGAGCTTTTTGACGTTACGTTGACATCAACTCTCAATTTTGGGCCATACATTGAGGCAAAGGCTCAGCTGGCTGCCAAAAAGTTGGGGATCCTTGCGAAGGTGAGAAGGTACTTCACGCCGGAACAGCTGCTCAACTTGTATCAAGCACAAGTTCGATCGTGCATGGAGTACTGTTCTCATCTCTGGGACGGATCTGCCAAATACCAGCTTGATGCACTAGAGTCAATCGAAAAGCGGGCCAAGAGACTCATCGGCGATGAGGCACTGGTAAAGTCAAAGCTCCAGAGCCTTGAACATCGTCGCCGAGTCGCCAGTTTGTCGGTATTTTATCGGTTACATTTCGGGGAGTGTGCGATGGAATTACATGATTTAATTCCACCCAGCCCGTTCCATCATCGGACTACCAGACGTACGGCGATGCGTCATCGGTACATGGTGGACATCCCACCCATACGCACAAAACGTTTTGGGGACACTTTTATTATGCGTATAGCTAAAGAGTGGCATTCCCTGCCGGAATCTGTGTTTCCCGATAGCTACAATCTAGGGGTCTTTAAGTCAAGAGTGAATGGGTTTCTTCTAGGCAAGCGTGCTACATCGTCGACCACATCATCGCTTACCATCAGGTGAGATAGTGGTCAAGCGCAAGCCTATAGACAATAAAAAAAAAAAAAAAGGTTTAGGTTAATAAGTAAGTAGAGAATAGGAATATATTGAGAAAGGAATCATTTCTGACTTCTATCAATTTGCCATACGGCAATTGTTCTTTGCCGTATGGCAAAGAACAATTGCGCGACTTGTCTAGTGCCTCTTGTATTAGAGGCACTAGACAAGTCGCGGTGCCGATTGGAAAAACAGGCCAAGTGCGGGTCAGACTCGCGCACGAAGGGTTCCGTACCATTATCTCAAAAAACGGCAAAAAAACACGTTTGTTGTATGGGAGCCCTACTTAAATATTTATTTTATTTTGTTATTAGTATTTGTTGTTATAGCGGAAACAGAAATACATCATCTATGAAAATTTTAACTATCTAGTTCTCGGCTTTGTAAGCGTTTCGGCCGATGAGTTTCGCCCGATCCGGCCGAAACAGGAATTTCATTATTATTAATATTTTTGAGTGGTGTTTCGGACGAATCCTTTTTTTACGTTACTTTGCCTCTAGCAAAGTAACGTCAGAAACGATGAAGAAGTCCCAATATTTGCGGGGCTGGAATTATTACCGGTAAAGACTAACTTAAGTACCAGGAGATTATAATCATGATATCATCATACTTCCTGTATTACCGAGGCTGGAATCATGAGATGTAAAAGGAGTACCGGGCGATTTTAGATTCTGATCTCCTGGTACTCCGTTAGTCTCTACCGCTTATGATTCTAGGCCCGCAATTACTTCTTTATGATTCTGGCCTCCTGGTAGTTTGTGTATAAATGTTCAACATGTAACTAAACAAGCAAAAGTTATATTTTTATCATGTTATTAAACTCTCAACTGATTTTAATCGAATTTTAGTTTCGACGTCCTAAAAAAATAAACGTCCCAACACTAGTACCTACTGATCCGTAGGTGCAAAATGTGAAATGTCACTTATGGCACCTATGAAAAATATCGATAGGTGCCGTACGTGGAATATTAGAGAATGGGATACGGTTGCAGAAAGAAAATACTTATTTGTAGTGCAACAGAAAAATATAAATTTCCGACTTTTATTACTACGGTTGCTAGGACACGTTAAGCAGTAGACAAGATGTAGTTTATATTAAACTCATAGGTTTGCAACCTCTAACACCGCCCCTTAAACTTATCTTGTTAACATACATCAGTAGCCAAACCTAACTCGTTTACAAAATACTTATGTTTCTCTACCGACAAAGGTTTAGTCAAGACATCCGCCGTCATTTTGGACGTTGGCAAGTAATTTATTTTTACTGCACCATTGCTGACCGCCTCCCGGACGAAATGATGACGTATGTCTATATGTTTTGACCTACCATGAAACATACTACTTTCAGTCAATTTCAAGGCCGACTGATTATCATTGAAAATAGTTATTTCAATGTTACTACCTATACATTCGTGCAAGAAAGTTTTTATAAACAGTGCTTCTTTACAAGCATCGGAGAGTGACATGTACTCCGCCTCAGTACTCGATAATGCAACGGTACGCTGTTTCCTACTTTCCCAACATGTAATAGAATTCCCAATTTTGAAAACATATCCCGTATAAGAACGTCTATCGATTTCATTAGAAGCCCAGTCTGCATCAGCAAAACCCGTCACAGATAAGCCAGTTTTCTTATAGGTAATGCAGTAATCTACTGTACCTTTAAGATAACGCAACACGCGTTTAGCTGCTTTCCAGTGGACATCGGAAAAACAGTTATTGAATTGGCTTAATACGCTTACAGCGTGACATATATCAGGACGCGAACAAACCGCTACATACATAAGACAACCGATCAATTCTCGATACTCCAAACTGTCATCCTTTTTATCAGCTTTGTTCAATTTTTGGCACTGCATTGGAGTTTCAACAGATTTGCAATCTTGCATGTTGTATTTCTCTAATATCTTTTTAATATAGGCACTTTGATCTAGAGTGATCTTGCCATGATCTTTCCTGATTCTTAATCCTAGAACTCTTTCTACAGGACCAAGATCTTTCATCACAAATTCTTTCATCAGCAATGATTTAGTTTTAGTTTTTTCCGCATTACAATTGCTGAAAATTACTAAATCATCAACATACAACGCGATAATTACAAACTTGTCGCCATTTTGCTTTATGTATACATATGGTTCAGAGACCAATCTCTTGAACTTGAGTTTGTTGACAAAAACATGATTGATCTTTTCATTCCATGTTTTAGACCGTAAACAGCTTTGTGTAGTCGATACACCTTGTTATTGCCTCTACCTTTTTCAAAACCTTCTGGTATTTCCATGAAAATGGTTTCTTTTAAATCACCGTTTAGAAAGGCTGTTTTTACGTCCATGTGGTCAATCTCCATATCGTACTCCACAGCCAAAGCTAATAACATTCTTATGGTTTCGTATCTCACTACAGGTGAAAAAGTTTCAAAATAATCCACTCCATATTTTTGCGTAAATCCTTTTGCCACTAGACGTGCTTTGTATTGTAATAGTTCACCGTTAAGCCCTCTTTTCTTCTTAAATATCCATTTGGTCTTTATTGGCTTAGCACCTTTCGGCAAATTGGTTAAGGTAAAACACTTATTGTCTAAAAAGGACTGATATTCGTCTTTCATAGCAGCTCGCCACTGCCTGGCTTCAGAACTATTCAACGCTTCTTCAACTGTTCTTGGATCATCACTGCCACACGCTTCCCCCGTCAAAAAACCACACATGAAGGAGTTCTCATCAGCTTCCACGTATTCTGCTCTCGAGTCATCTGTCTCAAATGAAACATCTGGAACATAAGTAGCATCTGAGTGATGATCTATGACCAAGCTACTGGTCGAAGCCTCGCTATCGTTAGCATCATCAGTAGTCACAGAAGTTTGTTCTGACTCTGTTCTATTCTCGGATACATAAGAAGTCTTAAGTTCTGTAATCACATCTGATTCCACTTTAGTGAAATTCAGATGCTTGAGGAATTGATTCTCAATGAACTTAACATTTTTCGCTATTGTTAGCTTATAGCTCCGAAGATCCAAGAGCCGGTATCCCTTTGTGTTCTCACAATATCCCGCAAATATGTAAGGTTTAGATTTGCGATCCAGTTTTTTACGATTATTTTGCACAGCATATGCTAAACAACCAAATACACGTAAGTTATCTAAGTTTACCTTATGTCCAGTGTAAATCTCTTCTGGAGTTGCACCTCTAACTGCCTTTGTAGGTGAACGATTTTTTATGTACACCGCAGTGTTCGCAGCCTCAGCCCAGAATCGTTGATCCAAACCTGCTTCCAGAAGCATACAGCGCACCGCCTCAATAATCGTTCGGTTCGCACGTTCGGCAACTGCATTTTGCTGTGGACAGTGAGGAACAGTAGTATGATGCCGGATTCCACACTTACTCAAATACTGCTTAAATCTCGTATTGATGTACTCGCCACCATTATCGCTTCTCAGGATTTTAATTTTTTTATTAGTCTCGTTCTCTACAAGAGCTTTAAAAATCAAAAAACACTCAAAAACTTTGTCTTTCGATTCTATTAAATAGCAAAACGTCTTCCTAGAAAAATCGTCAATAAATGTTAGCAAATATCTCGCACCGCCTATAGATTTCACTGGCATAGGGCCGCACACGTCCGTGTGAACCAGTCCTAAGACCTCACTTGCACGTGAAAAGGATTTCTTAGGGAAAGGTAAATTAGTAACCTTACCTTCAATACAGGTGATACATTGCTCGTATGTGGATACATCATAGTCGATACCAGCCGCCATACCACTCTTAAGTAGGTTCATGCTGCGACTATTCAGATGTCCAAGCCGACGATGCCATAAACCCTGAGATGGAAGATCTACCTGGGTACTCAAGGAGACGCTTGCTGACATACTGTGTACGCGCGAAACGGAATTTATATACGCATCCCCGGTTTCTAATTTATAAAGACCGCATGCATCCCGTTTTGCTACAGCTATTACCTCACCGTTTTTGTAAATTTTACAAAAAATCGATGTAAATTTTACTTCAAAACATTTTTGTGTCAAAATACTGACAGATAACAGATTACATGACAAGTTCGGTATAAAAACTACATTACTGACAGTTACCCACTGGTTTTGTAAAAAAAGTTTCACATATCCACGACCCGATGTAAAAAGTTTTTCACCGTTCGCAACGCTTATTTCCTTTGGCGTATCACACACAAAATCATGCAAAATGTCTCTACTATTGGTCATGTGGCAAGTTGCACCACTGTCAACGTACCACACATCTCGATCCAGCTTCACCGTCAGAGCCGACAACATAGTCGTCCTACCAGGAGTTTTCTGAACCTTCTCCTCCTCTTGACAACTGGAACTAGATGACTTATCCTTATGCGGTGCTTTCTGCCTGCAATCTCTAGCGTAATGACCTAATTTTTTGCATCGAAAGCACTTGGGACGCTTCGAGATCGAAGTCGAAGTCGTTAGGGCATTCTGTTCCGTACCTTCTGCATCACCTCGTCTCTGTGCCTTCTGGAGTAGTTTACTTTTCACCAGTTCACTTGAGAGAGAAAGGCTACTATGCTCTAACGTCATAATGAGTGTGTCAAACTGCTTGGGAAGCCCACTGAGCAATATTATTATAGCAACGAACTCGTCTTCCAGAGAAGCATTTATGTCTTGTAGTTGTTGGGCAGTATCTAGAATTTTTGTAACATACGCCTCCATACTCTCAAACTGCTCTAATTTTAAGCTAAATAGCATTCTGAGGAGACCTAATCGTCTACACAGACCTTTATCTTCGAACGATTTCTGTATATTCTTCCAGGCATCAAACGCAGTATTGCAATTCCTGACAACGGAGTAAACAGATGGCTGAACACTGAGGCAGATTCGTGCTAGCGCTTTTTCCTGTTTCTTCTTGTCTTCGCATTCCGGTTTATTTTTCTTATCGACCTCGTTGACACATTCAAACAAGTCTTCATGAATAAGCAACATCTACATTTGAAATTTCCAGGTGGTGTAATTATTTACCCCGGAGAGTTTTTCAATTGCGACGGACTGGTTACTCATTTTCGCGATTTCGTAATTTTTACTTGATAATATAATTATTTATATCATACGCGTTCTGCTTAACCACGCTCTGCATAACCATGCTCTGCTACCATATTAGAGAATGGGATACGGTTGCAGAAAGAAAATACTTATTTGTAGTGCAACAGAAAAATATAATTTTCCGACTTTTATTACTACGGTTGCTAGGACACGTTAAGCAGTAGACAAGATGTAGTTTATATTAAACTCATAGGTTTGCAACCTCTAACATGGAACACCTTTGGTGCCATTTTGTACGCTTTTTAATTGATATATAAGACTGATTATTGTGATATCATGTTTACTGTTGTAATGGTATTAAGCCTTATCTATTTCCAAAAATTGCCTGACTTTTACTTAAATAATATAACCCTACCTTAGGTTTTTCATCCTGACTGTACAAAATTTGCTTAAAAAAAAGTATAGTCCGAAACACCACTTAAAAATATTAATAATAATGAAGTGCCTGTTTTGGCCGGATCGGGCGAAAGTCATCGGCCGAAACGCCTACTAAGCCTAGCTATCACGGTTCATGAGATACAGCCTGGTGACAGACTGACAGACAGACGGACCGCGTAGTCTTAGTAATAATTTTTACCCTTTGGGTACGGAACTCAAAAAAAGTAAAAAATATTAATGGGAACGCCACGTGCTCTCGAAATCTCACGTCACCAATCCCTTACATCTGGGTTTGAACCCAGGCAGGCCCTTTACTGTGTAAAATTATTTTATCACCACTTCTCTCAAAACGGTGAAGGAAAACATCGTGAGGAAACCGACATGTCTTAGAACCAAAAATTCGAAGACATGTGACATTCACGGACCCGCACTGGGCCCGCGTGGTGGATCACGGCCTATTCCCTCTCACAGAGGAAAAATTAAAAGGCTGATGATGATATTAAAGGCTCTACTTACAGAATTAACAGCGAAGACATGTTTCTCCTTGGTGGCGGGGTGCACCTGCGACACTGAAACTATGCACGCACCGCAGCCCCCCTCGTGGCACATCGCCTTCGTGCCATGCAGCTGCAAGTAGTTCCGGATATAGTCGTTCAGGGAAGTCTGAGGACTGACCTCAGTTCCCGCTGTAATACAGAAAGACATACATTACGGGATTATTCTCAAATGGCATCTCACCCATACGCAATAAACATTTTGGGAATACTTTTATTGTGTGTACGACTAAGGATTGGAATTCCCTTCCGGAGTATTTCCTGATAGCTACAATCTTTCAGTCAAGAGTGAATAGGTTTTGCTTCTAGGCAACCCTGCTTCACCGTAGGCCACATCATCGCTTACCATCAGAATAGAAAGTGGTCAAACGCGAGCCGAGAGTAATTTTCTATCTATCATCAATAGTTTTCTCAGCGCACGCCAATGAATGAATTTTATAAGCAACATTTTGCTACCTTGTTTTCTTTGTAAAAAAATATGTCCAGTTGCAAAGACGCGCCATTTTCTGAAATTTTTATTTTTTGTGAATAAACTTCCCACAACTGTATTGAAAAACGTCGTGTGATACACGGGTGTGTAGGTTATTGCAAACTCGTGTCATTAAAAACCCTCGCCTTCGGCTCGGGCTTGTTAATAACAGCTCGTTTGCAATAACCTACTTTCCACCCTTGTATCACAATGTACTATTATGATTTGTTTGAAATGCATTTGTATTATGAGTTGTTTGAAAATCGAAGGCAAATGTTGCACTGTAGTGTTTTTTTTTTTAATTTTCCCTATCCACTAATATAAAGTACGTGTTTATACAATATTTTATCTACTCTCATATCGTAATATTCGAATTATAAACTTCAAAACGAGTTTATATTGACGTACTTTATAAACACAATACCGAAATTTAAAAATAGAATCTCATTATAACACTATTTCTCTAACTAAATAATGCTATAAAACTTTTTTTCAACACACTTGCTCATAAAGTGGCTCTAATTTCACCGCAATTAGGCACATAATGATACCTGTTATCAAACTGTGACTTTTTCATTACTATTATTCACAAAGTGAGTTATACAGTTTTTTTTTAATTTATTGGTTGAGTTGCTTTGTTCTTAAAAAAGTTTCGAAACAAAAAAGGTCGTGCTCAATAGTACAAATAAATTAATGTACCTATTGCTTGCTCATTTCATGCAACTTCGTATTAATTTCAACTTGTACGTGCTTAATAAATAAAACTTTCACTCAAATATAAATTTTATTTGCTCTGTAATTAAGAAAAAATTAAATTTCCTATTTTGTACGTGGTTAAAACTCTATCCACGATAAGCCAAAATAAAAAGAAATTTCATTCTTTTAGTCTATGGCCGATCGCCATTGTAAGATGCGCGCGCATAGGAAAATTAATTAATTTTGCCCGCCATTTTGAAAAAATTTCACAACTCGTTTTTACTGTTAAAAATATTTTTTTGTATTATTTTCTTCACAAGTGTGTTGAAAAACGTCGTATGATACACGTGTGTATTGATGATTACCGTCCTCGGCTCTCTTAAGACCCTCACCTACGGCTCGGGTCTCAATGACGCCTCAGCGGTAATCACCAACATTGCACACTTGTACCATAATGTACTATTTTTCTATTACGATACAGGATTTAAGTTAATTACTAAGGAGTTTCTATCAATATTTTTTTTGTAATGCCATTTTAGTAACTATTACAAAAAGATTTGATTCCAATTTCAAATTGTCTGTGACAATGCCAATGCACGCACTGCGATTTTTATTCGCGCGAATTTTGTCTCTTTCTACCTGTTCCAAGAGCTCAAAATATTCGCGCGAATTAAATTTGCTCCGCGATGCGGTGGATTCTGTTGCAAAACACGGCTTTCATGCGGTATTATTGCTGCACGATTTTTTTACCGCAATGCGAGCTTCTTCATACAATTCCGTAGGTCGCAGAATGGGCGGAAAAAAAATCTCGCAAATAAATATCGCAGTGCGTGTGTTAAGCCTTAGCGCATGCGTGGATAATGCGGTGATGTGATGGGTTTTAGCGCCATTCATACGTTTTGTTTTGCAGGTTTCGCTGTACTGAATTTCTTGAGTTTTTTTAATTCTTGCTTAAAATGTCTGAATGTGAAAAAAATTTGACTCTGCCAAATATTTTATATGCGGCAAAGGATAATCTCTTACCAGCAAAGTCGAAATTATTATTTAATGCATTTATGAAAAAAAAAAATATTTAGTAGGTTCAAACCCAAAATTTAGATAAAGTAGTGTATGAAACTGCACATAACTAGGTATTAAAACATTCGTGTGAATACTATTAAAAACTCACACTCATGTTTTAATACCCCTTATTATGCAACAGTATCATAAACTACTATTTTGTATTCATATTTGGAAAATTACGTTGTGAGTGTAGATAAACTACTATAATGATCTGAGGTCCCAGCTGTAAAACCTTATTGACCGACAAGCGCAATATGAAGAGGTTTAACAAAAAAAAAAACATTGAAAAATGATACGTAATTTTTGATAATTATACCGACTAATAATACAATTTTGTAAAGGTCAGTTACAAGTGATCGTTCATACCTATCTAGATTTTTTCTAAAAGGTTTTTTTAGAAAGGACCAAGTTCTCAGAAATATAGTCAAGATTATCATTAAAAATTTTTCCTCAAACTATCGAGATTTTGTTAAAACATTTTACGCTGCCTATTTTGTGTGTGTTTCGGATTTTAATTTGAACCTAAGTAATAATTAAAATCGGAAATAATTGGCTCAAATTAATCAAAAGTAATTGGCAAAAAAAAAATAACCCGAGGCCTTAGTGCGAGTTTTTACTCACGCGTAAATGTCAATTTGTATTGAATCTGATTAAGCGCCATCTGGTGACGGAACGGAGGAACATCTCTTTTTGTATACATGTTGTCAAAAGAGTTGTTGACGTTTACGTTATCACGAGTGAGTACTTTAAAAAACTTGAAATAAGCACACCGAACCATAATCGTAGCTGCACACAAAGCAAACGTTTTGTAAATACGGTAAATCTGCCTAGTGTTTTCCCAAGTAGGTGCATAATATATTGGGGTCGGCTGCCAGTCTAACCGGATCCAGCTGAGTACTATTGACATAATATATTGGGGTCGGCTGCCAGTCTAACCGGATCCAGCTGAGTACTATTGACATAATATATTGGGGTCGGCTGCCAGTCTAACCGGATCCAGCTGAGTACTATTGACATAATATATTGGGGTCGGCTGCCAGTCTAACCGGATCCAGCTGAGTACTATTGACATAATATATTGGGGTCGGCTGCCAGTCTAACCGGATCCAGCTGAGTACTATTGACATAATATATTGGGGTCGACTGCCAGTCTAACCGGATCCAGCTGAGTACTATATTGACATAATATATTGGGGTGGGCTGCCAGTCTAACCGGATCCAGCTGAGTACTATTGACATAATATATTGGGGTCGGCTGCCAGTCTAACCGGATCCAGCTGAGTACTATATTGACATAATATATTGGGGTCGGCTGCCAGTCTAACCGGATCCAGCTGAGTACTATATTGACATAATATATTGGGGTCGGCTGCCATTCTAACCGGATCCAGCTGAGTACTATTGACATAATATATTGGGGTCGGCTGCCAGTCTAACCGGATCCAGCTGAGTACTATTGACATAATATATTGGGGTCGGCTGCCAGTCTAACCGGATCCAGCTGAGTACTATTGACATAATATATTGGGGTCGGCTGCCAGTCTAACCGGATCCAGCTGAGTACTATTGACATAATATATTGGGGTCGACTGCCAGTCTAACCGGATCCAGCTGAGTACTATATTGACATAATATATTGGGGTCGGCTGCCAGTCTAACCGGATCCAGCTGAGTACTATTGACATAATATATTGGGGTCGGCTGCCAGTCTAACCGGATCCAGCTGAGTACTATATTGACATAATATATTGGGGTCGGCTGCCAGTCTAACCGGATCCAGCTGAGTACTATATTGACATAATATATTGGGGTCGGCTGCCAGTCTAACCGGATCCAGCTGAGTACTATATTGACATAATATATTGGGGTCGGCTGCCAGTCTAACCGGATCCAGCTGAGTACTATATTGACATAATATATTGGGGTCGGCTGCCAGTCTAACCGGATCCAGCTGAGTACTATATTGACATAATATATTGGGGTCGGCTGCCAGTCTAACCGGATCCAGCTGAGTACTATTGACATAATATATTGGGGTCGACTGCCAGTCTAACCGGATCCAGCTGAGTACTATATTGACATAATATATTGGGGTCGGCTGCCAGTCCAACCGGATCCAGCTGAGTACTATTGACATAATATATTGGGGTCGGCTGCCAGTCTAACCGGATCCAGCTGAGTACTATTGACATAATATATTGGGGTCGACTGCCAGTCTAACCGGATCCAGCTGAGTACTATATTGACATAATATATTGGGGTCGGCTGCCAGTCTAACCGGATCCAGCTGAGTACTATTGACATAATATATTGGGGTCGGCTGCCAGTCTAACCGGATCCAGCTGAGTACTATTGACATAATATATTGGGGTCGGCTGCCAGTCTAACCGGATCCAGCTGAGTACTATTGACATAATATATTGGGGTCGGCTGCCAGTCTAACCGGATCCAGCTGAGTACTATTGACATAATATATTGGGGTCGGCTGCCAGTCTAACCGGATCCAGCTGAGTACTATATTGACATAATATATTGGGGTCGGCTGCCAGTCTAACCGGATCCAGCTGAGTACTATTGACATAATATATTGGGGTCGGCTGCCAGTCTAACCGGATCCAGCTGAGTACTATTGACATAATATATTGGGGTCGGCTGCCAGTCTAACCGGATCCAGCTGAGTACTATTGACATAATATATTGGGGTCGACTGCCAGTCTAACCGGATCCAGCTGAGTACTATATTGACATAATATATTGGGGTCGGCTGCCAGTCTAACCGGATCCAGCTGAGTACTATTGACATAATATATTGGGGTCGGCTGCCAGTCTAACCGGATCCAGCTGAGTACTATTGACATAATATATTGGGGTCGGCTGCCAGTCTAACCGGATCCAGCTGAGTACTATATTGACATAATATATTGGGGTCGGCTGCCAGTCTAACCGGATCCAGCTGAGTACTATATTGACATAATATATTGGGGTCGGCTGCCAGTCTAACCGGATCCAGCTGAGTACTATTGACATAATATATTGGGGTCGGCTGCCAGTCTAACCGGATCCAGCTGAGTACTATATTGACATAATATATTGGGGTCGGCTGCCAGTCTAACCGGATCCAGCTGAGTACTATTGACATAATATATTGGGGTCGGCTGCCAGTCTAACCGGATCCAGCTGAGTACTATATTGACATAATATATTGGGGTCGGCTGCCAGTCTAACCGGATCCAGCTGAGTACTATATTGACATAATATATTGGGGTCGGCTGCCAGTCTAACCGGATCCAGCTGAGTACTATATTGACATAATATATTGGGGTCGGCTGCCAGTCTAACCGGATCCAGCTGAGTACTATTGACATAATATATTGGGGTCGGCTGCCAGTCTAACCGGATCCAGCTGAGTACTATATTGACATAATATATTGGGGTCGGCTGCCAGTCTAACCGGATCCAGCTGAGTACTATATTGACATAATATATTGGGGTCGGCTGCCAGTCTAACCGGATCCAGCTGAGTACTATTGACCAGTATTTTTAACACCCGTCGGAAAAAGAGGGATGTTATAAGTTTGATTTGTGTTGCTGTGTCTGTCTGTGACATCATAGCTCCTAAACGGATAAACCGATTTTGATTTAGTTTTTTTTGTTTTCGAGAGTGTTCTTAGCTATTATGTTTGATTGAAATAGGTTCAGCCGTTCAAAAGTTACCTGCATTTTACTCTTTGAATCAGGGTTTTCACGCAAGACGCTATCATGATTACGTGTTTTGATAGATTGTCGATTGATGTGTGTTTACTACTATGTATTTATATGCAGTTTGAAAAGCATGAAATAAAAATTAAATTTAAGAAACCCGCAACATAAAACCTCTAAAAAGCAAAAAATAAGCCTCCTACTCGCGTCTGGGAACCGCTAAGTATTGAGCTTAAAGAGCGTAATTTTAACCTCCCTCGTACAACGTGCTAACCTACGGGCCAGCATGTTACATCTAACTGCTAACGCTCTGCGTTCCGTCTCCATGTCCGCGTCGTCGGACAGACTATCGGTGACCCAATGCCCTAGGTACTTGAACTTTGTCACTATGGAAAGAGGAGCGTCCCCCGGAGTGACAGGTAGCACTTCGACGTAATTTTTTTTTACCAGCCATAAACACCAGAAGTTCACTCTTGGTTGCGTTTTATTGTACCTGAGGCCGTGTGCCACAACAAAGCTTCACAGAAACGGAGAAGTCTCATACGTGGACTGATCGAAGAGCTCGTCAGCAATACCACTCGCTCGTCCGTATATTAATTACAGCCGGGACCAACCAGTTTCACGTGCTTTCCGAGGTTCGGAGGAATCTCGTTATACAAAAATGATCACCCATCCACAGACCGACTTGGGCAACCGTTGCTTAACCTTAAAGATCGATACGTGCGGGTGTTATTATTAAACCACGAGCTTAACGAGGCTACCAGGCTGACATAGCGATGTCCAACGTTGACCGGCCATGGTTTGGCGCCGAATGTCATCGCGCCGACGCGCTTAAACATGAGGCGTACCTGGCATGGGTCGACGCTCGATCGCGGAAAGCGAGTGACGTGGGTCAGAAGAAGAAAGCCGACAACAGGGCTGCCAAGTCCTGCAAGAAGGTGTTGCGAAGGACTCGGTTTGACCACATTGGCTGAATAGGAGCCAAACTTGCTTCTTACCCAGCAGGTAGTAAAGCGTTTTGGCCCCTGGCTAAGTCGGTCGAGTCGAACTTCTGGCGTCCCTCACTACCACCACTGCTGAAACCCGATGGGTCGCTGGCCCACACCGCTGAGGAGAAGGCAAATTTATTTGTGTCTCTTTTTGCGGAATCTTCGCGTCTGAATCCTGGTGATTCGCGGCCCCCTACTTCTCCTGATGGGTGCGAGACGAGTATGTTGGACATTTGTATCCATCAAAAGGACGTCCGTAGGGTGCTGCGCAACCTCGACGTGAACAAGGCTAGCGGCCCTGACGGCATACCAGCTATATTTCTTAGAACCTGTGCGCCTGAACTGTCTCCGATCTTGACACGCCTATTCCGCCTTTCATATGAGACTGGAAAAGTGCCGAATGCTTGGAAGCAAGCCAACGTACAGCCCGTGCCCAAAAAGGGCAATCGAGCTGACCCATCCAACTGCAGATCCATCTCTGTTGTGTGAGCGTGTACTTAACACTAAGCTCCTGGCATACCTAGAAAGTAACGATATACTTATATAATAGCGGAAGCGGTCTACTGGGGATCTTCTAGCGTATGCCATTCACATATGGAGTGAGGCCATCGAGAGGTACGGGGAAGCGCTTGCCGTCTTCCTCGACATCTCGAAGGCTTTCGATAGGGTTTGGCACGAAAGCCTTATAGGTAAGCTTCCTTCATTCGGTCTGCCCGGTGGTCTGTGTGATTGGATTGAAGACATCCTGAGAGATCGGTCCATTCGAGTGGTTATCGATGGCTGCTCGTCGGACCAATTGGATATTAATGCCGGGATTCCTCAGGGGTCGGTACTCTCAGCAATATTGTTCTTTTTGCACATTAACGATCTGCTAAAACCCAGCAGCTTTGGGTATGCAGACGACAGCACTGTTGCTGAGAGATACTTGTCCAACGCACGGGCTACCGGGCCGCTGATCCGGTCTCTCCGTGAGGCCATGGTGGAGCGTTTGAACTTGTCCTTGCAAGCAGTCTCCGAATGGGGCGATGCCAATCTAGTCAAGTTTAATGCTGCTAAAACCCAGACGTGTCTTTTTTCTGCTAAAAAGAGCCAATTTCACCCGGCTCCAACTTTCCGTGATGTAACCGTGCCAATAAAGGACCATTTTGAGCTTTTTGACGTTACGTTGACATCAACTCTCAATTTTGGGCCATAAATTGAGGCAAAGGCTCAGTTGGTTGCCAAAAAGTTGTGGATCCTTGCGAAGGTGAGAAGGTACTTCACGCCGGAACAGCTGCTCAACTTGTATCAAGCGCAAGTTCGATCGTGCATGGAGTAGGTACTGTTCTCATCTCTGGGACGGATCTGCCAAATACCAGCTTGATGCACTAGAGTCGATCGAAAAGCGGGCCAAGAAACTCATCGTCAATCAGGCACTGGTCAAGTCAAAGCTCCAGAGCCTTGAACATCGTCTCTGAGTTGCCAGCTTGTTGGTTTTTATCGGTTAAATTTCGGGGAGTGTGCGATGGAATTGCATGATTTAATTTCGCCCAGCCCGTTCCATCATCGGACTACCAGACGTACGGCGATGCGTCATCGGTACATGGTGGACATCCCACCAATACGCACAAAACGTTTTGGGGCCACTTTTCACTATGCGTACAGCCAAGGAGTGGAATTTCCCTGCCGGAGTCTGTATTTCCCGATAGCTACAATCTAGGGGTCTAGAGTGAATCGGTTTTTTCTAGGCAAGCGTGCTTCACCGTCGACCACATCATCGCTTACCAACAGGGGAGATAGTGGTCAAGCGGAAGCCTATTGATAATAAAAAAAATAACAATAATCACACTAATATAATAAAGGCGAAAGTTTGTGAGTGTATGAGTGAGTGTGTGTGTTTGTATGTTTGTTACTTCTTCACGCTCAAATGGTTGGACGGATCTGAATGAAATTTGGCACAGATATCTCTGTGCTTGTAGCCGTGTGATTATAGCCTGGAATAGCACATAGAACACCTTTTTATCCCGGGAATACTTTCCCTCGGGATAATCTCGACAGTAACGCGGGCGAAGCCGCTGGCAGAAGCTAGTAATAAATAATCTGCTGTCCGTTCACATTTTTTTTTGTAAATACTGTGATGATGTGATCCACATAAAGTTATGTAAGTCACCTAAAAAGTGCCCTTAGTGAAAAATCATAAATGAAAGTTGCTCTTGTTATGCAAGGCGCTGGACCAGCGGCACTGGCATTAAATACTTTAGCACCATTATATTGGCTGTGTCTTAATAACATTTATTGGCTGAAAAATAAAAGTATTTGATTATCGTGTAGTAATTTAACTGTAGTTACTGACAGCCTAGTTTCCTCACGATGTTTCCCTTCGCCGTTTTTTTATTAACACGCTTTTATTAGCTTGGTATGTATCTATGTAACTATGTATCAATGTAACGGAATCTTTGATCATGATTTTCACCCACTTCAAAACGTCGGATTGATTTGAAACTTTGCACACCTATCAAGGACCGATGACAATGCAATAATTTAGTCAAAGTACTTTTGAAAGTCAAACACAAATTAAATATTGCAAGTAATAAAAGTTGATTCTACCATGCGCGTTTAAATTGTTTGTTCCATTAGTCTTACCAAGATCTTCAGGATTAGCGACTTTTTAGTTCAATTTACCATTAAAGCGTGTTTTTTAGTTTTAAGAACTACAATTTTATTTCAATGGTGATTGGTGATGAAATAAAATACACAAATTAAAGCGCCTGTCTGGGTAAGATCCCATGACCTACAAGTCCTACAACTGTTATACAGGGTTAAATCTAATACCTTTAAACTTGTATATAGTGTCCGACCGAATGTTCGGTTTCGGTCGAGTTTCGCCAAAAAAACGAGTTACGAAGCCGAAACTGCATTCGGGAGTTGTCGCGCTGTGATTGGTCATGTTCGGTGCGTTAAATTCCATCAAAGCGAGTATTATTTTGCGAATATTTTTTTCTTAAATGAGGGGTTATTATGTTGATTATCATACCAATAAGTGAAAATACGAATACTGCATAGCTATGTGATTTAAAGATAAAATTAAACCAGTCAAGTACGAGTCGAACTCGTGCGCCGAGGGTTCCGTACGTAACCATAATAAAATTAGCATAATTTTTATTGGTGGCTAAGTTTTAAAGATATGGGCAAAACTTGAAAGTAACAAATTTTTTTTTTTTTTTTTCTTTATTTGTCCTGTAAGACCTTACTTTTTGCCAAATTTCGTTACTCTAGGTCAACGGGAACTACCATATAGATTTTCGACCCAAAACCTAAAGGGTACTTCCGGTATACCTAGAATTGTTAATTTTGGTTAAAAGCAAGGTCTTACAGCACAAATAAAAAAAACTCCAAAAAACGTCGAAACGTCCTTAAATATTTATTTTATTCTGTTTTTAGTATTTTGTTATTATAGCGGCAACAGAAATACATCATCTGTGAAAATTACAACTGCCTAGCTATCACGGTTCATGAGATACAGCCTGGTGACAGACGGACAGACAGACAGACGGACGGACCACGGAGTCAAAATCAAAATCAAATATTTTTATTTTACATAGGCCTACATGGGCACTTATAAAACGTCGACAAAAGGTGCATGTCTTAGTAATAGGGTCCCGTTTTACCCTTTGGGTACGGAAAATAATTATTTTTAATTAATTACCTACACCTTTCCGTTACACCCCTGTTTAAAAATACATTGATACGTTTTATTAGCGTTGTAGAAATAGAAGTCAACCTTTATGTAAAGTAATATTTAATTTTATTTAAATAAATAAATATTTAAGACCATTTCTAATTAAGAATTTTCAATTATGGAAGATAAGGCCCCATCGCTAAATCAATTTATAAAAAAATATTGTTTGCCGTGTGCGATTAAAATCATTATAATTAAAGTTTTATGTGATAAGTAGATTATTATATTAAATATGTAAAATAAAAGGTAATATAGGTACGTAGTTTTGGTAATTAATAAATTCTCATGACCGTGTGTGACGTATGTGGCATTTTTACGACCTTACTGACAATGTATTATGTACGCAGTTAAATAAAAAAGAGTTATTTAAAAAATCAAATAACGTGACTGCTTAAGATGCGAACTAAAAACACGTATACAAGAAGAAAATGATGAAATGAACAGATGATTTTTTGATTTTTTATTTATAACTTTTTTGTTAACATTTTTTTTCGAATTAGGTACATTTAAACATAAGTGTTATACATTTTTGAAATCATCTGCTAAAACCCTTTATTTTGATACCCCACACGATGGGTTTGGAAGAAGATAAAAAATTGGGCCGCCACTATATGGCGCCTAAAAGCCGCCATTTTCCAATTTCCCAATTTTAATGTAATCAGTGGCACTCGCAAGGTTAAGACGAATCGATTGACGTAAGAATCATCAAAATTGGCCAACGCGTTTGGTCTCTAGAACGCCACATAGGAACATACGTACTTACATAAATACTTAGACTGATATATAGGACCGCTCAGGTTCATTGTCATAGACATAATTTAAAATAATAGGTGGGTAATAAATTTTTTATAAGTTTCTAAAAATAAAATAGTAGTACCTACTTAAACTTTTTTAGGGTTCCGTACCCAAAGGGTAAAAACGGGGCCCTATTACTAAGACTCCGCGGTCCGCCTGTGTCTGTCTGTCTGTCACCAGGCTGTATCTCATGAACCGTGATAGCTAGACTAGACAGTTGAAATTTTCACAGATGATGTATTTCTGTTGCCGCTATAACAACAAATACTAAAAACAGAATAAAATAAATATTTAAGTGGGGCTCCCATACAACAAACGTGTTCTTTCTACGTTTTTTGCGATAATGGTACGGAACCCTTCGTGCGCGAGTCCGACTCGCACTTGGCCGGTTTTTTTAAAGTTGACCGTTATTTTTTGTGTTCCCTGCGACCCGTCAGATGATACTTAGAAGATATTAGCGGTCACGATCACGAGTCACGACCATATTTGCACATCTGCAATACAAGCACCTCTTTTTTGTCATCCTAGGGTTTTGATACGACGTAGGTACTTATGAATGTGGGTATGTGGAACAAGCTTCAATCAATAAATATACTAGTTTGATCAAGTATTCATTAATGATCGAAGGGAGCAAGGCGTATAGTCTCGCAACCTCCATAAAAAATGAAGAATCCTCCGAAAACCCGATGTCATTGTCGGGCAGCGGCAGGTTTATCAAATCACGCGGGGAACTTTGATTGCGCGATGTATGTTTTGTGTTGAAGTCAGGGTTTTTTTGTAGAAAACTAAAATCATGTATTTTAGAATATTATGAGAGGCAATATGCATCGTATGAAACTGGCACATAAACAAACACACAGTATTTGTTTGTCTAAAAGCTATTCATGAAAGAGCCCGTCCGGGGAAGGGAACGATGGATATACATAAATAACCCCCACCTCTCCGCCTTTACATCGTCACGTAAAGAAAAGAAAGAAAGAAAAAGTGTTTATTCGCCAAAAAAACGATATTTTTTTTTTTGATTTTTCCTTTAAGTAAACCCTTAACGATAGTATTAGTAAGTACTTAAATACTTACTTACTTTAGTACTTATATTCTATTAGTAGTATTTACTCTGTTAAAATCATAATCATCATCATCATCATCAAAACATATAATAAATCGGTAGAAAAGTAATTTTTGTACATCGAAAATATTTCCAAAAAAAATAGCCAGGGTGTTAAAGGATAACCAACAGAACCCATCGCCAGCATTTTTGGAATTTTTGTTTGTTTGTCTGTTTATTTGTGCACGCATCACGTTAAATGTACGAAACAAATGTTGATAACTTTTATACATAAACATTGTGCGTAACTTGAAGTATTACTTAGTTTTTGTTTCACCGCAATCGGTTCACTCTATCAAAAGTTAGAAGAATTTAAAGTGGTCAAGAAGTAAAGTTATCACAACACACGCAATTCAAATACTCGGACAGTCGAACTCGGTACTCGATAGATGGCGGTGTTAAGATTCTACGCGAAAGAATGACACTAGAAAAAAAATGGTAGGTAGGTAAGTAGGGTAGGCAGGAAGGTAAGTTAATTGACGAGAGCGAAGCCGCGGGCACAGCTAGTTAAAATAATAAAACTTAAATACTTAATGTAAATATAGATACAATATCAATGAAGATTTTGATGAAGTGACTCTTATTTAGTCAAATCGACGGCAGTGAACACGTTCCGTATATACTCACGTAATACAAGTAAATTATATTGTACGGTTAACT
The DNA here is from genome assembly GCA_948252205.1 of Orthosia incerta. Taxonomy (NCBI): domain Eukaryota; kingdom Metazoa; phylum Arthropoda; class Insecta; order Lepidoptera; family Noctuidae; genus Orthosia; species Orthosia incerta. The sequence continues at coordinate 30,976,883 of OX411755.1, read as the reverse complement.
TATGGTCGATGTTAAAATAGGTCGGCGGTCCGGGTCCGGGTCCGGATTCTGGTCCGCCGTTTGGTGACCCCTGCACTAGGCCAACAAGGCGGTCATCAATCATCATCCCGATAAATGGTCCTTAGTGGCACTCAACTTGCTGTTTGTTGCAACATGTTGCAACGGAGGAGTCATGAACGGATGTAAGGGTTCCACTATGATCTTATGATTTTGTCACACCGTCAACGAGTCGTACTTTGTTTGCACCTTTAACGGCTGGTAAGTTATAATTGGGGAATCAGATTGAATTCTGGTGAACATGCCAGTTCACCGGAATTCAAAGATTTTACCAGATTGTAGGCTCGTGTTTATTATAATGGTACAAAGCATTTTTTATAGTGAAGAGTGAACTCTACCATACAAAGTCCAAATTCTTTCCGGATTTGTGTTGATGACATCTGGAATCGTAGCTTAATATTTATACCTTGTACTACAGTGCCTGCATTGCATTATATAGACATTGGCCGCATATTTATAAGTTACACAATAATTCGTAACAAGAAATCATACATAACATAAAAACAAAAATATGTAGACCCGACATATATATCCTTAAAAAAATACTTACTCAAAGAATATTGTTCGCCGTTGATCGTGAAATTGATTCTATCCATGTTATTGTCTCATGAACACTATATTATCGTCACACTCACAACACAACACGAACACGATAAAAAATAAATTGTAAAAAATAATAACGTGTTCACACTGGTCTTGATCGCGTCGCGCGCCAGCGCAAACTGCGAAGTGCGTAGGTATTTACTACGAAAGGGTACCGGCTTGAGACGTAAGATGTTATCACAGATACCATTCCATACAGATATTGCACTGTATGTAGTCATGATTGAAGCACACACACGTATAAGTTTCGTTTAGATAGAGTTATAGGGGGGGATAGAGGGGCTCGCTTAGGCCAAAACTTTTGGAGAAGTTGTTAGGTGCTTTTTGTAAGATGCAAAATAGCTTGCAGGTGAAATGTCCGATGACAAATCTTTTTTGCCGCAGTGATCATAGGGCTTCTTAGACTTCATCCATATGCCGTAGGTAAGTACTCATTGGAGTTTGCAATGCTAGGTCATCATCTGCCTAGCCATTTCCCAATTATATTGAGTTCGGCTTCCAGTCTTACCGGATTCAGCTGAGTACCAGTGTTTTACATGGAGCGACCGCCTATCTGACCTCGACAACCCAGTAACTGGGTAACACGGTACCCCTTGCCAAGATCTCAAGCTTCTGACTACCCGTAACGACTGTCAAAGATCTTCAAGTAACAGCCGGGACCAACGGCTTAACGTGCTTTCCGAGGCACGGAGGAAACTCGGTATGTTGAAATGGTCACCCATCCACGGACCGACCTCGTCAAGCGTTGCTTAACCTTGATGATCGACCCATGCGGCTGTTATTATTTAGCCACGAGCTCCTTTTTTGCGCTTTGTTTGCAATGATAGGTGCTGTGTTTAAATCAATGGCCTACTTCTTATGCCGTGGTAAAAAAAATAAAGTAAGCATTGCTGGTTACTTTTAAGTTGTGCTTATAGTACCTACTTGTACTATTATTTATTTTGTCCTTTATTTAATTTTCTTTCTTATTTATTATATTTTTAAATATTTTTACAAAATACATACAAAAAAGAAAAACATTTAAAAATATAAAAAATAGTAGCCCACCGGTATCGGGAACAGGGTCCAAGCTACCGGTGGTCAGGGCTCCTGAGAGAGGAACCTCCTAACGATACGCGCCGTGTCTAGGAGTACCGCTTTCTGGATCAAGCCCTTGATCCAGCTGCCCAACGAGAGCCTCCTCAGATGTTCGTCGAGGTATGTATGCCATTGGCCGTAACGACTATCGGCACAATGACTGCTGTATTCACATCCCACATGTCGACAACCTCGCGAGCCAGATCAAGATACTTGCTTTTCTTATCTCTCTCAGCCTTCACGAGGTTCTCGTCATGGGGACCGCTATATCAACAATCATTGCGCGATGCTCTAGTCGGTCTATCACCACTATGTCAGGCTTATTGGCAACAATAGTCCTACAACGTGACATTGCCATTCTCGAGAACTGGGTCGGGCTCATACCTATAGTAAGGCACTTCCGATGCCACAAGATTGTATTTCAGAGCAAGTTGCTGATGGATAATCCTGGCTACAAGGCTATGCAAATAGTCTCCGTTAGCTAGACTAGAACAACCGGAGATAGTTATTTCTGGTAACTTACTACTTGACTTACTTGGTTAATCTACTTGACTTAACCTTATTTTTTTTTTTTTGCTGGGTAATCATCCTACGACTTCTCCCGCTCTGGGTGAGGCGGGAGGGCGTGTCAGACTTTTACTGACTAAAACCCACCCGTGTTCCTTCAGTTGCTTGAGCCAGGACCGCGGTAACACTTTTTCAAATTTATCCGCGACCACTTGACTTAATTTGGTAATTGTGCGACTACATCGGGCGTTCCACAGGGCTCTAATATCGGCCCAATACTATTTATAGTCTTTGTCAATAATATACCTGAATGCTTCCGTTTTTTGCTGCGAATGTTTCATGTACGCTGATGACCTCAAATTTAGTAAAATAATTGAGTCAAACTATGATTCTGAGCTATTACAGAATGATCTGGATAAGCTAATCGACTGGTGTGTTAACAATGACATGGACTTAAACATTAATAAATGTTTTCACATTAAGTTTTCTAGGAAGAAGCTCGTGGTACAGTCTGTGTATTATATTGGTACCCACGTCATCCAGGAAGTAGAACATATCAGAGATATGGGTGTAGTATTTGATAAAAAGCTTACGTTTACGGCTGTATCTTTTTTTTTTTTTTTTTTTTGTGATATGTTTGCTCTTGACTCTAGTCTAGGTCAAAGGTGACAGAGACAGAGTCGACGATGGTGTGAGCTTACCCAGAAGAAGCCTGTTCACTCTAACTTTGAAGAGATTCGGGTTGAATGCGTTCGGAAACACTGACGCAGGTAGCGAGTTCCATTCATTCGCTGTGCGCATTATGAAGGATGTTTGGAAGCGTTTGGTGCGAATTGGTGGAATGGCAACAAGGTAAGGATGTTAACTTGCAGTGCGTCTAGATGTCCGATGGTAGAAAGGGGCTGGTGGGATGAGGTCGTGGAGTTCTTCAGCACACTCACCGAAGTACAGTCTGTAGAAGACCGACAAGCAGGCAACCTTGCGGCGATGAGCCAAGCTGTGAAGCCTGGCACCCGCCAGCTCAACGTCGCCAATGAGCCTCCTGGCTCTGCGTTCCACCGAGTCAAGCGCGGCAAGCTGATATTTAGCTGAGCCATCCCAAAGGTGGCTGCAATACTCCATGCAGGATCGGACTTGCGCTTTGTATAGGGTTAAAAGCTGTCCAGGCGTAAAGTATCGCTTCACTTTATTTAGGATGCCTAGTTTTTTGGCCGCAATTTGGGCTTTGTACTCAATGGAGGCGCCAAAGTTGAGACTGGATGTCAACTCCATGCCTAGGAGCTCGAGCCGATCAGTCACAGGAACAGACGCACCCCGAAAAGTAGGAGTTTTATCGAAAAGACTCCTTTTAGCGGTAAAATGACACGCCTGTGTTTTGGTGGCGTTAAAGGAGACCAGATTGTCATCACCCCACTGGGAGACAAGGCTTAAGGTCAAATCTGTCCGCTCCACCATAGCCTCTCTCTTTTTTGCATGGGTTTACTCTTGACTCTAGTTAAGGCCAGAAGTGACAGAGAAAGAGTTGACGATGTAGTAAACTTACCCAGAAGAAGCCTGTTCACTGTAACTTTTCTAAAGATATCAATATTTCGGAATGTTTGAAATCTCCAACCCTTGAGCATAGATAATATAATACTAGCATACCTTGAGCAAGCGTAGAGACTGTGCTGAGTAATGCCCGTGCCTACTTTGTATGAGACGAGGCCTTTGGCCTGCAGTGGGAGTACTGGCACAGTATCATTCTGGTAGTATTATCTAAGTGCTTAGCTAGCTGTGTTTAGTATTTACATTTTACATAATAATATGTTTGCAAGACATAAGAGCAATTGTAATTTAACTGAAATTATTATTTCTATTTATCCTTATGGTATTTAATTGATATTTAAACGCGTATTTGCTCGTGTGTCTATCAGCCACTTAAATGAACCGATCGCTTCGCGAGCCCATTGAAACGATAATAGTTGACGTCATTATCTGTTAAAACGAAAAGTAGTTAGCGGATGTTTGTCTCATATTGATGACATCCTATTTATAAAAATTTCGATATTGTTTAGCAACTGATTACTAGAGGCTCTATACATTTTTATAACGAAAGTGTCACCATAGAGATTGAAAATAATTATGCCATCGCTTGTAGAATGACACGGTGTAGAGCCCTAAGTTCTAAGTTCAAATTCTATTGTATATTCAACTATGTCGGGGTCAGCTTCCACTGTAACCGTAAGCGGCTGAATAGGTACCAATATTTAACATGGAGCGAGTGTCTATCCTCCTCCACAAACAACCCAGTAACTGGGTAGTGCGATACCCCTTGGCATAACTAGTGTCAGATTTTCGGTCTCAGAAATAAGTAATTTAGAGGTCTTGTCACTATTTCAGACCAAACGTCCTCTGCAGGAGATAGGCCTCCTTAAGCGTTACCACATCAAGCAATCCTGTGTTTTTCACATCCAGCAGATGCGCGCGACCTTCACCAGTCTCTAGACCACTTCAAAAATCAAAATCAAAATCAAAATAGCCTTTATTACTGATAATATTGTTACATTAAATTTCATTATAGTTCATTCATTGGTTTCTTGTATTATATAATTTTCCAATATATTACAATAAAACTTATTTATATTTAATTACAACATTTCATGCACTTATATGACAACATTTCATGCATTTTTAATAATTAATAATAATACAAAATTGGATCATATAAATTAGATTATGTTTGACTTAGTCATTCTAGTCTTCGACATCGGTAACATTATTATCTGTTTGCCATTTGGCATAGGCCTCCCCTAGGCTTTTCCATCTATCTCTATTTGTGGCTTCCCTTAGCCATGTTGTTCCCGCTACCTTACTGATATCATCCTCCCATCTTGTTTTTTGCCTTCCTTTCTTTCTTTTCCCGTCCCGAGGATACCATTCCGTAACATCTTTTGTCCATTTATCCTTATTGTTTCTTATCATATGGCCTGCCCAGTTCCATTTAAGTTTTTTCACTGTGTAAGTGACATCCATGACTTTTGTCTTGCTTCTTATATTCTCAAGTTTAACTTTGTCTCTTAGCTTGAGGTTAAGAATGCTCCTCTCCATTTTGTTTTGACACACTCTGAGCGTCCCACTCTGTTTGCTAGTGAGGGCCCAGGTCTGTGCTCCATAGGTTAATACTGGTAGTATGCAAGAGTTGAACACTGTAGTCTTATTTTTAAGTGGCATATGTGGATTTTTTAATACTTCCTTTAGGGACCAAAATCTTTTCCAAGCTTTGCTTATTCTGGTGTTAATTTCTTTTTGCATTTGATTTGCCGGTGCGATGATCTGTCCCAAATATGTATATTCATCCACATATTCTATTTGATTAGAGTCTAATAGAATAGGTGTTCTTGTGTTGTTTGTCATTAATTTTGTTTTATCTGGATTCATAGACAGACCTACTTTTTTGCTTTCTCTGTCTAATTGCGTTAGCATTGTTTTTAAACCTTCTTGGTTTTCGTTTAGCAGAATCAGGTCGTCTGCGAACCTAAGGTGATTGAGCTTCTTGCCATTTATATTTATGCCATAATCGTCCCAGTTGGTTTTACGAAATATATGTTCAAGTACTGACGAGAATAGTTTTGGTGAAAGGGGGTCACCTTGCCGTACTCCCTTTCTTATTTTGAAGGTCTCCCCTTTCCTTTCAGTTTGGATTTTTGCCGTTGATTCCTTGTATATGTTTTTTATTATCCTTATATATTTTTGATCTACTCCTTGTGAGTGTAGAGCGTCCCAAATGTGTGCATGTTTCAGAGAGTCGAATGCCTTACTGTAATCTACGAACGCCAAGTAGTATGTCTTTCCGTATTCATTACTCTTTTGGATAATTTGCTTGATGACATGAATGTGATCTATCGTTGAAAAATCGCTTCGGAATCCAGCCTGTTCTCTCGGCTGGTTTTCTTCCAATTTTGAGCTTATTCTGTTCAGTATTATCTTTGCAAATATCTTATACAGATTGGAGATCAGGCTGATCGGTCTATAGTTGTTTATTTCTGTCCTGTCGCCTTTTTTATGGAGCAATATGATGGTTGATGATGTCCATTGTTGCGGTATTATTTCTTCAGTCAGAATATCATTGTATATACTGGTAATAGCATTTGTTATGTAGTCTAGGCATCCCTTCAGAATCTCGTTTGTTATTCCGTCATCTCCAGGAGCTTTGTAATTTTTCTGGGACAGTATTGCAGTTCTTACTTCGGATTCTAATATTGGGGGAGTAACTTCTTCGTCTTCTTTCGGTGAGTGTTTGGTATTTGTGTTTGTATAGTCTGGATCATTGTATAATTTGCCATAAAATATTGTTGCTATTTCCATGATTTCGGGACGTTTTGTCGCTTTTTTATTCATTGTATTGCTTTTGATGGATGGAATCCAGCTGGTATTCTCTCTCGATTCTTTCAGACCACTTATTTGTTCTTAAATTGTGTGTGAATAACAGGCACGCTTGGTTTTTTACCCGTAACCCGGCTGCAAGGAAAGGGTTATATACAGATGTTGCGTTATCCAGTTAGATTCATGTCTGTGCTCTAGACAAGAGTCATCATGTCAGAGATGGCGATGGTCAAAATATCAAAATCGGTTGATCACGTGGCATTCCACGCATATTTACCCGGCTGCAAGGAAAGCGTTATGTTTTTCGCGCGTATCTTGTATGTATGTATAACGATAAATAATCGCAACTAAAATAACTGGCATTATTTAATGCGAATGTGAGGTAATGCCTACTAGACAAAACTCATGGAATTTCACCATCCCTTACCTCACATCCTTACCTTTACCGGTACCTTTTATCCATAAAAAATATGTTTCCGAAGGATAGAAAACCGGCCAAGTGCGAGTCGGACTCGCGCACGAAGGGTTTCGTACCATTATCGCAAAAACAGCAAAAATACCATGTTTGTTGCATGGAAGCCCCACTTAAGTATTTATTTTATCCTGTTTTTAGTCTTTGTTGTTATAGCGGCAACAGAAATACATCATCTGTGAAAATTTCAACTGCGTAGCACGGTTCATGAGATACAGCCTGGTGACAGACGGACAGACAGACAGACAGACGGACTCTTGTCTTAGTCTTATTTTTTCAGAGTCCCGTTTTTACCCTTTGGGTACGGAACTCTAAAAAAATTAAAGCAAAGCCGCGGGTTAAAGCTAGTAGTGGCCGCCAGCCGAGTAGGCGTCGCCGCGTCGCGTCAATGTCGCGTTGCTCTGTGCTCGTAGTCGTAGATACAAAACATGCAACCGTTTCATTCTCGATACACATTCCAGCTCGATCTCGATTTCATTTCGTCGTCATCTGTTCGACTGTTCATTGTTGTCGATTTGCTCCTACTTAGCGGTAGATTGGCTAGAAAGGAACTAAACGAGTAAAAAAATATCGAATAGAAAACTGTTGAATACTTTTAGCTTGTTTTTCACTCCGATGTCGATAGCGTGTAATGGTTTGTGGCACGTTTATGTATTTGGTGACTTTACTTCTTTAGAATGCGGATCGTTGACCTGAAGCTGTAGACAATATAAGTGATTGGATTAATAAATAAAAATATATAATCAAAAAACCCGACTGCAAAAATGTAAACAAGAAGAAAATCATGCTGTGCAGTCGGAGGATACATATTCGCGAACTGGCGGACCAAAACCAGATGTATCCTCCGACTGCACAGCATAATTTTCTTCATAAGACGTCTTAATTATAAAAAGCCATCAACTGGTTTGAAAGATACGAGGTAATAAAGAATATCATTGTAAAATTAGTTTAAAACATTTGAATAGTTTGTTGAAATTTTAAAGGAGGATGGCGAGGTTGGACCCACTTAATTTAAAAATAAACGGAGTGCCGTTCACGGACTAGTTTATGTTAATTATAACAACAAGTTTATAAGAGTTCTATAAAAAAAAATTGAGTTTATTAAGTGATGGGAATTAAAAGTTATTAATTTATAAAAAAATAAGGCATCGTGCAGTTTCCGAACGCAATGTTTTTCGTGAGTGACATTGATACATTCCAATCTACAATAATGATTTACCTGCTCCAAACACAAGTACGTTTTCGCAAGGCGGTTTTCTTTATTTTTTACTTACATCTTGATAAATAAACAAATATCTATAAGTGTAAACTTCAAAAGTAACTACAGTGTAAACAGTCCGTAAAATACATAAATTGATTTGTGTTAGAAAAAGTGTTGAAAACATTGAACGGATAATGGAACGTCAGTGTCAAATGACTTCTATAGTTATCTGTGATTCGCAATTTCTAGTTTGTGTTTAACGGCTAACGTGGAATACAAATGATATTTTTTCGATTTTGTGGATTCTTGACGACTTGGCTTTACCTTTGGACTGACTCTTCTGCACACCAACCTAGACTACGGCATTTACTTCTGGCTAACGATTTGCAAGTGATTTGGACTTCAACTGACGGACAGTGGACTGTTGCTCACATGTTATGAGCATATTATGGTACATGGGCTATGGCCTATGCCAGACACAAGAACTATGTAGCTGCACCAGCTTCATTCTTAGATGATCTTTTAATAAGATAAAAAAAATACATTTAAATAAAAGATTATCTACAATGGTTGTATGTCTTCAATGTTTTATAAATAAATTATTAAGTAAATATGAGATGGTTTTTTTAATAAATATTTTTTATTTAACAAACCTCTAGTTTAAATGCAAGCAGAGCCAGATTCGATTAGATTCCAAAAGATCGAATAGCAGATTCCTTATCTTGTCATATGTACTTAAAAAACTTTTTGATTTATCTATTCTTCGTTCTGCTTGTTTCAATCTGCCTACAATCTAGTTTCTGGATCAGTAATACTAGCCTAACAATATTGCATAGTTTTGATATTAAGGTAATAATTATAGAGTTCCCTAATCTCTGCAGACGCATGCTGGCAGTTTTATGAATCATCAACTAGATGCAAAGGAAACCTTAGTACCTACTTCATATGCATTGGGTTTATCTGGCTTAACAGACGTAGAAGGAATCATTAAGCACAATTTTTATTGGCGACGAGAGGACACCCTAGAGGGCCACACTGATAATATTGATGTCCTTAAAAAAGTCAGGTGTCTGATAGGTACCTACTTCGCAACGTATGAACGTGGACGAAGCAAAAGGAGTAGGTACCTACCTATAGAATCGTAGCAGGTGGCATTCTGTAGTTTCTGCCTACCCCAGCAGGATATAGGTGTGAGTTTAGGTAAATATGTATATATAGGCCATTTTAATTTTTACTACTAAATAATGCCCATGCCCAAAGTACCTACTACTACTATTTTAGGTTATAATCTTCTACCGTTAATATCTTTTTTCTCCCAACTTCTTTAACCTACTTTCCATTTGCCTTTTGCTTAGTCTAATGTCATTCTTTAACTATTCATAAGTTTCCTTATGGCACGCTAACCCTAACAGTGGGTCCCAAATTACATGCAATCTCGCCATTCTCCTTTAATTGAAGCACATATTTAACTTTATTTAATGACATTTTAATTAAATGGCAACTTTTATTATTTCTTTGACAATTTAATTTAATTTATTTATTATCATTTTAAGTATCTGTGATAATACAATTTAAATGACCTAGACTAGAGTCAAGAGCAAAGCCATCACAAATTAAAAAAAAAAACACTAAAATTCATTAGGTAACTCTAATGTATACCAAAGCAAAGTTAAATTTATAGTACAAAATTTAATTTTATAACAATGCCGAATAATACTTGTTTGAAAGGGATGGATTGCAATATGACATTTATAATTATATCTATAACTAACATGTTATTAAATGCCACTAACATCTATTGTGGACCAAAAAGTTGTCTGGTATTGAATAAATAATAATAAAAAAAGATCAAGTGTGTCAGTGAATCAATGTTTGCTCAGAGAAATAAGCTCCGTGACTATGGCAACTCTGTCTCTGACTATGGCTATGGAATCGCTATCGCGACGTTTATGTTTCAAGAATGTTACTTATTAAGAGCCTATAGGGGTCTGTAAAAGTAACTATTAGAGTACTATATGAGAAAATAACGGAATAATATTATTATTATTTATTTATTTAAGGATCACCAACGAGTAACATAACAAAAACTTACAGAAAATATAGAAATTTAAAAACATTATCCTGTTATGCACACTCAATTATAGGTAACCACAGCTTACACATTATTGAGTACACATGGTCTACATACAAATTAATACATATTTAATTAAATTAAATGTAAATAACATTAAACTACACATTCAATTCAATTAATATTTAGATTCAGCTTATGTCAAATAAGATATATAAAAAAAATACAGGTTATCTCAAATTAAGTCAAAACAATATCAAAATACAGGAGTCAAATAAAATTAAAATTAAATTAAACTAAAATATAAATAATGTCAAAATAAAATTAAAATAATTTCTATGATCTGTGGTCTTGCCAAATAAAACGATGGAGCCGGTGATCTGTCATCTGCTTACCAGGGCTGGCATTCGGCTTCCCATCTATCCGGATTCCGCTGAATACCAGTATTTTACTTGGAGCGATTGGCTATCGTTTCTCCCAGTTACTGGATTGAGAAGTTCAGATAGCCCGGTTACTGGGTAATATACAGAAAACGATCCTATTTTGTTAATCATTTAATTGAGGTTCTGTGAGTTTTTATTTTTAAGTGATTCTATAGTATATATATAATTAATTTTATATTTTTTTTTTATACTTTATTTTAAAAGTGCTTTACCCTCTGTAACAATTTTTTTTTTCAGTTTAGTTTACCATTATGTCATTATGTTTTTATTTTAAATTTGTTTAACCTAATAGTGTTTGTAAAAAGTATACATTTTGCATTTTGTTTCTCTTTTAGATTTCTGCCGTCTGGTTTGCCATAATGTTGGTAAATCCTAAGGTTTAATTACATATAAGGAGTCTTTTTTTATAAGTATGTCATGTTTTGATTTGTTTTCTTTTTATATGTTTTACTATTACCCTGTAATAAGAGTTTATATTTTAGTTTCTATTTAGTGGATAATCTAAAATGCATGCTGTGGCCTCCTATAATTGAGGGAGTGCACTTGTCATTACTTCATATTGATGATTCATTGTGTTTTTTGTGTACATCTTTCGTTGGATGTCCTGAATAAATAAATAAATCATTTAACCAGATAAATAGAGCGGTACTGAGTACTGATATAGTGGTTGTAGAACTCTCGATCTGATCTGGGGGTGACCATAAGCTCTTAGAGTGGTATCAATTTGATATAGAGTAAGTGACAGATGTATACAAGTCATATACATGCTTATGCTTATGGTCACCACTGATCAAACATATTTTTGTCTGGGCAAAGGCCTCCCCCAAATCCTGCCAGCCAACTTAGTCTCCTGCCTTCTCTGACCAATCCGGCCAAATCCTACTAATATTATAAAGGCGAAAGTTTGTGCGCGATACAACCACATTGAAATCATCATCATCAATCAATACATATAATAAATCTATAGAAAAGTAATTATTGTACATCGAAAATATTTCCAAAAAAAATAGCCAGGGTGTTAAAGGATAACCAACAGAACCTATTTCCAGCATTTTTGGATATTTAGTCTGTTTGTCTGTTTATCTGTTTGTCAGTTTATCTGTGCACGCATCACGTGAAATGTACGAAACCAATGTAGTAAACTTTTATACATAAAAAATGTGCGTAATTTGAAGAATTATTTAGTTTTTGTTTCATCGCAATCGGTTCACTCTATCAAAAGTTAGATGAATTTAAAGTGTTCAAGAAGTAAAATTATCACAACACACGTTATTCAGATACTCGGACAGTTGAACTCGATACTCGATAGATGGCGTTGTGCATTTGAAGTCATTGTAAGTAGGGTAGGCAGGAAGGTAAGTAGGGTAGGGTTGGCAAGAGCAGACAGATGACGGGAGCGAAGCCGCGGACACAGCTTCTATTGAATAAATGCTTGTTTTTACCCGACGAAAGCAAAAGGGAGGGTTATGTTTTTGACCGGTATGTGTGTATGTATGCTCATATGCTACCTCATAACTTCTAAACTACTTATCACACAATTTGACAATTGAGGTGTCGTTGGTAGCGCATGAATATAGGGCCTGAAATCAAGAACAAAATGTTTATTTTTGTTTCGCCCCACCCCGTCACGTGTAGTATCGTTGAACAGGGGTTTAAAATGAAGGTCGGGTTTGGTACATCATTTATTTTTGTCAAGCGTGTCGTTTGCGAGATATATCCCGTTTAAGTCATGAAAACTAATTTTTTACCGCGCGGCGTCTCAGTGTTTGTGATGTATGTATGTTTGTAAGTATGTATGCATGTATTCATTTATGTGCATTTGTTCTCTCATTACTGTATAACCGTGTATATTAGAGTATAACCGTGGTCGTATGCTACTTTGCAGAATGTATTGTAGGTTGTAGGTTACCACGGTTATCCTCCTAACACCACTATGAATATTTATGTATGAAATACAATAAACTATTTATTACATGTAAGTTGTTTATTTAATAGCCGAAACATGACGTAACGAACATTACAATTTCAGATATTTTCTTGTTTCATACTTTTTAAAGAGTGATTTAAAAAAAAAAACATTTTTTTTTGTAATAATCTATAGGCTCGCGTTTGACCCCTATCTCGCCTGATGTAAAGCTGTGACGTGACGTCTACGGTGAAGCACGCTTGACTAGAAGAAACCTATTCACTCTTGACTTAAATAACCCAAGGTTGTAGCTATCAGGGAACAAAGACTCCGGAAGGGAATTCCACATGTTCCCGCTGCTAGGAGGTCTGCTCCTCTCTGTGAGACTGAACGGCCACGCGGCCCCGGTGCGGGTTGGTGGATGACACATGTATCCGATTCTATTTCTTAAATTTAATGATTTCTACTTAATTTATGACGACGACTGATTTCGAACATCTTTTAATAATGTTTGTGTTTGTAAACTTTTTTCTGAACTTTTTTATCTTTATTTATTAGGGTAGGCTAGGGTAGGTCCTAAACACTTGACTTTGCCTTTGTTAACATATTTGTTTAACATAAATAACTTAAATTTATTGCGCGCTGCCGATAAGTGACTGAGGCTGACTTGTCAAAACGCCACTTGACATCACAGGGACGAATTCTGTTATGTCACTGACTTTTAATAATTTTAATTAATAATCCTCCTCCAGGTCTGTTCCTGATAACGGTGGACTTCTATTAAAACAAATTCAAAAAAGCAGGGGGTTTCTTTGTTCGGCTGTATGTATGTTTTTTTAAATTAATTTTTTTAATTTATTTTTGATGATGGCGATGGAGATTTTTTTTTTAATGTAAAGAGATAAGTATAGAAAATCAATAAACGTATAATTCTCCTCCTACTAATATTATAACTCTAAAAGTCTGGTTAGATACGCAAAGCAAACGCACGTGCTAAAAATCAAACCGACTTCCAAAACAAAACGCTACAAAGCGAAAAATAACTTTCTTTTCCGTAGTCGGTGTCTTAGGTACCAATTTTTCTCCGTTTTTCGACACCGACTTATGGGCCCCTTTCAAACAAAAGAAGAATTTTCCAAATCAGTAGGCGTATTTGAGTAATAGGGTTATTAAACCCCTATTACTAACCTGCTTTGCCTTTTGCTTTAACTACTTTGGGGGAGGGAGGGGGGTATAGGCGTATTTAATAACATTTAAAAAAAATCGAAGAATTGAGAACCACCTAATTTTTTTGAAGTCGGTTAAAAAAGTTACGCAATTAGGTGACTGGGAATCGAACCCGGGATCTTATACTCGGTAGTTACCTAGTAGCGTCAGCGACCAGTTGATAAACAAGACGGTTTAGCACTAAGTTTTTAGAGGAAAAAATTATAATTTGATCCTACTGGTTATCATGTACCTAATTTAAGCAAAATCTATTGTCTGGACGTAGGTAGTATTTTAATTCGAGTGGCCTACTTGTACGAAATACTTAACTCAGATATGCTAGTATTATATTATCTGTGACTCAGAGATAGTTGCTAACATGAGGTTAAATTGACAATATTGTATGACAATGTGACATGTTGTATGTATTGTCAATTTAACAGCTAACTCTGGGTTAAGTTATTCGTGCAAGTGGGCCTTAGTGTTTTGTTTGCGCCATAAGATCATAGCTATTAAGATGACGCACTGGTAGAGGATTATCTACATTAAATAAAAACTTCGTAGTCATTACCGATGACCGTTTGCGTTAACGGCACCTTTATTTATTTAATCGATTTACCTTAGTTAAAAGGAAAAAATGTAAGTTAAATACCACTTGTTATCGCACCAGTTACACTTGAGATATTCAAATATTTCCCAAGACGTAACAGGAATTATTAGTCATCGCAATCACATCGCTACAGATATATTATTTTATAATTTACTCTCAACTTAGTAGCAATTTATTTTAACTAAGATGCTAGCTTCTGCCTGCGGCTTCACCCGCATAAAAAGTGGTTAATAATCCTAAGGATACACCACCGAGATAAAAACTATCCTATGTCCTTCCCAGGCTCTCCAACTATTCCCATATCAAATATCATCTAAATCCGTTCATCTGTTTAGTCGTGTAGGTTTGAGCTTACAAATCATAAAATTTAGTTTAGAGCGGTTCCGCACTGCATTAGATCCGAATTCGAGAAATGTAGGTCCGAAGTATCTGTACCTAGAACTAATTTGTAAGAGGCTTTGCTCACTAGTTCCGATCTCCGTCTGACCAAATCCTACTAACATTATAAATGTTGAAGTTTGTGAGTATGTTTGTCGCTCTTCTGCACTACTAAACTTAACAGTAATATAGATTAAACTGCAGAATAAAACATAGCTTATAATTTATAAAGATACTAGCTTCTGCCAGAGGCTTCGTCCGCGTGAAAGGCCGCAGTTGTGCCACGGGAACCGTACAGTTTTACAGGATAAAAACTAGTCTATGTGCTATTCCAGACCATAATCGATTTCTGTGCCAATTTTCATTCAGATCCGTTCAGCCATTCTGGCCAATTTGGATATTTGCGGAAGTACTAATTCCAGAATATTTCAAATTCGGACAGATCTCAAAGTAAAATTCGGCTTGGATGAGTGCGGATACACTCCTAACTTGGTAGTCAGTTTTTATTGACCATAATTAGTCACTACTTATTTATCTATTTAGTAGCGGACGCCTCTCGGTTTCACCCGCGTATTTCCCGTTCCCGTAAGAATACAGGGATAAAAAGTAGCCTATTAAATAATTTTTGAAATCGGTCCAGTAGTTTTTAAGTTTATTCGTTACATAAAAATATACTAAATCTTTCCTGTTCATAATATTAATATATATTAGAAAATTATATTATTAAAACTAAATCTTAATTGCTGCTTCTTACAGCCAAAACCGCCAAAGAACTACTTGCAAAGTGGCAACTCAATTTAGGCCCTTGCACGAAAAATTGAAGTCAGAGTTACTTGATTATCAGTCTAACACGAGGTTCAATTGACAATATTGTATAACACAATGTCAATTTAACCTCGTGTTTAACTCTGAGTTAAGTTTTTTCGGGCAAGTGGGCCATAGAAGAATTAAGTAATCCAGAACAAATAATCTGACCCCAAGCCCCAAATTCGGCCCTGTGCACTTTTCGGCGCACTAATCATAACACTCGTAGATTTAGTTTCACGGACTGTAGTGTTTATAATATTTTTCAGTTAAGCGATGCCGGGGGGCGGGGGGCGGGGGGAGTCGGGGACAGCGCGGGAGGAAGGAATTAGTTACTTATTATCCCTTTGGCCTTTATGTATGGTATATGGTTACTCTATACTTCTATAGTCTGTCTATACCGAACGAACGGTAGAGGGATAAAGTCGTGCTGTGTGTTCCGCGTGCCAAGTTG
This sequence comes from Orthosia incerta, assembly GCA_948252205.1. Taxonomy (NCBI): domain Eukaryota; kingdom Metazoa; phylum Arthropoda; class Insecta; order Lepidoptera; family Noctuidae; genus Orthosia; species Orthosia incerta. The sequence goes on along the minus strand of OX411755.1, from coordinate 30,960,732 downwards.
GGTGTGTGATAAAAATGTGCTGGGCTGAAAGATTTTGTTACGTCGTGCCGGCGAACGTGGGATGCGTGCTAGTGGGAATTTTAAGTTTTGTAAGTGATTATTCATTGATTTTGAGAGTGTTTGCCGCCATAGTGGCATAATTGTGTGTCTGACACAAACAATTGTTAAACCCCGACGGAAAAAGAGGGGTGTTATAAGTTTGCAGTGTTTGTGTATTTGTTAATATGTGTATTTGTGAGGCATCATAGATCCTAAACGGATGGACTGAGATGGTTTTTTTTTGTTTAAAAGTGCCACTATGGGAAGTGTTGTTAGCTACGTTTGATGAAAATCAGTCCAGCCGTTCAAAAGTAATGGGCGTTTCACTGTTTGAATCGGGGTATTTTCGCAAGATATCGTGTCATAATTACGTGTTCGATAGATTGTTGATCGAAGCGGTGTCTACTACTAGATACATTTTGGAGTTTAAAAACCGACCAAGTGCGAGTCGTACTCGCGCACGAAGGGTTCCGTACCATTATCGCAAAAAACGGCCACATAATCACGTTTGTTGTATATTCTGTGTTTAGTATTTGTTGTTATAGCGACAACAGAAATACATGTGAAAATTTCAACTGTCTAGCTATCACAGTTCATGAGATACAGCCTGGTGACTGACAGACAGACAGACGCACCGTGGAGTCTTAGTAATAGGATCCCTTAGTAATAGGATCCCGTTTTTACCCTTTGGGTACGGAACCCTAAAAAATATGAAATAAAAAAAAAGTTTTTTTTACTTGTCTTTTAATTGTTCAAAATTTAAATTGCTTCCATAATGTACACTTACAGGTGGTGATCTATACTATAATAATATTATAAAGAGGAAAGATTTTTTTGTTTGTTTGTTTGTACCGAATAGGCTTCGAAACTACTGGACCGATTTGAAAAATTCTTTCACCACAAAAAAGCTACATTATTCCTGAGTGACATAGGCAATTTTTGTATCTCGAAAATGTATCCTGTGGGGTGGTCCACGGGAGCGAAGCCGTGGGCAACAGCTAGTTATAAATGATAATGATAAATGATTTTATTTCTGTAAGTTGGTTTGTACAAACACTTTTATATGTCGATCATATTTTTAAAACTAGATGAGGTCGGCGTTTCCTATCTGACTACTCTGAGAAGAAAGGCCGAAACAAACTCAGAGGTCACAGTCTCTTTTGAAGTCCAGACAAAACAAAAATCTTGGTTAGATCATGTGAAGACCATGTAGATTGATGTCTGAAATGGTCTTTTGAGGAAAGAACCAGCCAGATTGAGTGGACCTGTCCAGTCAGTGCACGCATTTGTCAATAACCGAGCAGCTCAACACAGAATTTAAGGAGCTCAGCGATTCGACGAACAATACCAAAGAAAGTACATTCGGGTAGGCCGCATAAACTACTCAAACTGCCAGAGTGGTCTGGCAGTTTGAGTAGTTTAAGTAGATTGAAAACTAAGATAAATTAAAAATAAAAACAAAAAAAAAATGGTCCACATAGTCTTCACATTCACAATAATTAAAATAAAATAATATAATACTTTAAAAAGTAAATATTCTTGTCATTGCAAGAGACCAAAAAAAAAATATCAAAATTCCCGGTGGAAAATATAAAAAATCAAAATTAATTTTTAATTGGAGCAGCTCAATCCCAAGCCTTTTTGTCCTCAATGTAATCTTGAATGGTATAAAACGCTTTCTGGCACAACTTACGTTTAATGAATGATTTGAATTTATTAAGATTTAGAACTTGTACGTGGCTTGGAAGCTTATTATAAAAGCGAACACATTGACATCTAAACGAGCCACCTATTTTCTTGAGCCTTGTTGTTGGTACTACAAATTTATGTTTGTTTCTAGTATTTTTTTTTTTTTTTAAAAACGTTGCCCCACACTAGGCATTTCTTCCTGTATCGTGGGTGCGTTTACAAACATATAAATTCACGTACACAAACACCCAGAGCCGGAACAACTATCTGTAGGTCATACAAATATTTGTTCCGTGCGGGAATCGAACCCGCGACACGCAGCGCAGCAGTCAATCGCTTAACCACTGCGCCAACCGTGTGTCTGTTATGGATATCACTGTATTTTTAAACAATTTTATATTTTTATGGGCATACAAAAGATTTTCATAAATATACTGAGAAGGCACAGTCATTACATTAATCTCCTTAAATTTCTCTCTGAGAGAGTGTCTCGGGCTTAATTTATAAATTGAACGAATAGCTCTTTTCTGCAAAACAAAGATAGTCTGGATGTCGGCGGCGTTTCCCCACAACAGAATACCGTACGACATTACACTATGAAAATAGCTGAAGTATACTAAACGGGTTGTCTCTATATCAGTTAAATTACGAATCTTTCTAACAGCATATGCTGCGGAACTTAGCCTTTTTGACAATTTATCTATATGTGGGCCCCACTGAAGCTTAGCATCCAAGGTTAAGCCTAAGAATACTGTGCTATTTTCAGGATTCAATTCTTTATCAACACATCCGTTTTCACCTGCCTGACGTGAGGCAGGGTAAACAATGCATTTGTTTTTTTTTTTCATTAAGAAGTAAATTGTTAACATTGAACAAGTGAACTACTTTTGAGATCGCGCTATTTATATCGTCAGTTACCAGCTGCTGACGTTTAAGTTTAAACAAAAGTGAAGTATCATCCGCAAACAACACTATATCATGGTTATCCTTTATGAGGTAAGGCAAGTCATTATTATAAATAAGAAACAAAAAAGGACCAAGAATTGAGCCCTGCGGGAATTGCTCTAACATTAATTTCTCAAATATTTTACTAAACGTAGGTAGTACTGAAATAGGTCTATAATTTGTTGGGTCTGATGTACTACCTGATTTAAACAAAGGTATTATTTTACTATTAACTCCCCACAGTCGATACAATTATTAAAGATAATAGCTAAACTAGGTGCAATGTCAATAATAGACCTAGCAACTTCTACAGAATGACCCCACGAATCTGCAGTCTTTTTAACATTTAAAGTGTGAAAGGTTTAAATTATGTCTCTACAAGTAATATGTTCAAAAATAAACTCCGAATCGCAAACATTAACATTTTCTTTAACAAAGACTCAGCAACGACAGCAACAGAAGGTGATGAGTTTAGGGATTTAGTAGTTGAAATGGGAATATCTGAAAATAAATTTTCAAAGGCCACTGCGACTTGTGAGTCTAATTTTATGATGCTGTCATTAATAGACAGACTGTAGTCAATATTTCGGTTACCAGATCTTCCCGTTTCACTATTAATAATATTCCAAGTCGTTTTAATAACATTACTACTATTTTTAATCTTAGAACTCAAATAACGCGACTTGGCCAACCAACAAACTTTTTTAAATAATTTTGAATAATTTCTAACTTATAAATTAAATTCAGCAGTGTTTACATAAGTCCTTTCATCGTACAGCTCATAAAGCCGTGTTCTACTTTTATGAATACCAACGGTAGCCCAATCACTGAATGATGCGTTACTATTAACGGGAAAGTCTTGGGAATAAATGTGGAATTAAATAGTTAACATTATATACTAAAAAACTCATCATTTATATGATTAGGATCAGCAATATAAATAAAGAGATTTAATTATGGACTATGTTGGCTACTGTATATTTTTAATAAAGTAGGAGAGGATAAGTTTGGAGTACCTAATAAATGTATTATGTGTAAATCTGTAATTTTTTTTGGAAGTAATAATAACTACAAATAGGGCAGAATATGAGATGATTATTATGTAGGCAACTTTATCCATACTAATATTATAAATGCGAAAGTAACTGTCTGTCTGTTTATACGTTTTCACGCCGAAACCGCTGAACCAAAATGATGTATTTAGACAAAGGGTTAGACTGGATCCTGGAGAAATACATAGGATAATTTTATACGGGAGTACGATAATTGCCGACTAGTTAAGCCTCTGGCAGAATAGAATATAATAATTAAATCTTACTAGCATCTGCAAGCGGCTTCGCCCGCGTGAATCCGCCGATCGCTCAACCACTACGCCAAACGCCAACCGTGTCGTCGAAATTATTCTAGTATAGAAGTTAATATATTATGCTGTATATCAATACTTCCCAGAATTTGAAACATATGAGGAACACTATAGTATGATGTGTAGGATTTTCTATTTTAAGGTTCCGTACCCAAAGGGTAAAAACGGGACCTTATTACTAAGACTCCACGGTCCGTCTTTCTGTCTGTCTGTCCGTCTGTCACCAGGCTGTATCTCATGAGCCGTGATAACTAGACAGTTGAAATTTTCACAGATGATGTATTTCTGTTGCCGCAAAAAACAGAATAAAATAAATATTTAAGTGGGGCTCCCATACACCAAACGTAATGTTTTTGCCGTTTTTAGCTATATTGGTACGGAACCACTCGTGCGCGAGTCCGACTCGCACTTGGCCGGTTCTTGGTTCGGTTCGTAGCTTCCTACCCAGCATTCGCACCCGTTAATCTTAGAGAAAAATCAATGTTCCTAAATCCTACATTAATTTTACAATGATGCAGTTTTATTTGTCATCAAAATCGAGCCCGAGGCTCCTCTAAGTGTTTCTTCTTGGCCAAGAATTTAAAATTGACATCATTAATTCAGTTTTATCTAAAAATCATAATAACATTGCGGTGGCCTTGAGACACGGATTTAGAAAAACATATTACAAATACATAATGCAAGTGCTAGCCTGGGTTTTCCGTCTTGTTCTCATGACCTTGTAAGTTTTCCTTGGGTTAAAAACTCTGAATCCGATTGCTTGAGAATATCTAAAAACTTTGATTTGATTAAACCATTTAATAACCCTATGACATGTATAACACGACGTCTGCCACACCCTCAATAGTTTCGGCAGTGCGTAAACGCACCTCAAAAAGGTGCTCATCAACATCAACATCATAAGCCTTGTAATGTTCCCACTGCTGGGCACAGGCCTGCTCTCTGTGAGAGAGAATGGGCCGTAATCCACCACGCGGGCCCAGTGCGGGTTGGTGGATGTCACATGTCTTTGATTTTTTGGTTCTAGGACATGCCGGTTTCGTCACGATGTTTTCCTTCACCGTTTTGAGAGCAGTGGCGATGAAATAATTAACACAAAGTACTACTACGACCTACTATTTGTAACTCACGGCCGTTACCACTGGGCCACCACTTGACTGACATCCCTAGTTTGGTCGAAGTAACCACATATATAATTTGAGCCTTATGTGGGTGGTGACACGTCTCATGTCAGCATCATCATTTTATCCAAAAGACGTCCACTTTAGAACATATGGCCTCCTCCTGACCGGCGGTCTCGCGGCCAGCGGATTCCGCAACCTTAACTAGGTCATCGGTCCACCTAGTGGGAGCTGGCCTTCCAACGCAGCGTCTCGTATACGGTCGCCATTCCTAAAATTTTCAACTCCATCGACCACCCGTTCTGCCAGTAATGTGTCCTCGTCTCATGTAACATTAGTGAAACACCTTCCAGTATAATATAAAGAAAAGGATAACTGTTATTATTGAAATCCTTCATACGGCCTATCGTTTATGTTCAGAAGTTCATAGATAAGTGAACTTGTATCAATGAATGCTACCGTAGATTTTTTAAAAGACAAAAATTTATAAAATTGTAAAGTTTTGTCTAAATGTCACGTGATCCCTTAATTTTTAATCCCTTAGATTTTTGTATTTTGACCATCGCCATCGATTGTGCAAAAAGACTTTGTCTAGAGCAGGGGTCACCAAATGGCGGACCGCGGTCCGTAGCCGCACCGCCGCACCGCGCCGCCGACCTAATTTGCATAGTTCTCGCCAATCTTCTGGGCCGCCCTGAAGTTGGCTTTCCGATGCGCAAGGCATGGATCGGTGCTGTTTTTGTATGAGATTTACTACTGCGCAGCCATTGTAGCCAACTTCAGGGCAGCCAGGAAGTTTGACGGGAACTATACCTACTTACAATACAATTTACTTATGTTACTTGAGTACGTAATTTGATAACATTTACCACGTGCTTGTCTTTGCTGCCGTCGTCAATTCGATAACGGACGAGAGCGGGGCGCGAAATCGTCAGTCGTCGCGGTGGGGAACAAACTTACCGGATGAACATCTCCAAGGTTTAATGACAATAGCTTGCACCAACTTTATTCCAAACATCGGACGGGTAGATCAAGGCAAAAAAAAAACATTTCACTATTTGAAACATTTTTTACAAAGTCAATGTATCTCGACAATCTAAAGGCCTTTAGTGGCTTCAAACCTACGAACCGCAAAGAAGTGTATAGTCAAAGCGCAAACGTCATATTATTTTTAAGAAACGGACCTCAAATTAAATTAATTGGTGACCGCCGCCGCCGGTCTAGCGACGCCGCATTTGTTTGATCCACGGGTTGAACACCACAATTTCTAAAAAGAAAACGCGTAGTTAGCTTTCGATTCTACCTACTAAATTGTACATATTTATAGACAAAACCTACTCTATGGTATAGCACTGTACAGTGTACAGTGTAGTGTACTCGTATCTATCTATATCTATGCTCATAACATTGCTCTTTTCAACTTTTGACGCAAGATGATAATTCAGGTTATTACTTACTTATGTAGTTAGGTCGAATAATATGTACTAGAATCTATTATATTTAAAACTATACGGCCACTGTGTCTGTGTGGTCGTAGTTACGTCATTACGTGCTTCTAAGTTACCTACTCACTTGTTTGATAAATCTACTTATACCTAGCTGTTCCTGCTATATTTACCTTATGGTTACAACATGGACATTGATATCCCTTACGTTTAGTTGCACTCCTTGCACTCATGGAAAAAGGCATATGCGACCTCTTTCTTGCCTTTTTATTATTAGCTTACCCGTAACTGTAACTTGCTTACATTAAGTCCTTAACGTGCGGGACTTCCCACCTACCTCTAGCGGAGTTGCCACATTATTAAAATTATTCTATTTATCTGACTGATGAATTACTATTTAATATTTCGTAAATCTTTCGTAAAACATGAGACCAATAATATCCAAATTAATTTACTCTGAGTATAGTTCTCGCCAAACTTCTTGGCCGCCCTGAAGTTGGCTACAATGGCTGCGCAGTAGTAAATCCGAGTAAATCTCATACAAAAAGCACCGTTTCGTGCCTCGCGCATCCGGTAAACCAACTTCAGGGCGGCCCAGAAGTTTGGCGAGGTCTATAGTAAATTCAAGCGGCCTAAATATATTAAACATAATAACCTTATTATTAGGAGTATTATGCCTTAGCCGTTTGGGTTTTGATGTTCTCAAACTTTGGGCTGTAGAGTCCGAGTGCTCAACAAATTTTACGGGACATCAGTATGCAGTAAGTAGACTCTTTACATAACCAGAGACTTTAGACAAAATATAATTTCATGTCAGCGAAGGCGATTGTTGAAATGCCAAAAAGTAATGCCGGCTATACACTCTCGCGCGAGAACCCGCGAGGATGATGTACATTGCTCTCAGTACTGAGTTCAACCATAAAGTATTTTGTTTAAAAACTCAATGTACAGCGTTTCCCCGGGGTCTTGCATGAGAGTGTACAGACGGCATAAAAGTTTTATTACGTTACATATCGTTATCGCTTGAAAATCTCAAAAAAAAAATACATTTCACCAATCGCAGACACGACACTTTCATTGGTAGACTGTCACTTGTAGGCTCAGAATCGCCATCAGTTTGGCATAGACATAGAATTCCATTGACAATTATAATAGAATAAATTTTTTGAAGCCCAATAAGTTCTTCTACGTCCCCTTTTTTACCCCCTTGTAGATAATTTAATATTATTAGCATGTATACTTTTAATTAAATGTGGATAACGTAGTAGGTTAAAAATAATTATTATGTTTGTTTTCCCGAATTAAATAAATTAATCCATAATATTATGTATTATAATAAGTAATAATGATACTTAAATAGGTTTCGCAATGTCATAAGGAAGTGTCTTTTGTTATAAAGACTTATTTCGATTTATACTACAAATACTGTTTGAAAACACCGACACTATAAAACCTATTACAAAGATAGGTAGGTACCTATTTCTATTATTTAAGTAAATTAAAACGATTTGATAACTTCATCATCATCATCAGCCTTTGAATGTTCCCATTGCTGGGACACAGGCCTCCTCTCTGTTAGAGGGAATAGGCCGTAATCCACCACGCAGGCCCAGTGCGGTTTGGTGGATGTCACATACATATCGTCGAACATTTTGATTCTAGGACATTGTTTTTTTGTTTCCTCACGATATTTTCCTTATCTGATAACTTATGCAAAATAAAAAGAAGTAATAATTCATGTTGAGATGATTATGCAAGATTTTTATTTAGTTTTGTACAGAAATAAATGATTATAAACGGTTGTAATCGTGTAAAGAACAATTTTTCAAGGAATTTCATTTTAGGGCTTTTAAAAGAAAATAAGTAAGGATAGAATAAAGTGAGAATTGGGAACCTAAGTATATTAAACGAAGTTTGAAAGTGGCGACAGATATAGAAAAGTTAAAAGGAAATTGTTTTTACCCTGTTGGCTCAACTTTTGGGAACACCATATTGTGTGACACCCAATTATTTTTCTTTCAACCCGTCGTGTGGGGTATCCAAATGAAGGGTTTTAAGAGGTGATTACAAAAATATATAACATTTAGATGATTAAAAGTAAATCTAAAAAAAAGTTAATTTAAAAACTTTTATTAGGAATTCGGTTGTATTTTCTTGTATTTACGAGTATTACTTTTTAGTTGCGGTCCCTAGTGGGCAAGTTCTATAGCAATGTATAATATACAGACAAGATTTTTTATTTATTATTTGGGATGGGTTTGCTCTTGACTCTACTCGAGTAAGACTCTTCGATTGCAGCAATCCCGAGAAATTTGCCGTCAGTTATTGAAGAGTTATGTTTTATATCTCTAAAGTTCTTCATCAGATCTTCACAAAATTTATTCAGGACCAACTTGAGAAAGTCCCCTTTCAAACCGGTGAAACCCGGTACCGTATATATGAATATAAATGTGGATGGATGAAGTGGAGTGATGCTAAAAAAAAGTATGTTAAAAAAGATAGATTGCTTGTGTGAGGAATTATTTATAATATGAGGATGTCTTCCTATTTCAGGTTTGTCGTCATAGCACTGAATAAATAATAGTACAAGATAGTAAAAGTTGTTAAACGTTTGCGATGCTTTCACCCCCATAATAAAGTCGAATTTTATCCATATGTATTTTCTGCATTCCAGATGCTATCCCTATTCGCGCTGGCGACATCAGTAGCGTACTTCATTATCGAGACGGGCGAGAGTCATCACGGTCAGGTCTCAGCCCAGAGTGTCGACTTTGCCAAGACCGTCGGACTGAACCTGAATCCATCCTCGTTACACGTCATCCTGTCCATCGCAATCATCTTATCTGTAATATGGATGCTGTTTTCAATCATGCTGATAGTTGGCATTACAAGGGTAAGTATACTATATTTTTCCCGCAACTTCACCCTCGTGGCTTATTGCACAGGAGATGCATTTCTACGGGATAAATCAGCAATAAATTTCTTTCTACTTATCAGTAAAAGATTTGGGAAATGAAAGTGCATACTTTATCACACAATTCTTACAAAAAATTATCAAAATCCTTCCGAGGATTCTTTAGACTTATCAAAATAAAGTCATATAATATATTAGTGCTTGGCCACAGTGAAGGTGCGCACGCAGGGCGGACGTTTTTGCGGAGCGCGCGCGCTCTGACTCTCCCCAGTGAACTGTCTTTACACGCACCACTATGGACAATTATACGAAGCTTCATATTTCTTGCAGTCAGGTTAACATGACCATATAGAAAGGTTCCTCGGACGGATTTTGTTAATCTTGTGGAGGCTCTTGGACTAAGTTCCATACAATTTTGCCCATTATCCTTTCAGAGATGACATCCTCTGTAAGGCTGACTATTTTTAAATAATTTTAATTTATCTAAAACATAACTAAACACTGAAAAAAAAAGCACAAGTACAAGTACAATGATCGGATTTATTTTAAACGATTTGCTTTTTACCCGAATGACAGTCTCTGTATGTATGTGTGTTTGTTCCTAAGTGGCGTTCTAGAGACCAAACGCGTTGGCCGATTCTGATGATTTTTACGTCAATCGATTCGACTTAACCTTGCGCGTGTCACTGGCAAGGTTAAGACATCACTGGCAAGGTACAAACAGAGATCATTGGAAAATAGAAAAATGGCGGCTTTTGGGCGCCATACTGTGGGGGCTCAATATATTTTTTTCTACCAAACACATCGTGTAGGATATCATAATAAAGGGTTTTAAAAGTTGATTTCAAAAATGTAATTATGATACTTATATGTTTAAATGTAAGAGATACCTACTTCCTTGTGAACTCGCTTGATTATCAAAATATATAATTTTATAGACTATTTATGAACACAAAGAAAATATTAGGTATTTTCAAAGGTACATTAACATCTCAGCTGAAAGATGTCTACTGCTTGGCATAGGCCTCCCCCTACCGTCACAATCGGTCCTGCCGCCATTCGCCGCATCGTATATGTTGTTCTTTATGGTGGTTCGTTCAGTCCATCCAAATTTGGCCTGGTAGATATTGCTGTCATCCATTGCACGGATTGCACCCATAGAATATATTGTAAAAGAGTTACAATTTTGGTGCACAAATAAAGTAAAAAATTATAACTAAATTATGTCTAAATCATCATCATCATCATCATCATATCAGCCGAAAGACGTCCACTGCTGGACATAGGCCTCCCCCAAGCGTCGCCACATTGACCGGTCCCGTGCGTCCCGCAACCAGCGGATTCCTGCAACCTTCACCAGGTCATCGGTAAAATACTTAAAATACTACTAAAAAAAAGAAAATTATCCTACTCACTAGACATGGTCTAGCCGTGTTCAAAATTTCATCCGGCAAAGGGAGTTAGTTTGTCATGTATAATACAAAGAAAGAAAGAAAGAAATATATTTATTTGTGACCCACACAGGAGACACGTGAAGTGAGATAAAAATAAAACAATATAAAAATAAAACCCGTGCGAGACCAAAAAGGCTATCTCAGCATAGATATTACATTAGTATGGATAGTATGCATGAGATAGTACAGAGTGGGAAGGTTCTTTCAGTAATTGAAACGACCATGTTATTGGGCGCACGGTCGGCGCAGTGGTTGAACGATTGACTGCTGCGCTACGTGTCGCGGGTTAGATTCCCGCACTGAACAAATATTTGTTTTTTTTTTTTTTTTTTTTTGTTTGTTTTGGGTTTGCTCTTGACTCTAGTCTAGGTCAAAGGTGACAGAGACAGAGTCGACGATGGAGTGAGCTTACCCAGAAGAAACCTGTTCACTCTAACTTTGAAGAGATTCGGGTTCCATTCATTCGCTGTGCGCATTATGAAGGATGTTTGGAAGCGTTTGGTGCGAATTGGTGGAATGGCAACAAGGTAAGGATGATAACTTGCAGTACGTCTAGATGTCCGATGGTAGAAGGGGGCTGGTGGGATGAGGTCGTGGAGTTCTTCAGCACACTGACCGAAGTACAGTCTGTAGAAGACCGACAAGCAGGCAACCTTGCGGCGATGAGCCAAGCTGTGAAGCCTGGCACCCGCCAGCTCAACGTCACCAATGAGCCTCCTGGCTCTGCGTTCCACCGAGTCAAGTGCGGCAAGCTGATATTTAGCTGAGCCATCCCAAAGGTGACTGCAATACTCCATGCAGGATCGGACTTGCGCTTTGTATAGGGTTAAAAGCTGTCCAGGCGTAAAGTATCGCTTCACTTTATTTAGGATGCCTAGTTTTTTGGCCGCAATTTGGGCTTTGTACTCAATGGAGGCGCCAAAGTTGAGACTGGATGTCAACTCCATGCCTAGGAGCTCGAGCCGATCAGTCACAGGAACAGACGCACCCCGAAAAGTAGGAGTTTGATCGAAAAGACTCCTTTTAGCGGTAAAAAGACACGCCTGTGTTTTGGTGGCGTTAAAAGAGACCAGATTGTCATCACCCCACTGGGAGACAAGGCTTAAGGTCAAATCTGTCCGCTCCACCATAGCCTCTCTCAAGGAACGAACTTCATCCGCACTGGTTTTTGCGCTGGACAAGTATCTCTCTGAAACAGTACTGTCATCTGCGTACCCAACAATACCAGGCTGAAGAAGGTCATTGATGTGCAGCAGGAAAAGAGTTGCAGAGAGAACAGACCCCTGAGGAACTCCGGCATCAATAGCCATAAGGTCAGAGGAGCAGCCGTCAACGACTACTCGGATCGACCGTTCACTGAGGAAGTCTGATATCCAGCTACAAAAACCAGCAGGGATGCCATAAGCAGGAAGCTTACTAAGTAGACTCGCGTGCCAGACCCTGTCAAAGGCCTTCGAGATATCAAGCGATACAGCAAGTGCTTCGCCGTGTCTCTCGATGGCTTCGCCCCAGCAGTGCGTGACATACAAAAGAAGATCGCCAGTTGACCGTCCCCGGCGAAAGCCATATTGACGGTCACTGAGGAGATTATTGTCTTCAAGGTAGGTCAGCAACTTGCTGTTCAGTACCCTTTCCATAACTTTGCACAGAATGGAGGTAATGGCGATCGGACGGTAATGGGCAGGGTCTGCACGGTTGCCTTTTTTGGGCACTGGTTGCACATTTGCAAGCTTCCAGGATTTCGGCACCGTTATTTTTACAAGAGAGAGGCGGAACAAGCGTGTCAATACAGGAGACAGTTCAGGCGCACACTGCCTCAGCACTCTCGCTGGAATGCCGTCAGGCCCGCTGGCCTTATTCACGTCTAGACTGAACAATACTCTCCGGACCTCTTTAGTGTGCACAGCGATCTCCGGCATCGAAGAGTCACAGTGAGGTATAGTAGGTGGTTGCTTGGAGCCAGCCTCCAGACGCGAGTTGCCAGCAAAGAGAGATGCGAATAAATTTGCTTTCTCACTCGCAGAGTGAGCCAGCGACCCATCAGGTTTCAGCATTGGAGGTAAAGTGGGACGACAGAAATTCGCTTCAACCGCTTTAGACAGGGACCAGAACTGTTTACTACCCGGAGGGTGCGATGCCAGCTTGGCCCCAATACGTCCAATATGGTCAAAACGTGCCCGACGCAGAACCCGCTTGCAGAACTTGGCGGCAGAATTAAAGGCTCTTTTCCTCGCGCGAACCCTACGTGCTCTTACTTTGCGGTCACGGGCCCCGACCCAGGCTTGGTAGGCAGACTCTTTTCGGGCCTCAGCGTGGGCGCATTCTGCATTATACCAAGGGCGGGATTTGTGACCGAGCGGAATGTCGGAAAAAGGAATGAAATACTCCATTCCCTGCCGAATCACATCCGCAACCGCGTCGGCACAGCTCGAGGGGTCACTCGAGGAGAAGCACACATGCCGCCAAGGATAAGACGCAAAAAAATGCCGCATCTCGTCCCAGTCTGCTGACTCGTAACGCCATACTCGCCTCGTGCCTCTAGGGCTCTGATCTGGAGGAGAGCAAGTCGATACGGATTTCACCAGACAGTGGTCAGACGTTCCCAGCGGGGCTGAGACCGACACCGAATGACTGTCCGGATCAGTTGTCAGGAGAAGGTCCAAACAGTTGGGTGTATGGCCGTCAACATCCGGTACCCGCGTTGCCACATTCACCAGCTGGGTTAGATCTAGCGATAGAGAAAACTTGCGCGCCTCTAACCCGGCATGGTCAGTTTTCCGGTACGGGTACAGCCACTCTTTATGATGGGCGTTAAAGTCCCCCAGAAAATTAAGCTTCGCTGTTGGGTACCTTTGCTGGGCCATATCAGCCGACTCCACGAGGCAATTAAAGAGCGCTGTCGTCTCCTGGTCACCGGCGTGCGATCGGTAGACGCCGATGTAGAGAGATTTCTCCACGCCAGTGTCCACAAGCAGCCATATGGCAGAAAATCCCGATTTCTCAAAGCAACGGAGACGACGACAACAAATGTCATCGCGGACGTACACACAGACCCCAGCTTGCTTCTTGAACTTGTGTACAAGAGCGTAGCCCGGGTAGTTGAGGTACGCCACGTCCGACGGGGTTGTTATCTTCGTCTCCGTTAGGAAAAACAGGTGCGGCTTCTCGGTCTCAAGGTGGTGGTGGACCGGATCGAGATTAGAGTGCAACCCCCTGATGTTAGTGAGGTGCACGTTTTTTTTATGACCTACAGATAGTTGTTCCGGCTCTGGGTGTTTGTGTATGTGAGTTTACATGTTTGTAAACGCACCCGTGATACAGGAAGAAATTCCTAGTGTAAGGCAACGTTTAAAAAAATAAAATAGATACTCGTGTCGATATGAATATAAGCTAAGATTCCATTTATGTAGGTTACACATAACAGGGAAACAGACACATTGACGTGCTTGTCAACCGTGTGCGTTATAAGGCCACCAATTGACCACAAAATATTATGTCCTGTATGGTTTTATGTTAAATGGGGGTAATGAAAATCATGTTTCATCATAATTTAGCTGAATAATTAAAGGAAAAGGTTACGCGTGACAAAATTCGAAACATCAGTCTGCATTTTACATAACTTTTTCGGTTAAAGCCGAACATGTTAACTAATTAACTTTGAATTAAAAGTCTATTTTCTAATAAACTATACAAAACTATAAAAAAAAATGTAAATTCTGTTTTGTTGCTAATAAGAAAAAAGTTCGCAAGTCAGAATCATTATTTTCACTATTTATTATTATTTTTTCAAATATCAACTCTTTGGTTTGGAATTCCAATTTTAAATTTATACAGCTATTTTACTCATGCTTTTGTGTTTGGAAACCCGTAATTTATTTGCTTTTTCCTCTTTTGGTTTTTTCTTTGCGCCAGTCAGTTTACAAAATGGAAAACTTGAAATATCGCGTTATTTACGAGTACGAGATCCATCGTGGCACCAGTGCTGCAGAAACGGCTCGAAGGATTAATGATGTGTATGGCGACGGTGTCGCAAAAGAAAATAGTGAGTTTTTGGTTCCAACGTTTTCGTTCTGGAAATTTCGACCTGCAGAACAAGCCCCGTGGACGGCCGGAGACCAAAGTTGATAATGAAGAAGTGATTGTGAAAGCGGATCCATCGCAAACCTCGTCCGAGTTAGCTGCAGGCTGCAGTGTTAGTGATAAAACTGTTTTAATCCACTTGAAGCAAATTAGGAAGGTGAGAAACCTTGAAAGGTGGGTACCTCATGAATTGAGTGCAGCAAACCGACAAACGAGCGCCGACTGCTACGTTACATTACTCAACTGGCACAATAATGAAGGGATTTTAAATCGAATCATTACCTGTGATGAAAAGTGGTTCCTGTACAATAATCGGAACGCTCATCGCAATGGCTGAACCCTGGCGAACCAGCCAAATCCTGCCCCAAGCGAAAATTTACTCAAAAAAAATTACTTGTGAGCGTTTGGTGGACTAGTGCCGGTGTCGTTCACTACAGCTTTCTTAAATCTGGCCAGACGATTACGGCGGACGTCTATTGTCAGCAATTGCAAACCATGATGGAAAAGCTAGCTGCTAAACAGCCGAGGCTGGTCAATCGCTCTAGGCCACTGCTGCTTCAGGACAACGCTAGAGCACACGCTGCAAAACAGACGGCTACCAAATTAGAGGAGCTTCAATTGAAATATCTAAGACATCTACCGTACTCCCTGGACGGTTGGACCTTGCTCCAACAGATTACCATTTTTTTTCGAAATTTGGATAACTTCTTGCAAGGGAAAAATTCAACTCTGATGGGGCAGTCCAAAGCGCCTTCAAAGATTTTATTGATGCCCGTACGAATGGTTTTTTTAGTAAAGGGGTCAATGAACTACCTATGAGATAGCAAAAGTGCATAGATAGCAATGGTACATACTTTGATTAAATAAATATATTATATTAAAACAAAAACGACTTTATGTTCTTCCCTTATAAAACGCCAATTTCATATGTAATGACCCTAATATAATTTTTCCAGAACCAGCCGAACTTGGTCCTCTGCTACTTCTCGTTCGGCATCATCGTCACGATCATCTGCCAGCTCAGCGCTCTCCTGGTATTGCTGCAGAACGGCTGGATCCTGGCGCTCATTCTCTTCATCATGTCTTGTGAGTACAAACAATTGGTCTTTTATCACGAAGGCGGTCAACCCGACCTCAAATTCTTCTACTTAAAAATCGGTCAAATTCAGGTCGCAATCTCATTTTAGCGAAAATCAATGTAAAAATGGGGTGTCCTTGACCCATTCCAAACACGGTGCCAGTGTCGAGCCCCTTCACAGGATATGCACCACCACGACTTGGACAAGGCCAGCGACAGAGCTGTTCAGGTGGCCATATTCTGGTCGGACAATTTTTTTATAGAATTGACACGTAAAGAAGAAGAAGAATGTTTTTTTTTAAATCTCTCTTACACATACTGTTTGTTATGTGTCTTATTACGCTGGTATCACCTATACCGTTCAGTCCGGAACACAGAAATCCTACTTTGCAGCAAATAATATTGGCCTGAGAGATCCGAATGTGACCCACCTAACAAGCAATTTCAGGAAAGGTACAAATGAAAAACATTCCATGACAACAGACACATACCTCGGAATCGCCTCGACAGCCGATCTGTCGTGGAGCTCTATGTGATAAAATATACTAATCCAATGTTTACTCGGAAAAATCTTATATTTTCTAGATTATATTACACAGTTTTCATTTTTTTTGCTGATATGGCTTCTGCATTTCTTTTTTCCATTCTCATAGGTTCACTAAACGCCCAAATGTTCGTTAAGATGTATGAGCCGATATACTCGTACAAGGAACATTCAAGGAACTGAATGTTCCTCCTTGAAAGACATTTCTTTCAAAATCAAAACATTTTATTTTTATTTTACATAGGCCTACATGGGCGCTTATAAAACTTCGAAAAAAGGTGCACGGTTCGGGTTAGTCGTTTCCTATGGAGAAGAACCGGCAAGAAACTCCATGGTTACTCTTTGAGAACTATATAACCACCATTATTAAATTAATCGAATAATCTTCGGGATGCTATGTCCCGCTATTAATTTTTAAGTATTTTTAACTAAGAACCATTTTCTTCTAATTCCAGTGCTCCATATCCACGTCTTGGTGGTCGTGCACACGGTATACGAACTTATGTCGAGGGGCAAAGACTTCAGATTCCAACAGCATTCGGATGATGAGGACCCGCTAGCTGACTGCTTCGATGACGACACCAGCAGGATTTAGTTTTATGATGTTTTTCGTTGATTTAAGGCCACAAAACCTTGCATTTGACGTTGTAGTGACTATCTCACAGTACCTCTAAAGAAAGTTATCCCAAAATTAGTATGACAAATTGACAAACGTGCTTAAACTGCTGTGATTCGTTGAATTAATTGTCAACACTTAACAACTATTGGGACAATTCATAAAAGTTCATATTTATGGGGTGTCCATATTGTGTAAATTGACAAAGGAAAGGCTAAGAGGTGGAGGACGACGAGAACGTCCCGTCATTAATGTTTGTTTTCTTCCGTGACTCACTCAACTCATTGATTACACGAAATTTTCAGGTTAACACATGTTTCAATCGCCACCAGATGCGAAATATTTTCTCATGTGAAACATTGTTATTTATTTGCACTTTGCAGCCGCAGCAGATGCCACATTTGTATGCATTAGGCCAATTTGCCACCGATTCTTTCGATGTATCAAACTATGTACAATATGTAACCGGACGTTACACTGTCCCATTTTGAGGTATTAGCTACTTTTCTATACTTTCAAAATCAAACAAGAGAACTAAAAAATAATGCTATTTCTAACCTTGTAGAGTAATAGTCTAATTGCAGTGTAGCGCTTTTGAACTAACTAAATAGCTCTCAATGGGACCAAATTGCATCTCTACAACGCGGAACCTATCCAAAATCTTGAGGTGCTAGATTTACGGCAGGATGTCGAGTTAGAGTTTTCGTGATTTATAGCTATAAGCCAAATTGCCATACCAATAGATTATTACGTAGATCACATTAAGAACAAAATGTTATTCAACTTTTCTGCGATTTTACTGCTGTTTTACTACCTTCCAGTTTTAATTGTTTCTGGCAGACAGTTGAATACAGTTACAATTCTGTGAAAAAAATATAAAAATACAAGAGACCCGCCCCAGCTTCGCACATAACAAATTGTATGAAAAGACCTTACTCGTTGTCGCTCAAAATCCGTTGCGTGGTTTAGAAAAACCACAGAACAAAAAAAAACGAAAAACTTAGCGCAGAAACAGAAATGACGTCGACGGACACGGAAAACGACTTTGTTTTATATTTTTAAATCATTTTTATTGTGCAAATAAATCCTGGTATGCTAAAACTGGTAAAAGGCTACGTAATACGGACACAGTGAAATATGTCCTCAGAACAGGAAACTTACCAAATATCTCACAGTTTTGTACTTGTGAAAATTTAGTAATTAGTTTTTTATACTTACCTTAGTACTTATGTTTTTTACTGTACCAAAGTATGAAAGTAATCTAAGTTTAGATATTAATTTAACACACCTCACAACCCTGCCTAATGTGGGATGTTATGTTATGAAAAATTATATTAAGAACTTACTAATGTTATCCCACTTGCACGTAAAACTTAACTCAGAGTTTGTTACTAACACGAGATTTAATTGACAACATGTCATGAATCAAAATTGACAATATGTAGTACAATATTGTCGATTTAACCTCGTGTTAGCAACTAACGCTCAGTTAAGTTTTTCGTGCAAGTGGGCCTATCTTTGTAAGTCAGTAGCAATCCTAAAAAGGTGCCTTACATAATATGTACAATTACAATTACAATAATTATGTACCCGTCAAAATGATTCGGAAATTGTATGATTGACAGATAGCTGTAACCATAGCTGTAACTATATATTAATCGTTCAAAATGTGCCATCCTGGGACTTCGAGTTAGTAGCTAAACCTGGGGGGTGGCCATAAGCTCTTGACAATTAACAAGCAATTGAGCGGTATCAATTTGAGATTTAGTAAGTGACAGATGTATACAAGTCATATACATCTGTCCCTTATTCGATCTTAAATTGATACCGCTCAAAGAGCTTATGGTCACCCCCCTGGCCCATTATGTATGACATGTTGGTGTTAGCAACTAACTCTGAATAATTTTAAGGCGCAGATAACCCTTCTGTAGACTGTAATCAGATTGATTTGAAAATGAACAACTATCGCTCCAAATCACAAAAAATAATAAGAAAAGTACAAAAACTAATAAATTTTGGGTCCCGCATCCCAAAATGCACAATCGCTTCACAAATTTTTTGTACTTTCCTTATTATTATTTGGCTTGAAAAAAAGAGCCTTTGATTAAAATGTAGATACTTACATTGTCTTTGAGATGGCGTTAATTTCATAAAATTGCGTGTTTTTGGAGCAATTGTTGTTTTTTTTTGTCCACGTTAGACATAAATTTACAAATTTATTACACTATGCTATACTAATAAAAAGTAAAATGTTCAAAAATCAAATTATTAAGGCAATGGTCTAGTATAACATATATTTCTACAAAAAAATATGACTAGCTGTTAATTGATATTCATTTTAAAATCAGTTACCTACAATTGTAGAGGGTTATCTCCGCCTTAAGAGTTGTCATAATTTAATTCATGTGTCATACTACGTTCCGTAACTATTTCTATCGATTTATGATATATTATGTTTTCTACTAGTTTTTTTGACCATGCGTTATACCCGTTGAATATTATACCTTATGTAAAGCGTATGAAAAGGAAACACTTCTTATGTAATAACAGTATTATATTATTTGTATATAGACATACAGTAACAACAATTAACAAACATCATGACTAGCATTCAATAGATACATATTTTTTATAATTACAATAAAATGTTATTTACAATAATAGATCGCTTATTTTAACAAAATCTTCGATAGCTTAACTAATAATTTGACACATAATTTGGCTCATTGAATGGCGTTTTAATGAAGACTGGATTTTAAACACTACTGCCCCATGGATCTAGTGTTTTTTAACGCTACTGTCGACCATAAGGGCCTGGGTTCGCTTCCTGGGTTGAGTGAAGTACTAGTATTTCCCAGTGGCAGTCCAGAGTCAGGATTTGTGCGCCCAGTTGATGGCAATTGACCCGCCCCTTTTTACATGGGACTTACACATGAGTGGCTTAAGTGTAACATCTCCACTACATCTGCAACCCTAATGAAAACAAGAAGTGAGTTCATGTTGTAGGTGTACACGAATATTGAAGATGATAAACTCTACCGCATTCAATGTTACTAATATTATAAATGTGAAAGTTTGGATAGATGCGTGGATGTATGTTTGTTACTCAGTCACGCTAGAACGGCTGAACGGATCTGGATGAAATTTAGCAAAGATTAATTATAATCTGGAATAGCACATAGGCTACTTTCCGTCCCGGTATAATGTTCCCTTTGGATTTTGAAGAAAACACTTTTCACGCGGACGGAGCCGCTGGCAGAAGCTAGTGCTATATATTTATGACGTCAGAGCCAGTCTTCTTATTAATCGAGTATTACAACACTTCAGTTTAAACTTCTTCTCTGCTGTTGAGCTGCTTGTAGAAACTATTGCACAGTAAGATCGTGTACACGTTGTGACCTGAAAATAAATAAATCAAAAGTCAGTAGTCATAAAGTTTTATAACCCCACTTCTACCGCCAAGCAGCAGTCAGCAGCACCGTAGCTCTAGAAGTCGGCTCTAGACAACGTATCAAAAGGAAAAGGGATTTAAAACAATCACACTCATATTATAAAGTGAAAGTTTGTCAGTGTGTTTTTATGTGTGTTACTTCTTCACGCTCAAACGGCTGGACGGATCTGGATGCACAGAGATAGATTATATTCAGAAATCACACATAGGATACTTTTCAACCCGGGAATATGTTCCCTCGGGATAACCAGGAGGATTTCATTTTATATTTTGAACGTACACCGTCAAACAGTAGGTAGAGTATTCGCCAGACTACGTTTGTATGGAAGAATGATCGACTAGGGCAACCTTAAGGAACGACTTGTAGGTATACGTATACGTAATTGAAATACAAATTCATATTTGGTATTTGTAATTCAATTATTTCTTATTGGAATTTATTTGTAATTGGAATGATGATGCCTGACTCTGAGGTATTTTGTAGTATTTTAAACACATTGGCTTCAAAATACATTTGATCATAAATAAATTTTAAATCTATTTTACTAAAGAGTGCGTTCTGCAGAAAATAGCGCTCGATGGGTTTCGTAAGCAAAATGGCGACCGCTAAATATGCCAATCTTTAAAGTTGGCAAAACTGCACCAGCTGTAGTGTACATCAAATTGTTAAGTATCTTGTCATAATATAACACCTGACTGTATTTTGTATTTTAAATAAAAAATATTAAATACTTTGTTTTGTATTTCACATACACGACATAAAAATATTTGGTATTTTAAATACAGGACCTACGAGATAGTATTTTTTCATTTGTATTTTAATTAAAGCAAAGCATGTAGCACAGCTCTGCTTGTAAGTTAGAAGCAGAGCTGGGCAAAATAAATTCGACAAAGTAAAATACTATTGAATTGATAAAATTAAAGCAATTTGAATCAATTTCAATGCTATTCGATAACGCTGCCACAATTTAACCTAGTTTTAGCAACTAACTCTGAGTTAAGTTTTTCGTGAAAGTAAAAAAAAAAAGTGAGTGAGTGTGTTAGTGAGTATAAAACTTAAAATGTCACTGACCAATATAAACAACTTCAGTGCAAATAGTCCCCACGCTGATGTTTGGAGAATTGAGGAAGAATATGAACATAGAGAGGAGAAAGAACACGATCCACATGATCATATACGCCTTGATGATCACTTGTCGCTCCTGGAAAGATAAAACTAAGATTTATTCACATTCATCAATACCTGACAATTTGAGGATCTATTCAACCACGTTGTGGACCTATATCCACCGGCGCGTAGCAGTCGGCAGTTTATTACCAGTGAACCCATATAATTATTTGCATAGATACAGACGAACGGAATGGAAGATGAAAACGTGTTGCGCCAACCCCAAGTAACATGGGATATCATGAAACATGGTCCATCGACAACTCAAGTCGGGGAACAGCTTAAAGTCAGTTGCAAACATAAACCTAAGAGCCTTAGTTCGCTCATCTAATTATTATTTTCACACTTGTTTGCAGGCTGCGTAAAAAAACCTTTAAAAAAAAATAATGTACCGACGAAATGACGAAATAAAAAGAAAAAAACATGTTTCGCATTTTGAGTTGGCGCCAAACAAACAAACATGCAAATTAATTATTTAAAGCGTAGAATGATTGTAGCTAGGTTGATCTTCGTTTTTTCGTTTGGCGCCGCCTCAAAATGCTAGACTATAACATTTTTTTATTTATTGCTTTTCAGTAATTTTTCTTTTTTTGTTAAAATGTTATTTTTTTCACTTTTTCATCATCATCATATTTTATTTTTTATTTTTTATAGGCTCGCGTTTGACCACTATCTGTAAATTAAAATATACATGTCGAATTGAGAACCGCCTCCTTTTTTTCGCGCAAAATTTCCTCAGCTATGCCAACATTACCTCAGCTAGGTTATGCCACAGATAATATACGAGTAATACTACAGTATGCTAAGTTAAGCTAACTTAGTATCACAACCACGTCAGCAACCAGGGACAGAATCTTCGTTGACCTTGCGGACATAAGTGTCACTGTTGAGTGGAGGACCTGGGTTGAGAAAACCTTTAGCCTCGAGACCAGGCTTTGTGACCAATTTATGGCAAAGCCTTGTATCCTTCTGCATGTCAACATAACTGGCAACTTTCGGTTTCACAAACCTCTCTGCAGGTCATAGTAAATTATGTGCTGATATTTCTAAAGAAAATAATAATATCCAAAAACTTACCGTAGAAACTCCATAAACGAAGATAACATCGAACAGGAACTTGATAAGAAACATGAAGACCAATATGATGGACATTGCATACAGTCCGGTGATTCCTGCCTGCATTTCTACGTCACCGGCATACTCCACTTGGACGTCTATGGCTCCAACTTCTGCTGCTAACACTATCATTAGTGATAGCAGCGTGAAGGATAGCACCTGCACGAGGAAAGAAAGTTAAGATGGTTTGATGGATATTGGGCACTGCGTTCCTTACCACGCGTTTGGTGAATCGAAGCTTCACGGAAGACCGACCGACACAGTAATCGATATTTGAAATTTTGAGTGCAGTTTTTTAGAGATGGCCAGAGTGGAAATACATTAAATCTGATCAGTTTTATTGGTTTTTTAATATTTTTTTAATTAATAGTGCCTGCTGTTATATTATAGCGAAAATAAACTTTGTTTTAACTAGGTGTACCACGAGACCTGTCGACTTTATTTATTTTTATTGTTATCATGATAGCACAAGCTCTGGGTTCTGAAACTGATACTATTTAATTTTATTTTAGATTCAAAGGAAGAGCAGTCGGCTCAAAAAGTTAAAGGTAAAGGGAGTAAAGACAATTTATTAGGACATCGCTGCATCGTTTGAAAAAAGCGCCTAAAAATGTACTCTGAGCAGCAATCTGCAGAAAAGCAAATTAAAATATAACAGATGTTATATAATGGCTAGATATTATTTTGGCATCTTTGTTTTTAATGGTTTACGATGAAATGTTATGCGTCTTGGTAGATTTAGTTTAGCTGCTCCAGCTAAATAAAACATTATAAAGCCGATAAAAAGCCGTTATAAAGAAGGAACATTAAACATGAACGCCTAGCAAAACATCCATATCAAACTTACCGCATTGATGCTACCCATTATGATACAGCCAGTCTTCAGGTCGAAGACAAAGCAACATGTTGTCAACTGTGGTAGACCCATGTTGTCCTGAAACCAAAATCATTTACATTTATTTATTTTTAACTTCATTTACAAAGGTGCAATGGCGGACTTAATGCCTTAGGCATTCTTTACCAGTCAACCAAGGGTGGTGAAGAGACAATATGGCCGGTGCATTGTTTAAATCGTAGAAAACAAAAAAAAATACCAAAACATCATACTAATAAGTTGCTTAAAATTAGTTAAAATACACATAAATATACATAAATGTTATATGATACATACTAATTTAAATAAAACGGCAATTTCCGCTTGTAAGCATACCGATTGGTGGCCATCCTGAACCTCATCAGAAGATGGAAGTATTTCCTACGATCATAATATCTGCCGCTAAGCAGCATTGCTGTATTGAGGTTAGCAGGAGCTTTTATCTACAGGCATTTGAGAAAAGACTACTGCAAATTGATGGAATCAAACATAGCACTGTGTCCAATAGTTGTGTATAGCTAAAGTAATGTTCACCATATCTAGTTAAAAAGAAGATCACAAGAGGCGACCGCGACTGTGCGGCGGCGGCGGCGGTTGGGCAACGCTTGAAATGGTAATTCTTTGTAAGACTGTCATTGACACAACTTCTCATTGGAAAACCATCAACAAATAAAAAAATATAGGATATTACAGAAGCGGGGATTTATTTTGTTAAATCATGGGAATAATAGTGGGTGTACTATAAGATGCACCTCTGCTAGCTCTTCGAGGAACTCAGGTGTGATGTTATGTTAAGTTATCTTGCCTAACAGAAAAGACGCACAGCTTAAGCCTATGAACTATTTAATTTGGAACACCATTTCCTTACATAACAAAGGTTAGCACTAAGATAGGATTTTTGAAAATTCGTCCCCCAAAAGGACCAACAGGGGATGAAAGTTTGTATGGAAGACCATCATTTTGCCAATGGGAAATCCCATCATAGATGCCTTGCAAATCATACATAAACATGTAAATTGTAAAACAGTATTCAAAAAAGTTGCAGCCGGAAGTCTTTAATAGTGTTTGATATATTATAATCGACGTAGTTTTTATCTGAAGTTTAGTTTAATTTTTTGTGAGCTAGCGAGCTGAGCAAACATTATATGCCAAGGCAAACCGGAATGAACTAGCATCCAGCAGAATTTACGCGAGGAAAAACAAGGAAGTGGATTTATTCCTAACAAGAGATTTCATTTAAAGTAATAATAATTAAAAGTTAAAACCTTTTAAAAACAAGCTTTTGTGTAACACTAAAAAACTATCAAAAGTATCAGATGCAACTCTACGCACCTTCCTTGAGTCATGTATGGCGCAATGGAAGACGGTCCTTCGATATCCAGGATGTCGACCGCTTCAGGGGGATGATGAGCTTATATGGATTCATCATCATCATCATCCACAGCCCGACCTCGCCCACTGCTGAGCATAGGCCTCTCTCTTCTTGTACCAATCACCACGTTCCCGTGCCAACGGGATATATGGATTAAGCGGAGGATATTTCAGGGCGACAGTTTGGGTCCACTTTGGTTCTGCTTAGCCCTGAATCCTCTAAGTACACTGTAGGGGGATTCAGAACTAGGCTATCGGTTGAGAAGAGGTGGTCAGGACATATTTTCTGTCTTTTCCCCCAACAACTTGTTACTGATGAAGTTACTGATGGTAACAGAAACCTTCAGTAACGCCATCAGGATGGAATTTGGTGTGGACAAATGTGCAGTCATGCATGTAAAGCGAGGGGAGATTATGGAATCCGAGGGAATGCAACTCTCTGATTCCATACACCTTAGACACCTCTCCTCGACCGAAACTTACAAGTATTTGGGTACGTCGGAAGCGTTGGGCATTAACAGTGCTGACATGAAGCAACTGCTGAAGGAGCGCTTCTTTTGCCGCCTGAATAAGGTATTAAATTGCCTTTTATCGGGCGCTGCAGCTGACTTTTGAACTCACTTGCCAAGCACTTTAGTAGATTAATATTCTTATTCACAAGTCGCTAAACTGCACTGTAACTCTAGACAAAGTGTTATTCTACCAGCGATGGCGATTGTCGTAATGCCAAAATGTTGATGAACACGTGTCGTATCCATAGCGCTTGGCAATCCCATACGGTTTTGACTTTTTCTAATCGTTATCACGAGGCTTTGGTTGATAAAATGTCAATTTTGATCGTCTATAGGGCGATGTAGATGATGCCGATACAGCGAACACCTACCAAATGTTCCTAATTTGGTATGTTAAGTACATTTAGTTTTGAAGAATATGGTATTTATCTAAAAAATAAGCTTTAATCTATGTTACGTATAAAAAGACACATTTTGTATTGTTAAAAAAATACATATATTAATAAGATTTCGGCATATTCATTTCTTTACACACATATTATTTCTCATTTCTTTAATAAAGATTGAAAAAAACCCGAAAAAACGATTTTACCGGTTTCATGGGTTTTGTAAACAAAAAACCCGAAAGAAACGGTTTTTATAAACCACCCGGTTTTTACATGCCCTAGTCTATACCTTTCTTTTTTTTTGTTTGTTAAATTATCCAATGAGTTCTCCCGCTCTGGGTAAAGCTGGAGGGCGTGTCAGACTTCACTGACTAAAACCCACCCGTGTTCCTTCAGTTGCTTGTGTCAAATTCAAATTCAATTTATTGCAGGGCCGCGGTAACTCTCTTTCAAATGTATCCGCGACCAAACAGGCATCCGCCGTAGCGGTGATCATCTATACCTATCGGTCTATTCTGTCAACACCTTAACATGAAAAATTAGATAGAGTGAGGTTACAGAGAACAAAAAAAAACTGTTCAGCAAAGAGCTCATATTGCTAAACAGTAATGCTATTCTGAAATGATCGTGTAAAATATAAACCGTGATGAATTAGGTAAAGTGTACT
Source organism: Orthosia incerta (assembly GCA_948252205.1). NCBI lineage: Eukaryota > Metazoa > Arthropoda > Insecta > Lepidoptera > Noctuidae > Orthosia > Orthosia incerta. The sequence goes on along the minus strand of OX411755.1, from coordinate 30,933,899 downwards.
CGAATTGAGCGGTCAATCCCTAGATACCGGTTGGAATACTCACTCACTCACTCTCTCACTCGGTTGGTTCACTTCGAGCTTACTTCACTAAGTCATCACGAACGACGTCTACAGAATAGTACTGCAAGTGCTGAATAGTGTATAAATTTGTATGAATGTACTATCCTGTTAGACTGTAGTTATTGCCACCTTAAACCACATAAACCTTCACGCTTCTTACTTACATGGACCTTAACAGTTCTAATCAAAATAACAACTCACATATTCACAACAATTAAATGAACAAAGATGACTTAATTTGATTCAGAACTTCACTAAATATAACTATATATTAATATCACGTACCTTTCTATACGTTTGCCTACTAAGATGTTCAGTAGTTACTGTGTCGGTTGCTACTGCCACCCTTACTATAGAAGACGGGGTGTCCATGGCGGTTTGCCAAAGACTATTTATAGATTCAGATGAGATTGTAGGTCAAGTATTGGGGAAACCTCGGAGAGGACCACTTTTTACTTGACTAAAAATGTGGAGATTGTCAATTGTTTTATATTGTTTCGTTTTTATTTTAGAATGGTTTGGTTGTAGAGGCTTTGATAATGCAATGTACATTTTTTTAGAGGCGGTCACTAAGAATTCCTTATGTGTCGTAGGTGTGTGCGTTTACAACGATTTAAACTCACATAGGGTAAAAGCCGGACAGTTGCTACATTTTTGAAATCCCTCTTTATCTCTCAGTACAAAAAGCAAAATACTTTATTTGTAGAACTGGCCGGTACTTTGGTTTTTATATCTACAAATTTATGAAAATAGTACATTACTGCAGAATCCAGTAAGTAAGCCTTCCTGGCCAAGTATGAGTTAACCGTTATATACGAGGCCAGGATGGCTTTATTACTGGTTAAGGCTTGTAATAATGCTTTTCTCAAAAATTAAAGAAAATTTAACAACAAATTCGTTTAATTAATATTGAAGGTTACATTCATATTAGGGCAATTACTGATAGATATTGTGATCGATTTACCGGGGGCATTTATATTTGTTTGTTGTACGTCTTGCTTAACGGACTCAAAATTATATCTATCTCATAAAATGTATACCAAAAAGAGAGATAGATATATATTTGGAGCCTCCCTCCTATAAGCATGTTATAATGGCTAAACTCTAATCTAATCTGTGTACTATGTTTATTTTTCTAAGCAGATCTAAAGAGGATGACCTACTGTCTTTTCGGCGTTTTCGGTTTTTTGCACAAACGGTTATGTAACCTATATTCAGTTTTCATATCGATATCGAAAACGGTTGTCATATATCGTATCGATATCATTTAGTACAGTTTGCAAAAGTTAAAATGTTATTTAGATGAGCAAACTAACAACGAACGTGAAATAATACTTAGAAAGAGAGGAAGCGCATATGGTTCCTATCGTTTGTGAAGTTTGCGTTTTGTTCGTAGTTCGTACGTTTTCGCATTTTTACGGTTTTGAGTTTTGACTTATTGGTTCACGCACACTAGTAAGGTTTTTATTAGATACAGTTTTGTAATATCGGTTATTTTGTTATAGATATCAATATGATATGATATCTAACACATATCCGATATAAGTTACGTTTTGATATATCATCCCTACTACTGTCCAGTAAGTAAATTACATTCTTACTTACTGGACACTAGGAGATTCCAAATTTAAAATCTCGCTTCTTACTGGACAGTTGTAATAAGTCTCCGGTAGAGTTCACTTTCTGGATACTTTTTAGAGATGTTATGACAACATTACATACCATTTTTGAGAAAAGAAAATCCTGGCCTCAGCTAATGAAAAACTATATGTTTGGAGGAAAACTGTTACGTTGAATTATAAGATAACATTTTTAAAACTCAAAAATATCTTTGCATCTTTACAAATTCAATTTGAATGTCCACACATATTTGAAAAAAGAAAGAATCATAAAAATAGAAAAGAAAAAAAAATGTGTATATAGGTTATGTAGTCTTAAGTCGCATTGTTACGCTGGGGTGGCGCCACTGTCACCGAACAAATAGCCTTGTTTTATATAAATATATATAAAACAAGGTCGAGTTAGTTACACCATTTATAACTCAAGAACAGCCGGATCGATTTTTATGATCTTTGATTTGTTGGATTTGTCTCTGCCCCGAATAGCAGAATAACTATTAAAACATCGAAAAAGTGAAGGAAAAAAGGAAGAGACAGTTCTTGAGTTATAAAAACTGAAAAAACTAGCGTTCAAGTACCTAGTACCAAGTACCAGTACGATTATATTTTGCAATAATAGTTACTATATAATACAAACATTTAATACAATGTATAAAAACAAATTATGCTTATCAATAAATATAGTGATTACTATATAACAGTATTATTTTAGATGTCACAATGTTCCCACTTGTCTCACTTTTTTCAAAACCTGTCAAATGTGAATCTGTCATTTGTAGAATCTGTCTTAAGAAAAAACTGTTAAAAGTAGACTATGATTTCAAAAGTAGAATCTGTCAAATGTAGACTAAACGAAAAATATTAGTCAACTCACAACCAAAACAAAAGCAAAACCGAAAATATCTTCGAAAAAACTTGCCGCAGTATATTATATTTTGTTAAATTAGTCATAGAAATAAAAATATAACTATCCGTAGCCTCTATTCTTCCCAAATTTCCACAATGATATCATTCTCATTGTTACATGTTACTTTAAAAGTGTAAATAATAATATGCCAATTAATGTTATTGTTTTCCGAAACCTAAAAGTATAGTAATTAAGGAAAAAAAATAACCTAACTTAAGTACCTAGGCGCAATTTTTAGAAACCTATGTCATTATAGGTGCAGTTAATTATACAATACATTATTCACACTTTTGCCTGTTTCTTGATAACAAATTAAAAATTTACTGTATGTACCGTTACATATTTCACTATGGAAGGTTTTTCCTGTGCAAGGATTACTAATACTCATATGATTTTTCCTCTTCTAGGAATATTTATGATTTAAGGAAATAACTTACTGAGTGTTTTACTGATTTACTTTTTACAAGCCGTACGCCCCGGTGATGGATTATGGGTTTTCCTAAAAAGGGCAAACATCCATGTGCGTAAGAATTGATTGACACCCTTTTATCCTTTTATGGGGATACCCTTAGGAGCAGTGGTGGCCCAGTGCTAAAGGCCGCGACTTACAATTTGTAGGTCGTGGGTTCGAACCCAGGCAGGCACTCTACTTTGTGTAAAGTATTTCATCACCACAGCTCCCAAAACGGTGAAGGAAAACATCGTGAGGAAACCGGAATGTCTTAGAACCAAAAATTCGAAGACTGTGACATCCACTAACCCGCACTGAACCCGCGTGGTGGATTACGGCCCATTCCCTCTCACAGAGAGGAGGCCTGCACGCACAGTGGACCAAATGGAGTCTAAGTGCGGACAAGAGGTCCATCTATCCTATCCTGGGGTATCCCCCTTCGATCAACAATAACCAACTAGATAACGGGTGACGTACGAAATCAATGTTAAATTCTGTCCGCGTGAATACATACTTACTACTCTACATTTACAATACTTAATATGACAAACTGAACAAAATAAGAGCTCACGTCACAAGTGAGCTGTTATTTACCGAGACGTATTTCTTGCGCCGACCCTACATCTAGTTGAGGGATCCCTAAGGAGAAATGTTCTTCTACTTCGGTACACTCTGGGCAGAGCGGTCGTGGTCATCATGTTGCATCACTCTATAATATATATTAGTCTTTGATGTTATAGTGAGACTTCGGGCAGTGCAAAACCTTGAAAGGATGAATTTTTGAAAATCTCTCTTATTGCGAAACTTACATTTTACTTCATACTTTATAGTAGTTTGTGTGTTGTCTGGCAGTGAATTTCGCATCAATGGTACTTTTTAGATTATTTAGGTTCAGTAGATGGCTGTAAATCATTTGATCCTGGTGTCAAAACAGCAATTTGTTTTTTTTTCTCACTCTCCTAGTTCAAATTATTAAATATATAAGGAAAATGAACAGATTAGGAACCGAAATTTAACAGTCGAAAAGGTGACTAAAACTTTATGGAGTCTAAAAGTAAACCTACGCTTTTCTTGCTGCCATCTTCGTTTTGAATCGATCAAGTAAAATAGATAGGTATTAGCCACGCCTTATTAACTAGATTTATAGATTTGATCCACCATATACTTCGATTCAGTAACTCTAAAATAAAATACTGCGTCAACTTCGCAGTTATTTTCATGTCCTTTGTGAGTTTACAAGTTATCCTACTGTAGGTAATTACCTAACAGGAAGAATATCAATCAAGTTTTCAACTTGCTTTAATTAACCGCAAGTCAGGGTTCGCCCATCCAAACCAATACATAGGAACATAAACCGGATAAATTTGGGTGCTAGGAACGTCTCTGCCGAATCTTTAAGGGAATATATATACAGATGTTAGGTCTGTAATCTATGCGTCCTTGACTCTGCACAGCACACGCTCGAGGAATGCCCCGTGTGGGCCTAAGCAGTAGTTCTTGGTCGCCAGAATCGGGTGAGAGCTGTCTTTGCCAGCAGTTGTGAGAGCCATGCTTGCAGAGACAGAAAATTGGAGGGAAATGGCCTCCTTCTGTGAGTGTGCGATGGCCTAGAAGGAGGCTGCTGAGCGGGGTCGTAAGAGAGCCGATGTCACTTGGTGATGAAGGCGTCGGGGAGGCAACCACCTCAATGCCTCAAACGCCAAAACCCTGCCTACATCATAAGCAAGCGGTACGCCGGGGTTGCGGGCGTTCATATTGGAGACTGTCCGCCTACCGAGTGACTCCAGGAAATTTTCTATGAATTTTGGTATAACGATAGACTAGATCTTGCCCGACTTTAACGCCAGTGTAGACACTGACAGAGGACAGTGATAATATAAGTATCAAAATTAAGAACTTTCAATGATTAGTCGCATCTGCTTGTAACACTAAGTTAGTCTGTGGCCATTTTGGCGCCGTTATGTCTGAAATTTTAATCAATAGTATGTGCCGTGTCTGGGATGCTGGATCAATCGGGATTCTTTTATAATGTGGGTAGGTTAGAAGGCCAGACAGTGGGTAACTGCCCTTTAAAGGGGTGACAGGGCTTTTAGTTTTTCTTGTAGGATCACAAAAAAAAGGTATAAATAAAAGAAAAGGTTCTTTCATACATAGACTATTCGAAGACTGGGTAGCAGGGTTGACCGAAAGATATACCTACCTGGGAATCAAACCCCAGAAACAAAATCAAAATCAAATATTTTTATTTTACATAGGCCTACATGGGCACTTATAAAACGTCGACAAAAGGTGCACGGTTCGGGTTAGTCGTTTCCTATGGAGAAGAACCGGCAAGAAACTCCATGGTTACTCTTTTAAATTGTTTTGTTTACAATATTTTCATGTTACAGCATTAGCACTTGGATATGGGGGGACAACGTAGGCCCGACATTAAGTCGTACGAAATTGGAAAAAAAAATTATGCACGAAATAAAAAGTTAACAAATGTTAACAATCATCTAGAAAACTAGAAAGCCTACAATGTTCACACATTCACAATAGGTAAAAGAATCTATACAAAGGTAAAAAAAAAAAAACACAACACTAAATTTAACATGTGGCACAAATACTGTAATCAGTGCTGTAACTATTCTTAGCAAAGGGCTATAATGATGATTGAAAAATATTGTAAAAAGTCTAATTAAAAGAGAAAAAAAAATAAGATTGAGAATAGTTAGAGATATCCATATATTTGTGCCGTTTATGAGTTACCAGGGAAGCCGCATGCGCAGAGGGTGTCAAAGCCAAATTTTTTATCTTCAACGTAGTCCTTGATTTTATAATATGCTTTTTTAACAAGGACACGTTTGATGTAGTTTTTGAACTTTCCATCGGTCACTTCTATAACTGACTTAGGCAACTTGTTATAAAAGCGTATACTGTTTATAAGAAAAGACTTGCTAGTTTTCGTTAATCTGGATTTGGGTATTATAATTTCGTGCTTACTGCGTGTATTTAAATTATGGAAGTCACTTCTAGTTTTGAAAAGCCCTCGATTTTTGCGGACATACAAAATACATTCCAAAATATAAAGTGAAGGTAGAGTCAGTATATCGATCTCTTTAAATTTTTTCTGAGGGACTCGCGAGGACCCATTTTATAGATCGCGCGGAACGCCCACTTTTGTAAGATAAAAATTGAGTCAACGTCTGCTGCTGACCCCCACAGCAGAATGCCATAAGACATAATACTGTGGAAATAAGCATAGTATACTAGTCTAGCTGTGGCTACATCGGTTAACTGCCTTATCTTCCTTACTGCATAGGCAGCCGAACTTAACCTGCCCGAAAGAGTTCTAATGTGCGCGCCCCACTGCAATTTTGAATCGATAGTAATCCCCAAGAATACAGTTTCCGTTATTATTTCAAGATTTAGATTTAGGTCACGTTGAGGTACATTTGGTAAAGAGAACTTTAGACATTTTGTTTTTTTCGCATTCAGTAAAAGATTGTTAGCTGCGAACCATTCCGAGAGAACAATTAGACTTTCATTGACATGTAAGACATCCGTATCTTTCCTATCTATTTTAAAAATTAGCGAAGTATCATCAGCAAATAGAATTATATCCGATAATTTGGCCATCATAAAAGGGAGATCATTAATGTAAACAAGAAAAAGGAAAGGGCCGAGAATTGAACCTTGGGGCACGCCCATTTTGAATGTCGGTTTTATGGTAAAAGCTCATTTTCAAGGGGCAAGTAACTGTTCGGCTAAAACCAGTCTGTTTGAAAGTTCGATGCACACTAATTGCACTTTTAATTGGAACAATTTTTTATTATTTATTTATTTATTTACAAAATAATAATAATAATAAACCCGGCCAAGTGCGAGTCGGACTCGCGCACGAAGGGTTCCGTACCATTATCGCAAACAACGGCAAAAAATAACTTTTGTTGTATCGGAGCCCCACTTAAATATTTATTTTATTCTGTTTTAAGTATTTGTTGTTATAGCGGCAACAGAAATACTTCGTATGTGAGAATTTCAACTATCACGGCCCATGATATAGACAGACAGACGGACGGTGGAGTCTTAGTAATAGGGTCCCGTTTTTATCCTTTGGGTACGAAATCTGATGCCACGAAGTGCTTGAAAGTTTGATTACTAAACACACAGCTGTCAGTATCAATACAGTAACAATAGCACTTGACAGGCTATCAAAAACGTATACGTCAGTTTGACATATGCCGCAGAGATCAAGCTATCTTTGATGAAGTTTAGTAATCAAACTTTCAAGCACTTCCTGATAACCGATTAAGTTGAAACACTTATAAATACTTATTTTCAACACACTTGCTCATAAAGTGGCTCTAATTTCACCGCAATTAGGCACATAATGATACCTGTTATCAAACTGTGACTTTTTCATTGCTATTATTCACAAGTGAGTTATAGTTTTTTTTTTTAATTTATTGGTTGAGTTGCTTTGTTCTTAAAAAAGTTTCGATAGTAAAAAGATTGTGCTCAATAGTACAAATAAATTAATGTACCTATTGCTTGCTCATTTCATGCAACTTCGTATTAATTTCAACTTGTACGTGCTTAATAAATAAAACTTTCACTCAAATATACATTTTATTTGCTCTGTAAAAAAGAAAAATTGAAATTCCCTATTTTGTACGTGGCTAAAACACTATCCACGAAAAGCCAAAAAAAAAGAAACCTCATTCTGTTACTCTATAGCCGATCGCCATTGTTAGATGCGCGTGCATAGGAAAATTGATTAATTTTGCCCGCCATTGTGAAAAAAATTTCACAACTCGTTTTTACTGTTGAAAATGATTTTTTGTATTATTTTCTTCACAAGTGTGTTGAAAAACGTCGTATGATACACGTGTGTATTGATGATTACCGTCCTCGGCTCTCTTAAGACCCTCACCTACGGCTCGGGTCTCAATGGCGCCTCAGCGGTAATCACCAACATTGCACACTTGTACCATAATGTACTATTAATCTGCATAGAAATATTGTTTTTTTATAAAACGAGCTTTTGGTTAAGACCTCACCTTTCGTGTTTGAGGTCGTGGGTTCAAATCCGGGCTAGTACCAATGTGACTTTTCCAAATTTATACGTACTTTCTAAGTTTATCTTGGACATCACAGGTAACAGTGAAGGAAAACATCGTGAGGAAACCTGTACTTATAAAGTTAACTAGCTGACCACCGCGGCTTCGCTCCCTTCAACTGACAACTTGACTCAGTGGAACGCAGAGACAAGAGGCTCATTGGCGACGTTGAACTGGTGGACGCCAAGCTTCACAGCTTGGCTCATCGCCGCAAAGTTGCCTGCTTGTCGGTCTTCTACAGACTGTACTTCGGTGAGTGTGCTCAAGAACTCCACGACCTCATCCCACCAGCCCCCTTCTACCATCGGACATCTAGACGCACTGCAAGTTATCATCCTTACCTTGTTGCCATTCCACCAATTCGAACCAAGCGCTTCCAAACATTCTTTATAAATGCGCACAGCGAATGAATGGCACTCACTACCCGCGTCTGTGTTTCCGAACGCATTCAACCCGAATCTCTTCAAAGTTCGAGTAAACAGGCTTCTTCTGGGTAAGCTCACTCCATCGTAGACTCTGTCTCTGTCACCTATGACCTAGACTAGAGTCAAGAGCAAACTACTACTTAAAAAAAAAACTGGTTACTTACCTAAATACCACCTAGCTACCCTACCTACCTACTCAATAGTTTGCTCAGCGACGCCAAATAATGAATTTTATAGGCAAAATTTTGCTACTTTGGGTTACAGTATTGCAATTTTCATAAGGATCTCTAATTGTTTCTAGTAGTAAATATAGCCTATGTTACTCAGTGATAATGTAGCTTTCTAACGGCAAAATTATTTAAAAGATTTTTTTTAATCGGTCCAGAATTTTTAAGTTTATTCGTTAGACACAAAAAAAAAACAAATCATTCCTCTTTATAATACTATATTATATTAATTAATATCATATTATTATCTTTATTTAATAATTTTTCTATTAATTACATTTTTAAATATTTTTATCTACACTCACAACGTAATGTTCCAAATATGAATTCAAAAATATTGTATAAAGACATACTTTATATTCGTGGATAGGTAAAATTGAAAAAAAAAACATTATAAAACACATACAAAAAAGAAAACATAAAAAAAAAAATAGTAGCCTACCGGTATCGGGAACAGGGTCCAAGCTACCGGTGGTCAGGGCTCCGGAGAGAGGAACCTCCTAACGATACGCGCCGTGTCCAGGAGTACCGCTTTCTGGATCAAGCCCTTGATCCAGCTGCCCAACGAGAGACTGATCAAATTATATTATACCAGCTGTTGCCCGCGGCTTCGCTCCCGTGGACCACCCCACAGGAACCAATTTCGGGATTAAAAAATAGCCTATGTCACTCAGGAATAATGTAACTTTCTTGGTGAAAGAATTTTTCAAATCGGTTCAGTAGTTTCGGAGCCTATTCGGTACAAACAAACAAAAAAATCGTTCCTCTTTATAATATTGGTATAGATTAGTATAGACTAGCCTCTGCCAGCGGCTTCGCCCGCGTGAATGTCGAAAATTATCTCAAGGGAACATAATCCTGGAATAAAAGTATCCTATATGCTATTCCAGACTATAATCTATCTTTGTGCCAAATTTCATTCAGATCCGTTCCGTAATTTTTGCGTGAAAGAGTAACAAACATACATACCTACATCCATCCATCCTCACAAACTTTCGCATTTATAATATCAGTAGGATTATTGTTAGTGTAGATGTAAGTCTGAAATAGCCAAATCAGAGGCCTGTGGGGCTCCCAGAGGCGGCTTAATTAACTCTGATACCAGAGGTGGCCACATCCTCCCAGGAAAAGAAGAAGTTACTAATCTAGCCCTAATATATTTGCAAAAACATTAGTCAGACGATGATTAGTTATTTTGAAGAGATTAGCTGCCTATTGAATACTCTTTAGGAAAAACATAAAAGCACAAAATCCGTAGATATGTGTAATACGGATTCTACCCAAAGGAGGCGCCTCTTTATTGTTACTGCGGCTGTATGATTACTTGCATGTAAAATATCAAGATGTTAATTTAAAATTGTACTTAGTTAATTAAAATTGCCGGTATAATATAATAATAATACCAGGGGTACCCTTTAGGGGTGTTACTAGAGAAGTGCTATTACAGCGTAGAAGAATTTTTAAACGATATGTTGCTTGTATAGAATTCGGAAAATATTTTCTTTTCTGTTTGTCTTACACAAATTAAATTTTGACGTAGTGATTTTTAATTGAATTAAAATTTTGATATTGTATGTCTAGTTCAACTAATTTTGTACGCCATAAATGTCAAAACATGTAGCCACCTCATATTAATATAAGATCTTCATACTGTACTCATGTTTTACAATATAAATATAACTTATCTTCTCTTTCAATTTGTAACTTAACTTGCTCAAGACGGATTTGCGATTTGAAACTTCCTCACGATGTTTTCCTTTTGCCACTAGTTAATTTTGATAATAGGACGATCTGCTATTATGTGTTTTTGCGAATCAGACGTTTTGATACGGAGACTTTTCCTTTACCGTCCGATTTAGAATTAATTAATTCCGGTAATGTATCCAAAAGCCGAAAATTTTCTTATGACCCAAATCTTCTCCTGACAATTACAAACACAATGAATAAAGTCTGAAGATTGATCGAACCGTTCTTAATTACCTTTATACACCCATTGATATAAGATTTCTTCTTTTACATTTCTATGCATTGGTTATTGGTTTGTAAAAGCATCATCATCATTTTCCTGCCCTTATCCCATGTTACTGGGGGTCGGCGCAACATGTTTTCTTCTTCCATACCGTCCTGTCCTCTGTCACGCTATCACTGACTGCCTTTTCTTTCATATTGTTCCTCACTCAGTCCATCCATCGTTTCTTTGGCATTCCTCTCCCTCTCCATCCATCGTTTCTTTGGCCTTCCTCTCCCTCCATCCTCATTTATATTCATAACTCTTTTAGTAACATGCGTTTCATCCCTGCTCATCACATGACCGTACCAGGACGAACGGTTTCCTTTCAACTTTTCTGACACTGACGCCACTTTCAAACTTCCTCCAATATACTCATTTCGCACTTTATCCATTCTCGTCACTCCGCACATCCATCTCAACATTCACATCTCTGCTACATGCAATCTCTTTGTTCTTGGTCTCTTGGTTTATATAAGCATAAATAAGTTTTATTTATTAAAGTTTTAATCTTTTTATCTCATCTGCATTTATTCCTCAATGCTTTTCCGTCCATCCGTAGGAAAAACAGTACGTTATAAAAACAAGTAACTACAGAAATATAAAATGGCTCCCATACACTAATCATGATTTCAATTACCAAGACAATTGAGTAATTAAGCCACTTATAAATACATTAAGAAGTTGCTAGGTACCATCCCGCGAAATATCTAGCTAACGATGTAGGGTTATATACCTATCTGTTAATAATATGGACCGAAGCTGCACACCATCTTTACTTGGACATGACACAAGAAAGACGTCAAAATACCTGCTAGGGTGTTTCCGACTAGTCGACGTCGATCGGATAGTTTCTACCAGACCAATTAATCGATTGTCGATCGACGATCGATAAATGATAGTAGAATGGTTTTGTCGAGGTCGATCGAGCTGCTTGATTAGCCGCGTCGCGCGCCGTCCGCTCTCATCACCTGCTGGCGCCCAGGCCCGCGCGCTAACTACCTGGACTGCTTGTGTTTGTGTATATTTTTATTAAAAAACGGTCGCATACAGAGTCTTCTGCGTTTGCGTCTCCATAATAATAGTACAAGCAACATCAAACTGGCCAACACTAACGCGTCCTCTTGTGAATAAATTTCGAAAGGAACTGATGGATTATAGCCGGGGTTAATCGTTCAACGTCGACCATTGCTATCGACAGGCAATCGATCGATTGGTTAGTAAAACGGTATCCGTCGATCAATTAAAGCTACCAGACCAGTCGACGAACTTTGATCGACGTTGACCGATGACGTCGATCGTCCAATCGATTGGTCTGATAACATCCTCAAAGATGTCGGTTAAAAACCCTTAAATTCATGTTTAATCAACCGGATTCTGTAAAAATCACACTGTGAAAACCACAGAACAAAAAAAACGCCTACTACAATAGAAGTCGCAAGTGGGCGGGGCCCGCGTACCCCGAGCTTTGCACAGTTCTGCATATGTTTCCTTCCGCGCACACACTACGCACATCAGTCTTGGTTCAACCGTCACGGTGACAAAAACTTGAAAAAAAAATACAAAAATGCCTTATTGTGCTGTTTTAGAATGTTAACACGATAGCAGAACCAAAAATGTATCAAATGTAGGTATATCTTACCATCGGCAAGTCTTAATTTATTTTATTTCGATAAAAATGTAAAAACAATATTTTATTAAACAAGACAAGTAAAAGTTGATTTTATGATGTTAAATTTAAGGTCTACTTTCTTTAAAACTCAAACATTGTTCTCGAAGATTCCAACTATGCACATGTCACATTCAGCTACTCAATTAGAGATTACCAATATCGATAATGAGTTATCGATACTTTAAACTTACAATATTCGAAAAAATCTTCTTACGCGCAAAAAACATAACCCTTTCGTTGCAGCCGTGTAAAAATAAAGATTACGACGAATTGAGAACCTCCTCCTTTTTTTGAAGTCGGTTAAAAAGACAACAGCCTTCAAAACCAACAAAGTGTAATAATAATAACACATGAACATAGAACCTCCTTCTTTTTTTAAGTCAGTTATAAAGTGGCTTATGTGTTAGTCTGAAATTTAAGATCTACAGGTGTATAGACCTAAATTTCATAAGTTCATTAAGGAAGTTAGTCAAGCTAATCATAATAAGAGTCTACACTCTTATTATGATTAGCTTGATATGGGCAGCTTACGCTTTCGCCTGCGGATACCCGTAAGCTTTCGCAGGCGAAAGCGTAAGCTGCCCATATCAGTAGGACGTATTGCATTTGTAGTGTAGTCTATCGCATCATCATCATCAATCATCAATACATATAATAAATCTGTAGAAAAGTATTTTTTGTACATCGAAAATATTGCAAAAAAAATAGCCAGTGTGTTAAAGGAACCTATTTCCGGCATTTTTGGAATTTTTGTCTGTTTGTCTGTTTATTTGTGCACGCATCACGTGACATGTACGAAACCAATGTAAATAACTTTTATACATAAACATTGTGCGTAACTTGAAAAATTACTTAGTTTTTGTGTCATCGCAATCGGTTCACTCTATCAAAAGTTAGATGAATTTAAAGTGTTCAAGAAGTAAAATTATCACAACACACGCAATTCAGATACTCGGAGAGTTGAACTCGATATTCGATAGATGGCGTTGTGAATTTGAAGTCATTTTCTGAATCACGGTGTTAAGATTCTCCGCGAAAGATTGATGACTATAGAAACAAATATGGTCGGTAGGTAAGTAGGGTAGGCAGGAAGGTAAGTAGGGTAGGGTTGGCAAACAGATGACGGGAGCGAAGCCGCGGTCACAGCTTGTAATTAATAATAGTACACCAAAGACTACGTACAGTACTGTTATTCCTTTCATTTTTTATATCCATGGAAAGGTTGTCTTGAAAAGATCGCTTTTAGCGATAAGGCCACCCAGTGTAATGTTTTCTTCGTCTATACTTTCTGTAACTTATATGGTGTACATAATAAAGAGTATTGTATTCTATAATTCTATTGATAGAACAAAAACACAAAGATACGCCCATCTTTGTATCAATAGAATCGTTTTCAAAATCGGATCAGTAGTTTACAATAAAATATCTTAATAATACTTTCTATAAATCGTAAGTATTGGAATAAATTTATATAAAACCTTGATTACAAACATAATAATATATAACGACTCGTTATTGTTATTGATCTACCAAAGTCCCATATCTCATTCGGATTTGTTAACATAAACAAACAAATAAATAAACAGACATACTTTCGTATTTATGAAGACAGAACATTAATTAGGACAGGTAAACTAAGCTTTGCTAAATTATATATACATATTTTGGGGGCTGAGTCACCCACGTCCGTAGGAGTGTACCCCATTCCGTTACCCTACACGTGGTCCCCGGGTGGTGCAAATCAGGTGACACTAACTGGTGGTAGGCTTCGGCCGAAGGCTTGCGACCACCCACCGGGCAAAGACGTACCGCCAAGCGGCTTAGCCGTGTTCCGGTACGATGCTCGGTGTAGCCACAAGAGGAGTTGGGTCGAGATAGCTGTTCCACTGCAGACTGACCAGCCTGACACGCGCTGGTATGGACGTATCGGGAGACTGGTCGCGGAGGGTAGCGGGATCCGAGGCACGGTGCGCCGCTGGCCGACCGCAGGTAGTTGGGGGCCCAAGTAGTGTGCCAGCCACACATGAAAGGCTGCCCCGCCAACTGTCGAAAAATCCCGGGATGCGCCATCGTGCTGGTTGGCGACCAGATGGGGAGGGCCCGATGGACATTCCGGGGGGGCTCGGGCGTCCCCACAGTCTCCGGACTAGTGCCCCAATGATGCTGTCCTTTCAGTGTGGGTCTGAAGGTTAGCAGCGTGGAACCTCGTCTCACTTCCAACTCCTCTCCTCCATTCACTCTTATCATCATATGCCAAGGAAAAGAAATAATAAATTTGAACAGCGGCTGCACTCCCTCCCCCTCAAAGTGCACCTCACCAACATTCGAGGTCTGCACTCAAATCTCTCTGCAGTCCACTACCACCTGGAGACTGAGAAACCAGCGCTGTTATTTCTTACGGAGACGCAGATAGCGAGTCCGTCGGACGCATCGTACCTATCTTACCCAGGATTTACCCTGGAGCACAATTATAAACCGCGCGCGGGTGTGTGTATGTACGCCCGTGATGACACTTGCTATCGGCGTCTCCGTAACCTTGAGGACTCAAAATTTTCAACGCTGTGGGCTCTAGTGGACACAGGTCTGGATAAAATTATCTACGCCTGTGTCTACCGCTCGCACAGCGGAGATCAGGAGACATCCAGGCTCGCAGAGTACCTCAGTGAGGCGGCTGATGCGGCACAGCAACGGTACCCTTCCGCCCAATTAGTGTTACTGGGGGACTTTAACGCCCACCATCAGGAGTGGCTCTTCCCATACCAGTGCACTGACCATGCTGGACGGGAGATGCGTAAGCTTTCGCTAACGCTAAACCTCACCCAGCTGGTCCAGGGGGCAACGAGGGTACCGGATGTTGATTCGCACACAGCGAATTGCTTGGACCTTCTGCTGACAACAGATCCAGACAGATACTCTGTGTCGATAAGTTCACCCCTGGGTAGTTCCGACCACTGTCTGGTGAAGTCTGTGTCCGTCTATTCCCCGCCCGATCCCAGCCCAAGAGGCACCCGGCGGGTTTGGCGGTACAGGTCAGCAGATTGGGATGGCATGCGTTCTTTCTTCGCTTGCTATCCTTGGCAGCCTACTTGCTTTTCTTCGGCTGATCCTTCGTCGTGCGCGGACGCCGTTACTGATGTGTTGCGTCAGGGAATGGAGTACTACATTCCGTTCTCTGAATTAACGATTTCCAGCGTTGACCGGCCATGGTTTGGCGCCGAATGTCGTCGCGCCGACGCGCTTAAACATGAGGCGTACCTGGCATGGGTCGACGCTCGATCGCGTAAAGCGAGTGACTTGGGTCAGAAGAAGAAAGCCTACAACAGGGCTGCCAAGTCCTGCAAGAAGGTGTTGCGTGGGGCTAGATTCGACCACATTGGCCGAATGGGGGCCAAACTTGCTTCTTACCCAGCAGGTAGTAAAGCGTTCTGGTCCCTGGCTAAGTCGGTCGAGTCGAACTTCTGCCGTCCCTCACTACCACCACTGCTGAAACCCGATGGGTCACTGGCTCACACCGCTGAGGAGAAGGCAAATTTGTTTGCCTCTCTTTTTGCGGAATCTTCACGTCTGAATCCTGGTGATTCGCGGCCCCCTCCTTCTCCTGATGGGTGCGAGACGAGTATGTCGGACATTCGCATTCATCAAAAGGACGTCCGTAGGGTGCTGCGCAACCTCGACGTGAACAAGGCTAGCGGCCCTGACGGCATACCAGCTATAGTTCTTAGAACCTGTGCGCCTGAACTGTCTCCGATCTTGACACGCCTATTCCGCCTTTCATATGAGACTGGAACAGTGCCGAATGCTTGGAAGCAAGCCAACGTACAGCCCGTGCCCAAGAAGGGCAGTAGAGCTGACCCGGCCAACTACAGACCCATCTCTGTAACGTCCATACTCTGTAAGAGTATGGAGCGTGTACTCAACACTAAGCTCCTGGCATACCTAGAAACTAACGATATCCTTAGCGACCACCAATACGGCTTTCGCCGAAATCGGTCTACTGGGGATCTTCTAGCGTATGCCATTCACATATGGAGTGAGGCCATCGAGAGGCATGGGGAAGCGCTTGCCGTCTCCCTCGACATCTCGAAGGCTTTCGATAGGGTCTGGCACGAAAGCCTTATTGGTAAGCTTCCTTCATTCGGTTTGCCCGGTGGTCTGTGTGATTGGATTGCAGACTTCCTGAGAGATCGGTCCATTCGAGTGGTTATCGATGGCTGCTCGTCGGACCAATTGGATATTAATGCCGGGGTCCCTCAGGGGTCCGTACTCTCAGCAACATTGTTCTTGTTGCACATTAACGATCTGCTGAAGCCCGGCACCTTTGGGTATGCAGACGACAGCACTGTTGCTGAGAGATACTTGTCCAACGCGCGTGCTACCGGGCCTCAGGTCCGGTCTCTCCGGGAGGCCATGGTGGAGCGCTTGAACTTGTCCTTGCAGGCAGTTTCCGAATGGGGCGATGCCAATCTGGTCAGGTTTAATGCTGCTAAAACCCAGGCGTGTCTTTTTTCCGCTAAAAGGAGCCAATTCCACCCGGCTCCTACTTTCCGTGATGTAACCGTGCCAATAACGGACCATCTTGAGCTTCTTGGCGTTACGTTGACATCGACTCTCAATTTTGGGCCATACATTGAGGCAAAGGCTCAGCTGGCTGCCAAAAAGTTGGGGATCCTTGCGAAGGTGAGAAGGTACTTCACGCCGGAACAGCTGCTCAACTTGTATCAAGCGCAAGTTCGATCGTGCATGGAGTACTGTTCTCATCTCTGGGATGGATCTGCCAAATACCAGCTTGATGCACTAGAGTCGATCGAAAAGCGGGCCAAGAAACTCATCGGTAATGAGGCACTGGTCAAGTCAAAGCTCCAAAGCCTTGAACATCGTCGCCGAGTTGCCAGTTTGTCGGTATTTTATCGGTTACATTTCGGGGAGTGTGCGATGGAATTACATGATTTAATTCCGCCCAGCCCGTTCCATCATCGGACTACCAGACGTACGGCGATGCGTCATCGGTACATGGTGGACATCCCACCCATACGCACAAAACGTTTTGGGGACACTTTTATTATGCGTACAGCTAAAGAGTGGAATTCCCTGCCGGAATCTGTGTTTCCCGATAGCTACAATCTAGGGGTCTTTAAGTCAAGAGTGAATAGGTTTCTTCTAGGCAAGCGTGCTCTATCGTCGACCACATCATCGCTTACCATCAGGTGAGATAGTGGTCAAGCGCAAGCCTATAGATAATAAAAAAAAAAAAAAAAAAATAACTCGCACACTACACAAACCCACTATTCACACTCACACACATACCCACACAAACACTCACACATTTACTCGTGACACACATACCACACGTTCATACGCGATCTGGCCTTTTTGTACGTATAACGCTCATTCATTTGCGGAGCTAGCTGTTTGTATAATTTTAAGTTACCCTTTTTATTTCTACTTTTATTTTTAGTCTTGCATGTTTACATTGTCTACATTTCAATTGCATACAATTATGATAAGTGGAAGTGCGGAGTCTCCTAATACAAGCAATTCCTTGCTTAAAAGGTGATCTCCAATAATATGTATCAAAATGTGCTTTGTAATTGAAATAAACTTTTTTTTTTTTTTTTTATTGGGCGCACGGTTGGCGCAGTGGTTGAGCGATTGACTGTTGCGCTGCGTGTCGCGGGTTCGATTCCCGCACGGAACAAATATTTGTATGATCTACAAATAGTTGTTCCGGCTCTGGGTGTTTGTGTATGTGAAATTATATGTTTGTAAATGCACCCACGATACAGGAGAAATTCCTAGTGTGGGGCAACGTTTTTTTTTAAATAAACTGTATTTTTTTTTAAATAATACGGAATGTCGATAAATAAGTCAACGACCGTGGTACATCACTACAGGAGGACGAGTAGTAATGACCTCATTTCGCAAATATAAATCTTATCGGTAACGAAATACGGCTTTAAATTAAATGAATTTATAATAGTGACATCTAGCGGCGGGTAGCGTAACTTGCTCATTAAACTATTCCGTGTGCGCTTTAAACGAAAAAAGTAATAAATACTCAAAAAATGTAGACAATAAACCAACTCTATTGTCATAAAGCTGTGGTTTATTTTCAAATAAGCGACGACTGACATATTTTCTACTTTCATCTAAAAATTAAACTACCAATCACACCAAGGATTTCTTAGTGTTATGAAATACAAATAAACTGTATATGTGTGAGTTTGGGTACGCTGGTTCCGATACTAATAAAGCTATATGCGATTTCTACTGTCTTCTCTGTTCTGTGGTGAAAACATAGGTCTAGTGAGCTGTAATTCCTCCGGGTTTGACAGCTAACTTCAGTTCAAGCTTTCTTTATCTTAGTTTTGATGCTGAGCATTTTACAGAATAGAGAACTTAAATGCACATGGCGTTCGTTAGTTTTTGTCCACTCAAATAACAACACACTTTAGTAAAAAACCTATGTTTATGTATGTATTTAAAAATAAAAATATGCTTCTAACACCCGTAAGTAAGGCAGAACGAGGGTGTGACCATAGATATCGTAGCAAAAAAAATCTAAATCTATGGGTGTGACAGTACTATGGGTGTGGTTATCGATCAGAACGCCGCCGCCGCACCGTTGCCATGGTGACCCATACAAGTATGGCGCCGTGGGTGTCGAGTGGCGACGTTCTGATTGACACGTGTTTACGCACACCATGTAGTTTGCGTTAAGTGACTTTAATCATGGTTACGTAAACAACGTTGGAGAGTTGGGGAGTGACTATTCTACGCTATAAATAGAAGTTATTATAAACTATTTTTATTCCAGAATTGATATTTTCGAATATAAACATAAATATTTTCTCCGCTAACCAAGTTAGCGTGTTATTTTTAAATAAACCATTTTGTAAAATTAGTTCAAATCTCAATCTTATGAGAACAATAAAAGTGCTTTACTATGTATTAAATAAAATAAAAAAAACTTGTTTTGTATTCATTAATAAAGCGGGGAACAGATGACATTGAAGAAATATATTAAGTAGAATAATTTAGAATAATATTATATAGATATAATAATTTCTAGATAATAAACCGGTTTTATTGAAATTTCAGTCATGAAAATGACCACTGACTGCCTTATATTTAACCGAATTCAAAAAAAGGAGGAGTTTCTCAATTCGTCGCAACTTTTCTTTACCGAACTGATTTGGAAAATTCTTCTTTTGTTTGAAAGGGTATACTTTCCAGGTGGTCCCATGTTAATCAATTCAGGATCTGATGATGGGATCCTGGAGAAATCGAGGGAACTCCTCAAATATTATAGCGATTTTGGTATTTTTATCAATAATGCAATCATTTACACTCAGAAAGTGTCATTTGGTGAAGTGAAACTGATGAAAAAGACCACTTAGACCACAGATGGCCACTGGTACTCCTTAATGCTAAGTATGTCACGGGTATAAAATATATCGAATAGTTAACCGAGTATGAAGAAGCAAATACTTATAAATAAATGGTACTGATGAAAATGGTAACATCGAACTGATCTGATGATGAAGCTTGCAGGTAGGCACTGGAACTCTTAAATAAAATAGTGGATCCTAGTCGTGTTTGGGCTTATTGGAACCTTCATGTGTTTTACTTTGACTATATATGATTTGCATGGTATAGGTACCTACCAAAACTAAAAAGATATAAATACAAAACTCAAAAAAAAACGCTACAAAGTAAAACTAACTGCCTACTACACTGTTACTGTTCTGTTGTGTTAATGGTAACTTTTTGTAAAAAAGTTTATCTATTTTTACCCGGCTGCAAGGAAAGGGTTATGTTTTTCGCGCGTATCTTGTATGTTTGTATGTATGTAATATTCTTTATTACCTCGTATCTTTGAAACCAATTGACGGATTTTTATAATTAACATATCATTAGATAGGTCTTGGCCGCCCAAGTGTTCTTAGATAAGTGCCGTTGAAAAAAAAGAAATATGGCGGCTTTTGGGCGCCATATTGTAGGGGTTGCAATTTTCTTTTCTTCGAAACCCATCAAGTGGGGGGTTATATCAAAATGAAGGGTTTTAAGTGAATGTAAAAAAATGATAACTAAAAAGTTGTAAATAAAAAAAGTTAATTTAAAAATCAAAAACCCGCCTGCTTTAAAAGCGAACTAAAAAGCTGTAAACAAGAAAAAAACATGCTGGGCAGTCGGAGGATCAGAGGGTCAGCCAGTTTACGAATATGTATCCTCCGACTGCACAGCATGTTTTTTTCTTGTTTACAGCTTTTTAGTTCGCTTTTTAAGCAGGCGGGTTTTTGATTTTTTTCACTTTTTAGTTGTGGTACATAATGTTGAGGTTTATGAGGTGGAGACCAAAGAAAAGAACGGTTTAAGGGTTTGAATGATAACAGTTTAATTACCCTTTGTTTTATATATATCGAAAGGTGTGTGTAGCACGTGTTGGTGAAGCGCGATGCTCAAGACCGGTCTCGATGGAGGACTACCGTGGAAGCCCTATGCCCCAACTAGGGGCCATAGGATCTTAAGTCGAAGTAAGTCGATTTGCATCATACAGTCATTTGGCACCGTAGCCTGTCCTTCAGCACGTGCATATACTCCGCCTCGGCTGCATGAACAAAGTTTGCCCACTTGTATCAAAATGTAGGTACTATTTGTTTCATACTTCTCTGTTATCGCCATCGGAGTTATCACTTCCTTTTTAGTCATTACATATTTCACAGTTATTTCTGATATCACGTCTTTGGAATGTGTACGAGGGGTCGAATCAAAGCAACTCGCAAAGGCCTGTTAAAACTAATGATGAAACTAGCGACTCACCCCGGCTTCGCCTATGACAAATTATACACAAAAAGCTTTCTCGTTTACCACTCTTTCTATTGGAGAAAACCGCATGCAAATACGTTCAGCAGTTTTTCAGTTTATAGCGTACAGACGTGGCGGGGGACTTTATTTTATATGTAGTGATAACGATAGGCCACCAACAGACGATTATCATCTGTATCAAGCAAGTGCACCCAAGGACAACCTCCGGTTGGTGCAGGATTTTGACTATCCGTTATGCAATCCGTTATGGGATCTATTAATACCAACCTGTTACTGTCCCACTGCAGCGCAAAGATCTCTGCTCATCCAGAGACGGCACGATCATTTATCACTTCGCTTGCTCAAGGCAGGATGGCCATTTCAAACTTATAGGTATTAACTGTAGAGTACATGTGTCATTTTCGCAGCGAAGGGAAACAGAGAAGAAGCTAGGAGGACAAGCTAAAACAAACTGTGGGCCCTCCAACTGGAGGAGAGTGCATCGGGATAGAAAAAGAGAGACAGCTTGCTAGGTGGCTCGTGGTGGAAAGAGCTACAGGAGGCCTTTTCCAAAAGGCACACTGAAGTGAAGGATATACTGTAACAATACATAGAAAACGAAGAAACAATTCAGGTTAACGGACAATATCACACTTCACACTAATATTATAAAGGCGAAAGTTTCTGAGTGTGTGTGTGTAAGCAAAACACTATATCATTAAGCATCAAGTTGAGTACCGGCCTTGTGCAGTTTTTTATATAAATACCACTTGACGATTGGAACCGTTTTATAATAGCATAGCATACTGGATACATAATGATGTGATGTGCATGCATCGCTCGTACGAGTAGTCCTCATGACAGAACAACAAACAATATTGAAACTATATTGTCGGACTGTATAAAAACTATGAAGGTGTTCAGTAGAGTCTTCCTACACGGGCCATGAGAAAAAGATGTGATTTATGTAAAAACTAATATAACTCATACATTTATTTATTTCTATTGTCTAAAACACAATTAGGTATATATAAAAAATATGCAATTTATACCACTGGTTCAATCTGATTCCCTACCACAAGTTTTGATTTACCATCTCCAGAGGGGTGACCATAAGCTCTTCGAGCAAAGTTATTTTGAGTGTGCGTACGTGACAGATGTATATGACTTGTATAAATCTGTCACTTTTTTACAGTCGAACTATGAAAGTTAAGGCACGTCAGGGTACGGGGACAGTTTTGACTTTTTCCGTATCGCTACCGCGACGCTTTTGCTATTAGAATGTTACATAATTAGAACCGCCTGCCATATATTTGTAGTGAAGAGTTATCGGGTTATTGGATAGAGAAAAAAAGCCCAAACTTGACCTAAACAATTATCTGGTTACTTTGCTATCGCTTTGGTATATTGTAACTACCGACCGTATTACACTATCGTTCTTTCATAGATACGCTGATAAGGGTATGAAGTCGGTTAAAACTAGCTTTTATTATTAACAATAAATATTTAAAAAGATAATGTCTAAAAAGAGATAATGAATGTAGCTCTAAATGAGAAGACACTGATGGTCTTTTATCTGTCACAGTTTATCATCGTATTATGGCATGATACTCATCGACTTGTCGTTGGAGATCCGGTATCACTATTAGGTGGGGATGTTACGGCAGGGATCATATCGGAACCGAAGTCGGCATAGGAAGTTTTTAAGGTTACACTAGTCGAAAATTCTTCCATACAAACGTAGTCTAGGGATTATGCCACTGTTTGACGATGTATGTTCAAAATAAAAAGTGATATCAATTTGTCTCATCATTATCTAGCCCTGTATGGAAGCAACAAAGTAAAAAAAGAAAATATTTGAAAGTTATGAGCGTCGAAAGCTCCACATTTCGACACAATTTTAACGCATTTTTGGGCGCGAATAAATACCATAAGAAGACGGAAAATTGCAAAACGGCCTCCATACAGGGATAGGTTATTAGTTCAACAATGCAAATAATTTTATTTTGAACAGATAGATTTAGTAGTTTGTTCATGATATCTAGACTGCCAAAGGTCTGTTTATAAAATTTCGCGCGCTCGGTTTCGTCCTAAATCATTATCTATTTCGCTACAAATTTGCAAAAGTGTGTATTCGTACGCGAACTAGCTTCCTACTGCTCATCACAGCATCTATCTCTTCCGCACGTGTTGTCGGTTGATATAAAATGCATTTTAACCCCGCGCAAAAAATAGTTCGTGCCGTCGACTAGTGTACCCTTAACTTAGTTTATCGGAATCTGAACCAGAACCAAAATCTTAATTATGTGTTAAGAGAAAGCAGGTTTAAAAAAATAAAATATTACATACATTATATATCATCCTTTTTAGGGTTCCGTACCCAAAGGGTAAAAACGGGATCCTATTACTTAAGACTCCGCGGTCCGTCTGTCCGTCTGTCTGTCTGTCTGTCACCAGGCTGTATCTTATGAACCGTGATAGCTAGACAGTTGAAAATTTCACAGACGATGTATTTCTATAGCCGCTATAACAACAAATACAAACAAAAAAAAAGTATAAAATAAATATTCAAGTGGGGCTCCCATACAACAAACGTGTTTTTTTTGCCGTTTTTGCAATAATGGTACGGAACCCTTCGTGCGCGAGTCCGACTCGCTCTTGGCCGGTTTTTAATTTCAGCTCAAAAACAATGCACCTAACCAGCAGCCTAATTGCGTAAGCGAATTCGCCAAGGAAACATTAAGGTAATAATGTATGCAAGGGCAAGGGTTTTGACGCCATCAATCGACCTATCACATGCGAGATGATAGACGCGATGTGGGTTCGGTATATGTGATTGGTCGATTGATGGAGGTCAAACCTTGCCGAATTCAGTTACGTAATTAGGCTACAGCCGTTGAAAAAACATAAACGAGTTTTTTAAAATCGTAATCAATCAGTGACTCCAGAAGAAGTAAGTTATACTTGATGTTTAAAAGCTTCGCAGCTTTACCTCCTTCCAGTCTATTTCTCAACAGGTCTTAGAGTAGACCAGCACCACTAAAGAGTTGGTTGTTTGCTACAGTACGACCGATGAGCCGTGGCCCGTCTGAACATAGTCTTTTGGTTCGCAAAGTATGTTCTGCGCAACCACTTGGCGCCAACTACTTGGCCGTACTGGCCAAGGCTGACGAACTGAACTGGACTGAAGGACTGGGGTTAGACTCGTACTGTACTGAACTTGGTTGACACGACGAATATTGAGATATTGAAGGGCAATCGATTCCAGGCGTTTGAATTTAGTATTTACTTTCCACTCTAATAAGGGATCATTACTGATAGGAATACGTTTTTTCTCATATACATATTCTTTATTGTATAAAAAAAAATACAAATACGGTAGGGCAGCTTTTGTACAAAGGGGAGCTTAACCCATAATTAGGTTTTTTTCAGAAAACCATGTGATAGCCATGTTATAGAGATTTTCTCTATTGTAATCACTAAGTAAAACCTTCCCATATAAGAAATTTGTCTAATCTGCCGCCACCGCTGCAGCGCATCGACCTCCGATAGCCACCGATTGAAAAGTTTCGGAACCGAAATCGAAATCGGAGGTTCAAAAACAATCGGCAGTTCCGTCTTTTCGGAATCGGAATCGAGCTTCCGTAACATTCCTATTATTAAACAACAGTAGTTATAACATGATACTCGTAACATGTAGGCTTGTTCGTTTCCTTATAATTCAGTTTTACTTCTGCCGGGGCTTCCCCAACTAATATAAAGTCTTCTTATCAATCTAAACTGAATTGGTTAGGTAAAAGCGGGAGGAGGACAGGTCACAGGACCAATTCGCGATCCCTGAATGCTAAATGGGAAAATACAAAATAACACTCGTGTAGCAGAGATAGGAATATTGAGATGGATGTGTGGAGAGGATGAGTCACAGTGGAGTGACAAAAATGGGAAAAGAAAGGTATACATAGTGTAACTTGATTACTTTAAAAGTCATGACTTCATTTATACAAACATTAAGGTAATAATTATGTACATACATACTTAAATAATTATACTAAAAATCAAAATCAATTACAATCAAATAATAATAATATAGCCCTTTATTCTAAAATTGTTTTTTTTGTTTTGTATTTGTTACAGTACGTCCCTCAATTCAGTGTGCCTTTTGGCAAAGGCCTCCTCTAGCTCTTGCCACTGATTTCTATCACGAGCCACTCTCTTCCAGTTGGAGCCCGCTGTTTGTTTCAGCTCGTCCTCCCATCTTCTTATCTGTTTCCCCTTGCTGCGTTTACTGTCCCTTGGGTACCAATCAGTAATCACCTTACCCCATTTCTATATACTTGGTCTCATCATGTGGCCAGTCCATCTCCATTTTTGTTGGTCAATTCTGGTCAAGATGTCCGTTAGTTTAGTTTTAGCTCTCAGTTGTTCATTTTTACATGATCTGCCTTACGTATGTTTGTCATGCTTCGTTCCATGGCTCTTTGGCAGTATTGCAATTTGTTTCTGTGTTGTTTTGTAATTGCCCATATTTCGCATCCGTATGTAATACAGGGTAGTATAGCTATGAAAAGAAAAGTCTTCAACACCTGCGTGTTGAAGACTTTTCTTTTCATAGCTATTCCTATGTCTCTGGATTTCATTATCTCTTTTAGTGACCAGTATTTTCGCCAACCACTTGCTATCCTTGTGTTGATTTCCTTGCTGGTTTGATCTTTTGGTGATATTATTTGGCCCAGATAGGTGTATTCATCTACATACTCCAGTGACTTTGAATCCACCTCTATTGTTTTTCTTTCCGAATTGGTTAGCAGTTTTGTTTTTGTTGTGTTCATGGACAATCCGACCAAAGCACTTTCCTTGCTTAAGGCTCGGATCATAAGCTCAAGATGACTTGGGTCTTCCTCGAACAGGATTATGTCGTCTGCGAATCTGAGGTGATTTAGTTTTTGACCGTCGATGTTGAGACCCAGATGTGCCCAGTCCAGTTTGCGGAATATATTTTCCAGGACAGCAGAGAATAACTTGGGTGACATGGGATCGCCCTGCCTGACGCCTCTCCTCACTTCAAACTCGGGTCCTGCCTCTTCTAACTGTATTTTTGCTTTGCTGTTCGAGTATATGGTTTTAATCAGTTCTATGTATATTCCAGGTATGCCTTGGGCTGCCAGACTTTCCCATATAGCTTCATGACTTATCAATCAAATGCTTTATTATAATCGATGAACGCCATGTAAAGTGTTTTATTGTACTCATTGTACTTTTGTATTATCTGTTTCACTGTGTGGATGTGGTTTATTCTAGTAGATGATTGATTGTTTTTTTTTTTTGATTTTTAAAAGTCTTTATTTACATAATGTTACACAAGCAAACAAAAAGATCCTATTCTAATTATTTACAACCTTAACTGTAACTAGTTATTAGGCTTACTCACCTTTACAAACATATCACTGAAATTACCGTGCACTATAACATTTTTACTTGATATGATCGCAAAAAAACAGCACTATTTCCATAACGCGAAAGTCTTAGCGATGACTATAAACGCATAACAGTAATGTTTACCTTCTAAGGTAATGCACTTTATCAACACAGAGTTTTTTCATTTAAAGTGCAGGTTAAACACCAGAAAAACAATTAATTTAACATAGTTATAAAAAACCGAGAACAGAACAAAGAAATAACAATCATAACAAACTGAGGGTATTTTTACCCAAAAGTACACTATTGCGGCCTGTGGGGGCATTTGCATCTATAGTAGAGAATTTTCTCCTAAAGCCGGCTTGTTCCGTTGGTTGGTTGTCCTCCAATTTCAGGCTTATTCTTTCGAGAATCACTTTCGAGAATAACTTATATAAGTTAGACATAAGACTTATAGGCCTGTAGTTACCTATGTCGTCCTTCGACCCTTTTTTGTGAAGCAGAATGATGTGTGAAGTTTCCCATTGTGCGGGAATGAATTGGTTAAACATAATTCTGTTGAATAATTTTGTCAGTATAGGGACTAGTTCTTCTGCGGACCCTTTCAGCAGTTCGTTGGAGATTTTATCAGGACCTGGTGCTTTTTCCATCTTTTGACTATTGATTGCAATTTCTACCTCTCTCTGTAATATTTCTTTTTCAACTTTCACTTGTTGAATGAAGTGGGAGCGAGTCGTCTGCGTATAGGTCTCTATAAAACCGTGTTGCTGCTCCAATTATGTCTTCCCTTTTTGTCACTGTTTTTTTTTACTTCTCACCTTTGGTATCCATTCCTTATTTACTTCTCTTAATTTTTTCCAAGCTTTGCGTACTCCGCTTGATTTGATTATATGCACCTTTCGAGGGTATTTAGTCTTCTATGTTTTCGATCTTTCCTGATGTTCTCTTTTATATCCTTACTAATTTCTGTTATTTCTTTGATACTGCTCTTCTTAAAGGGTCCAGATAATAGACGCTTCCTTTCTTCAATTAGATTTATTGTTTTCTGACTTAAATCATATCTATGTTTTCTAGGTTTATTTGCAGTGTGGGATTTCAGTTGTTTTTCTAATATATTGTAGTTTGTTTCAATTCCCGTGTCTTCATTAGTTAACTCTAACCAATTTCTTGTCAGGGCTTGAGAAATTTCTTTGCAGTTTTCTTGATGTAGAGTATTTGGTATATTCTATAAAGAAAACCCTTAAAAAAACCCTTAAAAATTAAAACCTTTTAAAATATCCAGAAAACATATAAATGTTTTCTGGATATTTTAAAGGGTTTTAATCTTAGGGAGCTTCTGACCAAGCGGTGGTCCGTATTGAAATTTACTTTGTGTAAGACTGATGTATCTGTAAATGATTTTGGGTTGTTACTCATAATATAGTCTATTTCATTTCTATAATGGCCATCGGGGGATCTCCAAGTCCATTTGTCGTTCTTGTTCTTTTTAAATAAGCTATTTAGGATATACAAATTTTGTTCAAAATTCCAATCAAATAGTTTATAACAAATAAACCGTTATAGGTTACTTTTGAATTGTCAAACAAAATATATTATAAATCTAGTTGCACATTCGCAAGCGTCAGTAGGTCTCTAAACTATAATAAACCTATCTCAGGGCTTCCCAATCTGTTTTATACTGTGTACTTTTTTGCGACGCCCTTGTTCTTTAGTATTGATATTAACTGTTTTACTAGTTGCTTGAAAAATATTGATTACAAACACAAAAACAGTAGTCAATGAGCTCGCTTTGTGCTCGGTTGTTGTGAGCATAACTTTTTTAAATCTGAGCTAAAATTTTGAAAAAGACGGGGTGTCGCGATGGACAGTTTGGGAACCTCTGACCTATCTCGTACATAAGGTGGCGTTATAAAAAAAGGAAAAAAAAGTACGCCACATTAATACGTAAAATTTTGTTTTAGGATACCGAAAATATATAATAAATATATATATAGTTAATAGAATACAAAAAGATAAAACTTGAATAAATATTAAGCAAACACTAAAAGGTGCAAAAATAACTTTCGTTTCGGAAGTCTGTGTCTTTGGTACCTCTTGTTTTTAGCGTTTTTCAACGCCGATTTTTTATTTTATTTTATTTTGAAAGTTATTTTTGCACCTGTTAGTGTTTTGCATTAGTAGTCGGTTTATATTTTGTGAAAAGGATTTATTTCTCTCTTTTTAGTTTTAGTACCCTATCACTAAAAAGTGAGCAAAGTTAGATACCTAAAGGATTGACAAAATACCCGTCACACTATATTATATAGTCGTAAGTTTATGAGTGTGTTGTGTATATATGTGTGTTTGTATGTTTGTTACTTCTTCACGCTCAAATGGCTTGACGGATCTGGATGACATTTGGCACAGAGATAGATTATAGTAAGGAATAGCAAATAGGATATTTTTATCCTGGGATTATGTTCCCTCGGGATAAATTTCGACTTTCACGCGGGAGAATCCGCTGGCAGAAGCTAGTAATATTATAAATGCGAAAGTAACTCTGTCTATTACCCTTTCACGCTTAAACCGCTGAACCGATTTTGATGAAATTTGGTATGGAGATAATCTTAGACCCTGTAAAGGATTTAGGATAGCTTTTATCTCGGAAATCATCCTTAAGAGGATGGAAAGGGATTGTGGATGTATGTATGGAGAACTAATAATTTTAAAAGTAAGGCGGCCCACACACCTACAATATTATGGCGCGATATAAAAAAAATGGCTATTCGAAGTACTGATGCTGTGCAGACGAAGTCGTGGGCAACAGCTAGTAATAACTTAATTTACACATTCATGCTATTCGTCGCTAAGGAGTTCGGTTGTATGTCCCAAATCTTAAAAACTGCTGAACCGATTTTGTTGAAACTTGTACTGTTCCCTAAGTTGAGAGATACCTAATCCAATAAAAAAAATAATGATCACGATCCGATTAATAGTTTATAGAAGTGTATATATATACACTTATGAAATTTGGCACACATGTTTAGAAGCCTATACAGAGTAACATATGTGAATATTGTGGAATTCCAACAATATTACATACATACGTGTCGAATTGATTACCTCCTTTTATTTCCTTAATTTTTGTTGAGTTACATTTTTGGAATCGATGCCTCGCCCTATTTTGATTTCCTACATCGCTGTCACAAATAAACTTTTTACAAAAAAAAATACGACCCACTTCAATAGTTCAGTAGGTACCAATTTTTTGCGTTATGGACACCGACTTCCAAAAATAAAGTTATTTTTCACTTTGTAGTTTTCTTATTTGGAAGTTGGTAGTAGGTTTTTGAGAAGCAGTGGTGGCCCAGTGGTAACGGCCGCGACTTACAATTTCTAGGTCGTGGGTTCGAATCCAGGCAGGCGCTTTACTTTGTGTAAATTATTTCATCACCACTGCTCTCAAAAACGGTGAAGGAAAACATCGTGAGGAAACCTGCATGTCTTAGAACCAAAAAAATCGAATACAAGTGACATCCACCAACCCGCACTGGGCCCGCGTGGTGGATTGGTTACACTAGTCGATAATTCTTCCATACAAACGTAGTCTAGGGATTACGAACATCGTCAAACAGTGGATTACTCCACTGTTTGACGATGTAGGTTCAAAATAAAAAATGATATCAATATGTCTCATCATTATCTAGCCCTGTATGGAGCCAAAAATTAAAAAAATATATATATTTGAAAGTTATGAGCGTCGAAAGTTCCACATTTCGACACTAATTTTAACGCATTTTTGGACGCAAATAAATACCATAATACCATAAGAAGACGGAAAATTGCAAAACGGCCTCCATACAGGGATAGATTATTAGTTCAACAATGCAAATAATTTTATTTTGAACAGATACGTTTAGTCGTTTTTTCATGATATCCAGACTCCCAAAGGTCTGTTTAAACAATTTCGCGCACTCGGTATCGCCCAAAATCATTATCCATTTCGCAAAAAAATTGCAAAAGTGTGTATTCGTACGCGAACTAGCTTACTTCTGGTCATCACAGCATCTATCTCTTCCGCACGTGTTATCGGTTGATATAAAATGCATTTCAACACCGCGCACAAAATACATAGTTCGTGCCGTTGACTAGTGTACCCCTAAAAGTTATTTTATATGTGTCAAATCTTGTAACTGAATTTTAAAATACGGTTAGCTTCATCGTGGACAGGTGGATCTTTTCTATTACAATATGGCAGATTCCTAAAAAAGGTGGAACATTTATTTTTATTCATCCCTATGATATGGGTAATAATAATAAGCCTAGCCACTAGCCTCACCGTCGTATCGGTGAGGCTAGAGCACTCATCGGCAAGCTTATCTGCTTCAGGGAGGGCAACACTCGCCCTAGAGTGATGCGCTTTGTGAGGAGGGCATTCTCGGCGACTGATATCAGTTCTCGAGATTATATGTCCCGCGTCACAGAGCGTATCGACTTCCTGAAGCAGAAGATCTATGCATGGGCAAGCCGTATTCGTCGGTACAAGCGGCGAGTGGAGCGATACACTCAGAATCGCACATTCCGGAGCAACGAAAGGTGGGTTTATAGGGCTTGGGAGAGACCCGACCAAGGTGTGACTGATATGCGCCTACCGGATAATGACGCCATGTGTTCGTTTTGGCGCGATATCTGGTCGGTGCCTGTCAGTCATATCGAAGGTGACTGGACTCGGGAGGTCGAGCAAGCGTGCGATCCGATACCACAAATGGGGGCAATTACCATTAGCCCCCAAGATGTGGCTCGTGCAGTCCGTCCGTTGCCCAACTGGAAATCTCCAGGGCCAGACGGACTGCAAAACTTTTGGATTAAATGGTTCCAAAGGTCGCACGCTCGTTTGGCAACTCAGTTCCAGTCTGCCTTAGAGTCAGGCTCGCTGCCCCAGTTCCTAACGACAGGAATAACCCACCTGCTCTATAAATCGGGTAGTACTGCGGAACCTAAAAATTATAGACCGATAACGTGTTTACCGACGGTCTATAAAGTTCTTACATCCATTCTGAGAGCGAAAATTAATCAACATATTGACAACAACGCCATCATGTCTGCTTCTCAGAATGGATGTAGGAACGGGTCTCGCGGTACTAAGGAGCTGCTCCTCATAGACATTGCCATTAGCCAACAGGTTCGCCGTTCCCGCAAGGATCTGGCGACATGTTGGATAGATAACAAGAAGGCCTATGACTCAGTGAAACATACATGGCTCATGAGGGTGCTGGAGTTGTATAAAATTGATACAACTCTGCGCGCCTTCCTGACGTCATGTATGGGGCAGTGGAGGACGGTCCTTCACTATCCAGGATGTCGACAGATTCAGGAAAACAGCGAACCTATAAGGATCGAGCGCGGAATATTTCTGGGCGACAGTCTGAGTCCTCTGTGGTTTTGTTTAGCCCTGAACCCTCTCAGTACACTGCTGGAGGGTTCAGGCCTGGGCTATCGGTTGAGGAGATGTGGTCAGGTCATATCACACCTCCTTTACATGGATGACCTGAAGCTCTTTGCCCCTAACAACTTGCAACTGATGAAGCTACTGAAGGTAACAGAAACCTTCAGTGACGCCATCAGGATGGAATTTGGTGTGGACAAATGTGCAGTCATGCATGTAAAGCGAGGGAAGATTATGGAATCCGTGGGAATACAACTCTCGGACTCCATACACCTTAGATCCCTTTCCTCAACTGAGACTTACAAGTATTTGGGTATGTCGGAAGCACTAGGCATCAATGTTACTGACGTGAAACAGTCGTTGAAGGAACGCTTCTTTGGCCGCCTGAAAAAAGTACTAAATAGTCTTTTATCAGGCGGGCACAAGGTGCGCGCCTTCAACGGCTGGGTCATGCCGGTCTTGATGTACTCTTTCGGTATACTCAAATGGACTCGGACAGAACTTGACGCCGTGGATAGGAGAGTCCGCACATTGCTTACCGCAAATCGTATGCATCACCCACGGTCATCGGTTATGAGACTGTATATCCATCGGAAGAGCGGGGGTCGTGGCTTTTTAAATGCTAAGACCCTGCACAACCGCGAGGTATGCAGTCTTAGGGAATACTTCCAGGCCGCTGACGTGGGTATGCATCGAGATGTGGTAGCAGTGGACAAGGGCCTTACCCCGCTCTCCTTGGCCAACGAGAACTGGCGTAAACCTATAGTATTAGATACTAATGACCGCATGGAGGTATGGCAGAGCAAGGAGCTTCACGGACGCTTCTACCGGGTCCTACATGGGCCCGATATAGATTTTTTGGCGTCCGTGGCCTGGTTGCGATTTGGTGACCTTTTTGGGGAAACCGAAGGTTTTGTCTTTGCGATTATGGACGAAGTTATGATGACGAACAACTACCGGAAATATATTGTGAAGGACGGCACGGTTGACATTTGTCGGGCATGTCACCGGCCGGGGGAATCAATCAGACACATTATTTCCGGTTGTTCTAGTCTGGCTAACGGAGACTATTTGCATAGATACAACCTTGTAGCCAGGATTATCCACCAGCAACTTGCTCTTAAATACAATCTTGTGGAATCAGAAGTGCCTTACTATAAGTATGTGCCCGACCCAGTTCTCGAAAATGGCAATGTCACGTTGTATTGGGATCGGTCTATCATCACTGACAGGACTGTTGTTGCTAATAAGCCTGACATAGTTCTATTGATTGTTCTATTGGCGCTTGTCGCGAACAGACGTTCCCACAAGCAATATTTAGTTGAAATAAATAAATTATTAATAATAGTGACCTCCTTAAGTGTATTGGTAACTTTGCACTTTTAATTTAGCTTAGTATGTGTGTATTTACAAACTATGAACAAGTAAAAGTGATTTGAGTGTACCCATAAAATGGAAAACAGACCCTCGAATTCAGGGGGGCCAGTGCTCTCCATTGCTTCGCCTGTGGCTGCGCCACCTGAAATCATCACCACGCCCGAGATTCAAAAATGGATGTCTTCTATTGAGCTGCATCTGAATGAAGTCGAGCAGACTAATAATAATAATAATAATAATAATAATAATAATCTGTGGCTCGAATTGACAGACGGTTGCCAAAAATTTTTCTCAACCAAATTTTTTACAATATATTTAATTTAAACTATCTAAATTATACAAGACAAAATGAAACCAAGAAAAAAAAACATGAAACAATAATATAATCAAAGCTATGACCGAATTACGACATAAACATCAAGAAACGAGAAAAATGAAGACGACGTCATGTTGACGAGAGCTGCGGCCGCAAGAAAAGCACGCCTACCACCTCCGGCCTCGTCGCCCAGCTCCGCCTCGCCTCCGCCGGAAACCAGCCCCACCGTGAGTGCTGTGACACCGGCCGTGGCAGTTGCGTCGAGCTCTAGCGACGAGTACTTCTCTCCGCCGACGACACCACCACCTGCGCGTCGACGGGGAGGCCGCCGGCCGCCGGACCGCTTAGGACCTCGAGGCTTACCGGTCTCTGATAGGGTCCCAGCACCCGGCGGAAGTGTGCAGCGCATGAGATGGACACAATCCATAAACGAAAATGTCATGCGCGCATACTTTGGGGCTACAGAGGGAGGAAACAACCTGACCGCGTACCGTGTCCGGATGCTCTCTTTGTTTCAGGTGCTTGAGCCAGCCGTCAACGTTTCAGCGCAACGACTTTCGGATCAGGTGCGGGTCATCCAGCGTAATCATATGTTGGATGATACTGTATTTGATCGCCTCCGAACGGAAATGGGTAACCGTGTCACTGCCCCATCGTCGCAAGCTGTGGTGCCACCACAGTCCAACCACGCTGACGAGGAGGGTAGTGACAGGGTTACAAACGTAAGTACCCAGTGCAATGAGCAATTGAGGAGTGCTTTGGAGTGTGCTATTCGGGAATATCGCTACATGCCACCCGAACTTAGGCCTCGATTACCTCGTTTGCCTATGCATAACAAAAATAGGGCGCTGGTGGCTGTTCTGGATTCGCAGTTGTCAAACTATTTTGATGACTGCGAAGACCTCACTGATGCACATTCGATCATGTACTGCGCGGCTGTAGCGGCATGTCGTGTAGCCCACGTCAAATTTGCAGATGACAGAGCTACACGACCGAAACCAGCCGTACCGGCTTGGCAGTGCAGGATCGAGCGTCGTATTGGTGGGGCCAGAGCACTCATCGGCAAACTAATTTGTTTCAGGGAGGGCAATAATCGCCCAAGAGTGATGCGCTTTGTGAGACGGGCGTTTTCGGGGACTGATGTCAGCCCCCGAGACTATATATCGCGTGTCACAGAGCGCATCGACTTCCTGAAACAAAAAGTGTTTGCATGGGCAAACCGTATTCGTAGGTATAGGCGGAGAGTGGAGCGATACACCCAGAATCGTACATTCCAAAGTAATGAAAGGTGTGTTTATCGGGCTTGGGAGCGACCCGACCAAGGTGTGACTGATACGCACCTGCCGGATGATGACGCTATGTGTTCATTCTGGCGCAGCATCTGGTCGGTGCCTGTCAGTCACAACGAAGGTGAATGGACTCGGGAGGTCGAACGAGCGTGCGATCCAATACAAGAAATGGGGGCTATCACGATCAGCCCCCAAGATGTAGCCCGTGCAGTCCGTCCGTTGCCGAACTGGAAATCTCCAGGGCCGGACGGGCTGCACAACTTCTGGATCAAGTGGCTACAAAGATCGCACGCTCGTTTGGCATCTCAGTACCAGGCAGCCTTGGAGTCTGGTTCACTACCCAAGTTCCTTACAACAGGAATAACCCACCTGCTCCACAAGTCTGGTAGCACCGCGGAACCCAAAAATTATAGACCTATTACATGTTTACCAACGGTCTATAAGGTTCTTACATCCATTTTGAGAGTTAAAATTAATAAACACGTCGACGATAACTCGATCATGTCGGTCTCTCAGAATGGATGTAGGAACGGGTCCCGCGGTACTAAGGAGCTACTCCTTATTGATATGGCCATTAGCCAACAGGTTCGGCGTTCCCGAAAGGATCTGTCGACATGTTGGATAGATTATAAGAAGGCCTATGACTCGGTGCCTCATACATGGCTCATGAGGGTGCTGGAATTGTATAAAATAGATACAACTCTACGCACCTTTCTGATGTCGTGTATGGGGCAATGGAGCACAGTCCTTCGCTATCCAGGATGTCGAAATATCCAGAGGAATAGCGAACCTGTAAGGATCGAGCGAGGTATATTCCAGGGCGATAGTTTGAGTCCACTTTGGTTTTGCCTAGCCCTGAATCCTCTAAGCATGCTGCTGGAGAATTCAGGGCTAGGCTATCGGTTGAAGAGAGGTGGTCAGGTTATATCTCACCTCCTTTACATGGATGACCTGAAGCTCTTTGCCCCCAGCAATCTTCAGCTGATGGAGCTACTGAAGGTAACTGAAACTTTTAGTAACGCCATCAGGATGGAGTTTGGTGTGGACAAATGTGCGGTCATGCATGTAAAGCGGGGGGAGATTGTGGAATCCGTAGGAATTCAACTCGCGGATTCCATAAACCTGAGATCCCTCTATCCAAACGAAACCTATAAATATTTGGGTATGTCGGAAGCGTTAGGTATCAGCACTACTGACATGAAGCAATCGTTGAAGGAACGCTTCTTTGGCCGCCTGAAGAAGGTATTCAATTGCCTTCTTTCGGGCGGAAACAAGGTGCGCGCCTTCAACGGTTGGGTCATGCCGGTATTGATGTACTCTTTCGGCATACTCAAATGGACTCAAACGGAACTCGACGCCCTGGATAGGCGGGTCCGTACACTGCTGACTGCATATCGAATGCATCACCCACGATCGTCGGTCATGAGATTGTATATCCCGCGGAAGTGTGGAGGCCGAGGCTTTTTAAATGCTAAAAACCTCCACAACCGCGAGATATGCAATCTCAGGGAATATTTTCTACACACCGACGTGGGTATGCATCGAGATGTAGTAGCAGTGGACAAGGGACTCACCCCGCTCTCCTTGGCGAATGAGAACTGGCGCAAGCCTGTAGTGCTTGACACTAACGACCGCAGGGAAGTATGGCAGAGTAAGGAGCTTCACGGACGCTTTTTTCGGGCCCTACATGGGTCCGATGTAGACCAAGCAGCGTCGGTAGCCTGGCTGCGTTTCGGCGATCTCTTTGGGGAAACCGAAGGTTTTGTCTGTGCAATTATGGACGAAGTTATCATGACGAATAACTACCGCAGATTTATTGTGAAGGATGGCACGGTTGACATCTGTCGGGCATGTCACCGCCCGGGTGAATCGATCCGCCACATTATCTCTGGATGTTCTCGTCTAGCTAACGAAGAGTACTTGCATAGGCACAACCTTGTAGCCAGGATCATCCACCAGCAACTTGCTCTGAAATACACTCTTGTGGCATCGGAAGTACCGTACTACAGGTATGTGCCCGACCCAGTTCTCGAAAATGGCAATATCACATTGTACTGGGATCGGTCCATCATCACTGACAGGACTATTGTAGCCAATAAACCTGATATAGTGGTGGTGGACCGAATCGAGAGGCGTGCAATGATTGTTGACATAACTGTCCCGCATGACGGGAACCTCGTGAAAGCCGAGAAAGATAAGCAAATCAAGTATCTTGACTTGGCTCGCGAGGTTGTCGACATGTGGGATGTGGACACAGCGATCATTGTACCGATAGTCGTGTCAGCCAATGGCTTAATAGCCACGAGCCTCGACCAACACCTTAGGAGGCTCTCGTTAGGCAGCTGGGTCAAGGGCCTGATCCAGAAAGCAGTACTGCTGGACACGGCTCGCATTGTTAGGAGGTTCCTCTCTCTGGAGCCCTGACCGCCGGTAGCTTGGACCCTGTTCCCGATACCGGTGGGCCTCTATTTTCTATATTTTTAAATATTTTTTTTTTAAATCTGTATGTTTTACAAAAATATTTAAAAATGTATAAAATAAGAAACGAATTTAAATAAAGGACATAATAATAAATAAAAATTGTTTATTTGATAACCATATTTGTACAAAAAATATCGAGATTGAAGCCTCCTTTTAAGCAACAGATGCCTGTATTAGGAGACTCCGCTCCTTCATAACAAAACGTTTCTATTAAACAATAGTAATACGAGTAAATAATCAAAAACAAGGTGATTTGAGTGAAAGTGTGAGTGTAAGGGTGTATGTGTGTGAGTGTGTGTATGTGAAGTATTTATGTTAGTATATCTGCTGTAGAAGTGATTCAGTCTCGCTGTAGGTAAGCTTTTTAATCCATTCCGTAAGTATTCTCTTGCATTCATAACTATTCTTAGGGTAGACATCAATATGTTTATTAATAGCGTTATAAAGCTGAGCAGAACGTTTCCAAAGTTGAATACTGGCAAATTGTGTTCGTGTTTGTGGTGCTTTTAGTATAATGTCTTTTCTTCTTCTTGTCAATATTCTGGAATCATAGGTTAGTGATTTATGTTTTGTGAGAACAACTTGAGTAATGTAAAGTTTTCGGACCGTTAGAAGGTTACTGATATGATATAATTTTTCAGTACAATATCTCCGTTTTTTGAAATACATGCACTTGATAAGAGCCCGTTGGGCTCGTTCTAATACTAAGAATTTTGTTTTAGAAGCGCCCCCCCATATAGAGATGCATTATAACAATACTGATTGAGCAAGCGCTAAATATATCAAATTTAAGAGGTTTTTGTTTCTGCCTGAAGGAGAACATATACTTTTAGGTATTATATGTCTGAGAGTCTTGAAGATCCAGCTCAGTTTTCTGATTCTGTTAGCAACTTGATCGATGTGGGGATGCCAAGACAATCTCTGGTCGATGATAATACCCAAATATTTGATATGAGCTACTCTGTCAATAGTTGAGCAGCTGCAGTGAGAGTGCATACCAGCATCGCATAGGTGTAAGAAAGAAAGAAAGAAAGAAAGAAAATAAATTTATTTAGCACAGACTAAAAGACACACAACATAATATTATACATCGGATATAATACAATTAAAATTAAAATAAAAAAGTCTGACGTAAGAAATAAGACGTAAGAAAAGAAAAGAAAGGACACACCCGTGTCCCCACTAATATACTGACCCACTCTAACCCTCTGATTTCGATTGCTGATATAATCTTTGAGAAGATTCAACGGCATCCCACGAACCCCAATATCTTCCAACTTCTTTGCTAAGAGTGGGACAGAGACAGTGTCGAAGGCCTTTTTTAAATCTAGGAATGCAGTTGCACATTTCTTGCCTCGGTCAAGTTGTTCGGTAACTAGCTTACTAAGCGCCGCAACTGCATTCTCAGTAGAGATACCTTGCCTGAAGCCAAATTGAGAGTCCGATAATATATTAAAATCTTTTAGATATTTAAGTAACCTAATGTTAATTAGTTTTTCGATTATTTTAGAAATTGCAGGTAGGATAGATATAGGCCTATAGTTGCCTACGTCATCTCTATCACCAGACTTATATATTGGCGTAATAATAGCCAGTTTTAATGCCGTTGGAAAGATTCCCTGACTAAAACACAAGTTGAGAGGTCCGGAGAGTATTGTGCAGTCTAGACGTGAACAAAGCCAGCGGGCCTGACGGCATCCCAGCGAGAGTGCTGAGGCAGTGTGCGCCTGAACTGTCTCCTGTGTTGACTCGTTTGTTCCGCCTCTCTCTTGTAAAAAGAACGGTACCGAAATCCTGGAAGCTTGCAAATGTACAACCAGTGCCCAAAAAAGGCAACCGTGCAGACCCTGCCAATTACCGCCCGATCGCCATTACCTCCATTTTGTCCAAAGTTATGGAAAGGGTACTGAACAGTAAGTTGCTGACCTACCTTGAAGACAACAATCTCCTCAGTGACCGTCAATATGGCTTTCGCCGGGGACGGTCAACTGGCGATCTTCTTGTGTATGTCACGCACTGCTGGGGCGAAGCCATCGAGAGACACGGCGAAGCACTTGCTGTTTCGCTTGATATCTCGAAGGCCTTTGATAGGGTCTGGCACGCGAGTCTACTCAGTAAGCTTCCTGCTTATGGCATCCCCGCTGGTTTTTGTAGCTGGATATCAGACTTCCTCAATGAACGGTCGATCCGAGTGGTCATTGACGGCTGCTCCTCTGACTTCATGGCTATTGATGCCGGAGTACCTCAGGGGTCTGTTCTCTCTGCAACTCTTTTCCTGCTACACATCAATGACCTACTTCAGCCTGGTATTATTGGGTACGCAGATGACAGTACTGTTGCAGAGAGATACTTGTCCAGCGCAAGAACCAGCGTGGATGAAGTTCGTTCCTTGAGAGAGGCTATGGTGGAAAGGACAGATTTGACCTTAAGCCTTGTCTCCCAGTGGGGTGATGACAATCTGGTCTCCTTTAACGCCACCAAAACACAGGCGTGTCTTTTTACCGCAAAAAGGAGTATTTTCGATCAAACTCCTACTTTTCGGGGTGCGTTTGTTCCTGTGACTGATCGGCTCGAGCTCCTGGGCATGGAGTTGACATCCAGCCTCAACTTCGGCGCCTCCATTGAGTACAAAGCTCAAATTGCGGCCAAAAAGCTGGGCATCCTAAATAGAGTGAAGCGATACTTTACGCCTGGACAGCTTTTAACCCTTTACAAAGCGCAAGTCCGATCCTGCATGGAGTATTGCAGCCACCTTTGGGATGGCTCTGCTAAGTATCAGCTTGCCGCGCTTGACTCGGTGGAACGCAGAGCCAAGAGGCTCATTGGCGACGTTGAGCTGGCGGATGCCAAGCTACACAGCTTGGCTCATCGCCGCAAGGTTGCCTGCTTGTCGGTCTTTTACAGACTGTACTTCGGTGAGTGTGCTCAAGAACTCCACGACCTCATCCCACCAGCCCCCTTCTACCATCGGACATCTAGACGCACTGCAAGTTACCATCCTTACCTTGTTGCCATTCCACCAATACGCACCAAGCGCTTCCAAACATCCTTCATAATGCGCACAGCGAATGAGTGGAACTCACTACCTGCGTCTGTGTTTCCGAACGCATTCAACCCGAATCTCTTCAAAGTTAGAGTGAACAGGCTTCTTCTGGGTAAGCTCGCTCCATCGTCGACTCTGTCTCTGTCACCTTTGACCTAGACTAGAGTCAAGAGCAAACCCATCACAAATAAAAAAAAAAAAAAAAAAAAAAAAAAGTTGGCGAGATGAGTTATTATTGGAACAACATCTTTGCTTATGAATTTCAAAAAACTAGTTGAAACGTTGTCCCATCCAGGTGCACTGCCAGTCTTAAGACTCATAAGGATAAGGCTCACTTCACTAATATCAGTGTCAAGCAGTACAAATGAGTTAGGTTGACCTATTGGATTGCGAGGACGATACCGCTGATTATGACCTATGCGAGGCTGGATTTTCAGTGCAAGGTTTTTACCAATGTTAGCAAAATAATTATTAATATAGTTTACAGATTCTAGTGGAGATGATTTAATATTTAGTAAATCTGTGTTGTGGCTTTTACACTTACTAGAGTAGGTAATAGTTTTTATATTCTTCCATAGTAATTTATTATTAGTAGTTGATTTGGTTATTAATTCTCTTTCGTACTTTCTTTTTATTTTTTTTATTAAACTGTTGCAATAGTTCCTATATCTTATAAACGTCACTTTTAATATTTCGTTGTATGGTTCTTTTTTAGTATCTTTTTGCAACTTGTTGCGGTTCCTGATACATCTTAAGATGCCTGGGGTAATCCATGGCTTGATTATGCGCTTACTGTTTGGAATTTTGACAAGGGTAGTATTTTTATTAATCGATTCGGATAGTATATTTATAAGAAGGTTAGTCGGGGATTCCGGATCGTTACAGAAAAGTAAATCAGCTAA
Organism: Orthosia incerta; assembly: GCA_948252205.1. Lineage (NCBI taxonomy): Eukaryota > Metazoa > Arthropoda > Insecta > Lepidoptera > Noctuidae > Orthosia > Orthosia incerta. Next base: position 30,892,372 of record OX411755.1, on the reverse strand, counting down.
TCTATTTTCAAGTAAGTACTTATATGCATTCTCAAAGTCAATTGAGGATTTAGTTTTGTTCGCAATTGGGGAGTCTTTAATTTTTGAAAGGGATAGAAAGGTGGTGAAGTGATCTGTTATGCTTGTATGCAAAATAGCAATGAAAGCGGATATCTTGTGCTTGTTTAACTTTATCATAAAATGATCCAAACAGTTTTCATTTCTAGTAGGCAATGTATGGCCAGGCAGTATACCATACTGGGATAGTGTATTGAGATAATTAAGTCTGCTTTTTTGGTCGTGAGACGACTCAGTATCCTTTAGTTTAATATTTATATTGATATCACCCGCTATAATTATATTTTTCGGGGCATTTAAAGTTTCGAGATGGGTACTTAGAGAATCAATAAAACTCTCCGAGTTTGCGACAGCTGGAGATCGATATATGCATAAAATAATGTTACTAAAAATTTCAAGTTGAAGGCAAGACGCATGCGATAGTTTAATTTCCGAAACTTTCGATTTTAGATTATTTTTTATGTATACCACAACGCCGTCGTTCTGATTTAGGTGGTGTGTGGTAGTGTAGGAGGAATAATTATTAAGATGTGGTATAGGTTTTTCAGAGCTCAATCTGCATTCCGTTAAAATAATGACATCAGTTTCAAAATTAAATGTCGAGAGAGTAACTACGAAGTTATCAAAATTACACGAAATGCTTCTTATGTTTTGAGAAATGACAGTAAAGTCAGTTTTTTTTATATTTGCTAGTCTAGTCAATTCCTTGCAATCACACTCAACACTACGCGCTATTTGTAGATCATCAATATCTTTAAGAGTTTGTAGTTGGTTATTCATTAAATATATTTTGGAAATAATAGAAATGACGTGATATTTGGTAGAGGATGTTGTGGCAGCGAGTTTTAATTTTAAAAGTTAGTTTTATATTACAGCTGTGAGATGAAGAAGTTTTTACTGAATAAGTAAGAATGAACGAATGGGTAGTATACATGAATGTGTGCGAGTACTTTTTTTGTGAATATACTGAGCAGTAAGTGAATGTGTTATGTGTGGGTGAGTGCCGGTTTGTTATGTGAAGCATAAGAGAACCAGCGAACAATATAATTACCAACAAAAATAGTTTTAAAGCGATTACAGTACGATGGCAAAAGGTAACAAATAAAGAGCAGGCGAGCAAAAGAGAAATCATCATAGTTGCAAGTGCCTTCATAATGTTGCTGATACGCAATAAATGACATAAAGTTACTAGTCATTTGTTTAATTTGAGTTGATGAATCTGTTGTTCGCATCATTCTTATTATTGCCGCGGATGGAAAACTCAATTCGGAGCAGAAAATTAAAATAGCAAACCTTTGCCGTAAAATAGGATCCGGTACCTCACAAATGGCAGTACTGTACCAGTCGCTAAAGGCTAGATCTCTTCTAATGCACAATGCGGTGGAAACCATTACTGAAAAGCGATACCTGTCAGACCAAATCATGGACCTCAAGAAGACGATACAGGACTCAGGTACTGCGGGAAGTGTTTCTTTTGCCGAAGTAAAAAAGGGAGCAAATAACTTTGTTCGCCCCAATAATTTAAGCTCGGTTGCAATTTATCCGCAAGATAAATTGAAATCGAGTGACGAAACAAAAGACCTCGTGAAAACGATCATACACCCGGAGCAAATGAAACTGCATGTTCGTGGTGTACGGAAAACAAAAAACGGTGGCGTAATTATCAGCACCGAGACCAAACAGGATGCTGATAAAGTAAAGCAAGCAGTCCAGCTCTCTACTTCCGGACTTACCGCCGACGAACCCAGCAAGCGCAAGCCCCGGATCGTGGTTTTAGGAGTGCCGAGTTCCATGGCTGAAAATGAGGTCTTCAGATGCATTTTTGAACAAAATGTAGCCGACAAGTTTGATGACATGTCCTTAGAATCCTTCTTGGCCGTGGTAAAATTAAGCCACAAATCTGGGAAGAGAGATTCGTCGACCTGCAACTACGTCATTGAAGTACCAGCTGATATACGTAAAGCCCTAATCGTTCAATCGAGACTTTTTATTAATTGGACGTCCTGTCCTGTCAGGGATTTTACAATGGTAACTCGTTGCTACAAGTGCCAACAGTATGGTCATACAGCAAAAACGTGCAGAGAGGTCAACTCGACGTGTGGGCATTGTGGTGAAACAGGGCACTCGATGACAGTTTGCGCGAAGAAACCTGATGTACCAAAATGTGCAACTTACTCACGATTTAAAAAGCCCAGCAATCATAAAACAGGAGATCCTGAGTGCCCTGCAAGGAAGATAGCGAAATTCAGATACATCAACTCTGTCGATTACGAGGGCGCCTAGAGCGTCACACTTAAGGCCAGGCTTCCGTGTTTCACACGTGATGCCGACTCAACAAGAACAAGCCACTGCACTGACCTACTTTGCCTGGATTTGTTGCTGTCTTAGAAAATTTGCCGCCGTGCGTACTTTTGCAAAATGGTTTGAAAACATTTTGCAATAGTGGTTAACCCAGCTCAAATATCTGCTGACGCTCAAAGTTCGTTGTCCGTGTGTAAATAATTAAGTGCAATCAATTTAATGTTATCTAAGCTAAGTTATAAATCATATAATGTTTATGTTTTTTTCTATCATTATTAATAGAATTTAATTTTTAATCTGTTTTAGTAATTAAGATTAACAATAATCAATATATCTCTGTCACTATTCTAATGTTAAGAAAATATTGTAAAAATTCCTTGTCCTTCCAATTACATTGTTTGAGCCCCTGCCGCCTGTGATACAGGATTACCTAGTACAGGCACCTAACATTGTTGTACCCACTTTATATATAAGACCTATTAGTATATTTTACCAATTTGAAGTTTGAATAAAGATTATTATTATTATTATAGTGGTGATAGACCGACTAGAACGTCGCGCAAAGATTGTTGATATTGCGGTCCCCCATGACGAGAACCTTGTGAAGGCGGAGAGAGATAAGAAAAGTAAGTATCTTGATCTGGCTCGCGAGGTTGTCGACATGTGGGATGTGAATACAGCAGTCATTGTGCCGATAGTCGTGACGGCCAATGGTATAATAGCCAAGAGCCTCGACGAACATCTGAGGAGGCTCTCGTTGGGCAGCTGGATCAAGGGCTTGATCCAGAAAGCGGTACTCCTGGACACAGCTCGTATTATTAGGAGGTTACTCTCTCAGGAGCCCTGACCACCGGAAGCTTGGACCCTGTTCCCGGTACCGGTGGGCTACTATTTTTAAATGTTTTTTTAATTTATTTTTTATAGAATGATATTTAAAAATGTAAAAATATGTAAATATAATAAATAAATGGAATAATAATAATAAAATGCCGAACTGGATATCTCCGGGGCCGAACGGGCTGCACAACTTCTGGATCTAGTGGCTACAAAGGTCGCACGCTCGTTTGGCATCTCAGTACCAGGCAGCCTTGGAGTCTGGTTCGCTACCAAGGTTCCTTACAACAGGAATAACCCTGCTCCACAAGTCTGGTAGCACCGCGGAACCCAAACATTATAGACCTATTACATATTTACCAACGGTCTATAAGGTTATTACATCCATTTTGAGAGTTAAAATTAATAAACACGTCGACGATAATTCGATAATGTCGGTCTCTCAAAATGGATGTAGGAACGGGTCCCGCGGTACTAAGGAGCTACTCCTTATAGATATGGCCATTAGCCAACAGGTTCGGCATTCCCGAAAGGATCTGTCGACATGTTGGATAGATTATAAGAAAGCCTATGACTCGGTGCCTCATTAATGACTCATGAGGGTGCTGGAATTGTATAAAATAGATACAACTCTACGCACCTTCCTGAAGTCGTGTATGGGGCAATGGAGCACAGTCCTTCGCTATCCAGTATGTCGAAATATCCAGAGGAATAGCGAACCTGTAAGGATCGAGCGAGGTATATTCCAGAGCGATAGTTTGAGTCCACTTTGGTTTTGCCTAGCCCTGAATCCTCTAAGCATGCTGCTGGAGAATTCAGGGCTAGGCTATCGGTTGAAGAGAGGTGGTCAGGTTATATCTCACCTCCTTTACATGGATGATCTGAAGCTCTTTGCCCCCAGCAATCTTCAGCTGATGGAGCTACTGAAAGTAACTGAAACTTTTAGTGACGCCATCAGGATGGAGTTCGGTGTGGACAAATGTGCGGTCAAGCATGTAAAGCGAGGGTAGATTGTGGAATCCGTAGGAATTCAACTCGCGGATTCCATAAACCTGAGATCCCTCTCTCCAAACGAAACCTATAAGTATTTGGGTATGTCGGAAGCGTTAGGTATCAGCACTACTGACATGAAGCAATCGTTGAAGGAACGCTTCTTTGGCCGCCTGAAGAAGGTATTCAATAGTCTTCTTTCAGGCGGAAACAAGGTGCGCGCCTTCAACGGTTGGGTCATGCCGGTATTGATGTACTCTTTCGGCATACTCAAATGGACTCAAACGGAACTCGACGCCCTGGATAGGCGGGTCCGTACACTGCTGACTGCAAATCGAATGTATCACCCACGATCGTCAGTCATGAGATTGTATATCCCGCGGAAGTGTGGAGGCCGAGGCTTTTTAAATGCCAAAAACCTCCACAACCGCGAGATATGCAATCTCAGGGCATATTTTCTACACACCGACGTAGGTATGCATCGAGATGTAGTAGCAGTGGACAAGGGACTCTCCGCGCTCTCCATGGTGAATGAGAACTGGCGCAAGCCTGTAGTGCTTGAAACTAACGACCGCAGGGAAGTATGGCAGAGTAAGGAGCGTCCTTAGGTTGAGGTCGTTAGTCCGCAAAGCGTCCGTGAAGCTTCACGGACGCTTTTTCCGGGCCCTACGTGGGTCTGATGTAGACCAAGCAGCGTCCGTAGCCTGGCTGTGTTTCGGTGACCTCTTTGAGGAAACCGAAGTTTTTGTCTGTGCAATTATGGACGAAGTTATCATGACGAATAACTACCGGAGATTTATTGTGAAGGATGGCACGGTTGTCATCTGTCGGGCATGTCACCGCCCGGGTGAATCGATCCGCCACATTATCTCTGGATGTTCTCGTCTAGCTAACGAAGAGTATTTGCATAGGCACAACCTTGTAGCCAGGATCATCCACCAGCAACTTGCTCTGAAATACACTCTTGTGGCATCGGTGGTACCGTACTACAGGTATGTGCCCGACCCAGTTTTCGAAAATGGATATATCACATTGTACTGGGATCGTTCCATCATCACTAACAGGACTATTATCGCTAACAAACCTGATATAGTGGTGGTGGACCGAATCGAGAGGCGTGCAATGATTGTTGACATAACTGTCCCGCATGACGGGAACGTCGTGAAAGCCGCGAAAGATAAACAAATCAAGTATCTTGACTTGGCTAGCGAGGTAGTCGACATGGGGGATGTGGACACAGCGATCATTGTACCGATAGTCGTGTCAGCCAATGGCTTAATAGCCACGAGCCTCGACCAGCATCTTAAAAGGCTCTCGTTAGGCAGCTGGGTCAAGGGCCTGATCCAGAAAGCAGTACTGCTGGACACGGCTCGTATAGTTAGGAGGTTCCTCTCTCTGGAGCCTTGACCGCCGGTAGCTTGGACCCTGTTCCCGATACCGGTGGGCCTCTATTTTTTATATTTTTAAATGTTTTTGTTTTTTAATTTATTTTATAAAAATATTTAAAAATGTAAATAATAAGAAAACAGATAAATAAAGGAGGTAATAATAATAATCTGTGGCCTGACCTGTCAAGTGTGACATTTAAAATTTTATCTCCAAATTTTCACCACAAAATACAATAGAACAATGTCCAAACACACCAATAAAATGAAAAAACAAGAAAATAAAAGAAAATTACAATAGTGACTATGTAAACCAACCAAAACTATAACTTGATAAATTACGTACTTGACAAACAAAGATGAATGGAATATGTTGACGAGAAGCCAGGCCCGAGTACTAAACACACGCCCAACATCTTCGGGTTCGTCGCTCAGCTCCGCCTCGCAGCCGCCGGGACCACCTACAATCGTGAGTCAAGCGATCCCGGACGCTGCAGTTGCTTCGAGCTCGAGCGACGAATACTTCTCTCCGCCGACGACACCACCACCTGCGCGTTGACAGGGAGGACGCCGGCCGCCGGATAGCTTGGGGCCTCGAGGCCCATCGGCCTCTGACAGGGTCCCCGCTCCCGGTGGAAGTGTGCAGCGCATGCGATGGACGCAATCAATTAACGAAAACGTCATGCGCGCATACTTTGGGGCTACAGAGGGACGAAGTAACCTGACTGCGTACCGTGGTCGGATGCTCTCTCTGTTTCAGGTGCTTGAGCCAGCTGTCAACGTGTTGGCCCAACGTCTATCGGATCAGGTGCGGGTCATCCAGCGTAACCGTATGCTGGATGACGCCGTACTTGATGGACTGCGTGAGGAATCATGGAGTAGCCGTGTCTCGCCTGCCTTGCCACCGGCCGCGGTGCAACTGCAACCCAGTGTTTCACCGCGACCCGACCATGTTGGAGAGGATGACGACGACGGGGCTATATCCGTGAGTACCCAATGCAATGTACGATTGAGGAGCGCTTTGGAATGTGCATTCCGAGAGTATCGTTCCACACCGCATATGCATAAGAATAATAGGGCGCTGGTGTGTGCTCTAGATTCGCAGCTATCAAATGTTTTTGATAGCAGCAAAGACCTTACTGATACCCACTCGATCCTGTACTGTGCGGCTGCAGCGGCATGTCGTGTAGCTAACGTCAAGTTTCCCAAACTGACAAAGCTACACGACCAGCTATACCAGCTTGGCAATACAGGATTGAGCGTCGTATCGGTGAGGCTAGAGCACTCATCGGCAAGCTTATCTGCTTCAGGGAGGGTAACACTCGCCCTAGAGTGATGCGCTTTGTGAGGCGGGCATTCTCGGCGACTGATATCAGTTCTCGAGATTATATGTCCCGCGTCACAGAGCGTATCGACTTCCTGAAGCAGAAGATCTATGCATGGGCAAGCCGTATTCGACGGTACAAGCGGCGAGTGGAACGATACACTCAGAATCTTACATTTCAGAACAAGGAAAGGAGGGTTTATAGGGCTTGGGAGCGACCCGACCAAGGTGTGACTGATACGCGCCTACCGGATAATGACGCCAAGTGTTCGTTCTGGCGCGATATCTGGTCGGTGCCTGTCAGTCACACCGAGGGTGACTGGACTCGGGAGGTCGAACAAGCGTGCGATCCGATACCACAAATCGGGGAAATTACCATCAGCCCCCAAGATGTGGCTCGTGCAGTCCGTCCGTTGCCCAATTAGAAATCTCCAGGGCCGGACGGACTGCAAAACTTTTGGATTAAATGGTTCCATAGGTCGCACGCTCGTTTGGCATCTCAATTCTAGTCTGTCTTAGAGTCAGGCTCGCTGCCCCAGTTCCTAACGACAGGAATAACCCACCTGCTCTATAAATCGGGTAGTACTGCGGAACCTAAAAATTATAGACCGATAACGTGTTTACCGACGGTCTATAAAGTTCTTACATCCATTCTGAGAGCGAAAATTAATCAACATATTGACAATAACGTCATCATGTCTGCTTCTCAGAATGGATGTAGGAACGGGTCCCGCGGTACTAAGGAGCTGCTCCTCATAGACATTGCCATTAGCCAGCAGGTTCGCCGTTCCCGCAAGGATCTGGCGACATGTTGGATAGATAACAAGAAGGCCTATGACTCAGTGCCACATACATGGCTCATGAGGGTGCTGGAGTTGTATAAAATTGATGCAACACTGCGCACCTTCCTGACGTCATGTATGAGGCAGTGGAGGACGGTCCTTCACTATCCAGGATGTCGACAGATTCAGGAAAACAGTGAACCTATAAGGATTGAGCGCGGTATATTTCAGGGCGACAGTCTGAGTCCTTTGTGGTTTTGTTTAGCCCTGAACCCTCTCAGTACACTGCTGGAGGGTTCGGGCCTGGGCTTTCGGTTGAGAAGAGGTGGTCAGGTCATATCACACCTCCTTTATATGGATGATTTGAAGCTCTTTGCCCCCAACAACTTGCAACTGATGAAGCTACTGAAGATGACAGAAACCTTTAGTGACGCCATCAGGATGGAATTTGGTGTGGACAAATGTGCAGTCATGCATGTAAAGCGAGGGGAGATTATCGAATCCGTGGACATACAACTTGGATTCCATATACCTTCGATCGCTTTCCTCAATCGAAACTTACAAGTATTTGGGTATGTCGGAAGCATTAGGCATCATCAATGCTAGTGACGTGAAACAGTCGTTGAAGGAACGCTTCTTTGGCCACCTGAATAAAGTACTAAATAGTATTTTATCAGGCGGAAACAAGGTGCGCGCCTTCAACGGCTGGGTCATGTCGGTGTTGATGTACTCTTTCGGCATACTCAAATGGACTCAGACAGAACTTGACGCCCTGGATAGGAGGGTCCGCACGCTACTTACCGCAAATCGTATGCATCACCCACGTTCATCGGTTATGAGACTGTATATCCCACGGAAGTGCGGTGGTCGTGGCTTTTTAAATGCTAAGACCCTGCACAACCGCAAGGTATGCAGTCTTAGGGAATACTTCCAGGCTGCCGACGTGGGTATGCATCGAGATGTAGTAGCGGTGGACAAGGGCCTTACCCCGCTCTCCTTGGCTAACGAGAACTGGCGCAAACCTACAGTATTAGATACTAATGACCGCAGGGAGGTATGGCAGAGCAAGGAGCTTCACGGACGCTTCTACCTGGTCCTACATGGGCCCGATGTAGATCTTTTAGCATCCGTGGCCTGGCTACGATTTGGTGACCTTTTCGGGGAAACCGAAGGTTTTGTCTTTGCGATTATGGACGAAGTTATGATGACAAACAACTACCGGAAATATATTGTGAAGGACGGCACGGTTGACATTTGTCGGGCATGTCACCGGCCGGGGGAATCAATCAGACACATTATTTCCGGTTGTTCTAGTCTGGCTAACGGAGACTATTTGCGTAGACACAACCTTGTAGCCAGGATTATCCACCAGCAACTTGCTCTTAAATACAATCTTGTGGAATCAGAAGTGCCTTACTATAAGTATGTGCCCGACCCAGTTCTCGAAAATGGCAATGTCACGTTGTATTAGGATCGGTCTATCATCACTGACAGGACTGTTGTTGCTAATAATGGCGGCGAAACCATCAATGTTTGTGTCCGAATCCCTGACGCACTGCAACGCCACGGCAGCCTCAACAGTACTCTCAGTGCATTATTATATTGGACGCGCAGGTCGCTGTATGCTCGCTGAGTGAAACTGACCCACAGGCTGCACGTGTAGAAGGACTGACAGTAAGCTTTGAAAAGCGTTACTTTTACTGGCTTCGTACATCGCGCAAACCTGCGGGCCAGCATGTTACAACGAACAGCCAGCGACCTACGTTCCAATTGTCACAATTATCTTTAACATCTTCGTTATAGAATATATATATTTATTCATAATAGAAACGTTTTACTGACAAGAATACGAAAAAGCATGTTAAAGTCGTCACAATCTAAGAAGTCCGTTGACGTTTCTAAAGGTGGAGGTTCTACGAGTATGTTCGACTTTATGGTTGATATTTTTTGTATGTTCACCGATATCTCCGTCAATTGTGGACCGATTTTACCAATTCTTTTTAGGGTTTCGTACCCAAAGGGTATAATCGGGACCCTATTACTAAGACTCTGCGATCCGTCTGTCTGTCTGTCCGTCTGTCACCAGGCTGTATCTCATGAACCGTGATAGCTGAAATTTTCACAGATGATGTATATCTGTTGCTGCTATAACAATAAATACTAAAAACAGAATAAAATAAATATTTAAGTGGGGCTCCCATACAACAAACGTGATTTTTTGCCGTTTTTTGTGGTAATGGTACGGAACCCTTCGTGCGCGAGTCCGACTCGCACTTGGCCGGTTTTTTTGTTTGAAAGAGTATATTCCGAAATTGGTCTCATTTTAATTTGGTGAAGATCTGATGAAGAACTTCGAAGATATACGACAGAACTCTTCAATAAATAACGGCAAATCTCTCGGGATTGCTGCAATCGCATGTATGTTTATTGTTTATACCGTTTCATAACATAACATCACGCCAGTACGCTCTAAAGGAGTACGCATATGTGCACCATTCACCTAGGTATACTCTCATTTCACCGGTTATGTTCAAGTTTCATGATATTCTGGCATTATAGGTACCTTACTAAAGAACTTACCTATTAGGTACAACTAAAAAGTGAAAAATAAAAAAAACTTGTTTTTGGCAGTCGGTGTCTTTGGTAGGTACCAATTTTTTTCGTTATGGACACCAACTTCCAAAAAGAAAGTTATTTTTCACTTTGTACCTAGTGGTTTCATTTGGAAGTCGGTAGTATTTTTTGAAAAAAAGTTTTTTTTATCTGTCGTGATAATTTTCTACGTAAGAAATTGAAAAATCTAATTCATAATCCTAATTAATTACTATGTTACCGATACACTATAACAACGAGTATCATTCGCAAACATCAAGTTTAATTTCATTTCATGATGAACTGAAATATAATTGATTACAGAGTAGTTCCCAATTCGCTAGTATTTGGCATCGCAGTTTTAGAGAAAATAAAAATAAAACTTTTCTCTATGGATTGGTAACCCTGATTTGACACTTCTTTTTCGCGCGTTTACCGGCATCGCATGCAAAAATGGTATCGGAAGATAAATTACTTCGAAAAATACGGAAATATAATAAAAAGTTGGAACGTCTCCGTCGAAGGAAAAGACGGAGACATGATAGTGTACGCGGGCGCAGCCTCAGTTCAAATCGGCGGTAAAGTGTCGAACGTGACCGGAGCCCTTTGCGCGCCAGTACACCGGATAACGAAGGTAAGCTTTGATTTAGGTACAGCTTAGTCTAAACACGTGGCTGGCTACAATGGTCGAGTATAATATACCTACCGTGTTAGTACGAGATACTTAAACACGAAGATCAACTTTGATACGAGATATCAACTTTGATATAAAACAGATTTCTGTTTCCGGCACGTGATGCCGATTTGGTCAAAACCAGCATGTGCTTTCAGTACGAGATACTGTTAAGTGCTATTAAAGTGCTGTTGAGAAACCTTACCTAAGGGTTTTTTCTCATATTTCAGAAGAAATCATCGAACAGAGTGAAATTTATCCTCAGATCGGTCTTGAAGAACAATCTGACGCTCATAATGTCCAAATCCCTGAGGATGAACCTTAAATGTCACAGTTTGCCTGAAAACTGCCAACTCTTAGATGCCCCAATCTTGAACGAAGAAGTGAAGGCAGTGATCTCTGAAACGGGCATAACTAGAGACAAGTGTATTGCCTACCAGCAAAGACAGATGGGCACAGCACTTACAATAATAGGCAAAGTCATGTCTCATATAATTAACAACCCACCAGATAAAATAACTATGTTAAAATCACTCAGTGAAGCATCAAAGTTGGTGTGTGACCACCATCATCAACAAACAAAACCAGAAGGTCACTAGTGTCTCCCCAACTGGACAAACATTTCTTAGAAATGACTCAAAATACTACCCGAAATGAATTTTTATATGGAGACAATTTATCTATATTATTTTATATGGATAATACAACAGAGTTCAAACTCTATTAAGAAGACTGCACCAAAGCCAGCAATCTCTGCTAAGAACACAAATAACAAATATATGGGAAACAGGAACGGTCCACCACGACAGTTGAACCAGAGTCAACCAACCAAGGGGATGGCACGAGGTGGACCACGGACTCGACCACAGCCATCACAACACAGGACATCCTTCAACCCACAGGCGTTCCGAGAGAACCCGGGGTGCCCACTACAACAACAGGAAATAAATAAGGTACATGCTGGCAATTTAAAAAACTACTTTGCATGTTGGTTGTCATTAACAAATGATCCCATTATATTGCAGTGGATTAAAGGATATCATATTCCTTTCATGTCTCGGTTTGCCAAAGTATAGTCCCTAAAAATAATTTAACTGATTGGGAAATTCCACTTATGCAGGAAGCTATTGTTAACCTTTCACAATTAGGAGCTATAACACCATGTTGTCATTCAAAGGGAGAATTCATCTCCAAAGGTTTTCCTTGTTCCAAAACCTAACGGCAAGCAAAGATTCATTTTAAATCTAAAACCTTTGAACATGTTTATAAAAGTTAGTCACTTTAAGATGGAAGATATTCGCACTGCAGTAAGGTTAATTGATAAACATTATTATATGTGTTGCATAGACCTTAAGGAATCATACTAATTAGTACAAATAGCATCTGAACACAGAAAGTACCTCCATTTTGAATTTGATGGAACCTTATATGAATTTACAGCATTGCCATATGGATTATGTACTGCACCTAGTGTGTTTACCAAATTGTTAAATCCTGTGGTTGGTTATCTCAGAAATTTAGGCCTCCTATCCACAATATACATTTATGATCTTTTATGTCTTAGCCAAACTTATATTGAGTGTTTACAGAACATGGAAACAGCAATTGGTGTGTTAAAGGGCTTAGGCTTTATTATTAATTCTGAAAAAAGCAACCTAGTGCCTAGTATATATTGCAAATTTTTGGGGTTCATGATTAACTCCACATCAATGTGCCTTGAGCTATTGAGCTACCTTTAGAAAAAAGAAATACAATTAAGAGTATGATTGATAAATTCCTGAAATTTAAAAAAAAATAAGATTAGAGAATTTGCTAGATTGTCAGGTACATTAGTAGCAGCATGTCCAGCTATACCATATGGCATAGTACATACAAAGCAAATGGAACATGTTAGGTATTTATCATTACTGATATCATAGGACAATTATGATGCATCCATGACCTTACCTATACTATTACAGTCAGACTTTCAATGGTGGAAACATAACATAATGCATAACAGCAAAACATATAAGTCAAGAAAATTTGATTTACAAGTATAGACAGATGCTTCCCTGACAGGTTGGGTTGCTTATTGCAATGGTGAGAGTGTTGGAGGCCTGTGGTCATTATCAGAAGAAAAGTATCACATAAACCAGTTAGAACTAATGGCAGCATTTTTTGGTTTAAATGCTTTGCAAATTTAAAAAATAATTGTAATATTCTTCTTCGAATTGACAACACTACTGCCATTGCCTGTATTAACAAGATGAGTAGTGTTCAATTTCCACACCTCAATGATGTTAGTAGAATGATATGGGATTGGTGTGAATATAGGTTCATTAATGTCCAGGCATCTTACATAAAATCTAAAGATAACTTGGCAGATGAGGAATCAAGGAATACTAACATTGACACAGAGTGGGGATTATCAATAGATGCTTTCAATTGAATTGAAAAAGAGTTTGGCAAGCCTAGTATTGATTTATTTGCTACCAGAAATAATGCAAAATGTAAAACATATGTGTCATGGCATAGAGACCCATATGCATTTGAAATAGATGCCTTTACATCTGACTGGATCTCCTATTTTTTTTATGCATTCCCACCATTTGCATTAATTACAAAATGTCTGCAAAAAATTAAAAACGATGGGGTGAAGGGAATCCTAGTATACCCACTGTGGACTTGTCAGCCATGGTATATTTTGGCAACAATGTTGATGGTAACAAAACCAATCATATTCTATCCTAATAAGAATTTATTACAATCTCCTTTCAGCATGGAACACCCATTAAGCAACCAGCTTACCCTGGCAGCGAGCATCTTTTGCGGGAAGCATTCAGACGTAGAGGTTTGCCAGAGGGCTCACTAAATATTATGTTATCATCCATTTCACCAGGTACGCTAAAGCAGTATAGTAGTAACCACCAACTCTTATAAGTACTACTTATAAGAGTTGGTGGTTATTCTGTCAAAACCACAGTGTAGATGTTTATACAGCTTCAATACCAGATGTAATACAGTACCTAACTGAAATACATAAAATGAATGTTGGCTACAGCTTGTTAAATACAGCGAGATCTGCACTTTCCCTTCTGTTAAATTAAAGAATTGGCAGGGATGATCACATCAAACGTTTTTTTAAGGGTTTATACAGAATTAAACCTGCTTTACGAAAGTATGTTAATACTTGGGATCCTTCAATAGTGCTAAGATTTCTGTCTAATTGAGGTGATGATAAAAATTTAAATTTGGCTATGTTAAGTAAAAATCTTGTCACCTTATTAGCTCTTGCTACTGCTTAAAGAGTACAGACTATATCAGTAATTAAAATACAAGATATATCCATGTCACAAGACATAATACATATTATCATTACAGATCTTATAAAAACATCACTGTCATCAAGAACTGAAACATTAATTAAACTACCGTTTTTTGATCAGAACCCCAATGTTTGCCCAGCTAGAGCTATAAACACATAATATGTTTAGCTATAAAAACATAACATAATATGTTGAGCTAACATCATCTCTAAGGATTGATGAACAATACTTGCTATTGACTAGTAGGAAACCTTATAAAAGAGCATCAAACCAAACAATTAGTAGATGGATTAAATCAGTTATAAAGGAAAGTGGTATTGATACCAAAATATCTAGCTCATAGGGTATCATTAGATGTGATTAGGAAAACTGCTGGCTGGTCAGATAGCTCTCTTACATTTGCCAGGTTTTATGATGTACCAGTGAATGTTAATGCCCCACATGACAGCTTTATTAATGCTGTCTTTAATGCCAACTTGAGGATGTAATTATTTTTATTCTCTCTTTTATAAAATTAATAAATGGTCAATGATTATTTATGTTATTTATACACTGTCATTAGAGTCATATTTTGGTTATATTGCTAAGGGTCAGTCAAGGATGTTTCACTATAGCATTTATTGTTACTAATTTTATCTGATTAAGATACAAGACTGATATTAATAGTACTTATGTTATGTTGTTGTTGCTGCTAGTATTTTCATTGCAATTTTATTGTCATGAAAATACTAGTAGCAAATTGTCATTTCTGTTTGACTTTTTTCTTATTCTAACATTTTAAATATCATAAGATTATTGATGTTACATACCTAAGTAAGTATGTACTAGGTTACTGTTGTTTGAGTATATAAGTCTCAAATAAATTTGATTCATATATGGTTGTTTTGATATGTATCTTTTCAAAATAGTGGCCCATATCGACTTTGACTCTAAACAGCTACTCTGTAATCAATTATATTTCAGTTCATCATGAAATGAAATTGATTAATCAGACGAACTTACCTTAAGTGAAGTCCGATTACAATTTCATGAAGGATGAACTGAAATATAATTACCCACCCAACCCATCCTTTTTAGGATCAGTCCCTTGTCGAACGGGCCAACAGAGCAACGCTATCTCTAAAGAGTGTCAAATCAGGGTTACCAATCCATAGAGAAAAGTTTTATTTTTATTTTCTCTAAAACTGCGATGCCAAATACTAGCGAATTGGGAACTACTCTGTAATCAATTATATTTCAGTTCATCCTTCATGAAATTGTAATCGGACTTCACTTAAGGTAAGTTCGTCTGATTAATCAATTATTATTAAGTATTTTTATAGCTGTCAAAACGAGCCTTTTATTTTTTGACATCTTTAATACAAGTATTAGATAGCGTATCAAACGTAAACAAACAAAAAACAAAAACACAAATAAACAAGTAAATAAAAAGCCACAAAACTAGACGCGAGTCTCATCTTTGAAGCCCAAATGTTGTATTATTAATTAATCACAAGATATACTAAAGCGTGTTTTATTAACATTCAGCGTTGGAGCGCCCAAAATAGCTGGCACAATAAAATGACATCATCTGCCATGGCAGCCAGCCTGACCTTGCGTTCGCCGACGAAGCGAAACGCGATAGCAATTATGTACATATATAATAGATACTAGGTATAGATAGCTTTTGAATACTTTTTTTGTCTGTGTTAGGGTTGTGACTGAACGTTGGCTCAGTCTCCGCAAATGCAAAACTTCTGCAAGTCAGAATCGGTTACATTTCGGGGAGTGTGTGATGGAATTGTATGATCTAATTCCGCCTAGAGAGTTCCATCGTCGGACTACAAGACGTACGGCGATGCGCATCGGTACATGGTGGACAACCCACCCATACGCACTGAACGTTTTAGGAGTACCTACTTTCATTGTGCGTACAGCTAAGGATTGGAGTTCCCTGCCGGAATATGTATTTCCTGATAGCTACAACCTGGGGGTCTTCAAGTCAAGAGTGAATAGGTTACTTTCAGGCAATTGTGCTTCAAGGTCGGCCACATCATCGCTTACCACCAGGTGATATGGTCGAACGCTAGTCTATCTAAAGTTGTCGTATCTTCGGCTCCGCATGTTTTTAGCGGAATTCTTACTGCAAACAATTAAAATTGACACCAAATAAGCAAAACATACATACATACATAAACTTATGCCAGAAACTTCAGAATGCAACAATCCATGACCTATATATACACGCAAGCCGGTTATGAAGAGGAACTGCGCCAGGCCTTTCTGAAGTACCAATAAGATCTATGTATTAACAAATAAGTATATCTTTAATGTGGTGTGGATACAAGAGTTTACTTCCAAGTCACAATTTCCACCAGGTTCATCACCAACTACCAAGTTAGCAACTATTTAAGGAAGCAGATATAATAAATAAACCACTAGAAATCCTAGTACTAGAAAGATGACAACAAAGGTGGCGAACAATAGTTTGTTTTTGTAAAATACACATGTGTTGCGGAATATTTTCCTTGAAACACATCTTCTTTTTGATCAAAATATTTCGCGAACTTTTGGACCTGCCTTCGTAGTTAGCTCTTTCTTAATTTTTATTACCAACGGGTCGATTTTTATCTTTAACAAAGTTTACCTACCAAACATTTCTATTCCACCTTCGCCCCCGCGGCAGCCAAGCTATGAACCTCCACCTCCGTCTTCGCTATGGTGGGCTTCCTTACATCCCTAGTCTGAATGTTCGCTCGTGTCATGTTTTGGGCTGTCTGTAGCCTTGCCATGCTATAAACAGGCAAGATGTCCGATCTCAAATATTTATGGGATTCTTTTGCGCCTCTTTAACCGAAATCAATAAAACATGAGTAAACAGTTTAGAGTCCGCTTGCGCCACCTTGGGTTATCACTAACTCCGGGTTAGTAGCTAACCCGGACCCATTATACCTCGCGCTAGCAACTAACTCCGAGTTAAGTTTTTGGCACACGGCTATAAAAATAGAAAGATCAGACAGCTAGAAACAGTATTACTAGGGCCGTGACGACTAAATAGAGAAATACGGAAGATTAACTTTTCCCCGCGGCTTCGCTCCCGTGGCTCACCCCACAGGACGCATTTTCGGGATAAAAATTACCTATATCACTCAGGAAAAATGTAGCTTTCAATTGTGAAAGAATTTTCAAAATCGGTTAAGTAGTTTTTCAGTTTATCCATAAACAAACATACAAACAACAATTCTTTCCTCTTTATAACATTTCGCTTCTGCCTGCGGCTTCGCCCGCGGGAAAGGTGTTTTATCATCCCACCCAAGGCAACACTATACCGGGATAAAAAGTAGCAGACTGTTATCTATCTATGTGCCAAATATCATCCAGATCCGTTCAGCAGTTCTGGCGTGATTGAGAAACAAACATACATCCATCCAAAATTCACATTTATTATAATATATTAATAGTTAACAAAATCAAAAAAAAAAACAACATCATTTATTTCTTTGCAAACATGGGTAGAGTATATAGGTGTTTTTACAATAAAGTTCTCTATATTTTACCGTCACATGGGCATGCAAAGGTTTACAATTCCAAATAATTAGTATATCAAAATTAAGTGGCAGATCATTAGAATTATTACAATATAATATTAATTTAAAAAATGTCAGCGTGGCACGGTGAATAGATATAGTGTAATAAGCACATGTTGCGCCAACCCCAAAAAAAAGTGGGATAAGTGCAAGAATGCACTCTGCAACACCAATAGCATCTCAGGTGAGTTTGAAGCTGCCATTACAGAGACAAATTTAAAATGTCTCAAATGTCTCGTATACCTGTTGATAAATTATATCATTGTCTTTCAAGGTGCAACAGCAACGTTGTGTATCGGTAAAAGGGCACGATGGTTGTAGTTCCCCGAACAAAGTTCATAACAAAATGCTCCTATGTGTGATTGAAGTGTGATTGATCAACACACATCCAAACATTTTATAATAGTAGTAGGATAAAATAATATTTCTGAAGTAGGTAGGTCTCATCTAACTAATTACGAACATAAATTTATTTCTGTTGCAATTGCACTTGTCGTGGGTTTTGTTTACGTAGAAAAACACAATGCTGTCTGCACGTTTTAATAATAAACTCTCAGGTCAACGTTACACGAGATAAGATGTTTTTGTTATGGATTTGTAAAATAATTATTTCCAAATATTCTTTTATTCTCATATTTTATATGAAATTCGTCTTGCTTATACCATGTCTTCTTAATTTTTTTGATAGGTCAGAAAATTAGAATCAGCTTTACCTCTAGCACGAAGTTTGGATATAGGAGGTGATCTCTAAAAGTTAAAATTATAATCCGATAACAGAAAATCTTCCATTAATAGAATTCTACAATAACACTTTCGCTAAATGCCATAAGTTACTTTTATCCCGAAAAAGGTACGGTTCCTGCGGGGTACGAGTAGAAGCGTGAGCGAAGCTGCGGCATAAAGGAAGGTTTTTTCTACAAGGTAATTTTGAAAAAGATATCCTGATGTACGATACTGCGTTGTTCGTGACCTAACATATTCAGATGTGCGATGTTGCTTTGTACAGTGACCTATATTGAGCTGTAGGTACAAGTGACGTATACAAATCAGATGTGTGATGTTGCAGCGAATTATAATGGGCTGTACGAGTGCCCTATGTAAACCACATATGCGATGTTACGTTGTACAGTGACTTATATTGAGCTGTACAAGTGACCTATATTAACCAGATGTACGATAATGTGTACAGTGACTTATATTGGGATGTACAAGTGAACTATATTAACCGGATTTGCGATGTTGCGTTGTACAGTGACCTATATTGAGCTGTAGCTCAGCGTTGCCAGTTTTTTTTTGTACTTCGGGACTTATTGAGTGAAAAAAGCGGGAATCTTTCATCGAAAGCGGGACATAGTAAAAAAAACATATATAATCAGAAGTTTTGATATATTTATCTTTGTATTGGAGTTTTAAATTACGTTTACATGACAATAGATAGCAAAAGTTCAAGTTCAAGTTATTTATTTCATAACAAAAATTACATTTGTGTCGAAATATTTGCAAAGTAGGTACATAAAAAGAAGCAACATAAACAATTATAACCTAAGTAATCTCGTTCCTCACCCATCATCGAGGTTAGAACGTTAATCCAAATAAAAAAATAAATAAAAATATACTTACTTTACAAACAATAATATTCTTATTGATACAGAGTAAATTCCCTTGCAAAAGCTACAAAAATACATTTAATGTCAAATATTAAGTACTACAAAACAAAAAAATAAAAACATTTATAACAAAGTCAAAAGAGATCTAAAAAACTAGTTTTTAGGTCTTTGTCATTACAAAATTCGTCAATGCTATAATAGGCTTTATTGATTAATAGAGCCCTGAGTTTATTTTTAAACATGTTCACATTCTGAATATTCTTTAATCCCGCTGGTAATTTGTTAAACAGATTGACAGACTGCACGCGTGACGAGTGTTTGACAAAATTAAGCTTTGCCTGCAGAATAGTAGGCAAATCCTTTCTGCGAGTACCTATCTACTCTAGTTTTTTTTTCTTCGTCTGTTTCAAACTCGTTTAAGTTTTTTTAAATCAGTAAGAAGAACTAAAATATAAAGAAACGGTACCATTAAAATTCTATGTTTACTTAAATACTACTTACATGATTCTGTCTGGTTTAAACGAAGCATGGTTCTTAATGCTCGCTTTTGTATAGTAAAGGCTGCCTTAATATTATATTTATAGCTATTTCCCCAAAATTTAATGTTTTATATAAACTTAGGTTTAGATTCAACTAGAGCAAAATAGACGGCACGAAGTTGGGCAATAAACAAAATATCCCTCAGTGATCTGATAGCATAACATGAACTGCTTATTGTATTTGTAATTGAGTTCTGGCTTCCAAATAAGCAAAGAATCTATTTGCGCCGCCAAAAATTTTAGGCTTTCTACTATATCAATTTTCCTGCCTAAAGATTCTACGTTTATTAAAGCTGTGTTCCTAACTGTAGATCTAAATATCATACACTTTGTCTTACTTACATTCAATTTAAGATTATTCATAGAAAACCAGCTTTCACAAACAGCTATTAATACATTTAATTTACACTTTAAGGTCATCATATTATCAGCAGCTATAACATCACTCGTATCGTCAGCAAATATTATCAAGTCAGCATCTGGTAAAATGTTATTAATGTATTCAGTTAGATCGTTAAGAAATATTATAAATAAAAAAGGGCCTAACACTGAACCCTGCGGAACCCCACCTCTAGTTACAGTAAATGTTTTGGATTTATGAATTACTTTCACACCTTTGAGAAGTGATTTAATTTCGACGTACTGTTTCCTGTTGGTCAAATAAGAACTAAAAAGATTTAAAACATTTTCTCTTATACCATAATGCTCTAACTTATCCATTAGAATGCAATGTTCTACAGTATCAAACGCAGAACTTAAGTCCATGAATAAGCAAGCAACTTTAAGTTTATTGTTCAGCTTATTCACTACGTTATTAACTAAGGAGTCCACAGCATCCAGTGTCCCTTTACTTTTTTGGTATCCAAACTGATTACGGTCTATTATTTTTAGACTACTCAAAAACTAACTAAACTGCGGAGGAATCCAGCATTGAAAAATTGATAAGTAGCAAACATTTTCATCTATGGAAATTTTAAATATGCATATTTATGAAAGCCAATTCATTGTTTGATATATTAACAGTCAAGAAAACTGATTTAGCAAAAGAAGAGAATCAGTTGAAGGACGCTAAAGCACAAAAGTTGTTAATGAACACAATAGACAGAAAATTTAAATCACATGTGCTTAGCTGTACATGTGCAGGGGAAATGTTTGAAAAGCTTTGTAGCATTTTTGAAGGAAGTGAGGAAAGAAATAAATCCACCCTGCTTCAAAACTTTTTTAATTTTGACTCTAAGAAAATGACACTGTCATAGATGATTAATTGAATTGAGAATTTAGCCATGAGACTAAATAACCTTGGACAAACCATTAGCAATGATTTAATAATATCAAAAATACTTTCATGTCTACCAGAAAAGTATTTTTTTTTATAACAGCATGGGAATCAACACCCGATGACAATAAAACATTGGAAAATTTGACGAATTGTTTACTATCCGAAGAAAATAGACATGAAGGAGAAGGAAATGAAATAGAACCAGTGGCATATAGAACAAGTCATAAAAGAACCAAAGGTAAAAACATTAAATGATTTCAATGTGGTAAACCTGGCCACATAAAATCCCAATGTAAAGCATGCAGCATATGTAAGAGAATGCATCTGGGTAAGGAATGCAAGGAAATAGAAAAACAATGTAAAATATGCAAGAGAACCAACCATAAAGAAGAGGACTGTTTCTTTCGGAAGAAGAGCATTTAAAAGAATCAGTATTTTTGACAACAACAGAAAGTAAAAATATGAAGTTTGTGGTCAACTCTGGTAGCACAACACATATGATAAACAATAAAAACCTAATGGATGATTTTCAGATCCACCGAACGCAAATAGCAACTGCTAACAACTGCACAATGAACTCGGAAGGAAAAGGTACTGTAATAAGTGACAAATGTGCTTTGGTAGAGGCTCTGTATGTGCCATACACACATAACACACATAACTTAATATCTGTCAGTTCAATTACAAAAGCAAATGGAATGGTACAATTTACTTAAAAAGATGTAAAAATATATAAATTTAACAAGTTGGTTCTGTGTGGCAATAAAGAAAATGGCTTATATTACATAAAAAATTATAAAATCAATGAAGAAAGTTCTCTACGGGCAAAGCAAAGGGTAACAGCCATGGAATGGCACAGGAGACGACCATCCAGGAAAATGAGTATTACAGAATCTTATAAAAGTGGCTGATGGAATAAAATTAGAAGGAAACATAAACATAGAAGAAAATTGTGAAATTTGTATAAAAGCCAAGCAGTCAAGACTACCATTCAATACTCAAAGAAAATGGGCAAATAGAATTTTGGAAGTCATACACTCAGATGTCTGTGGGCTATTTGAAACAGAAACACATGATGGTAAAAGGTATCTAGTAACAATGATAGATGATTACAGTAACTTCACTAAAGCTTATATGATAAAACAGAAAAGTCAAGTACCTGAAATTTTTAAAAACTATATTGAAGAAACTGAACGTGAAAAAGCTGAAAAGGTCTCTTGTATTAGATGTGACAATGGTGGTGAATATAGAAGCAATGATTTTAAAAACTGGTGTTCTATAAAAGGTATACAAATTGACTATATTATTCCGTATACACCTGAACTGAATGGAAAATCAGAACGAATGAATAAAACACTATTTGAAAAAACAAGAACTTTGTTGTTCAATGCTGAGATGGAAAATGAGATGTGGTGTGAAGCTGTCCTGTGTGCTACCTATCTCATAAATAGATTACCCAGTGACACTATACAGAAAAGAACACCATATGAAGTATGGTATTCCAAGCGTCCAGACATATCCAACATTCAAGAATTTGGTACTTTTGTTTATGCTAAACATTAAGGAAATTTGAAAAAAACTAGAACCAAGAGGGAAAAAACTCAGAATAGCTACACTAATAATGGCTATAGACTTTGGAACAGTGGAAAAAGGAGAATAGAAGTAGGAAGAAACATAACACTATTGAATAATCATAAAATCAATGAGCTAAAACCGGAAGAACAACAAATAAAAATAATAACAAAAGAGATATTAAATATAAAACCAGAAGGCAACCAAGAAATAAAACGAAATGAAAGTGATACAAACAAGTGTATTCAAATGATAATATCAGATAACAATGATGAAGAACTGTTTTACAGTGAAAATGATCAAGACGTGTCTACTGAAAGCAATTATACAACAGTAGCACAATCTGTTAATGAGACAATAGAAGAAGAAATAAGGAAAAGCAAAAGAATGCGAAAACCACCTGTTAGGTTTAATGACTATGCTCTACTAACCTATCATGATGGTATTTTAGGTCCTGAGGGGCAGAATTGAGAGAAGGCAATACAATCAGAAAAGGAATCTCTAGCAATAAATAATACTTGGCAAGTAATTAATAAGGAGGAAGCTAATGGTAAGAAGATTTTGTCTAATAAATGGGTTTTTAACTTAAAAAGTAACGGAGTATATAACGCTAGGTTGGTGGTAAGGGGCTTTGAACAAAAAAGGGGGGGGGTAGATTACGATGAAATTTACAGTCCAGTAATAGGTCAGTCAACTCTTAGAACTATTATGGCTATAACTGTGCACAATAATTTTGAAATGATGGTTTTTGATGTAAAACCTGCTTTCTTGTACGGTGAATTACAAGATGAAATATAGGTGTGTTTCCATTTGCCTTTGTGAAGGTTGTTGTGAAATGAGCATTGGATTAGATGGCCTCATACCGTTAGCCAACGACGCTTGCGAGGAGCTGTGAACATAAAAATGCAATAAATTACTATTAGAGGTAAAGAAATATGTAGGATACTATGTATAACAGCATCTCTCTCTCTTTCTGAAGGAACAGATATTATAGGCAGACACATAGTATTGCTGGTTAATTGATTTTTAGGCTACTTTTAAAAACACCAACAACTTGGAAATGCCAGAAGGCTGTAAGGTAGAATTTTCACCCTTACTCACTAGCGTGCTCAGGGGTAGGTATTCTGCATGAGACAATAGTAGGGATGATTTCACATGAAGTTGATTGAAGTAAAAGACACAGTTTGGTCAACTAATTTAATTCTTCGAGCATACAGTCCATTATTACAATCTCTTGGTGTTCAAAATATAAGTATAAACAACTCACTTTCAGAAGGAATACATTTTACCATAAATTTCCAATACTTTTTTTTTTTTTTTTTTTTTTAAAAAAACGTTGCCCCACACTAGGAATTTCTCCTGTATCGTGGGTGCGTTTACAAACATATAAACTCACATACACAAACACCCAGAGCCGGAACAACTATTTGTAGATCATACAAATAATTGTTCCGTGCGGGAATCGAACCCGCGACACGCAGCGCAGCAGTCAATCGCTCAACCACTGCGCCAACCGTGCGCCAATACTGGAGATATGCTTTCTCAAACAGTACCGTTATCCTGTGTAGCTGTCCTCAAACTTTTGTAAATTATATCATCACGAGTGTTCGAAACCTGCTGTAGCTATGTATGCTAGTTGACCATTATTTTTCTTAGTAATAACTAAAATGCTCCTAAAGAGTCATTTGGAGCCCTGCCAAGGAAATGGAAATTGCATGATAAAATCAAACGCACGTGTGTCACGAACATGGAAATTCAGAAAAATTCAAACTAATACTAACCTAACCGACTATGATGAAGCAAATACTTACAAATAAATGGTACTGATGAAAATGGGAACATCAAACTGATCTGATGATGAAGCCGTAAGGTAGGCATTGGAACTTCGAAATAAAACAATGGACCCCAGTCTTGTTTGGGCCTATTGGAATCGTCATGAGATTTAATAATCATAATTGAAGTGGACTGTATTTGGTTGTTCGTTGGAAGAATGAAAATACTGTCGTGATTCGTATCTTCAATTTTATTCCGTATTGTTATTACAACTGTATGTTATTACAATTGTAGAGCTGAAGACTGACTGTGTCCGACTGTGTCTCAGCCTCCAAACGGTCCGTTATTTATACAAGAACCGCTAGGCGCGAACAATGGCGCCCCTCTCTCTCAATGGCGCTCGGGTATGGCGTCATAGAAATGCCGTAATCATCAATATTATCTTACTTAAATCTACACAAATTATACATTTCCTTAATCTACATACTTAATTCTACCTAGGAAACATATAAACTGTAAAAAGGTTAACACAGAAATCTTATCTAACCTAGATTCCTCCCTACTTATGAGCTATCAAAACATGCATAATCTTACCTAATTGTCTACCTTTCCTCTAGTTCTCGTATATTACAGTAGTTCTCATATGTTTTGTACTCATACTTTAAAACTCACATGGAACCTACATCAATTATATTTTAACATTCACGTGTTATTTTTAGTACCACGAAAAGAGAAATTTACAAATAATAACTAACTAACGGGATATCTTATTTTCTCACGCCGATCCCGGTAATTACTTAATGTGTTTTGGGATAACGACAATAGTCCATTCAATGTTTTATTAAGGCGGCGTACGGGTCTGCAGACAATAAGCATTTATAGTTATTTATTTTTCAAAGCGGTAAACCTTTGACAAACGAGGCGTTCACCGTTACGGAGCCATTAAACATGGATTGTTTCTTTATTTTTACAAAATGCCGACAACGGTCAGGGTTATTGCTTCATTCAAAGATTCGTTAAAAAGACCCAAACACATGGTCGCCATAAACACCGTTATAGGTCTACGTGGGAAGCCCTTATGCTAAAAAATCACCACGCAACGTACAAAGCCATGCGTCCGTTACAGTTCTCCCCCCGGCGCAGCTCGCGTAGCCTCCTTTGTTGACACGACGACGAGCTTGCTCACGGGGCGTCGGAAGGTGCCAGTCCTGGTGCGCACCTCGACGACTCTGATGCCGCCATCCGGTCCGCGATGCGTGCGCTCGACGATTCCCATCGGCCATGTGTTCCGTGGCAGCGTGTTGTCGACCACGAGGACCACGTCACCGGCTTGAATGGGTCGCACGTCGTTCCGTGGCTCGCCGCGAGGTACCAACGTGGGCAGGTACTCGCGTAGCCATCGTCGCCAGAAGTGGTCAGCGAGCGCCTGACTAGCTCGCCATGTCCTCCGGTCGTCCTCTTCGCAGGGTCCTGTCGTCGGCAGCCCCTTAGACGACCCCAACAAGAAGTGGTTGGGGGTTAGGGCCTCGGGGTCGCTGGGATCCACACTGACGTGTGTCAGCGGTCGCGCATTGATCGAGAACTCAGCCTCAGTGAGCAGAGTCCTCAGTACTTCTTCCGCCGGCGCCTTCTCTCGCAGGGTCACGCTGAGCGCCGTCTTCACGGAGCGCACCATACGTTCCCACGCGCCACCTTGGTTGGGCGCGCCGGGAGGGATGAAGCGCCACTCCAAGCGATGCAGTAGCCCCTCATCTCGCAGGGCAAGCATCCACTCGGCGTAGGCGTGGCGTAGCTCCTGGTTGGCCCCGCGAAAGTTAGTCGCGTTGTCGGAGTACATCACTCTCGGCCAGCCTCTGCGCGCGGCCATTCGTCTCAGCGCCATGATTGCTGAGTCGGTGGAGAGTGAAGCGACAAGCTCGATGTGCACGGCGCGGGAGGTGAGGCACGTAAAGAGTGCGCCCCACCTCTTCTCTCGGCGGCGTCCTACCTTGACCATTATTGGCCCAAAATAGTCCACCCCACAGTTGGTGAACGGGCGGTGAAAAGGGTCAAGGCGGGCGTGTGGCAGGTCTCCTGTAGCTGGGGTTTGCGGCCTCGCCCGCCTCGTTTTGCAGAAGGCGCAGCTCCTCTCGACAGCGCGTACCGTGGGTCGCAAGTGAATGACCCAGTACTGCTGTCGCAGGTCGTTCGTCACACGCTCCCTATTGGCGTGGCCTGCAGCGCAGTGCTCCCGCAGCACGAGGAGCTTAGTCAGCTGATGACGGCCGTCGAGTATAATAGGCCGCTTCATCTCGGTCGGGGCGGGAGAGGCCTCGATCCGGCCCCTCACTCTTAGGACGCCGTTTTCCAGCACTGGATCCAGCCTGTACAATCGACTCGCCCTCGTGAGCGGGCGAGCAGACTGGATCTTCTTCATATCTTCCCCGAAGCTGTCCTCTTGTGCTTGTTTGATTAGTTCAGCCTCGGCGCGCTGGCTATGATGATACTCCATCCTTGTTGCTCTTCGTCTGCAGATATCAGTGAAAGCGATCGCTCGAGCGACGGCTCTCACCAATACCTCATACTTTGAGAAGCGGGCCGGGTTCGGTAGCCAGCTATCTCGCTCCGTTTCTTCTCTCGTGTGAAGGACCTCCTCGTCCTCCTTGTCATCCGTCGACGTCGTGGGCCACTGCTCTTCTGGCAGGAGCAAGAAGTCCGGTCCTCGAAACCATCTATCCGTGGCGCATATGGGCGTGTCGACGAGCCGAGTGGCGTCGTCCGCTATGTTGCACGCAGTAGGCAGCCAACGCCACTCTTCTTTCTGGGTCAACTCTGCGATCTCTCCCAGCCGATGCGCGACGAATGGCGTGTAGCGTCGCACGTCGTGATGGATCCAGTGCACCACGGTAGATGAATCGGTCCAGTAGGTCGTCTGGCCGATGATGACTCGGTGCTCCCTTCTTATCGTCTCAGCGAGTCTTGCTCCAATCACTGCGGCTTGTAGCTCCAGGCGCGGTATAGTTTGCGCCCGACGAGGCGCCACCTTAGCTTTGGCGGCCACCAACACGACGTTCAGGCTCCCATCGACGTTTCTTATTCGCCAATAGGCCACAGCTGCGTAGGCTTGCTCGCTGGCGTCGCACAGTATGTGTAAGTCGACGCGTTCATACTTTTGCGTCACGTAACAGCGCGGTAGTCGCAGCTGAGCGAGTTCAGTCAGGCGAGCGAGCCAGGAGGCGAAGAGCTCGTTCTCTTCCTCGGGGATTTGCTCGTCCCACGTCGTCTGAAGGCGCCACAAGCTCTGCAGTATGATCTTCGATCGTATTGTGTAGTGGCTCAGCAACCCAAGCGGGTCGTATATGGACATCACGGCGCTGAGGGCTTCACGCTTAGTCGGGGCGCGCGTTCTCGCTCGTACTTCAGCCGGGACTCGGTTCATAGATGTGTTGAACCCCAGCTCATCGCGCTCCGCGTCCCAATGCAGCCCCAGAATCTTGCTCTCAGGCTGCTCACCCCCCAATTGTGTAGGAGAGGTGGCGTGCAGCTCGGTGGGCACGTCGCGTAGCACCGTCTTGTTGCTGGAGCTCCAACCTCGCAGCGTGAACCCTGCGTGCGCGTGCACTGCTCTGGTTTCCTCTACTGCCTTCCGTGCTTCTTCAGCGTCTTCATAGCTGGCCACCAAATCGTCCATGTAATGACTTCCTTTGATGGCCTCCAGCGCCCGCGGGTACTCCTGCCCATGTACGTCTGCGTTGTGGTTGCGAACGTAATGGGCCATGTACGGGGAGCTCGCGGCGCCGAATAGCATACTGGTCATCTTGTATTTCCTCGGCGGCTCTTGTCGGTCGTCACCTCTCCACAGGAACTGTTGCGCTGGTTGGTCCTCCGGCCTTATCCTGATTCTCAGGAACATCTCCTGCACGTCTGCTGTAATCGCTACCACCTTCTCTCGGAACCTAAATAGGATTCCTGGCAGCGACAGCAGTAGGTCGGGTCCCTCCAACAGTTCGTCGTTTAGGCAGACGCCGTTGCTCTTCGCTGCTGCGTCGAACACTAGCCTATGTTTGCCGGGCTTGTTCGGGTTCTGCACGGCGAAATGTGGCAGATACCAACAGATGGCACTCGCTCGCTCCGACCCGTCGCATGGCGTCGCGTACCCTTTGTCCAATAGGTTGTTAACCTGCTTGGAATACTCAGCCGCGAACTGTGGGTTGGCGTCCATCTTCTGCTCGATCTTCTTCAGCCGGCGGAACGCTTGATTGTAGCTAGGCGGCATAGTGACCTCGTCTCGTCGCCATGGCAGCCCAACCTCGTACCCGGTGTCAATCTTCCTGATTGTCCTTCCGACTATGTCGATGGCCCGTTGATCGCTCGCCTTGACTCTCGGCCTTCCTTGTATGCCGAGCGCGTCAATCCTGAAGTGGGCTTCGACTAAGTCGTGGAGTTCCTGGCTGCATGCACCCGTAGTTCGGTTGGGCTCGTATACATGCAGCACGTTCCCTTCTTTGATGATGGTCTTGCGTGGTGCGGTTCCGTGCACCACCCATCCGAGTTGCGTTCTTGATGCTGCCGGTTGGTTAGGGCCGCCGATTCGGAGCTCGCGGGACACGATGCACTCCCAGTGGTCTGTACCCACTAGAAGCCCGGGGCGCGCCAGTTCGTAGCACACCTCTTCTGGGGTCAGGTCCCTCAGGTGCTCGTAATCCAGCAGCGTGTCGGGAATGGACTGTTGGTGAAGCCGGAGATCATTCATGGTCCTCGCTCTGACCCTGTAGCTTTCGTCACTCTTCAGTCCCTTCACGTTGATATTCACTACTTGGCTGCCCATATCTCGCTGCGACATGTTGACCCCGCTCAGGTGGAGCGGCCGTGATGGCCCTTCTGCCCCGACGCTCGCCGCCAGTGCTTCGTCCACTAGGGTGATCGTGGCCCCTTCGTCTAGGAGTGCGTAGGTCTTGACCTCCCCCCGTGGTCCGGACACGATGACAGGGCACATCTTGAGCAAGACTGCCCGTGGCCCGGTAGCGGGTTGGGTAGCCACAGACAGGACCGCTTCCTCCTTCCGTGGTTCAGCCTTCCCCATGTCTTCCGTCTGCGCTTCGCGTACCGCTTGATGGAGCGTCGCGTGATGCGGGCGGCGACATTGATCCACGCCGCACAGCTGCGCCTTGCAACTTATGCGCCTGTGTTGCTTCTGGGCGCATTTGAAGCAAATCTTATTAGATTTAAGAAAGCTCCATCGCTGCTCTACCGTTAGCGCCTTGTACTGCGGACACCGCGTCAACAGGTGGGCTTGCTCGCACTTAGGGCACTTGTCCTTTTCTTCTTCCCTTCCCTCGGTCGTAGTGAACACGCTCGCCTTCTTCTTGAGTGTCACGATGGGTCGAGTTTCCTTTCTCGGTGCGGCGGCGCTTGTAGACGGAGCGTACGTATATCGTAACGCTCGGTCCGCCTCTCGCATTAGAAACCGTGACAGCACGACGATTTCCGGATCCGTTGTCCCTTCTTGATCGTAGGCGTAGTCACACCAGCGGGATCGGAGATGCGGGCTGAGCTTGTCCAGTACTTCCCGGGTCATAAAAGGGTTGAACAAGTAACCTCTTCGATCGATTGTTTGCAGTACGCAAATTATGTTCTGTAGCTTGACAGCGAAACTGTTGAGTTCTGTGGCCGATGTACCAGGTTTTGGAAGCTTCTTGAGGTCATCCAGTGCCCGGTCGATGATGACTTCCGGTCGTCCGAAGCACTGCTCAAGAGTCTTCATAATGACGCCTGGATCAGTGGCCGTATGTAGAAGGGCGGCCACGGCGTCTCTTGCTTCTCCTTTGAGGCAGCTTCTCAGCCTTTGTACGTTCTCGGCTGCTGTAACCTGGTACATATCTGTCGAATCTCGTACAGCCGCCTTGAATGGCAGCCACTCGTTGGCCACTCCGGAGAATGTAGGTAGCTCCGTGTGCCTAGGCCTAGGTCGGGCCATTTTTTCTAGTGTTGCTGCCAAGTGCTCAAAGCTGTCCTTTGCTCTTATGGGGGTCGGCGATCTCGTTCTAGACACGAAGCGTATCTGTTTGGATTCTCTTGGTCCCTCCTCCCCCCGTGAGTTGAGGGGGTTCGTCCTCAGCCATTCATCCACCATTTGATGAGGCTCTTCGCGTGGACGAGAGGGCTCTTGTTCCTCTTGTACGCTTTCTTCATCATTGATCGCTGACACCTCCACTGCTAGTCTCTTCTTGACTAGCTCTTCTTCCAGTGCCAGTTGCTGGGTCCGGATGGCTGCTAGCTTCTCTGCAGCCTCCAGTTCCGCTATCCGTAGCCTTGTTGTGACGCTTGTCGTCGACCGTTGCGACCTCATTGTCCTGGTCGGTGACGTCATTCGCTGTCGGATCGCGGTGTTTGTCGTCTGTGCACTGGAAGGCCCCGCTGCGCTGTTGTGTGCCATTCTCGGAAATGGTGATGCTGGTGGGTCCGGTGAGAGTCTTCTTCTTCGCTCCCGTTCGATCAGCTCCGCTTCCTGGCGGCGCGCCTCCTCTTCTTGGACGCGTCGCGCTTCCTGTTCTTGGATGCGTAGCTGTTCTTCTATCTCGGTTGCGTCTCCCTGGCTCCTTGTGAACACCATCTTGAGTATAGCCGCACGTTCAGTTTGGCAAGGCGGGTTAGTACCTCTTCGGTTCGGTACTTCAGGTGAAACCGGTCGGCTCGGTTCGGTAAGCCGGTCGGGTTCAGTTGTGTTGAAGCCGGTCAGGTTCAAGACCGGTTAGGTTCGAAACCGGTCCTGTTCCGTACAGCTTTGTTCTTACCGCAGATCTTCTTACTTCGTCTGCGGCTCGGTGACAGCCGGGTTCCTTTCTTCGCTCTTGCCGCAGATCTTCGTACTTCGTCTGCAGCTCAGTGGTTCTGGTTGCAGCGGGTTCTTCGTTCTTGTATCCGCTGCTTGATGGACCAGACTGTAGTGGGCCTGGTTGCCGCTGGTTCTTGGTTCTTTATCCGAGCTCGTAGGACCAGACTGAAGTGGACTGTATTTGGTTGTTCGTTGGAAGAATGAAAATACTGTCGTGATTCGTATCTTCAATTTTATTCCGTATTGTTATTACAACTGTATGTTATTACAATTGTAGAGCTGAAGACTGACTGTGTCCGACTGTGTCTCAGCCTCCAAACGGTCCGTTATTTATACAAGAACCGCTAGGCGCGAACAATGGCGCCCCTCTCTCTCAATGGCGCTCGGGTATGGCGTCATAGAAATGCCGTAATCATCAATATTATCTTACTTAAATCTACACAAATTATACATTTCCTTAATCTACATACTTAATTCTACCTAGGAAACATATAAACTGTAAAAAGGTTAACACAGAAATCTTATCTAACCTAGATTCCTCCCTACTTATGAGCTATCAAAACATGCATAATCTTACCTAATTGTCTACCTTTCCTCTAGTTCTCGTATATTACAGTAGTTCTCATATGTTTTGTACTCATACTTTAAAACTCACATGGAACCTACATCAATTATATTTTAACATTCACGTGTTATTTTTAGTACCACGAAAAGAGAAATTTACAAATAATAACTAACTAACGGGATATCTTATTTTCTCACGCCGATCCCGGTAATTACTTAATGTGTTTTGGGATAACGACAATAGTCCATTCAATGTTTTATTAAGGCGGCGTACGGGTCTGCAGACAATAAGCATTTATAGTTATTTATTTTTCAAAGCGGTAAACCTTTGACAAACGAGGCGTTCACCGTTACGGAGCCATTAAACATGGATTGTTTCTTTATTTTTACAAAATGCCGACAACGGTCAGGGTTATTGCTTCATTCAAAGATTCGTTAAAAAGACCCAAACACATGGTCGCCATAAACACCGTTATAGGTCTACGTGGGAAGCCCTTATGCTAAAAAATCACCACGCAACGTACAAAGCCATGCGTCCGTTACAATAATCATAATCATTTATTTGCTAATATGGGTAATTACATAGAGTTCTTAAAAATATAGAACAGTCCAACCATATTACACCTTGAGGTATGCAAATCACAAGCTTTATTACACACTTAAGAACAAATCATTTTTAATTAACAACACACTTTCAATTTATTTTGTTTTGTTAATTTCAACGCATGGCAAATAACAATGATACATAACAAATGAAGCTATCAATAATGTCAATAGAAGGATTAAATATAACATGTCATATATAAAATGAGAATGTCAAGATACATTTATGAAAAATTTTTAAGTTGTAGCGTCTCCATTAATTGTTTATAACATAATAGGTATTACTTTAGAGAACTTATTTTAAGTTAACTGTAAATTACCGCTATTTTAAGGATTCTCACGGCCTGCACACAGATGTTACGTTGTCTTTTATTGTAATGTGCAAGGGACCCTCCTTTGGAACAATGAGTTTATTATCTTAGTTTTAAGAATTTAGCGTAGGGTCTGTGTGGTGATGCCGACGGTTCTTTTGTTAATGTATAACTTTCTATGTTTATTGTGCAACCCATTTAGCTGTAAAAATCTTTGTATTGTAGTTTGTAACGTGCCGACTTGACCGTTATCCCAATTTTCAACAATTGTGTAGAAGCATTCATTCAGTCTTATTCGGTCTAGAGGAGCGGTCGGTCGGCACCCTTACTCTGTGTAATTTATATTTAATAAACTAACTCCAACACTAAGTAAACCAAGTACTCATTTCGCGATTCCCGTAACGCCGATATAGCTAAGTAACTATACGTTCCCGAAAAAGTAATAAAAATATATAATAATTAAATTCGTGCATTATTTGGAAATTTCACCACGGCAAATAAAAATGAAACACAATAATCATAAAGCAAATAATAATGTCTCTAGATTAATTAAAAATTAAATGTCATGTATTAAATGAGAATGTCAAGATATATTTGTAAATTAAATGTCAAAGTAATAATATTAATAATAAAATGAGTGTACTAGTCACATCAACAATATGTCCTTACATCCTCTTTTAAATAATCCTGAATACCATAATAACATTTACATAGCAAGAATCTTTTTAATTTATTTTTGAATTCGTCGATGGATGGAGTTTCTAGTATGAACTTAGGCAAGTGATTGTATACACGCGGCGCCATACTGAAAATGCTTTTGGAATATAAGGCTGTCTTGTAAGATTTGCAACAAATTTTATCCCTATGCCTCCTACTTCTGTACTTATCAAGACGATGTTTGTTATTTCTTGCAAAGCTAGCAATCTCATAAATGTAGACAGACGGCAATGTTAATATATTATGCTAGATAAAACAAGGTCTGCAGCTATCAGTCTGGTTGATATTAAACATACCCCTAATACACCGCTTTTGCGCCTTGAATGCCATATCCTTATTGGTGGAATGACCCCAGAATATAATACCATACTTTATCAAGGATCCCACGTAGCCATGGTATGCTGCAAGTACAGCAGAGGTGTTTACCGTTTTTGCCAGCATATGTAAGGCGTATGATTGCTTATTTAATTTTTGGTTTAATGTATCAACATGTGCCTTCCAATTCAAATTATAATCAATTGACATGCCTATGAATTTTGTAGTTGCTATCTCATTTATTTTGTGCCCTGTATAATGTATATTCATGTCAGTAAATTGGGCTTTACGATTGCGAAATATCATAATTTTAGTTTTGTCAAAGTTCATTTTCAAATGTTAGCCATTTTATAATGTCACTTAGAGTGCTGTTTATATCTTTTTCTAGGGTTTCCTTATCCTTACTTGTAAAAACGACAATACTATCATCAGCAAAAAGTATAGAGGGATGATTGGTTACTTTTGGGAGGACATTTATATAAATGATGAATAGCAGAGGGCCCAAAACACTTCCTTGTGGGACGCCTTGTTTAATTTCTCTGTATTCCGATGTGTAGTCAATTTCTTTACTGGTTTTGGTGCATACTCGAGTAACTAATGTGTACTGCTTTCTGTTGGTAAGATAAGAAGCTATCAAATCTAACGAAGTACCCCGAATTCCATAACTATATAATTTATTTAACAGAATTTGGTGATCCACATAATCAAACGCTTTACTGAGATCCATATACAATGCGCATGCCGGAATTTTATTGTCTAGGCTACTCATAACTGTGCTCAGAAAATCAAAGACGGCCATATTAATGGTTTTATTTTTTCTAAAACCTATCTGCTCTTTAGCAAATAAATCGAAATTTTCAAAATAATCATTTATCCTGACATAAATAACTCTTTCGTAGACCTTAGAAAGAACCGGTACAAATGCTATGGGCCTATAGCAATTCATATTGTAGGTATCATCTTTCTTGAAAAGAGGTTTAATGATTGTTAATTTAAGTCTATCAGAAAAATGCCCATTCAGGATTGACAGGTTAATGACATGACTTAGAATGTAGGATAATTTAATTTGCGCTTGTTCTAAAATTTTTGTCGATATATTATCATATCCAGTACTATTGGTATTTTTTAAGTTTAAAATTATTTTGTGTATTTCATGGGGTGTAGTTGGATACATAAATAATGTTTTCGAGTGATTAGGTAAGGACCCTGTCTTATTAGCACAACTTGTATTCCCTTTTGATTGGTCTATAAAAAAATTATTAACACTGTCCGCAATGGTCTGCGGGTCATCCGTACAATGATTACCGTCTATATAAAATTGATTGATTTGGCTTTTTGTCACATTACACATTGTTTTGTTAATAACATTCCAAGTAGCCCTGCATTTGTTTTGAGCTGTATGGATAAAGTAATTATTCCGAGACTTTTTTGTTAATTTTATAACACGTTGTAATCTACTCGCAAAGTTTTTAAAATTGGTTTTATTTACGTCACTACGATTCTCACGATACTTCCATAATAATTGCTGTTTACGCATGCAGCATTTTCTTATTCCTTTAGTCATCCATCGGGCTCGTGTTTGAGAATATATTTTAATTCGAATATATGGAAAACATAGATAATAAAATAAGGTAAATAAATCATAAAAAATGTCGAAAGCTTTCTGCGGGTCATTATTTTCAAATACGTCACTAAATGAAATCGAATTTATGCAATTATTAAATTTCTTAATATTATCTTTACTGTAATCTCGCCTTTTTACATACCAATATTTTAGAGAGCAGCTAAGTTTTACGGGACAAGTTAGTAATTGTGCCGTGTGATCTGATAAGGCAAACTCCATAGTTTTACATTTACATCCTCGAATATTATACATGAAATTATCTATGCATGCTCCACTAATAGTTCTTGTTGGTTCAAATAATCCTAACCGCAGGTTGTGACAAGCTAGTGTTTCCATGAACATTGTAGTCATCTTGTTTTTATTTAATACATTGATGTTAAAGTCGCCACAAACTATTATTTTCTTTTTACTGTAGCAGTACTTCCCAATTAGTCGGTTTAAAGTGTCGAAAAGTGTGTTTAAGTCATCTGTTTTTGACCTTGGTGGTCGGTATATACAAAGTATTATTATATTATGACTTAGGAGTTCAATGCCTGAGCACTCCAGAATGCCTTCGATGCAATATTGTTTAAGTATAGTGATTGGTTTAAACACATGATTATTACGTACTAAGATACATGAACCCCCTCGACGATTATTCCTTGAGAAGAAGGATCCCTGAATAAAGTTAGGAATATCGATTAAATCCGTATCAGTATTCAACATATTATGCTCTGTGAGACATACGACATCTACTGGATTTTTTGCGTCTTGGAGTGACGTCAGAGATAAAGATAGTAAATCCATTTTCCTAGCAAGTCCATTTATATTTGATGAATGATGTCCATTTATATTTTATTTACTACCAAAACTAAAAAGAGATAAATAAAAAGCCTTTTAACAAAAAAAAACAAACCGATTTCCAAAACAAAACACTGCAAAGCGAAAAATAACTTTCTTTTCCGAAGTCGGTGTCGAAAAACGGAAAACAATAGGTAGGTACCAAAGACACCAACTTCGGAAAAGAAAGTAATTTTTTGGTCGGTTTGATTTTTTTGTTAAAAAGTTTTTTTTTCAAATTAGGGCAGCCACCTGTACTATAATCTTTGTCATGGTGGAGTTCGCTTAGACATCGTCATGTCAACTAGTGTACAAGTGTAGCACTTATTGGGCTTTAGTTAAAGTAAAACGAATGTCAAATGGAAAATGGAATGGATGGAATTCAAGCGGAAATTGCGGATTTATTTTCAGCACAACTAAGAAGAGTCATATCACTTTCTTCTTTTCTGTTACTAATTCAAAAATATATATTTTATATAAGATTATATTTCAATAGTATGTTTGTAACAACTTTTTCTTTTTAAATTGTTTAAACAATGCACCTGCCTTGTTATCTCTTTACCACCC
Source organism: Orthosia incerta (assembly GCA_948252205.1). NCBI lineage: Eukaryota > Metazoa > Arthropoda > Insecta > Lepidoptera > Noctuidae > Orthosia > Orthosia incerta. The sequence goes on along the minus strand of OX411755.1, from coordinate 30,855,456 downwards.
TTGGTTGACTGGTAGAGAATGCTTAAGGCATTAAGTCCGTCTCTGTACCTTTTTTGTGCATGAAGTCTAAATAAATAAATTTCCAAAATATTTGGGACTGGCCATGTGGCAGAAATTTCCTCCGCTGTTCCTTTCTGAATAATCTTGTTGTTGCGGGCACAGAGACAGTTGAATAGTCTCTCCTGGACTCGTCAAGCTTCATTGCCTTGCCCACTGTTGATTCCTGCCTTTCAGTATTTCCTGTGCTTATAAACAGTGTGGTGGAAATAAAACTTGACGTGATAAAATAAGGTTAAAGTTTTTTTAAGCATTTTAAACTGAAAAGATCCAACAAAAAAGTAATACCACTTGTCAATACAGATCTAATGAACCCATTGAATGGTGTTATCTTGTCTGGTTGAGGAGTTGCCATGGTGACCTTCCAGCTCTATCATGAGACACGCCCAATGAGCCCAAACACGATGGTACTATCTTGTCTGGTTGAGGAGTTGCTATGGTGACCTTCCAGCTCTATCATGAGACACACCCAATGAGCCCAAACACGATGGTACTATCTGGTCTGGTTGAGGAGTTGCCATGGTGACCTTCCAGCTCTATCATGAGACACACCCAATGAGCCCAAACACGATGGTACTATCTGGTCTGGTTGAGGAGTTGCTATGGTGACCTTCCAGCTCTATCATGAGACACGCCCAATGAGCCCAAACACGATGGTACTATCTTGTCTGGTTCAGGAGTTGCTATGGTGACCTTCCAGCTCTATCATGAGACACACCCAATGAGCCCAAACACGATGGTACTATCTGGTCTGGTTGAGGAGTTGCCATGGTGACCTTCCAGCTCTATCATGAGACACACCCAATGAGCCCAAACACGATGGTACTATCTGGTCTGGTTGAGGAGTTGCCATGGTGACCTTCCAGCTCTATCATGAGACACGCCCAATGAGCCCAAACACGATGGTACTATCTGGTCTGGTTGAGGAGTTGCCATGGTGACCTTCCAGCTCTATCATGAGACACGTCCAATGAGCCCAAACACGATGGTACTATCTGGTCTGGTTGAGGAGTTGCCATGGTGACCTTCCAGCTCTATCATGAGACACGCCCAATGAGCCCAAACACGATGGTACTATCTGGTCTGGTTGAGGAGTTGTATTGCCACTCGACTCTATAATGTACCTCATTGTTACCGACTTAAAAAAGGAGGTATTCAATTCAACACGTATGTATGTTGGAATTGCCCAATATTCACATATTTAACACTAATTGGGGTTCTAAATATGTGTGCTAAATGTCATAAGTGTATGTTTGTATGTATGTTTGTCCACGCATTTCGCTGAAACTATTTATCGGATCGTGATCCTTGTTTTTTTATTGGACTAGGTATCTATTAACTTAGGCAAAGTGCTAGTAATATTCATGCAAATCGGTTCAGCAGTTTTCAAGATATGGAATATACAACCGAACGATACTTAGCGACAAACAGCACAAATGTGTAAGTTGAGTTATTATAGTTACTTTGTCAATTATTTAGGTACCTTACTGTAGAACTTGCGCCCTTTTAAGTGATAGTGTAATAAAATTATGAAAAGAGAAATAAAAACTTTTGACGTGACAACGTCTAATAAATCGATGAACGCCGGCTGCACGTACGAAAAAGGATGACTCAATATAACGTTACGCTCAATGTAACGTTACGCTCATTGTATCGTTATAATCGTAACGTTACAATGACGTTAATTGTATCGTTATGTATGTGACGTTGTCACGTTAAACTATCGTCCGTAAACCGACTTTACAGACAACCAATTTTTTCACAAAAAAATAAACCGACTTTAATTTTCATTTCGGTGTTACAAACAATAAAAACAAGACGCACCAAAGATACCAACTTCCGAAACGAAAGTTATTTTTGCACTCTTTAGAGCTTTGTTTTAGAAGTCGGTTTATTTTTCGTAAAAATGTTTTTTATTTATACGATATACGAGTACATACATATAACCGACCCTGTGTCGGCAACATGCTGGCTGGGAGCACTCGCTATTCATGGTGAACTAGCCTTAAAAGGCGATTCAGAGAGAGGTGAACACCTCTGTCCAGCATTATATAATTTATAGCTTGAATTCTACGATATATTGATACTATTTATGGGCAATGACTAACCTGCACTGGGCCAGCCTGGTAGATTAAGGCACATTCCCTCTCTCACATAGAGGAGGCCTGTGTCCCAGTAGTGGGACGTGGGAACATTAAGGCTGCATTGATGATGTACAATGAATTTATGTTATTTTAATTCGCCGATGATCGTGATAGCCAAGTCGAGCCTCTCAGTTGAGGTTGAGTTCGAATCTCGGCAAGCACCTACCTTTTCACCCGTCTGCCGAAGGAGAGTAATCTATACTAATACCTACAAGCTTACCCCCGCGGCTTTGCTCCCGTCAACTGGCTACCTACCTACCTCCTTCCTACCTACCCTACCTACTCTACTTTACCTACCCTACCCTACCCTACCTACCAATTTGTTGAACTATTTATTTGAATAAGAAATAATATACTACTTTGCGAATGTAACCAACTTTTGTTTCTACCGGCGGCAGCGATCTAATTAAAATTTAGAACATCAAAGCTGCTATTGTGAGTCAATCTTAAAAGTTAGACATATGCTGTCGCGGACTTTTCTTAAACTTTTAAAGAGGAACAATGATATTCGCGTAATTTAAACCGTTTACGCAGCGCACGCAACTAAAGCTCTCAAAAAGGAATATTTGCCCGTTTTTGCAACATTTTTCATTTATGCTCGGCTCCTATTAGTTGTATCGTGATGTTATATAGCATATAACCTTCCTCGATAAATGGACTATCCAACACAAAAAAAATGTTCAATTCCAACCAGTAGTTTCTTAAATTAGAGCGTTTAAACCAACAAACAAACTCTTCAGCTTTATAATATTAGTATAGATTATAAAGAGGAAATATTTTTTGTTTTTTTGTACCGAATAGGCTCCGAAACTACTGGACCGATTTCAATTCCGATTTATTCTTTCACCAATAGGAAGCCACATTATTCCTGAGTGACAAAGGCAAATTTTTAATCCCGAAAACGGGTCCGGGTCCACGGGAGCGCAGCCGCGGGGAACAGCTAGTGTGTTTACAAGTGTATGTATGTTTGTTCCTAAGTGGCGTTCTAGAGACCAAACGCGTTGGTCGATTTTGATGATTCTTACGTCAATCGTTTCATTTTAATCTTGCGGGTGTCACTGGCTACATTCAAATTGGAAAAAATTGCGGCTTTTGGGCGCCTTATTGTGTGGGCCCATTTCTTTTTCTTCCATACCCATCGAGTGGGGTATCAAAATAAAGGGTTTTATGAAGTGATTTCAAAAAATACACAACACTCATATGTTTAACTGTACGTGATTCGAATTTTTTTTTATCTAAAAACTTGTAAATAAAAAAAGTTAATTCAAGAAATTAAAAAACCCGACTGCTTAAGAGTCCCAACAAGTTTCACGAGCTAAAAACAGAAAAAAGCTACTTTTTCAACGCAAATTTCTCAATAACTACAAGATATATGATGAATCTTTTAATGCAACTTTTTGCGTCACATAGTTATGTAGTAATAGTACCACAGAACAAAAAAAACGCCTACTACAATAGAAGTCGCAAGTGGGCGGGGCCCGCGTACCCCGAGTTTTGCACAGTTCTGCATATGTTTCCTTCCGTGCACACACTACGCACATCAGTCTTGGTTCAACCGGCACGGTGACAAAAACTTGAAAAAAAATACAAAAATGCCTTATTGTGCTGTTTTAGAATGTAAACACGATAGCAGAACCAAAAATGTATCAAATGTAGGTATATCTTACCATCGGCAAGTCTTAATTTATTTTATTTCGATTAAAATGTAAAAACAATATTTTATTAAACAAGACAAGTAAAAGTTGATTTTATGATGTTCAATTTAAGGTCTACTTTCTTTAAAACTCAAACATTGTTCTCGAAAATTCCAACTATGCACATGTCACATTCAGCTACTCAATTAGAGATTACCAATATCGATAATGAGTTATCGATACTTTAAACTTACAATATTCGAAAAAAACTTCTTACGCGCGAAAAACATAACCCTTTCCTTGCAGCCGTGTAAAAATAAAGATTACGACGAATTGAGAACCTCCTCCTTTTTTTGAAGTCGGTTAAAAAGACAACAGCCTTCAAAATCAACAAAGTGTAATAATAATAACACATGAACATAGAACCTCCTTCTTTTTTAAGTCAGTTAAAATGTGGCTTATGTGTTAGTCTGAAATTTAAGATCTACTGGTGTATAGACCTAAATTTCATCAGTTCATTAAGGAGTTAGTCAAGCTAATCATAATAAGAGTGTAGCCGCAGGCGAAAGCGTAAGCTTCCCATATCAGTAGGACGTATTGCATTTGTAGTGTAGTCTATCGCATCATCATCATCAATCAATACATATAATAAATCTGTAGAAAAGTATTTTTTGTACATCGAAAATATTTCCAAAAAAATAGCCAGTGTGAACCAACAGAACCTAATTCCGGCATTTTTGGAATTTTTGTCTGTTTGTCTGTTTATTTGTGCACGCATCACGTGAAATGTACGAAACCAATGTAAATAACTTTTATACATAAACATTGTGCGTAACTTGAAGAATTACTTAGTTTTTGTGTCATCGCAATCGGTTCACTCTATCAAAAGTTAGATGAATTTAAAGTGTTCAAGAAGTAAAATTATCACAACACACGCAATTCAGATACTCGGAGAGTTGAACTCGATATTCGATAGATGGCGTTGTGAATTTGAAGTCATTTTCTGAATCACGGTGTTAAGATTTTCCGCGAAAGATTGATGACTATAGAAACAAATATGGTCGGTAGGTAAGTAGGGTAGGGTTGGCAAATAGATGACGGGAGCGAAGCCGCGGGTACAGCTAGTAATTAATAATAGTACACCAAAGATTACCTACAGTACTGTCTTTCCTTTCATTTTTTAAATCCATGCAAAGTTTGTCATGAAAAGATCGCTTTTAGCGATAAGGCCGCCCATTGTGCCACCCAGTGTAATATTTTGTTCGTCTATACTTTCTGTAACTTATATGGTGTACATAATAAAGAGTATTGTATTCTATAATTCTATTGATAGAACAAAAACAGCACATACAAAGATACGCCCATCTTTGTATCAATAGAATCATTTTCAAAATCGGATCAGTAGTTTACCATAAAGTATTGGAATAAATTTATATAAAAAACTTGATTACAAACATAATAATATTTATCGACTCTAGTTGTTGGGCGCACGGTTGGCGCAGTGGTTGAGCGATGGACTGCTGCGCTGCGTGTCGCGGTTTCGATTCCCGCACGGAACAAATATTTGTATGATCTACAAATAGTTGTTCCGGCTCTGGGTGTTTGTGTATGTGAAATTATATGTTTGTAAACGCACCCACGATACAGGAGAAATTCTTAGTGTGGGGCAACGTTTTTTTTTAAAGTAAACTGTATTTTGTTTGAAAATAAAACGGAATGTCGATAAATAAGTCAACGACCGTGGTACATCACTACAGGAGGACGAGTAGTAATGACCTCATTTCGCAAATTTAAATCTTATCGGTAACGAAATACGGCTTTAAATTAAATTAATTTATTATAGTGCCATCTAGCGGCGGGTAGCGTAACTTGCTCATTAAACTATTCCGTGTGCGCTTTAAACGAAAAAAGTAATAAATACTCAAAAAGAGTAGACAATAAACCAACTCTATTGTCATAAAGCTGTGGTTTATTTTCAAATAAGCATGTCCGTAAGGATTGAGGAGCCACTTTTCGTATCTTAATGAAATTAATATACTTATTTAGTAGCAGGTTTAGAAATTTTGTAGGTTCGATCCTCGATTTTGTAGTATAATACTTCAAAAGTTACATGAACATAAAGGTGGCTCCTCAATCTAAATGTTTGGATTGAGGAGCCACGTCAAAACTAGGAACATCATGGATTAATATTTACCATCATTTGGTATGCTTTTGTAGCATTTGCGAGTATTTAGTAGACAAAATCTGAGCTCGGTTGCATTCAAATCAAAAAAGTTACCATACATTATATGTGGCTCCTCAGACCATACATACGATTCGTCAGTTTTCAAAGAAGCAGTAGTTCAATTAATGCGCAATTTCTTCGTCATTTAGTAGTAAGTATAAAAGATTTGTAGGACAAAAATCAGTAAATAAAAATGAATGAATTGGGAAATATGGCACATTTTAACTGGCTCCTCAATTTAGATGCTTCGGTAAATAGATTTGCCTGTAATCTACTTATATTTGTGACGAAATTTGGAACAAAAAAGCATCTTATTTTGTATTAATTTATACTAATTGTACGTATAATCTGCAATAAAAAGAAATTAAAATCTACGAAGTTATTAACTATTCTTTAATTTCCTAACATTTAGTTTTGAAGGGTGTCCATGAATAAAGTATATTAAAAAAATCCTTTCGTCTCTTTCAAAACAAACAAATATATTTTATTTATTTCATCTCATTATACGGGGATAACTGCAAATTAATATCGTTTACATACCTACCCTCTATAGCATTTATTAAGAAACCTGACATTCATCTATACTATATTGTAATATTATAATTATAATTTATATAATTATAATATTATAACATATAACATATATTATAATTATAATATAATATTATAAAGCTGAAGAGTTTGTTTGTTTGTTTGTTTGTTTGAACGCGCTAATCTCAGGAACAACTGGTTGGAATTGAAGAATTATTTTTGTGTTGGATAGTCCATTTATCGAGAAAGGTTATAGGCTATATAACATCACGCTACAACCAATAGGAGCCGAGCATAAATGAAAATGTTGCAAAAACGGGCAAAAATATTCTTTCTTGAGAGCTTTTGTTGCGTGCGCTGCGTAAACTGTTTAAGTTAAGCAAATATAATGTATGATGGAATTGTTCTTCTTTAAAAGTTCTAAAAAAAGTCCGCGGTAGCATATGTCTATCTTTTAAGATTGACTCATAGCAGCTTTTATGTTCTAAATTTTAATTAGATCGCCGCCGCCGGTAGAAACAAAAGTTTACAGGTTACATTTGTAAAGTAGTAAGGGTAGGTAGGGTAGGTAGGGTAGGGTAGGTAGGGTAGGATAGATAGGGTAGGGTAGGTAAGGTAGGGTAGGGTAGGTAGAGTAGAGTAGGTAGGTGGGTAGGGTAGTTATGGGCAATAAAAATATTAGGGTAGGTAAGTAGGTAGCCAGTTGACGGGAGCGAAGCCGCGGGGGTCAGCTAGTTAGGGATAAAGCTCACTTATTTGCACACATATATTTGTAGCAACCTCAACCTAAACAAGTTTCAGATATTTATTTGTTTTTGGTTTTTCACTTGGATGGATGTCATGGACGGTCAGAAAGATTGTGACGAAATATATTTTATTATGGAGTCTAAGTGGAAAACAACCAATAACAACAAATTCATTCTTCATAAATTCATAAATTCTGGAACCTAAATAAATTTATTGATTCTATGGAATCATTTAATATCTCACGGTCGTATGTGAGTTTGCCGGACCAATGTTCGAGGCATGTAGACACTACCCAACCAACTTTGAACATACTGCATGTTAACATGTTACCGCGATGGAATTATAGCAAGACGGATTTCCATTCCTTATACTTAGCACTTGCAGGGGTAGACTGGAGCGCCCTGTATGAAACGAGTAATGCCAATGAAGCATATAAGATTTTTTATAACATATTTTACAGGGTTTTAGATGGTAGCACTCCAAGAAAGAGCTCCAAGCGTGTTTGCTCTCGTTATCTCTACCCAGACTGGTTCACTGCTGACATAATTAGTCATATTAAACAGAAGGCTTTTTGGCATAAATCTTTTAAGAAGACTAGGTCGGACAGCGATTATATTAACTTCTCTTACTTTCTTTCTGTTGTCAAAGTTATGATCAGTACCGCATACCGAGAATATCAAAACCGTATTGAGCAACAATTTGTAAAAGAACCGAGGTCTTTTTGGGGTTTCATTGGGAGCAAGCGTTCGAAACGTAGCAAAGTGAAGATAGGTGATAATGGTGGGCCGATGCCAGAGCATGAGTGTGCCCAGGCGTTCGCGGATTACTTCCATTCGGTTTATGGGGCGATGGCGCCGAGGTTGGATGCAGCTGCAGCCGGGCAGGTAGGGCCCGAGCGCGGCACCCGCGTTCACGTGGGGCAGCTGTCTTACGGCGAGGTGGGTGCCGCGCTCACGCGCCTCAAGCCCAAGCGTTCGGTTGGACCAGATGGGGTGCCCCCCTTTATTGTTAGGGATTGTCGAAGTGTACTAGCCCGGCCGCTCATGCATCTGTTCAATAGTTTTTTACGGGAATGCTCGTACCCGGAAGGCTGGAAGTTGACCAGGGTTACTCCGGTACCGAAAGGGGCCCCGAGCTCAGACGTTAGTGGATATAGACCTGTAGCAGTACTGTCACCATTTGCTAAAATCTTTGAGTCTGCATTATGTTCATCTATCCACTCGCAAGTAGCCTCACAGCTCAATGACGCACAGCATGGTTTCCGTGCGGGCCGCAGCACGAATTCGAATTTAATGTGTTTCCTAAACCAGGCCTCCACAGTACTGGATTCTGAGGCAGGTGCCCAACTAGACGTCGCTTACTTTGACTTTAGGAAGGCATTCGATAGTGTGGACAATGATATTCTTTTAAGTAAATTTGCGAGGGCTGGTTTTACCCCAGCCCTTTTAAAGTTCTTTTCGAGCTACTTGGGCAACCGCAAGCAAGTGGTGGAATACGCAGGCTACACCTCTGACCCGTATTGCACCCTTACGGGGGTAAGCCAGGGGACGAATTTAGGACCCTTAGAATTTATTATCATGGTCAATGATCTCCCGGAGGTCGTTGAAGACGCTGGCTGCCTTTTATTTGCTGACGATCTGAAGTTGTTCATGCGGATAACCAACGAGTCTCACTGTGATAAGCTTCAGCGTGACATCGATCGGGTAGTGGCATGGAGTGTGGAGAATAAGTTACACTTCAATGTGGCGAAGTGTAATATAATGTCCTTCACGCGGGCCGTGTTACCCCTACGTCACGAATATAGTATGGGCGGTCACGTCATACCGCGGGTGGGGTCAGTACGAGATCTTGGGGTCACCTTTACTGAGGATCTATCATTTCGAACTCATGTCGTGCAAGTGTGTAAAAAAGCCTTCAAAAATCTTGGGTTCGTCATGCGGGAAACCCGGGACTTCACTAACATGACAGCAGTGAAATCACTTTATAATGCGTTGGTACGAAGCAACTTGGAAACTAGTGCTATCATCTGGAATCCTTATGAAACTAAATATTCTCAGATGGTGGAAAAGATGCAGAACAAGTTTACACGGTACCTCTATATGAGGCAATTTGGCGTCTACCCGTTTTACCCGTTTATGTATCCAACTCTATTTGTAATAGGAATGGTTGGGTACTATAAGTTGGAAGTAAGGCGCAATCTTGCTCTGGTCAAATATGTCTTTATGGTGTTTCGTGGGATGCTAAACAATCCGCAAATCTTGGAATCGTTGGGATTACTCGTTCCAAACAGTAGGCTACGGTTGGGGCCGAGGGAGTGTCTGTTAAAAACTCCGGTAGCCCGTACAAACCTATTAAAGTTTGCACCCGTGTGTCGGGCGGTTACGATCATTAATAGCATCTCTCAACGGTTGGACATTTTTTCCTGCTCTTTGGCGGAATTCCAGAGGGTGACCGTTAGTGTGTTGTCCTCCATGTAACTTGTGCCGGCACAAGGAGCCGTTTCTTGGGACTGGTCTATCATAGACGCGAGTAGGTGTGTGATCAGATTTCAAGGGGCGTCTCTGGGTGTCGCATTGTACGACTACTTTTATTACCTTGGGTTCTACCTGTAAAAATAATTGTATGTGTAAATGAATAAATAAATAAATAAATAAATAAATAAAACATCCGAAGCCTAAATCGCAACTTTGATGGCCTCAATGTCTTACATTCCATGGATGTTAAGTGTGATATAGTAATACTTTCCGAGTGCTGGTTGAGTAAAGTGACAGATGTTCCTGTATTAACTGGCTTTACCTCAGCTAGATCCTCATTTAACAACCAAAATGATGGGGTGGTAGTTTATGTGAGTTCTGGTGTGACTCATAAGTTAGTTGAACCGGTTATCCAGGACGCTAACTGTCTTGTTTTGAGGCTGGGCCTAGATACGGCTATTGTTGCAATATACCGTTCACCCTCAGTCAGAAATATAGACAGTTTTCTTAACTCTTTAAATAATATTTTAGAATCCCTGGCATCAATAACAACTGTTGTAGTGATTGGAGATTTAAATATAAATATTAGACCAGATAATAATGACCCAAACTCTGAAGAATATTTAAATACAATGGCTTTCCATGGGCTCCTACCTGCCCACGTTCTCCCTACTCGCATTGAAAACTGTCTGGATCATGTCTTTTTAAAAACAGACAGACCCTCCACAACTTTGGTTCTGGACTCATACTTTACTGATCATGCACCTTTCCTGTTTTGCACTGAACGAAACCCTCTTAATGCTACAAAACCTAAAAGTATGAAAAGGCATTTAAACTTACAGGATATTATTAGCTGCTTGGAAAAATCTGATTTCTCAAGTGTTTTAACTAGTACAGATCCCAATCAAAGTGCGGCAGAACTCATCTCCATTATATTAGACGCAATAAATCAACACAGTACGGTAAAAAAAGTCCCTAACAGGAACCAGACTATTAAACCATGGATGACCACTGGCCTCCTGAGGTGCGTGCGAAATCGGGACCAACTCCATAAAAAAGCAATGCAAAATCCTAAAGACCTTACTGCTAATCTAATATATTCTAGATACCGAAATTACTGTAATAATTTACTGAAGACTGTTAAACGCAATTTTGACCAACAAGAACTCCTGAAGGCCAACGGTAACCCCAAAGCAACTTGGGACGTCATAAAAACTATCAGCTACAAGAACACTTCACCCATAAGTAAGTCAGGAGAACTCCTTAATATGTGTAGCGATCCAAACTCCTCTGTCAATGCTATAAATAAGTACTTTGCAAACGTTGGTGTGGATCTTGCTAGACAGGTTGCACAGGGTCAGCGTGTAATTCGGTCAAACTTTGAATTTGACAGCTTAATAAATCCTCAAGGTAACTCATTCGTATTACTAGAAACGAATTTCTCAGAAATAGATAATATAATTATGGAATTAAAACATAATTGTGCAGTTGGTCACGATGGAATACCAGCCTCGGTTATTAAGTCTGCCAGATATGTCCTTGTTCCATCAATAACGCATGTCTGTAATTTATGCATCTTAAAAGGGATTTTCCCCGACACTTTTAAGAAGGCATTAGTCACACCAGTATTTAAGGGTGGGGATGGTGACCATGTCGAGAACTATAGGCCTATATCTGTACTCACCACACTGTCCAAAATTATGGAGAAGGTCCTGCACAAAAGATTGCTTAGCTATCTTGAATGCAACAACATAATTGCACCAAACCAATACGGTTTTAGGAGAGGCGTATCAACAGAGGATGCTATTCTTAAACTGACAAGCCAAATTGTTAGGAATCTTGATTCTAGGACTAAAACTATAGGTATATTTCTTGATTTAGCCAAGACTTTCGACACGGTCTCTACTCCAATCCTTCTACGTGGTTTAGAAAGCTTAGGAATAAGAGACATCGCTCTAAACCTCTTTCGAGACTATCTAACAAACCGTAACCAACGAGTTAAGGTAGACAACTACATCAGTGGCGATGAGAATCTAACCTTTGGCGTACCACAGGGCAGTGTGCTGGGTCCTACCCTTTTTCTTATATTTGTAAACAGATTGTGCCAGCTGTCAATCCCAAACTGCAAGATACTCGTATATGCAGACGACACTGCGCTTATCATAAGTGGAGAAACATGGGAATCTGCTCACCACGCAGCCGAAAATGCTCTTGGTATAGTGATGGATTGGCTTTCACTGAATTTACTCACGCTAAACGTCTCTAAAACCCACTATGTGCCTTTCTCAGCGAACTCTGCTACACAGCCTAGTATGCCAGACGTTAAAGCCCATAGTTGTCACCTTACAATGACCCCTTGCAGCTGTCCTACTATACAGAGAAGCTCTTGTGTTAAATACTTGGGGGTGTACATCGATAACACATTGAGTTGGCATAAGCATATCAGTGTGACAGTTGCGCGTGCTCGTAAGCTCATGTTCCCTATGAAAAAACTAAGAGGAGTAGTTGCCGACCGACTGTTAAAAACTATTTATTTTGCCTTGGCACAGTCACTTCTTACCTATTGCATATCTGTCTGGGGTGGTGCACATAAAACGTATTTACTTCGCCTTGAGAGGGCACAAAGAGCTGTCTTGAAAGTCATGCTTCACAAACCTTATCGGTACCCGACTACCCAGCTCTATAAAGACGTATCTGTACTCACTGTCCGACAGCTCTGTGCACTTAACATCACTTTACGTGTACAATCATCATTGACCTATGACCCAAGGTTACTGGAGCAAAATAAGCGACGTAAAGATCCTGTATGCCCACCTGTCACCACCAAAACTGCTCTGGCGAGACGAACCTACCCGTGGCTTAGCAGTCACCTTTATAACACTATAAACGAAACCTGCAACGTATATCCCTTACCTAGATTTAAATGTAAAACTGTAGTTAGTAATTTTCTCCAAAAGTTAACGTACGATGAGACTGAAAAACTCTTTTTCCTTAAAATCTTACGAACGCATCTGAAATCAGACTTAAGGTGCATCTTTATTATATGTTATTTTATACTGTGTAATATTCCAAACACACACACTCACACATACACCCACACACGCACTCACACATACACCCCGCACACACCCCGCACACACCCACACAAACACCCATTCCTTGCTTACATAAGTTTTAATAAATGTTAAGTACTTATATTAAACTAAGTTTATGCTTACCAAAACTCCTACAATGTGCAGCAAATTTTAAATGTACTCTAAGAGGAAGGCGCCTGTGTCTGTAACACAGTTTATACTACACAGACACAGACGTTCACTCTGTCTCAAATAATGCATAGTTTTGTATAAAATATGTTGGTATTTTTTAAGTTTGATTGAGATGGAAAATTGTATTTGGCTTTATTGATAATAAACTTTATTTATTATTTTATTATTTATTTATTTATTATTTATTATTTATTCTTTGATTTATGTCGATCTTGACTACTAAATACCTAAAACATATGGAGAATCACTGTACATACCTATATTTCGATATTGTCAATTTGTTAAATATTAAATTCTTTGTGTGTGTTAAATGTTTCATTCATATAACATGGTCACCCTTAATAGCGAATTCTAAAGGAATATCGAAAAGTAATTTGTTTTTCAGATACCGAATATATACAATGTTCATCTCTACTTAAATATTTAGTAGACACTCATTCTAAATTTTAGTGTCTCTGGTTTTTGATTCCGTTGAGATCTCAGGAAGGTACAGTAACGTTGTGATCTCAGGTAGGTACAGTAACGTCAGGATTGAGGAGCCAAATAAAATGCGTTTATTTACTAAATTCACTCAGTTAAATTACTTTGTCCATATACTACAAATTCGAACACACTAACTACTAAATGACGAAGAAATCTCGCATTAATTAAACTACTGCTTCTTTGAAAAATGACGAGTTGTATGTATGGTCTGAGGAGCCACATATAATGTATAGTAACTTTTTTAATTTGAATGCAACCGAGCTCAGATTTTGTCTACTAAATACTCGCAAATACTACAAAATCATACCAAATGATGGTAAATATTAATCCATGATGTTCTTAGTTCTGACGTGGCTCCTCAATCCAAACATTTAGATTGAGGAGCCACCTTTATGTTCATGTAACTTTTGAAGTATTATACTACAAAATCGAGGATCGAACCTACAACATTTCTAAACCTGCTACTAAATAAGTATATTAATTTCATTAAGATACGAAAAGTGGCTCCTCAATCCTTACGGACATAAATAAGCGACGACTGACATATTTTCTACTTTCATCTAAAAATTAAACTACCAATCACACCAAAGATTTCTTAGTGTTATGAAATACAATTAATCTGTATATGTGTGAGTTTGGGTACGCTGGTTCCGATACTAATAAAGCTATATGCGATTTCTACTGTCTTCTCTGTTCTGTGAATAGTACATTACTGCAGAATCCAGTAAGTAAGCCTTCCTGGCCAAGTATGAGTTAACCGGACCGAACCGCAGGTGAGCTCCTGTTATATACGAGGCCAGGATGGCTTTCTTACTGGTTGAGGCTTGTATAATGCTTTTCTCAAAAATGAAAGAGAGTTTAACAACAAATTCGTTTAATTAATATTGAAGGTTACATTCATATTAGGGCAATTACTGATAGATATTGTGATCGATTTACCGGGGGTGTTTATATTTGTTTGTTGTACGTCTTGATTATCGGACTCAAAAATATATCTATCTCATAAAATGTCATACCAAAAAGAGAGATAGATATATATTTGGAGCCTCCCTCCTATAACCATAATACTTAGAAAGATAGGTAGCGCATAATTATGGTTACTATCGTTTGTGAAGTTTGCGTTTTGTTCGTAGTTCGTACGGTTTTAAGTTTTGACTTATTGGTTCTCGCACGCTAGTAAGGTTTTTATTAGATACAGTTTTTGTAACATCGGTTATTTTGATATAGATATCGATATGATATGATATCTAACACATATCCGATATAAGTTACGTTTTGATATATCGCACCAATCCTTACTACTGTCCAGTAAGTAAATTACATACTTACTTACTGGACAGTAGGAGATTCCAAATTTAAAATCTCGCTTCTTACTGGACAGTTGTGAATAAGTCTCCGGTAGAGTTCACTTTCTGGATACTTTTTAGAGATGTTATGACAACATTACATACCATTTTTGAGAAAATGTACATTACATATAACTGCTTAATTTAAATTAGAAAAGATAAATTCCTAACGAGAGGGAGGGGACGGCCAAAGAAAAGATGGATGGACTGTGTGAGGAGTGATATGAAAGAAAAGGGAGTCAGTGATAGCGTGACGGGGGACAGGACGGTATGGAAGAAGAAAACGTGTTGCGCCGACCCCAAGTAACATGGGACAAGGGCAGGAAGATGATGACTGGTGTTTACGTAATTCCGAAACAACAGGTTTTTCAATTGCTTTTCAGCTTACTGGTGGCGAATAACAATCTGCAAAAAATTGTTGCACCAATTTTGTTTTTTAAAGTTTATTGTATTTGTACTCAAAAAAATATCGTCCATGCGGTAAAAAAGGCAATTTTATCATGTGCGAAAGCGTCGCCTACGTGTAAGAATATGTTGAATATAAAAATAACTGGTAAATAATTTGAAATTTGAGGTGTTTATCAATCGAATCCAATTTTTTTATATTTTATTTTTGAGTACTTATTTAATTTTTATAAATTGTCTAAATATTGCCTTATAAACTGACATCGGTAAAAGATATCGTCATGAAGAAGTTTAAGGCTGCAGACAATGTAACAAAGTGTGTGTGCCAGCGCCAGGGTCGAAATGTCAAAATGTAAGGCGTGTCTTGATCAAGTGTGGTCATTATTGGACGTACTTCGTATGTATGAGGCGAGGTCTTTGCCTTGCAGTGGAACTGTTACAGGCTAGTATTATAAATGAATTAATTCGTGGTTTTCTAGAGAATGATTTATTTTATTTAACTATCTAGTCTATGATTGACTGATTAAGGACTTGTTTAACTTTCTGGAATCCGAAATGTCCAGTTCTGAAAATGATGGCAGACTATTCATGATCATCGTTTCAGCCAAAAGACATCATCTCCTGAACATAGGCACCCCCCTGGTGTCGACAGATTCCCGAAACCTCAACCAGGTCATCGGCCCACCTATTGGTAGGCCTTCGGATGCAGTCTTCCGGTTCGCGGTCGGCACTCCAGAACTTATCGGCATCATCGACCATCCATATAAAGAAGAATTATAATATGTTGCAATGGCTATACACGATAGAACTAAACAGTCATTTGCATTACAATTAAAGTACTGAGTTATGACGTATATACATCAAAAAGGGTAAAACCTGAGCCCTTTAATTATTCATTAAGAAGATATTTTGACTCACTTTGGGAATGCATGGTTCAATTTATTAGTCAACCACAAGTATTCCAGGTACCTTTAAGTACTCTTTTTCGTTGTTTTTAAAGGAAATATCGTCATGAAGTGGCGTCAAGAATTATAAGGAAAACAATCACTGTTGTTCGCTATGACAGGCGTTCCAATTTCCGTTGAAAGTATAAAATTTCAGATAGTAAAGAACATAATTTTACTCTGTATTTACCAAAGTCATTTGAACTATCCACCTGCCAAATGGGCCGCTGTAGGTATAACCTGGAACCTAATTGTAGGAACAGAAACATCACAAAGGCCAAATTTTACCCATATTTCTGTATGCTGCAGAAACGTGGGCGTTGCGGGAGGTGGGAAGAAAAAGATACGTCTTTCTGGAGATGTGGTGCTGGAGAAGAATGCTCGGAGTATCGTGGACCGAGTTCCTCACAAATGTTTCGATACTCCAAGAACTCCACATCAATCAGCGTCTGTCTGCAATAGTATAGTCCCGAATACTCACTTTCTTCGGACACCTTTCTAGGCGAGACAGTCAGTCCATAGAGCGGTTAGTCGTTCAAGGAAAAGTGGAAGGCACTAGACCGCGTGGTAGGTCACCCATGCGTTGGACCGACCAGATCAAGTCTGCTGTGGGCGGTCCCGTGCACTTATGTACCCGGATGACTTCCGACCTGGAAAGGTGGCGAGACATTGTGAGACGCCTTACATCTGCCGCATATACTAACCAATACTTCATGACAACCACGACCGCTCTGTCAAGAGCGTAACGACTAAGAAGAAGAATATTGGTCGATCGATAGCGGTCAAACCCTTTGCCTTCCCAAATTCACTTACACAATTAGGCTGCTGATTAGATGGATCAGCTACAATGCAACCGTGGAATCACTCCGCAAACGATGCCTGTCCTGCTGTCTGTGCATAAACACCTGTACCATGAGATACCTTTGCAAGGCTAGCGCTGGGGCTGTCGACGTGGCTGAGTTCTGGCCGAAGCACAACAATACCACGCTCTAAAAAGTATGAAATAAGAAAATATTCCCGTACATTTTCCGTGGTCTATGCCACCTATAGTAACAAAACAATACATTCTGCAAAGTAGCATACGACCACGGTAAATTTATGGGAATATTATCATGTTTCATATTTTTAGAGCATGATTTTTCAGCAGTCGGGTTTTAGTTTTTGAACTTATTTTTTACTAGCTTCTGCCAGCGGCCCGCGTGAATGTCGAAAATTATCCCAAGGGAACATATTCCCGGAATAAAAAGTATTATATGTGCTATTCCAGACTATAATCTATATCTGTGGCAAATTTCATCCAGATCCGTCGAGCCGTTTGAGCGTGAAGAAGTAACAAACATACAAACACACTCACCGACTTTCGCCTTTATAATATTAGTGTGATTTAAAGCAGTTTTGGGGTTTTCAGAGCCTGAGGGTGATTTAAAGCAGTTTTGGGGTTTTCAGAGCCTGAGGGAACAAATGAACATAAATGCATACAAACATACTGACATACCAATCAACAAACACTTTGCGTCGCCACCGTCGGGTAACAAATAATAATGTACGCTTGACAAAAATATAATGTACCAAACCCTACATTCATTTTAAAATCCTTGTTCAAAAAAATTCAATATACATGACGGAGAGGAACGATAGAGAAATTTTTGTTCTTGACTTCGTGGCCCCAGAGGGCTATTCAATTTAATGTGACGTCACATAGCCTATATCACCAGCGGACAAACAAGACGCTACCAACAAACCTCATTTGTTAACTTACATACACATACCGGTCAAAAACATAACTCCCTTTTCCTTCGCCGTAGTCGGGTAAGAAGACTTGAACGATAACGATGTATAATCTCTAGATTTCGCGGTACAGGCAGTTTATGGTCGCTAAATCGCTAACAACACTTTCCTGCCACTTGAAACATAATTGATCTAGACAAGCGGCAACGTGTCAAGCCAAGTTCAAGCAAAAAAGGAACTGGCGACGAATAATACTAATACTAATATACTAATAATATTATAAAGAGGATTTTTTTTTTGTTTGTTTGTTTGTACCGAATAGGCTCCGAAACTACTGGACCGATTTGAAAAATTCGAAAATATTTACGACAATTTTTAATCCCGAAAACGGGTCCTGTGGCTGGCCCACGGGTGCGAAGTCGCGGGGAACAGCTAGTAACGTATATGTTAATTAACAGGGAACAATTCTCTATTTGTTTAGCATATGCTATTACTATCCACAAATCAAAGGTCTTAGCCTTGACAGTGCTCTTTTCGACACAGGCTCCTCTATATTTAGTAAAGGGCAGACTTACGTTGGACTCTCCAGAGTTAAAATCTTAGATGGAGTACATCTTATCAATTTAGATAAAGTCAAATCAAGGCACAAGAGAGCTCTATTGTAGAGTACAACCGCCTGAGCACGTTATACCGCCCCGAATTGGCCAAATTATGGATAAGCAGAAACCGCGTAAAAAAATATCCTTTAACCGGAAGACGTTGCATTCGAGGCCTTCCAATGCAACGTCTTCCGGTTCGCGGTCACCACTCTAGAACCTTTCTGCCCCATCAGCCATCCGTTCTGCGAGCAATGTGCCCTGCCCACTGCCACTTAAATTTGGCAATTCTTCGAGTTATGTTATTATGAATAAGTACCTACTAATAATTTCTGTACAAAAAGTAATGTATCCCATCAAAAACATAAATGTGAAAAAGGGAGCCAAGTTCAATACTAAGAATATGCGCGGTTGTTGATAACGCCGACAAAAGAATTGAGATCTAAATGGGTGCCAAGTACTGTATCCTGAAATTTATCTTACAATGCATGTCCTCGAAAAGAGTGTTTTCCAAGCAGCCAAACTGTGCGGAAAGTGTCACTTTTTTTACTAGTGCTTTTTACTTTACTGTACTTTTTTAATTTTTTACTCCAACGTCAGCCCGCCGTATAGAGTTTTTATTATTTGAGAAACGTTTTAAAAATTAGTTAAGTACATATTATCATTCATATAAAAGGTAAAACAAAACTAATACTTCATTTAAGGCGTTTTTAATTACTCTAGATTTAGATTTTGATCAATAAATTAATTTTAAATATTCATTAAGTATATTTGGCAGAATGAATACTTTGCTCGAGACTTTTTTCGTTGCGATTGCGAC
Source organism: Orthosia incerta (assembly GCA_948252205.1). NCBI lineage: Eukaryota > Metazoa > Arthropoda > Insecta > Lepidoptera > Noctuidae > Orthosia > Orthosia incerta. The sequence continues at coordinate 30,836,057 of OX411755.1, read as the reverse complement.
GTGACAGCTATTTGCACATGCGCAGTAGATATGCCCGAGGAACTATGAAATATTAGTTAATCTGTGGATATGCTGAGCGCCCTTGAATAAGCGCCATTTTATTAATTTCTTGCTTGGTTCAGATATTTTTTTTTATTTCCTCGCACAATGCATAGTAAAATGTTGTATGATACACGTGCGTAAGATGATTTCAGACTCATTTATCCACGCATGGGAAATCACCGACTTTCAGCACTTGTAGCACAAATAACTATACAAGAACTTAAAACGTTCTAAAATAAATTTAAAAACACAATTTCATGCTTTTTCAGCGACAACAATATTTGCTGTTTTAAAATATAACTTCTTAAATTTGAATAGTCGAATTATTTACATAAAGATTTTATTTACATAGATACAATTATATACCGTGTATAAAATACTTAATTAACTAAGACTACAAATATATACATTTAAACCAAAAACTACTCACTACCTAAACCTAAAAATATACTTAACTAAAATATGGCGACAAAAAACTCCTCCACATCGTTGTCCACTGGTAATGTACCCAAAAGGCTGGCAGCATTGCCACGTTGTATGGCATAAAGCAGATAACTTAGGATAAACTGTAGCTCAAGATTTGACTTGGCTAGTTTTCACAAATACTATATCGTTTTTAATTTTTAATATTCATTCATTCGAATACTTAAAAGCCAAATATAAGATAACTTGTATAAATTACCAAGTAATGCACTAATTTAATTATTATATATTATTATCTTGACGTTCTCATTTTATGCCTGACATTTAAATTTTAATTAATCTGGTGATATTACTATTTGCTTCTTGATTGTTGTGTTTTAGTAATATTTGGCGTGGTGAAATTACCAAACTAATGCACTAATTTAATTATTATATACATTATCTTGACATTCTTATTTATTATATGACATTTTAAATTAAATTTTTCTAATGACATTATTGATTGCTTCATTTGTTGTTTCATTGTTATTTGCCACGCGGTGAAATTAAAAAGGCAAAATAGATTGTGTTGTTAATTATAAATTATCTTTGTAAGTATGTTATCAAGCTTGTGATTTGCATGCCTTAAGGTGTAATATGGTTGGACTGTGCTATATTTTTAACAACTTTATGTAATTACCCATATTAGCAAATAAATGATTATGAATTATGAATTGTATGTAAATGACATCATTGGCGCCATCTTGATTTAAGAGATGCCCATGCGCCTAAGAATTCGTTGAACGCGAATGAGGACAACATTTTCGACGTGCAGTATTGTTTATGGGACTCCATTTTCCACACTTAGAACTTGCCTAACATTTACCTAATTATATTGGAGGGCCGGCTTGCAGTTTAACTGGATTCTGCCGGATACCAGTATTTCCCATGCTGCCTATCTGGTCACTAAAGTCCAGTATACGCCTTGACAAGACTGGCGTCAAATTCCAGACTTCAAAGCCGTCAAAGTCTTCTTTAGACGCCACGGTTGGCGTAGTAGTTGAGCGATCGACTGCTGCGCTGCGTGTCGTGGATTCGATGCACGGAACAAATATTTATACGGCCTGCAGATAGTTGTTCCGGTCTAGTTGTTTGTTTATGTGAGTTGATATATTTGTAAATGCACCCACGATACAGGAGAAATTCAGGAGATACAGTCAGGATAAACAACTTAATGTGCTTTTCGAGCCACGGAGAATCCCAATATGTAATGGATCACCCATCCACGCATACCTCGGCAAACGTTACTTAGTTAATTTATTTATTTTATCTTCACAATAGTGGAACAAAGGCGGACTTAATGCCACAAGGCATTCTATACTAGTCATCCTTTGGGTTAAATAGGACAACGTTGTGAAAGGGTACAAATAATATCTAAAATAACATCTTGTATACAAAATGTATATATATATTAATAATACACATATAAACGTATACATATAAAATAGACTTATCAATACTTCAAAAAAAAAAAAGTCTGACTTAAATACTGGTTACGAACTTTTCTTTTAAAAGTGAATTTGCTTTCAGCTTTTTAATGCCAAAGGGCATCGCGTTCCCGAGCTTTATTGTTGAGACAGCGTATGAATTGGAAATAAAACCGGCACGGTTACTTAACCTTGAACATCGAACCAAGCGTCTAATATAATTTAACCTCGAGCTCTGCTCTTGCTCTCAGCTTAAAATTAATGGGACACATTTTTTTTTAGAAAACTTCTATACATATTTTTAAGTTTCTTTTACTATTTGATGTTATTTTGTCTGTGTTATTTCTCTTTTATTACGTTTGTGTATTTTAGTATGTAATAATAAACATATTTTTATTACAAGGTTTTATTTAACTTGGCCTGTTAGTTTGTGAGGGCCAAATCTTGAAACTACATTTGCCCGTACCGTATCGATAGAGCTGAAATTTGCAAAAACTATTGGTTTGGATAACATGCATTGTCACTCAAACCAATCTTGTATGTTAAGCTAAAAACTTGTTCAAAAATATTTTTATAATTAACTTGTTCTTTTTCTTTAGCGTAACCTTTTTCATTAGCGTTATGCTCGCGTTTAACCACAATCTTAATCAATGGTAAGCGATTATAGGGTGGACGGTGAAGCACGCCTGCCTAGAAGTAACATTAAGAGCCCCTACAAGTTTCATGAGCTAAAAACAGAAAAAGGCTACTTTTTCAGGGCAAATTTCTCAATAACTACAAGATATATGATAAATCTTTTAAAACAACTTTTTGCGTCACATAGTTATCTAGGGAATAGACATTACATATTTTTGATAACTGCTCAATTAAAATTAGAAAAAATAAATTCCTAACATACGTTTTTACGTAATCCCGAAACACCAGGTTTTTCAATTGCGTTTTCAGTTTACTGATGGCGAATAACAATGTGTGGACTGGGCATATAGTATACTAGTAAGCCACCAATTTTGTTTTTTAAAGTTTATTGTATAAGTACTTAAAAAAAAAATTGTCCATGCGGAAAAAAGGCAATTTTATCATGTGCGAAAGAGTCGGCTACGTGTAAGAATATGTTGAATATAAAAATAACTGATAAATAATTTGAAATTTGAGGTGTTTATCAATCGAATCCAATTTTTATATTTGTTTTTTGAGTACTTATTCTATTTTAATTAATTGTCTGAATATTGCCTTATAAACCGTTGCGCACGCGCGAGATATTCAATTTTGCTCATGGGCTTGTAGACGACGGACCTGTGTCGTTTTTTTTTTGTCATTATATTTTTTATCATATATCTTGTAGTTATTGAGAAATTTTCGCTGAAAAAGTAGCTGTTTTCTGTTTTTGGCTCGTGAAACTTGTAGGGACTTTTTAACTTTTTTCTTTCTTTACCACTTCAATTCATGGTCTTAATATTGATCAGAATACTTCGCTGGAACTTACTTATAAATATAGATACCATGTGTGAGTTGTGTACTAAACTATGGGCAGACCTGCATAGGTCACCTTGACCTCGTCGAAACCCGCCAGGTCAACGCACTGTTTAGAACTGCGGGCGTTTGTTTATAAATATGCAGATCTGCCTTTCAATAGAATAGACAGGGGTCAGACTGCAGACGTAAAAGGAATGGTACGTAGATATAGCAGTCACAGCGGATGTTTGTGTCTCTGAAGTTGGATCTGCGAACCATTCGCAAGAAACAGTTTGTCATCGAGTATACCGCATATAGTAAGCGAGATAGGACGATGCGACAAACGTAGGTGAGTGAACGAGGCAGCTATACAATGCTATCTTCTACTTCAACATTGACACAAAAATAGCAACTGCGCAGGGTCTTGCAGCCAACTTCAGAGACACGAGATCCGCTGTGAGTATTATAACGTAATATCTAGCCGGTATTGTCCGAATGCTTTGACAGAGATTGCCACATTTCACTAATTATATTTAAATGCAATGTAGTCTGAAAGTCTAGACTCCGTACTGCAACTGAGAAATATTAATTCTTATCTTACTAATGTTATAAATGCGAAAGTTTGGATGGATGCATGTATGTTAGATACTCAATCACGCCAGAACGGCTGCACGGATTTGGATGAAATTTGGCAAAGAGATTGATGTTTCCTTTATATAATACTTTTCACGTGGGTGAAACCGTAAGGGGAAGCTAGTATTGCACACTAATATTATAAAGACGAAAGCTTTTTGTATGTGTTTGTTACTTCTTCACGCACAAACGGCTGGACTAATTTTGATGAAATTTGGTATGGAAATAGCTAACACCCTGGATTAACACATAGGATATTTTTTATCCCGGGCATATGTTCCTTCGGGATAATTTTCGCGGGCGAAGTCGCTGGCAGAAGCTAGTTTCATAAAAAAAAAACAATAACACTGCCCGACCTCAGATGGTACAAAAGTTATTTGATCAACTACAGAAAATCGCGTATAAGGATAGAGGTTCATTAAATATTTGTTCCGTGCCTACAAAAGAGATGAGATAAACCAAAATAAAATTTGAAACATACTGAACTCGGAACATACTCGGGGCTCATAGCCTAATAAAAACAGCTACAAATGTCTATCTTCAAGGACAAGCAACGATTACAAAGGTCGAGCCGTAGATTGGTGACCGTCCATGCCTAAAGCAGGTTCATTGTGGGTCTTTGCTCTCACTAATTTGTAGATTTTGTCGTTAATAGTAGTCCGAAGTTCGTAACTTTGAGAATACCAGTACACCTATCACTGTTGTGTCCTTTTTAACCCAAAGGTTGACTGGTAGAGAATGCCTTGCTGCATTCAGTCCGCCTATGTATCATCATTGTACATGAAGTTTAAATAAATAAAAAATAAATCCCTAGGGGGGTAGGAAGTTGTGGAGTTCAGATAGGTAGGCAGTTGCTCCATGTAAAACCACTGGTATCACCTGATCACAACCATGGTCGCCGGGAAGGGCTGTGCAAGGAGGTGCACTTGCACACCAAAGACTTAAAATACGAGGTGATGCACTATAAATTATCTTTCTGCATAAGTGAATAAAGTTAGTTACATAAAATTGGCAAAAGAAAAACCATCCTATTCCTGCCAGTGTGCTGCAGATGCACCCCAGGAAACAGCCTATGCCAGCGCCCATGAAAACAACATAGTTTTCTTCTTCCATACCTGTCCTGTCCCACGTCACGCTATTACTGACCCCGCTTTCTTTCATGTCACTCCTCACATGACAGTCCATCCATCTTTTGTTTGGTTTTCCCCTCCCTCTCCAACCATCCACATTTATATTTATAACTCTTTAATTAAATGCGTTTCATCCGTCCTCATCACATGACCATACCAGGCCAAACGGTTTACTTTCAACATTTCTGTCACTGGCGCCACTTTCAAACTTCCTCCAATATACTCATTTCTCACTATATCCATTCTCGTCACTTCGCACATTAATCTCATCTTAAGTTATCTGACTGAGTGACTCACCTACGGTTTTAACGTTAAAACGTGTTCGATATTATACTAAACGATAATGGTTACTAATATTATATAAGTAAAAACATACATTATAATTAACCCACATGGGTCTCGTATCAAAAAATCTGTCTCATATAAATGTTATAAAACAAACACGTGTTTGATATTTTGATAATGGTTACTAACGTAAGTATGGCCTGGTGTGTCGTGGTGGCCCAGTAGCTAAGACTTTGAGGTCGTGGGTTTCAATCCAGGCAAGTACCAATGTGACTTTTTAAAATTCATCTGTACTTTCTAAGTTTATCTTCGAAAACACAGCCTACGATGAAGGTAAACATCGTGAGGAAACCTGGACTTATAGAGTTAATGTAAGTTTGAAATAGCCAAGTTAGAGGCCCGTGTTAACTCTGACACCAGATGTGGCACGTGAGTCTCGTAACAAAAAAAAACTGATGGTACCGCGTCTAAATAAACACAGACAGTTTTTTACCTGCATTTGATCCCCACGCAATCGTAACGTAGGTCAAATCATACAGTCAACAAATCCATTAACCGAAAAGAGGTAAAACTGTTTGTTCGTTTTTAAATACTATTCGCTGGAAGTACGGACCCAATCCTATAAATTCTTTTCCCGATAAAAAGATAAACTATCGCCAATTGTCATAGGCTATTTTGTGTCCCAGAAAATCCACGAGTCCTGTGAGAAACTCCATAGGAGCGACGACGCCTTGGTAAACACTTCATCGTCATTTCAGCTGAAAGACGTCCACTGCTGGACAAAGATTCCCCAAAGCGTCTCATCCCGTGCGTCCCGCATCCAGCGGATTCCCGCAATCACTCACTCAGGTCAGGTCATCGGTCCACTGGGAGGCCTTATAGCGTAGCGTCTTCTGGTTCGCGGTCGCCACTCCAAAAATTTGTCAGCCACTTAAGTTTCGCTGTTCTTGGAAAAACTTAGTTTTTTGTAAAAATACACGTACGTAAAGGTCATTGATGCTGTTTCAAATAGCTAATATACTTCCGGTTATCGATACCGTATACGATAAAGCCAGTATAACTTGTCTTACAACGGTAGCGCTGTTTGTCAAGAAAAATGTCACTACGGCCCGCTTGCACGAAAAACTTAACTCAGTGTTAGTTGCTATAACGAGCTTAAATTGGCAGTTCGTCATACAATATTATCAATTTAACCTCGTGTTAGTTAACTCTGAGTTAAGTTTTTCGGGCAAGCGGGCCGTAGTGACATTTTTTTGGCGCAGTGGTTGAGCGATTGACTGCTGCGCGGCGTCTCGTGGGTTCGACTCCCGCACGGAACAAATATTTGTGTGACCTACAAATAGTTGTTCCGGCTCTGGGTGTTTGTGTTGTTTTACCCACGTCCGTGTGTCAATAGCGGGGTGCCAACTGAAAATCAGCGCTGGGTGTAATAAATGTTTTCTATTCTATTCTATTCCTTATATGTTTGTAAACGGACCCACGGTCATCCCTAACCAACTGGACCGTTTGTCCCAGGGAGACATTTTCGTCCACAACTTCGAGTGTAGAGTCTCCGACCTTGATAGGAGTGGGTGTAACATCACCTTGGTTTTGTCCATGTTCATTTTCAGACCCACTCTTTCGGAAACTCTACTGAGGTCATCGAGCAATGTACTGAGGCTCTCCATGGTCTCAGCCATGACCACTATCTCATCGTCAAACCAAAGGTGAGTGATGAACTCGCCATTGACTATGTTGCCTAGCCCTCTCCAGTCCAGAACCTTGAAGACATCTTCCAGTGCAGCAGAGAACAGTCTCCCTTTCTCACACCTCGCTGCAGAAGGATAGTGAAGTTGGACTGACATGGTGGCGTTTTTGTACAACAATTCAGCACCTCGATGTTCCGGTAGTGCATTTGGCACCGTTGGAGAGACTGCAGTACAACCCAAGTCTCGATCGAATCTAAGGCTTTCTCGTAGTCCACAAACGCTAAACACCCACGGTGCAGGAAGAAATTCCTAGTGTGGGACAACGTTTTTTAAAAAAAAAAAACAAAAAAAGTGGTCAAGTCTCAATCAGTAGTTTACATGTTAGTTCCATAATTTGACACCTATCATGTTATATTCGGCAATAAGTATTAAAACTGGTTTTTAAATTAAGTAATTAAAATCATTGGATACCTAAGTAAATTTATGTGGGTTTTCTCGGAAGTCTTGTGAATTAAAGATGAATTTTATGTTTATTTTCGTCAATTCAACAGCTTACATCTGAGCATCTGCATGTTTTATGCATACCAAGATATTCAGCTTCCCACCTCATACCTACTTATGTTTTGAATGACGCAAACCTTTAAATTTCCTTGTTTTTCAAATTATAAATTATTGTTGTTGTTTGCACGTGTTTTCTGTTTAGGTATGTTTATGTTTTTATCCATTATTACCTACTCACGATTATTTCTGAAATATTCTACACTCAAGAGTCAAATAAAGAAAGAAAGATCATTTATTTGTAAAGTCAGCCATACAGTCCGTTTTTAGGGTCCTGTACCCGAAGCGTCCAATCGGAGCCTTATTACTGTCACTCACGTGCCCGTCTGTCTGTCTGTTTGTCCGTGACCGTTTGGCTGTAAGACCTGTGTTACACAGATTTTACAGGCAAACGGTTGGAGGTTCTTCAAATTTTCACAGTATACATCTTGTTGACCCAAAACCATACAAAGTCAAATAATATTTTCAAATGTTTTTTAGGGGAGCGCCCATACAGCTAAAGGGGGACGCGACAAATAAAATGCGACATACCCCATCCAGTGGGGTATCGTTGTTTAGAGCTCGTTGAGTAGATAAATACAGTTCTTTTTCAAATGTTGGAAAACAAAAGAATGACAGGCCACAAAAGTCAGCTTTTTTACAAAATTTTGTTCCGAAGTTTTTTTTTAACTTCCCATTGACATTTAAATTTGGTGATAATGTTTATTATTTCGTATATTTTGCTAACAAATACTAATATATTGATAAATCAGATTTTTCTTTGAAATGCCCTCATTATTTCTATTACAAACAACATGATTTTGGTACAGTGGTACGGAACCCTATAAGTGCGGAGTCCGACACGCACTTGGCCCGTTTTAAAAGGGTTCAATTTATCTAATTAGAGAACAGTAAAACACAACAAAATGCCTCGTTCGACCTACAACTTGTAAGTCGCGGCCGATACCACTGCGCCACCACTGCTCTCTACTACTGTAATTATTACATTAATATTATTATATAATTTTGACAATCTCGGGATCCTGGAGTCCCGGTCATTTGAAAGACGTGCGAGGGGCCGAAGCCAACTCGCAGAGGCCTTGTTAGGCATGTATCAGGAAATGTGACACCAACCGACGATTGTCCCTGTATGCACTACGCAAGTGCACGCAAGTGCACCCAAGGGCAATCCCCGGTTGGTGCAGGACTATTGCAAAATACGGAGAAAAAATGTATAGGGCTATGAGATTGGTAGGTTTAGTGAATCGATTGCCTAAAACTATAGGAGGACTACTGGCCCCTGCCTGATCACTGTTGAACTACACGGCTATAAAATGGCACGGGGTGACTTGCTCAATTATTGTGCCCGCATAAAGGGTCTCTAGCACTTTAGTTATGTAGCGCCAAGGGGGCAATATATCCGTAGGTGCTTGAGGAGTGGAGAGGTATACCACGGCTATCAGGACAATCCTGGAAGTACGGTCAAGATCCCTATACCAGCATCTTACTGGGTTAACTTCCTTCTTCCGAGCACGTTTGCTCTTGCGAATCTCCACTCAAGCCAGCCAATTAACGCAAGAGAGAGGTAGGAGCTCTGGTCTTATTATATATATTAATATTATTATATAATTATTATTATTAATGAAAGTATTGTTGTTAAGTTGTTTGACTAACCTTTGGAGAATGCAGGCGTCATGTTACAGTAAAACTTAATAAACCTTCGACACATTTTTATTGTATGCTAGATAATTTATCTAGTATACAATATTATAAAGAGGAAAGATTTTTTTGTTTGTTTGTACCGAATAGGCTCCGAAACACCTGGACCGATTTAAAAAATGTTTTCACCAATAGAAAGCTACATTATTCCTGAGTGGCATAGACTATTTTTTGAAACCCGAAAGCGGGTCCTGTGGGGTGGTCCACGGGAGTGAAGCCGCGGGGAACAGCTAGTCTATTATTATAAATTTAGGGTTCCCCGACATGGATAGGTTAGGTTCGAAGGGGACGATGGGAGCTGAAATGAGCGAGCAAAGCGAGCGAACTCAGCTCCCGTCATCTCCTTCGTGTTAGGTTACTTTAGACCCTACAGACAGAAATAGGAGCCCTGCGGAGCGGGGCTCCGTCGACCATTTCTTTTTTCAAGTCGCTGTTTTAAACATTTGTATTCGCCCACTGTTTCTCTCTCACTTAGTATTTTGATATGCGTTTAAAAATAAATATTTCAAAAAAGTGGTATTTCGGCTAAGTGTATGTTCGGTAAAAAGTTATTCGACCAAATGAAACGTCGGAGTAACGAAAAAAATCGAATTGATAATAGGTCAACTGAGACAGCGTCAGATGTGACTTCGATGAAGTAAAAAAAAAAAAAACGATAATAGTTGAAAAGTTTTAGTTGAAATGAAATTCGGTCAAATATGTTTCGAACTTATGATAGGTAAGGTGTAATTAACACGTAATTATGACAAGATATTTGTGAAAACACCCCGTCAAACAGTAAAAAGTCCATAACTTTAGAACGTCGAAAAGTGACTCTCGAAAGAGTCACTTTTCAAACATGAAAAACGAAATCAAAATCGGTTGATCCGTTTAGGAGCGATGATGAAACAGATACACAAATACACATATACAAACACAATTAAAACAAACTTATAACTTTTTCCGTCGGGGGTTAAAAGCACACACAAATATTATATGTTAGTTTTATAAGCTGTTGTTTTATTTTCGTAACCCAGTGTGGCTGGTGGATGATACATTCAACCATACGCTTATAGTTGTCTATACATACGTACAAGGCATACAAATTATATCTGCACGCTTTATTTTTGTATAAAACTATGCTAGTAAGTTTGGCAACCTCGCATCTTCAAAGCTCCAAGGCCACCGAGCTTGGAAACCTGCTTGGCATCATTTTATTAATGTACCGAACTTTTAGCCTTGGAACGTACTAAAAGGCACATTGTTTTAAACTGCGAATTGAATTTTATATTTGGGTTATCGGGTTTTTGCTCCATGGTTGAATTAAAATTCTTGGTGATAACCATCTGCTCTTTACTGGCTGGGAACGAAACGGAAAAAAAAAACATAATTTTATGTAGGACGTTTCGGCTAATGATGATTTGTGAATCCCCTTGACGGGTCAAGCTCGTCCGCCATCGTAACAAAGTACTTTATACACATTAATGGATAATAGAGTCTCAATGGGTAATAGTCCATTAAATTGCACTTAAACATACAAGGCAAACGAGAGTGAGAGAGAGAGTGGAAATGCTGGGTGAGGACGCCTTAAAAGGACATCACATCACATCATTAGCCTATTAATGTTCCCACTGTTGGGATACAGGCCTCCTCTCTGTGAGAGGGGATAGGCCATAATCCACCACGCGGGCCAAGTGCGGGTTGGTGGATGTCACATGTCTTCGAATTTTTAGTTCTAAGACATGCCGGTTTCCTCACAATGTTTTCCTTTACCGTTTTTGAGAGCAGTGGTGATGAAATAAGTTACACAAAGTAGTCTGGGTTCGAACCCACGACCTACCACTTGTAAGTCGCGGCCGATACCACTGGGCCACCACTGCTCTCCACTAAAAGGAATCATTCACTGATCATATAGGTGATGTTTTTCAGAAAGGCCAGGTGCGCAACAGCGATGTTATGAATATGAAATATCGGATCTGGATACGGATATGAAAATAATACTTGACCGGTTTTGGATACGGTTACGGATATGAAATTATTTCGGATTATCCATTAGAGTCTGTTACGGATACGGAGCTCCTCTCAGCGCTGGTGTATATTATACTTAACTATACACCGAGGTACCTCTTTTCTCCATATCTTTAACCGACTTTCGAAAAAGGAGGAGGTTCTATGTTCGACTTCTTGTATGTTTTTTTATGTATGTTCACCGATATCTCCGTCAATTGTGGACCGATTTTGAAAATTCTTTTTTTTGTTTGAAAGAGTATGTTTCGAAATTGGTCCCATTTTAATTTGGTGAAGATCTGATCAAAAACTTCGAAGATATACAACGGAACTCTTCAATAAATAACCGCAAATCTCTCGGGACTGCTGCAATCGCATACCTGTTTATTGTTTATATCATTTCATAACATAACATCACGCTAGTACGCTCTTGAGGGGTAAGCAGATCCCTCATTTGATCGTTTTTGTTCAAGTTTCATGATATTCGGGTAATCTATTCTGGCGTTATAGGAAACTTACTTAACAACTTGCCTATTAGGTAGATACAACTCCTTGGAAGTCGGTGTCTTTCGTAGGTACCATTTTTTGCGTTATGGACACCGACTTCCATAAATAATGTTATTTTGTCACTTTGTAGTTTTCTTATTTGGAAGTCGGTAGTATTTTTTTGTAAAAAAGTTTTTAATTTTTCACTTTTTAGTTGTATCTACCTAAATTTTTTTTTTATTGTACACCCAGGTCGCGTACCTTATGTTCACGGACCGATATATAGTTAACTAATCACCGTTTCATAAATTTTAGGACCCTATCCTTCTCCAGAGAATACGCCAATATTTCTGGGTTGGAAATAAGTTCAGAAATGAAAAAGATATGATGAAAAATGAAAATTGATTATTTTTTTTTTGATTATTTATACTTAGAAAACGTCAATTTTAATACATTATAGCCCATAATAATATATTATGTCGTGGTGGCCCAGTAGCTAAGACCTCGACTCTCGTGCATGAGGTCGTGGGTTCGAATCCGGTCAAGTACCAATGTGACTTTTTTAATTCATATGTACCTTCCAAGTTTATCTTGGACATTGCTGACATCGGTGAAGGAAAACATCGCGAGGAAACCTGGACTTATAGTGAGTTTGCTATAAGATTGTTCTTCATTGGTGTAATTGCTGCAAGGCGCTCCAGTGCGAGGATAAACTAATAAATAAAAAATGACCTTTGGCTGGCGCTGAGTGTGTAACATTCCTGGTGGCTGGTGCGCAGTACTCATAATCGGCGAACGTATATTTTTTGAGATTCTGACTAGACGTATGAACGTAAGTGAAGCAAAATGAGTATACGTAGGTGGGGGTGAGGAGGCGAGACACTCCTCACGCACGCCCTCTGCGTGCGTGAGGAGTGTGTGTAGTAAGGTAACGTGTATGTGTTCTGTAGGTTTTACCTGAAAAACACATAACTGTTGAAATGTGGGTATATAATTATGATGTTATGCTAAGATTTGACATTCATTTACCTGGAGAAAGATGAGAAGACGTCACAATCACATCACTTGGAAAGTCGTTGAACGTCATAGGTTTACGTCTTAGTAATTTCATGAGAAATCAAGAAACAGTTTTCTTAAAACATCCCACAGGTTGTTGTCGGTCAACAACTTGTGGAATGTGTTGTAGCTAACTTTGAATCTCTTCGACACTTGTCATTTACCATAATGTATTCAAATAACAACAAACAGTTTGCATGTGACCCATTTGTTGTAAATTAAAACGTCCCGGCTCCGGACAAATTGACATTTTTATCAGCGATGGCGTCGGTCAAAATGCCAAAATATCAGGGATTGATCACGTGACATTTCGATAGCGCTTGGCTATACATTATTGACATTTTTCTAATCGCTATCGTGTCATTTCTTTGATAGAATGTTACTTGTCGACAAACTATGGGATCTTATTTCGACTTCCAGTTTTTTAGGTATATCTTGCAGTATTGAAAATGTTGTAATGTCTTAATTACGACATCTATCAGCTCACGGCGATTTCTTTTCTATTTGCATTTGTTTGAAATAGAAAGAGAAACAAGGAGTTTTCTGCCAGTTATGGAAAATATGCTATGAAATTGGACACATCTGCCGCATACCAGATGAGTTACGAGCCAAATGCACGGTCTAATGACATCGTGGCAAGCCTAGGCGGAGATGGCGGAAGGAGTCCTTTGATTAAAACTGGTCCCAAATAGCCTTGGACAGTGAGAGGTCGAGAAATAGTAGCCTTTAGAGAGCCTCTGGTTAAAATTTCCTTTAAAGGCCGCTGATTTTTGGCGCGGGGAGGGTTGGGGGGGAGAGGGGGAGGTTTGGCTACCCCTCTGTACGATTCCCACCACTCGGAGTCCCATGGTTATGGAGATATCCATGGTTAAAGTTTTCAGGTTAGACTAAAAATTTACATAAATGTCCATCGGTGGGAAGTGGGATCCTTACAACTATGCACTTACCCTTGTTCTTGCGATGATCTCTTGGGGTCGTTCAATCCGGTGTGTGGTCAGGGGTTATGGGGGAAAACATATATAATAATAATGGATAACCAACATGGTCCAGCCTGAGATTCCTGGCAGACATCCATACACGTTTCCGTCAACTCCAAGCTCAGTCGAGAACTGTCAATTCAAAATGACAGCGAGCTGACAAGTGTTGCTACAAAATAACAAAGGAAGGAACGAAACGTTTTTGTTTCGACCACCATGTGTTCTGCCCAACTCCATTTATTTTTTTAAAACACGTCGTAGATTCTCGTACGTCTTCGAATATCGACGTTTGGAACACGGTCTTATAACCTTATGCCAAGCATGAAACGCGCCATGGCTCTCCGTGCAACTCTCAGCCTATACACGCCCCCCTGCGTGAGCGTCCATGTTTCAGCACCGTAAGTCATGGTGGGCAATACACATTGATTGCAGAGGCGGGTTCAGATATTGTGGAATTTTGGCTGCCTTTAAAATGTCGTCCAATTTACTAAATGCGGCTCACCAAAGCTGTATTCTTCTTGATGTCTGTTTCCTGATGTTCTTTGCCAAATGAAATAATAATTATGTCCAAAAAAAAACCATACCGGTCATCCATCTCCAACTTTTCACCCCCATCTTTAACGGATGGATTTGAACTGCTGTTTGCCATATTCTCGTCTAGGCCATATTCATTCTAAGGCCTTCCTTAATAGAAGCATCGTAAAGGTCTTAAACCTACCAATCTGAAAACGTCATCACTGCTCTAAACACGGTGAAGGATAACGTGTGGAAACCGGCATGTCCTAGAACCAAAAACTTCGAAAACATACACTAATCCGTACTGGGTCCGCGTGGTGGATAAGGACCCATTCCCTCTCTCACAGAGAATAGGCCTGTGTCCCAGCACTGGGAATAATAAAAGGCTAATGATCATGATGATACCGAGTTCAGCATTGAAGAAAAAGTTGTATAATTTAGTAATTGTTTGATAGGTACTTATAATTTTTGTGACGTATGCTATGAAGAACGGATCTTACACGTGGCTGCGTGGGCGCTTTTTATGATAAAAACACACATTCTTAAAATAAATGATTTATATTGAGGCTGAAAGCTTACAACTGCTTGGAGGTTGAGGTGGAAACAATGAGTTGAGAGAACATGTAGATAACCTTCTTTGTTTACCGCTGCCACAAGAACTACATATAACAATATTAATAGGTCTTTAGTTCTACCTATGAAATTGCCGTTCTGCAGTTCTGGCCAATCTGGCCATTTCAAATCGAAATATTTTTTACAATGCATGTCCTCGAAAAGAGCGTTTTCCAAGCAGCCAAACTGTGCGGAAAGTGTCACTTTTTTTTACTAGTGCTTTTTACTTTCCTGTACTTTTTTAATTTTTAACTCCAACGTCAGCCCGCCGCATAGAGTTTTTATTATTTGAGAAAAGTTTAAAAAATTAGTTAAGTACATATTATCATTCATATAAAAGGTAAAACAAAACTAATACTTCATTTAAGGCGTTTTTATTACTCTAGATTTAGATTTTGATCAATAAATTAATTTTAAATAAGTATTCATTAAATATGTTTGGCAGAATGAATATTTTGCTCGTGCCTTTTTGCGTTACGACGTGACAGCTTTTATTAGTTAATCTGTGGATATGCTGAGCGCCTTTGAATAAGCGCCATTTTATTTATTTCTTGCTTGGTTCAGATATATTTTTTTATTTCCTCGCACAATGCATAGTAAAATGTTGTATGATACACGTGCGTAAGATGATTTCCGACTCGTCTCGATTTATCCACTCACTCGCTTCGCTCGCTCGTGAATAAAAATACACTCATCGGAAATCACATACTTCCCGCACTTGTAGCATAAATAACTATTACAATGCATGTCCTCGAAAAGAGCGTTTTCCAAGCAACCAAACTGTACGGAAAGTGTCACTTTTTTACTAGTGCTTTTTACTTTCCTGTTTTTTTTTAAATTTTTAACTCCAACGTCAGTCCGCCGCATAGAGTTTATATTATTTGAGAAAAGTTTAAAAATTAGTTAAGTACAGATTATCATTCATATAAAAGGTAAAACAAATCTAATACTTCATTTAAGGCGTTTTTAATTACTCTAGATTTTGATCAATAAATTAATTTTAAATATTTATTAAATATGTTTGGCAGAATGAATATTTTGCTCGTGCCTTTTTGCGTTACGACGTGACAGCTATTATCCACAGATTAACTTTAACTGCGCATATCGGAAATGGATAGTAGATTGCTTATAGGCGGCGACGCGAACGCCAAGAGTCCTTGGTGGGGCAGCATCATCGAAACTCCAAGGGCGAGGAAATGTCCGGAACCCTGGAGGAATTAGAGCTTCAGGTACTGAGCACTGTGTGGTGACGCTCCCACATTTGACACAGTCTGAGGTGGTCGAGTGTATAAAAGCCATGTGGACGTCACGGCATGCTCGCTCGACCTTTTTGACCTGGTGGACGGCTGGCGGGTCGACGCAGGAGCAACATCCTCGGACCATAAAACAATATTTTTCGAAATTTAAAGTTAAAAGGGATAAAGGGATAAATATCACCAGGACGACGAGAAAATTTAACACAAGAAAGGCGGACTGGGATACATTTAAAGATAAATTAGGGAATATTAAAATTGAAAATAAAATAAATTTGAATAGTATAAAGGGAGTAAATAGTAAAGTAGATTTAGAAGAATTAATTGGAAATTACAGTGATAGTATTCTAAAAGCATGTGAAGATTCTATTCCCAAGACTAGTATTAAAAGTAAAATCACTTGTCCGTGGTGGTCCGAGGAACTCACTGTGAAGAAGAAGGAGTTTATCAGACTGAAGAACCGCATCCGCAATACCGCGCCGGTCCGGCGAGCTATGGTCGTAGACGAGTACCTGAAGTCCAAAGAAGAGTACGAGATGCTAGCGAAGAGAGCCCAATTCGCAAGTTGGAAGGAGTTCTGCCGGAAACAGGATCGGGAAGGGGTCTGGGAGGGAATCTTCAGGGTGATTGGTAGGACCACCAGAAGGCAGGAGGAACTGACCCTACGCAGCGATGGTGTATTCCTCAACCTAAGTGAATCGGCCGTCCTACTCGCAGATACGTTCTACCCCAAAGACAGAGTAGACCAGGACAACGCTGACCACAGGCGAATTAGAGAAGCAGCCAGTCGAGTAAATGAGTGGGTTCATGATGAATATCATGACCCACCATTTACCTCGCTGGAGCTGAAGACCGCCGTGGCAGGTTTCAATCCCAAAAAGGCACCAGGAGGGGATGGACTGACGTCTGATATCTGCAGTCGAGCGATCCACCAGTACCTGGATGCGTTTCTTGTCCTCTACAATAAGTGCCTTGAATTGGCACACTTCCCGAACATCTCGAAGGAGGCCACAGTCGTGGTCCTCAGAAAGCTGGGCAAGGACGATTACCTAAATCCCAAGGCATGCAGACCAACAGGTCTACTGCCGGTTCTGGGGAAGGTCCTGGAGAGGATGGTAGTAGCGCGTTTAAAATGGCAGCTTGTACCGCGGTTTAGTACTCGCCAGTTTGGCTTTATGCCCCAGAGGAGCACAGAGGACGCCCTCTATACGCTAGTGAAGCACGTACAGGACAAGTTGAGGCTGAAGAAGCTAATTGTCCTGGTGTCGTTGGATATAGAGGGGGCCTTCGATAGTGCTTGGTGGCCAGCCATCAAGGTCAGACTGGCTGAGGAAAAGTGCCCGGTGAACATAAGAAGGCTGCTAGACAGCTACCTCGACAGTAGGAAAGTCAAGGTTCGTTACGCTGGGGAGGAATGCACGCGAGTGGCTTGTAATTAAAATACGTAATCTATACCAATATTATAAAGAGGAAATATTTTTTTGTTTGTTTGTACCGAATAGGCTCCGAAACTTACTGGACCGATTTAAAAAATTCTTTCACCTAAGGGGCAAGGTGTTACATGGTTTTCCGATACAGATTTTCTTAGAAGCAACTCAGAATCTGGGTTTTTGTCCGGTTGATAGTAAGGTTCGCCCCCTATTATAAGATCTTAAATATAGCCGAAATAGGTGAAGTGTGGGAGTATCTACAGTTAGATATACGTCTATCTGACCCTTCGGGAATTATAGGCGAAATATTTTGTTATGCAATATCCTATATCTGAGGAGGGTTACCTCTCAAGATAATGCATTGATATTGTAACATTTTATAAGGAAAATGAAAACTTGTTTGACCAGTTTTGCTGTTAGAAGCACTAGTTGCGTCTAGTCTATAGTTTTTGCTGCTATATAACTACGCCAATCTAGGATTGTGAATGACATTGAAAGTTTATTTTATTATAGCCTAGCTTGTGACCGCGGCTTCGCTCACGTGGAACGTGATCCACTGGTTGTTTATTATGTTAATGAAAATTAAAAAGACGACGCTAGAAAAAATATGAGACAATAAATGCAAAAATACGCTCGAACTTATAAATATTGTAAACAATGTTGTAAAGATATCAAACGAGACTGCTGAAAGTTGTCAAATGGAATGATTTTTCCCCAGTTTAGAATTTAATGTATTTATTACTATACAAAATTACTGTGCCCGACATACTTATTGTATTTTGTAGATATTGCCACTGAATTTAGTTTTTTTATTTATTGACTTTTATCTAAACTTTAATTTACATTCATCATCATCATCATATCAGCCGAAAGACGTCCACTACTGGACATAGCCCTCTCCCAAGCGTCACCACATTGACCGGTCCCGTGCGTCCCGCAACCAGCGGATCGCTGCAACTTTCATCAGGTCATCGGTCCACCTGATGGGAGGCCTTCCAACTTTTACAACGAATTGACATTCATTGTTTTATAATTGTTATTCCGTAGCACCATTTAATTACGTTTAAAACTTTTACATTATAATTTTTCAAAGTTATATTAATTTAATTTATACGCTATCGATGACAGTGTTAGACAGGGCTTAGAACCTCAGATGTCGATTGTCAACTGTTCCACTTCAGCCCCTTAAGCTAGGTATTTATTGGTATAATAAATTGCTGTACCCGACCCCATGGGCCCGGGTCCATGTGAACTGTATTACTATTTATAAGATCTTGTTATACACCTGTGAAATGCAATTAAGATTTGAATATGAATGTCCCCGGGTAGCCCAATGGCAATAGGCTTGCCGGGATACCTGGAACATGGAACTTAAACATACTTATCTAGTTTTATTATAGACTAGCTGTGCCCGCGCCTTCGCTACCGTCATCTGTCTGCCAATCCTACCCTACTTACCTACCTACCATTTTTGTCTACCGTGTTTCATCGAGTTCAACCGTCCGAGTATCTGAATTGCGTGTATTGTGATAATTTTACTTCTTGAACACTTTAAATTCATTTAACTTTTAATAGAGTGTTCACTCGATTGCGATGAAACAAAAACTAAGTAATACATCAAGTTATGCACGATTTTTATATATAAAAGTTATCTACATTGGTTTCGTACATTTCACGTCATGCGTGCACAAATAATGATAAACAGACAATAATTCCAAAAATGCTGGAAATGGGTTCTGTTGGTTATCCTTTAACACACTGGCTAATTTTTTGGAAATATTTTCGATGTACAAAAAGACTTTTCTACAGATTTATTATACGTATTGATGATGATTAATAGGTACCTACTTAGTCCAGTCGTAACTGGAGTTGATGTGATCATAAAGGCCAACGACAGTTGGTTGTTGTTTTGTGTATTCAACATTACGTCTTCAAAAAGCCCCCGATTAATATCAATAAATCAAGTCAACTGTAGGAAACTACAGCAGGAAACTAAATAGCAGCTTAGAGTTTGGAACTTTGCCCGGTAATGGCAATCGGTCTAGCCCAACAGGAACGTGGAAGACCCTTAAATCCAATTTTCTGCTTAGAGAAAAACTAAAATTCTTCTTAAACACTTTTATTGACCAAATGGTTTGGTTTCCTTGATAAAAATGATAAATGTAGGTTAAAGCAAGTAATGTGTTAATTAACAATACAGCTGATAAGTCGTTATCAGTGTGTTTGTGACCACTAAAACTGTTTACAGGCAAATCTTTTATGCTAAATTAACAAAATGAATCCTTATTGTCTCATGAACAAATCATACATCATATCTTTATTAAATTATTATTACTAAAATTGAGAAAGTGTCAAAGGGGTATTGAAAATAGAATGTTGGGCGTGACGCTGAAGACCGGAAAAGAGCAGAAGATATTATATCTACAGCATAGGTGGAAGACATACTGAAGAAAATTAAACAGCTGAAATGGCGATGGACAGGACACATAACAAGGGACAACAGGATATAATGAACTAAAATTATAACGGAATGGCAACCACGAGATGGCAAAAGGAAAAAAGTCAGACAAGCTTAAGATGGAATGATGATATAAAAGTTATTAGAGTGGCAATCTGGTCAAGAAAAGCTCATAATAGAGAAGAGTGGAAACAGCTGGAAAAGGTCTATGTGTCACAGGACACGCTGAACACTAAACCGGGAACCTGATAGGTTAGATATTTAAGATAAACAGTTTGATCTTTTATGTAAGATTTATGTATAGTACCAGCAATAAAGGCTTAATAATAACTAATATTATAAATTGGCAAGTCTGTACATCAAACACGCTTCGAGGGATAAACAGATTTGGATGAAACCCCGGCACACACTCTGTCTTGATTAAGGACATAGGATACTTCTTATCAAGGTAGTACGCTCCTGCAGCCTTATTGCGTAATGAATTCGGTAGAGCAAAAAGTATGAACCATCGACCAATCACATAGACGGAAATCCACATCGCGTCTTTCACCTCGCATGTGATTGGTTGATTGTTGATACTTCGCCCTTTGCCTTGCCGAATTCATTACGCAATAAGGCTGCTGTAGAATCAATCAATCTGCCTCACCCTTTTTTCTCAACTAGTTTGGGGCTGACTTCCAGTCTAACAGGATGCCTATCTGATCTTTTCAACCCAGCAATTGGGTAACATGGTGCTCCTTAAGAGTCTTCACAAGGAGCACAAATCTGATATCAGTCATGATATCAGATTTGTGGCCGACTACAGTGACGAATGTCAAAGATCTTCAAATGACAGCCGGGATCAACGGCTTCAAGAGCTTCCCGATACACGAAGGAGTCTCGGTATTACTACAGTATGCATATAATATTTTAGGAGTTCCTTCGATTTCTCCAGGATGCCATCCTTAATCCAGGATCCAGGATCCTGACTTGATGACCATGGGACCGCCTGGGAAGTGTACCCTTTCAAACAAAAAAAGAATTTTCCAAATCTACTCAAATAGTGTAAACATTACCAGTAGAAAGTAAGAGTATTTATTAGTGTGTTTTTTGGTGATACAGTAGGTCTTACAGTTAGGTTATGGTGACTCAAAAAACTACCCATAGGGCATACACTATTTAACAATATAAGAATTTAAAATCGATATTTCATAAAAATTAACATTATTTCAATGTATGTTCCTATGTGCCTCGCAACGCTAATGCAGGATAATTTTCGAAATAAAACCGATGCCACTAGCTGAAGCTAGCCAATAATAGGTAAGCCTCGTGGTTAATTATAGGAAGTACGAATTACTTCCTTTGAAGAATAGGTAAAACAAAAACTTAATTGGGCCACAACACACGCGTAGGTAAGACTTGGGTTTACACTTATATTAATTAACAATTGCGGACACATCATAGAGATTAGGTACCTACTTAATTGGCTCCTTCTTAATTGGAAAATGTTTAGAAAAGGAAAAACTATATGATTGAGGCAAACACTGAAAATGAAATACCCAAGCCTTTTTCTATACTATTCTATATCTATACTATTATAATGAGGAAAGATTTTTTTGTTTCCAAAACGTTTCGTGCTTATGGGTGGGATGTCCACCATGTACCGATGGCGCATCGCAGTACGTCTGGTAGTCCGATGATGAAATGGGCTAGGTGGAATTAGATCGTGCAATTCCATCGCACACTCCCGGAAATGTAACCGATAAAAACCGAAAAGCTGGCAACTCGGTGACGGTGTTCAAGGCTCTGGAGCTTTGACTTGACCAGTGGCTTATCACCGATGAGCCTCTTGGCCCGCTTTTAGATCGACTCCAATGCGTCATCCTTCATAATGCGCACAGCAAAAGAGTGGAACTCACTGCCTGCGTCTGTGTTTCCGAACGCATACAACCCGAATCTCTTCAAAGTTAGAGTGAACAGGCTTCTTCTGGGTAAGCTCACTCCATCGTCGACTTTGTCCCTGTCACCTCTGACCTAGACTAGAGTCAAGAGCAAACCCATCTCGAATAAAAAAAAAGAAAAAAAAAAGCTGGTATTTGGCAGATCCGTCCCAGAGATGAGAACTTTTACTCCATGCATGATCGAACTCGTGCTTGATATAAATTGAGCAGCCGATCCGGCGTGAAGTACCTTCTCACCTTTGCAAGGATACCCAACTTTTCGGCAGCCAAGTGAGCCTTTGCCTCAATATAAGAGCCAAAATTGAGAGTCGATGTCAACGTAACGCCAAGAAGCTCAAGATGGTCCGTTATTGGCACGGTCACATCACGGAAAGTTGGAGCCGGTTCTTATTGGCTTTTTTTTTTTGCGGCAAAAAGACACAGGGCCGCTAGCCTTGTTCACATCGAAGTTCCCCAGCACCCTACGGACGTCCTATTGATGGATGCGAATGTCCGACGTACTCGTTTCGCATCCTTCAGGAGAAGGAGAGGAACGCGCGTCACCAGGATTCAGACGTGAAGATTCCGCAAAAAAAGAGGCAAATAAATTTGCCTACTTCTCAGCGGAGTGGACGAGCGACCCGTCGGGTTTCAGCAGTGGTGGTAGTGAGGGACGGCAGAAGTTCGACTCGACTTAGCCAGGGACCAAAACGCTCTACTACCTGCTGGGTAAGAAGCAAGTTAGGTTCCTATTCGGCCAATGTGGTCGAACCGAGCCCCTCTCAACACCATCTTGCAGGACTTGGCAGCCCTGTTGAAAGGAAGTCCTTCTTCTTCTGACCTACGTTACTCGATTTGCGCGATCGTGCGTCGACCCAAGCCAGGTACGCCTCATGTTTAAGCGCGTCGGCGCGAAAACATTCGGCGCCAAACCATGGCCAATCAACGCTGGACATTGCTACGTCAGAGAACGGAATGTAGTTCTCCATTCCCCGACGCAGCACATCCGTCACGGCGTCCGCGCACGACGAAGGATCAGTCGTAGAAAAGCAAGTAGCCTCCCAAGGATAGCAAGCGAAGAAAGATCGCATACCATCCCAATCTGCTGACTTTTACCGCGATACCCGCCGGGTGCCACCTGAGCTGGGATCGGGCGGAGAGTAGATGGACACAGACTTCACTAGACAATGGTCGGCACTACCCAAAGGTGAAGTTATCGACACAGCGTATCGGTCTGGATCTGTTGTCAGCAGAACCAGGTGGGTAAGGTTTAGCGCAAGTGAAAGCTTACGCATCTCCCGTCCAGCATGGTCAGTGCACTGGTATGGGAAGAGCCATTCCTGATGGGCCCACCATTAAGGTTCCCCAAGTAACACTAATTACCGCGGCAGGGTACCGCTGCTGTGCCTCATCAGCCACCTAACTGAGGTACTTTGTGAGCCTGGATGTCTCCTGATCTCCGCTGTGCGAACGGTAGACACAGGCGTAGATAATTTTATCTAGACCTGTGTCCACCAGAGCCCACATCGTTGTGAATCCAGAGTCCTCATTATTACGGAGATGCCGATAGCAAGTGTCGTCACGGGCGTACATACACACCCGCGCGCAGTTTAAAATTGTGCTCCAGGGTAAACCCTGGGTAAGATAAGTAAGAGACGTCTGAAGGACTCTCTATCTGCGTCTCCGTAACAAAAAACAGCGCTGGTTTCTCAGTCTCCAGGTGGTAGTGGACTGCAGAGAGATTTGAGTGCAGACCTCTTATGTTGGCGAGGTGCACTTTTTGGGGGAGGGGGTGCAGCCGCTGTTTAAATCTAGTATTCCTTTTCCTTGGCATTGTTATTAAAGTAGAGTGAAAGGAGGACAGGATTAGGAAGTGAGACGAGGTTCTATGCTGCTAACCTACAGACACGCACTGAAAGGACAGCATCATTGGTGCACTAGTCCGGACACTGCGGGGACGCCCGAGCCCCCCCCCGTAATGCAGCACGATGGTGCATTCCGGGCATTTTCGGCAGTTAGCGGGGCAGCCTTTCATGTGTGGCTGGCACACTACTTGGGCCCCCAATTACCTGCGGTTGGCCAGCGGTGCACCGTGCCTCGGATCCCACTACCCTCCGCGACCAGTCACCCGATATGTCCAAAATGTCCCGATATGTTCGGCCAAAGCCTACCACCAGTTAGTGTCACCTGATATGCACCACCCGAGGACCACGTGTAGGGACACAAAGGGCATACTACGGACGTGGGTGACTCGGACCCCAAAAAATGTAATGATAAAAATGTAATGGCTTATGTAACTTTATACCACAGGAACGTGCCTACCCGTTTTGACTAGAACCATGTTCATTTATTGTATGTCTTTGGTTTAAAGAATTAATTAAAAAAATTACCATACTAAATTACACCGCCCGTTAATGCACAGGGAGGTCCAAAAACGGTTGGCGGAATATTTTACTTAGAATACATCTTCTTTTTTCTGTGTTTACTTACTATCCGCATAGTAAAGTCAACGACATTTTGGCACATATGCACAAAGTTATTCTACCAAACGTTCATTCACTTTTATTGGATATTTGTAGTCTGTTGACACACGTTGACTTTGCAGTCTATTGATAATCTGAAATGTGACCTTGAATTTAGACTCTATTGCAATAACACTTTTTTACAAAAATTACAACCAACTTCCAAACCAAAAACAATACAAAGTGAAAAATAACTTCAATTTCGGCAGTCGGTGTTCCTGATTTCGTTTCTTGGTTTTTTGACACCGACTTCCGAAATTGAAGTTATTTTTCACTTTGTAGTTTTTTTGTTTGAAAGTCGGTTGCAATTTTTGTAAAAAAGTTTTTTATTTTTCACTTTTTAGTTGTGGTACATAATGGACCAGTTCTATCGGCTAGGTACCTATAACGCCCAAAGTGAAGCCAGAATAGATTAACCCAATAACATGAAACTTAAATAAACAAAATCGGTGGAATGAGAGTATACCAGGGTGAACTGTTCATACCTTTAAAGCGTACCAGTGTGATGTTATATTATGAAATGGTGTAAACAATAAACAGATATGCGATTGCAGCTATCCCGAGTGATTTGCTGTCATTTATTGAAGAGTTCTGATGTATATCTCCGAAGTTCTTTATTAAATCTTGATGAAAATTAAATTGGACCACATGACAAACACCATCTTTCGAATAAAAAAAGAATCATCAAAATCGGTTCACCCAAAAAGTTCTGAGGTAACACACATAAAAAATAAAAATACAGTCGAATTGATAACCTCCTCCTTTTTGCGAAGTCGGTTAAAAAATAGATGAAACTTGTATGGGTATTTTGTCTTTAACGAAATTAATATTCATCACATCACCCACAGCCCGACTTCACCCACTGCTGTGCCCCTCTGTTTGTGCCCATCCCTTCGTCCCTGAGTCATCCTCATCCGGTTTTATGGCGATGGCAACAATGTCGTCTGCCCATCTCACCGCCGGACGACCGCTACTTCTTCTCCACGCCATTCAGTCACCACCATACTCCTCCTCCCATCACCGCGCCTTGCCGGTGCCCAAATTATTCTTCAGCCATTGTGAAGATGCAATATTTACTAACAAAGTAAAACAGCATTTTTTAGGACTACCCCCTACTCAACAATAAAAATATTGTATTAAAATAATAAAAGAATTTGATATATACTGAATTACTACTTAATGAAAAATAGTTTTAGGACATAAAATATCCAAGGTGATAGGACTAGACGATTAGATTAGAGCGTACCTAAAATGTTAACCCCTGCTGTCAGTTGATTGAGCTGTCAGTGCTTTGTATCTTGGCCACAGTATAGGTAAAATTGTATAGGTATTTGTCGAAGGTAATCTTTGCAACTACTGAACAAATTATGAAAATTTCTTCACAGATAAAAATTTAAACTGTCGCTGAGAGTCACAGGCTGCTTTGAATCCCCGCATTGTTCCTAAAACCGCAGTGTAAAGCTAGTACAACATAATTATCGAAGGTTAATGTATATTATATTGAACTTCATTTTGAATGAATTTACATACAAAATTAGTGACTAACACTAATATAGATTATTGAATACAGATAACACTTTATCGGTTATTAAAATACTGCAATTCATTAGTTAGCGTCTGGCGTGTTTATTTTATACCAAGTTTATACTTTCAAATAAAATCAGTCGATGTTGTGAAACTAATCATTTCTTTTATTGACAGCAAAAAATACGAATAGTAAAGTGTTATTTAATTACCCGACTGCAAGGAAAGGGTTATGTTTCGCGCGTATCTTGTACTAGCACTTCGCCCGGGACTTCGTTCGCGTGATCCGTATTTTATCCTACAGATGACTTTTTAGTTTCACCCCCTTAAAGTTTGAATTTCCTTACCTAAACCTTTACTATTTACTTAGGTTTATTTTGCCAAGTTTGAAATATTCACCCAAGCCTTGTTTCAAGCCCAACAAATACCCACCTTTTCACGGGTAGACCACCTTTTTAAGGGTAGAATTTCCAAAAACCAACAAATACATGAATTCTTTTTATCAACCAAAAGCGTAAATCTTTAATTTCACGTGTCACACTTATAAGCGTAGAAATTTCACACAAACTTTCAACCTCCTTTATACCTCCTTAGGGGTGGAATTTCCAAAAACCAATAAATACATGAATTCTTTTTATCAACCAAGAGTATAAATAAATCTGAAAGTTCAGGTGTCCAACTTACAACCTGTAGAAATTTCATACAAACTTTCAACCCCCTTTTTACTCCCTTAGGGATAGAATATCCGAAATTAAAAAAATACTCATTGTTTTTTTACTAACCAAAGAGCGTAAACCATCAATTTCATATGTTTTACCTTCCAAGCCGAAGAAATTTCACATACAGTTTCAACCCCTATTTTATCCCCTTAGGTACCCCTCTGGAATTCTCTGCTTTTTTTAAAAAGTTGGGTGGATTTTTGTTCGTTGAAATATCTACTTTCTGATGGTGTAAAAAAAATACATTACTTTGGCCATAAGTATGTATGTAAGTGTAAATACAAAATTTGTAGATCTTTTAATTACCTACAACTTTGCCATTGAACCTTTTTCCATAGGACTTGTAGTTTTGCCGGAAATCGAGAAAACCGTTTCCACCCTTAAAAACTTACCTCCCTCCACTTCCCGAGCTCAGATCGCCCGTAAATTATTTGTTATATTCTCTTCCTTTTCCAATGGGTTTCATCCTACTATATTTTTTTTTTTCACTTTAACCATTTTCAAAGGCTTCGGCCCTGGTCTATAATAGAACTAATAGGTTGATAGCCTGTTGTTCGCCGGCAAAATACCTATGTGTTATCCATGGTTGTATAGAATAACAACAGTGTACATTTTTTTTTGTCGGCTCGTGGCATGCCAAGCCCTGTGTGAAGTGTGTGACGCCCGCCAGCCAGTGTGTTTCGAGAGCGTCCCTGAGGCAGTCGCCACCTTGTGATTATTGCTAATAATTATTTTTTATTTTTAAATAAATAAATAAATAGTGTGACTGTTTGTCCTGCAATCAGCAAAAAAAGTGAGTACCAGTGTAATATTTTTTTTTGCTATCAATTTTTTTTTTTTCTGTCATTGATTGTTCTGGTTGTTCTGATGATTCCAAATTACTCTCGGGATACCTTACGTTATTAATATTTTTTAAACTTAAAAAAATCAAAGCGGCCTCGTAATTTGCGCATCCAATTTTCGCTCGCCCGACGCCTGCTTTTGCGTACAACAAATGCCGACGCCTGCTTTTGCGTGCGGAAATGGCAGTTATCCGCCATTTTGTGCTTTTTGAATATTCGCACACTGTTTATTTTTCTATTATTAATTGCAACATGTTTATTGTTCTTAGTTCTTTCATATTGTGTTTTTTTCTTTTCTAAATGTTATACCTAAATCTGTTGCTACCGTAGTTAGTGCACCACGTGCGTTCAGATAGGATATCTTCCAGTTCTTTCGTATTTTTAGGTAGTTTCAATCCAGTTGTATCAGTGTTGTACAATCTTGCTGAAATAATTCACATTTTCCTACTATCGCCTTGGGAAAAAAATTAGAAAAGTGATAATCCGTTGGATGAACTTAAATAATTATGTTTACTGGTAATGCATTAAACGTGGCTCTTATGTTTTTTAAAGTATCAAATTGCAGCGTTGTTTTACACTGCATGTTGATCAATAAAATATTTTATTTTAACTAGATAAATCACCAAATGCCTTGTAAAGTTATACTTGCTGTAGATTGTCATCTTTCACGATAAAGTGGACATTAGAATTAAAATAGAAACAAGGAAATTATCCTTAAGGAACGTATGTACTACCGGCATTCCTATGTCCTAATCCAGGACTTAGTCTACCCGTGTGCCAAGTTTCATCCTAATCTGTTCAGCCTTTGAGGAATTATTGTTTTATAAACATACTGAGTTTCACATCAATCTGCCTAGCCTTTTTCCAATTACACTGGGGTCGGCTTCCAGTCTTACCGGATTCAGCTAAGTACCAGTGTTTTACATGGAGCTACTATGCATACTGAGTTTTACATATTTTCAATAGTATTAGGAACAATTAAAGTTTCACGCTCGGTTACGCGTCTTTAACCTTAACACAGTGTGCGCATACCCGACTAGACAAAATTACAATTTAAATATTATTGAATAATTGTAAACATGTAACCAAAATAATTTTTTTAGATACATAGGTAAAATAGTCATTTGATACGTTTGCGCTACTGGTTATTAATATTTTAAAATTAAAAACTTATTTTTATTAAAAATAATAATGAATGGATTATGGTTGCACCTCTGCAACGCTTCGGGGTGATATTATGTGTGCTATACAAAATAAATTGCAGCAAAACAATTTATTTTTCTTATTTTTTAATCTGCTAGTTTGTTATATACAAACCAAAAAACTTTTGTGTTGTGACTGCATACATTTTTTATAATGTATGTATCAATCGTTTATATAACACATATCAAGAACAACAGAATTTAATCATGGAACGGTCAAAGAACAATTAAACTAAAATGTAGATTATACGTCAAACTAATTAACTCAGACTCGATAAGTGTTCGTGTCGTTAACGACATTGGTGTGTGACACGTGAATGATACTTCAAATATATCTAACTATTTGAAAATCAATAACAAAAAAAACATAAAAACAACAATAACAATAGTACATTAAAATTATTGAATTAAAGCTTTACTAAGTAATTGTGAATAGTAAGTGAAGTAGCGGCAAATTAACAGAAATCTACTCAAGTATTGAAATCATAAGTGAATGAAATGTTGGTAGGCAATTTGCAAAATCACTGGTTAATGTTGACTGATATTTCCAAGTTTATCTGTCATGTTAATCAAAGCTGAATTACGAAAAATAAATGCCTAAATAAAACTAAAATAAAACAAAAGTAACAGAAAATGCTCAAGGCATTACGTTCTCCTTTGTGCATCATAAAGTTTAATAAATAAAATTAAAAAAAAATCTATTGTCCGTCCATCAGGAAAAAAATGAGCATATCTGGCATGGCGCCGTCGCGGTCGGTGCGTGTGTGTATTGTAGATACCTTGGTCAAGGTTAAAGATGAAAAAAGCCGGGAGCGGTGGGCGTTCAGAATTTAGTGCGTTGATCGACTATTGTCTATATATCGGGTGGGCTTAATGCTAATATTATAAAAAGGTAAAGTTGTTTGTTAGTTTATTAAAGACTAGCTGACCCCTGCGGCTCCCGTCAACTGGCTATCTATCTACCTACCACTACCTACCTACCCTACAAACAAACAAACTCTTCAGCGACGACTAAACGTTAACGTTCAATTTCTTCGCGCTCAAAAATGGGCGCGTCATTTTTGGTCGCGAATAAATAATATAAGAAGACGGAAAATTACAAAACGGCCACCATACAGGGATAGATTAGTAGTTCAACAATGCAAAAAAAATTTTTTTAACAGATACGTTTAGTCGTGTTTTCATGATATCCAGACTCCCAAAGGTCTGTTAATAAAATTTCGCGCGCTCGGTTTCATCCTAAATCATTATCCATTTCGCTACAAATTTGCAAAAGTGTGTATTCGTACGCGAACTAGCTTCCTACTGCTTATAAAAGCATCTATCTCTTCCGCACGTGTTG
Source organism: Orthosia incerta (assembly GCA_948252205.1). NCBI lineage: Eukaryota > Metazoa > Arthropoda > Insecta > Lepidoptera > Noctuidae > Orthosia > Orthosia incerta. The sequence continues at coordinate 30,805,838 of OX411755.1, read as the reverse complement.
TTGGTTGATATAAAATGCATTTTAACCCCGCGCACAAAATAGTTCGTGCCGTTGACTAGTGTAACCTTAACAAGGGAAGTTAAATATAAGCTTGTCATAAGCCACGGAAGCTGTAAGACACCGAAATAGATTTCGTAGTTATGTCAGTAACGCAATTATCATTTTTGATCAATGACAGGTCTTTTGTTTTCAAAGTATCTTTTGTTTTTTTCTAAGTCATAAAAAATACCACTGTGTAGGATTAGCGATTCAAATGCCAATGAAAAAATGTAGACAAGTCAAAAAACAGCGCGTGTCGTGATCTGCGCATAAAAACTTTACCATAGTTTCGTGTAGATAACATACAGGCAGATAAATAAATTTCGAAATAGAATATGGTTAATAATGCTCCTTTTAGGGTTCCGTACCCTAAGGGTAAAAACGGGACCCTATTACTAAGACTCCACGATCCCTCTATCTGTCTGTCTGTCCGTCTGTCACCAGGCTGTATCTCATGAACCGTAACAGCTAGACAGTTGAAATTTTCACAGATGATGTATTTCTGTTGCCGCTATAACAACAAATAAATATTTAAGTGGGGCTCCCATACAGCAAACGTGACTTTTTTTGTCGTTTTTTTTTTGCGATAGTGGTACGGAACCCTTTGTGCGCTAGTCCGACTCGCATTTGGCCAGTTTTATACTTTTTCGTACGATTTGATAACCGAAATTTTTAACCGCCAATTTTAATTAAAAAAATACATATTTTTATAAACATAAATTATATAATTAAAATTAAAACGTACGAAGCAAACTAGCCTTTCTCAATCTTCAATGAGAGTTGTTTACTTTTTTATAATAATACTTATAATACCTACCACATATCATAAAATTAAATTAAAACCTAGTTCACTGAACACTTGTTACTTCATCACTCAGACATTCCATTTGCGAACACTCTAGCCAAAATGTATAGTGAGTACATAAGTGAGGTCACCTCCGAGATAACATTACCGTGCCTCCGACGCCAGACGACTAGCGCCCGACTCATTGTTTACTTCAGCAATGACTGTCGTCAAGTAATCATAGTTATTTACGAGTTTATTTATTACCCTTAATCAACCATGGAGTTAATAGTTTTTTTTTATTATCTATCTAGCCTCTGGGAATTGTTAAACAGGACGTGTCCAAAAGCATTCACGAAATAAAACGTTCATAACAATATAATAAAAGAAAACAATACAAAGCAGAAATTAGAATTTAGTTTAATAAAATATGTATAAGCTAATAATAATAATTATATTCAAGTAGGATTGAAAAGGGCCTCCCCTGGAAGAACACAATGGTCATAAAAAATCTCGTCGGTTGAGTTGTCAATGGAAAATTCTCCAAAATGTTATATTTTTGCATGGATTTATCTTCTTCTTACTCTTCTGGCACGACCTTATTCCATTTATTTGGGTCGGCCCTCTTTATCTTTCTTTTCCACTGTGCATAGTAATTTTTCGAATCATCATTACTCTATTATTATTATCTTTTAATTTGGTATTATTGATTATTGCTATTTTCGTATGTTTTTTCCTCTTCAAAAACAAATTATTTTATCTGCCAAACCACCGCAGTATGTATCTAGATTTCCTAAATTTGATTGATGTAAGCTGCATCATTGCGGTTTAATAAATGTTTATAAGCTCTTTTATTGCGTTTTAATTAGCGTTGTAGAGGTTTCCGCAATGATGCTGAGATTTTGCTATTGATGATAATGGCATTAATTATAAAGGTATTATTATATAATATATGCCTAAGTAATTTTTATATAGGTTTGTACATAACTGTATTATAATTACATAGGCTTTCTTGTCTATGTAATAATTGTTGCTCCGTGATTATTCACTTGACTATCGACGATCGATTGTCGAAGTATAAACTTTTTTACACTTTGTCATGTGCCCGGTTTTCACGTTTTTTTTTTGTAAAAAAAATTCTGTCACTTCACTGATTCTTTTCTGATTCTTAAACCTTGTTTGTACTTTTTTACTAATCTAACGTTATTTTTTTTTGCTCTTGTATTGTGTCTTTGTTGAATAAATGTTTTCTATTCTTTCTTTGATATTTTTCTGATATTTTTTTTATTAAAAAGAGTACTTTGTACTCAGGGGGCCAATATTATTTTAAAAAATAGGCATTATATTAATACATTACAAATACAAATGTATAGGTCTATTACCTAATGAAATAGGTACATATATAACTACAGTGACGTGTTATATATCCAGACTAGCAACTTTGTTATACTAGCACACAATCACGCACACATTTTCCTGTTATTATTTTATTGTAGGTACATAACTTGCTTTATTAGAAACAAATTATTTTTATAATTGATAGGTTAATAATTATTTATTACGAATAATATTATTTATCAATAGGTTTTTATGCAGTGACGGAAGGAAGCATCCTGTATTGGTATTCCATATCGGGTTAAACACGAGAACTTCATACCTAGTTAGGACATCCTTATGTCCTTAAATCCGCCCACAAAATATATTTCGTTGTCTGTTGCTGTCACTGGTGATGTGTTTAATATCTGACTATTGGTCAATATTTGTGTTTCCTCTCCTGTCCGCTCCTATGAGCAGGCAGTGTGCCAGTTTTCCTGACCACAAACAGACACGTATTGGTAAACTATCGCCATACGTAAATACAATGGGTTTAACAAGACGGGGAAATGAAAATTATAGCTAGTTAACAAGCCCGAGTTGGATGGGACTTCCTGTCAGCGAATATGAGGCACTTCCATACAAACTTATGCCTAAATTGATTCTGCCTACATTATTTTACATAGAGCAACTGCCTACCTGATCCCCACAACCCAGTAACTATGTAATCGATTGGGAACTAACCCCTATATAGAAGACAAATTTTCCTTTGTACTCACATTTGTTATCGGAACTGTTTTGTTGCCTTGCTTCTATACTTAGTTCTAGATCGAGCAGTTTAGGCTGTACCAGCACTGTACGTTATGTGTCAGTGAATGAATGTTTTTAGGTTTTTATAAAGTATAAGAAACATATCTATATTTAACTATTTCTGCTGGTCTATTCTGTAAAAAAATAGCTTGAAGCTCATTAAGTTTTTAAGGATATTTTTTATAGAAAATCACTACTGAGTTAATAAGATACAATGTTAAGCTGAACACAAACATAAGTTTATGTTTTTATAAAAAAACGTGTAAAGAAAGTAACAGATGACCTTACGTTCTTCTTAGTTCGAACATCTCTTACCGTCTTTTACTATGACATAATCTTTAGTATTTTAAATACTTGAAGGTTAAACTCGCAAGCCCGTGGCAGTGGCGGACAAGTCTCGCAAAATCTCAAGTTCGCAACAGGTTCTAAATGTAAATATACAGTCAGCATAAAGCATTAATGAATTTTGAACTTGCAGCAAGTACCTACATTATTTCTAATTACATTTTTGCAGAATATAATTCATTTTGCTAGTTTTATTCTCGTCGCCTATCCTACAGAAGCCGTGCATTTTTTCGGGATAAAAAATAAAGTAGTACTTACTTAGTTGATATCCACAAACGGACAAACAATTATTTATCCACTTCATTCAAGATATTTTTTAAACCTAAATAATTATAAAATATATCATATTTTAAAAAGAAGAGGATTTGCAATAAAAAATAATCAAATTGATTGGTCTCTCTTTACAAAGGTTATCCTCTCTAAAAATCATACAATTCTTATTAGAGCCGAGGACGGTAATCATCAATACGCACGTGTATCATACGACGTTTTTCAACACACTTGTTAAGAAAATAATACAAAAAAAAACATTTTCAACAGTAAAAACGAGTTGTGAATTTTTTTTACAATGACGGGCAAAATTAATCAGTTTTCCTATGCGCGCGCATCTAACAATGGCGATCGGCCATAGACTAGAAAGAATGGGGTTTCTTTTTTTTTTGGCTTTTCGTGGATAGTGTTTTAGAAACGTATAAAATAGGGAATTTCAAGTTTTCTTAATTACAGAGCAAATAAAATGTATATTTGAGTGAAAGTTTTATTTATTAAGCACGTACAAGTTGAAATTAATATGAAGTTGCATGAAATGAGCAAGCAATAGGTACAAAATCAAAAATCAAAATCAAAATCAAATATTTTTATTTTACATAGGCCTACATGGGCACTTATAAAACGTCGACAAAAGGTGCACGGTTCGGGTTAGTCGTTTCCTATGGAGAAGAACCGGCAAGAAACTCCATGGTTACTCTTTTAAATTGTTTTGTTTACAATATTTCCATGTTACAGCATTAGTACTTGGATATGGGGGGACAACGTAGGCCCGACAATAAGTCGTACGAAATTGAGAAAAAAAAAAAAATAATGCACGAAATAAAAAGTTAACAAATGTTAACAATCATCTAGAAAACTAGAAAGCCTACAATGTTCACACATTCACAATAGGTAAAAGAATCTATACAAAGGTAAAAAAAAAAAAAACAACTCTAAATTTAACATGTGGCACAAATACTGTAATCAGTGCTGTAACTATTCTTAGCTAAGGGCTATAATGATGATTGAAAAATATTGTAAAAAGTCTAATTAAAAGAGAAAAAAAATGAGATTGAGAATAGTTAGAGATATCCATATATTTGTGCCGTTTATGAGTTACCAGGGAAGCCGCATGCGCAGAGGGTGTCAAAGCCAAATTTTTTATCTTCAACGTAGTCCTTGATTTTATAATATGCTTTTTTAACAAGGACACGTTTGATGTAGTTTTTGAACTTTCCATCGGTCAGTTCTATAACTGACTTAGGCAACTTGTTATAAAAGCGTATACTGTTTATAAGAAAAGACTTGCTAGTTTTCGTTAATCTGAATTTGGGTATTACAATTTCGTGCTTACTGCGTGTATTTAAATTATGGAAGTCACTTCTAGTTTTGAAAAGCCCTCGATTTTTGCGGACATACAAAACACATTAATTTATTTGTACTAATGAGCACGATCTTTTTTGTATCGAAACTTTTTTAAGAACAAAGCAACTCAACCAATAAATTTAAAAAAATCTCTATAACTCACTTGTGAATAATAGCAATGAAAAAGTCACAGTTTGATAACAGGTATCATTATGTGCCTAATTGCGGTGAAATTAGAGCCACTTTATGAGCAAGTGTGTTGAAAATATAATAATACAATTGTTGTTAATGTAAGCTTACGTTGCTATCGGTACCGACCGACAAATGTGTGCTTTTAACCCTGTGAACCGGTTTCAAGGATATAAGATCGATGGCAGCACACGGAGATACTCGTACGCCCGGCATTGGAGTGACCGGGTGACATTGAAAAATGCACTCGAAATATTATGATCTGAAAAGAAACTTTGTTTTCTGAAGCTTTTCGTAGCTAATGTTCATTTTACAGTGTCAGATATAAGATATTTTCAAAATATTTGGCATTAAAAAAGGCCACGCTAAAAATTTTCCTTAAGAAATGAAATTAATTGTATGGGTAGCATTTTTGTTTCTAAACTAGAGTTTGACACGTTCTTAACATCAAATACTCAATTTATAAATCGGCCCATCAGATAAATAGTGAATTTTCGAAGTTACAATTAATAATCGATCTTAAACTGAAAGCACTGGCACAATAATTGCGCGACTCAGATGCTAAAAAAAACGACACACAATGAAGCGATCCTAAAGGGTTCCTTTTTTCCTTTTGAGATACGAAACTCCCTGACAACACATACCACTATTATCAGGAGAATCACAATTAAGCCCAACATGAAACCACTTCCTCTAATAGGAAACGCCTATGTGTTCAGTCGCTCAGCAAGCTTACCGTGTAAGCGTAGTAGTAGGTATACCGTGTAATAAATAGCAAATAGGTCAAGCTAGTTTTAAACCGAGAACTCGTAAAAAGCTCGTAGAATAGAGGGCGTGGGCCGCGGCGCCGCCATTTTGATCATAAAGTGTGACGTCATATGACATTAAAGCTTATAATGATACACTTACCTAGAAGTGATGTTTTGTTGTTCAATTTGTTTTTAGAAGGTACTCCTACTAGATTTCCCCGCAGCTTCTCTCTCGTTGTTAAGTTTTACGTGCATTTTTTTCTCTTAATAAGAATCTTCTTCGGAAATCAACGAATGTTTGAAAAACAATCAAAGATTAAAAAACCTGTAACCCGTACGTGGTTTTTTTTAGCCTTTGTTGGCTGTTTGTTTGGACAAATTGATCGAAACCTTATTCATCAAAATCGGATGAATAGTTAAAGCCCTACGGAGGACCATGCGTAAATACATACATATATAGACAGACTGCTAAAATAAACCTTCCTTTTGGCTTAGCCGTAGTTGGGTAAAAAGGTCCAGCCTTTTAACTTAGACATTCTTCTTTTATCTATAGATTTACGAATTATTCTTTTTTGACACTCGTATATTTAGGTAAGTACTCAGGCAATAGTATTCAAAGATTTAAAAAACATAGTTACGAATACAAGCATGTCTGTTTGAAGTCTGATGTCAATTATATCGCTGAAAGCGCCGAATCAAAAAAGTGTACATTAACTAAATGTATGAGAGTAACATGCGCTATCGAAATATCAATGATTAATCCCATAAATGTTGGCACTTTGACCATCGCCTGATAGAAAGACACTGTCTAGAACCAAAGGTCCATATTTTCGTCGACAAAATAGCAATGTCATATGTCAGTGAAAGTTGACGTTAAATTGCTTAACCTTTTCACTCCCCAACTGTACATAACCATTTGGGCCTATGTTTAAATAAAGCCCATTAGTCACAAGTACATTAGCACATCCGACCTATAAGATGACATCAGACAGTCGGTGACTTTATTGGGGTCATAGAGGGCGTCCCCGGCCCCCGGCCCCTGTACTCACTGACATTCGTGTTAATCTCTTTTGTTAATTATTGGTTGACATGGAACATCGCACATTTTGGTGTACTCTGTGTTTGTGTATCTAGCTGAAATTAATCAGTACTTCAATTTGATCGGACTCGGATATTTTTTCGTTTTATTTGTTTTTTTTTGTGTTTCTTTGTCTTGTTTTTTTGTATTTTTGTTTAAAAGGGTAGAAATAGTAGGTACTCGCAATTTTGCTTAACCCATAAAAATGTCATCTCAAAGACAAGCTCAAGTAACGAAACGGAAAAATATAAATTTACGTTGTATCAAACATAATAATTAATCAAACACAGAATTATCCTCATTGGGAGTGATGTCAAGGAAAACAATTAAAATTTAGTAAAAAAAAATTATCGATTTAATTTATTTACATGCGGACATTTTCCTGGTTTTCCTTCAACTGAGAAAAACCCGGCAAATTGGATAACAGGAAAATTCTTACCCGATACTATATGACTCAAAACAATTAATTCTTGTTTTAGATACATTTAAATAGTTTAGTTATTTAAATTAAGCCTTATCTGTAAGTAACGATGACAGTTGCTATTATTTGTAAAATATATTAAATTTAAATGGACACGACTTAATTATAATACCACAAACACCTGTTTTCGGGATTAAAAAATAGCCTATGTCAAAATGTAAAACATTAGTATACGAGACACGGTTGTTTAATTTCTCAGGAACTATCCGACTGATCAAGTGTGTTTTTAGGGTTCCGTACCCAAAGGGAAAAAACGGGACCCTATTTCAAAATAATTTCGTTCTAAAGGAGGTACACATTTTTTAGATCTTGGTACAAAATAGCATATTTTGGGTACTTTTTTTGATAATTGCTATAATTTAATTCGCTACGGTACACCCGCCATTTTGACTCTCACTTGAAAAGTGAATTATTTGGAACTTATTATTTTATTTATTTATTTTGTAATTGTGTTTACATAACACACAATTTAACACAGAGATAAGACAAAAAATCAATAGTACAAAGGGTGTTTTTATTCTTTTTCACAAGTCATAACAAGAAATAACTGTACAAGAAATTGGTTCCATATAGGAACCAATTTTACATACCTAATATGGAACAGTCGTTACAAAGTCGCAAGATGTCAGCTAGCTAAGTAAATAAACTCCACATTGGCATCTGACCTCCGTTTCAGAATCCTAGTGTACTAAGAAAACAGATATTTATATGTACCTATATTACACGAGGCGATAACCACGGACTACGGCCAATCGACCCTGACTCCATTTTGTATGGTCAACTACACTTTAATTACTTGTAGTTATCTTTTGCTTTCGTCACAGATAACATAAGACGAAAATAAAAGCTGATCGTTGACAATAATTTACAATAAAAGTTCACTGTGCCTCCTAGGTTCCCCAATGTTGGAAGACAGTTTTTCTTCATTCATTGATGGCAAAATTACCCATTTTAATAGTATTTCGGATAGACTCTCCAAAATGAACCATAATCCAGCTTTTACTCTTATTAGGTATTGCTGTTTTGGACCAAATTTTATGTATTTTCTCCGCTCTTCCTCTTTATGGCAACAGCCACAACTCTTGGAAAAAAAATGACGAAAGCCTGGGATGACTGAGCCTGGATGCAAGCTGTGTAGCTTGCATCCAGGCTCAGTCATCCAGGCTTTAATGAAACAAATATAAAAAAAAAAAGTGCGGTTGTTGAGCCCGCCGAAGCAGATGGGTAACACTACCCATCTGCTTCGGCGGGCTCGACAGCCGCAATTTTTTTTTTTAATTTTCAATTGTATATATGTTAATATATTTGTTTCATTCAATAAATAAATGCATCATAATTATATTTTCCCTAAGCTTAGTGTAAGTACATACTTTTATGTACTCGGACATGCATGCCGCCCGCGCTTTGCCCGGGTTACATTTATATTATGTAAGCGCATCACTAGTAACTATTCAGTAATCTGTGGCATCACTTCAGGACGGCTGCACCTATTAGGCTTTTTTTTGCGTTTGTTATTGCCAGGACAAGGTTTGTATGTAAGAAAAAATAGTTTCATTTTCATCATGTTTTTTTGGTATTGTTGTAATGACATGAATATTTATTTTTTAAAGTATTATATTATTTTAATTATTTTGAATGAGAATACTATGTGGGTCATTCCTTTTTTTTGTTTTATTTTGTATTTTTCTCTGTTAGTTCTAATCATGGTCTGGCAGTTTGAGTAATTTATGCGGCCTACCCGAATGTCCTTTCTTTGGTAATGTTCGTCGAATCGTTCAGCTCCTTAAATTCTGAGTTGAGCTGCACGGTTACTGACAAATGCGTGCATTGACTGGACAGGTCCACTCAATGCACGCATTTGTCTGGTTCATTCTTTGCATTCCATCTGGCTGGTTCTTTCCTCAAAATACCATTTTAGACACCAATCTACATGGTCTTCACATGATCTAACCAAGATTATGTCTGGACTTTAAAAGAGACTATGACCTCTGAGTTTGTTTCGGCCTTTCTTCTCAAGAGTAGTCAAACAATTCGACCTCATCTAGTTCAAAAAAATATGATCGACATGTAAAAGTGTCTGTACAAACCAACTTACAGAAATTAAATCATTAATATTTTTTGTTGACCTTCAATTTGTTCTTCGATCTCGTAATTAAACACCATTTTTCAAAACATTAATCATGTAATTAACCGAGATGCAGGATCAGCACATGGCTCTTGTTTACTTATCAGCACACGTAATCCGTTTAGACTGAACATACTCTTGCAATGGCATAGTTCCATGAACTAAACAGTAAGTACTCATATCTAAAGTATTTAGTCGTAGCGACAGTAATATAATATGTTAGGAGACCTCTTCTGAGAATATTCACACGGTGCAAGTTGTTACATATATAACATCACGCCTTTATTTCTCGAAGGGATAGAAAGGGGTGCACCTAGAGTACACCCACATATCGTCAGTCATGTTTCATCATCATCATCAGCATTTCAGCCGAAAGACGTCCACTGCTGTCCAGCAGTGGCCTAGGCTTCCCCAAGTGTCGCTACCAATGTATGGTTAATACCGGTCCCATGACTCGCGTCCAGCGGATCCCCGCAACCTTCACCAGGTCATCGGTCCAGCTAGTGGAAAGCCAGCTTACGAAACGCCTTCCGGTTCGCGGTCGCCACTCCAGAACTTTTCGGCCCTTTCGGTCAACCGTTCTGCGAGCAAAGTGCCCTGCCCACTGCCATTTAAGTTTGGCAATTCTTCGGGCTATGTCGGTAACATTGGTTCTTTTGCGGATGTCTTCATTTCTGATTCGATCACGCAAGGAAAACCCGAGCATAGTCTTCTCCATTGCACTTTGGGTGCCAGTCATGCTTAGATCCCATATTGAAGGGGGTGAGCCTATAACCTATAACCCTAAACAGGACATAAATGCAGAATCTGGACTGCTATAGAGAAATTCCAGATGATAAACCCAGTACAAATCCAATTACACCTTGCGCGACCCGAAGTCCACTCATGGACCCATTGCTCTTAGAGCAACGAGGCATAATCTGAACGATTTCAAGTGCAATGCAAGTGGCAAAGTTGGTTGTTTAAACATTTTATTAATGATCGAAGGCCACCTAGGGTTTTTTATCTAATCTTCTTCTTTCGTGTGAGGTGTGGCCACCTCTGGTGTCAGAGTTAATTAAGCCGCCTCTGGGAATCTCACAGGCCTCTGACTTGGCTATTTCAGACTTACATTAACTATGTAAGTCCAGGTTTCCTCACGATGTTTTCCTTCACCGTTGCCTGTGATGTCTAAGATAAACTTAGAAAGTACATATGAATTTGAAAAAGTCACATTGGTACTTGCCCGGATTTGAACCCACGACCTCAAGCACGAGAGGCGAGGTCTTAGCCACTGGGCCACCACGACATCAATTTTATCTAATCCCACCGCACTATTTCCAAACCACTGCAACTTCTGAAAGCCAGAATCAACAGTGGCGACCACCAGAAAAGGGCCGAGGCAATGAAGCTCGACGAAGTCCCGGAGAATGAATTTAAGTTGCCGAATGTGAAAAAAGTGAACCGAATTTAACTGTCTTGGATCCCGCAACGATATTAATCAGAAAGGAATAACGGAGGAGAAGGAAATATCACACTATTTCCACTTCCCTCCATATCAAGCAGGAGACAGAACAAGGCTAATAGGCACAAAGGATCGTTTACAACTGGGATAACAGTTGCCTAGCACCACAAAGCAAAATTATCATTGTAAATAGTATCATGTTTGACCTCCTCTAATTACGGAGTAGTTCTATTTTATTTACCTACGATGTGCACAAAGATAAAGATGTGTGTAAAGATATTATATATTTGTCTCTGCGGCACCCAAACGCAGACTGGAATGCCTATGGCATCAAGTCTCCCTCTGTATATTTGTGTCGAGTATCTTAGTGGCAATTTTAAGCCAAGTATTTCGTATCATAAGGTTGGTAATCCTTTAATTAACAACAACCTGACGCATAGACCTTAATTGGGTTCAACTCCTGCGCAGGGCGATGTCACAAGGAAATTAATTCGTTCTATTTACGGTTAACGACCGTGTTCAGGATGAAAACAAAATAATAGCAATATCCTTCAGCATAATTAATTTTATCTTTGTCTGGTTAAGGAAAAAACAATTTTGTGTCCGTTAGCGAAAATACCTATTTTCTTAAGCAGTGGTTTCAATGGTTTCATACAATATATTTATATTAAATCTGTAAACTTTTAATTTCAGTTGGTAGTATTAAACACAAATAGTTTTAAAAACACATTTAATTAATCCAATTGAGCATAACAATACTTTGGCATCAAAAAACCGCGCGAAAAAGTACTTCAAGTCTCTAGTGACAGATCGTAGTGACGGGCACGCGTCTTCGATTGAGTAGTGCTGTGTAGACTCGATTTTATCTCGCTAACACTCGGCCATCCTGCAACCCTTCGGTCCCCCGAAGAAGGCAGTCCCATTGGCGGAGCATCTACTTGAGCGGCGTCTCGTCGCAACCGTAGTCGTACTCCGCGCCTCGTCACTGATGATCGGCAAGGCCCCAAAGGCAACCACTGACTAGCACTGTATAGGCCCCGAAGGCAAGCACTAAACCAACGCTATAGACCCCGAAGGCAAGCGTCAACTTGTATATGATTAAGTGCTGCGAGGCTCCGTAAGCAAGCACTGAACAAACGCTGAGGCCCCGTAGGCAAAGTGCATCAAACTTGTATATGTTTAAGTACTGTGAGGCTCCGTAAGCAAGCACTGAACAAACGCTGAGGCCCCGTAGGCAAAGCGCATCAACCGCAACATGTCATGGTGCATTAAGGCTGCAAAAACAAGCACCGCACGATGTGTAGGCCCATAAGGCAAGCGTTAAATTCCTTTAGGCAAAGCGCATCAGCCGCTATATGTCAAGGTGCTTTAAAGGCTCCGGAAGCAAGCACTGCACGCAGAGTAGGCCCCGTAGGCAAGCGTTATTTTATGATAGAGTGCTGTGAGGCTCCATAAGCAAGCACTAGTAAACGCTGGGGCCCCGGAGGCAAAGCGTATCAACCACAATAAGTCAGGGTGCATCAAGGCTCCGAAAGCAAGCACCGCACGCTGCGTAGGCCCCGAAGGCAAGCGTTAAATTTCTTTAGGATTATCAGTAAAAGTGGTATAAGGCTCCGAAAGCAGTTTAAGTTAAAAGGCACGGTACAGGGCCCACAGAAAAATGTAAGATCTGGTAAAACTGTTAACCAATAAATGTAATTAATCTTCACCAGATGATGAACTTTCATCTCTGTGACACCACACTTTAATTTTGTCACGGGCAACAATGTTTTTGTAAGCTCGCTTTCCCTTCGTGGACGATGTCACCTCAAAGCGATCGTTTGGCAACACGGCAGTTACCTTATACGGTCCTGCATATCTGGGAACTAATTTCCCACTGGACAATCCAGGTCGTAAAATTTTACGCTCAACCATGACTAACTGCCCGACTGATATAGGAGCACCCTCTCTACGACTTTTGTCAAAGCGTACTTTCATTTTAGAAGCGTTAGTCTCGATTTTCTGTGCAGCCTCATTTCTGAGTGTCTCAATATCGTCACTGTAAACTGCACCTTGCAAATCATTGGCTAGTCTAGGTCTAAGGCCACACAACAACTCTAAGGGTGACTTACCAGTTCCGTGACTGACTGAAGAATTGATGCCTAGTTGTACCTTTGGCAGATAGGCATCCCAACCTTTTTGCTCCTCACCCATATGAGCTGACAACGAACTGAGAATTGTGCGGTTAAGGCGTTCCACCTGCCCGTTCGCCCGCGGAGAAGCGACAGCATTTAATACGTGCTTAATTCCGTGATCTGCGCAATAACACTCAAACTCCTTACCAGTAAACGCGGTACCTCGGTCACTAATAATTCGATCCGGGTGACCAAAAATTTGACTTAGTTTAGTCAATGCTGTGATAGCTCCTTTAGCGTTAGCACTAGCGACAGCTTCCAACCAGACGAATTTCGTGAACCCATCAATAATAGCTATGATATAAGTCTTCCCATTACTTTTGCAAAATGGGCCCAGGTGATCTACATGCAATGTGTGGAACGGTACGGATACTCTTGGAATCGGATGCAAAAGTCCAGGTTGTTTCCCAGTAGGTTTCTTCGTAAATTGGCATCCAATACAACTTGCAACGTACTTTCCGACATACTTTCGCATTTTCGGAAACCAATATTTAGCTTGTATAGCTTCCAAACACTTTTCTGTTCCCAAATGACCGTTTTCGTCATGGTACAACTTCAGTATATGGAATCTTGAACTTTTAGGTAAAACTAGCTTATAGCTTTTATCCACCAGACGACATAACTTGCCATCAACAACCTTATAGTCCTTTGAAAGTCCAGTATTCTTTTTCTTATTAGCCTCTTGTTCCAGTTTTAAATTTTCAATCAGTACCCGAATTTCTTCATCTGCTTCCTGTAACGCATCAATCAAATCCTTCTCCACAATATGCTGTACGAATATAGGATTCCGGCTGAGAGCATCAACGTGTGCCATGGATCTCCCTGGGCGGTGATCCACTTCAAAGTTGTACTCTTGAAGGTCGAGCCACCAACGAGCAATGCGCGGAGATAAATCCCTTTTCAGCCAGGCCATACGTAATGCTGAGCAATCCGTTACAACTCGGAACTTTATGCCGGACAGATACACCTTAAATCTTTGAATAGCAAATACCACTGCGAGAGCCTCTAGTTCAAAGCTGTGGTATTTCGCTTCGGTGGCGGTTGTCTGTCTGCTCGCATAAGCAACAACCTTGGTATCTCCACTAGGCTGCTTTTGAAGGAGAACTCCGCCAAGTCCAAGTTTTGATGCGTCTGTGTGAACCTGTGTTTCTCTTTCTGGATCGTAAATGACCAGAACTGGATCTGATGTAAGTATTTGCTTAAGGGTTTGCATAGCCTGTTCTTGTTCCGATCCCCACTGCCATTCTGTAGTCTGTTTCGTGAGAGAAGTAAGTGGTCGCGCAATAGACGCAAAGCCTTGGATAAATTTGCGGAAATAACTCGCAAGACCGAGGAACTGGCGCAATTCATGAACATTCGAAGGTACTTTAAAACTTGATACAGCTGTAATTTTATGAGTCGAGGGTCTGATTTCACCATCTGAGATAACATGACCTAGATACTCGACGCTTTCAGTGAGAAAAGAACATTTACTTTTCCTCAACTTAACGCCCGCTTTCTCAATCAGACTTAGCACTTTCTCTAGATTAGCAAGACATTCGCTAGTGTCAACCCCCCATGAAATTACATCATCAATGTAAACCTCAGCGCAAGCATGAATTACTGGCTCCAATATTTCGTTCATAGCTCGCTGGAATACTGCAGGAGCATTGCAAAGACCGAAACTCATCATTTTATATTGATAGTGGCCATCAGGTGTCACAAATCCAGTAAGCGGTCTTGACTCCTTGGCAATTCTGATTTGATGGTATCCATTCGCTAGGTCTAGGCAACAGAATACTGATTTACCCACCAATCGATCCAACAAGTCTTGTATTACCGGTAAGGGATACCGTTCTTTCTCAGTAATTTTATTTAGCGCCCTATAATCCACGCATAATCGACGTCCGCCATCCTTTTTATTCACCAGTAGAACTGGGCTAGCAAAAGGAGATGTAGACTTCTCGATGATTCCAGAATCTAGCAGGTCATTAACAACATTTCTCACTATGTCCCTCTCATGGAAAGACATTCGGTAAGGCTTGAAGTTTATCACCTTATTCTCCGTCAACTTGATGCTCATTTCTACACTACAGTTCCCTAGTTCCATTCCATTTCCAGAAAAACAATGCTCATATTTAGCTAAAAGATCATTCAATTCAGCTTTCTCATCTTCATTCAAATGTGCACCCACCTTTACATTATCTACCATCCCTGAATCTGGTTTTATTAATTCCGCTCTTGCTACACAATCTGCTTCCTTAAGTTTTAAGATTGAATTTGTTCTATTCACCAGCTTAATGACAGCATATCCATCAGATGACTCAATATTGTCAACAAGAATATCCTTTTCATTCAATGGTTTTCTCTGCTCACTCTTCTTGACATTCATAAAACCATCAACAACAGGATCCAGTCGTACCAAGACCTTATTCACGCCAGGAATTAGGTGTGTGTCAGTTTGAGGATATAAGCGAACCTTATCAAAACTATCACATAACTCAGTCACTTGAAAAGCCATCTCATCCTCATAAATATTCAAATCAGTGGCAGTCTTCACAACCACTAAATTTGGAGACTCTGTGAATGTCTGTCCTATCAAAACATCCACATTCTGAACATGATCAGGAACAATGTAAAACAAATTTTCCTGCTTTGCGCCATCAACCACAAGAGTAGCAGTAACTGTACCTGCAGGTGTAATGAATGCATCTCCGTATCCTTTTATTACAACATCATTATTAGGTTTTAACTCCAGGTCTTGTTTCTCATAAAAACTTTGTGTCATTGCATTGCAGGAGCTGCCAAAATCCAGAAAAGCATTTGCTAAAACCCCATTCACAAGTACCTCTTTAAAGTACTTTTTGTCAGAAGAGTCACAGCACACAGTTTGAATCTTTCGCACTAATCTATTCTGAGGACCAGTCTTTGACTTTTTGTGGCACTCTTCTAAAGAGTGTCCATCAATATTACAAAATGAGCAATGTTTACTAAGATTGTTCTTTTTATAACAGGTTGATTCCACATGGCCTAATTTGTTACAAAAGGAACATTTCTTATTCTCATTATTTTTCGGTGTCTGTCTGTGTTCCTTGCTCTTACGACATCTATTTGCCTTATGACCTAATTTGCCACATGTATAACATTTTATATTTTTGTTAGAGCTGACACTTTTCAATGATGTCACAGCTTGGTCCTGTTCTACACTAGCATCCAAGTTGTTAATACTGGCCAGGTATTGAAGAAGAGAAGCGGTGTCGCGGCATCCGGCTGACTTCGCACCAACTTCTAACAGTTTGTTACCAAGTGTACCAATGATAGCTTCTGTGATCACTTCATCACTCAAGTGACATGACATGCCTATGCCCAATTTACTATAATAAAATTCGATAGGTTCTTCGCTAGGCAACCTGACTCGATTCACTAACTCTCTAATCTGTGATAATTTATTTTTAGTAAACGGAAAAGCTTTAATTAATTTTTCTTTCCACTCTGTCCAACTAATCTCATAAGATGCTTGTTGTTCATACCACCCTTTAGCATAACCACTCAACTTTGCAGTACAATTACAAATCAAGGTACGCTCATCCCATCCATGCATTTTAGCCGTACTTTCTAGATTGCGAATCCAATGTTCTACAGACACTGATGTAGTTTGTGGATTGAACTCAGGTATAAAGTCATTACGCCCTACATAACGCACAACTGGCTTTGACGTTACTTCACTAGAATTAGTCTTTGGCACGCATGCTATTGAAGACACAGAAACTGGTGACGGAGTTGATTCACTATGATAATTACTTGTCTTTCGTAACTCTTTAATCAAACCCTCCAGAGCATCAATACGCCTATCTTTATCCTTCAGTTCTCTTTTGTACTTCTTCTTTCCTCTATCAGATGAGGAAGATGAACTTGAAGTGCTATGTGACCGTTTCTTATGTTTTGACCGACCCATTGTAGCACAAGCAAAAGTACTAAAATTCACACACACACAATTGTTCTATAAACAGCACATATAGTTCAATAAAATACAATTACAAGAGAGCTATAACAATTACTCTAAGTAACCAAAATAATAAAAGTTAAGTTTTGTCAATGTAAATTGTTCAAAATATTATAGCACCAAAAACTTTATAGCTCTGAATTAACTTTATGTTGCATACACAATGTTTTTAGTATTGCATAGACTAATTTCACTGTACTTTAATGTCAATTAAATCCAGACAAATAAATCAAAATGATACAGCTCACCAACAAGCAGGAACAGTCATTGCAAACTTCAACATGTTTTATTTCATGCACATGCATTCTGCCACCTCAGGGTCAACATCTATTTGACCTTGTATTATTGTATATTCCAGGGCCTAAAATCATTTACCAACAAAACAAATCACTGCACAACCTGTTACTAGTACATTTTTTTTTTTTTTTAACTTTAGTTTTGCAATAAATGTGAAAGAAAACCATAAGCACACCACGCGTTAGAACAATTAAAACACTATTTTCACTGAAAAGCATCCATTTGTGCAAAATACAAGCAAAATAATGAATTTATAAGCAACACAACAGTAGGTAGCGTCTCATGCACATACACACTGAAATTACTGTCAGATCGTACAAAATATAGCTTGTGGGTTTATATTTATCTCACTTCTGAACTTTATTAAACACAAATAGTTTTAAAAACACATTTAATTAATCCAATTGAGCATAACAATACTTTGGCATCAAAAAAACCGCGCGAAAAAGTACTTCAAGTCTCTAGTGACAGATCGTAGTGACGGGCACGCGTCTTCGATTGAGTAGTGCTGTGTAGACTCGATTTTATCTCGCTAACAGTAGCAACAACAAACATCCAGCAATATAATATCCCTTGTCATGGGCCTCTATGGCGAAATGCCAAAATGTACCTATGCCAATCCCATATATAATCCAGGAAATTACAATAGCTGTCATTAGATGAAAAAGAGGTTTGTTATAAGTTTGACGTGTGTATTTGTGTATGGCATGAGAGTGTTCTTAGCTTTGTTTGATGAAAATCAGTTTAGTCGTTCAAAAGTTATACGCATTTTACTATTTGAATCAGGGTTCCTTTAACAAGATATATTGTCATAATTATTTGTTTCAATAGATTGTATATCGAAATGTGTCTACTAATAGGTATAAGGTCAATGTTATACATGATCCGATATTATACTTCGTGCCTCGTCCTCGAGATTAGTTCCTGTAATTAATTATTATTATATACACATGTAGTAGGCGGCTATAGGCTACTGCGCAAATCACTAGTTTTCAGAGTATTTTTTTTTTTTTTTCTTGCCTGGCATCACTATGTCAACTTGTCATTCGCGATTATAGTGCGTCGCTACGCGTCACGTAATTAAACTTTTAAATAAAAATAACAGTTTTTCAAAGTGAAAAAATGCCAAAAAGGACACATTCAACCGAGGAATAAAGAGAATCAGGAGAAACATGAAAAAATCTAGGAGCATTTTAAAAACGTGCTCGACTTAAACAAAGTAAAACAAAATAGTCTTAAGAGTCGACGCCATATTTAGACCCACAAGGTACCTACCTAACTCTGTTAAAATGTATTGTATGTATTACTACATATCTACAACTATTTTATCAATCCTCCGCCCTAAACTTGCATCTCAAACAAATAATGCACTTCGGGCAAGCCATCGGGCCGTCCCACTGTATATTTACGAGATTATCAATCAAAACAAAATTTATTTCTTAAACATAACGAATATATTCGAGCTGATTATCGGACTGTCTCAAATAATGAAACAAATAATGCATTTCGGGCTAGCCATCGGGCTGTCTCACCACGTATTTACGAGATCATCAAATAGAATTTATATATTTTATCTAACGAATGTATTCGAGCAGATCATTGGACTGTATCAAAACATTCAATAATACACTGGTTTCGTTCAATTCTTTGGAATTGCTACAACCACCAGATTGCAAAAATCAGTTATCAATCCGGAAGTAAAACAATGGTTTATAATCATTCCAGGCGAAGTCCTAGACGACGACGTCACAAATGAAATGGAAACAAAGTCAAATACAACTAACTTAACAATAGTGATCTTCCACACAATTCAAACCTGAATAACACAGACGCTCTCGAAATTCTCGGGGTTGACCCAACATTGAACACGGAGTATGGTGATGGGGCCGAACTCCACAAGGAAGTGACCAGCTGTCTGGAGTGTCTTGCAACGTGAGGTCTGTCTCCCTAGAGACCACAGGCGGGTACTTCCCCTACAGATCCTTCAGCAGGAAATATACCCGCTGACATTAAATGTGAAAAACGTGAGGCTCTTATGCTATACAGCAAAATAAAAGCAAAATTCTCAAATTATTGATAACCAAGGCCATAGAATCGAAACAAAGACTACTCAGCACCGTCTCCTGCTTAAAAGCAGCATTATCCAAAGTACTGGATACAAAAGAAAATGATACAGAACTACTAACTTAAATAATGGATGCCACTCGCACCTTATGTGAAGTTCAATATTGTGACTCAATGACTAGATGCAAATTTAGCTGCAGCTCAAATTAAAAAGGATCTTAAGGACCAAGTTCAAAACACAAAGATAGATAAATATCTGTTCGGGAAAACACTTGCTGAAACTATTTGAGTTGGTAAAGCGGCTTCTAAATCAGGGCTGCTACAGCACCTAAACCCAAGCAAAAACCCAACACATTCCAAACAAAATACTGGAAAGCTCACCAGCGCCACAAGGACGACAGGAGAACTGGGAGCATGGCTATAGCCTGATTCAGCCGTACAAAACTTTAAGTGGTTGTCTCACCCGACCAAACAACCTTGACACCGCTAAACTCAGTAAGGTACGTTGGTCGCTTATAAAATTCTTATAAACAGTAATAACTTATCACTGATCATAAGACCATGTTATCATGGATTGAGGGTTTCATAGGTACCCACAACACTTCACCAGAGTAAAAAACATACTATAAGGAGACAATTATCTAATTGATCTCCATTGGTGCAATATTTAAGTGCTAGCCTTGAAAAGGGCAAAATTGTCTCAAGTGTTGCTTACATAAGACCAAAACTCAATGGCAGTATGCATTTTAAAGTTAAAACCTTAATAAGTTCATTAATATAAGCCGTTCAAACTTGAAGATTTGTGCATAGAATTAAAGATGACATCAAATGATAGTTCCATGGCCATATGTTACATAACATACCTTAATAATAATTAACATATTAATATTTAACATACCTTAATGCATAATATCTTATAAAATATCACAAAAATTCTAGCAAATATCTAGAATCTCTTTCATGAAAAATTGTATGAGTTCAATCTACTGCTGTTTGGGTTAAACACTGCACCTAACATTTTCACTTAAGTTATGAAAACTCAACAAATACTGAGATCCTGTGGCTCTTGATTGGTAACTGAAAACATTCAAAACACTAAGAAGTTAATCACAGGTTATTAAATAACAAACTTACACCCACTAATATTAGTACAATTAAAGGATATATCATTGACACAAGATTCTTACCTATCATGTAACGTTACCTCCAGATAAGAAAAATCTTATTAATTATGAAATCAGAAAATTAACATGCTTTGTAGGACTAGGTACTGGTCTCAGCATGCCCTTCTATTTAATATGGATGGCTTTATATAGGTATATAACTAAAAACTATAATGTTGTAAAAGCCTAAACCTCCAAGGTGAAGAAAATTATAAAAAATACATGAATATCCCCAGAAGAATTTCCTGAATGGTGGCCATATGCCATTCAAAATTGAGTAAATAAAATCAAACTTAATTATGCAACCGAAATGGTTTCTGACGCCTCAACCAAAGGGGGGGGGGGGCTGCCTGTGGTGATGAGACTGCTAGGGGCAAGTGGTCAGACAAGAAATGTAAATATCACATGATTTTTATTTGGAATTAGTAACATCATTCAATCATGAAATAATTGTGAAATACCGTCATGTATAGAAAATTCAACAGCAATATAGGCTGCATTATTAATCAAATGGGTGGAACTCAACACTCATCTCTTCAACTTAGCCTGCGGCATTGGTTGAAAACTGTTATGTATTATTTTCATTTTAGTATAACATAATTTCATTTTCGCTTCTTACATTAGGTCGACTGGAAATCAAGAAGCTGATACTGTATTGCAGAAGTCACATTCCGACGTAGAAGGGGAACTAAAAGAAAATGCTTATGCATTGAGTTATAATGTACTTACGTAGTAGTATAACTCCAATGTGCTTATGACCAATTATTGAAAGATAAATTTGGAACACCTGAAATTTACCTATTGCCAATTCACATTAACTATAAATATGATAAATACATAACATGGCATAACAACCCAAATGCCTTCACAATTGACACATTCACAGTATACTGGTAACCAATTTTTCTCTAACGCTTTTCCACCATTCTCAATCATGTTAAAAGATCTACAAAAATCATAATGGATAAAGCTTAGGGCATCATGTTGATCACCATGCCCAACTGGTTCCCTTTACTTAGGGAACTTCCCATAATTCAGGGATGCTCATACTCAAACCTAATTAAAATGTTATAGTATTTCACAGCAAGGGAAATGCCATACCTACCTTACCCTGGCTGTCAGAGTCCAGTGGGTAGTGAAGTCTATTGCAATGAAGCATACCACCATCATCAATTGATAAGATAGCATCTATATCAGAAAACTCTTTCAAACAATATGACACATGTTTAATATAAAAATCATGAAATCAGATACATCAACGGTGATATAATTACTTAACAGAACTTTCTAATTACAGTAAAAAATATAACAAATGATTAACTGTCAAAAATTTATAATACCTACTTTAATAAACATTAGAATGTCCAGGCATGTCCTCTGATGACAGATTAAAAATAATGGTTAAGGGCTTGTTCAGACTGCGAACACCTGCCCAAAAATACAATGTCACCTGGGACACATCCCAAATGCTGGAAGCCTTAGGAATTTGGTACCCAAATGAGATGTTGTCTCTAGAACTGTCAAAATTAAAATCAAAGCATAGTAATACAATCAATGCATATAACCATCAAAATTTCAGACCTCATAAAATCTCTAATTTATGAACTAAATAATCAATCAATTCTTCAGACAAAGAACAGGAATAATTCCAGCTGAAACCTTGTAGCCTACATTAACAAAACCTCTAACCACTTTAGGCACTAAGAAACCGTACCACATAGTGTACTTTAAACACTAACAGTCTTAAGCCAGGTGTAACATGATCATTGATCAGATACTAAAAACAGCAGGCTGGAGTTGCAATTCAAGTAGATTTGGTAAATTTTATAACAGTTTCTTAGTGAAAAGCATAAAAATAATTTAGCAAGAAAAATCTTAAGATGTGATTAAACAAGTACATTTGGTAAATTTTATAACAGACCTTTAGTATATAGGATCAAAATGATTTAGCAAAATAAATCTTTAGCTGTGATTAAAGATATCTTATTTAACTTACATATACTAATTATTACAACAACTAACAACTTTAACTTATAACGAAGGAGCATAAATGTATTGATAATGAAACTAAGAATAGTAATAAAAAAGCTAAAATGGATTTTGATAAGACAGTTATATTTATTATTATCTGAATGGTTAATCAAGAACTTTCTTTTTCAAATGACAACTATGATTGTTACTCTTTAAAATAACTTTAATATTGATAGCAAGCAGGCAATAAATATTCGGTTGAAAAGATAATTAAGAATTTATAAAAACATTTTGGTTAAGAACCTATGTTACTTAATAGCAACTGTGATAGTATTTATAAAACTGAAATACTTAATGATAATAAATAGGCAAAAATATTTTGTTAATAAATATAATTAAGATGAGAATAGTAATTAAGAAAATTACTGAATAAATAATACATTTTTTTTAAAACAGATAATTATGAATATATAAACTGATTAAGAACCTGTGTGTAACCTATGGACAACCATGAATGATGGTTAGTCCACAAAAAAAAAAAAAAAAAAAAAAAAAAAAATATATATATAGGTATATGATTTTAAAGAAAGAAAGCTTTTACTTCAAAAAGTCATCATATTTTATGCGATAATTCCAGAACTTAACTCTCAAAGTCTACATGTGTATATAATAATAATTAATTACAGGAACTAATCTCGAGGACGAGGCACGAAGTATAATTTATGATTAAACGAACTTACCCTAAGTGAAGTTCTATCAAAATTATACGAAGTGCCTCGTCCGAAGAGATTAGTGACACCCTCCCAACCCTAAGGTATAACCCAGAAGCGTTCTGGAAATATCTAAAACATCAGTAACTCTAAACTAAATGACAAGTTGACATAGTGATGCCAGGCAAGAAAAAAAAAAAAAAATACTCTGAAAACTAGTGATTTGCGCAGTAGCCTATAGCCGCCTACTACATGTGTATATAATAATAATTAATTACAGGAACTAATCTCTTCGGACGAGGCACTTCGTATAATTTTGATAGAACTTCACTTAGGGTAAGTTCGTTTAATCATAAATTATTATGCAAGGTTACACGACGAACTCTCGGCATTTGTCATTATTTGTTATTGTCACTCTTAACAAAATGATTGATAGCGGTAATGTTGCACTCGTCACTCATCCTCTTTTAAGTTTATTATTAAACATTAACATGGTATGATAATTTTGATTACCTACCATGGTGTGGTCCACTTCACCAAATGATGCTTTCTGAATGCAAGCATTGCCTATACAATTTGAGAAGTTCCCTTGATTATCGCGGCCCTGGCACAAGCAACTTTTTTTATGAATACTTTAAATCCACTGTATGATTGCCAATGAAATCAGTCAGTCTGTATTAATGGTGTAGTTATTTTTTAATAATTTATTTACATAAGTATGAGCTTTTATCAAATATCCAAAATGTCACCGTCATTATTGTCAGCCTTAAGTGCTCCACCTACTGTAGACATTCCTTTAGCGTTATCCTGGTACATTCGTGGGCATCCAGGTTACATAGAATAAGTCCAAAACAGCAAATCATATTTAAAAATCACGTTTGATTTATTTCTCACTAATGGAAAGCGATGATGTGGTCGACCCTTAAGCCTAAAAGTAACCTATTCATTCGACTTACATACCCTCGGTAAGGTATCAAGAAACAGACTCCGGCATGAAATCCTACTCCTCAGCGGTATGCACAATCAAAGTATTCCCAAAACGTTTAGTCCGTATGGATGGAAGCTCCACACTATGGTGCACATGTAACATATTTATATAGTCATGTGAATGTATTCCCAAGAGACTATGTAAAGTTAGCCCGTCTGCCATTAACAATGTACCTGTATTCAGTGGATGTTATCGTTAAAAACACAATACGAAACGCCGCACATGTTCCTACTACATTTACATAGACTATTTACTTTACATAGATCTATAATAGGTGACCTAGATGACTGTGCGTTCAATATAGAATTAGTTCAATGTCATTGGGGCACTATTTCATTTTGCCGTGTTATACATTTTGATTGGTTCCCCATTCGCTCTCATGTTTCGCTATGAGGATCTTATTTAATGTTTTCTTTATAAACAATTTTTTTTGGCGTTAGATGTCATCCAATGACTTCTCTCGCTCTGGGTGAAGCGGGAGGGCGTTTCTTACTTTTACTGACTAAAACCCACCCGTGTTCCTTCCATTGCTTGAGCCAGGGCCGCGGTGACTCTCTTTCAAATGTATCCACCACTCTCAATTACCTGAGAATAGAAAATTGGGGTGAATTCGGAAAAGCCAGAAAACGCAATTTGTAGCTTTGTGACGAATCTAATAAGACCAGTGTTTGCCTTGATACCTGTTTACTTAACTTTCTACCCGCATGTAATGAGAGAGACATGGCGCAAACAAAATACTTAATCACTAAATGTTACCTAGTTGCTGTTTAATATATATCATAACCCAAAAGTTGACTGCTAGCAAATGCCTATGGCATTAAGTCCACCTCTGTATGTAAAGTTTTAGTAAATAAATAGGTGCTCAATATCCACCCAACCAACCGGATATATTTAATAAAATACCTAAGCCTACATATGGTTGTTGAAGTTTAAGTCGGTGTAAAAAACGAAACCAGAAAAACCGACCATCAAAATTGAAGTGATTTAAAAAAAAAATGTAAAAAAAAGTAATTATATTTGATATTGGTTTCTGAAGCCTTATTCTGTTCTGAAGACAAACATGTTGGTGTTGAGGTTGTAAAACTAATCAGTTTATTGTTGTAAAAGAGTTTATAAACTGTCTCTTGAGACATCCAATGAAATTGTAGTTAAAACTGAATTAACTGACCGAGTAACGTCATGAGTTGAGTAAACTGTTATCGTGGCAATTACGGTTGACTTATTAGTTAGCTAGTTATTGTGACTACTTCAGACAACTAATGAATGACTACACCCAAATGATAAAATAAAAAACTTCTTTGCGATAAACATTTTGTTCGTACCAGTAAATACCGTTTATTTAGATATTGTTCAATTTATTTACTAAAAATCGCGACATCTTACCAGCGCGAAATATTTTTGAAATATTTTAAAATAGGTAGTTAGGCAAATAATAAAAAAAATGTTTCAGTAGTAATCCACATACAGTTTTCCAGACATTAGGAATCATTAAAAAACACAAATGTAAATATAAATTGTGTTTTTATTGATGCCGACTCCCAAAAAAAAACAGCTGTATCTGTATTCCGACATTTTGTCCACTTATACTGTTCGTATAATTGGACAAAATTTCGGCACTAGGAAAAAGCTGATTCATTTTCTTTTTTAAGAGTTTAGATTTGCATACCTACTTACATTTATAAAGAAATGGCAAACAAAAGTTATCGAATAATTAATGTGGTAAGTACATTTTAACTCGTTTTCATTTTCAATGTCCTTGGGGCCCAGTGTGCCGACTGCCGTTACAACAAAGGATTATATTGTTCAATTTGCTCATTTCATTAGCAAACAAGCCCCTATGCAACATCGCCGACCGAATTGATCCAACACCATATATTTAAATACTAAAGATACGGCCGTTCGGACACATTAGCTGAATACAAGAAACACGCCATTCTATGATTCTACTCTATTTCAATAAAAATAAAAAAATAAAATATGTATGACCAAATTGAGGAGTCAAAAAACGCCCGGTCCGCCATGTTCTTACTACATAAGTTACGTTAAATATGTAGTAGGGGAAAGTGGTCACCATTCGTACGCGGGGCACATTCGTACAGTTAGTATAACAGAAAAACTAAACGGCACACAAACACGCCTTTGCTTGTGTGCATAGACATACCGACCGCCATGTTGCTAGCGGAGTGTCGCGCCAATCGCACTACGGTTTATCAGCTGACAAGACGTAACGTGTTTTCGCGCGCGGTGAGTAAATTTTTTACCTAAGTTTCGATCGTAATTGTAAGTAGAATTGTTATGTTTTTGACAAAATGGTTATGATTGATTAATGTTAACAATGTTTATTTTGAGCTTTATTTGTTATATTTCTCAAACTTAATTAGAATTTGTATAAAGTTGTATTTTAATTTTGTGCAAAGGCATGGGGTGCATTCAGACAGCCAGATAGGGGGCACATTCGTACGCGTACGAATGCTCCCCTTTAGATTTGATTAACCACCAGTATATCAAAATGATTTTTTTATGAATTAAAATATAGTATTACCTTTTAAAATTATCGTACAGACAGAGCATAATAACATATTTTTCCTTTTATGAAGTATTCTACTTCTAACTAAATGAAATATTTTTATTAAGTCAACCTTATAATAATCATATAAGTAATCGCTATTATATCGAATCAGAAATATTGAGATCCGTAAGAGAACCAGGGTTACCGACATAGCCCGAAGAATTGCGAAACTTAAGTGGCAGTGGGCAGGGCACATTGCTTGCAGAACGGATGGCCGATGGGGCAGAAAGATTCTGGAGTGGCGACCGCACACCGGAAGACGTTGCCTTGGAAGGCCTCCCACCAGGTGGACCAATGACCTGGTGAAGGTTGCAGGGATCCGCTGATTGCGAGACGCACGGGACCGGTCAATGTGGCGACGCTTGGGGGAGGCCTATGTCCAGCAGTGGACGTCTTTCGGCTGATATGATGATGATGATGATGAACCTTATAATTACTATTTTATTGCAGAATCATGGTACGCGTACTTAAGGAGTGGATGAAGAGTCGATGAATTTAGAAAAAAGAAACTTCGGAAGAAACCGGGATTATCATGGTCATTATTTGCCCTGATATAGAAGACATACACACTCTGCATATCAGCGATGTCGCCTGTTCCTCAAGCACGAACGGGCTGTACCGCTAGAATGGCTAGACTTTTGCAGTTAATTTAAATAATTATAATGTGCAATTTGGAACTTATCCAAAGTAACAATCAAATGTATAATTACCTACTTTAAGTTTAAATTGTCAAAGACTGTTCAACGATGTTTGTAAACATCTCATTTAGACTGATTGTAAAGCTTACAATTGTCATTAAGTAAACTAAGGATGAACGATTTTATTTTTAGTTATTTTTCTAAAGAAAGATTTATCGACTATTAGTCATGCATGTTACATATTATAAAGTTCTTTGATAAATAAATATTTTTTATAATAATTAATTATAAATTAACGACTTTAATTGGCTTTTCAATTACCCTGTATGAATCTTCCCCATGGCGTACGAAAGTACCCCACCTACTGTACGAACGTACCCCGTACGTGGGGTACGTTCGTACAAATATCTTGTCGTAGAAAAATGGCTATAGCCCTTTAACCTTTTGACATAATAGTTTCGGACTTTTTTGTAATAAACTACAATATATTTGTTACACTTAGGTACAAAAACTAGATAAATTCGACAATTAATCATAAAGTAAAAAAATAAAATCTAAAAAGTGTACGAATGGTGACCACTTTCCCCTAGGTGGATTTACATGCAATGACACAATCACTTGAAACCGGCTAAAGTTTTCTCCGTTTTCATAAATTTTGCGTGTCTGTCTTCTATTTAATTAAAGGTACACATGTACAAGTTATTGTATGTATGGCCGTGTAGTTCTTGTATCATTTAGAGAAATTCATCCAAATGTTTTCCTTCTAGTACATTAGTATTAATCTTGTATAATATAATTATAACAAACTTATATCATTCTTTTGTGAAGTCGTACAAGCAGGAACGGGTTTTGCTATGTAGTTAATAGGTCGATCAATATACATAATACGAGTTTTTATTTTGTTGGATCAAGTTTTTTAATCCGGATTCGTTATTCGTCACCTGGTTAGACTGAACCCGACTTCAACATAGTTGGAAGCTAGGCAGATCGATTTATTTGTTAGCATCAGAATACCTACTTTACTTTAATTAGTTTACACGATGCGAGATTATTTCGACATAAGAGAGTATTATTTCAAATAGTGTAAACACAGCTGTTAGTAATGAACGCATTTATTTACATTTAGGAATGCAGATTTCGTACTCAAATGTAAACTTGTTGACAAATAAGTGATTTTATTACACCTATTGTTTTTTTATACAAATACAAGACAAAAATACAAATACAATGTACAAATAAAAAATAGTTTTTAGTGACAATTAGCATACAATGCCTGTATTAGGAGACTCCGCTCTTCCTTATATTTTTTATTATTGAAAGCCATGCGTTTGACTACTATCTCACCTGATGGAAAGCGATGGTAAGGTCGAAGATGAAGGATGAGAGCCCAAGTTTGTAGCTATCAGGCTATAAACTTGGGCTCTCATCATATATAAAACAGACTACGACAAAAAATCCACTCCTTAGCTGAGGGGCTACCATAAGCTCTGAGAGGAAGGTTATTTACACTGTGTGTAAGGGACAGATGTATACAAGTCAAATAGCTTTGTCCCTTTTTCACATGTGACATGACACAAAACTATCATGATGTGACATCATAACAGTTTTGATTCATCATGGTACGCACAATAAAATACTAAATATTCCCAATACGTAACTTAACGACGCTGTTAGACGTACGGCGATGCGGTATCGGTACAAGGTGAGCTTCCTTAGGTGGGGTTTCTTTAGTAGACTTCGAAAATTATTAATAGATAAAACGTACTACAGTATAACAGAGTTTTTAACGGACAAAACTTTTTTCTGAGTACCTATATAATGTTTAAGTAATTGATTATTGATTTACTTTAGGAATGTTACATATTATTTATGACCTGTAATTTTAATCCTTGTTTGTTTATTTTTGTTCGGATTTTTATTCTTAAATGTTTATGCTGTTAATGCCAATTTAAATTTTTTGACCACTTTATTTAATGTATATTGTTATAATTAAGTTAATGTTTTAATGACAATATGAATTTTAATAAATTTAATTTGTTGAATGCAATAATTAATTTAGTATTTTTATGAGAATTTAATGTTTAACGATTTTATATAATGAAAATGTTTGCATGCCGAATGGTGAAATATGGCAGAACTCTGATTTATACCTACTATATCTACTTATGTACTACCCATATTTGCAAATAAATGCTATTCTATTCTATTCTATTCCCATACGCACTTGCGTAGTCTCTCTTGTAGTCCGATGATGGAACGTATATATTTATATAAAGTATTTACTGCCGACTGTCTTGTCGTCAGTAACAATTTGTTAATAACTTGTGCGTGGTTACTGGCCGTTAATTTTAAGGTTGATGTTTATTGGCACTCTATAAGATTAGTGATTATTTTTATGAATATGAAATTAACCTGTTGTACAACCTTGCCCGTCAACAATCAGGCATGCCAATATTTTAATGACACTTTACTTATTTCATTGGTTCAGTATTCTATCTTGGTGGGTATACCTGCTGAATTTGTTTTGAGTACAATATCAAAAATATCTCATTTTTCCTACTTTTTTAGTAAATTGCATTTTAGTCCAGGGCAAGTGGGAACCATTGGTTGTATATTTTGTCTAGCTCGTCTCACCTTCTTTTGCGCAGTATTTTTGAATACACTTTGTTATAATAAACCAGTTTCTGTGTTTTTCGAGTCGTAAAAACTGATCAAA
Organism: Orthosia incerta; assembly: GCA_948252205.1. Taxonomy (NCBI): domain Eukaryota; kingdom Metazoa; phylum Arthropoda; class Insecta; order Lepidoptera; family Noctuidae; genus Orthosia; species Orthosia incerta. The sequence goes on along the minus strand of OX411755.1, from coordinate 30,775,594 downwards.
GCAGGAGCTAGTCGTTAGTATTAGATAAAGTGAATGTCACACGATATGCACTCAATACACCTACATAAACTGTCAATATATCACCTTGACCCGTCCTGCAAATCATCAGCACTGCAAATGGTTATGGTTGGTACCATTCTGGCCACCCAGGTCACTCTTAGATATCTCATTATTTTTTTATTGCCATTTGTCTGCGCATATGTCAGGCGTGACATATTAGGCACAAACTATTTCTAGGTAGTCTAGTACGTTACTAATTGCTACTGAGCAACTCATAGGCTTTGCTTATGTGGCTGATGATAGCGACGCGTGCGCAGGCTTGCCTAGAATGCCTAGCGTTTATAAACCAAATTGTTTGTACTTTCTATCCTACTACAAAATTATAAATATGAAGTACAAGATGTTTGGAAGTTTGTTAATGCACACAGGTAGGATTGCTTTTAATAGGACATCTTCTGGATTAGCAAATAGGATACTTTTTACCCTCGTGATACGTTCCCTTGGGATAATTGTCGACTTTCAAGCAAGCGAAGCCAAGTAGTTCAGTAGTTGCATACCACTATCTTATCCTGATGTGTAACATTAACCTTTGCGCTTATCGTAGATGGGGACATTTAGGAGTATTTTGAGGTTAGGTAAATTGTCTCTAAGTGTCGTTTTGGGTTTAATATAACAATTCTTTCATAAAGCAGACTAGACAAAAGTGGTTATTGAAACAATTGAAATCAATTTTATGTAATTAAGTGTTTTGAATGTATAACTTCCGTAAAACTTTGTCTAGTGTCTTTTCAAGATTATTCATGACTTCTAGGCTGAATATATTGAAGACGCATGTAGGAACTCATTCAAGAAAAACAAGTAAAATAAGCAAAAACGAGAAAAAGATACTATATCTCCCACCTAATTACATTCGAATATGAATTTTACACACCACTGAACCAACATATGTTTTCAATCAAATCTTGAGTTTAGGTAGTGGTAGGTAGGTATGTAACATTCTCGGTATTAATAGCAAGCCGCCAATATCAATAAATAAAGCCAGTGTGAATTTGTAAATAGGGCTGGCGAAGTTCAGTAAAGCTTTATCCGTTCAAAAAGTGTTTATTTTTCTACTTGTAATGAAACAAGTATTTTTTAAATGTATTCCATTTGTTTCATCCCTAAAATAAATCAACCTTTATTAGATCTTTGCAAATTATTCTTGGGAACAATAGTTGGATCCCAGAGTCTTCGTTTCCTACTCAAGCGTAAAGGTTACTACTGGATAAGTGTGCCTGAGGGTCGATGACGGACGTCGCTTACAATGGTAAGCGATGTGACCATTACCAACTAATGAGTTGAGATAGTGCTCATACGCAAGCCTATCAGTAAAAATACAAAAGATAAATGATTAGGTGTCATGCGATACAAGATAAATAACAATTATTGATGTTGTTGTTGTTGATGTTGATACCATATAATTAATTTATAAATCACTTTCCCTTTCGCCGATACAAAAATAAAATACAGGCTTTAATGCAATTTATCATTTTTATAATTTTTTTTTTTTTAGATTTTCCTCTTTGCTAGTTGATAAATATGGTCGCTAATTATATTTATCACATCACATCACATCATCAGCCTATTAATGTTCCCACTGCTGGGACACAGGCCTCCTCTCTATGAGAGGGAATGGGCCGTAATCCACCACGCGGGCCCAGTGCGGGTTGGTGGATGTCACATGTCTTTGAATTTTTGGTTCTAGGACATGCCGGTTTCCTCACGATGTTTTCCTTCACCGTTTTGAGAGCAGTGGTGATGAAATAATTTACACAAAGTAAAGCGCCTGCCTGGGCTCGAACCCAATTATATTTATACTAACTAGCGTTGTAAGCCATTGTTGGGTCACAACAGAATACGCTAAGAAAAACAAAGTTTCAATGGGATTCTCATTAAAAGTCATAAAAACCTGAGTCATAAGACCGCTTTTATTTTTACGATACATAGATTTGCATATTTTTTTGGATCCAGTCCAAGATTTGGATGGATGGAAATGGATCATCGCACTTGAGGGCAGAGAACTTGACCGAGCTTCGACATAAATGAATACTGGCCAAGTGCGAGTCGGACTCGCGCATGAAGGGTTCCGTACCACTATCGCAAAAAACGGCAAAAAAGTACGTTTGTTGTATGGGAGCCCCACTTAAACATTTATGTTATTCTGTTTTTAGTATTTGTTGTTATAGCGGCGAAATAAATCATCTGTGAAAATTTTAACTATAGATATTTATATTTCTATGTATCTAGCTATCACGGTTCATGAGATACAACCTGGTAACAGACGGACAGACAGACAGACGGATCGTGGAGTCTTAGTAATAGGGTCCCGTTTTTATCCTTTGGGTGTCCGAGTTATTTCTCGGCTCCTTCACAAAATAAAATACTCGTAGGAACAGCTTTATCGTTATGAGCGTAACCCCATTATCCTTAATTGAAATGTACCAGATATGGCACATTCCCAGGATTAATTAATAGAACCAATTGTGAGAGTTAAGATGACTGAAGTTTTAATGTGTGGTGCCACTGCCACGGTTCTTAAATTCTTAAACATCTACTTCTAAATTATGCATTTATTTCTGTCCAAAGTCAGATGAGATCATCACAAAATTGGTCAGTAGATAAATGGCCGAACTGTTTTTATTTCGGGCTATTTTTGAACGACGATATTTTTCTCGACAACAGTCGATAACGTGGATTTGGTCAGTGGTCACGTTGCAGATTGCATCAGTTTGAAGCATGACTTTTGTTGTTTGATTATAATGACTCCAAGTAAACAGTTTTGATAAATAAACCAAGGACCAGTTGCCCCTTTAAAAAAATATAATGACAAACTGAGCCCACACTCTTTTTAATTTTTTTAATGTTGAAAACATATAAAGGCGACCACTGAAAATCAGCGCCGTGCTGTGGGTCACCCACGGCACAGCATTATTATGCTGAGTGGAAGCCTTCTTGCCACAGTCACGACATGCATCTTGCTTTACTTATCAATCATCCTACTAGGTACTTAAATTTGGTATTTTATTTGAATCCTACTTTTCTTTACTAGTAACATAATTTGAGTACTTACTAATACTGTCGTTAAGATGTCGTTTTTGTGGCGAATAAACACTTTTTTTCTTTGCTTTCTTCTTTCTTTCTAAAAAGTAAAAAAATTGTAAGACGTAACTGCAATTTCAACATGTCATTCCTCCATTGACAGAATTATAGTGAGTAGCTTTCTTCCAAAGGCAGAAAAAAAAGAAATTATGCTGAACTTATTTTGCTGAATGTCTTGACTACTTTTATCTCACGGTTTCGGCGGGAGAGATCACGAGAAAACACTAGTAAACTTTAAATAAACTTTCAACATACGCCTCTTTTTTACTCGCCCTAATTAAGCCATATTAACTATCACAAAGCATTTTATTAGTATCAATATCGTGTAACGACGTTAAATTATTAGTGTATGTAGGTACCAGGCTCCCAGATGGCGCGTGGAGATGTTGCTTACATTCCTGATGGTCATAATTGCTATAAATAACTGCAGCCTCACCACTCAAGAATCGGCGCTTCTCATGGGAGTTTTCTTAATGGGGCCATGGGGTAACTGATGGGATAGAAACACGTATGTGTATTGTTGCACAGAACTAGGAGGCTATTTTTGTTTTTGATTATTTTTTAGTGAAGCTTACAATTGGTATCAAAAGCATAGACTGCATCGTAGAAAATCTTTGACGTTAATTCTGTCAAACTAACTTCATTTCTTTCAGTCTAATTTTTGAAACATTCATTTATGTTCAGTTTTTTCAAGATCAGAATAAATGGAAAATATTCCTCTTTACAGAAGAATCATCATGGCTTTCGAGTTCAACAAGTGCTGCTTCTGCATAGAGCTGAGGACGGGGTGCTTGATCATCGGATATCTGAATCTGGTAAGCATCCTTGATTTATAGCATCGTCACTTATCAATGAATATTCATATAAGTTTTTAAGCTGACATGGTCACAATCATTAGAATTAATATTTGTAACAATAATCTAAATATACATGGTAAATATCCCGGAACAAATATAAATTCTAATGAATATTGATGTTCATAATGTTGTCATTGCCGAGAAATCTTAGGATGAGTCTGCCAGTGCACGGGCGGGTATTTGTGGAAGTCACCACCAAAAAATACTTTGGTTTCTTGATCGGAGCGCACAACGCTGCGGTATGCGGTGCCGAACATATAATCGTATGAAGATCGTCTAGAGGGTCGCCGCACGCCGCGTGTTGGCGTGTTGCATGAAATAATTCAAAAAAAAAATGCAACCGACTTCCAAATAAAAAGACTACTAATTGAAAAATAACTTCTTTTTTCTTCGTTTTTTGACACAGACAGCCGAAATTGAAGTAATTTTTCAATTAATAGTCTTTTTATTTGGAAGTCGGTAGCATATTTTTTTGTGAAATAACTAAATATTTTCACTCTTTAGTTGTGGTACATAATGAGCAAGTTCAATAGTAGGTAAGGTAGGTAAGTACCTATAATGCCCAAAGTTATGCCAGAATAGATTACCCGAATAACATAAAACTTTAACATAACCGGTGAAATAGTGTACCAGGGTGAACTGTACATAATTTTTTATTTTTTTTAAGAAATCCGTTGCCCACACTAGGAATTTCTCCTGTATCGTGGTCGCGTTTACAAACATATAATTTCACATACACAAACACCCAGAGCCGAAACAACTATTTGTAGATCATACAAATATTTGTTCCGTGCGGGAATCGAACCCGCGACACGCAGCGCAGCAGTCAATCGCTCAACCACTGCGCCAACCCCTTTAGGCGCGATTGGTCCAATTCGCGATTGGTCCAATGTTCAAAAATATGTCCATTTCGCGGTTGGTCCAATTCGCAGTTGGTCCAATTCGCAATTAGTCCAATTCGCAGTTGGTCCAATTCGCAGCAACCGTGCGCCCGATTATCTGCATACCCCGTCAGAGCGTGCCGGTGTGATGTTATGTTATGAAATGGCATAAACAATAAACAGACATTCGATTGCAGCAAACCCGAGAGATTGTCCGTTGTTTATTGAAGAGTTATATTGTATATCTCCGAAGTTCTTCATCAGAACCAGATTAAATTTAAATGGGAGCACAGGAAAATCATTAGCTCTCAAATGAAAAATCATCAAAATCGGTTCACCTGGTAAAAAAATTTGAGGTAAAATACTTAAAAAAAAAATACAGACGAATTGAGAACCTCCTCCTTTTGGAAGTCGGTTTAAAACAAGCCTCCTTTAAGCGTCACCACATACCGGGCACTGCGGGTCATTGGTTGGTTGTGCTTGTCTTTTAAGGGATATAAGTCATAACTACGCTTGGAAGGTCGGTTTGTCGATCACAGTATGTATCGTTTTAAAATGCCATGTAAATGTTTTCTGTTTGCCCTTATTAGCGTTTTTACGAGAAAAGGTGGGTGTAAGACCATGTCATCTACCAAATAATTTACCTAACATTATCAAATAAATTTTCAGATCGTCAACATCGTCTATATCCTCTTGGGGATCCTTGGTTTGGCCGCGGCTGGCGTGGTCACCGCGAATGCCAACAACGAGGAATTCAAAGACTCGAAGGTGGATGTGCAGACGCTTGGGGCCGTCATGTTCGCTGTAATTGCGACCGCGCTCGTGTTCGCCATCATGTTCCTAGCATTCACTATAGTCCTGCTAGTTGGGCTGCATAAGGTACCTACTCACACTCCTACATTAAGCTACTACCTTAAAATACCCGGCAATTGATAACACACCATTTTTTAAAAGCTTTTATTTAACTTGCAATGTATGTATGTATGTAAGTGTGTTCGAGTCAAATCTTGCAATTGTTTTTTTGTAACCTATAGGCTCGCGTTTGTTCACTATCTCGCCTGATGTTAAGCGATGACGTGGTCGACGGTGAAGCACGCTTGCCTAGAAGAAACCTATTCACTCTTGACTTAAAGACCCCAAGGTTGTAGCTATCAGGGAACAAAGACTCCAGAAGGGAGTTCCACTCCTTAGCTGTGCGCACAATGAAAGCAAAACGCTTTCTGCCTATGGGAGGACTGTCCACCATGTACAGATGGCGCATGGCCGTACGTCTTGTAGTCCGATGATGGAAAGGGCTAGGCGGAATCAAATTGTGCAGTTGCATCGCACACTTCCCGAAATGTAACCGATAGAAAACCAACAGGCTGGCAACTCGTCGTCGGTGTTCAAGGCTTTGGAGCTTTGAGGCGACCAGTGCATCGTTGCCGATAAGCCTTTTGGCCCGTCTGTCAATCGACTCAAGTGCATCAAGCTGGTATTTGGCAGATCCATCCCAGAGGTGAGAGCAGTACTCCATGCATGACCGAACTTGCGCTTTATGTGAGTGAGGCTCTTTTGGCTCAAGGCCCATGTGGGAACTGCCGGTTATGAGAGAGCGGATGAGCTGGCCAAGGAGGCAGTCCTAACAAAGCTCACATCAGACAACAGCAAGGTCCCCGTTTCGTTCGTGAGGAGGAAGATACGGGAGGGGACTATAAGGAAGTGGCAAGCGCGGTACGAGTCCTCAAGTACAGGATCGGTCACGAAAGTGTTCTTTCCAGACGTCCTAGCGGCGAAAAGGACACTCAGAGACGCAGTGCTCACGTAGACTTAAGTTAGTTAAGTTAGCCTAAAATTATGACGTAGGGGTCAAACAATTGTAACTATTGTATAAAAAAAAAAAACATATAATCAAGATAAAAAAGAGCGCGGACTGCCACATGCCCGCGGCAGAATATAAGATAAAAAAAAATAAAAAACTTGCGCTTTATACAAGTTGAGCAGCTGTTCAGGCGTGAAGTACCGTCTCACCTTTGAAATATGAAATCATCTTTTAAAAAGACACGCCTGGGTCTTAGCAGAATTGAAACTGAACAGATTGGTATCACACCATTCGGAGACCGCCTTCAAGGACAGGTTCAAGCGTTCAACCATGGTCTCCCGGAGAGACCGAATCTGAGGCCCAGTAGCCCGTGCGCTGGACACGTATCTCTCAGCAACAGTGCTGTCGTCTGCGTACCCCATTGAATTTTAAAGCAGTTGTCCGCCAAGCATTAAGATGAAATTTTGCTTACACGTTTAGTTGGATGACAATGCATGGTTAGCTAAGTGACGTCATTCTACATCCAATATGGAGGACGCCCCAAGATGTCGGTCTAGTATTTTTTTCTGCACTGCCATTACATGGGTATCAAATGAAAGGGTTTACTGAGAAGAATACGAAAAAGCTCATTTAAAAAAAGTTTTTTAATGAATAATTTTATTTCACCTCAAGCTCACCAGTAGAACTTGTTACCACTATATCAACTAATCACTGCTATGCGGGTAGTTAAATTAAATTATCTTTATTTCAATTTTAGTGACATAAGAATTGTGTGTGCCGTCAATCGAGGCTCTTTGTGCTTGTACTTCCCCGATAAAACTTACTCAGACTGACTTCTATAAATAGAAGTATAATTGAATAACAAGGCTCTTGCAATTGCATCGTAACATACCTATGTTATCGAATGCGGGTATTGTCAGCAATAACGAGCAAAAAGTTTAAAAACTGTAACGATTAACCGAATACGAAATGTATAGGCATTATCAAAATCGGATTAATAGTTTAGGCGCTACGGAGGAACATTCGTAAATACTAACATACATACAGTACAAATTAGTCCCTCGGCAAACATCGTGTTTCGTCAGTCGTCGGATCTCTATCTAATAACTAATAATATCTGTTGCCCTTTGTACTTGGTGCAGACCGGACGCTCTCAACTTCAATCAACTTGGAAGTATATAGGTTAAGTCATTAATACTCTTTTAATGTATTGTAATGTAAACACATCAACACGGTCTAGGGATATTTCATACTCAATTAAATAACTCGAAAAGTACTGGCCGCATTGGAATCTTTTATACACCGATTTGTTTGTAATTTATCTCAGACTAAATCCAAATTAAAATTTTTGAAAATTCTTTTGTTTCGGTGGCATAACAATGTCTTTATGTGTAGGAGAGGGAATTTTCATTTGTGCGAAATTTAGAAAACAATACGAATTACGTTTAGTTACAGTTTTTTTCATTTTTAAACGAAATATAAAGTTAAAATTGAGGTATTGTAGCCATGCAACGCCAACATTTGACGAGGGCGGAGATGTTACGAGCTGTGGGAATGCTGGAAGCTGGGTCTGTTCAGCGTAATGTTGCTGAGGCCATAGGGACCCACCAAAATGTAGTTTCAAGATTTTGGACACGCTATCGTGCCACAGGAGAAGTAGCGGAGAGGCACCGGTGGCCAAGTCGCATCACTACCCCCAGACAAGACCGATTTTTGCAAAATACTGCGCGAGCTCAACCAAATGCAACGGCGACTCAATTGGTCCAAAGGCTGCGAGTGGAACACCATGTGCTTGTGAGTGACCAAACTGTAAGAAGGCGACTGCATGAAAGCAATCTACGCTCTTGTAGACCACTCCGGGTCCCACTTTTACGGAGAGGCAATCGTGGACGACGCGACGATTAGAATGGGTTCGGAACCACGTGGACTGGGGCCGTGAGCAATGGTCCAATGTGCTGTTCACGGATGAATCCAGGTTTGGCTTCCATCCAGATTCACGAAGGACGTGTGTTTGGCGAGTTCCTGGACGATGGAGCCGTATTCAGAACCCTCAGGAAGTTCACCCATACCAAGGAGGAACAATTATGGTTTGGGCAGGAATTCGTCTTGGAGGACGGACGGATCTCGTTTGGGTGCGGGGCAATATGACGGCAGAACGATACGTCCAACAGGTGCTGGGGCCCGTAATCTTGCCCCACAGAACACAAATGGGGCAAGATTTCCTGCTCATGCACGACAATGCCCGGGCACACACGGCGAGAACGGTAGCAGCTTGGTTACATACACACAATGTTAGGGCCTTAGACTGGCCTGCTCAATCGCCAGATCTAAATCCCATTGAGCATGCGTGGGATATGCTGCAAAGAAGAGCTCTGAAGGAAGTTCCTGAAAATCTGACTACAGAAGATCAACTTTTTGCGCACCTCAGAAGGACATGGGACAATATTCCGCAGCAAGACATTGACAACCTTGTTCTGAGCATGCCAAATCGTTGCCGATGTGTTATGAACATCATGGGCGCTTTCTCAGACTACTAACTTCAAGTTTATAAACACAAATTAAATGATTTTTCTATTTTTTTCAGTTTTTACTCATAAATTAAAAATTAATTCATATACGGTTTCCGTCTATGCTTCATTTTTTTCCATAAAATCCTGAAATTTTAATCGAAGTACCTTAACCATTATTAAAAAATGGTAGAATATTAAATAACGTATCTTTTAAATATATACATGTCACATAAATAATTAACACATTGATAGTAATTCGCTTTTTTTAAAATATCCCTAGACCGTGTTGATGTGTGTATTATAGAATGGGAGGAAAGCTGCTAAAGTCTATGATTGCCGAGGGAAATTAAGTAGAATAGTTGTAGTAATTTTTTGGGAGTTGATTTATGCATAAACCGTTATTTGATTGATACCAAATTCCTGTAAAAAAAATGCGCTTCATTGAAAATTAACCTGGTATAGACAATGGTTCAAATGAACGTATTACGAAGACTACGATTTTTTTGTAAGTTTTCTAATATGGATAAATTTAGACTATTGTTCTGCAGATAAGCCTGGACTTGATAGGATAGTTTTAATACAAGAATAATTTTGATTTTTGAGTAAAAAATCAGTGATATTAGACCCTAGTGGAAAATGTTGTCTTATGTGACCTTATATGAATTTTTCTGTTTCAGAACAAACGCGGTCACGTAAAGGCCTACCTGATCTACGCGCTGATCTTCATCATTCTGTCCATCATCCTGTTCTTCGCTAGTTTCGGTGGGTCTGTCCAAGCTGGAGACATCGTCAGGCAACTCATCACTATTCGTGAGTATCTTCTTCTATATAAAATACTTCGAGTTAGTTACACCATTTATAACTCGAGAACCGCTGGATCGATTTTCATGATCTTTGATTTATCTATCAGAATTACTAATAAAATAAAAAAATACGAAATAAAAAATTTATATAATTCATTTTGCCATCCATTTTGCGAATGCAGCGCCATCTCTGAAACAAAACATGGACAAAGATGAACATGGCGTTGTGTGTTGATTCCAGTAATTCTAGTAGTTGGCGTTGTTGATATTACTGAAATTCATCCTTTAATTATCTACAATGTTATAAAACGTAGTCGCACCATTTTCCGATATTGGTACGAACCTCACCGGGACAACTTGTTATTGGATAGGTACATTTTACATCGAAAACAATGTGTCATTCTATGTCATAGATAGCGATAGTCGTAATCGTATAGCAAAAAAAAATCTAAATCTATGGTCGTAATGCCAAAATGTAAGGAATTGATCACGTGACATTTCGACAGCGCTTGACAACCTCTGTAACATGTTTATTCTAGTGTACAATAGAGTATATACAATAAATAAATTCATATGTTTTTGACATTTTTCCCATCGGTTTAAAGCCTAGGCTTTATTAAGATAGTAAATATAGCAGTTTCGCCTGTATGAAAGCCAACAATCATCTAACAGTAACGAACTATCGGGTTCAAAACCAACTATGTTTTCTAAACATACAGCATATAATATGAGATGGGAAAGTAGAAATAGGTAAAGTAGGAAGTAGTATTTACATACTTACCTCATTACCTGCACTAAAAACTTTGAAGGTTTGCCAGTAATAGTACATTACTGCAGAATCCAGTAAGTAAGCCTTCCTGGCCAAGTATGAGTTAACCGGACCGAACCGCAGGTGAGGTCCGGTTATATACGAGGCCAGGATGGCTTTCTTACTGGTTGAGGCTTGTATAATGCTTTTCTTAAAAATGAAAGAGAGTTTAACAACAAATTCGTTTAATTAATATTGAAGGTTACATTCATATTAGGGCAATTACTGATAGATATTGTGATCGATTTACCGGGGGCATTTATATTTGTTTATTGTACGTCTTGATTAACGAACTCAAAAATATATCTATTTCATAAAAATGACATACCAAAAAGAGAGATAGATATATATTTGGAGCCTCCCTCATATAACCATGTTATAATGGCTAAACTCTAATCTGTGTCTGGCTGGTACTATGTTTTTTTTTTCTAAGCAGATCTGAAGAGGATGACCTACTGTCTAAAGCCATCTCAGTGTTTTCGGTTTTTTGCACAAACGGTTATGTAACCGATATACAGTTTTCATACCAATATCGAAAACGGTTTTCAGATATCGATATCATTTAGTACAGTTTGCATAAGTTAAAATGCTATTTAGATGAGCAAACTAACAACGAACGCGAAATAATACTTAGTAAGAGAGGTAGCGCATATGGTTCCTATCTCAGATAATGAATATCGTTTGTGAAGTTTGCGTTTTGTTCGTAGTTCTTACGTTTCCGCATTGTTACGGTTTTAAGTTTTGACTTATTCGTTCTCGCACGCTAGTAAGGTTTAGATACAGTTTTTGTAATATCGGTTATTTTGATACACATTTAGATATGATATGATATCTAGCACATACATATCCGATATAAGTTACGTTTTGATATATTGGACCAATCCCTACTACTGTCCAGTAAGTAAATTACATACTTACTTACTGGACAGTAGGAGATTCCAAATTTAAAATCTCTTCTTACTGGACAGTTGTGAATAAGTCTCCGGTAGAGTTCACTTTCTGGATACTTTTTAGAGATGTAATGACAACATAACGGAGAAAAATATATTATATTCTAGGCATCCATTATGGATGATGACAAAAAAATATACTATTTAGCCCGTCAGTTATATTTCCTAAAAATAATGGACACGCATTTTTTCTTTTTTAAATAAACAAAAAATGACGATGATACAGTGCGTTGAAATATCGTGTGGCGTCACGCCGGGCTACACTTTTTACTTCAAAGTGATGTCACAAGCTCCCTAACCTTGATGCGCTTTATCTTTGTCAATTTTTATTTATATAAGAAAGCAAAAAACACGTGTCCAATATTATTTGATATTATCACTGACTGATTAAATAGAATGATCATTTTTCTACCCAAGAGCGAGCATATTGTTGACTGTTGATCAATTCCAAACAACGCTTTTTGAGACGTGACACTGGCTGCAAATGAAATCCATCTGTTGCCCCTACAGAAATCCGCATAGCAATTATTCATAAACTAACTTTTGCTAGCGATTTCGCTCGTGTAACAATCGCGTAAACAGGCACGTATTACCGAGTCAGGTATTTTGTTCCAATCCAGGCCAAGGTCTACGTTTTAATTTTTATCCAAATCCGTTTAGCCGTTGAGGTGTTACTGAATAAATATCCAAACATTTACATTCATTTTATATTAACAAGTAAGCCTAATATTAAAAAATTGCCTAAAGAAAGACACATCAAATCATTTTGGGTAGGTATTTTAGTAACATGAGGAAACATTAAAAACACTATTCATTCTTTTATTAGCTATATAGGAAAAAGAAAAGTAAAGGAAAAATATCCAATAGAAAAAGAACTTCCGAATTTTACCGAATTTTCTAGTTTTTCAGACATGTTTTCCTTGTTTTGCCTGTAAACCTTATTTATAAAACTTGTAATAATGGGTCCATACCGGTTCAGCCATTCTCAAGTTATGAGCATTATTTTTTTATCAATGTACTAAAAAATATTTATTATTTTCAGTTGTCAGCATTTATTTCCTTCTGGTGATCAGAAGCTACTACTTGAAGATGGACGATCCCGCTAACAAACCAGCAATCTACAACACGGCATAAGTTAGCCTTATTGGGCAAACAGTTAATTATCAGCTACATATTTTCATATCAATCAATCTGCCTAGCCTTTTCCCAACTATATTGGGGACGGCTATCAGTCTAACCGGATTCAGCTGAGTACTAGTACATGGAGCGACTGCCTATCTGACCTCCACAACCCATTAACTGGGTAACACGGTACCCCTTGGCAAGACTGGTATCAGATCTCAAGCTTCTGACTACCTGTAACGACTGTCAAAGATCTTCAAATGACAGCCGGGACCAACGGCTTAACGTGCTTTTCGAGGCACGGAGGAAACTCGGTATGTTGAAATGGTCACCCATCCACGGACCGACCGCGTCAAGCGTTGCTTAACCTTGATGATCGACCCGTGCGGCTGTTATTATTTAGCCACGAATTCCACATATTTTCATATAATAATATAAAACATTTGTAAAATAAATATTTTTGCATTTAACCTAATCTAAAAAAAATGTGAGTTGAAATAATTTTACAACTTTTTATATCAATAATTTTTTATATACCTTATATATTTAAAAATATACACAAATAAGTATTGCGGACCGAAACTGTGCCTTATTGACTACAATACTACCTCGTAGTTTATAGGATTCCAAACAATGTATGCTGGTAATTAAAAGTTTGGCACTTAAGAATATTTCTAAATGTTGTTGTCGTGGTGAGTTTAATTGCTTCGAATCATTCATTTGACTTGCACCAATGTATTTGAATCAATCGTTTTTGCCGTTTATAAGCTTATATTATTTCTCAATAATATTATGCTTGACAAAAGTATTGATGTAAAAACATTGTTATTATGTTTAGTTGTTTAAGTTTCTTATACTTGGTTATGAATTGAGTCTTTTTTTAAGTTTTCAGTTGCAGTTACGTTTTCATGAATATATTTTTACCAACATACTCTTGTGAATGTTTTGTAAGGTAATCATTCATATAGTTAAACAATGCTAATACAATTGAGTTGGATCATCATTAATGAATTTTCAGGAAGATATTTTTTATAATAAAATAACACATGTTACATCCAACTTAATATTATAAAAAATGTATCACAGGAAAAAGACACACTAAAATAAGTTTAATAATCAAACAAAAATTATAAACAAAATTTTAATGAGAATAGTGTTATCTGGTAACAAAGAGACTTTTTTACCTATATTTTTTATAAAACCGTATAAAAATAAGAACCTATTCACCACCGATTTTTATGAAAATTGTGATGTTTTAATAAAACTAGCAATGTATTTGTTTCATTGCATTTAAATGCGACCGCAAAAAATTTTGCTATACCAAACAATTTTATGGTTTTCACTGAACAAAACAGTACAGTAAAATTAAGTTATATTAATAGTTATTATATTTTTAATTATCATAAGATACCGTTATAAAATAAACCACAGGTATACTTATTGGCAGAAAATATTTTATTTTCTTTTCTCTAAAGTGCCATTATGAATATGTTCATTATTACTTATTTTGAAGTCTTAGGGGCGTCGCTTATAGACTAAAGAGTAGAGTCGTTCTGGCGGCTTCTAAACTGAAGACAGAGAGCATAGAGCATTGCAATGCAGAGCATGCAAAACGCCGCCGTCGCCTGACGCTGAAGCCTATGAGCAACTTGTTGCATTTACCTCGCTAGGTAATAGTATAAGTTTTTGATATACAAATATAAGGTAATATGCAAAAAGTTAAGCAGGCTGTATAAAGAATCTCGTTGAATTCGATATCAAATACCTAAAATATGTTTTATATTTCGGGTTTAAGAAAATGGCCTTTATTATACTAAGTTCGAAAATAACCAACGTTTTTTTCTGAAGCGTAATCGCGATCAACTTTTAACAAAAAGAAACCTATTTGTGCCACTGAATAGTTTTTAATGTTAAATCTCTTAAAAAACCTGAGAGGATAAACCATCTTCAGAAAACAGCTCGCATTTTCGTCTTAACTTAATAAAAACAAAATTTTAGATTTGTATTTAATGTGTTTACAAGTGTCATTGTAACAAATATAAACTATGCTTGAATGTTTAAAAAATAAAATGTTAATTTAAGTGATTTATAAATCAAAATTAAATACTTTTAAATAATTAGGTGGATTTTATTTATGTTCTTCATTATCTTCCTGCTCTTGTCCCGTGTTACTTGTGGTACGTTCAACACGTTTTCTTCTTCAATCCCGTCCTGTCCACCGTTACGCTATCACTGAATTTTATTTAACAGTACTCAAACAGTCCATCCATCTTTTCTTTGGCCGTCCCCTACCTCTACATCCATCCACATTTATATACATAACTCTAGTAACATGTTGTATTTTTGTTACCTTATTTTGATGAGTTGGTAGATACATATTTACAACTTTTTGTATTACTGCTCGTAGATACAGAGGACACTTAAACCAAAAATGTCCTGAGATACATACCCTTATTTAAAAAAAAAGGCAAGCTAAAGGCAAAAATGCCGACAATTTTTAGCTATTGCACATTTTATATTCGTCGGTGCTCGATGGACCAATTGAAATTTGACGAATTGGTCTATGGTATTCTATAGCAAGCTTGAATCTAGAATCTTACCAGTTCCTAAACAGCTCTGCGATTTTTATAAACGTGGCCTCCAGCATCTACCATAAAATCTCATTTCATTTTGAGGGCCCCTATCATCCGTGGCCCCGGCCACCTTCCCATTGTGCCTACACTACGGTAGCATTTTGTGAATCTGACATTTTGGAACGAACGGTAAAGATCTAACTGTACCTACCTTTGTTGACTAATTCAAATAAGGTAGATACATATACTTCTCGTAATTACTAACGTCGGAACATCCGACGTTTATAATGCATTATATAACGCGCTATTATAACGAAGTTACCTTGAAATTGTCTGCATCCGCCACTTCGAGGTGAGGATATGACTATAATAAGGGACTCGTAGACATCCATAATTAATGGTTAATGATTTTCTACCTTATTAAGAACTAGCTTCTCCCCGCGGCTTCTGCTCGCGGCTTCTGCTCGCGGCTGCGATCGCGTAAAAAGAGTTTTATCGTCCCAAGGGATCACACTGTGTGTCTCAAACTATCTCCACACCAAATTTTATCTAAATCGGTTCAGCGGTTTATGCTTGAAAAGGTAACAGACACACTGAGTTACTTTCGCATTCATAATATTATTATAAGTATGGATTTTGTGAGGCTGGAGTGGATTACACTGAGAGGGTACACAGGACATACAAGGTTCATGAGGACAATTGGGATAGGATAAGCAGAGTGGGGAACAGAAGACGGGCGTCGTCGTTGAGATTTTTTTCAATCTGTAATAATGGGTCGACTATGGATTTTGCCCATCTTTGACTGCCTATACTACTATAGTATCTGAACTAACTTCATGTATTTGATTTGTTTGTGTTTGTATGCAAACTGGGAACATCTTAAAGCATCCTTCCTTTTTTTTTTAAACATGTATTCAGTGTAGACGAGGCCTAAACCTTAATTTGGGTGCATCCCTGTTTAGCGAATACTTAACAAGTAGAGATGGGCCGACTATGGACTTGGCCAACCAGACAACTAGTCAGCGTCGAGTTAGCCGACTCGTCGGCCTACTATTAATGTGGTCGGATAGCCGACTTTTATAACAAGTAGGTTGTAGAGATGGCTCTATTCATTTATTTTTGCTTTTATCTTAAAATGTTGTAGCTTATGCACTCAGTGCAAGACTGATTTATTAAAAAGAAAAGTAGAGTTGTAAAGTACTGGCGATTTATTTCTTGTATTGTCTGGTTTCTAGCAAATTATTAAATGCCGACTTTGGCTGCATCTTTTATTGACCGGATTGTTGGCTGTTCCAACTAGTCGGCAACTAGTCGGCGCATCTCTAGATACAATCTATATAACAAATCGATAGCAATACAGGTTAGTGAGAGATCGTTTGGTTTATACGATTAGTTGTTTGCTCATACGAATTAGTTTCAGTTTTTATTCAACATGGACCGGATTACGTTTTATGTGAATAAGGATAAATGCTCCGGTAAGTGGGTCTTACCTAATTAAGTAGATAAAGAATATGCGTGTAAGCTGGCCAAGATAAATAAAACAATGAATACAATCAAACAATCGAATACTTAATTATTTATTTTATTTCCAAAATACTTAAACTATTTTACATTTGGTTTTAGCCACACGACAAAAACCTCATAGGGCTTAACTGTGTGATGGCGAGCCGTTTATTTTAAATTAAATTACAAATTGCAATGCTGAGTAAATACATTATTACATATTCATTATTAAATTACATATAAAAATACTTTCATACTAAACATTGATACATTTTGTTGAGAGATAAATGAATTGGGGCGTTTTACTGTGTTTGTACTTACAACCTTTCGAACCCTTTTTGTATAATGTTTGAAAGTCTTTTGGAAGCTTATTAAGAAAAAGAGGTTCCAAGTATTCTGCAACCCTCATCCCGTACACATTATTGTATTTTGGATAGTTATAACTGAATAGTGCATCAGCTAAAAAAATAGAATTTCTTTTATTTTGATCCCTCGTAGGGTAAACAACTCTATTGCTGGCACCCCTCCATTTATTGGCACTTCAATGTATAGGCTAAAAATAAAAAACCATAGATTACGCAATCTTGGAATTTCGGTGCCAGTAATAGGATTTCAGATAGTTTTTTTTTATAATTTAGTGACAAAAATATATTTCACAGGATGAAACAATTCTTAAAATTAAGATTAGAATATTTCCCTCGATCTCATTATAAGTTTTGGATGCTAGTGCATTTCAATATGATTTTCTGGGCATTTGTTTCCGAGCTAGGGGAGGCAGTCTCTCAAAAATGCCAATAACTGGGTATCTTACCCTAATATGTTTGTAAGAAAATTGGAGAAATTACTACCTACATACAGTTTCTGGAACTAAAAATGCAAGTTACAAAATTGACAAAGTATTGTTGCATTTGCTATTGGTACTTGGGCGACCGAGCTCTGCTCGGGTGAAAATAAAGAAAACGACGTTTTCTAATAATAAAACCTAGCTAGATCGATGTATCGCCCCGAAACCTCCTGCATACAAATATCATGAAAAGCGATGGAGCCGTTTCCAAAAATCAGATTATATGTATATATATATACATACATATAAACAAGAATTGCTCGTTTATAGGTATTAGATAGATCTGAATTTCCAACAACCAGTCGCGTAATAATACGTCATTTATTTTCAGAGAGCATTTTATTAGATTTTTGTCCTTTTTATCACCTGACGGAAAAACAGGGGTGTTATAAGTATGACGTGTGTTGTTATGTATTTGTGTGTCTGATTGTGTCACCATAGCTCCTAAACGGATGAAACGATTTTGATTAACTATTGATGAAAATCGGATCAGCCGTTCAAAAGTTGTGGGCGTATTACTGTTTAAATCGGGGTATTTTCTGCAGATATCGTGTCATAATTACGTGTTTGATAGATTATAGGTTATTTACTACTAGTTAAATTATGTAGTTAAAAAGCATGAAATAAAAATGTATCAGGGTTTTTAAAATTTTACTTGTTCCTAACTGCGCACTCAATCAATCGGCTTAGTCTTTACCAACTATGTTGATGTAGGTTTTCAGCCTAACGGAATGCAGCTATGAGCATGAAGCACCTACTTGACCTCTAAAACCCAGTAACTGGGTAACACAACATCCCTTCGAAAAGTGTAAAATTTTCTGGTTGGGTTTTATATATATTTTTTAATTAAATACTCTGTTTTTATCCACAGTGGGTTCAGAAGTGGACTCGGACACGTCTCTAAATGATTACATCCGCAACCATCTGAACCTGCGCGGTACCAAGTACATGTGTAAGGAAGGTGGTTGTGGAGCCTGCATAGTGGCCGTAACGGTCAACGACCCGCATCCCAGGACTTTCTCTGTTAATTCTGTAAGTCGACTGGAACCCCGTGGCTTTTGCCGGGATAAAAGTAACATATGATGGTCAATGAATGCACTGGCTCCATCTCATACATAGGTCTAGCTCTTGCTCATGGGGATGAGCAGACCGAGAGCAGCGCAGCACTTAGAGGGTAAGTGGCCTATGTAGGTTTTTGTGAAGCAAAATGTTACAACCGTGTATTTACTTTAATCTGTCCCGGTGTCTGTTATCAAAGGAAATGGTCCCAAATTTATGGAACGACAACCCAGAAATAGATGAAAACTAACTGTATGTGGATCGATTGTTTATAAAGAGCGAAATAATCCTACCTAAGTCACAGACCCCAAATCCATGGGGTATCGGAGCTATAGGCTGACTCTCCGACACTACAAAAGTTCATTCAGCCTATAATATTTGATACAAGTTACGCCTCTCACGGGGCCTCCTTGTATTTGTATAACACAGTACCCAGCACCCTAATGGACTCTACCGTTGCGCCACAGTTGAGTAAGGTTAAGAAGTATTACATAGCTGTTAAACGTTGTTATTACGCGCACGGAGGCAAAGTTTTAATTAAAATCATTTCTAATACCGTAGAAGTGCGATTTAAACACACCAGAACACGTAGCTTTTCCTATTGTTCTTTTTACTGATGATAGCGTAATTGTAAGAAATAATAAAAATGGAAACTATGAATGTGACATAAAAGACGCATTGCAACAATCAATTGACTGGCTTGAACATAATCAATAAATACATTTTAAATATTCATTAAATATGTTTGGCAGAATGAATATTTTGCTCGTGCCTTTTTGCGTTACGGCGTGACAGCTACTTGCACATGCGCAGTATATATGCCCGAGGAACTATGAACTATTAGTTAATCTGTGGATATGCTGAGCGCCCTTGAATAAGCGCCATTTTCTTAATTTCTTGCTTGGTTCCGATATATTTTTTTATTTCCTCGCACAATGCATAATAAAATGTTGTATGATACACGTGCGTCAGATGATTTCAGACTCGTGTCGATTTATCCACTCATCGGAAATCACCTACTTTCCGCACTTGTAGCATAAATGACTATTTTAATTTTTATAGCAGACTTTTACTTTTTAATTTATTGGCGCTTACGGGCTCATTGACGTAATGTAGAAAAATTGTGTCATTGTCTTTGGATGTGCGCGCTGCGCAGTCATGTGCAATGAGAATCTATTTTGCCCGCCATAACACATATTTTGCCGAGATTTTTCCATTTCCATTTTTGTTTTATTTCAACCGTATGCGTGAAGATAAAATAGTGTATGCAACGGCATATAATTAGGTATTAAAACACTCGCGTAATATTATTATCACACTTCACACGGCTCCGCAAGGGGCCGCCTAGCTCGCGACCACCATCCCACCGGAGTCCGGCGCCAAGCAGCTTGTTGTGTTCCGTCGGTGTGTGGGACTGCCAGTGCCTTTGGGGGAGAAGGAGGATGTCAGTTGCGCTGTTCAGAATCGGTCTTGGTTTCTGGGCAAAACTTGCCAGGTTACTCATTTTGGAGGGTAGCGGGATCCGAAGCACGGTGCCAGCCGTTGGCCGACCGCAGTCAGTAGGGGGCCCAAGTAGCACGCCAGCCACGTGTCAAAGGCTGCCCCGCCAACTCGCAAAAAATCCCGGCATGCTCCACCGTGCCAGCTGGTGACTGGATGGGAGGACCCGGTGGCCATATCCCACCGGATTCCCCGGTTCGGGCGTCTCCGCAGTCTCCAAATGAGTTCCCCATAGGTTGGGTTAGCTCCAGTGTTCCACTTGGTTCACTGAGCAGCGCCTCGACAGCTCGACTTCTTCCCCAGCAAACTCTATAACAAAAAAATATGACCAAAGCAAAGAAGAATATGGTGAAACAACGGCTGCACTTCCGCCCACTAAAAGTGCACCTCACTGACATCAGGGGGTTGCATTCTAATCTCGATCCGGTCCACCACCACCTTGAGACCGAGAAGCCGCACCTGTTTTTCCTAACGAAGACGAAGATAACAACCCCGTCGGACGTGGCGTACCTCAACTACCCGGGTTACTCTCTTGAACACAAGTTCAAGAAGCAAGATGGGATCTGTGTGTACGTCCGCGATGACATATGTTGCCATCGTCTCCGTTGCTTTGAGAAATCGGGTTTTTTTGCCATATGGCCTTTGTGGACACTGGCGTGGAGAAGTCTCTCTACATCGGCGTCTACCATTCGCACGCCGGTGACCAGGAGACGATAGCGCTCTTTAATAGCCTCGGTTGGCTGATATGGCCCAGGTACCGTTCCCAACAGCGAAGCTTGTTTTTCTGGGGGACTTTAACGCCCATCATAAGGAGTGGTTGTATCCATACCGGAAAACTGACCATGCCGGGTTAGAGGCGCGCAAGTTTTCTCTATCGCTAGATCTAACCCAGCTGGTGAATCTGGCAACGCGGGTACTGGATGTTGACGGCCATACACCCAATTGCCTAGACCTTCTGTTGACAACTGATCCGGAATGTCATTCGTATCGGTCTCAGCCCCGCTGGGAACGTCTGACCACTGTCTAGTGAAATCCGTGTCGACCTGCTCTCCTCCAGATGAGAGTCCTAGAGGCACAAGGCGAGTATGGCGATACGAGTCAGCGGACTGGGACGAGATGCGTCTTATCCTTGGAGGCATGTGTGCTTCTCCTCGGGTGACCCCTCGAGCTGTGCGGACGCAGTTGCGGATGTGATTCGGCAGGGAATAGAGTATTTCATTCCATTCTCCGACATTCCACTCGGTTACAAATCCCGACAATGTAGAATGTGCCCACGCTGAGGCCCGAAAAAAGTCTGCCTACCAAGCCTGGGTCGAGGCTCGCGACCGCAAAATACGAGCGCGTAAGGTTCGCGCGAGGAAAAGAGCCTTTAATTCTGCCGCCAAGTTCTGCAAGCGGGTTCTGCGTGCCCGACGTTTTAACCATATTGGACCATTTGAGGCCAAGCTGGCATCACACCCTCCGGGTAGTAAACAGTTTTGGTCCCTGACTAAAGCGGTTGAAACGAATTTCTGTCGTCCCACTTTGCCTCCAATGCTGAAACCTGATGGGTCGCTGGCTCACTCTGCGAGTGAGAAAGCAAATTTATTTGCATTTCTTTTTGCTAGCAATTCACGTCTGGACGCTGGCTCCAAGCAACCACCTACTGTACCTCATTGCGACTCTTTGATGTCGGAGATCGCTGTGCACACTAAAGAGGTCCGGAGAGTATTGTGCAGTCTAGACGTGAATAAGGCCAGCGGGCCTGACAGAGTGCTGAGGCAGTGTTGCCTCAGCACTCTCGCTGTAATGCCGTACACGCGCACACGCACACGCGCCAGAACTGTCTCCTGTTTTGACACGCTCGTTCCGCCTCTCTCAAGTAAAAGAACGGTGCCGAAATCCTGGAAGCTTGCAAATGTGCAACCAGTGCCCAAAAAAGGCAACCTTGCAGACCCTGCCTATCACCATCCGATCGCCATTACCTCCATTCTGTGCAAAGTTATCGAAGGGGTACTGAACAGTAAGTTGCTGACCTACCTTGAAAATAATAATCGCCTCAGTGACCGTCAATATGGCTTTCGCTGGGGAAGGTCAACTGGCGACCTTCTTGTGTATGTCACGCACTGCTGGGGCGAAGCCATCGAGAGACACGGCGAAGCACTTGCTGTATCGCTTGATATCTCGAAGGCCTTTGACAGGGTCTGGCACGCAAGTCTATTCAGTAAGCTTCCTGCTTATGTCATCCCCGCTGGTTTTTGTAGCTGGATATCAGACTTCCTTAGTGAACGGTCGATCCGAGTGGTCATTGACGGCTGCTCCTCTGACCTCATGGCTATTGGTGCCGGAGTTCCTCAGGGGTCTGTTCTGTTCTCTGTGCAACTCTTTTCCTGCTGCACATCAATGACCTACTTCAGCCTGGTATTGTTGGGTATGTAGATGACAGTACTGTTTCAGAGAGATACTTGCCCAGCGCAATAACCAGCGTGGATGAAGTTCGTTCCTTGAGATAGGCTATGGTGGAGCGGACAGATTTGACCTTAAGCCTTGTCTTCCAGTGGGGTGATGACAACCTGGTCTCTTTTTACGCCACCAAAACACAGGCGTGTCTTTTTACCACTAAAAGGAATATTTTTGAAACTCCTACTTTTCGGGGTACGTCTGTTCCTGAGACTGATCGGCTCGAGCGTCTAGGCATGGAGTTGACATCCAGTCTCAACTTCGGCGCTTCCATTGAGTACAAAGCCCAAATTGCGGCCAAAAGACTGGGCATCCTAAATAGAGTGAAGCGATACTTCACGCCTGGACAGCTTTTAACCATATACAAAGCGCAAGTCCGATCCTGCATGGAGTATTGCAGCCACCTTTGGGATGGCTCAGCTAAGTATCAGCTTGCCGCTCTTGACTCGGTGGAACGCAGAGCCAAGAGGCTCATCGGCGACGTTTAACTGGTGGATGCCAAGCTTCACAGCTTCGCAGCATCCATTTTTAATTGAAAAATGCAACTATACCATGGACGAATGCCTTCATGACAAAATGTTATAAATGATATGATAATCATGTATTTATGCTTGAAAATTAAAAAAGTGACATATTGAAAAAAAACGTATCACCACCTTTTTTAAGGTGGTGATACGTACGTACGTACTTTTGTAAGGCCCCCCCGGGGGGGGCATTTTTGAAAATAATATAACCCATAGATTTAGAATTTTAAATAAAAAGATACACGAAGCGTGCGAGCGAGAAATCCTAATCAAGTACAAACCGCCCAAGAGAAAAAGAGAGAGTGAATGACGTACCGATATGTCATTTTTTTTCGCAAATAAGTACCCCTAGCGGACAATCTGTTTTACGCCGCGGTGAATTTCTTGCATTTAAATAATAATCTTTAGATTTAAATTGATAATATTAATTATACAATTATGGTGACTTGTTCTGTGAGTGAATGTGACGTTACAAGACGAAATAACCCCAATAAATACACGTTTCATAGGTAAATACAATTTTGTCCTTGGATTGTTTTGAACCATATTTTGACGAATTTCTGCTAGTAATCGGCTCAGAAAAAGAGTCTTACAATAGTATATTGATTTCCAATGTTTTATATAAGTATATTTCGTATATATAAACAAAATTGGCGAAAATATTATGTAAAAGAGTAAATTGTTTGTTTACGCTAGGGCTTGACAAAGCGGTGACGTCATGAGTATCGATAAAAACTTAATCGTTTTTAGTGACATCGTGACATGAATACAAACTTATTTAGTCAGGTTTTGTTAAAATAGATTTAAGTTACGATTGAGAAGATGTTTTTATCGAAACTGTACTTAAAGTTGCATGTTTATTATATTAGCAAACAATAACAACTATATTCCAGGCCTTATCAACAGTATTCTTAGGCTTTACTTTGGATGCTAAGCTACAATGAGGCCAACATATAGATAAATTGTCAAAAAAGCTAAGCTCCGCAGCATATGCTGTTAGAAAAATCGTAATTAGTGTAATGTCGTACGGTATTCTGTTGTGGGGAAATGCCGCCGACATCCAGACTATCTTTGTTTTACAGAAAAGAGCTGTTCGATCAATTTATAAATTAAGCGCAAGACACTCTCTCAGAGAGAAATTTAAGGAGATTAATGTAATGACTGTGCCTTCTCAGTATATGTATGAAAACCTTTCATGGTCTGGCAGTTTGAGTAGTTTATGCGGCCTACCCGAATGTCCTTTCTTTGGTATTGTTCGTCGAATCGTTGAGCTCCTTAAATTCTGAGTAGAGCTGCACGGTTATTGACAAATCCGTGCACTGACTGGACAGGTTCACTCAATCTGGCTGGTTCATTCCTCAAAAGACCATTTCAAACATCAGTCTACATGGTCTTCACATGATCTAACCAAGATTTTGTCTGGAATTAAAAAGAGACTGTGACCTCTGAGTTTGTTTCGGCCTTTCTTCTCGGAGTAGTCAGATAGAAAACGCCGACCTCATCTACTTTTATAAAATATGTAAACGTGTTTGTAAAAACCAACTTACAGAAATAATATCATTTATCATTGAACTATCTGCAGGCCATACAAATATTTGTTCCGTGCGGGAATCGAACTCGCGACACGCAGCGCAGCAGCCGATCGCTCAACCACTACGCCAATCGTGTCGTCAATTTCAAATACCTGACGTTACGGTATTTTTTTATTAGTACTTCAAATACTTGTGGCTTCAAAATACATTTAGCGATTTTATTAATAGATGCGTTCTGCAGAAAATAGCGCTTGATAGCTTTCATAAGCAAAATGGCGACCGCGTACGTCAAATTGTCAAGTACCTTGTAAATTGTCATTTTCATTTCAAACGGTTATTTTCACCGAACTTCTGTGTATTGATTAAGATTATTAGTACGAATGTCACGATGAATGACCGACTGTATTTTGTTATTTGTATTTTAAATAAACAAAGTTAAAATACTGTATTTTACATTTTAAATACACGACTTAAAAATATTTTGTATTTCGTATTTTAAATACATGCGAGATATTATTTTGTAATTTGTATTTTAATTAAAGCAAAGCATGGTTTTTGCCCAGCAATCGTGTTTCTTATGGTGTTCACCAAGTATCGATATCGATATTGAACATGGACTTTTTATCAACACTTTTTTAACTAACACATGGACAAATTCCCTCACACATAGATTTTATATTTTTGGTTTCGTTTTCCATCTGACTCTGTGTATCATGTACATCCTATATCTATGATATAACCTATGTCAATCCTTCAATTGAGAAGAATCTAATAACACCTCATATGTCACAATCCGTAAAGTGGATTGGCTGCAGAGAGTGCCATAGAAATGGAATTACATACGCTTAAAAAACACTACCCTGCCGCAGTCGGGTAACTCATAAATAATGTCTTAATAACGCTTAATTACGCACTTATCACCAATTATTATACAATTTGTATTGATTGTAATTAGTTTAAATTACCGTTTCATTTAAGGGTGGAAACTGAAATGTCCGGATGTTGATAATTAACCATAACGTGCCAATTGTACGTACATAGTAATTAACAATTTGAAAGCAACATGCGCTGACCTACTTTCATATAAAATTAAAATAATAGGTATCTATGATTCTACACTTGATATTAATCGTAATTATTATTATCTACTCCACATAAATGGCATTGCAATTACCCTTTTCATATAAAACTAGCCATTAGCCCATTGTACACATGTTTTTGTGAATGTTTGTCCTTTATTTATTTTTTGTGGTGTGCAATAAAGTATATAATAAATAATAAATAAATATATTCCATCGCTTCGATTCCAAGGTATATCCTACGGAAAGCGTTTATTTTTAGAGAAAAGGAAAAAAATTAACTTTATAGGATCAGTTTGATCGTTGTCTGTCTGTCGGTCCGTGTGTCATGACCTTTTTCTCTAGAATGCCTCGAGGTATCAAGTTGAAATTAATATAATATGCAGCTATGAAAAATTCAAACTTCTAAATCAACGCAATTAAAAGATATATGGTCGTTTTTTTCGCGTATTTGAATAATCGCTATGAATTACTCAATTCTTTTTATTTTATTTTTTAAAGAAAAAACGTTTCCCCACACTAGGAATTTCGCCTGTATCCTGTATCGTGGGTGCGTTAACAAACATATAAACTCACATACACAAACACCCAGAGCCGGAACAACTATTTGTAATATGCGACTAAAGGGTACTTCCAGCTGCTCTAGAATCATGAAATTTGGGAAGTAGCGTAGAAGTAGAGTAATTCGAAAACTTTAGATTTGTACCTACATAAAAAAGTGCCACTTGACTGCGCTGCGGCACTTAACAGTTTTCCAGTGGAAAAGTTAATTTTGTCCCTCAATCCTTGTCCCTTATCTTTTTGTTAGAGTAATGTGCGATGCTTATCATCAGTACTTAATAATTTTGGTAAATGTAGCTGTTTGTACGGAACCCTCGGTTATCGGATCTGAGGGGTGACCATAAGCTCTTAGAGCGGTATCAATTTGATATCGAGTAAGTGACAGATGTATACAAGTCAGATACATCTGTCCCTTATTCGATCTCAAATTCATACCGCTATAAGAGCTTATGGTCACCCCCCAGGACTTCTAAGGTTACTTTCTACAAACAAACAACTTTATCGTTTACAATAGCTTAGTTAGATCAGTGATTCCCAATGTGGTATTTAACGACCCCACGGGGTCTACACAGACTTGCAAGGGATCTATAATAAAGAAAAATAAAATTGGGGTTGCGTTAGAGGCCAAAAAGCTGGCGATCTATGCAAAGGTGAGAAGGTACTTCACTCCAGAACAGCTGCTCAGCTTGTATCAAGCGCAAGTTCGATCATGCATGGAGTACTGTTCTCATCTCTGTTACGGATCTGCCAAATACCAGCTTGATGCACGAGAGTCGATCTAAAAACGGGCCAAGAGCCTCATCGGCGATGAGGCACTGGTTAGGTCAAAGCTCCAGAGCCTTAAACATCGTCGCCGAGTTGCCAGCTTGTCGGTTTTTTATCGGTTACATTTCGGGGAGTGTGCAATGGATTTGGGCAAATCCCTCCGCACTATTCCTGAACCACTGCAACTCCTTAAAGCCAAAATCAACAGTGGCAACCACCAGCAAAGCGCCGAGGCAATGAAGCTCGACGAAGTCCTGGCGAATGAATTTAACTGTCTTTGATCCCGCAACGAAATTAATCAGAAAATAATAACGGATGAGTAGGAAAGAATACAAAATGTCCAGCCCGTTTCATCATCGGACTACCAGAGGTACGGCGTTGCGCCATCGCCATAGGTACATGGTGCACATCCCACCCATACGCACTAAACGTTATGAGAATACTTTTATTATACATACAGCTAAGGAGTGGGATTCCCTGCCGGAGTCTGTGTTTCCCGATGGCTACAATCTGGTAACAGGCCAGCGTGCTTCACCGTCGACCGCATCATCGCTTACCATCAAGTAAGAGAGTGGTCAAGGGCGAGCCTATTTAATATTAAATTATAAATAAATTATGTCCACGAGACTGAACCCCGTCCAGGCAGATTCCCAATATAGATCAATCCGAATATCTAAAATGTGGTTAATTCCCGGTTGAAGGTCCCGTGGAAAGAATAGAAATTGTCCCTACTTGTTTTGGAAGCTATTTTTATAACCGTGATTTGGGCTGTGCCGCATCATTCTTAGGGCTAATAGAGAACCCGGTATAAACGCCAAACCAAAGGCAAATGAGCGCTATGAAGTAAAAAAACCGACCAAGTGCGAGTCTGACTCGTGCACAGAGGGTTTCGGTATATACAGCTACATTCACCAAAATAAATAGGTAACATTACAAACGTTCATAAATAAGAAGGCACCGGACATTGCTATAAGGAAGGAACAAAATTATCTTTGCCATTCAAAAACTGTTGTCCCCATACATCAATATAATTAATAAATTAATTATTATTTCCTTTATTTATTCTCGTTCTTACTTTATACATTTTTAAATATTAATAAAAAAAAACTTAAAAACATTTAAAAATATAAAAAATAGAGGCCAACCGGTATCGGGAACAGGGTCCAAGCTACCGGTGGTTAGGGCTTCAGAGACAGGAACCTCCTCACAATGCGAGCCGTATCGAGAAGTACTGCCTTCTGTATCAGACCCTTAATTATTATTATTATTATGTTATAATTGTGTATATTGTATTTCTTTTTTATAATTTGTATGTCAATTCGCAAAACATAGCGCACTATACCTAATTTTTAAGATCTTGCATGTCATTATTACCTATGTTTTACAAATAAATGATTTTGATTTTGATTTTGAATATACCTACAACATTTTTACTTTTCTAAATACATTTTATAAGTTGGTTAGTTGGTTGGTATTACTCGTAAACTTAATCAATCAATCGATCATTTATTTTGTAAAACATAGGTATGGTTACAGATAGTATTGGTAAAATAAGTGCACTATGTTTTGCCAATATCTGGCGTACAAAATTAACAAATGCATGCAAATTTAGAATTAGCAAGCAACAATAAATAATGAATAAAACAATACAATTAGGTTGGGATGTCAATAGATTACATTAAAAAAATAAATCAATGTAAAATATGTCAATAGTTCATAAACACATTCATACTTTAACAATAAATGCAATCATAAATGTCTAGTTGGCAAGTCGGAATCGTCATACCTCTGTTTATCAGTAGTAAACTCAGTGATGGAGTAGTAACATCTATCTACATGGAATCTAAACAAATAACTCATAGAAGACCCCAAACACTCTTTATTTCTAATAGCCTCTGGTATACTGTTATATATTTTTGGGGCCATACCTAGCACACTTTTTCCGTAAAATGCGGTTTTATGAGAGTTAACATGAATGGCACTCTGATAACGGCGAGAGCACAGTTTCCCAAATAAATGCAGGTTACAGCGAACAAACACTCCCATTTCATATAATGTACATAGACGGTAGGGTGAGCAAACTAAGTTCCTTAAACAATGGTTTACAACTATCAATCGATTGCAATTTGGTAAACGATCGCAAGCATTTTTTTTGAGCTTTAAAAGCAATGTCTCTGTCAGTGGAGTTGCCCCAGAAAATGATTCCGTACCTAATGCCAGAAGCCACATAATCACTATAAGCTATTTGTACTGTAATGCGGTTAACCGTTTTTGATAGTTTGTACAGAGCATACGCAAATTGGCTAAGCTTCTTTGACAAAGCGTCGATATGTTGTTTCCAAGTCAGACGACTATCTATGTAAAGGCCCAAAAATTTTGTGATGTCACATTCAGAGATTACTACGTTACCATATTTGTAAAGCTTACCTAGCTGTGAACTGTTCCTTTTAATTTCGTTATATATGTCATGGACCAAGTGATTAATCAGGGCACTTGGTATAATGCTCGGGCATGGAAATGAAGACCTGGTTCGGATAACATGCATGATATCCTATGTTTGTGTTTGAAAGGTCTTTCAAGGTTCAAATCCCAACAATAAAAGACTGGACGAAGGGACTCGATCCACCAGAACAAGATAGTCTGGAGTGGTACACAGATGGATCCAAAATGGAATTAGGTATAGGAGCGGGAATATACGCAAAAGGTTACAAATAAAGTAAAAGCTTAGGGAAGATGGCAACTGTATTCCAAGCAGAAACATATGCCATATTAACCTGTGCTCAAGATAACATAGATAGAGGAACCAGAGGTAAATCCATACATATTCATAGTGACAGTGAGGCTGCAGTCAAAGCTATGGCATCCTACAAATTGGACTCCAAACTTGTTCTGGATGCTATCCAAACCCTAAACAGGCTTGGGAAGCATGAAGAAGACTGATTTCTGGGCACAAAGGAATCCATGATGACGAAATGGCAGATGAACTGGCAAGAGAGGGCTCAGCAAAAGATTTTGTGGGTCTAGAACCATATGTAGGCATTTCGACGTGTCTCGTAAAAGCCACATTCAGAGAGTTTGCAGATCACACTCAACAAACACATTTGCTGTCTAATACCAGTCTGGAACACTCCAAAAAAATCCTGGACGTTCAAAGCGCGGCAATGCATTTGGAATATGAGCAGGGGGCAAATCTACCTGCTTGGGGCCTTTACTGGCCACTTTGGAACCAACGACATGCTCGTGAAGATGGTGTGCAGGTTGTGTGGGGAACATACGGAATGCATGGAGCACCTTCTGTGCACATGCGATGCACTGGCTGGTAAGCGAATGAGTCTCCTAGGGATTGGATATCCAAGACCAAAAGACTATAGGCTCATATCTCATGGTCTCGTTGTAAACTCATGAAGAGTACGTTATCTAGAGGATCACAAAAGATCCCAATGGGTCGAAGTTTCCGAGTTATTGCTCGGTCCCTCCTCAAGATAATATAATGGCCGGGCATTATGAATCTTATCAAGTCAAATCGGGCAATGTAATTTTAAATAGGCTACTTTTATCCTGAGATAGATTATAGTCTGGAAAATCACATGGGCTGCTTTTTATCCAGGTAGTATATTCCTGTGGGATAATTCCCGACACCCACACGGGCGAAGCTGCGGGCAAAATCTAGTTATATAATATGGTGTTATTATAGACCCAGCAATAACTGATTGCAGACTTATTTATCCAATGATGTTTCCTCAGTGCCTAGTATCAGTGACGTCATGCCAAGACTGGGAGATAACCACGATAGAGGGGATCGGCGACCGCTCACGAGGATACCACCCGGTTCAGAAGACACTGGCGGAGTATAATGGGACCCAGTGTGGCTATTGCAGCCCGGGGTTTGTGATGAGCATGTACAGGTTAGTGGGGCTCTGGAAATGGCTAGGCATTAAGTGAACGAGATATTTACAACGAAAGGAAACTTAATTTGTTTCAAACATAAATGCCGAACTCACGATAGATGTGTGAAAAGATAATAATGCTCATATAACAGTTTTTTTTTTTTTGTAAAATCGAAGTTCCTCTGCCTAACTCTTAATAAATAATACAAACGGAACACATACGTGACGTTATGTGTTTGTATTTTAATTGTAAAATATGTTTCAGTCTTTTAGAATCCAACCACTATGATTTAACTCAGTACGAGATAGAAAATTCCTTTGGGAGCAACAGTTGTAGGTGTACCGGCAACAGACCAATCCTGGACGCATTCAAAAGCTTTGCCAAAGACGCTCCGAAACCACCACCAAAAATTGAAGACATAGAAGATCTAAAAATCTGCAAAGACAATGAAGATTGTAACAAATGTGATAAAAACTGGTGTATGGTTAAGCATAGTGATA
Source organism: Orthosia incerta (assembly GCA_948252205.1). NCBI lineage: Eukaryota > Metazoa > Arthropoda > Insecta > Lepidoptera > Noctuidae > Orthosia > Orthosia incerta. The sequence continues at coordinate 30,743,957 of OX411755.1, read as the reverse complement.
CGGAACCACCCCGAATAAAGAAAATTGCCTTAAAAGATGGTCATGTATGGTATAGGGTCAATGAAATTGCTGATATATTTACTGTTTTGGATTCTGAGGGATATGAATCTTATATGCTAGTTAACGGTAACACGGGAAGAGGTGAGTCTTTGAAGTCAACCAAAGGTTTTCTAAGCTGCTAATACATAAAAAAAAATTAAAAGCCACTGCAACACAATTGAGAAAAGTAAATACTGATAAATGCTAAAAACTTTTCAGGTGCTGCTCCCATTCTAGTTTTCCCAAGGGTTCTGATAGATATCAAGCCCATAAAGGATCTCCGAGGGTATTACTTAGACCAAAACCTGATAGTCGGTGGTGGTATAACTCTTACTGATCTTATGGAGTTGTTCAAGAACGTGTCGAAAGCACACGAAGAATTCCAATATCTTTACAAGCTGTATGAGCATTTAGACTTGGTCGCTCATATACCTGTCAGAAATGTAAGTCTACAGTGGATACATAATATTTTGTACTACGAATTTGATCATTATCTAATCTTAACCTGCTATATGAGTTAGATGGATTGTTTGAGGAATTATGTAAGAGAAAAGGAAGTAAATTGTAGCGTCATGGCTGACAGCGGATAATGTAAAATATAATCTGATGAAACCCAAGTATCATGGGACTAGAGAAGAAAGATGAAGACTAATTAGTATACTTTTCCTATTTTTACGTTGCCTAAAACCGTCTTCATATGCTTTCAGATTGGCACTGTTGCTGGAAATCTAATGACGAAACATCGTCTACCAACATTTTCTTCAGATATTTTCTTGTTATTTGAAACTGTTAGAGCGATGTTAGTTATTGGTAAGTAAATATTAATTTCAGCTTTTAGACTTTCACTGATTTCCATCGTCACATGCTTTGTATTTCACCTGTTTCATAATATTTGTGACATTCTTGTTAAACAGAGGTGGTAGTATGTGTATATTTATATGGAATACTAATGTCTTTAGACAGTTGAAATTTCCACAGATTATGTATTTATGTTGCCGCTATAACAACAAATACTAAAAACAGAATAAAATAAATATTTAAGTGGCGCTCCCATACAACAAACGTGATTGTTTTGCCGTTTTTTGCGATAATGGTACGGAACCCATCGTGTGCGAGTCCGACTCGCACTTGGCCAGTTTTATTTTGTTATTCTGATTACAATTGCATGCACTGTGTAAAGTTAAGAGCCCCCACAAGTTTCACGAGCTAAAAACAGAAAACAGCTACTTTTTCAGCGCAAATTTCTCAATAACTACAAGATATATGATAAATCTTTTAATGCAAATTTTTGCGTCACATAGTTATATAGTAAATGTGCATTACATATTTTTGATTACTGCTCAAATTTAATTACAAAAAATAAATTCGAGTCCTAACAGTTTTTACGAAATCCTGAAACACCAGGTTTTTCAATTGCTTTTTCAGCTTAATGGTGGCGAACATAGAGCAACACGGACCACCGGCGGACCGGAGGGGAGTAGCCATAGCGTTTTTTCCCGATACAAAACTGTCTGTCATTTTTTGCGGGGGGAAATCTGCTCTACCCACACTTTCTCAAATTCTCACACAAAAATAATCGTCTGTTACTACGAAACTCACACATAAAAACAAAAAAATACACTAACAATTTCACACACACATAGATACTTTCTGTGTCATAACAGTATAATGAGATAACGCAACTACACTGACAAGATGCTTACAGCCGTGGTTGTAAGTACTGTCGATACGCATTATCGATAAATTCAAGAACTCGGTTAGGGATATTAGGTTTAAAAAGTGATACAAAGGTAGATTTACTTTATTTATTATGTACTACAATAATTAACATCTAACAAATAAACTTATTTTTTAGATCATTTTAAAAACCATGATAGTTGTATATATCACTGGTTTTTAAAATGGATTAGTTTTGTATAAATATGACGTATACATTTTTGTGGGTCTGATTTTTTTATAAAGAACGAAATTCTTGTATCGGTATATTTTTCCATTATTAATCTTGCCAGTTCCAAATTATGATTTGTAAAATCATTTTCGTGTAAATGGCAATAAAGAAAAACAAATAAAGCTTTCAATATAATATTTTAAACAAATCAGAACTTAATCTCAAAAATGTCTCTGTATGGATATAGACTCCTTTGCCATTTTTATCGATAGCTATTTACAAACAAACCGGTAACAATACTTTCGCTCGGTGACAGCGACTACTCGGCAACAGACTCGGATCAGTCGCTCGACCGATCCGCATATTGTATGAGCGCGAGCGGCCTGTGTTGGTAAACAAATCCGAAACGTCACTACCGATAATATTGTAATTTTTAAGTTTTATAGAAGTAAATGGTAATAATGTGATTAAAAATTACTTACATATGAAAGGTAACGCCATCTTTTTGTAAATTTGACGTGGCAGACCTCTTTTTGCAGCAATAAACAGAACAATTCGGCATTTTTTTAGGACGTCGATTCAGTCGCGTAACTAGATTTAGTCTACTGCGCAGTTCGGCTGCAACTAGTTTTATTGTACGCGTAGGACCGCGTGGTCTTGTACTTTGACAGAGGGGAACGCCTGCGTATGGCTACTCCCCTCTGGTCCGTGTTACTCTATGGTGGCGAATATTTAGACAATTTGCACGGTAGAATCAACTTTTATAACTTGTAAATTTTAATGTACCTAACGTTCAAAAGTGCCGCTTGGTGGCCTACTTGAAATAAAATATCTTTGTCTTTGTCTTTGGTGGCGAATAATAATCTGCAAAAAATGGTATGGACTGGGCAGTATACTAGTAAGCCATAATTTGGTTTTCAAAGTTTATTGTATTTGTACTTATAAAAAATGTTGTCCACGCGGAAAAAAAGGAATTATATCATGTGCGAAAGGGTCGTCTACGCGTAACAAAATGTTGAATATAAAAATAACTGGTAAATAATTTGAAATTTGAGGTGTTTATCAATCGAAACCAATTTTTATATTATATTTTTGTTACTACTTATTTTATTGTAATAAATTGTCTAAATAATGCCTTATAAACCGTTGCGCTCGCGCGAAGCATTCAGTCAGTCTCACTCAAGGGCTTGTAGACGACGGATCTGTGTCGTTTTTATTTTTGTCATTATTTTTTTTATCATATATCTCGTAGTTATTGAGAAATTTTCGCTGAAAAAGTAGCTGTTTTCTGTTTTTGGCTCGTGAAACTTGTAGGGGATTTTAAGTGAAAGAGCGGAGTCACCAAACACAAGCATATTCTTGCTTAAAAGGTGATCTCCATATCACGTATGTTATTTATTTATTATATTCTTTATTATACACCATAAAAAAAACCTTACAGAACAAACATTTTCAAACAAAGTGTACAGTTATGGTCTTATCGCACAGGGCAATCTCTTACAGAGAACCTTTCTTTTTGTTTTTGTTAATGCTTTATGTAATTGAAATAAACTTTTTTAAATTTAATTTTTTAATGTTATGTGTCCAAACACATAACATTAAAAAAATAAATTTAAAAATGTTTACCTATAAGTCAACTAATAAAATAAATGGCAGTTACTACGGTGTGAAATATTTCAGTTCACAAAGAATCGTCAGTTGAGGTGACTCCCGAGGAATTCCTAGCGCTGGACATGACAGGTCGAGTAATAACTCAAGTGAAGATACCGCCGTATTCGCATCGTTATCAGTTCGTGTCTTTCAAGGTATGTTATGAGAATGACTAAAAAGACATCGTGATGGATGATTCAAGATCTTTACAGCCCGTATCATCATTGTATTCATGGTTTAATATTGTCCTGTCCTTGTTTAGTTTAGCTCATTTAGTTTTCTGTAGGAAAAGAATACAAAGTTTTAACATTTTTTAATTATAATAAACATCTTTATCAATATTTTTTTATAATTTTTCAGATCATGCCTCGAGCCCAGAATGCTCACGCTCAAGTTAACGCAGGATTTCTCTACGAATTTGATGAGCACACAGAAGACGTAGTCCTCTCAGCAAGAATTGTAATTGGTGGACTTTCGGCAAAATTCGTCCATGCCAACGAAACAGAGAAGTTTCTTCACATGAAGAAAATATTCACCAATGAAGTTCTGCAGCAAGCTTTGAAGATATTGGAAGGTGAATTGATAGTGGAAGAAATTGCTGGTGAGATGAAACCGGCATATAGGAAGAAATGTGCTCTTGGTTTATTCTATAAAGTAAGCGATATTAGTAAACATAATTTCACATAAAACACATCAAATTATATATGAGCAGTAGTACTTTAATCTTCTTTACTTTCTGTTTCAGGGTTTACTTGTTCTGATTCCGCAACAGCGTCTAAAACCTTGGTATCGTTCAGGAGCAAGAGACTTTAGGAAAACACGACCACTGTCGAAAGGTTCTGAAGTGTATGACACGAACCCTATTATCTGGCCCGTCAACGAACCAATGCCGAAGATTGAGGCGTTGATTCAGTGTGCAGGGGAAGCATTGTATTGCAATGACTTGCCTACTCAACCTAAGGAAGTTTACTGTGCATTTGTGACGTCTGATATTTGTACTGGTGAGGTAGAGAGCATTGATGCTACACCAGCTTTGGTAAATAAGCTTGATCAATAACTTATATTTTAATAAAGACATTTTTTAATCACTCACAAAAACTTATTTTTAATTTTGCAGAAAATACCCGGTGTTTTAGCGTTCTTCTCAGCCAAAGACATCCCCGGAAAGAACAACTTTTTGTCACAAAGAGTACCTTCTCAGTTAGTGCCGGAAGAGATTTTCGCAGAAAAGTATATAAAGTACTACGACCAACCTTTAGGGCTTATTGTTGCCGAAACCGAAAAACTAGCAAACAGGGCAGCTTTACTTGTAAAAATCAACTATAAAGTAGACAAAAAAAAGCCTCTTTTGACGATTACAGATGTTAGAGAAAGAGAGCCGGAACGTATCACATTGTTTTTAATCTTCCCTGCAAGGGACCGAGGATTGAATGTGCAAAGAGTTCTGAAGGGTTCCGATGACATCTATGGACAGTACCATTATCATATGGAAACTCAGACCACGGTCACCAGGCCCAGTGATGATGGAATAGATGCGGTTGCCAGTACACAGTGGCTGGATTCTTACCAAATTGCTATAGCTGAAGTGCTGAATATACCGCAAATTAGGTAAGAAACATTGCATCTTAATTAATTTTTAATTAGGTCAAGCAACATCAAAGCATAATTTTTTGTGCGTTAGTTTCCTTATCAACATAAGGTTATTTATATTTATTTTACAGAGTAAATGTAACAGTACCTCGTTGTGGTGGTGCATATGGAGCGAAGATAAACCGTGCAAACCACAATGGGGCCGCATGTGCCTTGGTGACCCACCATATGGGTCGACCCTGTCGATTTGTTATGAGCATCCAGGCAAACCTTAGAGTTGTTGGCAAACGTCTGCCCTGTACTCGAGACTTTGAAGTGAGTGGAATTTATTTTTTAGCGACTCGCCCCGGCTTCGCATGGGTGTAATTCAGAAAAAAAACCGTGAGAAGCCGGACGGGTCGTGAAAGGTCGTGATAGTGAAACGATGGCAGAGATGTCACGATCTGACGTGAAAGCTATGCCTAAACATTCAGGCGTAACGGTACCAACGCAGCATTTATAACCCGTGGCAGCACTGTTGTAAGGATGCTTAAAGTATACTGGAACGAACAGCAGATTTCAATGTGATTTCTTCCTTTGTATCTAGTATGATATAATATTATTCCTTTCCTTTTTAAAAAAGCATCACAGCAATTATGCATCTAAGTCTCAGTACATTAAAATATCAGCGTGCGTTTTAAAATATCAGAACCACATACTTTACAAGGAAAACCTTCAACAACATTCTTAGTTAGATACCAGAAATTGTGAATTTTATCATTATAACCACCATTTTATTACCTTTTTTTTACGGAAAATCATATTGAGTATAATAACTAAACTGCTGATGTTAGAACGTTTTCTACAGACGGTGTTTATAAATTCGCTCACGTACTTGTGTAGGTTGGCGTCAGCAATTCTGGCCAGATTCAGTACCTGGAGTATCACCTGTATGAAGACAATGGCTACGTAGTCAGTGACCCCGTCGCAAGTCTGCTGCTGTCCGGTATTAGGAACTGCTACGACAATAGGCGTTGGCAGTATAAGATCTTCAACGTGACTACGGACACAGCTTCCAATACGTATGCTAGAGCACCAGGTATTACCACTTTTATCAGCAATGAAGCGGAATCCTAAATTAAACAAGTCATAGATCGTACTCTCCATTGCACCTTGGTCGAATGACTGTTCTAAATCTAAGACTGAATCATCACTAATATTTAAAAAAAACTTCATTTTCAGGATCATTAGAGACAATAGCAATGACGGAGCAGGTAATGGAACGCATATCTTATGAACTAGAACGAGATCCAGTTCAAGTAAGGTTGAACAACATTGAACCAACGTACGTGGAAGTTCAAGAGATGGTACAAACGCTGCTCAAAGACGCTGAATACAACAAACGCAAAGATGAAATACAGAACTATAACAAATTGAACAGATGGAAGAAGAAGGGACTCAGAGTAGCTTTTATGAATTGGCCTGTAACTCTTCTTGTTGACTATCATGTTCTTGTATCAGTTTATCACGGAGATGCAACAGTTGTAGTCCATCACGGAGGCATAGAAATCGGACAAGGGATTAACACTAAAGTAATCCAAACCGTGGCGTATACTCTCAACATTCCCATAGAAAAGGTCAAGTGTAAGCCTCCTACTGCTGCAATAAACCCTAATTGTTTTACAACTGGAGGAAGTAGAACCACGCAGTGTGTGTGCTTTGGAGCTATAAAGTGCTGCCAAATTCTTTTAGACCGGTTAACGGTTGTTAGGGAGACTCTTAATGATCCTACTTGGGAGGTTTTGATTGAAACAGCTTTCAATAGGGGAATTAATCTGCAGACCAGTTATAGGGTCACCGCTAACGACCAAGTGCCGTACAGGTCGGGAGGAGTATGCTTAACTGAGGTAGAACTTGACATTCTGACAGGAGAACATGAAATACTAAGAGTCGATATTGTTGAAGATGTTGGAACGAGTATAAATCCCGAACTGGATATTGGTCAGGTAAATGTTATATAGTTATGTCAAAACCAAGGTACATAAATAGCCTATGAATCGCAGAGATTGTTAAGAATATTATTTATTATTTATTTATTATATACTTTATTGTACACCACAAAAAAAAACATACAGGACAAACGTTCACAATAACAAGTGTACAATGGGCGGTCTTATCGCACTAGGCGATCTCTTACAGACAACCTTTGGATGGACTGAACGATAGGAGAAGAATTTAGGGCTGTCAGTGTACAAATTATCATAAATAATATACTACTTAGAATTAATAACATAAAATACAAACATACAATATTACAAAATATACTAATACATATAAAATATAACAGAGAAAGGAGAAGAATAAAAATTATAGTGAAAGGTAATGCTCCTTCACCATTTTCTTAAACGTTGGCAGTGTTTGAGCACGTCTTATTTCAATAGGTAGTGCATTCCACAACCGAGCTGCTTGAATCGTGAAAGATTTGTCAAGGAAGGAAGTGGAATGCATACGAATACTTAACTTTAGATTTCCGATGATCTCAAGGACCTAGAATGGGCGTCATAGAGGAACTGAAAGCGTTCTTTGAGATTTATCTCAAAGAACGCGCGAAGGAGTAAAAGGATTAAAAATTACATTATAAAGCATAGAAAATATGTGGGCATTCCGGCGAAGGCGAGTAGGGAGTCATTTGAGCTTAAAAATAATATCTCCGCACGGAATATCTCCATGAAAAAAAAACTTATAGTTTGATCAGTACTTTTTGCCAGAAATGACCTTTTTATTAATCCTGACGAGAGACAAAGAGAGCAGTGTTGGCCCAGTGGCAATGGCCGCGACTTACAAGTTGTAGGTCATGGGTTCGAACCCAGGTAGGTGCTTTAATTTGTGTAAATTATTTCATCACCACTGCTCTGAAAACGGTGAAGAAATAAAAATTTGAAGACATGTGAGATCCACCAACCCGTAATGGGCCCGTGTGGTGGATTACAGCCCATTCCCTCTCGCAGAGAAGAGGCCAGCACGCACAACGGACCGAATAGGAGTCGTGAGGAAAAGGGAGACCATCTGTCATATCCTATTCCTGATGGGCCCGATGATGACCTTAGATCTAACCTGATGTTATACAATTGGTTAGGTCTCTGAGCGAGGGATGCCAAGAAGATGCCTGTTCTTTTTATTATTTTATATTATATTTTATTATTATTTTTTGGTAAACACAGATGCTGGCAGAGACTATTAATAATTAACAAAAAAAACGGACTTTATAATTACCTAGGCGACCGAGCTCTGCTCGGGTAAAATAAGAAGAATTTTTTTTTTCGAGCAAACAAATTTTTCCCAGATATTACAAATTTATCGAAATCGTTAGAGCCGCTTTCGAGATCGTGGTTACAAGTATATATATATATGATGGCGTTAGCGTCGGCGTAGCGGTATTATGGGCATCTTCTTCGTTTCTTGGTATAGGTTCCGTTACACTCGGGTAACCAGTAAAACTCAGATTGAAGCACAACACGGTCACTTATATTCGGTGTTATTTACAATGAGTAATCAAAGGACAAAGCCTCATACGATGAATTGATTACCTCGATCTTAAGAACTGAACAAATTGAACAATAACGCGTCAGCTACCGCGCAATGTTATGCTAGCTCTCTCGATCGTTTTTATCCACGCATTTTTAGCACCAAATTGAAGCGCTCTCTAGCGGTTTTCATCGCACTAACCGGACAAGCAATCAGAATAATGTTATAGGTTAGTAAACATTTTATGCCGCCTTTACACATGCAAACATGCTAGTCTATTCCGGATTGGCAAACATGGCGGACGACGATCTTGTTGTGGCAGCGATTACTTTCGGGTTAAACTCCTTATGTTTCCTTACAATTTAGCTTAGGATACACAAAATGTTACGATTCGTAAATTTGACCACCACTATTAACTCCATCCGCCGCCAAGCTCGCGCGTTCTACTAAACTGAACAAGCGTGTGGGTACATCGCAAACACGTTTGTCGAACACCCTTTGATTTGTGAATAAAAACCCACACCAATGCCGAACACAAACAAAAACAAGCGAACACTATCAAACACCCATCAACACGTTCGTGTTTGTTGTTTGCTGTTGGCCATTGTTCGCCAAGCGTGTGGAGGCGGCAATAGAATCAACGAGTCGTAATTTTTTAATTTCAGATTTTTAAAGTTGGCATCTTGAATCGCTTGCGACGACATATATATATTGCTCGTTTAATATTAAAGGATATGCATTTTCAGATGTCTAATCTGTTCATTCCAGATCGAAGGTGCTTTCATGATGGGTGTTGGTTATTGGACCCATGAGGAGCTGATCTACGACGAGAAGACTGGGGAACTGCTCACCGACCGCACTTGGTACTACAAAGTGCCTCTCACCAAGGATATTCCTATAGACTTCAGGATACAGCTCAGAAGAAACTCGTATAACCCTATAGGCACCTTGGGTGCTAGGGGTAAGTGAAATTGAGTAAAGAATTAATTTAACTGGCAATCATTCAGAATACAGTCTAAGTTTATCTTGGTGACCACAAGAACGGCAAAAACCGAAGCGCGCGTTAAGGAAAACACCGTGAGGAAACCTGGGTTTATAGATCAAAATTTTAAATTTGAAATCACCAACGCGCGTTAAACAAGCGTGCTGATGTCTCCTCCGCCGCCCGCGCCGTCGAGCGACCTTACAAGGTCTACAAAAACACTAGCCGCAACCGACCCAACGACGAAACGTCGTGAACTGATTTGCTTAAAAGAGCGGATGAAATTCCTAAACTATATTTATCCTGTTCTAACTTTCACAAAGTGTAAAGAATAAGACCAGGATGGTATAACGTCACTCGTTATCTACTTACCTAACACTCGAGCCTTCTCTGTATGAGAAGAGGCCTCTGCCTTGTAGTGAGACATAAAAAGCTGGTATTTAATCGTTCAGAAAATGAGCTTCAACTGGGTTTACAGTTACAACAATTTGTTAAAAAAATACACTAAACATTCTGTAAAAGAAACAAATTAATGTCCTAAATTGTTGTTATGACACTTATTATCTATATAGTACATAGTAGGTAACTTTCCATTTTCTGTCGAAACAGTGCGTCTTTTGAGATTGGCGCTACATAAAACGCTTCAAACGTTTGCAGCTTATGCAGTACGGAAAAGCATAAACTATCTAAATAATTAGCTTTCTTTCCGCGGCTGGCTTGCATGGTGTATTCCATAGAAACCACTCATAGTGACAGTTACACTGTCACTATGAGTGGTTTCTGCAATCCGTAAAAAAAATAAGTATCCGGCGAGATTACTTTTTACAAACTTTAAAGCATTCAAACATACAAAATATTTTACCTTTTTATAAATAAATTCAGATGTCTTTACTTACGACTTAACACATGATCTAATGCACGTTTCACATGTAATACCTATGTATTAATGTGTTTGACAGTAATGAGTCATTACTCGTAGGTTTCACAAACATTCCAAATTAAAACCATAATTTAGGTACGCTGACCACATCATGGAAACGCTTCCGGCTCGTAACAAACATTTAATTTGTATTATTATTTATGATTGGCATGAAGATAATACGAATTTCCAAATTATGAGTGCGTCATAATTACCCAAAGTTCACCTGACACAAGAACGTTCGACCGAATGTTCCTTTATCCGTAGAACAAACGATTGTCCGGAGAACGGTCGCCCGAATGTTTGTAAGCCCGAAGAACTGTTGTTCGAATAAAACGATTACACGAAGAACGGTCGAGGGGGTCCGAATGACCGTTTGGCGGATATAAGGAACGTGAACATTGTGCAATCGTGACGCACTCCTCAATTATTTCAAGTTCAATGTAATTAATATTTTATAATGTCACATTTTAGCCGTTGCCGAGCCTCCGACGTGTTTGTCAATAAGCGTAGCTTTCGCTCTGCGAGAGGCCATTGCCTCGTCGCGGGAAGACACCGGTTATCCCAGAAACAAGTATTTTGAAGTGGGTAAGGATTCGCGTCAGTCAGTAGCACAGAGTTTTTATATTCACTAGATTGCGTTAAATTAAACGTTTATCCAATTGGAATGTAAAAAAAGATTTTCGATCATTGTCACCAGACAGCGCTTATCTAGTTTCAAACTCGCAATCGAGTTAAAAACTCTCAATAAGCCCATAGACTACAGAACTGCTGGACCGGCAGTGACACGACACCATTACTAATTTAATAATTATTAGCTTTTCCTAGCGGCTTCGTCCTCGTGAGATAAAAACAATCATTACCCTTAACTTGGACTAAACTGCACACAGTGTGCAGAATTTTATTAAAATCGGTTCTTTAGCTTAGAAGTTCATCGCTGATATACAACGTGACACGATTTTTTTATATAAATACAAAATATAAAGATATTCGTGTAAGCATAATACGCTTAGGACAAGTTTCGGCAGTCATAGTCGTCAATTTCTAGAGTAAACGGTAACACTCACTGATAGCCTGGTCTAGCACCGGCCGCTGAGGGTAAGGTCTAGCAATGTCCGCTGATACATCTCTATGCTCAATGGTCACCAGTTTCTTTTGCATGGTACAGAAGAGTCTCACTAATCCGGCACTTCACTACTTCGGCACATCCAGTAATCCGGCACTCCCCGCTCGCGTCTTCCCCTTAGTTCCCTACATATCCCTTTTTATTTTTTTCTATATTATCCACTCTGTAGTCCGAACATTCTACTAAGTCGGTACCCACTGGTTTTCAATAGTGGCGGATTAGTGAGACTCCACTGTATTGTAACTGTTTGGCAAACAAGGAGACAGCCCATCATGGTAAGTGGTCACCGATGTCTTAATACGCTTACTATATCAGCATCACCGGTGAGATCCATTCCAAAGAGAAAGCTTATAACTCAAGTGCTTGCACACCAGCAACCTAAAAACCGGAAAAAAATCAAAACTGCATAGTAGCAGAAACGGATATCGAGGTAATGATACCCTAAGCTTTTGACAAGTTTGCCGGATTGCCAGCATGGGATCTGGGTACGGGGCGAGAGGGCAGAGATTACTTTAATCCGTCATCTCCTTCTGCGAAGCAGTAATGCTTGCTAAGGTGGAACGCATGAGGGAGTCGTAACGGAGACGCCCTCACGCTAGCCACCACAGGAGGCGTCCTGGGCGTCGTGAGTCGCAAGCCGATGCCCGGTCACCGTAAGCGCGGGCTCGCGTACGGCGAGTAATGGGGAGGCCTCCGTCCGATAAGGACCAGGCCCGAGTCGACGGTGCGTAGTGTTCCACACGCACCACAAAAAGATTTAAGCAAAAACTGACGCGGTCCGCTAGGGCCGATGCCTGTCTGGGCCGCGGATAAATTTGAAAAAGGGTTACCGCGGCCCCGGCTCAGGCAACTGAAGGAACACGTGTGGGATTTAGTCAGTAAAAATCTGACACGCCCTCCCGCTTCTCTCAGAGTGGGAGAAGTCATTGGATGATATTCCAAAACGAAAAAAAAACCCGGCTCTTGACAAGTGACATTCATCAAAGAAAGGGTCGCCATAGCTATTGTAAAAAGGCAAAAGTGTATGGGAATGCCAAACGCTATGGGAGTGTCACGTGATCAATCCTTTATATTTTGGCATTTCGACCATCACCATAGCTAACTTCGAATGACACTGCATATACCTTATTATGACCTTACAGTTCACCATAAGGTGCAGTTCTTCTCACGAACCTTAAAAATAAAGAGCTCCAGAAATATCTATTGTAGTCGTCACAATCTAAGAAGCCCGTTGACGTTTCTCATTTGAAATGCCGCGATAACTTTCTACGTAAGAAATTGAAAAATCAAATTCATAATCATAATTAAATACCGATACACTATTACAACGAGTATCATTCGCAAGCATCAAATTGAACTATTATTAAGAATTTTTATAGCTATCAAAACGGGCCTTTTATCTTTTGACAACTTTAAATGGGCTGTTTATTTTATGTGTGCAAAACAATTAAAAATAATATACAGGGCCAAATTAAAATAATCAGTGAAATTTCGCAGCCGTGATGTTTGAATTTGATATAACTACATAACATCACGCCGTTAATCCCCAAGGGGTTAGGCAGAGTGCACCTATAGTATACCCTGAACATTATAACGCTTCTGAATTTCAGATGGACCGTTCACCCTGGCTGCTAACGTGTTGAAAGCGGACGCGAGGCTCGACGAATTTCTGTTTAATTAGATCATTATTTTTTTTTATCCTAGCAAACATAATATATTTCTACCAATATTTTAAATTATATTCCTATATCCAATATTACGTTGTTTTTCCTTACCCTGAAATATCGATAACCTAAACCAGCCTTGCGGAATATTTGCTCACATGCCTACATATTCATGTCTATTAAAAGTGTTTTCTAATGTATGCCTCATACAAATCAACCAAATCAAAAGTCAAGATTTTCGTACCTACTGCGTTGGTTCACCAAAATGAACCATGTATATTATATGGGAGTACTAACACATTTTTTCCTTAATTATTTCACTAATTGTAGTTTGTACTGTAGTGGATGCTTGAGACAGGATCGGGATCAGCACCCTAATTGCGTAGGTGTTTTGACAGCACGAAGCGCGCGCGCAACATACAGTTGTGTTGTCAAAATGAAAGGGATTGTTTTGTCATGGCGTGTTTAAAAAACGCTGTCGAAAGTGTCGAATAGACGGATTTTCGAACGTATGAAGCAACTACATATCTTCCGTCCGAAGCTTCGCACGCGAGATTAGTTTTATTATCTCTGTATTTATTTCAGATCCGATCAGCGGCGATATTAAAGTAACAAACCAAATCTGCCCCGCAGTCTATTTATCAACACGCTCTGCAACTTCAAACCGATTCTTGCATGAGTGCTCAACATACATAAATATACTTAGGCTTTGTTATAGTTCAAACGTTAGCGTCACATTAGATTCGAGAAGATGTTTCGGTACTTTATTTTAAATCAACTTATTACCTGCAAAGTTCAAAACTACAATATCCATGAATATTTTTCTCGAATAATGAGGTGTCACCATGTGAAACTTTGTGGCAGTGTTCTCAGGAGGAGTACGCACATAATTTTTATTTTTTATTTTTTTTATTTGTGATGTTTTTGCTCTTGACTCTAGTCTAGGTCAAAGGTGACAGAGACAGAGTCGACGATGAAGAGAGCTTACCCAGAAGAAGCCTGTTCACTCTTACTTTGAAGAGATTCGGGTTGAATGCGTTCGGAAACACTGACGCAGGTAGCGAGTTCCATTCATTCGCTGTGCGCATTATGAAGGATGTTTGGAAGCGTTTGGTGCGAATTGGTGGAATGGCAACAAGGTAAGGATGATAACTTGCAGTACGTCTAGATGTCCGATGGTAGAAGGGGGCTGGTGGGATGAGGTCGTGGAGTTCTTCAGCACACTCACCGAAGTACAGCCTGTAGAAGACCGACAAGCAGGCAACCTTGCGGCGATGAGCCAAGCTGTGAAGCCTGGCACCCGCCAGCTCAATGTCGCCAATGAGCCTCCTGGCTCTGCGTTCCACCGAGTCAAGCGCGGCAAGCTGATATTTAGCTGAGCCATCCCAAAGGTGGCTGCAATACTCCATGCAGGATCGGACTTGCGCTTTGTATAGGGTTAAAAGCTGTCCAGGCGTAAAGTATCGCTTCACTTTATTTAGGATGCCCAGTTTTTTGGCCGCAATTTGGGCTTTGTACTCAATGGAGGCGCCAAAGTTGAGACTGGATGTCAACTCCATGCCTAGGAGCTCGAGCCAATCAGTCACAGGAACAGACGCACCCCGAAAAGTAGGAGTTTGATCGAAAAGACTCCTTTTAGCAGTAAAAAGACACGCCTGTGTTTTGGTGGCGTTAAAGGAGACCAGATTGTCATCACCCCACTGGGAGACAAGGCTTAAGGTCAAATCTGTCCGCTCCACCATAGCCTCTCTCAAGGAACGAACTTCATCCACGCTGGTTTTTAATAATATCCAAATCAATGCGATATTACACAGTCGACTCGGAACCAGTTATAAACAACCTCTATAATTAAGATAGTTCAGTACGCACCTATTTGAAATTTGATTAGGCACTGCAAAAATCTTTAGCTCTATGTTGATGATGTTGAGTTTAATTTTTATTTGTAATTATCTTTGAAGGGTCTACCTTTTATAGCTGAACTTTTTATGTCATAATATTATTTTGCATAACAACGGATAACATAAACTTAATTTCGCAGAAAATCGTTTTGCATACACTCATTTATCATAAATTCAAAACTCATAATTTTGTAAGTCAGAATCATCTTTAGGAATACATTTAATATCGATAGTCATTAATAGGCAGAACCATCCTATCGCAGAAAGTTCACAGTCAGAAGCGTCTTTTGGCATACATTTCATATCCATGTACAATATAATTTACAGAAAATTTATAGAATAATTTTGTATTTTTTAGCATAATAATAAAATCGTCGGTTGGTGTCACATTTCCTGATACATGTCTAATAAGGCCTTTGCGAGTTGGCTTCGGCTCCTCGCAAGCCTTCGTTCCCGAGATTTTCAAAAAAAAAAATGATTGGATTTTTTTTGGCTTTTATTTCCCTGTATGAAGCATGCAAACATGCAAACAAGCATACACGATGCATGCAGCATGCAAACCAGCAAACACATATATATCATGGTTTCTGTCACGGCTCCGGTGCTGCGAGGCTCCGGCGGTCCCTCGAAGCTTATCGTCGCAGATGGTTTTAACACTCGCCGCCGCGGCTCTGGAAGAAATTTCTCTAGAAAAAAGCAGCGCCTTTGTGCTTATCCGAAGGGAGCATTATACCGGAAGTAAAAGCCTATATGCTATTTCAGTCTATAATCTGTCACTGTGCCAAATTTCATACAGATCTATTCAGCCGTTTTGGTTCATAAGCCATTGAAAATTTCACATTTATAATATTAGCAGGAAAGATAACGATACGACCCTTAGGTTGAGTAAAAAGGAACGAGGAGGAGCCAGAAAGAACGAAATAATAGCACGGGGGAGTGAAACCGCGGGGCACAGCTAGTAATTTATAACCTTTGTAATTACAATGCAGGATAATCGCCCCACAATCACATCCGCTTCAATCAACACGCACAGCTTGTTTCAACCTATCAAGTCTGATTTTACCTTGTTTAGTACCTTTTTTTATTAGCATTTCCTGCGGCTTCGCGCACTGCCACGCGTTATGTTGAACAATAATTACTCATTGCAGTCGAGAAAATCATTGTACTCAGGGGCATTAACCTACTTGATGATTCAAGAAGGGTTGAAAATCAAAAATCTTCAAAATTTAATCGTAATCTCAATTTATTTTACTTATAGACACGTACGCTTGACATTGAGTTCGGAAAAGAATACAAAAAATTAAAATAAGAAATAACTTCACCATTTTTTTGCAAGTTTTAAACGCATGATTTTGTTATGCAATCAAAATGTAAATGAAGTGTGGGTGTATCAGTTAAAATAAAAATATTGTTTAGTGAAACCCAATTTGATAAGGTTAGATGTATACCTATATCCGTCCAAACAGGCGCGAACAAACAAAATTATGTTATAACTTATAATATCTTTGGATATTTCGATAAAATATTTTTAAATATTGCTGTTGTGTTTCCTTCTTATATACTAACTATTAACCGTGGTTTCGCTGCCGCGGCCTATTCCAAAGACATCAATATGTATTTTCTGTGTTAAAAAAATATTTCTTACTCCCTTAATTCCTTCCCTATATAAACTTTGACTATGCCAACTCTCATACTCCTCCGTGCGTGAAATTTGCTTAAAAAGGGGTACAAAGTTTTTTTTCACGTATTAGCATCAAAGTCAATGTTACCAGGTGTATTACCTACTCATAGCGATAATAATAAGTATAATGTGACAACATGTTGTGGTTAATCTGCTTTTCAAAAGTGAAAAACCATTAAAACCATTCAATGTGACCTTTCAATTCGAAGGGAATCTCTGACGTAAACAGACAGGACAACTTTGTATATAATAAAAATAAATAATAATAATAAAAATCTTTATTCCGTTCATTTTTACACAGTACAATAGTTAACCAACAATACATTACTTAGAGGGCCTTAAGTGCTAGATGTCAACAAATTCCCTGGACCACACACTAGGATTCCCTGTGTTGTGCGGTCCAGTCTCTTCCCAGGTAGGTAAGGAAAACATGTTCACTAGGTAGAATAACTAATTATACAGATATAAAACATAATTGTAATTTAGATAATAAGAGATTATTATTTAATAGATGAATAGAATTTAAGTTGCCTTTGTGTGAGTGTATGCGTGTGTGTATGAGTATGTGTAGAGTGTGGAGAATGTAGGTGGGTGATTGCATGCTTAAGTGTTGCTATTATTTCCCAAATTTATGACTGTACGTGCAAAAGGTTTTCCGTTTGGTTGTAGTTTAGGGGATGCAGCCATTTAAATATATTATTTTTAAAACGTCTATAAGTTAATACAACTATAGTTCTATTGTGAGAGTAGAATTTTGAATAAAGGAAGGGCCCAAGAAATGCAAAAGATCTGCGTGTAAAAGAAGACTGAACCCTAGGTCGATCCCATTTTAACATTCTATATGAATGGCGGGCTAGTTTTTTGGCATCTCTGTTAAAGCGTATTAGTGTTGAAACGATAAACAATTGCCTCACTCGGAGGACGCTACATTCCGAATACAAAATATCAGTTGAGTACCGCCAGGGTTTTTTGTACGCTATCTTTAAAATAGCTCGTTGAGCTCTCTCCAACCTAAGCAAATTGGTTTTGTTCGCTGCTCCCCAGACCGACACACAATAACTTAGTAATGATTGGCACAGGGTAAAGTATAACATACGAATCAGTTTAGGAGTTGCGATGGACTTAACTTTTTTAAATATATGTGAGAGTTTCCTGGTTCGCTTCACAAGTGCGTCTATTTGCGCTTCCCAAGTTAGGTGTTCATCGATTTGTATCCCTAGGTATTTTGTATTCGTGACTTGTTCGATTTTCGAGCAGTCACAATTTTCGTCATCGGTATTACCACAAACATGCAGTTTCATTTGCAGATCCCGGCCCGGCGCTGACCGTTCAGTCACACTAAAACACATCGCCTTAGTTTTGCCAACGTTCAGGGTCAGTAGATTATTTTGCAGCCAGATAGCAACCCTCTCGAGTCCCTCCTGAGCTACACAAACGACATCACTCCAGGTTTTCGCATGAAAAATAATTGCGGTAT
Source organism: Orthosia incerta (assembly GCA_948252205.1). Lineage (NCBI taxonomy): Eukaryota > Metazoa > Arthropoda > Insecta > Lepidoptera > Noctuidae > Orthosia > Orthosia incerta. The sequence continues at coordinate 30,725,539 of OX411755.1, read as the reverse complement.
CATCTGCAAAGGTAAAGACGCTGGCATTACGGAGTTCAAGAGAGCATAGGTCGTTTATATAGATCAGGAACAACGTGGGGCCTAAGACACTGCCTTGGGGTACGCCGTAACCAACATTTGCAAAATCACTGACATATTCACCAATGCGAACGCGCTGTTTTCGTTCCACTAGGTAGGATTTAAACCAGTCTAATGCTAAGCCTCTGATTCCGAACGCCTCCAGTTTTTTTAGCAGTATCGGCCGGGAAACTGTGTCAAAGGCTTTGGCTAAATCCAGGAAGACACCGACACACCTTTGCCCTTCATCCACTTTGCTAATTACAGAGTCAACAAGATGCGTGACAGCATCCTCCGTGGACATGCCAGCTCGAAATCCGAACTGATTCCCGGCCAAGAGACTGTTTTGATTGAGATATTTAAGTAACCTAACATTAATCACCTTTTCAATAACTTTTGATAGTGCGCTCAGAAGCGAAATAGGCCTGTAGTTTGCTGGTTGACGTGAGTCACCTGCTTTCAGTATTGGTATTACGTTGGCTATTTTCAAGTCATTAGGTACTACACCAGAGGACATGCTTAAGTTGCAAATGTATGTTATAGGATGTGCTACAACATGTTTCGCCAGTTTAAGCATATCATTGCTAATGTTGTCGTGTCCTATAGCTGTACTAGATTTAAGTGTACTAATTAATTTAACTATTTCAATTTCGTCAGTTGGTGTTAGAAATAGTGAGTCTGGTGAGGTGTTCCTTGCATAACTGGCATTGCTGGCCAATTCTATTTCTGTTTGTCCTAATTTCTCAAGTACCGCACTTGCCAGCTGATCACCTATGGAGCTAAAATAGTTGTTTACTTCATTTAGTGACTCTGTAGGAGCAGGTTTTATTTTGAGTAAATCTTCATTTTTATTGACTACCTTACTAATATTACAAATGGTTTTAATTGAGTCCCATGTTTTTTTACAGTTATTTAGGTTTTCAGTTAAGAGTTTCCGTTCGTAATATTCTTTTTGCTTCTGTAATATATTGTTACAATAATTTCTGTAGAGTCTGTATTTTTCCTGTAAATTGTGGTCATTACGATTTTTTCTAGCTTTACTATGCAACCCATCGCGGCGTCTGATGCACTTCAAGAGACCAGGCGTTATCCATTTCTTAACGATCATATTTGCACTGGTCACTTTACGAGTACGTTTATTCTTTTCAAGTACTAAGTTAAATTTTTCAACAAAAAGTTTAGTGGCTTTGTTAATATCAGTTTCGTTATACAGGTCGGCCCAACTGATTTCTTGAAGGTCTTCAATTAGGTTTATATAATCAATTTTAGTATATGTTTTAATCTTTTTTTCCCTTGGAAACGATGAACCCATGATGCATAATACTGTGCTGTGATCCGTTATATCGGAGTGGCAAACAATTGTTGTAGAGGCAAGTTTAGATTTAATCATGCAATGATCTAAGCTATTTGTACCACGCGTTGGGACTGTGTGACCAGGAACATATCCATAATGCGTTATAAGACTTAGATAATCATTAACGCGAGGATCAGTGGATGTTTCTTTTATATCCAGGTTTATGTCACCAACCAATGCACAATGCTGGCTAGTACAACTATTCAGGACGCTTTCCAAGGAAGTCAAAAAGTTACTTATATTATAAAACGAAGGTGATCGATAGATAATTATAACAGAGTATGATTGCCCAACATCTACCTGCAGACAATTGGCATTGTTGAAAGAGGGCTCTGTTACAAGAACACAAAGTTCCGATTTTGAAAACACCACAATACCGTCGCTTTTGTTGATGTAGTTTTTTGAATAATAACAGTTGTAACCTTCCAGACCAATACTATTAAAGGCATCGTCAAGCCAACACTCAGTTAATACTATAAGATCGGGGTTGAATTTTAAGCGATGCAAAAACAAAAGAAGTTTATCGAAATTCTTATTTATACTGCGTATATTTTGAGACAAGATCGTAAGTTTGCTATGGCCCACATCGAGATATTCTGTACAAAGATCGGGGGTATCGAGTTCAATACAATGTGAAAGGTGCGTGCTGTCAATATCCTCAAGAAATAAGGCATTATCCAACATTGAGCTGTAAATAAAATACTACTAGTAGGAAATAAACTAGATCGTTGCAATAGGATTTTGACCAGCACAGACTAATCGATACCAATAATAAGTTCAAGCTAGATTGCCATAGTTTTATATTGACCCTTTCATTAATAATTGTTTTATATTTATTGTAATGTTTAAATACATATTCATGAAAAATTATAGATTGACATAAAGTCATATGAGTAACTATGTAGGTCAGTAGAATATTGTACAATTGATAACATTTTCTATACGGAGGCCAATCTAAGGACATTTTTGTTTTACTTGGCATGCTTGTGAAGTTGTGGTAGCATGTGTAATTGTGTAATATGAATGGTGTAACTACGTGTAAGTGTAGATTGTGTGCAACACTAGTAATTTCGACTAAAGTTAGATGAATGAAGTATGGTACATAGACATAAATGATAGAAAAACAGTATCTTAGCATGCATGTTACATTTAGCAAATCTAGTCAATTTGACTGTCTCAACTTAATTATTTGCTGTTCATCGCTGATACGTATATATTCAGAACCGTCCTGCTTTTTGAGGTACACGTTACCGTTTGATGTCCAACAATATTTGTATTGTTCGGTTCTTGCAAAATCTCTTGCGAGGAAGTGAAGACGCCTAGTTGTAGCAGTAAGAGATTCCGAAACATAAAGTAGTGACGAGTCATTCTCTATTCCCAAGTGGCTGACTTTTAGCTCTTTGCTTTTGTTAAAGCTTTTCACAGATGCCAAAAAATTACTCTTGGTTAAGGTATTGGAAAGTTCCACAATTACCGTTGACTTCGCTGGATCTTTTTTATTAGGTACGCGATAGACATCGCGCACGTCGCCAGGACTCAGGGCAATGTTAAGGCAGTTGGAGAGCTGTGTTACGTATTTGAAGAGAGTTTCTTTCTTTTCTTTATCTTTTCGGGGAATATACTTTAATTCAATACTTGTCTTTTTAAGATTTTTCTCCAAGAAATCACATTTTTTGTCAATATTGGATATTTGTGAGGTGAGATTATTACGTTGTTTTTCCATCCCATCGATCCTGGTCTGCACGCAGCGCAACTGGTCATTCATGTCCTCTAGAGCTTTTTCAATCTCTTGGTTTGTGCTACGTATTGAAGATGTTTGTTTTTTAACTTCTTCTATATGCTTGTTCAGTAAGTCGAACTTCTTAGTTTGGGTCTCTTTAAAGTCTTGAAATAATTCTCGCATTTCCATTTTAAAAGCCGTTAGTTCATCATAATCGTCATCAGATAATCGGCGACGTTTGTCTCTCACTGTTATGTTGGTATCAGAGGATGATTGAGCCTTATTTAATGGCGCAGAATCCATATTTGGTTACCAAAAAGTATTGCAAAGTTATAAGCCCAACAGATTATATTGTCAATACGTATAATTTATTTTGCATACTATATAATAAATCTATAAACAAAAACAGTACTAGACAAAAAGCACCTGCGCACAGCCAGGATCGAACTCGTGACGCTCTGCTTGGCAGTCGAGTACAACCAGTGCTAGTCCATTTCGTTGATAATTATTAAGGTGAAATTTAGTTTCTATTCCGTAAGCTACTTGCTGCTTGTGAAATAGAAGGTGTGATCTTTCGACACTGTCAAAGTCACGGCAGCAGACATATGTGTTTGTTTAAGTTAAATATTCACGCAATATAACTTGTACGCATCGAGCTTACGGGAAAATCCTAGTGTTCGCAGTATTATAGCGACCGCCGGCGCAGAACGACATACTGACATGATGGCCAACGTAACCCTAGATAACACTACCGACGTCATGGTTAACTTAACCCTAGATAACGCTACCGAAGTCATGGCTAACTTTACCTTTGACAACGCTACCGAAGTCACCGGCCCTGAAGACTTCGAAAAAGAACCAAGTGAAGTGGTGAAATATATCTGGATCACCGGGATTGTTCTATCATCACTATGCTTAATTCTGCAACTCGTGCTCTTCAAAATCAGACCCAAGATTAGGAAAATAGACCAGAAGATCCTCACGCAGCTGACTTTGTCGAGACTGCTCAACTCGATTCTTGAGTTAATGATGACTTACTCGTTGTTTAACTTATACACGAAGGACGTGACGTTCGCGCTGTACCTGCAGACGGATATCGTGCTAGTATGCTGGATGTTTGTGTACACGAAGAGTTTATACGACAAAGTAGTGCTAGTGTTTGTTTTGCAAAAGTGGAATTTCATCATTCTCTCGCTACTAATTTGGATCCTAACGATTCCTATTGGAGTGTTGTGCCCAGTTTTTCTTCAGTTTACGCATTACTTCTCTGAATTCTATAAAGCTTACTCGTGGGTTAAGTTTATCGTTTTGACTATGAATGTTTTGTTTTTCTGTAGAATCTTTTATGTTATTATAACAAGAAGCAAGAATTCTACAAGAAACTTTGCCGAAATCATAAAAACTTGTGTCATCTCGTTCATATTGGTTTGTTTAACAAGTTTGCAAGTATTTCTTAATGACATCGTGTCATATCTTGAGGTGACTGAAATGACTGATCCGTTTTGTCTGATTAATTCTTTTCAAGCGATAGCGGCTACTATCATATTCCTTATTCTTGCTAAGAACTGTATTTAAGGATTCGCAGATCACTGCAGGGAAAGATTCTTGGATCTCATGGTTTTATTGTTTCAGATAGGTATTGTTTTTTTTTTTACAGTAATCTGAATTCAAAATGATAATTAACTTAGAGCAAATTATTTTTCGGATTATTAGTTTCATAAGACTACTCGTGAAGTGCCATTTTAGATTTAATTTAGTTAAGTAAAGTTTAGAATAATTATGCTGTACAAATTGTTTTATTAACAAAGACAAGGACAATTCACTGCCTCAATATCCGTGCATTAAATTGCACAATTCATTAATTAAATATAGAAATACATATATTATGTTATTGTCTATTTTATTTTTGTATATATATTGTTATATTGCTTATGTGCAAATATGGCAAATAGAAATCAGAACCATGTTTATATTTAAAACTTAGCTGTTGACCGTTTCCTTTTGTATATGTAACTACCTGAGGCTCTGAGCCTCTAGGCAAGTAACATATTATATTATATTACATTAATTAAACGCGACAAGTCGCCACAGCGATTGGAAACAAATAAAAAAACCTCCTCCTTTTTTGAAGTCGGTTAAAAAACTACAAAGTGAAAAATAACTTTCTTTTTGGAACTCGGTGTCTTTCATAGGTACCAATTTTTTTGCTTTATGGACACCGAATATCATGAAACTTGAACATAACCGGTGAAATGAGAGTGTACCCATCTCGTATCCCTTTTGAGCGTACTAGTGTGATGTTATGTTAGGAAATGGTATAAATAAGAACAGACTACAGCAATCCCGAGAGATTTGCCGTTTTATTATTAAAGAGTTCTGTTGTATGTCTTTGAAGTTCTTCATCAGATCTTCACCAATTTAAAAGGGACCAATTTCGGCACATACTTTTTCACAATTCTCAACTTTAAAGAAACATGCTGTTAAATGACTACAACTAAGTGGTACATTCACTTAATTCATTCAGCCATTGAATTGAAAAATTAAAATTGAAATTGCATTATGTAGAAAAAGAGCTAGAGTCTGAATTCTTTTAAAATTTATCAATTCAGCAACGTAGCAACGTAGATACAATTTACTTAGAATATCTGCTCGGATACGAGTAAACAAATTAATACAATAGTAGCTTACTTAAGTAATCAACACACGCTTAGGCTATTCCCGACTATGCATATTGTATCGGCTTCTAATCTAACCGGACCCAGTTGAATACTGGCATTAAAACTTAAGTTGTTTTTACGTCAGCTATTTGACTGTCTATATCGCCTCCACAATTACTTATGCTGTAAATGCCCGAGCCGTAATCTTAACTAATTTTATAAAGAGATAGCCCGGACTTTGTGAGCTTGTTCAGACGTGTAGAACTCTCTAGAACAAATACATATATTTGAAAAAATCTTTCACCAGTTAAAAAAAAGCTACATTATTCCAGATGGTAATAGAATCTAAATTATAATGACCCAGATAAAGCAGAGGCAGTAAACTAGTATCGCTATATTATTATAACGGTGCACAGGATTCGTTTTGTGTACATAATATTCTTAGAAAAGCACAATAGTCAGAAGCTGCTTACATAAATAAAACATAAAGTACCTATTAAAACCAAGTTATAATAAAATGTGTGATGGACATACATTTGCAAATACATAGCACACAGCATAACAGTGTACCGTTGTAGTGGAAAATATCGACACGATGTTTACTAAGGCCTTAAATAACAGTACCGTAATCATAGATCCTGAAGACTTTGAAGAAGAGTCAAGTGAACTGGTGAAATATATCTGGATCAACGGGATTGTTATATCGTTGCTATGCTTAATTCTGCAAATCGTGTTCTTCAAAATCAGACCCATATTAAGGAAAATAGTTAATTTTTGTGTTAATTCTTTTCAACCAATAGCGGGTACCATTATGTTTCTCATTCTTACTAAGAACAGTCTTTGAGGAAAAAGTGTTTCGACCTCATTATTGTAAATATTGATTTAGGGATACCAGGGGGGTGACCATAAGCTCTTAGAGCGGTATCAATTTGATATCGAAAAAGTGACAGATGTATACAAGTCAGTTACATCTGTCCCTTATTCGATCTCAAATTGATACCGCTCTAAGAGCTTATGTCACCCCCCTGGTAATTTGTACAAATTAAACGACAATTAGAAAAATAATTTGCAGAATAAGTTTTTCTTAGTTTCTTTAATTGTAGATTAAATTAGTTTGTGAAATAATTTTGTAAGTACCTAAGTTAGTAAACGGAAAAGTTGCAAAAGTAAAGACATGTTTTATGTATTATTACTATCATTGTTTTATTCTTACACTGACCGTGCACTGTAACAGATAAGACCCTACACCATCATACTAAAATAATATGGTGGTACTGTAGCTAAATTATAGGATAATCATATATGTATGTTTTTTATACATTTGCCGTCGGCACGCTAAGAAGAAGTAGTTATTACTTAGAATCATCATCAACATCATCATCAGTCTATTAATGATAACTCTCTGTGAGAGAGGAGGCGTGTGTCCCAGCAGTGAGATCGGGCCCAGTGCGGGTTGGTGGATGTCACATGTCTTCGAATTTTTGTTTCTGGGACATGTCGGTTACCTCACGATGTTTTCCTTCACCATTTTTGAGAACAGTGGTGGCCCGGTGGTATTGGCTGTGATATACAAGTTGTAGGTCGTGGGTTCGAACCCAGGCAGGCGCTTTACTTAGAATATATATTTTTTTTATCAACCTATATTGTCCGAATATAATAATAAAATATAATAATAATTTTAATTAGAAACACACTCCATTCAATTTTACTCCAAGTTTTCCTTATCACTGTCACGTCTGTCTGCGTTCGTGTATTTATTTATCTCGGTCAGTGAACCACGGCCGCGACGCCAGTGTATGCAATCGAGCCAGCATCCGCGGCTTTAGGTTTTTCCCGCTGTCACTTTGAGTAACACGTACTACCACACTTCTCAGGGAATCACACTAATGCCGTCATTAATGGAAATCCCAATAGGGATGTATACTGAAAGTTAGTATGTTGTCCGTCAGGTACATTAATAAAAATATTGGACACGTATTTTTCTTTTGATACGTAAACTATAAAGTGACGATGATATAATGCGTTGAAATATCGTGTGACGTCACTTTATACTAACATAGTGACGTCACAAGCCCCCACTCCTGAACTTTGATGCGCTTTATCTTTATCATTTTTAACATATTTTTTTTTTAAATTAGTATTATCATTTCCCTACCCAGGAAACATCCATATTACTAAGAGCAGGAGTGAAAATAACATAGACATTGAATTTATTGACTGGGTATAGCTAGGTACACTTCTGCTTAGCCCTTCGAGTAATACTATTTCGCGACCACTATATCGCCTGATGTTAAGTGATGATGTGGTCGAAGGTGAAGAACGCTTGCCTAGAAGCAACCTATTCACTCTTGACTTGAAGACCCCTAGGTTGTAACTATCAGGAAACAAAGACCGGTAGGGAATTCCACTCCTTAGCTTTTTTTTTAGTATTATTGATAGACTTGCGTTTGACCACTATCTCACCTGATGGTATGCAACGATGTGGTCGACGATTAACGACGATACTCTCATTGTAGCTGTACGCACAATGAGAGTATTTTCAAAACGCTTTGTGCGTATGGGTGGGATATCCATCATGTACTGATGGCGCATTGCCTTACGTCTTGTAGTCCGATGATGGCAAGGGCTAGGCGGAATCAAATTGTGCAGTTCCATCGCACACTCTCCGAAATGTAACCGATAGAAAACCGACAGGCTGGCAACTCGTCGTCGGTGTTCAAGGCTCTGGAGCTTTGAGTCGACCAGCGCATCGTTGCCGATAAGTCTTTTGGCCCGCCTGTCAATCGACTCAAGTGCATCTAGTTGGTACCTGGCAGATCCGTCCCAGAGGTGAGAGCAGTACTCCATGCATGACCGAACTTGCGCTTTATACAAGTTGAGCAGCTGTTCAGGCGTGAAGTACCGTCTCACCTTCGCAAGGATCCCCAACTTTTTTGCAGCCAACTGAGCCTTTGCCTCTGCATGAATAGACCAAAATTGAGGGTCGATGTCAACGTAACACCAAGAAGGTCGAGGTGGTCCGTTATCGGCACGGTTACACCACGGAAGGATGGAGCCGGGTGGAATTGGCTCTTTTTTGCGGAAAAAAGACACGCCTGGGTCTTAGCAGCATTGAAACTGACTACATTGGCATTGCCCCATTCAGAGACTGCCTCCAAAGACAGGTTCAAGCGCTCAACCATGGCCTCCCAAAGATACCGATTTTGAGGCCCGGTAGCCCGTGCGTCAGACACATATCTCTCAGCAACAGTGCTGTCGTCTGCATACCCAAAGGTGCCGGGTTGTAGCAGGTCATTAATGTGCAGCAAGAACAATGTTGCCGAGAGCACTGACCCCTGAGGGACTTCGGCATTAATACCTAACTGACCGGACGAGCAGCCATCAATTACCACTGGGATGGACCGATCCCTCAGGAAGTCTGCAATCCAGTCACACAGACCACTAGGCAGACCGAAGGAAGGAAGCTTACCAATAAGGCTCTCGTGCCAGACCCTATCAAAGGCCTTCGATATGTCAAGGGAGACAGCAAGCGCCTCCCCGTGCTTCTCGATGGCCTCACTTCAGATGTGGATGGCATACGCTAGAAGATCCCCAGTTGACCGGTTTCGGCGGAAGCCGTATTGGTGGTCACTAAGGAGGTCGTTGTCTTCTAGGTATGCCAGGAGCTTATTATTCAATACACGTTCCATACTCTTACAGAGGATGGACGTTACTGATATGGGTCTGTAGTTGGCCGGGTCAGCTCGACTACCCTTCTTGGGCACGGGCTGAACGTTAGCTTGCTTCCAAGCCTTCGGCACTTTTCCAGTCACCATCGAAAGGCGATATAGTCGTGTCATAATAGGAGACAATTTAGGCGCACAAGTTTTAAGTACGATTGCTGTTATCCCGTCCGGGCCACTAGCCTTGTTCACGTCTGACGGATGCGAATCTCCGACATACTCGTCTCACATCGAACAGCAGAAGGAGGGGGCCGCGTGCCATCAGTATTCAGACGCGAAGATTCCGCAAAGAGGGAGGCAAACAAGTTTGCCTTGTCCTCAGCGGAGTGGGCCAGCTACCCGTCGGGTCTCAGCAGTGGTGGTAGTGAGGGGCGACAGAAGTTTGATTCAACCGATTTAGCCAGGGACTAAAACGCCTTGCTACCTGCGGGGTGTGAAGCAAGTTTTTCCCCGATCCTGCTAATCTGGTCAAACCGTGCCCTTCGCATTGCCTTATTACAGGACTTGGCAGCCCTATTGAAGGCTCTCTTCTTCTGACTCACGTCCCTTGCCTTGCGCACACGGGCGTTGACCAATGCTAGGTACGCCTTGAGTTTAATCACGTTTGCGCGGTCACACTCGGCACCAAACCATGGACGGTCAACGCTGGAGACAGTTACGTCAGAGAGCGGAATGTAGTACTCCATTCCCTGACGCAACACATCGGTCACTGCGTCAGCGCATGACGATGGGTCATCCAAAGAGAAGCAAGTGGGCCGCCAAGGATAGCATGCGAAGAAAGGTCGCATACCATCCCAATCTGCTGACTTGTACCGCCAAACCCGCCGGGTGCCTCTTGGGCTGGGATTGGGCGGGGAGTAGACGGATACAGACTTCACCAGACAGTGGTCGGAACTACCCAAAGGTGATGATACCGACACTGAGTATCGGTCTGGATCAGTTGTCAGCAGAAGGTAGTTGGCTGTATGTGAATCAACATCCGGCACCCTCGTAGCCCCTTGGACCAGCTGGGTGAGATTTAGCGCAATCGAAAGATTTCGCATCTCTCGTCCAGCGTGGTCAGTGCACTGGTATGGGAAGAGCCACTCCTGGTGGTGGGCATTAAAGTCCCCCAGTAACACTAGTTGGGCGGAGGGGTATCGTAGCTGAGACACATCAGCCGCCTCACTCAAGTACTGTGTGAGCCTGGTTGTCTCCAGATCACCGCTATGCGATCGGTAGACACAGGCATAGATGATCTTATCCAGACCTGTGTCCACTAGGGCGCATAGCACTGAGTAATTTGAGTCTTCAAAGTCATGGAGACGTCGATAGCAGATGTCGTCCCGGGCGTATGTATACACCAGCGCGTGGCTTGAACATGTGCTCCAGGGTAAACCCTGGGTAAGATAGGTACGCGACGTCTGACGGGCATCCGATCTGCGTCTCCGTAAGGAACAAAAGTGCTGCTTTCTCAGTCTCGAGGTGGTGATGGACTGCGACAAGGTTAGAGTGCAGACCTCGGATGTTGCTGAGGTGCACCTTATATGAGAGTGAGTGCTGCCGCTGTTCAGCTTTTTTTCTCTTGTTCCTTGGCATTATTTTTGTAAGTGAAAAAGGAGGGAGGGGAGAGGAGAAGGAAGTAAGATGAGGCCCCACGCTTGCAACCTACAGACACGCGCCGATAGGACGCCATCATTGGGGGACTGGTCTGGAGACTGCGGGGACGCCCGAGCCCACCCAGGAATTCCCATCGGGCACTCTCGTCTGGTCGCCAACCAGCACGATGACGCATTCCGGGATTTTTCGACAGTTGGCGGGGCAGCCTTTCATGTGTGGCTGGCACACTACTTGGGCCCCCAACCACCTGCGGTCAGCCAGCGGCGCACCGTACCTCGGATCCCGCTACCCTCCGCGACCAGTCTCCCGATACGTAAATAACAGCGCGAGTCAGGCCAGCCTGCCTGCAGTGGAACAACTATCTCGACCCAACTCCTCTAGTTGCTGCACCGAGCATCATACCGGAACACGACTCGGCCACTTGGCGGTACGTCTTTGCCCGGTGGGTGGTCGCAAGCCTTCGGCCGAAGCCTACCACCAGTTTGTCACCTGATTTCCACCACCCGGGGACCACGTGTAGGGAATCGAATGGGGTACACTCCTACGGACGTGGGTGACTCAGGCCCCAAAAATACAGGTATGATGTTTTGTTATTTACTGCCCCATTGGTCTTAAGGTTGTAAGCGCTATACTGCTGAGATTGATTTGCGTTCGATTTCTAGGCCGGACTAAGTGGTAATGTGCTTTTAAATCTGATTGCTCAGTAGCAGCCCTGATTCTGGGTTTGTCCCCGGATGATGACAATAAACTCATTGGAACAAAATAAGTGAAATGCGGGTTTTCTAAAGGTCAGAGGCCTTAGTGCCAGTTATTACTCTCGCGCAATCGCGTTAACGTAAACGTCAATTTGTATTGAAAATAATTAAGCGCAGTTTGGGGACGGTAAGGAGAAACCTCTTTTTTTTTGCAGATATTTTGACATAAGAGATCGTTTACGTTATCATGAGTGAGTACGTTAAAAATTTGGCATAAGCACACAGAACACCTCTGTCTAGAATTTCGGGCAATACAGACGTGATTTTGTTTTATGATTCTAGCTGTGTTATAAGCATCTATTTTCATGTGATAGCTGCCCTGCGCTAAACTAGTAACAATAGTAGGTAAACAGGATAATAGGCAAACTGAACTCAAAACAATGGACAAATATATTTATCATGAATATTCAAGATAGTAGGTAATACAGCAGTATCAATAAAATTAAAACCGGCCAAGTGCGAGTCTGACTCGTGCACAGAGGGTTCCGTATAATCAGCTACTTTCACCAAAATAAGTAACGTTTACAAACAATGAACGCACCGAACATTGCTCTAACGAAGGGACGAAATTAACTTTGCCTTTCGAAAACTGTTGTCCCCATACATCAATATACATTTTTTAGGGTACCGTACCCAAAGGGTAAAAACGGAACCCTATTACCAAGACTCCGCGATCCGTCTGTCTGTCTGTCTGTCTGTCCGTCTGTCACCAGGCTGTATCTCATGAACGGTGATAGCTAGACAGTTAAAATTTTCACAGATGATGTTTTTCTGTTGCCGCTATAACAAAAAATACCAAAAACCGAATAAAATTAATATTTAAGTGGGGCTCCCATGCAATAAACGTGTTTTTTTGCTGTTTTTGCGATAATGGTACGGAACCCTTCGTGCGCGAGTCCGACTCGCACTTGGCCGGTTTTTTTACTTTTCCATATTTTTTTTATAAGTTAGTCGATTATTACTCGTAAACTTGTAAGGCCTACTTAGCTGTGATAGTTTTCCTTTTAATTTCGGTATATACTACTGCCGTGAAATTTTTCACACATCCAGAAGCAACAATTTAGCTGGCAGGGGGGACACTTGACCCAATCAAAATATAGTCATTTAAATGACTATTTTTTGTTTCATTTTACGCAAACGGATCGCTGTATCGAACCGCAGGCTTGCAAGAGCAAAACGAAAGCGATATTTGAGCAATAGTTGGCTCTTCAAAACATACGTTTTAGAGTTTTGGCGTTTTTTAGGGTTTCGAAGTCAACAAGAAACCCTTATAGTTTCGCTCTGTCCGTCTGTCCGTCCGCAGCTTAGCTCAGAGAATCTAAGTACTAGAAAGCTGTAATTTGGCAAGGACATACATATTAATAATTCCGACAAAGTGGTACAATAAAATCACAAATTAACTACCTCAGAAAATCTATCACAGATTAGTAGGCTTAACAAGTTTACGAGTAATAGTCGACCAACTTATAAAATGTAAAACAGATAACAAATATACCTATGCTTATGAACCATTTAAAAGTATACAAAAATAAAATCATAACATCCTTTATTGAGGATGTTATGATAATTATAATGATTTCTAAATTAATAATGTTTGAGCTCGAATAACGTATTGGAGTGGCCGGAGTCGTTGATTGGCAGTACCGGTCCGTAGTCCATACGGCGCATGCGCGCGGGGTTGTCTATTTTGTGTTAGTTCAGAAGTATTTTCGACGTTTTGTAATATAAAGTCAAATTAGATTCAATTGCCAAGCAAATTACTTATTTTCTTATGTCGATATCCTTAAATAAAGTCAATATTCGACCCGACTACATCACTAATTGAGTAGCGTAAAACTTTCCAGAACGAAATATTGAGTACCATAAATTAGAGGTGAATACATACGATTTTTATTTTTATTCCGAAAGAGAATTAAGCAAGGAGCGTGCGCGCAAAGATCCAGGAACGAACCATACTATTCCCCGTGGCTCTAACACGCGCTCGTATCGGCTTCTTTCGCAATTTGCCCCCGTGGTTATACTCAAATATATAATAAGTTTCTAACTTCAATTGCGAAGTTGGATTTTATAACTCCTTCTTCAGTTACCAGTTAGTCCTTCTTTAGTTTAAGTCATGAGTATATACGTTACTTCTAGGCAAGCGTGCTTCACCGTAGACCACATAATCGCTTACCATCAGGCGAGATAGTGGTCAAACGCGAGCATACAGATTTAGAAAAAAATATCAGCCTATGTGGGCCCGTTTTTAGACATTGTGTGCCGCTGAAACCGTTTTAATGTTCATTTAACAACAACAAAACCCTCTTCTTAGACCGCATTATTATGCAACTTCGGAACCCTATTACTGCGCGTGGCCCGACACGCACTTGGCCGGTTATTTTTATATTTTTGTGAAATAAGTGCAAACAGCGAGCGATTCGCAAATGGTTGTATAGGACCTACCATACCTACAATGTAGGTCATTCCGACTTTAATGACATTGCGTTTGATCGCACGATGATTGCTGATTGCTGTTTCTTAAAGATTTTTTATTTATTTTTATTGTTTATTAAATATGGAACAAGACAAAATATAAACAAATACATCACAAAAACCTCAAAAGGTTTGTGATGTATTTGATGTTGAAACATAATAAGCCTGCCGTAATATTTTTGAATGGCTTATCCAGCGATACCTCACACTATGGGATAGACGAGAAATAAAACTTTACAGTGGGGATGTTTCTTATATGGCTACGTCCTGTTCACGTAATGTACAACGTGTACAGGACGTATCCTAAATAAATGTTTTCATTTAACTTTGTCGGCGTGATTAATATGTACACCCTTCAAAAGTGTCTAGAGATCAAATACATTTTTAACTGTAAAGAATTATCCAATTAATATTTACCAAATATAGTCTGCCAAACTGGGTTCTCACTTTAATTCCTATGTTTAAGTTAATCATCATCATCATATCAGCCGAAAGACGTCCTCTGCTAGACATAGGCCTCCCCCAAGCGTCGCCACATTAACCGGTCCCATGTGACTCGCATCCAGGGGATCCCCGCAACTTTCACCAGGTCATCGGTCCACCTGGTGGGAGGTCTGCAGTCGCCACTCCAGAACCTTTCTGCCCCATCGGCCATCCGTTCTGCGAGCAATGTGTCCAGCCCACTGCCACTTAAGTTTGGCAATTCTTCGGGCTATGTCGGTAACCCTAGTGCTCTAGCGGATCTCTACATTTCTGATTCGATCACGCAAGGAAAGTCCGAGCATAGCCCTCTCCATTGCCCTTTGGGTTACTGTAAGCCTTCTGATGAGGCCCATTGTGAGCGACCACGTCTCAGAGCCATAGTTCATTACTGGCAACACACACTGGTCTTAGACTTTCATCTTGATACATTGTGGTAAGTTGGATGAGAAGATACCGCGCAACTTCCCGAACGCTGTCCAACCGAGTCGGATTCGAAGGTTGACCTGTTTCTCGAAGTTGGCCCTACTAAACAGGATCGTTTGTCCTAGGTAGACATAGTCACCCACAACTTCGAGTAAAGAATCTCCGACCATGATAGGAGTGGGTGTAAAATATAGGTTTAAGATAACTTATACTTATATTTTGTAAAAATTAAGAAAAATTGAATTTTTGCAAATTTTGGGCAATTTACCTTAGTTAATGTCGTCAATAAAATGTAAAAAATGAGGACTTTTAAATTTTATTGTAGAGATAAAAAAATATAATCTGTGCTGCCACCATTGGCAGGAATCACACAATCACAGCGATTTGGCATGCTTAAAATCAGTTCATAAAAATGACTTTAAGGAATGGTTGTCCACTTTCTTTCTAACTAGTCAAGAAGTTGTTTTGGGGTATGCACGGCATCCATACTCGGCAGTGCTCTTATTTAGAGCATCTCCTATTCGTGCTCAATTGGGTTGTAATCTAGCGATTGAGCAGGCCACGGCAGAACGTTGATGCGAGCATCGGCAAGAGTGCGTGTTACGACTCTAGACGTGTGTGGACGTGCATTGTCGTGCATTAGTCGAAACGTAATTCGTTTCCAATTCCAACCGGCGCGGCGTCGCAAAGTCGAGTTCATCTTGTATACGGTCTCATACCGAAACGAGATTCATCGGTAAAGCAAACACAACGCTTGTCTTTTTCCTCCCAATTTCTGTGTTAGGGAGCCCTTTTTAAACGGGCCCTACGATTGTGGGGTTCTATAGGTGGAACTCTCAGCGGCCTTTGGGAACGCAGACTTCACGTAAACGATTTCGGATGATTTGGATGCTTATCAACAAACCTAAAGAACTGTGGAGCCTCGTAGTCAACATCATGGCGGTCATGGTACGATTCCGTTGCGCAGAATTTTGGATGTACCGGTCCTGTCTGCGAGTGGTGATGCGAGATCGTCCTCCATGTCACTCGGCAACTCGGCCTGTAATATGATAGCGTGTTCAGAGGCGACTAACGACGCTCTGTGTAGTGCCAAGAGCGACAACCACATAACATTGCCTAGAACCAGCTTGCAACATTCCGACGGCTCTCATCATCTCTTCTCGTGTCAAATTATGTTGTCGCTCCATATCGATGCAATTTGTCTCAGTTCCGATACAGAAATTGTAATGGTTTTGTAAAAACGCTATTACACTCTTTTATAGGAATCCTTGTTCAAAGCTTATTATGGTTTTGGCTTTTCTATTCTTGGGAATGTTTTCTTTGTGGACTGTAAATGGTGTAGGCTGGTCAATTGATACAATTTACTTGTTTTATTAATTACTAGCGGATGCCTCACGGTTTCACACGTGTAGTGCCCGTTTCCGTGAGAATATAGGGATAAAAAGAAAACTATGTCACCCAGGGATAGTGGTAGCTTCCCAACGGTGAAAGAATTTTTGAAATCGGTCCAGTAGTTTTTAAGTTTATTCGTTACATACAAAAATACAAATCTTTCCTCTTTATAGTATTATTTATTTATTTATATATACTTTATTGTAGGTACACCAAGTTAAAACATATAAAAGGAAACTTTCCTTAATACATACAACGGGCGGCCTTATCGCATAGATTATTATAGTATAGAAGTATAGATTTCCTGTAATTTATTAATTATTGCCTGTAAATCACATGATTGCGTGGTGGTCATAGACCATAGCACAGATGACTTAGAGATACTACGTATGACCACAGGAAAAAGGAAGGGACGTATGTCAGTACCTTACAACAATACATATCCATTTATACGCTATGTTAACAAGAAATGTTTCCTTGTTCTATCCTTGAATAGCCCCAACGAAGGGCTATCCCGTATGGACTGAGGGAGATAATTCTTGAGGCGGACAGCACGAACAGTAAATTATCCACCGTTACGACTTGATGAGTGGGGGGAAAAAAAGAAGGAAAAGAGATTATGAGGAACGGCTAATGTTTCCTCTCGATATAAGATACGCAAAGCGTTCCCGAAGGTACAAACCCTACCTGGGTTGTGAAGAACAGAAAAGAGTAAAGAAAGAGTGCCTGTATTGTATCTCGGCGATGACGAATAAGCAGCCACTTCAAACGGTTCTCAAATTCCAACACATGGTCGTAAGTACTTTCGCAGGCCAAAAATTAAGTGGGTGCACAAATTCTACAAACATTCGAGCTTATTAAGAACTTCCTAAGTCGCATCAAGAAAGCGAAATCAGCATAATAAAGAAGAGGAAGAAGAAGAGACTGAGAAAGAATAACTTCAGTTGAGAAAGGCAGAAACTTCTGGAGACGCTTCAGAAACCGAAACGAGCAAAACTACTTACTCCTACAATGTGAACGTCCCAAGATAGATTGCAGTCTAAGAAAAAAACACCCAAGTTTTTTAGTTTTTTGGAAAAGGCTATAGCGACAGAATTGTACAAAAGTAGAGGGGGATGCTGGTTACTCAAAAAATTTACAAAATATCTGCCATCAATAATGAGAGCTTGTGATTTTGTTTGATTTACTAAATCAAAACGATAAAGAATTTAAAAACTTTTAGCCCACTGATAGATATTTTAGGATCATTATTGATGGCATCGACAGCTCCAGTAAGCTAGTAGTAAAGTAAGTATTTTGAAGTGGCGATAAAGAATAGAATAGAATATAATAATTTATTAAAAGTAAGTAATAACTAAAATATTTTATTACAACTGCAAGATTTTAGACAAGAATTTCTATTTTTGGTAGGGACCTGCCCGATTTAGGTTCTTTCAAACCTGTGTTTCAGGCCATCACTTTACAAAAAAATAATAAAAATTGAGTCAGTTAAAATATTAAATAAAATTAGTCTATTAACAAACATAAAAATATATAAATTGGTACAAAACACAAAAAAAGATACAAAAAAATAAAAATAAAATTAAGTAATTAAAGTATGTACAAGTAGATGTGAGGGTATACCATAATCATACAACTATACTTTCTAGGGATTGTCTTAGTGAAAGTGTTTTTGCTAATTGCATTCTGTAGTGAATTTATGAAATATTTTAATGAAAAATTTGCATCAACAGATTTATGGATGGATTTTTTGATTTTAGAATGATATGGTCCAAGCAAGAGCCGCTCTGATGTGTAGGGTGATAGTGAGCTGGTAATAGTCCATGAGATGAGCAAATATTCAGATAATTATGTGTATGGGTGTCGAGTTTCTCGGCAGCAATGTTAATATTGATATCGCCCATAAGTATAATATTTTTGAAAGAACTTAAGTTTTTTAAGTTTGTGTCAAGTGACACCAGAAATCCGTCGATATTATGAGAAGGGGGCCTATATGCCATGACTACTGTATCAGGAATAATCTTAATTATTAAAATATTACTATCTTTTTCTTCTTTGATAGTTCGCAATTTAAAAAAAATACAAACTACAACTCCGTCGTTTTGATTTGTGTTCCTGTCTGTTTTGTATGAATAAAAAGCGTCCAGAGATGGTAAGTCGACTGTTTGTTTTGACAACCAACATTCCGTCAGGACGATAATATCACAGTTTATGTCGAGACTTTGTGACAACACTTCAAAACAGTTCATATTTCGGTTAATGCTGCGAATATTTTGTGTAAGCAAGGTAAGAGTTTTGTCTCCAGAGGGAAGAAGGTGTTTACAGTCCTCAATATTACAGGTTTTAGATTCAGACACAGTAAAACTATCTAGATCACAGATGAGCTGATTGCTCATGATAATTACAAACTAGGAAGAAATACAATCAAAGGTGGTGAGTGCCTACTAAATAGAATATTCTGTGACGCTCTTAGGCGCCCTCATAGTCTATTGAGTTTATGTAATTGGTCTCTGCATATTTACGTGCTGGACAACTTACATCACCGGTTGGATGGTAGCATTTCCTCTTAAACCGTTTGCACGTCGCACAAGGAGTGTTCAGTTTCTCCACAGTGGCCGCACGTAGGACTGCTTTCACGGCAAAACTTGGCTTCGTGGCCAAACTGCTGGCAATTGAAGCATCTTGTGACAATTTTCAAATCTCGCACAGGGCATGAAGTCCAGTTAATAAATATTCGGCTTTGATTTATTAGAACTTTTCTTATGCTAGCGGGTAGATCCAAGATGTAATTGCAGGTTGGAAGGCCCTTTTTACCCGATTTATGGCTCAATTTGATGTTCTTAAGGAAGGTCTCTCGACTAGTATTCGGCAATTTGTCTGACAGATTTTGCTCAAAAATACAGTCAATTACTTCCTTCTCAGTAAGGGCGACGGGAACACCAATAACTGCTACCCTAGGGCATCGTTTAGAAGGTTCTTCTATTATAAGGTCAGAAGTAATAATATTCTCCGATTTTTTAAGTTTTTCTATGTCGCCTTTGTTTTCCGTGCTAATCAGTACGCCTCCATTTTTTACTTTTTTTAGGCCACGGACTTAGATCGGGAGAATCAACTTTTGAAATAGTGACTTGGTGTCGTCACTCGTTTTAGTTTTATCGCTAGGATATATGGCGATAGAGCTTAGGTTAGCAGGACGAACGAAGTTGTCGGAGCCTTTCTTCACCATGCTAGCATAAGATGATGAGGGGTTTAGCTTTGATTCAAGAACTTCTTTGAACTGATCCAGAGAGTTCACCATGTTCTGCTGAAGTTGCTGGACGGTAGTGTGGCTCTGGATCATCTTCTGCTTCAGCAATTGGAAAAGGACAGCCATCTGAGAAGTCCCACTTGAGACCTTTCGGCAAAGAGTTGAGACACGGAGTTTCTGGTCCGAGTTCATTTTTCCATCACTGACAATAGTGCACTCTTCGTTTAGAATGCTGTCTATTGATCCTAACCATTTCTGGATCTCTGACGTGCTGATGACTTCACTCGGCAACTCATTCTCCGCAGGTGCTGGAGGATTTGGATTTCTCGGGGGCACTTCTTGGATAGGCGTCGGCGGAGGACTTCGTCTTAGTAGTTGGCTACGACCAAACGGGCTCGATCCTGGGGTAGACATACTACCCGTAACACTTTGTATAATGTAGATAGAAAATAGAAAACCATTCAGTTCATCTTGCACACAAAGTCGGAAGAAACCAACTAGTCACACGTGACACATTTAACTTTGTTTTTAACCGACACCGCAAAAATTGATTTATATTATTATTTTGCAATTGTTAATAGATATTTCATTTTAGCAAGTACAAATAAACGCGTCCGCTTAGTCTCACGACTAAGTGTTCAAATTGAAGAAGAAGAGATTAAAGCTGCAGGTCTTCGGCATAGAGATAATAGTGTGAAGATAAGACCTTAGTGATAGCGTTTTTAAAACCAGAAAAATGAATAAGAGAAAGAAAGCCACCCTTAGGAACACCCGCAGCGAGATCAGACCAGCCGGAGGAAGCCTAATCTGAATAAACCGACTGCAAGCGGCCTCGAAGATAAGATTTAAACCACTCGATCACAGTAGGAGATGTATTAAGAGAGGATAGAACACCAAGAGGATGTCAAAATCAACTGAATTAAAAGCATTGCCAAACTCCAGTAAAATCAATACTGTAAAAAGCCCTGTTTGCCATGGCACTCAACTAGGGCCGATACGGAATCCAGTTTGACACAGTTTTCTAACAGTTCAAAAAAACAGACTGGGAATCTGACGTTAACTATTGTGATCGGTTAACTGTGGGCTTAGTGCGAGTTTTTTAACACGTGCTCGACCACATTAACTTAAGCATCAATTTGGTTTGAAACAGGATAAGCTTTGTCTAGTGACAGTAATAGAAAACCCCTTTTTAACCGACTTATTTTGTATACAAATTGACATAAGAGAAAGTTTACGCTAACGCGAGCGAGTACGTTTAAAATTTCGCACTAAGACCGCGCAAGATCGCGTCAGTACACTACTACGCAGAATGGGCACGGGTGCACTACAATGTAGAATCATGATTCTACAATGTGCACTAAACGTCAGATGCGGAGTTTATTTGTTTGAAAGTCACGCTGCGCGCGCATGGTGGAGCGACGAAGCCTCCAGTTGTTCGCTGGCACACATCTAGTGTACTTAACATAGTCGTTGTATGAATCTTTCTCTCTGGTTGCAGGTACTATGCACAGATGCCGTGAGACGCAGTGGACGATACCTACAAAAAATATTAGTTAAGTATCATACTGAACAAGCGTGTGCGCAAACACAGATGCTCTCTCTGTTTCTTTAGTCTCATAATCCGAAGGGACGGCAAGCTGACACGACAAATAGGGAGCAATGGTGGCCCAGTGGTAACAGCCGCGACTTGCAAGTTGTAGGACGTGGGTTCGAACCCAGACCCATTCCCTCTCGCAAGAGGAGACCTGTGTTTCATCCGTAGGTTAAACACTTAGCCGTGGCTTTGTATTCGCGCTTGCGACCGCAATAATAACGAGGCAGTCCAAATCATTATAAAACTACTCCGTATAAATGTACTGCGGGAAGTGTTATTACTTGAAGGCCAAAGAATGACAGGTTTCAGACCAAAACTCTCCGTTGGACAAATACTCAACTTCATCATTTATAAGGATTTTGAAATAAATAATAATTAAGTAAATTTATTTCTCACCAAAAGCCTGTTTTCAAAAGTTTCATCGATAAAAATTATAATTTATTTTTAAATAAATATATATTTTTATACTCTGATTTTTTAGCTAGGTGTATTTTCAAAATAATTGGAAATTGTCAAAGAAAGTCAGTCTTAATGATGTATGGAGAAGATCGGGCAAAGATCAAGTTGATGCGATAAAAATGTTGTTTGCGTATCTCCGGTAGCTCCTATTCGTTTCGGACTGATTAAATTCTTATCTTAGCAGTTAAAGCAACGGGATCAACCGCGTGTGATCTTAGGTTTTTCCTCAAAACAATACGCAAATTAAAGCGTAAAGATTATTTAATAGTAGGTAGGCAAGTGGTATAGTTTAATATATTACACAAATGGCAGTTGAAAGTGGTGCTGGCGACAGAAACGTTCAAAAGGATTGGTATGAGATGAGGGACGATGAAATGCAAGTGACAGAAAGAGTGATGAATCTAAATAAGAGTGGGAGAACAATTTTTTTTTAAACACTCTTTAATAGAAAACCAAGCCAAAATGCAGAAAATAATTTTCAATAAATTTTAATTAAGAAAATTTTGACGAAAAAAATATCCGGCTAAGAGTCAAGACATGAAAAACATCTTCTAAAACCAACGATGCATGGTGATAATATTTTTTTTCTTTCAGCGTACCATTCTAATCGTTTTATTATTAAATGAAAGATTTGACATAAACATGAAATTAAAGATATAGGTCTTAATTTAGGATTAATTATTGGGGTGGGTATGGGATCTACCTCCTAGCGGTCCATCCCGGGCAACGGCACCACAGGCTTGCCTGTGGTACGGCTGAACGATCCCACTTAAGCGGTGGTAGGCTCCGCAAGGGGCCGCCTGGCTCGCGACCACCATCCCACCGGAGTCCGGCGCCAAGCAGCTTGCTGTGTTCCGCCGGTGTGTGGGACTGCCAGTGCCTTTGGGGGAGAAGGAGGATGTCAGTTGCGCTGTTCAGAACCGATCTTGGTCTCTGGGCAAAACTGGCCGGGTAACTCATTTTGGAGGGTAGTGGGATCCGAAGCACGGTGCCAGCCGTTGGGGTTCGGGCGTCCCCTCAGTCTCCAAATGAGTTCCCCATAGGTTGGGTTAGCTCCAGTTTTCCACTTGGTTCACTGAGCAGCGCCTCGACAGTTCGACTTCTTCCCCAGCATACTCTAACACAATGACCAAAAAAAAGAAGAATAAACAACGGCTGCACTTCCTCCCTAATCCTTCCACTCTAATCTCGATCCGGTCCACCACCACCTCGAGACCGAGAAGCCGCACCTGTTTTTCCTAACGGAGACGAAGATAACAACCCCGTCGGACGTGGCGTACCTCAACTAACCAGGTTACTCTCTTGAACACAAGTTCAAGAAGCAAACTGTGGGTCTGTGTGTACATCCGCGATGACATTTGTTGTCGTCGTCTCCGTTGCTTTGAGAAATCGGGCTTTTCTGCCATATGGCTACTTGTGGACACTGGCGTGGAGAAGTCTCTTTACATCGGCGTCTACCGATCGCACTCCGGTGACCAGGAGACGACAGCGCTTTTTAATTGCCTCGTGGAGTCGGCTTACATAGCCTAGCAACGGTACCCAAAAGCGAAGCTTAATTTTCTGGGGGACTTTAACTCCCATCATAAAGAATGGTTGTACCCATACCGGAAAACTGACCATGCCGGGTTAGAGGCGCGCAAGTTTTCTCTATCGCTAGATCTAACCCAGCTGGTGAATGTGGCAACGCGGGTACCGGATGTTGACGGCCATACCCAACTGCTTAGATCGGCACTTTTTTGCGTCTTATCCTTGGCGGCATGTGTGCTTCTCCTCGGGTGACCCCTCGAGCTGTGCAGACGCGGTTGCGGATGTGATTCGGCAGGGAATGGAATATTTCATTCCATTCTCCGACATTCCGCTCGGTCACAAATCCCGACCTTGGTATAATGCAGAATGCGCCCACGCTGAGGCCCGAAAAGAGTCTGCTTACCAAGCCTGGGTCGGGGCCCGCGACCGCCAAGTTAGAGTGCGTAGGGTTCGCGCGAGGAAAAGAGCCTTTAATTCTGCCTCCAGGTTCTGCAAGCGGGTTCTGCGTCGGGCACGTTTTGACCATATTGGACGTATTGGGGCCAAGCTGGCATCGCACCCTCCGGGTAGTAAACAGTTTTAGTCCCTGTCTAAAGCGGTTGAAACGAATTTCTGTCGGCCCACTTTACCTCCGATGCTGAAACCTGATGGATCGCTGGCTCACTCTGCAAGTGGCAAAGCAAATTTATTTGCATCTCTTTTTGCTAGCAATTCACGTATGGACGCTGGCTCCAAGCAACCACCTACTGTACCTCATTGTGACTCTTCGATGCCGGAGATCACTGTGCACGCTAAAGAGGTCCGGAGAGTATTGTGCAGTCTAGACGTGAACAAGGCCAGCGGACCTGACGGCGTTCCAGCGAGAGTGCTGAGGCAGTGTACGCCAGAAATGTCTCCTGTGTTGACTCGCTTGTTCCGCCTCTCTCTTGTAAAAGGGGCGGTGCTTGCTGGACGCTTGCAAATGTGCAACCAGTGCCCAAAAAAGGCAACCGTGCAGACCCTGCCAATTACCGTCCGATCGCCATTACCTCCATTTTGTCCAAAGTTTTGGAAAGGGTACTGAACAGAAAGTTTCTGACCTACCTTGAAGACAATGAGCTCCTCAGTGACCGTCAATATGGCTTTTGCCGGGGACGGTCTACTGGCGATCTTCTTGTGTATTTCACGCACTGCTGGGGCGAAGCCATCGAGAGACACGGTGAATCACTTGCTGTATCGCTTGATATCTCGAAGGCCTTCGACAGGGTCTGGCACGCGAGTCTGCTCAGTATGCTTCCTGCTTATGGCATCCCCGCTGGTTTTTGTAGCTGGATATCAGACTTCCTTAGCGAACGGTCGATCCGAGTAGTCATTGACGGCTGCTCCTCAGACCTTATGGGTATTGATGCCGGAGTTCCTCAGGCGTCTGTTCTCTCAGCAACTCTTTTCCTGCTGCACATCAATGACCTACTTCAGCCTGGTATTGTTGGGTACGCAGATGACAGTACTGTTTCATAGAGATACTTGTCCAGCGCAAAAACCAGCGTGGATGAAGTTCGTTCCTTGAGGGAGGCTATGGTTGAGCGGACAGATTTGACCTTAAGCCTTGTCTCCCAGTGGTGTGATGACAAAACGCCACAAAAACACAGACGTGTCTTTTTACCGCTAAAAGGAGTCTGTTCGATCAAGCGCCTACTTTTCGGGGTGCGTCTGTTCCTGTGACTGATCGGCTCGAGCTCCTAGGCATGGAGTTGACATCCAGTCTCACCTTCGGCTCCTCCATTGAGAACAAAGCCCAAATCGCGGCCAAAAAACTGGGCATCCTAAATAAAGTAAAGCGATACTTTACGCCTGGACAGCTTTTAACCCTATACAAAGCACAAGTCCGATCCTGCATGGAGTATTGCAGCCACCTTTGGGATGGTTCAGCTAAGTATTAGCTTGCTGCGCTTGACTCAGTGGAACGCAGAGCCAATAGGCTCATTGGTGACGTTGAACTGGTGGACACCAAGCTTCACAGCTTGGCTCATCGCCGCAAAGTTGCCTGCTTGTCGGTCTTCTACAGACTGTACTTCGGTGAGTGTGCTCATGAACTCCACGACCTCATCCCACCAGCCCCCTTCTACCATCGGACATCTAAACGCACTGCAAGTTATCATCCTTACCTTGTTGCCATTCCACCAATTCGAACCAAGCGCTTCCAAACATCCTTCATAATGCGCACAGCAAATGAATGGAACTCACTAACTGCGTCTGTGTTTCCGAACGCATTCAACCCGAATATCTTCAAAGTTAGAGTGAACAGGCTTCTTCTGGGTAAGCTCACTCCATCGTAGACTCTGTCTCTGTCACCTATGACCTAGACTAGAGTCAAGAGCAAACCCATTACAAATAAAAAAAAAAAGGATTAGAATTACTAGCTTTAGGGATTGGAATTATTTAGATATGATGCCACTGTTGCGGTACAATACTAAATTTAAAAATATTTTTGTATATATCAAGCAGATAGAATTAAATAAACATGGGTAGATTAGTGATCATAGAATATAATATACAATCCTTGCCTGCAGCTGAATCCTTTTTTTAAGACAGTTTTCAAGTTCTTGAATATTAAATTCGCGCTCTAAGACTTTATTGTTAGAAACAAACACAGGCGATTGATTTGGAACATAATCAGGTGTTAATGCGTACAGTAATTCTTTTTGTTTCTCAATGGGGGGTTAAGTTCTAAGTTGCTTATAGGCCTTTATCCAACGCATTCGTCGCCACATTTCAGACACTGACGTTACTTCATCGATGGAATCACAAAATCTATGCCAGCCTATGGACTTTGCTTTTTGGATCAATATTTGAGATTCTCTAGTTTTTTCTTCTAGTTTGGATAAATTATCAGGGGTCGGGTTGCGTCGAAAATTAGATAAGCATAATCTACGCTGGGCTACTATTTTAGATAATGCCGGATTCCAGTGTATTTTTGGTTTAAATTTACTAGAGGGTTAAGTAATAAAGACGGTAGACGAAGAAGAAGAAGACGGTGCACGTACAAACACATAATTAATTTTGACGTGGTGACCGTCAAAATTAATTATGTGTTTGATAAATGTTTAAAAATATAAAACTCACATATTAATCCACAAATTACCGAAGAGTGCTCATAAAATATACCAATAAACCAGTACAAGTGTTATCTCAGAGTTATACAAAAATTCAGTAAAAATAGAACAAAAACCAGCGAACAGTATACAAAGGTTTTTTTGTATACTGTTCGCTTTTAGGTTTATCACTAGAAGTGTTAAACAAAGACAGCAATTTCAGTGAAATAACAAAAACTGTCAAACAACTATACCTCACAAAACTCAGTACCCAGTTACCAGTGCGCATAATAGTAAGTGAATATAATTAATTAATTAAACTAGTAAAAGTGAACATAAAAACATAATTTTATTTGTGAGGGTTGCAACAAAAAAAAAATTCAAAACCGATTGTAACGGCAAAATATCGCAACGTTCGAGTAAACGGACTTTGAGATAACAAATTTCAAGACTCTCCACATAGCCGACTTGGTCAAGCGGTATTAACACTGGTTTGCTGTGGCTAGTGTCGCAAGTTCAAATCCAAGCGACGCCGATCTCTTTTTGAGAATTTAAATAATTTGAAAAACCTCATCCAGTTCAAACAAGGCAGTGAGCAGTGACCGTAAGATGTCAGCACAACAAGTCACTTGTAATATCTGCAAAAAGAATGTCATCATAAAAAAACACTGCTCTCTGTTCAATTTGCAAGAAGTGATACGAATTTGATTGTGTAGGGTATCCGGAATCAACGTATCGCTTAAAGGACATCGAAGCAATGAAAAAATGGAAATGCAAAAATTGAATTAAAAACAAAACAGACACTGATGTAGCTCCTTCTAACATCACACATAGGATAAAACAACATACTTCTACAAAACATTCTTCACCTCAACAACTTACGACTCCTAGGCAAAATTTAGTTTTAAGTGAGAATACGTCTCAAATACCAGCCACCCCACAAAAAATTGAGGCTAATATATCTACTGAAAACTCTTTCGAGTCTTTACCGTTGGATGAAGATGTCGATGTTTTGTCACACACTTTAAAAAGGAATCCAAAACTGTATAGAAGCTGCCCAAATATTAGATCCAACAACTTTGATTTAATAGAGGAATTGGAAAAGAAAGTTTTAATACTGGCGAAAAACTTAGAAATTGCTGAAAATGAAATAGCTAACTTATTGTCAGAAAACTGCACCCTAAAAAAACAAATGTCTATTTATGGCACTCAAATTAATCAACTTAAAAATATTTGTAAATCGACGCCCAAAAGGGCATCACAGAAGAAAAGGAGTATTGGTACCATGCAAACTAAATTGGACTTTTCCGAGCTGATTAGTCCAAACATACAATGCTCACAAGCAAAGGACGAAGGGCAGAGACTTCACAACCAAGGTACAAATATAGAAATTAGCAAGGATAATATGACTAATAATGCATCGGTGGACTCCCTTAACGAACAACGTCATGGGAACTCAAAATATAATACCCAATTAAGACGCGATACGAAAAGAAATATCTACATCTTCGGAGACGAAAAAGTAAGAGGTCTATCAGCACGTCTAATTCACGCTAAGACTGGAAAATGGATTGACAGTTACAAAATCGAGGGTAAAGTTCAACCATATTTACAGCTTCGTCATGCGAGATCCTAAGAAATTTAGATAATCTAACATGTACCCTATCTGACAATGATATAGTTATAATCTCAGTTGGTAGACATGATAAAAACCCCTACCTGTTGTTAACTAATCTGTGTAGTGCTTTGTGTGGTTTGAGCAATTGTACAGTTTTGATGTTGAGTGTTTCAGAAAATAAGTATCTTAATGTTAAGAAACTTAATAATGAACTAAAATTGTTTACTAAAAACTTTAAAAATTGTAAGTTTGTTGAAATTAATAAGTTGGATGTAAATTATCATAAGAGGCTCTCAGAATTAGATTTAGTTACCTATAAACTTAATATGGAAATTGATTTTATGCAACATGAAAGTAGAAGAAGACAAGACTGAATGTAAGTGAACGAAACTCACATGATGGCACTAGTAATAATTACAAGACATTTTTTCGTTACTAGGTCCCCCATTCATAAAACTTCCGTTAATTATGACAAACCAAAACAAGATTGTCAACATAGTAAGTTGCGAATTTAAACCAAAATATAGCCGGCGTCTACAACAAACTTGACACATTAGAAATAACTCTATCTGAATTAGTGGAAATAAACAAGGAGTTCGATATACTATGTTTTAGTGAGACTTTTGTTAAGCAGGGTACGGAGCCTAATATCAAACTTAATCATTTTAAATTGGCTGCAGCATTTTGTCGAGATAAATGTTGAGGCGGTACTTGTATTTTAACAAATAATAAATTTGACACAAAAACTTTACGTATTCCTTCCAATCTAGCTACAAAAATTGACTTTGAATGCTGTAGCGTTGAGATTATTGGTCTCAGCCTGATAGTTGTTACTTTATACAGAATACCCGATCAGAGAAAGATGCAAGTAGGTATATTTCTTCACAAACTAGACATTTTGTTGAATTACTTGACGAACAATTTCAAGAGAAAAAAATTATAATCTGTGGCGATTGGAATATTGATATATTAAAGCATAACTCTTCAACAAAAGAACTTTTAAGCATACTTAAAAATTACAATTTTGAAGCACATATAAGATCACCAACTCGGACAAACTCTTGCATTGACCAAATCGCCAGTAACATAAATTGCGTTCAGTCTGAAATTCATCACCTCGGCTTGTCAGATCACGAAACAGCACAAACGGTTACTATAAATGCGAATAAACTCAAAACAATAACTTGTTGGTTTGAGTTAAAACGTGACTACTGTTCAGATAACATCAAGAAATTTTGCGATTGCATATCTTCTCTTTCATTTTCGGAAACATTTAAATCAGACACTTTAACAAAAGCCTTTAATTTGTTTTATGAAACATTTACATTATTTTACGATTTGTGCTTTCCGGTGATTAAGGTTAAAGTTAACAATAAACCAGTAAAACAAAACTGGATAACGAAAGGCATTAAAAAGTCTAGCAAAACGAAACGCCAGCTTTATCTAAAATTTAAAACTAGTAAAACCAACAAAAAATATAATGAGAAAAACTACAAACTTTATAAACATATGTTTAAACGTGTGCACAGAGAGCGCAGAAACTTATGAATACAAGACGCATACAAAAGCATAAAAATAAATGTAAAGCGACTTGGAATGCAATCTCCTCAACAATAACTAATAATAATTTGTATAAAAATGACATCGACAAAATAAATTTTAATAATGTGACATATAAAAATCCATCGGACATCTGTGATATATTTAATGACTACTTTATTAATCTCACATCTAATCAACCTTTAAATATTAATAATTATAATAGTTCTAATAATTCTAATAATTCCAATAATAAAAACAAAAATCTAAATACTATATTCTTAAACCCTGTAGATGCGATAAGAATAAGAATAGAATAAGAATAATTTATTGTAAAGAAATTACATTCAAATGCGTTGCTTCCTGGACTCACACTAGGATTCCCTGTGTTGTGAGATCCAGGCTCCTTCATTCCGTTTACATTTATTGCTGTTCAACAATATTACGTTACAATAAATTCTTAATTAAATCTAATCTACGTGTAATTTGCAAGAAAAGGAATATAAAATAAAAAGCTAAATCTAATAGAAAAACAGTATATAACCAAGTATGTATAATTATGCATGTACCTTTGTTGTGTGTGGTTGTGATGGTGTGTATGTTTGCGTGATGGTGTGTGATAGTGTGTGTTTGTGCGGGTGTATGAAATAAGGTAGTGTGTCTGATTGTTATACCTACCTGAGAATGTATGTGATTATGTGGAAGTTTGTGATATAGAATAATGAATATATAAATAGAGATATGTATTAGTACCTAACAAACAAATTATTATTTATTTTTTTGTTTTTATTTTCTTAGATTATTAAGTTTTCGGTCATGTCATAGTTCAAAGTAAGAAGCCAATTGGTAACCGTAATTTTGCATTTCATTTGAGTAAGTTTTAGAATTTTGAGTTTGTTATTAAGTTTTTCGTAAATGTGTGGTCCCATAAAACCGTATGATCTTCTACCGATTGTTTTACGGCATTGAACCTTTTCCCATTGTTCCCTTCTACTTGACAGAATACAAGTGCACATGGAGGTTTTGTGAAATCTTTGAGTGACAGATAGGATGTAAAGCTGTCTGACTCGAAGAACTCCCACTTCCTTGTAGAGTGTGTTAGTGGGGTGCCGGAATGGTTTCCCGTAGGCAACTTTAAGCAGAGCTCTTTGAGCTCTTTCAACCTTTATTAACGATGTTTTACCAGCCGCACCCCATGCTATTATGCAGTAGTTAAGGACTGACTGACAGAGAGAGAAGTATATCATCTTTAGAACTGAGTCATCTGCAATTTTACCCAGTTGCTTAAAGATACGGAGCATCTTTCGAACCCTACCCCTTAAAGCAGTCAGATGTGTTGACCATGACAAACGGTTATCTATAAAGACTCCCAGATATTTAATCGAGTCTGTTTGTTTGATGTATGGGCAAGTACAATTATCTGGGCTAGAACAGGAGTGCAGCTGTAAACAAGTTACCGAGTAAGGGGCGGAACGTTTCGAGATCGCAAAGTTGATTGCCTTTGTTTTCTCTATATTTAAGGTCAAAAGATTATGTTTCAGCCAGTTCGAAATAGCTTTAACCCCGCTTTCAACCGAGACCTTAACGTCATCCCAAGTTTTCCCATGAAATACGATTGCGGTGTCGTCAGCATATGTAAAAATTTTTGCTTGAGGGATTTTCATGGCGCATAGTCCATTTATGTATATGATAAATAGGGTAGGTCCCAGCACGCTTCCCTGGGGCACACCAAATTGCACTGAGTTTGGGTCACTAGAGTATTCCCCTAGCACTACTTTTTGCGTTCTATCATTGAGATATGAGGTAAACCAGTCCAGGGCAGTGCCACGAACACCCAGAAGCGACATTTTTTTTATTAAGATTTTCCTAGATATTGTGTCAAATGCCTTGGCGAGGTCCAGGAAGATGCCAGTACATGCCCGTCCCTGACCTAGATTGAGGGTTATGAAATCGGCTAAGTTGGTTACTGCATCCTCCGTAGACCTACCAACCCGAAAACCGTATTGATTATCCGACAGTAATCTGTTTTGCTCTAGGTATGCAAGAAGTCGTTTGTTTACAACTTTCTCAAGGATTTTTGAGAGAGCTGTCAGCAGGGAAATCGGACGATAGTTTGAAGGGATTTTTGGATCTCCATTTTTCAATATCGGGCATATATTGGCGATCTTTATGCAATCAGGCACTCTGCCTGTACTTAGGCTTAAGTTGCACAGAAAAGCAATCGGTCCGACCAGAGCATGTGAACACTGTTTTAAAAAGGTGTTGCTAATGCCATCATAACCTGACGCTGACGCCGTTTTAAGATGGGAGATAATTGAAGATATTTCTTTTTCATCAGTCGGAGTAAGGAAAAAAGAGTTTGGGCTAGTGTTAACAGTACTGTATTGTTCGTTGTTACGGGCCAAGTCAGTTTCAGTTAAGCCTAATAGACTGAGTGTTTTTGCTGCAAGGTTTTTGCCAACAGTTGAGAAATAGTCGTTCACCTTATTTAATGTGGGAACGGGGTTCTTGCTGTCGGTCACAAGCTCAGATTTGCCGGTTTTTTTACTTTTAATGTTGCAAATCTTCTTGATTTCACACCACAGCTTCTTACAGTCGCCCTTTGTTTCCATTAGAAGTTTGCGGTCATGGTCTTGTTTTAGATTTGATAATATATTGTTACAGTAGTTTCGATACTTCTTATATTCATGTTGGATGACAAGATTGTCGCGATTTTCTTGTTTCTTTGCGTTAATGTGCATTAAGTCACGGCGTCTAATGCACTTCAGGAGGTTTTTTGTTATCCATGGCTTGATAATATCCTTTGAGCCACGACAGACACGGTTAGTGGTGTGTTCTTTAATTTTACCAGAAAGTGTCTCGACAAATTTTTGAAATGCAATATTAACATCGGTCTGTTCAAGAAGCCAGTCCCAAGACTCATTTTCAATGTCTTTTTTTAACTTTATATGGTCAATTCGTGTGTGTCGTTTTTCAACCCTGGCCCCAGCTGATTCTCTTTGAATGCCTAGGATAACCGTCTCGTGATCTGTTATGCCCGTGTGACACACAATTGCAGTAGCTGACTTCTGAGTTTTAAGCATAGCATGATCCAAACAGTTGTCACCTCGTGTAGGCAGAGTGTGTCCCGGAAAGTACCCATAGTGGCCGGTTAAGTCAAGGTACTCAGAAGCGCGTCTGTCAGTGCAGTCAGGTTTGATGTCAATGTTCACATCCCCTACGATAGCACATGTGGTGGCCTTACACGACTCCATCAGCGTTGTTAAAGATTCGTTGCAGAAGTTGAGCGATGGAAGTGCATAAAATCATAATGTCCCTAAACAATAGCAAAACTTGTGGATATGACGGCATCGCCACACAAGTTTTGAAAGCTTGTGCTAGTTGGATTTGTCATCCTCTAGCGCATATAATTAACTTATCTTTTTTGGAAGGTGTGTTTCCTGACCAGCTTAAAATGTCAATCGTAAAACCACTACCTATTTAAAAAGGGAAATAAGACAGACCCTAATTACTACCGGCCTATCACGATAGTACCGATTATATCGAAAATTTTTGAGAAGGCAATGCTTGTTAGTTTAAATAATTTACTAGGTATACATAACATATTATGCAAAGAGCAGTTTGGCTTCCGTAAAGGTAGTTCAACTGCTCTTGCAATCTTTAATTTTATTAAACTAGCAACAGAAAGCATAAACGATGGCAACCCAGCGATATCTTTATTTTTAGATATGAGTAAAGCCTTTGATTTTGTAAATCATTCCAAGCTGCTAAACAAATTAGAATTCTATGGTATAAGGGGGCGAGCTTATGAATGGATTTCTAGCTATCTAAGTAACAGAAAGCAGTGTACAGAGATATCCAAAGTAATTAATAAAAATGATAAAATTTACTCCAAAGAGAAATTAAAATCGAATACAATAATAAATATGTGTGGTGTGCCTCAGGGTAGTATTCTCGGTCCTTTATTATTCTTGCTTTACATAAATGATCTTCCGGAGTCCACTTTGCAGAAATGTATCCTTTTCGCGGATGACACTACAGTCATTATAAAATGTCAGGAAAAATAGGACTACAAATCTGTTACCGAAAAGACCCTATTAGAAATAATAAACTGGATGAAAGAAAATGGCTTGAATATAAATGTTAACAAGACAAAATAAATATAAATTAACCCCTATAACACAAAACAATTATCCTTAGATATTATGTATGAAGGCGAAAAAGTACAACAGGTAGAATTTAAATTTTTAGTTCTTAACGTAGATAAAAATCTAAATTGGAAAATCCATGTCGAACATATTTGTCAAAACCTTAATAGATTTGTGTTTGCTTTAAAAAAGCTGAGACAAAACGTTTCTGTGGAAGCTGCTCTTTCGGCTTACCATGGTTACGTGTCATCTATCCTAAGCTATGTACTAATCATGTGGGGCAACTCAATCGATACCGACAGAGTTTTCAAGCTCCAGAAACGTTGCGTCCGAGTTATTAACAAGGCATGGTTCTTGGATAGCTGTAAACCGCTCTTTCAAAAATGCAAAATTCTTCCACTGGCCTGTTTATATATTAGAGATATCTGCACTTTTACAAAGACTCACATGTATTATTTTAAGCAGCATACTGAGGTTATACCAAGACAGAAAAGGGCAAAGTTTCGAAACCTTTTATATCATCCACCTTGTCGTAAAGATATCTATAAGAAAAATGTATTTAATATGTGTATAGTGATCTATAATCACTTACCAAATGAATTGAAATTGTTGCATGGTAATACATTTAAGACAAAATTGACAAAGTGGCTACAAAAGTGTTGTTTCTATAGCGTTAGGGAATTTTTGGAACATATAAATGGATGTCAGGAATGAAATTGTTAATAGTGTATGAATTATTAATTGGTTATTATATTTTTTTTTCTTTTTAATTTTGACATTTTTATTTAATTTTTACATTTATATTTTATTTTATAGACATTTTTGATTTTTGATATTGTTGTTTTTTATATTTTCACATGTTTATCTATACCTTTTGAGTGAGTTGATTGAATTTTAATGTTGATTTATTGACAGTTGTCATTTAATTTATTTATTGAAATGCATCAGTGTTTTCATTCTTTGTTTTTTAATGTTACAATTTATATTGTAATTAATTTGCACGCTTGCTTGCAGGCAGAATACAATTACTTTTAAGCTTTAAGATCTTCCCTTCTGAACAATGTATTTCTAGCAAATAAATATTTTGATTTGATTTGATTTAAATAATCGTACATTTCTTGAACATTGTCCCTCGGGGGGTTAAAATTTTGTGTAAGGTAATTCTGGTATTCCTTCCAATTTGCTATAGAATAGTTTCTTTTTTTTATCAAAAAATCGTCAGTTATATTGATTGACATTTAAATAATCATGTGATCGCTACCCAAATTTTCTTTAAATACTTGCCAGTCAAATTTAATCGCAATGTCCAAAGATGCGAATTAAATATCCGGTGAAGTTTCTTGCAAATTGCCGCTTACTAGTTTAACCCGTGTAGCTGCACAATTATTAAGAGAAACAAATGAGGTTTCAAGTGCTGCGTCCAATATTTGCGTACCTCTCATATCTGTTTTAACGGACCAGTTGGTGTGGTGTCCGTTGAAGTCCCCAGCTATCAATGTATTTTTTGAGAACAAAGAAAATATCTGTTCCCAGTCTGAAAACTGCGTTTGGACAGAAGATGGGCAATAAATAGCTACAACATTTTCTATGTCTTTACTATTTATCAATTTAACGCAAGCAATTTAAATTCCACTATTTCGAACTCGAACCGAACATAGGTGAGACCGTATGGATTTATGTACTAAAATTGAGACACCTCCATAGGAATCATATCTATCCGATCTATAGATGTTGTAGCCATTAATATGAATATATTATATAGTTTAGGACGGATACTTTGAGAGTTCCATTAAAATAAGTTTTTATATTTTTGCTTGTACTACCCATCATATAAATTATCTATTAATTTTACAAAAATCCCTCCACCTACCAACCTACCTAGTAACACCTCCTTAATTTCTTCATAAATAATTTTAATTACCAATATAACTTTTTCCTCAAAAGTACCTTCAGACTTGTAAATATTTTAAAACTTATTAGTAAACTTTTTAAATTTAAACTTATATCATGATTTTTCGTTTCTTTCCCTATGTTCTGCATTCTGAGTTTTTCTTAATTCTTTTCCAATCGGTTGTTTTAGACTAGAGCATTCTGACTTGTTCTAATATATGTTTTTTTCGGCTTATTCCGAACCTGACCCGAAATCCTAACCCGGTCGCGGGTTAGGTAAGGAACTTAAAAAATATTATAATATTTGTTCCGAACGTATCCCTCTTCCTAACCTGATCCGATGTATCGTTCCTATCATAAGCCGAGTTGCGATATGGTAGGTTTCCCTCTCCTCTTTCTCAGAGCGCTTTCTGAGATTAAGGGCTGTCAGTTCCATGTGGCAAAAGTTGTGAAGAAACGAGCAAAATAATTAAAATTAGACAAAACTAAGCTCCAATACCGATTCGTAGCTTTGTGCACTGCTTTGCCTCTTCTACCCCGAAATTTAATAAATGATGGTTGGAATAACATTCTGGATGTTATGAACTCTGATAAAAAGTTAAACTCATTCACTGATGATAATGTTTAAGCAGTGGTTAAAAGATGAGATGTTTATTGACATCCTGGTGTGTAAGCATGGAACGACACAGGACAATAAATTGTCTTAACGGGTGGCACAATAGTATTAACAAAAAAATTGGAGGAAACTGCAACTTAATGACAGTTTTAAATGCTCTGAAATGTGACATAAAAACTGAAAAAAAGGAGTGAACATTCCATTAACAGAGATTTATGGATTTTGTATATTGTTGGTCAAGTTAGGAAAGGAAAGATTACTGTAGGACACGGCTTAGAAATGTTAAAATGATTTTGACATTCAAGTAAATTATATTGTTAATTATCCATGATGATTCTGTGATATTATAATTCTTGTTCGTTAAGACAGATGGACCCCTTTTCGGCACTTAGACTCGCCTTTGGTCCACTGTACGCGCAGGCCTTCCCTCTGTGAGAGCGAATGGGCCGTAATCACCACGCGATCCCAGTGCAAAACAACAATAGAGCAAAACTAGAAATTTAGTATACACCAGTTACGAACAAAATTTAATCTAGACAAGAAAAAAATATTATTTATACTTATGTTTATAAAAGGTAGAAGTATTCGAAGTGATACGTTTACGAAAATTCTTTCAATAAAAATGTCAAAAAATAAAAGGCCCTTTTTGACAGCTATAAAAATACTTAATAATAATTAAACTTGATGCTTGCGAATGGTACTCGTTGTCATAGTGTATCGGTAACATAGTATTTAATTAGGATTATGAATTTCGTGAAGAAACGTCAACGGACTGCTTAGATTGTGACGACTTTAGGTAATAGATACAAGAAAGTAACACTAGCGCAAGGTCTCATAGGTAAGTATTTTAAATCCCAGAAAAAGAAACGGTATCTATTGGTACAGTATCTATCCTATTGATCCGCCCGATTTTTAAATTTCCGAAGTCAACAAGGAAGCTAAGAGCAGTGGCGGCCCAGTGGCATCGGCCCCGATTTACGTGTCGTAGGTCGTGAGATCGAACCCAGGCAGGCGCTTTGCTGCTCATTAGCCGTGGCTTGGTCACCCACGGTGAAGCGAATAGGAACCAGAGGAGGGGCCGCTCGTCAGGGACGACGAGGTAGCGGCCAACAAGTAGGTTGCGGTGCCGCTAGGTAACAGAGGCGATTTCGCATCTGAGGCGGGCCGCGATGTCGTATGGAGCGTCCCAGGTCCCATACTATATTGTGGCTGAGGGTTGGAGGCCGCGGCGGGAGAGGAATGCTGGTATTTCGGTGTGCCGCTCTCCCTTCCTTCCGCGGCCTGGACGGGGTTTCAGCCTGCAGCAGTCCACTGCGGGACATAGGCCTTGTAATTTATCTCGATTCTCGGCAACTCTCATTCAGCTGTTACCAGCCACTCTTCGAAAATCGTCGCTACACTTAGCCTGAGGGCGTCCTACCTTACGTTTACTGATTCGCAGTATCTATTTAAGAATTGGTCTACCCCAATGTCATCTGTTTTAGGGCTAATATGGCCTATGATGATGGATCAGCCGTGCTGCGAGTATCCACGTGTGCTTTAGGATAAGTAAATGAACGGTTTGTTTGATCTGAACGCATGATGACAACTATTTCCTCAATATTTATGATCTTTTAATTAAAACCTTTCATACTTTAGAGAGTTCTAATGAAACATCTAATTAATACAGGGTGTAAAAAACTGTCCACCGTCACTAAGCTGGACAGAATTTATACAAATAAAATAAAAGCCACATAAAATGTAGTGAATATTTATGTCTTAAAATAAAGAGGTGAACACGGTGTTTTCCGCATATCGACGAGATACGTAAATAAATAATAATCCGTCACATGTTTCAGAAAAAAACTCCTGATAGAAATACAAGCTATACGCACGTTTGTATAACCAATATTATAAGATTATATTTATCTAAATTCGAGCACAGACCTGTAAGTGCTTATTTAACATTATTTTTGGCAAGAATGATGAATATAATTGTAACGGCTATGACTTGATACGAATTCAAAACACAGAAAAAATCTGTCACTGTTTTATTCGTTTCGAGGTACGAAAAGATGTCATTAATAAAAACTTGTAAACTTGTTATACAAACCAATATGAATGAGATGACACAAGCTTTTATGATTTCCGAAAAATTTCTGTTGGAGTTTCTGCTTCTGTTTATGATCACATAGAAGATTCTACAGAAAAACAACACGTTCATTGTCAAAACGATGTACTTTAACCATGCGTAAACTTTGTAGTACGTAACAAAATGTTCAGGCCAAAAACAAAGAAATACTGGACACAACACTCCTAGTGGCATGGAAATTACAGTCCAAATTAGTAGGGATAGAACCGTGAAATTCCACTTCTGCAACTTAAACACTAGCACTACTTTGTCGTACAAGTTCTTGGTGTACACAAACATCCAGCATATTAACACGACGTCCGTTTGCATATACAGTGCGAAAATTACATCTACTGTAGACAAGTTAAGTAGATAATTTTTCACCACGAATTCAATGATCGTGTTCATGAGTCTTGCTACAGTCAGCTGTGTGAGCATCTTCTGGTCCATTTTCCTTATCTTGGGTCTGATGATGAAGAGCACTACTTGCAATATCAAACATAGCGACGATAGGATGATCCCAGTGATCCAAATATAGTTTTCTAGCGGGCTTGGAAGTTTCGAGACAGTATGTGAGTTATTGCCCATGACTTGGGTCGCGTTCACAGTGTCGTTAAACATAATGTTGAAACATATGTTGCTGTGTCGGCGGTCACTATCACACTATTAACATATTTTTTTCAACATTCACCCGAGCGGACGGTCTGTCACGTTAAAAACACATAAATGTAATTGAACCTAATCTGTAATTAGTGAACATAAATAAATGGAGGTGAGTGCCAGAAATGAATAGGTTAACGATTAATATAAATTGATGAATCAAATACAGTAAAAGTTATCATCTTTTCATATATCGATTAAAAACAGTGCAAAGAACTTCATGTTTTGAAAGAAAAAGCGTGGTAATAACATGAAAAGAAAGAGACACGAACACGATCTGTCATAGATGAAAGAAGCAGCTGGGACAGACAAACGAAATCCTGCTTTAAGGTTTCCTTTTATTAATATTTCAGTTACGGAACACTAAAATTGTGTAATTCCTAACACCAGCCTGGATACCAAACCCGATTAAATAACACTTTATTTTTGTCGTGTTTTCTGCTGTCAACAAAAGAAATGGTTTTTTTTCAAAACATCGATTGATTTTATTTTTAACCGACTTACCAAAAAGGAGGAGGTTCTATGTTCGACATTATGTATGTTTTTTTTTGTTTATGTTCACCGATATCTCCGTCAATTGTGGACCGATTTCGAAAAATCTTTTGTCGTTAGAAAGAGTATGTTCCAAAATTGGTCCCATTTTAGTTTGGTGAAGATCTGATAAAGAACTTCGAAGATATACAACAGAACTCTTCAATAAATAATGGCTAATCTCTCGGGATTGCTGAAATCGCATGTCTGTTCATTGTTTATACCATTTCATAACATAACATCACGCCAGTACGCTCTTAAGGGGTACGCAAATCTCTCATTTCACCGGATATGTTCATCTCTCATGATATTCGGGTAATCTATTCTAGCGTTATAGGTACCTTACTAAACAACTTGCCTATTAGGTAGATACAACTAAAAAGTGAAAAATAAAAAAACTTTTTTGCAAAAAAATACTACCGACTTCCAAATAAAAAACTACAAAGTGAAAAATAACTTTATTTTTGAAAGTCGGTGTCCATAACGCAAAAAATGGTACCTACGAAAGACACCGACTTCCAAAAATAAAGTTATTTTTCACTTAGTAGTTTTTTATTTGGAAATCGGTAGTTTTTTTTTTTGCAAAAAAGTTTTTTTACAATGTAAACTTGGTCTATCAAACCCGTCAGACGCTAACTAATAAATTTTAGTATTCAAACAATCGATTAACTTTTTTAAATTATGTAATCATCAATCTATACTTCAGTGTTAGCCACAAATTTTGTACATAAATTCATTCAAAATCAAGTTCAAAATACATTAATATTCGCTATGTTGAACTAGCTGTTTACCGCGGCTTTATTTCCGTGATCTATCCCAAAGGAACCATGCGGGGATTAAAAATAGCCTGTGACACTCAACTACAGTGTAACTTTTTATCTGTGAAAGAATTTTCATAATCAATTTAGTTATATTAGTTTTTTACCTAAGTCATAATAATTTGGGCACCTGACAAGGCGCGTTGATGAGTGGTGGAGTATGACAGTGACCGAGAGGCGTGGACAAGAAGTAACGGTCGTCCGGCTGCGGCGAGATAGGCAGACGATATTGTTGCCATCGTGGATAAAACCGGATGAGGTTACTACAGGAACGTTGGGATGTGCACAAACAGAGAGAGACTTATGCTCAGTAAAGTCGGGCTGCTAAAATTTTTTTTATCGAAATATAGACTAAACTCAGACTTTATTTGTTTGGCTATGAGACTGCGGGTGCTAAGGGGTGACCATGAGCTCGTAGAGTAAGGTTATTTTGAGTGTGCGTAAGAGACAGATGTATACAAGTCATATACATCTATCCCTTACACACACTCAAAATAATCTTACTCTAAGCGCTTATGGTCACCCCCTAGGTATAGAATTGGAGCAGATTATTGTGTTAAGTGTGTACAGACCCCCTTCAGGATTGTATGACTGCTTTGTAAAGGTAATGGATGAAGTGTTACACAAGATTTGTAACTCAAGTAAATCCGTTATCATTTGTGGTGATTTTAACGTAAATTTATTAGAAAACTCGGGTTCTTGTAGAAAAATAATAAGTCTGTTTCAGTCCTACAATCTTGTAAACCTATTTTTGGAGCCCAAAAGAATAAACCCTACTAGTGCCACATGCTACAGCGAATATCTTTGGGATATTCCGAGTATAAGGTACGCCACCCTGGTCGACACACTCTCCATCTTCACCACGTTGTTCACAAGGGACTTGTGGACGATAAACCCGACAGTTTTTTTTTTATTTTTTTTTTGGGTGGGAAATCATCCAATGACTTCTCCCACTCTGGGTGAAGCGGGAGGGCATGCAGACTTTTACTGACTAAAACCCACCCGTGTTCCTTCAGTTGCTTGTGCCAGGGCCGCGGTAACTCTCTTACAAATTTATCCGCGACCCAGAAAGGCATCGGCCCTATCGGACCCCGTCACTTTTGCTGACATCTCTTTAAGGCGCG
This sequence comes from Orthosia incerta, assembly GCA_948252205.1. Taxonomy (NCBI): domain Eukaryota; kingdom Metazoa; phylum Arthropoda; class Insecta; order Lepidoptera; family Noctuidae; genus Orthosia; species Orthosia incerta. The sequence continues at coordinate 30,683,953 of OX411755.1, read as the reverse complement.
CGTGGAACACTACGCGCCGTAAACTCGGGCTTGGTCCTTATCGGACGGCGAGCTACGCATTACTATCCGTCCGCAAGCCCACGCCTACGGTGGCCGGGAATCGGCTCGCGACTCCCAACGCCCGGGGCGTCTCCTGCGGTGCCCAGGGGCATGAGGGCGTCTCCTTTGCATCTCCCTCACGCGCTCCGCCTCCTCCTTTGCGAGCATTACTGCTTCGTAGAAGGAGGAGACAGCTTCCCATGCCCTCTCGCTCCGTACCATGGCCTGGACGCGAGAGGTCGCCACCGCCGATCGCCTCCATGAGGACACGGCGGTGCTCCGCCCAAGCAGGGCAGATCTCCACCGTATGCTCCACCGTGTCCTCCAGGTGGTCCACACAATGGTGACACCCGGGCGTTTCCTCCCGCCTTATCCTGAACAGGTACCTCCCGAAACAGCCGTGTCCGGTGAGGACCTGCGTCAGGCGGAAGGTGAGGACGCCTCTCAAGCCACTCCTCAAAGAGGGGCCTTACCGCCGCAATTGTGGCGTGCCCAACCCGACACTACCCTGGGACTGTCGGTCACCCTCTCGGAAATAAAGCAGGTTACCGGATTTGAGGATTATCGAGTCCTCCCCCTCTCTTCGGACTTCAGATAACTCTATAATACTCCATTGCAACCTGCTCAATTCTCCCTCGAGTTCGGCTATCTTCTCGTCGGTCCGGAGTGTTCGCTTGTTATATGTTCCCATGTCCAGTCGTCGGTGTTTTTTGGGGTAGCCGGGTCCACTCCGGGGATTCTTCGCACCCCTTGCCACGCCATCGCCTCGACCGCTACCGTAGCAGGTAGATGGGCTGCCGGGCACTCGGGGCCGATTTATTTGTTTGCTTTTCATATTCGTTTGGGGGGGTTTGCCATAATCGTCACGCTTGGCAGGCGGGTTGGCGATCGCAGTTTGTTGTTAAAGTGCTCAGAGAACGCTGCTGCCCATTCTCTGGTGTGTCCCTTAGTCGCCTCTTATGACACCCACGGGAAGATATGGGATGGTGAAATTCTTTACGCCCGTCACCATACGGTACCAACAAAAAAGTACAACATATTACTTGTAGAGACATAATTAAAACCTTTCACACTTTAAATGTTAAAAAGACTGCATATCTGTGGGGTCATTCTGTAGAAGTTGCTAGGTCTATTATTGACATTGTCGCACCTAGTTTAGCTATTATCTTTAATAATTGTATCGACTGTGGGGAGTTGCCTGACCTAATGGAAATTGTAAAATAATACCTTTGTTTAAATCAGGCAGTACATCAGACCCTACAAATTATAGACCTATTTTAGTACTACCTACGTTTAGTAAATTTTTGAGAAATTAATGTTAGACCAATTGCAAAGATTTTTTGATAAACATAAATTATTACATAGCAAACAGTTTGATTTTACATGGGGTCGTTCAACTACTGATGCCGGTGTTGAGCTTTTAGGACATATTTATAATGCATGGGAAGATAGGTGTGATGCTTTGGGCATCTTTTGTGATTTGTCCAAGGCATTTGATTGTGTTCTTCATGAAACGCTCATCAGGAAACTCCACCACTACGGGATCCGGGACAGCACTCTGGATCTTCTTACTTCATACTTGAGTAATAGGATTCAGAGCGTTGACGTTAATGGAAAAAATCGCCCGGATCTATAGTAACAATGGGAGTCCCGCAGGGCTCAATTCTTGGTCCTTTCTTGTTTCTTATTTATATTAATGACTTGCCTTACCTCATAAAGGATAACCTTGGTATAGTGTGGTTTGCGGATGATACTTCACCTTTGTTTGAACTTAAACGTCAGCAGCTGGTTACTGACGATGTAAATAGCGCGATCTCAAAAGTAGTTCACTGGTTCAATGTTTTACAATTTACTTCTTAATGAAAAAAAAACCAAATGCATTAAGTTTACCCTACCTCACGTCAGGCAGGTGAAAACTGATGTGTTGATAAAGGGCGAAGAATTGAATCCTGAAAATAATACGATAAATTGTCAAAAGAGCTAAACTCCGCAGCATATGCTGTTAGAAAAATTCGTAATTCAACTGATATAGAGACAGCCCGTTTAGTATACTTTAGCTAATTTCATAGTGTAATGTCGTACGGTATTCCGTTGTGGGGAAACGCCGCCGACATCCAGACTATCTTTGTTTTGCAGAAAAGAGCTGTTCGTTCAATTTTTAAATTAAGCCCGACACACTATCTCAGAGATAAATTTAAAATTAATGTAATGACTGTGCCTTCTCAGTATATTTATGAAAATCTTTTGTATGCCCATAAAAATATAAAATTGATTAAAAAATACAGTGATATTCATAACATAAATACTAGGAACAAACACAAATTTGTAGTACCAACAACAAGGCTCAAGAAAATAGGGGGCTCGTTTAGATGTCAATGTGTGCGCTTTTATAATAAGCTTCCAAGCCACGTACAAGTTCTAAGTCTTAATAAATTCAAATGATCCATTAAACGTAAGTTGTGCTTGAAAGCGTTTTATACCATTAAAGATTACGTTGAGGACAAAAAGGCTTGGGATTGAGCTGCTCCAATTAAAAATAAATTTTGAATTTTTATATTTTCCACCGTGAATTTTGTTTTATTATTTTTATTTGGTTTTCTTGCAATGACAAGAATATTTACATTTTAAAGTATTATATTATTTTATTTTAATTATTGTGAATGTGAAGACAATGTGGACCATTCTTTATTTTTTTTTGTTTTTATTTTTAATTTATCTTAGTTTTTAATCGTGGTCTGGCAGTTTGAGTAGTTTATGCAGCCTACCCGAATGTCCTTTCTTTGGTATTGTTCGTCGAATCGTTGAGCTCCTTAAATTCTGTATTGAGCTGCTCGGTTATTGATAAATGCGTGCACTGACTGAACAGGTCAGCTCAATTTGGCTGGTTCTTTCCTCAAAAGACCATTTCAGACATCAATCTACATGGTCTTCACATGATCTAACCAAGATTTTTGTCTGAACTTTAAAAGAGACTGTGACCTCTGAGTTTGTTTCGGCCTTTCTTCTCAGAGTAGTCAGATAGGAAACGCCGACCACATCTTGTTTTAAAAATATGATCGACATGTAAAATTGTTTGTACAAACCAACTTACAGAAATAAAATTATTTATCATTTATCATAGGTCACATTTCAGATTGTCAACAGACTGCAAAGTCAATATCCAATCGAAGCGAATGAACGTTTGGTAGATTGATATTGTGCACATATGTGCCAAAATGTCGTTGACTTTTATTATGTGGATAGTAAACAAATATGTTTTTTAAGGCAAATATTACGCGAACTTTTGGACCTCCCTATTTATTAATAGAAATTAATTTAGTATGCAATATTTATTTATTTATTCTTCAAACCAAACACAAAATAAAAATAATATGGTAATCTTCAAAACGAGTATGGAGGAGCTCGTGGCTAAATAATAACAGCCGTACTGGTCGATCATCAAGGTTAAGCAACGCTTGACGAGGTCGGGTCGTGGATGGGTGACCATTTCAACTTACCAAGTTTCCTCCGTGCCTCGGAAAGCACGCTAAGCCGTTGGTCCCAGCTGTCATTTGAAGGTCTTTGAGAGTCGTTACGGGTAGTCAGAAGCTTGAGATCTGACACCAGTCAGAGCCAAGAGGTACCGTGTTACCCAGTTACTGGGTTGTGGAGGTGAGATAGGCAGTCGCTCCCTGTAAAACAATGGTACTCAGCTTAATCAGGTAAGACTGGAAGCCGACCCCAATATACTCGTAGTTGAGAAAAGGCTAGGCAGATTGATTGATCTTGAAAACGGGAAGGCACGCTCCTGAGATAAGGTATGCCTGGTATTGCATATGTCCACAAGCGGCGATGACCACTTGCCGTCGGGACCTTATATAACAATGCTAATATTAAAGTATTCTGTAACTTCATAATTACACCAGTGCAACCAGTGCACCATTTTGTGTCCAAGCTATCTCTGTTCATTCTAGGTTGGCCGGAATTCGGAAGAGATCGCGGCATGCGATACGGCTGCAAATTTTATCTTTCTTTCTTGTTTTCTTTCTTCCTATGTAAGTTTCCTTTATGTATTCTTGTTATTTTGTAATATAAGCAATTAAAACAATATTATTATAACATAAATAAATAATATTGATAAATTTTTGCGTCAGATGCTTTTTACCGACTTCTAAAAAAAGGAGGTTATCCATTCGACACGTATGCAGATACGGCCCTGGCTCAAGCAACTGAAGGAACACGGGTGGGTTTTAGTCAGTAAAAGTCTGACACGCACTCCCGCTTCACCCAGAGCGAGAGAAGTCATTGGATGATTGACCACCCAACAAAAAAAAAAGGCATGTAATGTTGTTGGTATTGCACAATATTCACAGATGTTACTCTACATGAGCCACATTTCATAAGTGTATGTATGTTTGTTTGTATGTATGTATGTATGTTTGTTCACACATTTCCCCGAAAATAGTAATCGTGCTATTTGTCGCTAATGAGTTCGGTTGTATATTCCCACAGAACAAAAAAAACGCCAATTTCAATATATGGAATATAAATTCCATACATTGAAAACTGGTGAAAAGTTTTTGATCAAACTTGCACTGTTCTCTAAATTTAGAGATATTTAATCTGATAAAAAAAGAATGATCACGATCTGATAACTAGTTTCGGAGAAATGCGTGGACAAACATATATGCATACACTTTTGTAATTTGGAACACATGTTCAGAAGCTCACGTCGAGTAACATTATATGTGAATATAGTGCAATACCAACAATAATACATACATACCTACGTGTTGAATTGATAACCTTGCTTTTTTGTAGTCAGCAAAATAAAATAGAGCGTTTACAGCGTAGTGTAGAATTTCGAGGACATCGTGACATCGAGCTATCTGCAACGGCCCGTTCCCTCTCACAGAGAGCACGTGTCCCAGCAGCGTGCAGTGATAACAATAAAAGCTGATTGTAATAATAAAACTTGAAATATATTTTAATTAGTACAATATCCGGCCTTAAGTAATAATTACGTGTATCGCTTACGATACGCCAGTTTAGTTTTTGAAGGTTATCCCTATAAGTTACACCTTTCTCGCAAGTGCGTCATACTTTTAACCGGAAAAAGAAGGAGGTTCTGAATTCGACTGATTTTTTTTTTGTTTATTTGTTCCGCGATATCTTCGTCAGTTTTGATGAAAACGCCGATTTTGATGAAAAAGTATGTTCTCAAATTAAGTATGAGTAATCCCATTTATTTTGCGTAAAGATCCGATGAAGAACTTCGGAGATATTCAATGGAACTCTTTAATAAATGTCGACAAATCGCCCGGGATTGCCGTAATCGCATGTCTGTATACACTTTACACCACTTATAGTATATTATGATACAAGTGAGCTAAGTTTCTCATTACACACGAGGCTGTGGGTTGCAGCCCGAGCCGTAGGCGAGGGCGTAATTAAGCCGAGCGTGTAATGAGCAGAGCTCACGAGTTTCATACGACGTTTTTCAACACATTTGCGAGGAAAAAACAAACATGTATTGCTTTTATATCGTTTAATTATTAAAACAATTGCTGAACGTACAATTTTCAAAGCGATATTGGATTGATTTGGATGGCAATTTTACAGTTGAGTTACATTGGTGCTTGCCACTTCTTTAGTAGATACTTTCGTTTTCTTCTTATGTTAATATCGGTGACAAAGACAAATCATAGAGCAGTAGGCACCAAATAACTCATGCTACGAGATGTACATGGTTGTGGTTCGGGGCAAAATGTTTTTGCCTTTGGCTCCAAATTAATTAATGTTATTTTGTCACCGATTTTCGCCTTGTTATGAAAAGAGTCTGCTTTCGGGTTTCTACATCCTTTGTTGTGATATTATAAAGCTCTTGTCGTCCACACGCACCAATATCACCGAATATTAAGGCAACCTGCAATGAATCAATTAATTAGTTCTAAGAAGTTATGCTAAGGTTACGCAATTATCTAGATACGTTTAGATTAATAATATTCAACGTACCTTTGTTGCTAGATACTGACTATCCGGAGCCTCTTTCTTAAACTCTTCAACGTCGGCTGGTGACAAAACATTACATTTCCGACCAATATCCTGTCCTTCCGAGCCGTCTCTTCATAAATGCCATCAGGTTACAGTACGTTTACGTACCAAGACTACGTTTGAGCACCACCAGGAATAGATGCACCACAGGGAGCTGGATTTTTATGTATTGGCGAGTTCAGAGAAATACGCCAAAAAAAAAGTTTCAGAAAATGACTGGGTATTATTCTTGCTCTTTACTGTAGGAAACTATCGTAGGCAGCTAACCACCTTTCGACGCTTCTCTATCGATTGTTCATCTTCTGCACGGAAACTTAACATTTCAAAAATAATTACAAATACGATAAAAACAAAATATGAAAATTATGGGCAATGGCGCGCAAGCTGAGTGAACATACACATACAGCCTACTTCAAAATTATAATTTTAAGTGATGAAAAGCAAATATTTTAATTTTTTTTAACTAATTATTGTGAATTATGAATAATTTGAGTGGTATTAGCCGCGAATTACAATTTGTAGGTCGTGGGTTCGATCCCAGGCAGGCGCTTTACTTTGTGTAAATTATTTTATCACCACTGCTCTCAAAACGGTGAAGGAAAAACATCGTTAGGAAACCGGCATATCCTAGAACAAAAAATACGAAGATATGTGACATCTACCAACCCGCACTGGGCCCGCGTGGCGGATTACGGTCCATTCCCTCTCACAGAGCGGAGGCATGTGTCCCAGTAGTGGGAATATTAATAGGCTGATGATGTGATGAATAATTTGATAATAATAAATATTTGTTGGAATTAATTAACTAAATAAAAAAAAAACATTTATTTATTCCAAAAATGTATATAGATTTTCAGCGGCATAAAACCTCTTTGTTGATACTAAAAAATATACTGTATTACCCGGTTAAATTGAAAATTTTCTTTTTACTCACATATAACTTGCAGAAAGGTACTAATTTTACTTTGTAGGAATAATTCTATTACGCACTAGTGTGTAATGTTATTACGTGTGTGTTATAGCTCGGTTTATGGCCCTAAAAAATATATTATTACTAGCTTTTCCCGGCAAACTTCGTTTTGCCATAAAAACACCAAGATACACCTACCCTACACCTACCCTACACCTACCCTACACCTACCCTACACCTACCCTACACCTACCCTACACCTACCCTACACCTACCCTACACCTACCCTACACCTACCCTACACCTACCCTACACCTACCCTACACCTACCCTACACCTACCCTACACCTACCCTACACCTACCCTACACCTACCCTACACCTACCCTACACCTACCCTACACCTACCCTACACCTACCCTACACCTACCCTACACCTACCCTACACCTACCCTACACCTACCCTACACCTACCCTACACCTACCCTACACCTACCCTACACCTACCCTACACCTACCCTACACCTACCCTACACCTACCCTACACCTACCCTACACCTACCCTACACCTACCCTACACCTACCCTACACCTACCCTACACCTACCCTACACCTACCCTACACCTACCCTACACCTACCCTACACCTACCCTACACCTACCCTACACCTACCCTACACCAATTCTAGAAACTTTTAATTTTACACAGAATTTAATAACAAATATATGCATATCGCGCCATCTAGTGACATTTATTTGAACCAAATTTTCTTTGTTAGCGCTGGGACCCCGTAGTTACACCTACATCTCAATCTATATTTCTACACTATAATAATATATATATTTTTTTGTATTTTACTTGTTAAACAAACTAATATGAGCGAGATGACACAAGTTTTTATGATTGCCGAAACAAATCTGTTAGAATTTCTGCTTCTGTTTATGATGTCATAGAAGATTCTACAGAAAAGCAACACGTTCATAGTTAAAACGATGAACTTTAAGGCAGCGCACACTTTGTAGTACGGAAGGAAATGTTCTGCCCCTAAACAAAGTCACACTTCCAGCCGTTATGATGGCTCCTTCTCTGTAACTGCAGTGCACCTCTGGAACTCTCTCCCACACTCCCTACGCGATAGCCCTTCTCTCGAAGTCTTCAAGAGGAAAATTAAAGAACATTTCCTTTTAACGCAATGTTAGTAGTTATATATATTTGTATTTATGTATGTATGTATATATTTATGATTTAATTTAAGATTATAATTAGGTTATTTTAAAATTGTACACAGGATCCTACCCTCTTTTGTCATCATTCTCTGTCACTCTAGGGTTTGCTGTAAGAGAACTCAACATTGAGTTAAGCTCGCCTTTGTACATGTACTTTATTATCACATTATATTGAATATTGTTTTTGGTGTACAATAAAGAATTAAAGAAACACTGGACACAACACTCCCAGTGGTAGACGAAGACACTACGTTTTATTTTAATATTGTATTTCTGTAATTACACCAGATTGTTATGGTCCACGTATTTTATTTATTCGCTCCTGTAACTGAGCAGTCGACGTAGCATCATCAACATATGGTCCTTCGCAAGTAGAACTTTACAGCAGGAAGATTTGGCTTTTGCAAGAATACAAGACCTAGACGTTGGTGGACATTGACCCCGCGTTGCTTCTTTCGAATAAAGCAGAGTCATCGTCGCCTACGGTAGAAGACTTGAAGTCGCAAAGAAGGTTGTGGAAAAGGACTCGGATAACCGTGAGATCGTTCCAATTATTCCTTTTATCCGTCTATTTCCTAATGCATGGAAATATTGTAAAACCAAACCATTTTTCCGAAAGAGTAACCATAGAGTTTCTTGCAGGTTCTTCTAGATAGGAAACGACTAACCCGAACCGTGCACCTTTTGTCAACGTTTTATAAGTGCCCATGTAGGCCTATGTAAAATAAAAATAAAATATTTTGATTTTGAATCCATATTTTCAGTTTTTGTTTTTATAACGCTACTTACCAATTCATTGCCTTGGTTAATAGCGAATTTCACTCTCTAAGTCGTTTTTATTACGTCTTTCATCTTTTTATGAGAAATATTTGCTCGTTTATAACTGCTTTTCTATAATGGTTGTGTGAGTTAGTGTACAGTCACAGTTCAGGTACAGTCACTGTTCACCTGTTAACTTCCAAAAGCCGTGTGGCTCCAATCAGGCCTACTACTACTCCACGGTTAGAACTGTGTGAGGCTCTGTTGGGTTCCAGGTTGTGCACAAAGGTAAGAGATTATCTGACGTTACCTATCCACCGTTTTCACTATTGGTGTGATTTCACAATAGTGCTGGAATGGTTGTCTACACCTGCCCAGCAAATAATGCTTTTCGTTAGAAATCGTTTTAACGAGATACAAGAAAGTAGCTCGGGTACTAAGTGGAGATAATTATGTGCCGTCTAAGGCTAATCAAGCGGCTCTTGTCTCGCGTGGGCTGAAGGCTGATCTCATCAGCGATTCTGCACTTTGGTGGTCAGGCTCTCGGTTTTTATTAAATAATGAAAATGCTTGGCAACAACAGCCCAATGAATAACGCATGGTGGCCAATGCTATTACTTAAAATGAAAACTCGGGGCTGCTATAGAAATATATACAATTTAGTTTACTCTTACTTTTTAAATGGTTCCGCGAAACTTAAACTCGGTCATCATTCCATGTCGAAGTCTCTCACCATGGGATGTCCTCAGGGTTCGGTTATTGGTCCACCTTTATGGAATTTAGGCTTTGATGATTTCCTCGCGATTCCGCTTTCAAGCGGCTGTTCATTAACCGGTTACGCGGACGACGGTCTTCTGCTCTTTCAATCAAGTACTCGAGCTGGACTCGAGAACTTGGCTGACACTTGCCTACGATTAATATCTCAGTGGGGTGATCGAAACCGCCTAACCTTTGCTCCGCACAAAACTTATCAACTCATTTTGAAAGGTAATTTTAAATCGTGACCTACTATAAAATTTAATAAAGTTGCCGTAAAAAGGAAGCAGTCCGTGTGCTATCTTGGTCTAGTGTTAGAGAGGAATTATGCATTTATAGATCATATTAAAATAGTCGGTGAAAAAGCAAAAAATAACTTCTATGCCTTAACGAGAATATCTAAATCTACGTGGGGTCTGTCTTTTTTAACCTTAAAGACTATTTATGGGGCTACTTACTTAGATTGTATGTTCTATGGGGCGCCTGTTTGGGCTGATAGGGCCACAATAGGGGCGGTACGACGTAAATTACTTCAAAGTCAGCGTTTGGCTTTGATATTCTTATGCAAAGCATACAGGACGGTTAGTACTGAAGCCTTACCGGTACTTGCTGGCCTACTTCCGGTCGACCTTGAATTGCAGCGACGTGCTGCAATGTACTATTGCGCACGAGAGACCATGGACGCGGACTTTTTAACTCGGTGTGACCGTGAGAAAATCTCTAGATTATTTAAACCACATATTGACGTATGGGAGGAACTTTTATCCGAATGGCAATGTAGGTGGGATAATTCCATCAAGGGCCGACACCTCCACCAATTCTTTCCATCCGTTCGCGTGCGGCTAGCCAGGACGTGGCTGGAGGTGGATGACTGTGTTGCCCAATTTCTCACAGGGCATGGTAACTTTAAAAGTAAATTATTTTCCTTCAAGCTCGTTGCCTCACCTTTATGTCAGTGTTCTACGTCTGACTGCGAATATGTACAATCTGCACATCATATCTTATGGGAGTGTATTCTTTGGCAGAATGAACGCAATTTTATGTTGAATAATGTACAGGCTGCATCAGGTTTACTATACGGACCTTGTGGTAACTTGAACAAATTTCCGTGCGTTCAAGCGTTTTTGCCATACCTATTGTTGGAAACAAATATAGCAGCTTACAATGTAGGACCCATTAATATTAATGCAAATTTTTATCCGTGGTGCTAGGCAACTGGGCTTATCCCAGTTGTAAACGACCCTTTGTGCCTATTGGCCTTGTTTGTTCTGTCTCCTGCTTGATATGGAGGGAAGTGGAAATTTGTACCTTTTCCTACTCCTCCGCACGTGGCGTGACAAGGGTCGCGGATCTGAAGACGAAGAGAAGAACGAATTGGCGCGGCTTCAACAACATCTGTCCACTTTCTCTTTGAAGTCCACTTCAACCAAGGGAGCATGTCTATGCATCGCATGCCTGCGATTGGTTGGAGGCGAACGGTATAAGAGCGGGCGCGCGGGCGGCGCTGTCACGTCTCCCGCTTCAAGCAACGCGTCACTCAAATTCTTACCACGACGAAGACACTATGTTTCATTTAAATATTGTATTTCTGTAATTACACCGGATTGTTATAGTCCACGTATTTTATTTATTCGCTTCTGTAACTGAGCAGTCGACGTAGCATCGTCAACAGGGGGATTAGCCCCATGGTCACCCACTGGCTATACACCACAGTCATCCGACCAATTATGATAATTAATTAATTAAATTATTTAATTATCATAATTGGGGGGTGTTGTTGCTCGCGTCCGTAGGATTTACCACCTTCTCCTAGGCCCACCCTACACGTGCCCCCCGGGTGGTGCTAAATGAGCAACAACGCCGAGCAACAGGCGGCGGATAATAACCTGTCAATGGCTACCACCAGCCAAGAGGCACTAAATACCCTCCAAACAAAGTGGCTGTGGTACCTTGGGAAAGTACCATTAGACTTTTTCCCAACCCCCCTTTTTATGAAATGTCGAAGAATATGGAATGCGATTTGTCGTGCGATCCGGCTAACCCCCGGCGCTCACCGGTACCCGGGCCGGTGAGTGTGAAATTGACTACCGAAGACACCACTGAAGCGAGTGACCAGGCTTCTGTGGCTGTGAATGCTACTGGAAACAAAAAAAAAACTAGTGCAACAGGCATTTCATCCAGGCCTGTTTGTGAGAGCTCGAAGTGCGTCCATGAGCAACGTATCAAGCTCTGATACCAAAGATTGCTGCGATGAACCTGCAGAGAATAGCAACATCATCAAGCCTCCATCCTGGCAACGAGTCCCAATACAAAGGAATCCAAAGCGCAGGAAAATAACAGATTCACCCGAGGAACGCCAAATAGAAACGTCCAACAGCTTTAGTGGGCTAACCGTTGACCTGACCGAGGAGAACCAGGCTTCTGAGATACAATCCAAAGCCAAGAAGCCTAATAAACCACCACCAATAATTTTGTATGGAATTGAGGATGTGAACAAGCTCACCGAACTACTGGGAATAGCTGTAGACACTTCAAAATTGACATATAAAATTATTAATAGGAACCAACTCAAGATTGTAGCAACTGATGTTGAAGTGTATAAAAATGTCATATGTATTATACGAGAGCATGGACTGATAGGCCACACGTTCAATCGCAAAGATACCAAATGCTACAGAATTGTCATACGCAACCTCCACCACACCACGCCCTTAAGTGTCATAAAAGAGGCTCTGGAAGAAACTGGAAATACGGTCTCTGGTGAAATTATAAATGCTAAATATGGACCTGACAAGAAGCCAACATCCACATTTTTTGCAAACTTGTTGCCAGGCCCCAACAATAAAGCATCAAAGGATTTAAAAGTTATCTTCCATCAGACTGTGGTTATAGAAGATCCTAGAAAAAGAAAAACTGTAGTACAATGCCAAAGATGTCAACAGTATGGGCATACCAAAAACTACTGCATGAAACCTTATCGCTGCGTAAAATGCGCTGAAGCACATAAAACATCAGAGTGCAAGAAAATCGACCGTAACTCACCTGCCACGTGTGCTCTGTGCTTAGGACCTCATCCTGCTAACTACAGGGGTTGTGAGGTTTATAAAGAAATTCTTGCTAGAAAAACTCTCCAGCGATTGCCGTCTAGGCATAAAAGAGAAGAACCTACTTTACCAAAGACAACCGAGCCCACCCAGCACCTAACCGAGAATACTGCCAAATCCAACAGTAGGGAAATTGAGAAGCAAAATAAACAGCGATATAAAAAGTCCTATGCCGAGGTTGTTTATACAGATCAGCCTCAAAATGCCCAACAAGAATCATTCAAATTGATTGAAAATATATTCATCAAACAATCCGAAAAACTAGATCTAGTCTTACAACAAATGAGTACACTTTTGCAACTCATAACTACACTAGTCTCCAAACTGTCTAAATGACTGCGTTAAGGATAGCAACCTGGAACATCAATGGCCTGGCACCCAATAAAGATGAAGTGGAAATGTTACTGCATTTACATGATCTGGACATTCTCCTCATATCGGAAACCCACTTTGTCTCCAGCAGTCTGGTTAGGATGAAAGGGTACTACGTCTACTCCACGAACCACCCTGATGGCACAGCACACGGAGGAGCAGCCGTTATTATAAGGTCGTCCATAGAGCATTATGAGCTCCCGAAATTTTCCTCAGAACACATCCAGGGCACCTCAGTTGCAATTTCGGACCGAAATGGAAATTTCAACATCACAGCTGTTTACTGCCCTCCAAAGCACAGATTAACAGAGGAGCAGTTTAATGAGTTCTTTGAAAGTCTGGGACCTCGATTTGTGGCTGGGGGCGACTGGAATGCCAAACATCTGCACTGGGGCTCTAGATTAATAACAACCCGAGGCAGAATTCTGAAAAGCAGCGTCGACAAAAACTGTTTGACCACTATCTCTACACCAGAACCAACACACTGGCCCACCGACCCAAACAGACTGCCGGACGTTCTGGACTTTTTTATAATGAAGGGATTGTCGCGTCTTTTCTTCAAAGTTGAGTCCAGCCTTGACGGATCGTCTAACCATATTCCTGTGATACTCACAGTCAGTACTAATGTACTCAGCCAGGAAAGACGACCGTCATTATATAACAAGAAAACTGACTGGGACGCCTTTCGTGAAATAATAAATACAGAGCTAAGTCTACATGTGGCCCTAAAAACTGAAGATGAGATAGACGCGGCAGCATCTAAATTCACGACTACAATCCAATCGGCTTGTTGGAAATGTACTCCGGAAATTTCAAATGTAACAACAAGAAAAAACAAAATTTCAGCAGACATTAAACAGCAAGTTCTGGAAAAAAGGAGGCTTCGAAGAGTATGGCAAACTAGCAGACACCCAGCTGACAAAACTGCTCTCAATAATGCAATCAAGAAATTGAAAGCATGCATTGTTAAAGCCAACGATGACTCAATGGAGGCTCTCTTGGAGTCTCTTACAGCTACAAATGCTACCAATTACTCACTGTGGCGCGCTTGTAAAACACTGAACAAACCCTCAGATCCCAAGCCGCCAATTCGGCTACATAACAATACATGGGCAAGAACAAAACAGGAAAAAGCGGATGCATTTGGTACACATTTGGCTGAAGTGTTCACTCCAAACGAAGCAGATCCACAAACTGACGATTCGGACATCGACAACATTCTGAGCCAACCCTTTCAATTGGAGTTACCACTGAAACATGTTAGCCCAAAAGAAGTAATTAAAACTATTCGAAAAATGAATGACAAAAAGGCACCTGGATTCGATCTCATTGACAAAAGGGTCCTCTCGGAACTGCCAAGAAAAGCTACACTATATCTTGCAACTTTGTTTAATGGCATTCTCAGAACCGGTTATTTCCCGGCTTTGTGGAAAGTTTCGCAAGTTATAATGATTCCGAAACCGGGAAAACCGCCTCATGAAATCACTTCCTACCGACCTATCAGCCTACTACCGATAAGTTCAAAAGTCTTTGAGAAAATACTGTTAACCAGAATGCTATATGAAATTGGCCAGAGATCTCTAATCCCTGACCACCAGTTTGGCTTCAGACAGCAACATGGCACTGTGGAACAGATCCATAGAGTTTGCAGAACGGTCCGACAAGCACTCGAACGGAAAGAATACTGCTCTTCTGCATTCCTTGATATCCAGCAGGCCTTTGATAGAGTTTGGCATAGGGGTTTGCTATGCAAGATAAAAGCCCTTCTGCCATCTTCCTTCTTTAATATCATAGAATCATATCTGAGGGATAGAATATTCCAAATAAAGGAGGATGAGTGCACATCAAGATTTCACCCTATATTAGCTGGAGTGCCTCAGGGATCCGTTCTGGGCCCATTGCTGTACACTTTATATACCTCCGATCTACCACAGGATGACAATGTTACAGTAGCGACTTACGCGGATGATACAGCAATTCTTGCTTGCAGCAGTTGTCCTACCGAAGCTTCCGTAATCCTGCAGAGCGCTTTGAATAACGTTGACAAGTGGCTGATCAAATGGAGGATAAGAGCTAGTGCCAATAAATCCGTCCATGTAACATTCGCTTTACGCAGGGGAACTTGCCCACCTGTCTCGATGCGTAATAATCTTCTTCCACAAGGTGATTCAGCCAAATACTTGGGAATGCACCTAGACCGCAGACTTACATGGAGGAGACACATGGAAAAGAAAAGGGATGAAATAAACCTAAAATACAGGGGGCTTCACTGGTTACTCGGCCGGAACTCCAAGTTATCTCTAGACAACAAGCTCTTAATCTACAAGACTATGCTCAAACCTATATGGGCATATGGGATCGAACTATGGGGTTCAGCATGTGACTCCAGCATAAGCATAATACAGAGGGCTCAAAATTACATCCTGAAGCAAATTTCCAACTCACCATGGTTCTTAAGAATCTCGGAAGTACATGATCATTTAAATATCAAGACAGTAAAGGAAGAGATAAGATCGTCCTGTTCCAAATACAAAGCACGACTTGCAATCCATCCGAACCAACTAGCAATGCAGTTAACTATTCCCGAATCAATACGCAGACTGAAAAGGCGGCATATTTTGGAAATTGACAGCTGCACTTAATTCACTATGGAGATTTTCCCAAAGGGGATTTTGCTCTGAAAGCTACAAAATTATTTCATCTCATCTGCTCATAGTCTACCGACTGATTGCAAGATTATAAACAAAAAAAAAAAAAAAAAAAAAATTTATTTAATTATCATACAGCTCGTTGGTCTAGTGGCCCAGGACAGACCTGAGCACAGCCCAAAGAGATCTCGAAAAACTGCAGCAGCTCGCTTGCGTTGCAATCACTAGCAGTATGAGAACCACACCCACTGCCGCCCTACAGGCAATGCTAGGACTGCTACATCTGCACTTTATCGTGTGGGAGGAGGCAGCCCTGGCCGTTTTAGGCTCCATCTATCAGGCACCCTAAATAAAGACCCCAGAGTTAAGCACACACGCATAAAGGAGGATGCGATCAAGCGAAGACCAATGGTAGCATTACCCTGCAACAAAGCCCCAAAAACACACCACTTTCATGGGCACTACAACATAATACTTACAGAAGAACAGTGTGACTACTCAGGCCCGAAAGAGATGAGAGTATACATCGACGGATCGAAGATTGACTTCGGTACCGGAGTCGTAGTCTTCTCACACGATCTCAATATAAATATATCCAGCCGGCTAGGAGTTTTCAACACCGTCTATCAGGCGGATTGTCTGGCCATCATACAAGGACCACGCCCTAGAAGCCAGGAGGGTTACGTCCTCCAATCCTTACGAAAAAAATATGTTACATCGAAGCTAATACTAGAATGACACAACACACCATGAGAAAACCAGGAGAGCTCCTGGTTTTCTCAGAACATCTGTGTTTTTAACTTCTGGAGGGAGGTGGGCTGGTTAGAATAACCACCAAACGGCCGCCATCCGCCCACGCACAATGGTCCACCTGAAGAATTAAGTGCGGAAACCAAACCCCCCTGACATAGAACATAGAGACTGCAGTACAGCTCAAATCTCGGTCGAATCGAAGGCTTTCTCGTAGTCCACAAATGCTAAACAAAGAGGGAGGTTATACTCTTCGGTCTTCTGTATAACCTGTAGTAGCGTATGTATGTGGTCTACGGTGCTAAAGCCTTTTCGAAAACCGGCTTATTCGGAAGGCTGGCAATCGCCAAACCTGCTCGTGTTAGAATTGGGAGTACGTGTGACATCGTTAAATCATGATTTTTCACTTGTTATATCAATATATATATAATGGTATTTTTATTGATAGGCTCGCGCTTGACCACTATCTCACCTGATGGTAAGCGATGCTGTGGTCGACGATGCAGCAAGCTTACCTAGAAGAAACCTATTCACTCTTGACTTAAACACTCCCAGGTTGTAGCTCTCAGGAAATACAGACTCCGGCAGGGAATTCCACTCCTTAGCTGTACGCATGAAAGTATTCCCAAAACGTTTGGTGCGTATGGGTGGGATGACCATGTACCGATGACGCGTCGCCGTACGTCTTGTAGTCCGGTGATGGAAAGGGCTAGGAGGCATTAGTTCATGCAATTCCAACGCACACTCCCCGAAATGTTACGACATTCATCATATAATGGTAATCATAGAATTAGATCTTTATTGTGATAAACGATCTTTACATTATTGTAAAATATATCTATAAATACTAAAGAAGAGCTTCCGTGGAGTTTTTTGCTTTTTTCTCCACTAGGACTAGTTGAGCTAACGGGCAGTAAGCTTTTGAATATGAATTAATTGACAAGCTTAATTGAAATAAATACCAAGTCTTGTCTTTCTGTGCTTTTCTTTATAAACCATTCTCTTACACACCACATACATAGTAACTCTGATACACAGTAAATAACCGAGAACCATCTTGACATTATCAACATCAACCAGGATAGCAAGCTTAGAATGTTATACGCACGAGACGATTCGTGATAACTCTGGAAAACAACTTGTAGATGGCTAAGAAGTGAGATGGGCCTATAATTCCTCAATCGGGCATTGTCGCCCTTCTTGAAGAAGAGTGCCACTACACCTGCACTATGCCTGTGGCATTTCCCCTTCGTGTATTACGGAATCAAACAGCTTATGAAGGGCTTTAAGTACCGGTTTTCCACCTGCCTTCAGGAGTTCGGCCGTAATGCCGCCATCACCCGGCGCCTTGTTGTTCTTAAGTTGTTTCAGACCCATCATAATCTTATAAGTAACCATTTTCCTAGGAATCATTTTAGACGACAAATTACAATGGGGTCCTCACATAATATTTCTTACGGGTCGGCTAAGCTGAGCTAAGTCACCGAGACTCTCTTAGGGAACTATTTACCAATTCATTTATGAAAATATGTATAGAAGAAAAAAACATCAACAAAATCAATCGATCATCTCACTTTCTACTTTTCTGTTACTTAATAAGTATATATTTGATATAAGTTTATATTATATTCAATATATATGTACGTGTATTTTACCTATTTTAGTATGTTAATAACAACTTTTTTCTTTTTAAACTGTTTAAACATTGCACCTGCCTTGTTATCTCTTCACTGCATGAAGTCTAAATAAATAAATAAAAATATACATCTCTTTAGTAAAGTTAGTGATAGACACAATTGTAATAGATATATACAATATTTTTTGTTTTGAAAAATAATTTTAATCAAAGGAACGAAGCTTTTTTACAAAACTTTGATCCGAAGATTTTTTTTAACTTTCCATTGACCTATGAACTTGAAATTTGATGGTGGAACTAAGTTTTGATAAAAATAACACCCGATTTCAACTTGAACCCGGATTTTACTTTTATCGCTTACAATACGCCAATTTCCTTTTCTTTTTGCTATACCTACAAATTACATATTCTTCACAACCCGCCTTTAATATTTTATGGATTATAATATTATCTGAAGGAACTTCAACCAGCAGATTAGTATTCTCATTTCGTGTGGTTCAGGATAAGAAAATAAACGGGTATATCATCAGTATGCACGACGAGGAACATTCTCTGAACATCGATGTGGAATGGGAACAAAATGTATTTGAAGTAGGACACATTACAATTTGTAATAAAACCTCGTTGGCATGTTTTCTAATAAAAAGCCTAAAAAAGGTTTATTAGGGTGTAAAAAGACCCATCATAAACTCTTGTTAAATCATTTTGTGTATTAAACTGAGCAACAATGCATCATAGCAATTTGTGGAACACTTATACTTTTACTTTTGTAAAAATATATATCAAAAGAGCTGATCTGCATTCTCTATAACTTCTTGGCCGCTGTAAAGTTGGCTTGCCGAGTTGCAAGGCACTGCGCGGTGCTTTTTTTGTATGGGACTTACTACTGCCACAGATAATATAATACTAGCATACAGATGCCTCATCCCATACAAAGAAACCGTGCCGACGTAACTAGCGTTTTTCATCCGATTAATCTTGTTATTTTTGTAAGTACTTCAATCACGTTCGATCCCGTTTCACGGCAATAGAAGGTGTTAGCAGCGACTTGCAAGTGAAAGGGTTTACTAGGTTCCTGAATATTTTTTACTTTAAATACAGTGAAGGTTCGTTTTATAGTATGTTTTTGCACGATTTTTGCACCAAAATGTGTATTGTAACACAATTTTAAATGATCCGTTCAAATAATCTTTGAAATGTGAATTAAGAGCCCAATATTCCATAATTGTGTTCTTAGGAGAGTTGATTAAACAAGAATATACAATTTTTATGTTCAATTCCAGAAAATGTTAATTTTACACACAATGTCGCGCCATCTAGTGAGATTTATTTATATTTTTTCTTTCGTGGTCTGTGTGATTCACTTCCTGAGAGATCGGTCCATTAGAGTGGTTATCGATGGCTGCTCGTCAGACTAATTGGATATTAATGCCGGGGTCCCTCAGGGGTCGGTACTCTCAGCAACATTATTCTTATTGCATATTAACGATCTGCTAAAACCTTTGGGTATGCAGACGATAGCACTGTTGATGAAAGATACTTGTCCAACGCACGGGCTACCGGGCCGCAGATCCGGTCTCTCCGTGAGGCCATGGTGGAGCGTTTGAACCTGTCCTTGCAAGCAGTCTCCGAATGGAGCGATGCCAATCTTGTCAGATTTAATGCTGCTATAACCGAGGCGTGTCTTTTTATCGCAAAAAAGAGCCAATTTCACCCGACTCCAACTTTCCGCAATGTAACCATGCCAATAACGGACCATCTTGACCTTCTTGGCGTTACGTTGACATCGACTCTCAATTTTGGCCTATACAATGAGTCAAAGGCTCAGCTCACTGCCAAAAAGTTGAGGATTCTTGAGAAGGTAAGAGGGTACTTCACACCGGAATAGCTGCTCAACTTGTATCAAGCGCAAGTTCGATCATGCATGTAGTACTGTTCTCATCTCCGGGACGGTTCTGCCAAATACCAGCTTGATGCACTAGAGCCGATCGAAAAGCAGGCCAAGATACTCATCGGCAATGAGGCACTGGTCAAATTAAGCTAGAGCTTTGAATATCGTCGCCGAGTTGCCAGCTTGTCGGTTTTTTATCGGATACATTTCGGGGAGTGTGCGATGGAATTGCATGATCTAATTCCGCCCAGCCCGTTCCATCATCGGACTACTAGTCGTACGGCGATGCGTCGTTACATAAATAATAAATAAATTTATTCATAAACTTAGGACTAGATACATTGCACGGTTAAGTGAGACAAGCATTAAAGTTCTTAGTCTAGTTAGTGGGTGCAGTACTGTGTATCTAGAAGGATAGGAGATGAAGTTACCTGTGTTTAGAAGAAAAAGATTGCGATCTGTCGTAAAAATAAGGGTTGACTTATATCATGAACATGCTGTCAACATTTCATTATTAAAATTAATTAACAAAATAAAAAAAACAATATAATTGTAATTTTTTTTTTTTTTTCATTCAATTATTTACTTAATTGAATGGCAGATAAGAATTAATAATTAATAAAATAAATTACAATAATCAATCAACAAAAAATAGAAAATTATATAAAAAATATGTTCAGAGTGGTTGTGAGTAGTAAATTTGTATTAGTGTAGTGTGTGTTAGTTTTCTATGTTGTGTGTGATGCATGTTTGTGTTAGCGTGATCACTTCTTTAAGCGTTCTCCTGTTTCTATGTAATTAAGGTTCAGTAAATAGACGCGAACAGTCTTTTTGCAGATACGATGTCACAATCCGTAAGTCGGAACTTTTGCATTTATCTTATTATATAATGATGGGCCAAGATAGAGTACGATTTTTTTAAAAAGCTGTGCGTGGTGTTGGGATTGTACAGATGAGGTCTTTTCGGCGTTTAGAGATTTCCTTAAACGGTGTGCTCTTGTGTTGTAGTAGGACTATTTGTAAGATAAATTGTTGTCTAACATTGAGTAGCTTGCACGATTTATAGAGTTCGGTCGTTGGGAAGATAATTGGTCTGAACGTAGCCACTTTTAGAATAGCTCTGTCTGCTATCTCCAGAGGTTTGAGTATGGTCTTTGCAGCTCCACCCCAGCAAGCAATACAGTAAATAAGGATTGATTGGCAAAAAGCAAAGTAAACGTTTCGGATAATTGAAGGGTTGGCTACATGACGCAGAATTTTAAAAATATAAATAAGCTTGCGTATGCGACCAGTAAGGGCATTAATGTGTGACCCGAAATTAAGATATTTGTCCAGAACTACTCCAAGATATTTAGCTTGTTCCACTGAGGTTATGGTAGGGCATTGACAATGAATTTGAGATTGTGTGAAGCAAGAATGGGCTTTTATACAGACTGGCGTGTTTGGTTGGGAAGTGTTCGTGATAGAAAAAGTAATAAAGTTTGTTTTATTGGCATTGAGAGTTAGCGAGTGAGATGAAAGCCATTTAAGGGCAGAATTAAAGCCGTCTTGTGCAGTTACTTGGAGATCCGACCAAGAGTTTGCGGTGAAAGTGATGGCAGTATCATCTGCAAATGAAACTATTGACGCTTTTGTAATTTGAAGATTGCAGAGGTCGTTAATAAAAACAAAAAAGAGGGTGGGTCCCAAAATGCTTCCCTGAGGCACGCCGTACTGAATGGGTAGTTCAATACTTTTGTGATTGTCTAAAGTAACAGTATTGTGAGTGGTTGGTAAGATAACTCTTGAACAGATTCAATGGGGCTCCCCTGTCACCCAAACCCTGAAGCTTGAGTAGAAGAGTAGAGACGGGAATGGTGTCAAACGCTTTCGCTTGATCCAGAAAGACGGTAAGAACTATTTTGTTAGCTTTTGTATTGTGTTTTCCACTATGTTATTGTCTAACAAGTGGACAGCATCACAGGTAGATTTATTTCTGCGGAAGCCAAACTGTTGCGGTGATTAGAGTTTGAAGTGCTCGAGGTAGTAAAATAGCCGCTTATTTATGAGGCGTTCAAGCACCTTAGAGAAGGCACTAAGAACCGCAATCAGGCGGTAGTTTTTTGGCAAGTTCCCGTCACCACCCTTGAAGATGGGATGATTAATTGCCTTTTTAAAAGAAGTCGGGAAGGTTGCCGATTCAAAGCAGTGGTTAAATTTGTGGCATAGTATGGGTGCAAGGGTCCGAGCATATATTTTTAAGAATGTTTGAGGTATGCCATCCCATCCAGCGGCAGCATTGACCCTTAGCTGGTTAGATCTAATTTCATCAGGATGTGTTTGTTCTAAGACAAAAGATTTACTGGATGTTGAGGTTTGTGTGGGAGGTGGAAGGTTTTGGACACTCCGAACATCCTCTGCGAGTTTTTTTCCAATACTGACGAAGAACTCGTTTACCGCATTTCAAGACTGATCGGGCGAGAAAGAGTGAGTTAGAAGTTGGTGGGAAGGGTTTTTCTTTTTTTGTGTATTTTTAATTGTTTTTATAGTGTCCCATAGTTTTTTAGGATTTTGAGATGCTTTATTTAATTGTTCAGAATCGTTTTTTCCCTTATTTTTGTTCGAAGGTTTGAATAAAAATTTCTGTATCGCTTATAATATGTGATTTTTATAGTTTGATTATCTGGAAACTGTTTGACTTTTTTATGTAGGGAGTCTCGGTTCCAAATACACCGCAGCAAGCCTGGCGTAATCCACGGTTTCAGAGTTATTTTACTAGCAGAGACTTTGACAATTGTCATTCATTTATGGCTTTTTTCGTCATTTGTGTAAGTCTGTCGATAGCATCATTAGGGTCAGAGATAAGGAAAAGGGGGTTAAAGTCTATAGGGTAAAGTCGTAGTTTACCATAGATAACGTTTTCTGGAAAGTTGTTTTTGTATTTTTTTGTATTTATACATAATAGAGAAGAGCAATGATCAGTTACCGTTGTTTCGTAGATTAGAATAAGAATAGTAGCCTTTGATCGTATCATGATATGGTATGACCTGGTAGGAATCCATGATATGCCATGGTGCTAAGGTATTCGTGGGATCGTGATTCATGGGTGGTAGATTTAATATCCAGGTTAATGTCTCCAGTTACGATAACTGATTTGTAGGAACTGAGGGCAGGGAGAATATTATTGAGTGCTATAAGGAATGTATAAATGTTTTCGTTAGACGGGGAGCGGTAGACGCAAAGTACAGCAATTTCAGAATTTAAGGTCACGAGTAGGCCCGAGGCTGATCCAAGGAAATCAGGCTCTTCGCAAGTGGCGATAGTATCCGACTTAGCATACACGACTACCCCGTCGCTCTGATTAAGGTGTTTGGTTGTTTTGTATATTGTATAGTTGTGTAAAGTGGGAATAGAGGAGTTGCTAGAGAACGGTAGCCAGCATTCGGTAAGAACAAGCAGATCACATTCAATATTCATACGGTGTATTAGAGTTTGAAAGTTTCAGAAATTGCAGTTGATGGACCAGCTATTTTGCATTAGAATAATAAACAAAGAGTTTCCATTTTTAACGTAAGATTTAGTATCTTCAGGGGCACAAATATGATTCTCGGATACAGAAAATTGGTCGAGATTTAACATAATATCGTGTATGTTATTAGACATAGTTGTTCGGAATGAAGGGCAAACTTATGTAATAAATAAGGCTATAAAAATGAGGCAGTAATAACTTAGGGTACGTACTTACGGTACTCTCAGCAATTTTATTTTTGCTGCACATTAACAATCTGTTAAAACCCGGCACCTTTGGGTATGCAGACGACAACACTGTTGCTGAGAGATACTTGTCCAACGCTCGTGCTACCGGGCCTCAGATCCAGTCTCTCCGGGAGGCCATGGTGGAGCGCTTGAACCTTTCCTTTCAGGCAGTCTCCGAATGGGGCGATGCCAATCTGGTCAGGTTTAATGCTGCTAAAACCCAGGCGTGTCTTTTTTCCGCTAAAAAGAGCCAATTTCACCCGGCTTCAACTTTCCGAGATGTGACCGTGCCAATAACTGACCATCTTGAGCTTCTTGGCGTTACGTTGACATCGACTCTCAATTTTGGCCCATACATTGAGGCAAAGGCTCAACTGGCTGCCAAGAAGCTGGGGACCCTTGCAAAGGTGAGAAGGTACTTCTCGCCAGAACAGCTGCTCAGCTTGTATCAAGCGCAAGTTCGATCATGCATGGAGTACTGTTCTAATCTCTGGGATGGATCTGCCAAATACCAGCTTGATGCACTAGAGTCGATCGAAGGGCGGGCCAAGAGGCTCATCGGCGATGAGGCACTGGTTAAGTCAAAGCTGCAGAGCCTTGAACATCGTCGCTGAGTTGCCAGCTTGTCGGTTTTTATCGATTTCATTTCGGGGAGTGTGCGATGGAATTGCATGATCTAATTCCGCCCAGTCCGTTTCATCATCGGACTACCAGACGTACGGCGATGCGCCATCGGTACATGGTGGACATTCCACCCATACGCACTAAACGTTTTGAGAATACTTTCATTATGCGTACAGCTAAGGAGTGGAATTCCCTGCCTGAGTTTGTGTTTCCCGATAGCTTTGTAGCTATTCACTCTTGACTTAAAGACCCCCAGATTGTTCTGGCGGTCTAGGTTACTTCTAGGCAAGCATGCTCCATCGTCGACCACATCTTCGCTTACCATCAGGTGAAATGGTGGTCAAGCGCGAGCCTATAATACATTAAAAAAGGGACTTTTATTGTCAGTGATGGTGAGTCAGGTATAGTGTAAGCTGTAAGTAAGCGTTTGTATAAAGTGTACGTGGTTGAAGTGTTAAGTGTGCAGTAGTTTACATTAAAAAGCTTAAATATAGTGGCAGAACAAGTTTCATCAAAATAAAATTCAGTGAAGAGAGAACAAGGTGAATTGAGAAAGAACCAGTAACAGAAAAAGGGAGCCTCTTAAAAGCTGAACCAGTCATGGATTGTTTGTATCAGTCGGTGTTGATATCCTTTGGATTTGCAGTTCACTTTCTAAAACAATAGAGGGGCTGTCAGGATTCTTCTTCAACATGATACGTCCGTCCGTGGTCCAGAAAAACATGTACTGATTCATCCTTTTTTTTTTTTTTTTATCTTATATAGGCTCGCGCTTGACCACCATCTCACCTGATGGTAAGCGACGATGTGGCCGATGATGGAGCACGCTTGCCTAGAAGTAACCTATTCACTCTTGACTTAAAGACCCCTAGGTTGTAGCTATCGGGAAACACAGACTCCGGCAGGGAATTCCACTCCTTAGCTGTACGCATTATAAAAGTATTTTCAAAACGTTTAGGTTTACGTTTTATCCTGGCGTAATTTTGTGCTAGATAGAAAAGTCGTTTAGAGAAGGAAGTTAACTGTTCCGCAGAGAATATAGGCCTTTTTGGAGCTGCTATTCCCAGGTGAGTAGAGTTTAGTTTATTGTTAGGATTATGTTTGTTGAGGTCCCTAACAGCTGCCAAAAAGTTGGTTTTCTTTAGGGTATTCGTAAATTTCGACAGTGAGGGTAGAATTTAAATTTTCTTTCTTAGACGGTTGTCGAGAAATGTCGCGAATGTCAGATTCTTCTAACTTTAATTTAAGTTGTTTTGACAGTTCCAACAATGCGTCATATAACATCTTTTTAGATTCTTTGATTCTCTTGGGTACGTTGCGAAGCTCAATGCACGTTTTTACCTTTACATGGTGGATATGCGACCCGAGTCTGTTTCCCGATAGCTACAATCTAGGGTCTTAAGTCAAGAGTGAATAGGTATTTTCTAGGCAAGCGTGCTTTACCGTCGACACGTCATCACTTACCATCAGGTGAGATAGTGGTCAAGCGCAAGCCTATAGATTACAAAAAAAGGCGATAAATATCAGATTTTACCTGTCGCGCCTCTAAGAAAATATTCTCTGAATTAATTGTCACATAAATGACAAATTTATCACTTTTTCTGACATATTTGTCACAATTCAATATTGAGGCATGCATATGTGCGAAAAAAATGAGGGAATTATTATTTTTTTTTTTTGATGGATTTGCTCTTGACTCTCGTCTAGGTCAAAGGTGACAGAGACAGAGTCGACGATGGAGCGAGCTTACCCAGAAGAAGCCTGTTCACTCTAACTTTGATGAGATTCGGGTTGAATGCGTTCGGAAACACAGACGCAGGTAGTGAGTTCCACTCATTCGCTGTGCGCATTATGAAGGATGTTTGGAAGCGCTTGGTGCGTATTGGTGGAATGGCAACAAGGTAAGGATGGTAACTTGCAGTGCGTCTAGATGTCCGATGGTAGAAGGGGGCTGGTGGGATGAGGTCGTGGAGTTCTTGAGCACACTCACCGAAGTACAGTCTGTAAAAGACCGACAAGCAGGCAACCTTGCGGCGATGAGCCAAGCTGTGTAGCTTGGCATCCGCCAGCTCAACGTCGCCAATGAGCCTCTTGGCGGATCGAAAACTGACTCCGGTACCGGAGTCGGAGTCTTCTCACACGATTTCAATATAAATATATCCAGACCGCTAGGAGGGTTCAACACCGTCTATCAGGCGGAGTGTGTGGGCATCATACAAGCGGTCCATGCCCTAGAAGCCAGGAGGGTTATGGATACCCACATACGAATACTCTCCGACAGCGCATCAGTCTTACAATCCTTACGGAAAAAATACATTACATCAAAACTAGTACTAGAATGTCACAACGCACTGGAACAAATAACTGTATCTAGCCGTAACACGGTGACACTACAATGGATAAAGGGACACAGCGGATCGCTGGGCAACGACGCGGCTGACGAGCTTGCGAGACGCGGATCTAGCTCGGCGGTCTATGGACCCGAGCCTGTTGTACCCATCCCCTTCAACCAAATACGCAGGTGGTTACAGGAACTCACCCAGACACAGGCGGAGAACTGGTGGGCCTCGGCACCGGGCTGTAGGCAATCCAAAGAGGCTCTGCCATTCTTGGACAGCAAGCTTACCAGGCGTCTTTTACGCCTGGACAGGAATGGCCTGCGCCTGGTGACGGGAACCATTACGGGACACTGCTCACTCAACAAACACTTCCACACAATAGGCATAACGGACAGTCCTCTGTGCAGGGCATGCATGGAGGCTGAGGAAACCGTCACACACGTTCTCTTTGAGTGCACAGGTATCACACAGATAAGAACACGAACCCTCGGGTCACCCAGATCATACACGGATGTTTTGAGAAAACCAGGAGCTCTAATTGACTTCTGGAGGGAGGTGGGCTGGATGGAATGACCACCCAGCGGCCGCCATGGCTCACGCACAAAGGTCCATCCAGGACTAAGTGCGGAAACCAAACCCCCCTAACATAGAACTATTTTGATTTTTTTTTTTTTTTTTTTTTTTGATAGAACATAGAACATAGAGCCTCTTGGCTCTGCGTACCACCGAGTCAAGCGCGGCAAGCTGATACTTAGCTGAGCCATCCCAAAGGTGGCTGCAATACTCCATGCAGGATCGGACTTGCGCTTTGTAAAGGGTTAAAAGCTGTCCAGGCGTAAAGTATCGCTTCACTCTATTTAGGATGCCCAGCTTTTTGGCCGCAATGTGAGCTTTGTACTCAATGGAGGCGCCGAAGTTGAGACTGGATGTCAACTCCATGCCCAGGAACTCGAGCCGATCAGTCACAGGAACAGACGCACCCCGAAAAGTAGGAGTTTGATCGAAGATACTCCTTTTTGCGGTAAAAAAACACGCCTGTATTTTGGTGGCGTTAAAGGAGACCAGATTGTCATCACCCCACTGGGAGACAAGGCTTAAGGTCAAATCTGTCCTTTCCACCATAGCCTCTCTCAAGGAACGAACTTCATCCACGCTGGTTCTTGCGCTGGACAAGTATCTCTCTGCAACAGTACTGTCATCTGCGTACCCAATAATACCAGGCTGAAGTAGGTCATTGACGTTTAGCAGGAAAAGAGTTGCAGAGAGAACAGACCCCTGAGGTACTCCGGCATCAATAGCCATGAAGTCAAAGGAGCAGCCGTCGATGACCACTCGGATCGACCGTTCATTGTTAAATAAATTAAATCTGTTTTTGATTTGAACTTAGTTTTTGTTTGCTATTTGAAATGGACTATTTAACAATTATAGGCCTTATCTTATAATAAGTGGTATATTCTGTCAAAATTGCTGTCCAATTTTGTTTATCAAGTATTCGACGGTAGTTTTAGATACTCGAAATCGTTCTCAGAATATTCTATCATTTAAATTTAAAGAAAAGTTTATTCGTGGTTTAAATATGCGACGTCGTACGTTTGCACCAAATATTCTTGTTTTTATTTTTTATTTGTGATGGGTTTGCTCTTGACTCTAGTCTAGGTCATAGGTGACAGAGACAGAGTCGACGATGGAGCGAGCTTACCCAGAAGAAGCTTGTTCACTCTAACTTTGAAGAAATTCGGGTTGTATGCGTTCGGAAACACAGACGCAGGTAGTGAGTTCCATTCATTCGCTGTGCGCATTATTAAGGATGTTTGGAAGCGCTTGGTGCGAATTGATGGAATGGCAACAAGGTAAGGATGATAACTTGCAGTGCGTCTAGATATCCGATGGTAGAAGGGGGCTGGCTATCTTCACTACTACTGCTATCCGTTGACGACTTTAACACCATTTTTTAAATTATTCGTAGGTACTAATGTAACTGCCGAATTGCCCTGACATTAGGGTACCTGGCGAAAATTTCTGACAATTCGACAAATATATCCACCTGACATGACACTTTACTGATTACTAAAACAAATTTGACAAGTTTTACCGGACAAATTGTCACCTGTCGCTTATCAAGAGAAACTGTTTATTAAATAAATAAGAAATATGTCAAATGTCACGACAAGTCTATCGTCTTGTCGTTTGTAGATTTTGAACCGTGTCAAACATGTCAGTGATAATCTTTAACGAAAAATTTACAAATTCTCGGCTTGTCACCTGTCATTTTCGCGTTTATTAAATAGGCCCCTGAAATATGATTTGGAGACCTGTTAATGGCAGTACATGCCTATTTCCATTAACAGTGCCCTTTAAAATGCGACTTTAACATAATTTTAAACTGAAAAATGGATAAGTCAATGAACTAAATGAATATCGATCTACATAGATCTGAATGCTAACTCTATAAAAATACAGTTTTATTCTGATATTGTTAAGATATGTCAATGAAGTTATATATATACTGAGGTAGATACGTTTTACCGACGTCTGCGTGGCAATATAAACACAAGCTGACCAGCTTGAGTGAACTCAGTCCGTGCTGCGTTTGGCCGCGACACGAGCGTACGTTTGAATTGTATGTTTATCTCTGTCTGACAACGGTGTCCTATTTATATATTTGTGATATGTTAACCTACTCAGTGATAGAAATAAAGTTCCAAGTTCCATACATGATGAAAATAAGCAAATGTAGATATTATCGTGCCCCACATCAAGCGATGTCCGCGAATACATCGCCTATCGCACTACGTACCTGGCAAAGTTCCAACAGCCCTATGCTACAAGCAATGTATCATATAAAGTTGAGCATATTATAAAAGAAAACCTTAATATTTTCACACAGTGAAAATACCTGATAAAGTACTAAAAATACTCGAAATAGTGGAAATAATGTCTTTCACATATCAACATTCTGAATATAGCAGAGGTTTATAAAATTTTAACAGCGAAGAAAAGTAGCTGATATTCTCGTTGTGGTGCCCATCGAGGTGTCTAATACCTGTACTCAACAGACCCTGCCAGCCCATTGATGAATCGGAAGCAATCAACTGTACAATTAGGCAATAAAATCAACCGCTGCAGCATTGTCTGGCGCTGCAAGGCCAGGGCCGTCCATTTACCGAACGGATGTAGGAAGCGCCACATCGCTAGTTGTTCACTAGACGTCGCACGGTGTGCTTATCGTCCCATACAATTAAAAAGTATACGACGTTCTATTTTCGGTTATCGCGTAAGTTTAGCACTTTGAATTGCATTCCATGCTAGACAGTAATGGCGGCGAATTAAAAAATATTTTTTATAACATAAAAATAAACATGAAACAAAATAATTATGAAGATGTGTTCAGAGTTTTAAAGTGTTAAAATATGTATTTTTTAAGAAAATCCACTCAAGGTTGCCGATGTAGACGATGATTCATTGTAATAAAGCGTGTTTTAAACAACGATTAAACTAATGGCACATTCAATGGGCAGTTGGAAGCGTCTTTAAATAAAAATAGACTTCACAAATGCATCAATTCGTTATAATTAAAGTGTATGTAAATAGATCAGTGAACGAACGAATGTGACCGAATGGAACTGTGTGCACTTGAGTAAACTTTGGAGTACACAATTTGTGTACATTAATTCGTATTTTTTTTGGAAAACTATATTTCAGTCTGTCTAAGTTGTGTTTTCCAGTGTACTGTTGCAATAAGTGGAAATATGTGTTCTGTGGCAGTGATGTAGCATTTTCACAAAATATTTATAGTTTCCTCGATTCATATGTTGTGGTGACACGATTCTAGAGTTATTTTCGTTCGGTGTGTTTTTGGGACTTCTGCTTAAATGTCACGGTGAGTACTATGTTGATAGAAAAATATAAGTAGGTAGGAGATATTGATATGATCTTATGATATTAATATATACATATGCAGTCATGCGTGAATGTATGTTTACAGTAGATTAAATAAGCGTGGCGCAAAGTGGTAATCAGTAATACAAAATAAGAATATAAGCTTATTTTTCTACCAGTGCAATAATAAACATATTAAAATTTTAGTCTAAGAATTATTCGACACGTATTTTGTTGTTAAACAATTTCGTCATACAACAAAATAAGTCATACTATGCAAACCGGTTGGATTTCGCCATTCTCACAATCATCATTATTCTCAATACTTATAAATCATTGAGGGAATTGTCTTCGAGATCTAAGACAATATTAATTTTGACAGCAAGGTTTGACATCAACAAAACCTTAGACAAACTTCTTCCTTCTTTAAAATGCAGTTTATTTACTAGTCATAAAAAAATTAAAAAATATATTAAGATTAACAAGTTAATTAGAAAAATTAAAAAGTCACTGAAGGGACAAAAACTGAACAAATTAAATTTAAAACTAAGACAAAAAAATGTAAATATAATGCAAGAATTAAAAAAATGTAATACTGATTTAGAATTATGTAGGATCAGGTATGATGCTGACTGTCAGAACCTTCAGGATGAGTTGTTTGTGAGGGAATGTGCTCTAAAAGATATCTTTAGCAAATATGAGGCTTCTCAACAAGATCTGAGTAAGCGCATGCTGGAGGCCAACGAGCTGGTAGACTTGGTCAGGTGCAATGCAGAGAGGTATGAGTCCCTGACCAATAACTTCTCTTGTAGCTGTGCCTGCTCTCAGACACCAGATCCTCAGCATGTCACACCCTTAATGGCTCAACCAGTAGTTAATAATAATAATATTTTAAATAATTCAGCTTATGTTTTTTCAGATAAATTTGGTCAAGGTTTTGGTAGTATTCTTAGTCAGTGTTCTCAACAGTATATTGTAAATCATTGTTTACCCGGTGCCAGTTTTAGCCAGTTAATTAATAGTCTTAAATTGACTAAAATAAATCCCAATTCAACTGTAATATTGTTATTTGGGGATAGCTTAGCTGTAAGAAAAAAGGATTTAGTTGCATGTTTTAATTTAATGCTAAAGCTCCATGAGTCTTATAATTGTAAATTTATTTTTTCTGCTTTGCCTTACTCTGATTGTTTGTCGGATGAGCAAAATAGGCATATTTATAATCTGAATCTGCTGATGTATAACAGGACTAGTCGTCACAGGGACGCGATTACATATTTTGATTGTAATAGTTTTATTACAGATTACAGACTCACTGATTGTTCCATGTTTTTGCCAGCTAGTTGTAGGAGACGGATTGCTAATCTTTTAGCATATACTTTACACGTTTACACCGGTACTTATACTGTACCTACGTTTACTGTTAGTGGTGACACTAACATCTCTATTGATACTATTAGTATAGATACTAATATCACTTTTGATTCTGTTGGTAGTGATACTAACATTGCTATACACACACCTAGTAGTTTAAACTGTTAGGTTCGACAACGGGTGAGTCGCATATGTTGAATGTTGTACATCAAAATATGCAGGGTTTGTCCGGCAAGGAATTAGAGTTAAGCTTGTTTATGGAGAATTATGATGTTCATGTGTTATGTTTAACTGAACATTGGTTGAAAGAGCATGAAGTAGTGTTTATCAATGATGATTTATTTTCTGTACAGAGTGCATTTGTGAGAAAAATTGCTATTCGCTGTGGATCTTTAATTCTTGTTTCAAACAAGTTAAAATGTAAACAACGGTTAGACCTAGTTAATCTTTCCATTGAGCGCACTATCGAGTTGTCTTGTGTTGAACTTGAGCGGTACATAATAATTTGTGTCTACAGACCCCCTTCAGGGGACTTTACTAGTTTCGAATCTGCAATGGAGGATGCACTTAATAAGATTAAATGCAGTAGTAAAAATATAATTTTATGTGGAGATTTTAATGTTAATATTTTAGATGTTACTCCACTAAGTACTAGGCTTCTGAACTTATTTAAATCTTTTAATTTAGTTAATTTGTTTTTCGAACCAACTAGGATCACGGCGTCTTCGTCGACTTGCCTTGATAATATATTTTGTGATTTTGATGCCGACAATAAATTGGTGTTAAGTGATTTATCATCAGATCACTGTGGGTTAATGGCTAGCTTCCCTATGCCATTAAGTAAAAAGCCGCGCAAAGTAGAATGCAGGCCTTATACTGTTAGTCGTTGCAGTAAGTTTAAAAATAATATAGCTCTTAAAGTTATACCGTCAATAATAGAGTACGAGAACCCAAATGAAATGTACGGGGCCCTTTTTGATGTTGTGCAAAATGAGTACAAATCCGTTTTTAAAACTAAAACTATCAACATTACTGGGACTTCCGCTGGTTTCAACCAATGGGCTACACCAGGCATTTATAAAAGCCGAGCGAGATTGTATGAGTTGTATGGTCTGAGACAGTACAAGTTTGATAACAATTTTTTAGAATATGTTAAAAATTATTCAAAATTATTTAAAAAGATTTGTCGTGTTGCAAAATCAAAATTTCTAAGTGAGACTATTAAAAATTCTAATAACAAAGTAAAAGCCACTTGGAAAATCATAAACAACGAAACGGGTAAATCGGTTAAAAAAGAAAATCAACTCGAGATCATGGTTGATAACAAATTAGTTAATAAACCAGCTGACGTAGCTGAGGCGTTTAATGAGTTTTTTACGAGCATACCTGCAACGACGACTTGCTCCTTAAGTTCGTCGCCGTCTAAGGCTGAAAACCTATTGCATAGTAGCGTCCCTAAATGTAGTTATGTATTGAGATTCGAGCATGTAGCGCCTCGTGATGTAGTTAATGTTTTTAATTCTCTTAAATCTAAAAATACGGGTGATTACTGGGGCATATCTACCAAACTTTTGGGCAATATAATAGACATTGTGGCCCCCTATCTTGCTGTTACGTTTAACAAATGCATTGATTTGGGTACTTTTCCTGATCTCATGAAGAGCAGTAAAGTCATCCCTCTATTTAAATCCGGTAGCAAAAATGATATTGGTAATTTCAGACCAATCTCTATTTTGCCTGCATTCAGCAAAATATTTGAAAAGTTAATTCTTAAGCAGTTACTCAGACATTTTAACTTACATAGCCTCCTTCACAATGACCAATATGGGTTTACGAAGGGTCGCTCGACTACAGATGCGGGTGTTGCTTTGTTGAAACACATATTTGACGCATGGGAGAAGTCGCGAAATGCAATTGGTGTTTTCTGCGATCTTTCTAAAGCCTTCGATTGCGTTCACCATGATACGCTTTTGCGTAAACTACGCCATTACGGTGTTCAAAACGAAGCCCTAAATGTAATTGAGTCATATTTACTTAATAGATACCAATGCGTAGACGTTAATGGCGCTAAATCTTCCAGGTTACCTGTTGAGCTGGGTGTACCTCAAGGCTCAATACTGGGTCCGTTTTTATTCCTGGTTTATATTAACGATCTGCCATTCTATTTAAAGGATATTTGCGACGTTGTACTGTTTGCGGATGATACTTCTCTGATCTTTAAAGTAGATAGGAATAGACAAGTTTTTGATGACGTGAATAACGCACTATCAATGGTCACAGATTGGTTCACAACAAATAATCTTGTTCTTAATGCCAAGAAGACTAAATGCATAAAGTTCGCTTTGCCCAATGTTAGAAATCTGGGTCCCAACATTGTGCTCGGCAATGAGAAGCTCGAAACTGTTGATTCAGCTGTGTTTCTGGGTATAACAGTAGACTCAAAAATTCAATGGGGGCCACATATATCAAGCCTAGCGGGTAGGCTTAGCTCGGCCGCCTACGCCGTCAGAAAGGTTAGACAATACACTGACGTTGATACAGCAAGGTTGGTCTACTTTAGTTATTTTCACAGTATCATGTCCTACGGTATTCTACTGTGGGGCAGAGCCGCTGATATTCAAAATATATTTGTGCTTCAAAAACGAGCTGTTCGTGCCATTTACCAATTAGGTGCGCGTGTTTCTCTAAGAGATTTTTTTAAAGAGATTGGTATTCTCACAGCGGCTTCACAGTACATATTCGCCAACATTTTATATATTAGGCAGAACATTCATTTGTACAGTAACAATAGTGATATTCACAACTTTAACACCAGAAACAAGGACAAATTACGAGCTCCCTTTCATCGACTTCATAAGGTGCATAGTTCATTCGTTGGGGTTGGTATAACTTTTTACAACAAGTTACCGTCTTCTTTTCTAGATTTGCCATTTAACGCATTTAAAGCAAAGGTAAAAGCTAATCTCTGTTCTAAGGCATACTATTCTATTAATGATTATTTAGATGATAAGCATAGTTGGTCGCTGTGTTGAACTCAAGACAATGTTCGTGTTCTTTTACCAAAATTAGCTTGCTGTCAGGTTAAATATTATTATTTTTTAATTTCGTTTTTATGTGTATTTTTTAAATTTTATTTTTTGGTAAGACTGTCATAGGTATCGTTTACTGTTATTGTCGGAGCTGATGAAGATTGCTACTATCTTTGCATTATATAGAGTTAATCTTTCTAGTATTATATAGCAGCATAGCCAGCATTGTGTGAGTACCATGTACTTCAGAGCTATCATTGTCTAGATACCTACGTCTTCTATTGACTTGAATGACTCCGGTGGTTGAGAGTATGTCATGCCCACTCAAATGTCTCGCCGATGGTGGCGCGTGTGTCGGATCATTTAGCTCCCTTCAAAATGGTTGAGCTGAATGGTGCTGATACATGTGTCATGTTCGTGAACGGGCGCTGTCGGTTGGGACTGGTCATCTCTTAGCTGCCATGGTTTATTTTAATTGATTCTAATTTTATTTCTGAATTGTCTTTTTATATTTACTATGGACACTTTTAACTTGCTACATCGTTCTCACATAATGTGTAATCTCAACATGAATGATGTAACAAATGATTTGTAATAATTACCTAATTGAAAAAGAGTGTCCATGGAGTTTCTTGCCCGTTCTTCTCCATAGAGATCTACGCCTTGGAATGGGCATCTACGGTACTTTCACAGTTATTATGTCTTGTGACTGGGACTGTAGCACCATAATTTTGTAATGTTTTATTTTGTCTTTTGACAATTCAAAAGTGCCTGTAACTGGCCTACTTGAAATAAAGTGCTTTGACTTTGACTTTGACTTTTGTCTACGGACACATTGTGAGCACAATTTACTTGGCTTTTTTATTTCGCAATAAACAGAATGGCTAGAACAGTTTTGTAAACAATGAGTTCATCTTATGTTTACATTGTTCATACAACTGAAAATGTTATTGTTACGAGACAATGGTCAAACGCGAGCCTATCGATAAATAAACAAAATAAAAAGTCAATGTCTTGGCTCTATCTCAATAAATAATCAAGCATGTCTCGTGGTTAGCTTCTGGTTATCAAAAGAAAATTATTCATGTAACTCAGATACACCCTAAGGCCCACTTGCGTCAAATACAGTTGCTAAAACGAGGTTAAATTAATATAATATGTCATACATAATCGTGATAAAAAACACGGGGTTAGTTACAAACTTGGATTTAGTAAAATAACCCGGGATGGCACAAGCGGCCCTTATGTATAAAAAGTCCGATACTGTTTAGCAATTGGATTTTATAGGGAGTGGGGAAGGGGGAGGGGAATAGCTCAGTAGCTACAACAGTAGCTGTTGCTAAAACACCAAAGTGATTTTTATAAATAAGGCCCATAGATTGTAAATGAAACGATGAATAAAAACCCGGCCAAGTGCGAGTCGGACTTGCATATGAAGGGTTCCGTACCATTATCGCAAAAAACGGCAAAAAAACACGTTTGTTGTATGGAGTACACTTAAATATTATTTGATTCTGTTTTTAGTATTTGTTGTTATCGGCAATAGAAATACACCATCTGTGAAAATTTCAACTGTAACTTTTTCCACTTTAATTAATCTTCTATTGGGTATTGGGGACTCTGAATCGAAGTACATTGTTCAGAAATGGTATCCAGAAAAGAGAGTGTTGAGTTGTTGTTTGTTTTCAAAAAACAACATATAATAATTAGCACATATAAGGTGAAATACTTAGGCTCACTTGCACGAAAAACTTAACTCGTAATTAGTTGCTTACACGAGGTTAAATTTTCAATATGTCATACAATACACGAGGTCAAATTGACTATATTATGTCATACCACAGTTAGGTTTTTTCGTGCAAAAGGGCCTAAGTATTTCACTTTCATCATTTCATTTCGTTCACTTTAGTAAAATAATATATACCTACCACTAGATTAAAAGTGTTTGCTCCATTAACACAGTGGTTAAATCATAATACCCGACATAGCCCGAAAAATTGCCACAC
This sequence comes from Orthosia incerta, assembly GCA_948252205.1. Classification (NCBI taxonomy): domain Eukaryota; kingdom Metazoa; phylum Arthropoda; class Insecta; order Lepidoptera; family Noctuidae; genus Orthosia; species Orthosia incerta. The sequence goes on along the minus strand of OX411755.1, from coordinate 30,646,847 downwards.
TTAAGTGGCAGTTGGGCAGGGCACATTGCTCTCAGAGAGCGAACCGTAAGACGTTGCGTTGGAAGGCCTTCCACCAGCTGGACCGATGACCTGGTGAAGATTGTGGGGATCCGCTGAATATGGCACGCACGGGACTGGTTAATGTGGCGACGCTTGGGAGAGGCCTATGTCCAGCAGTGGATGTCTTTCGGCTGAGATGATGATGAAATTAAAATCCAGGCGTGATGTTATACAAGATAGAAGGAGGCAATAACAAATTAATATTAATTATCTGGTTGTAATCATACTCTAGCAGAATACAAAAGAAAATAACAAAGCGTCGATTTGATTAATTTTTGTTTGTTCGCTTGTAAATTCCTACTTAAGAACTAAAGGCACATTGTTTGACCGTTTCTGTGGCAGTTTATTAACCGTTTGAAATACTCGAATAACTTACGTGTTTTTTTTTGTATTTGTAATTTAAATACCGGTACTTATAGGGTACTTACAGTGTTAGGACTTAAGACATAGCTCTGGTCATCATCATCATCCTCCTGTACATATATTCCAATTTACTTTGAGGTCAGCGCAGCATGTTTTGTCCAAGAAGGTAGAAAACATGCTAGATCTAGATCTACATTACCCAACATGTCATCATTTACTTTCCTTCTGGCCTGGCCAGTAAATCATATCTCTAAAAATCATCCATATATTCTTAAAACTGGTCTAAAAGTCTTAAAACTGGATTAAGTATCATGTGGTTGATGATAGAGGTTACGTGTTCATGGCAAAACTATTATCCTAAAACAAGATAAAAACCAATAGCCAGTTTTGAATGATATACAGCCAGAAAGTTATAGACACGCTTCCGTTTCTAGCCATGGCAAGAATGACCTCTAGTACTCCCATTAACAGAGAAGAATTCTTTAATAAAAAACTTCCCACAGAATATCCGTCATGCAATAACTTGTCCTATCACAAAGGCAGTAAGTCCAAGATCCATTGATGGCATAGCTATAATATTTTGACATGTATTATGAGTATTTCGTTACTCATAGTTTCGGCGGTTCGTGTTAATCTGTCCCGCGCCCGTCGACGCAAATAGATTTGACTGTTCTAGTACGAAATGTACTAATAAAATAGTCGCCGGCCTTGTTTGCCTCAGTTTCAGGGATTTTCTTACTTATTTAGCGTCATTCAGCTCTATCTGTCATCGCTCTAAAATTTTCGTATCTCTAGCTCCGTAGCTTCCGTATATTTTGTTCATTTGCCTTAATTTATAAATAAATGATATAGCCTTGAATGTCCACTGTTTGACAAAGACAGTCCCCAAATTATTCCAGGAACCCTTTTTCTGAGCCGCCTCGAACTTTTCCTTACGGTAAGCATCTATGTCGTTTCATCACCTTTTATTTTCCTGGGCCGGTCTCGGCGCCACCGTCCATCCTTAGGCACTAATCTATTGTATTAGCCCAGCGCTAACTATACATGTACACATGCATGTACAAAACTATAGATTTTACTATTTTACCGACTATACAAAATGTGACGTAAAAGTGCGATCATGTTTTTAATATTGCTTCTATAAATGTAAATGAACAATTTACTCCAATAAATAGGCAAACGAAAATATCAAAAAAAAAGTTTTTCATACAGAGTTGTCGTCAGCTCATCACCCATTTGTATGTGAGATACAATTTTTTTATTTGAGAATTAACTATTACTTCCTTGAAGAAAGTTTTCGATAAACATGGACAGAAGCAGTATTTAAAATATGATCGCACTTGGATCTGTACTTAGAGAATGTTGGTAAAATAGTTAAATTATATAATAATGATAAAATCAATGGTCAGTTGAAATTATTAAAACAATTTACAAGCTTTGTTCTAACTCGGTAATTATCCTACCTTCCGACACGGATAACTACACTTCGACATTAATAATTGAAGGGTACAGGCAAAAAACAGGGAATGTCCTAATTAATAGATTTGTTTTATTTCGACTACTTAATTTATAATTATTTAATAATGTGTAATAATTTATTATAATCAGCATATTTGTACCAAATTAATATTTGTACGCCGATGACGGCTAAACATAGCGTTCTTTAATAATCACAAAATCTGTACCTTATCTACCTATGTTCAACAAATAAAGATATTTGTATAGATTTTGAGAAAAACGCAGCTATAAGTTTAGAAGTATGTAATTTTTATCCTTCTTCTTTACCGGTATGTCCCGGTATGTCATGGATATTCCCGGTTCTTTTCTTTTCGGCCATAAACAAAAACGTCTTTTTGGCGCCTTACTTTTACTTTTATGAAAAGTTAGTGATTGAGAATGAAACTACCATAGATAAAGATTTGCTTGCCAATATAACTCTCCTCTCGCAGGTATGCTGGAAGAGATTTCGTTAGAAATAAGCATACCTTTGTACCTATTTTCTGTTCCTTCTTCTTGTCTGTGTATTATGTGTGTGCACATTAATGGTTAAAAAACTTGACATTCCCTGTTCTTTGCCTGTACCCTTCAATTATATTTTAATTAAGCACAGAGAGTGTTAACGGGCCGAGATTAAATTATACCTATATTATTAATTTAATTTTTATAATTAATTTTAAATTTATATTACCAATTAAGGTAATGAGGTTTTCAATTGAAACCTATAAAAAGATCTGAAGATAACCTAGCTACGTCATCGATATGCTGGTGCATTCTGGAATTATTTAAGGATATTTTGTAATTTTTTCCTTAATCCGATAACGTCAGTCGATAAGGTAAAAGTGCCTATTTGTATCTAGGTACGTATCCCTTTTTCCTATACATATCGCTTATATCATTTTCATTTATTCATATATTTAGATGTAACAATTTAGTAGGTAGTTTAATAAAGTTTATATGGCTAAATAAACTTAGTTATTTTTTTGTGTCGTAATTTCATCAATTCTCTTTTTTTTTACAAAGTATGCCTATATTATTACATACTGGTATTTTTCCTAAACTGCGCTTCAGCAAAAATTCTGACGCATATACAGAGTGGGTTTTTCTAGTGAGCGTGGATGGTCAAAGCCGAAACTTTAGGTAATAGCGAAAATCACTCAAAGGAATCAGCAGTGGTGGTAGTGAGGGACGGCAGAAGTTCGACTCGACTGACTTAGCCAGGGACCAAAACGCTTTACTACCTGCTGGGTAAGAAGCAAGTTTGGTCCCTATTCGGCCAATGTGATCGAACCAAGCCCTTCGCAGCATTTTCTTGCAGGACTTGGCAGCCCTGTTGTAGGCTTTCTTCCTCTGACTCACGTCACTTGCCTTGTGTGTTCGAGCTTCGACCCAGGCATGGTACGCCTCATGTTTAAGCGCATCGGCACCCAACCAGGGTCGGACTTCGCTAGACATTGTCACGTCAGAGAACGGAATGTAGTTTTCTATTCCCTGACGCAACGTCCGTCACTCCGTCCGCGCACGACGTAGGATCAGCCAAAGAAAAACAAGTAGGCTGCCAAGGATAGGATGCGAAGAAAGATCGCATCAGACAATGGTCGGATGTACCCGAAGGTGGGGATACCGAGTAACGGTCTGGATCTGTTGTCAGCAGAAGGTCCAAGCAATTAGCCGTATGCGAATCAACATCCGGCACCCTCATTGCCCTTTGGACCAGCTGAGTGAGATTTAGCGCTAGCGCAAACTTTCGCGTCTCTCGCCCAGCATGATCAGTGAATGGGCATTAAAGTCCACTACTCACCGTACCGTTGCTGAGCCTCATCAGCCGCCTCACTTAGGTATTGTGTAAGAGCGGTTGACTCCTGATCTCGGCTGTGTGACCGGTAGACACAAGCATAGATAATCATACCAGGGCCCAGAGCGCTGAGAATCGAGAGTTTTCAAGGTTTCGGAGACGCTGAAAACAGATGTCGTCACGGGCGTACATGCATACACCCGCACGTGGCTTAAACTTTTGCTCCAGGGTAAACCCTGGGTAAGAAAGATACGCCACGTCTGAAGGAAATCCGATCTGCGTCTCCGAAAGGAACAAAAGCGCTGGTTTATCAGTCTCTAGATGATGGTGGACTGCATCTAAGTTTGAGTGCACCTCTGATATTACAGAGGTGCACCTTATGTGACAGTGAGTGTTGCCGCTGTACAGCATTTTTCTTTGTTTTCCTTGCCATGATTGAGAGTGAAGAAGGGTAGGAGAGGAGAAGGTAGTGAGATGAGGTTCCACGCTGGCAACCCACAGACACGCGCTGACAGGACGCCATCATTGGGGGACTGGCCTGGAGACCACGGGGACGCCCGAGCCCCCCTGGAAATATCCATCGGGCACTGTCTTCTGGTCGCCAACCAGCACGATGGCGCATTCCGGGCTTTTTCTACAGTTGGCGGGGCAGCCTTTCGTGTGTGGCTGGCACACTACTTGGGCCCCCATCTACCTGCGGTCGGCCAGCGGTGCACCGTGCCTCGGATCCTGCTACCCTCCGCGAACAGTCTCCCGATACGTCCATAACAGCGCGCGTTAGGCTGGTCAGTCTGCAGTGGAACAGCTATCTCGACCCAACTCCTCTAGTGGCTACACCGAGCATCGTACCAGAACACGGCTTGGCGTTTGGCGGTACGTCTGTGCCCGGTGCGTGGTCGCAAGCCTTCGGCCGAAGCCTACCACCAGTAGGTGTCACCTGATTTGCACCACCCGGGGACCACGTGTAGGGTATCAGAATGGGGTACACTCCTACGGACGTGGGTGACTCAGCCCCCACAGGCCCCCCCGGTCGAGGAGTTGTTATGGCCACCTGCCGGCTCCATCATGAGACCAGCTCCATAGAACCGTATTATTTCAATGTTTCCAAAGTCTCATAAGTACGCCACGTTTCAGCATAATCTGATGCCAGATGCCTTAGACAAGTGACATCATCATCATTAGTCGCGACCTTATCCCATTTACTTGGGTTCGGCCCTCCTTATCCTTTTTCTCCATTGTGCACGGTCTTGGGCAGTGCTGTTGTCCAAATTTACTTCTTGGAGGGAGTACTAGACTCTCTTCCTTCCTTTGACATGCCATCATCAAAAGCGTGACGATAGCGATTTGAATAGAAAAACGTCAAAAATGTATGAGAATGACAACCGCTATCGAAATGTCACATTATCAGGCCCGTACATTTTGGAATTTCGACAATCGCCATCGCTGACGTCAAATGACACTCAACACAAAGTTTTTAATATTTCTAGTTTTATCTATGACTAGCTGAACCTCGCGGCTTCGCACCCGTCAACTGGCTATCAACCTACCTACCCTACTCTACAAACCTACCCTATCCTGCATACCCTACTTACCCTACCCTACCTACCTACCTACCCACCCACCTAACCTACCTACCTACCCTTCCCTACCAACCAATTTGTAAAAATATTTATTTGAATAAGAATTAATACTACAATACGAATGTAACCAACTTTTGTTTCTACCAGCGATGCAATTAAATTTTAGAACACAAAAGCTGCTATTGTGATTTAACTATGGTAGTGTAATATATTCTCTCGCAGATATTTTGATTTTAATAATGAGTACTTTAATCATGTAGTACATCATTTTTAAGTATCATCAATAGTTTTCTCAGCGCACGCCAAATAATGGATTTTATCTACTCTCACAACGTAATGTTCCAAATATGAATTCAAAAAATATTGCATAAACACGTACTTTATATTCGTGGATAGGTAAAATTTTAAAAAAATACCATTATAGTGCAACATTTGCCTTCGATTTTCAAACAACTGCATCATAAAATAACCGTTTTTCTATTACGATACAGGACAAATCCAAGAAGTTAATAACTAAGGAGATTCCATCAATTATTTAATTTTTTTGAAATGCCATTTTTATAGTACCTAATTAAAAAAAATGATTCCAATTTTTTGCGCGAACTTTTGTCTCTTTCCACCTGTTCATAGAGTTCAAAATATTCGCGCGAATTAAATTCGCGCTGCGGTGCGGTGGATTCTGTTGCAAAACACGGATTTCATGCGGTATTATTGCCGATTTTTTTACCGCAATGCGAGCAGCTTCATACAATTCCATAGGTCGCAGAATGGACGGAAAAATTAGCGCGAACAAATATCGCAGTGCGTGTGCTAAGCCTTAGCGCATGCGCGGATAAGATAAGATAAGTTTTGGCGCCATTCATACGTTTTGCAGGTTTCGCTGTACTGAATTTCATGACTTTTTTAAATTCTTGCTTAAAATGTCTGATATTAGTGAATGTGAAGAAAAATTGACGCCGCCAAATATTTTATATGCGGCGAAGGACATTACTCATAATCTCTTACCAGGAAAGTCGAGATTATTATATGATGCATTTATCACGACTTTATGGCATGGAAAATGCAAAAAAAAAGATTAAGTAGGTTCAATCCCAAAATGTATGAGTGTAGATAAAGTAGTGTATGAAACTGCACATAACTAGGTATTAAAACATTCGTGTGAATACTATTAAAAACCTCGCCTACGGCTCTGTTTTTAAACTCACACTCATGTTTTAATACCCCTTATTATGCAACAGTATCATAAACTACTATTATAGCAAAATTTTAACTGAACTGTCATAGGCCCTTCCTCTTTCGTGTGGCTAAAACCCATTACGTATCCATGTGAATTTTAGTAAATAATTAATAAAACAAGCAAATTGTATAAATTTACCAGCCTATATCATTCACAGTCCACAAACAAAGATAATCGAAAGCTCAAACCATATTAAGCTTTTGTCATTGGTTCAGGCAGTGCTTGTAAAATCGATTATTAGATGCCGGACACACATACGAAAGCAAGGTAATAAAGCTTGTAAAAATACTCATGCACCTAAACAGTCTCAAACAGAACGCTTTCTCGTCATTAGCTACCTATCGGTAGCTAATGACGAGAAGGCGTTCTGTTAGAAGACTGAGGCAGGGAAAGATAACTCTATAAAAAGCGAAATTCTATCATCATTTTACCTATGTCGAAAGCCCACAATGATGAGGTGGGATCACGTAACATTTTGGTAGCAGCCCAAACATTTTTAGGGTTCCGTATACGAAGGGTCCAAACGGAGCCCTATTGCTGTCACGTGTCCGTCTTCTGTCACACGGGTTTAGAGCGAGACGGTTGGAGCTATAGTCTTCAAATTAAGACAGTCTTAAGTATCTTGTTACCCATACAAATTGTCAAAAAATATTTTTAAATGCTTTTAAGGGGAGCTCCATACAAGTAAAGGTAATTTAGACCTACCCCATCGCGTGGGATATCGTTGTTTAGAACTAGTTGAGTAGATAAATACTGTGTTTTTGTTTTAAAATATATAAGAAAACAAAGGAATGAGAAGCCATCAAAGTCAGCTTTTTTTACAGAATTTTTAGGGTTCCGAAGAACCCTTATAGTTTCGCTCTGTCAGTCTGTCCGTCCGCAACTTAGCTCAGAGAATCTAAGTACTAGAAAGCTATAATTTGGCATGGATGTAAATATTAATAATTCGACTAAGTGGTAAAATAAAATCATGAAAAAAAAATTTTTTTCGGATGCCTCCCATAGACGTAAAGTGGTTCTCATCTTTCCCAAGGTGTGGGGTATCGTTGGATAGGCCATTCAAAAATATTATGGGTTTGTTAAAATAATTTTTCGATTCAGAGATCCGTTTGCGTAAAATGAAGCTGTAAATTGCAAATTTATGTTAAGTGCACCCCCCCCCTCCCCCCTGCCAGCGAAATGGTTGATCTTGGCTATGTGAAAAAAATCACGGCAGTAGCAAATATAACGAAATTAAAATAAAAACTATCACGGATAAGTAGGCTTAACAAGTTTACGAGTAATAGTCGACCAACTTATAAAATGTACTTGGAACAGTAAAAATTTTGTACAAATGCCATTGAAAAATTACTTAGATGACGTTGTTAGCTGTGCAAAACAGAGTAAATATATGCTTATGAACCATGTTAAAATAAACAAAAATAAAATCAAAACAGGCTTTACAAGTTTACGAGTAATAGTCGACCAACTTATAAAATGTACTTGGCACAGTAAAATGTTTGTACAAATTCCATTGAAAAATTACTTAAACAACGTTGTTAGCTGTGTAAAACAGATGGTAAATATATGCTTATGAACCATGTAAAAATATACAAAAATAAAATCATAACATCCTTAATAATTATTATTTCTAAATTAATAATGTTTAAGCTCGAATAACGCATTGGAGTGGCCGGAGTCGTTAGCAGTACCGGTCCGTAGTCCATACGGCGCAAGTGCGGGGTGTCTATTTTGTGTTAGTGTAGAAGTATTTTCGACGTTTTGTAATCTAAAGTGAAATTAGATTCGATTTCCAAGCAAGTAACTTATTTTCTTTTGTCGATATCCATCTATAAAGTCAAAATTCTTAACTTCCCATTGACTTTCAAATTTGGTGATAATGTGTATTGTTACGTATATTTTAATCAGATTTTTTCTTTAAAATTACCTCATTTTTACAAGCTTCTATTTAACTTGCAATGTGTGTATGTATGTAAGTATGGTCGGGTCAAATCTTGCAAATGAATTTTAAAGCAGTTATCTCAACCGTTTAGGATGAGATTTTGCATACACGTTTAGTTTGGATGACAATGCATGGTTAGCTAAGTGACGTCATTCTAAATTCAATAAGGCGGATGGCCCAAGATGGCGGACAAGTAATTTTTTGTGCATTCCCATAATATGGGTATCAAAAGGAAGGGTTTGCTGAGAAGAATACGAAAAAAGCTTGTTTAAAAAAAATATGTTTTATGAATTATTTGACGCCTATTTCAACCAACTTAGAACATACCAACCTAAGACTCAAGAGTCTAGGCAAATGAAATTCTCGTAAGTATTGCGATACCGATTGGTAACTGTATGGAATAATAAATAATAATAAATTGTCAAGCGCTATCAAAATGTCAGGTGATCTATCCTTACATTTTGGAATTTCGATCATCGCAACCACTTTTTTTTGGGCCATCCCACTGCACAGTTCCCAAACCACTGCAACGCCTGAAAGCCAGAATCAACAGTGGCGACCAACAAAAAAGCGCCGAGGCAATAAAACTCGACGAACTCCCGGCGAATGAATTTAGCTGTCGTGGATCCCGCAACGAAATAAATCAGAAATGAATAAAGGAGGAGTAGGAAAACAAAAACATAATATCAACTTCGAAAATCATAATCACTATCACTTATGGGATGACCCATTGACTTCTAGTTACCTTTGGTTGACACTGCCAAGTGTTGCGTCACTGAATGCATGGCCGGCAAGCCTGATTGATTTATTCATCGAAATATAGCCGATTGTACCTAAAAGAGAACAAATTGCAGTTCAAAACGGAGGAAAAGTTTTCTGCTAAACTAATTGGAAATACAAACGCCACAATAATGCTTCATTAACCCAGACTTGCCATAAATAGACTTTCCTTCAGTAATTTGATGAATTATCCATCAGTCATATTAAGTACTTACCTATGTGCTAATGTAGTGATAGCATTCAGAATTATTGGAGAAATTCGCTCTTAGGCTGTCATCAAATTAATAGGTTTTAGTAAAATACACTGTTTAATTTATAGATAAGCTAAAGTTAGCATAGTGGCATTTGGTAATGGCCCCGACTTACGTGTATACAGTTCGTGGGTTCGAGCCCAGGCAGGTGATTTACTAAGTTAAAATTATTTCGTTAATTTTCGGTCTGTAACAATTAATAAAGGTAAACCAGCTAATTTAACCGCGTTACAGTACTTTATGAATGACGTGAAAAACGCCCGCAGAAAGTACTCATGATAGCCGCGACTGAGATCGGTCCAATATTACCCAAGAATCCCTATAAAATCGCAACGTCAATGTGTGTGTGCAAAATGACTCTTTGTTCGTAGTGCCCTCTCTGTCTGCGGCGCGCCGCCGCTTACGTGCTTTGTGGTTTTAGTCATTATCATCATCATCATTTCCGCCGAAAGACGTCAGCGTTTAGTGTTAATTAAAAAAGACTCGTAACACCAAGTGTAATGGTTTGCCGCCAAAAACAAAGGACCATCTTGTTGTATCGATCGAGACAGAGACGATAATGATTTGAGGTTTTCTAATATAACTTGCAGAGAAATACAATGAGAGTTAATGGGTGCTCATGTTCCACGTACTTCATGGAATTTCGTTTACGTAACGTTACATAATTAATTTGATTAGTTGTCTTGTATTGTTTATAAAGAGAAAGGTTTTCATTACACCGCCAACTCACGTAATAGGGCCTTTCCAGACAAAGACACCGTAACGCTTATATATACAGCTGCGACTCGTCCGGCATTGCATGGCGACAAATTATATATACATGTTCAAAATAGGAAAGAAATCGCGTTTTCATGCCCCTAATTTCACATCTGGTGAAGTTTTACTCCTACATATAGTCACAAAATGTTAACAAGTCATAGAAAATTTTCTTCATCATCAGAAAACAACATTTCCCTTACACTGATTGGAGAATATCTCGTAAACGCGTGGACTGTTTTGTATTACTTAACCGAAAAAAAGGGTTTACGTCTAGACCTTTCATTTGAAACTAAAATTATTATAATGTCTTCATAAAAAAACATGTTTTCAATTTACGTAAATTATTTTGACAATTCTTACACTAACCCAGGACTTTGACTCTCCCACATCGGCGGGTTAAATACCTATTTAAGTAAATTTATAAGTTTTACTCTAGATTTACCTCTAACTCTTGGTGGTGCAAGATGATTTATCTGATTACGCCTGATTTACAATTTTCTAAAAGCCTTTAATATTTTTTTATTTATTTTTTATTTAGATTCATCCTGAGCTAACGGTTAATACTGGGTTATTAAGAATAACCCAGGAATTCGCCCGTTTTATAACATTTAGAGATAACCCATAACCCACAAAACGTTCGCAAGTAATATCACTTAATGGCACTATTAAGTCTGGCGCCATGGTTACCGATCAGGGGGAGAATTCGGCAATGACGTCATCCCTTATGGCTCTGCTCGAAACTTAACAACATAATCTTTTAGATAGGTGCGGTAGTGCACAGGTGAAAGATATATGCTCGGTATATTTTGGCATAGTATTATAAAAGCTTGAGGTGACAAACAGGATTAGCGTGCGTGCGGATGTTCCTACAAACACCCTATTTTGACTATAAAAAAAATACGGACTTAATGTAAACCTAAATTTTTTATTAGACAATTTCCTAATGTTTATTCTGGCATTTCTATATTATGTGTCATATTTTCTTTCAAAAACGGCAAAAGATAACTGAAATAATTGCTTGATTTCAGCTCCGACATGCCTCTGCCGCTGTTGAGGAGATGTTGTGGCTTCATTTCCCTGCGAACTGGTTGCTTTATCCTGTGCATCATGTCCATTGTAAGTATTAATGTGTTAATTGTAAGTATTAAAGTGTTCTTTTTATCGGTGGGAAACCTACAAAAAAGCTTAGGCACCAAGCTTTTAGAGAAAAGACCGGAAGTCCTAGAACTCCTAGACAAGTGACATTCGATAAACGAAAGTGATAGGAAAAAATCGGGATCCCGTCTAGTGAGTACCTCCTTTCCCCCCTAAACCTAGCAAATAAGTAGTTTCCAATATTTATGGTTTGAGGTTATGTACACAAAAACAACACAATAAACAGTGTTTAAAGTGCTCCATGATGGTTCTAGGTTTTCACAAAACCTAACATGGTAAAAATTTTGTGGGAGACTCACTCTCACCTGACACCACTCCCATGCTCACCACCACTTTACCAGCCTCAAAATTTAGCTCCTGGATACTAATTATTATTACTTAACTGCATTTCGACCATCGCCATCGTCGACATCGATGATTTATGATGATTGGGCATTTTTAGTCAGCTGTATCAAAGCAATAGTGCAAGCGAGTGAACTAGAGAGTCAAGCCAGCCGCTGCAATACTTCAAATTCAGATGACAAAGATGATCTTTCATTACCATATTAGTTGAAAAACATGATTCTGAAGTTGATGATGATAATGATGGATAAGAATTCATTGCAAAAGAATGCCTGAAATATTTAGTTTCTTGTGATGCCAGTGATTGAAGACATGGAAATGTTATTAAATACTGGCAAGATAGGCGAGCAGCATTTCCGTTGCTATACAAATTAGCGAACGCTATTTTATCAGTGCCCGCCGCCGATGATTTTCTCATCGGCGCTCCTCTAGAATTAACCGATTTTGAATTTTTACGCCTCTAGGATGAGCCGTTCCTAGGTTATCTGAATTTTACTCTTTGAATCTGGGTTTGTCTACTACTAGGTATTTTATAATATGTAGTTTAAAAAGCATTCAATAAAAATTTAGTTAATAATACTTTTTTTTTCTTACTCCGCCACTGTTCTTTTTTGATTGAATTCGTTTCGGGATCCAAGACAGCTTAAACTTTTCACCGGCACTCGTCAATATGCATTGTCTTGACGCTTTTCGGGTGGTGACTGCTGATTCTGGCTTTTAAGAATTGTAGTTAGCAATAAGCTGGTGGGTTTATCCTTTTGATTTGATTTGCGGCAACTGTCATTCAGCTGCTACCAGCCACCCTTCGAAGATCGTCACACCACCTAGCCTGAGAGCGTCCTACCTTACGTTTACCAGTTTGCGGTATCCGCGCAAGAACACGTTTGCTCCAAAGGTCATAATCTATAACTTATATAACCGGGCCATTGCCACTTTAGCTTGCTTATTCTATGAGTAATGTCGGCAACTTTGATTCTGTGCTGGATCACTCGTTTCTGATTCGCCTACTACTATTTCAACTAGCAAAAAAGCCGTCCATCAAATCCTGAAGGTCGTTGAAGAGCGAAGTGTCCATTTACTACACACAAATCAATAATAAAACTATCATTAAGCAGGCGATTTATATTCTGCGTCAGCTGTCTGCGTTTATGGGGCGCTCCCGAATATAATAACATTTTGTTTACGCCCCCTTTGCGCCAGAGTTCTGACGTCATCGTATTCGTCATCCCACTGTCCTACTTTGTAGTCTACTTCCATCTACTGATTATATGATATTGTTTATATTAAATATTATAAATGCGAAAGTTTAGACGGATGGATGTTTGTAACTCAATCACGCCAGAACGACTGAACGGATTGTATTCCGGTCTAATGTTCCCTTGGGATGAGAAACCACTTTTCACGCGGAGGAGGCCGCTGGAAGAAGCTAGTTCTTATCTAAGTAAATTTATACTGAAGAAGTCATATTTTTCATCTATGAGGTACCTATACTTATAGGCCACAAATACTAGTTAGTAATAATTTTCGGTGATTAAATGAAACCTAAATTTTATTTTATTATCAAGAAATAGAAAGACTTGGATTTCATCCAAACGAATCAGTGGTATACAAATCAAAGTGATTTTATGAAGCAATATTCTCCACATAAGTTTGTTTATTTGTGTCTAATCTCGTACGAAGTGGTCTGGCTTCTTTGAAAGCGCTGTCAAACAGATACACTTAATGATCTCACATAATGATGAGAACGATTGATTTGATGCATTAATATTTTGAGTGATATAAAATGCTGTAAACTATGGTGCTTCGTATTCAGTACACTCGGCTCTTATTAAGGTCGAAGAAGGGAGAACAGTTGCGAAGTCGAAAAAGAAACAAGAAACCTCGCGAATCAATTTCAGGATGGTATGGTTGACTGAACAGAAAGCTACGCATGTGTAAGTAGTTAAGCTTTGCTTTATGTGAAACCTAGCTTCTGCCAGCGGCTTCACCCGCGTGAAATGTGTTTTATCATCGCAAGGGAACAATAAACAGGGATAATAAATAGCCTATGTGCTATTCTAAACTATAATCTATCTGGGGTAGCTCCAGCGGGTATAGCTTCACCAGCAGTTCATCGTGAAATAGCCAGCAGCATAGAGAAGGACCAACAGGAACGGGACAGTCAGCATCCTCTTTATGAGCATCAACTCCAACCTGCACGCTTGAAGAGTCGTAAGAGCTTCGTATGTCACGAAAGCCAGCGCAACTGACGAGACATGTGGATTATGGCAACATACACACCTTATTCCTCCTCACTTCATCACTCCGGCAGAGCATCTGCCCCCTAAAAACGAACTGCAGTGGCCAATCTGGAAATCCCTAAACCGATTGCGGACACAGGTTGGCTATAGAAACAACCTGCCCAAATGGAGTATCATAGACCCATACAAAACAAAATGTCAGTATAGAGCCCCTTCGCAAGATATGGATCACCTCTTAGTCTGCCCGTCATGCCCGACCACCAGCACCTTACGGAATTTGAACGTAGCGAATGATAGAGCTGTCCTGTAGCCACATACTGGTCGGACACTATCTGAATGGTTGAGACTGTAGTTTGAGTTAACCGACACGAAAGAAGAAAAAGAAGAATCTATCAGTATGCCAAATTTCATCCAGATTCGTTCAGGCATTCTGGTGTATTTGAGTAACAAACCTACATACATCCATCCACACTTTTGCATTTATAATATTAGTAAGACAAGATAAGCAGTAAGATTTAAAAAGTAAGATGTAGGTGGGATTATCATGAAAGCTCGTTGCAAAATAATAACAGCTGCATGGGTCGATCTTCAGGGTTAACCAACGCTTGCCGAAATCGGACCGTGGATAGGCCACGTAAATTATCAATACTCCTCCGTTTGGTCCCGGCTGTCCTTTATAGATCTTTGCAAGGGTAATATCGTATTTGATATCCAGTTACTGGTTTGTGGAGGTCGGACAGGCAGTCAGGACTGACTGCCTGTGAATATAGAATACTGAGTTCGTGGCTCACTTACACGACCCCGCTCCAACACCGCTCCCGTACAACACCACCTTAAACGGAGATGACTGCTTTGCTGTCCACGAACCGAAAGCCACAGTCAACTAGCTGTCCCCGCGCCGACCGCTTTCGCCTTACTTTTTTCGACAAGCTACCAACGTGCTTCAAGCGAGCAGTCTCCGCACATAGTATTATGAGTCTGCGTACGTATAGTAGCACGCGGGCCGCCCGCTTGAAGCGCGTGGTAAGCGAGGCGTCAGCTGTCGAGTGGTACGATGGTGGTAAGATTTGTGTTAACAATGTAAAGTATGTCTATAGAGAACGCCCTGAAGCTCACATTTCAATGAATATTATTTTGTCGGGTGGGAGCGGTGTCGTATAGTCGGCTACGACCTATCCTGCTGAATCCGTTTAGACGGCAAGTAAAGCTCAATAAAGTTAAGAAAATTCTTGGCCGATTGATTGTAGGTGGGACCCACGGCCATCAATTCCAATGAAGCTTGGCGAGCCCTGGATAAACAATTCAACTGTCTTCGATTCGGCAACTAAATAAATTTAAAAGAACAGCTGTGGAGTGAGGAGCTCGTGGCTAAATAATAACAGCCGCACGGGTCGATCATCAAGGTTAAGCAACGCTTGACGAGGTCGGTCCGTGGATGGGTGACCATTCCAAACATACCGAGTTTCCTCCTTGCATCGGAAAGCACGTTAAGCCGTTGGTCCCGGCTGTTATTTGAAGATCTTTGACAGTCGTTACGGGTAGTCAGAAGCTTGAGATCTGACACCAGTCTTGCCAAGGGGTACCGTGTTACCCAGTTACTGGGTTGAGGAGGTCAGATAGGCAGTCGCTCCATGTAAAACACTGGTACTTAGCTGAATCCGGTAAGACTGGAAGCCGACCCCAATATAGTTGGGAATAGGCTAGGCAGATGATGAGCTGTGGAGTGAGCACAATGATAAATTTGGGTTAATGAATTGATTAGTGAGCAGATTGAGTTTCATGTTACGCACACGCATTTGTAACGCTATGAATAAACACAGACCTGCAACAAATTGCTGTAATTGTGTTGCTTATTCAAACATCCTTGTGTTTCGTGGGTGAATCAAATTCACTATATTAAGGACCAGCTTTTACCCGCGACTTCGTCTGCGTAGCGTTAGTTCTTCTTCCACCACGTCCAGGTATTATTTCCAGGATAAAAAAAAACAAACTGTGTTAATCAAACCTGTGTCATTTCCAGGGTCTCAAACTATCTCCATACCAAATTTCATCTAAACCGGTTCATCGGTTTAAGCGTGAAAAGGTAACAGACAGTCAGGCAGGGGATTACTTTTGCATTTATAATATTAAGTACTAGCTTTTCCCCGCGGGTTCGCTCCCGTGGCCCACCCCACAGAAATCGTTTTCGTGATAAAAAAAATAGTCTATGTTACTCAGGAATAATGTAAAAGATTAAAAACCTTTAAAGTTGTTTTTATGTTTATCCATTACAAACAAACTTATAAACAATCTGTCCTCTCGATATTCGTTTTAAAATACTATATTTAAATGGCTGCATCCCAATAGCTAAAACCCAACGGAAGACTTTTTGCACAGTCGTAAATTGGGATATAAGTAATAAAACTTACTTTGACAATCAAGGAACCCTGTGGTTCCGGTCCTTTGAAAGGCGTGCGAAGGGCCGAAGCCAGCTCGCAGAGGCCATGTTAGGCATGTATCAGGCAATGTGACACCAACCGACGATTATCCCTGTATGCAACACGCAAGTGCACCCAAGGGCAATCCCCGGTTGGTGCTGGACTATTGCAAAATATGGAGAAAAAAGTTATTGGGCTATGGGTTTGGTAGGTTAGTGGATCGACTGCCTAAAGTTTTAGTCCTCCTATAGTTATAGGCGGACTACTGGCCTCTGCCTGACCTACACGGCTATAAAATGGCGGGGAGTGACTTGTACACTCCTTATAGCATCGCTAGCATTTTAGTGACGTAGCGCCAAAGGGGCAACATTTCTGGAGGTGTTTAAGGAGTAGAGAGGTACACTACGGCTATCAGGACAATCCCGGCAGCATCTTACTGGGTTAACTTCCTTCCTCCGAGCACGTTTGCTCTTGTGTATCTCCACTCTAGCCAGCCAATTAAGGCAAGATAGAGGTATGGGAGCTCTTATTATTAAAATATTAGTGTAGATGGATGGATAGTGAATTCGACAGCAGCAGCTATCATAAAATAAAAATATAGAAAGTGTATGCAAATATCCAATGTATCTCATCATCCTCCTGCTCTTAACCCAATTCTTAATTTTCTGTCAACGCAGCATGTCTTCTTCTTCCAATCATATGTATTTGCTGTCAACTCAGTAGTCATCTTCTTTCTAGTCAGTGGCGTAGCGTAGAGGGCCGGCAGGGGAGGCCTGCCCCGGGCGGCACTTTTAAGGGGCGGCAAAATTTCAATATAAATAATGATGGAATCTTATGTTTTATGTACGCAATGTTTTTTTTTTAATATAAATATAAAAATGAATAAACGAAATAATATCGTAATAAATCATTAGACTAGTATTCAATACTTTATAATAGCAACTGCAAATAAGGTGACAGTATGGGTCGACTGGTAAAAAATGCCTAAGGTATTTAGTCCGACCCTGTACGTTTGTGTGCATGATATGTTAAATAAATAAATGGGTTCTTTTGAATTACTGTACATGTTAGGGTTCTAATACCTAAATTGTAATACCTAAACAAGAGGCGGTGACATTTTTCTCCGCCCCGTGTGGCTGAAACGCTACGCCACTGTTTTTAGCCCTACAATTTTTCAGACAATCTACCCATTTCTTTGGTCTTTCTCTAAGTCACCAATCATCATCATCATCAGCCTGTTGCATTCCACTGCTGGACATAGGCCTCTTCAATCGCATGCCATGTGTCTCGATTTTCGAATTACATAAACTTTACATGTCAACGCCATCATGATTCCGATGTAAAAACGGGATAGCACCATCCCAACCATTCGTCCTGTATAGCTCCGTCACTTTCCCACACGGCCCCTAAGTTGTCAGAAAAATATATAAACGGTACAACAGTACCTAAGCGAACTACCCTGGACAAGGAAGGATTATGTAAATAGTACCAATACCATAATATTATCATATCAAATGTCGGTTTCAACACTAGCAATTACTAACCGAGTGCACAAAACCGCAAATTAAATTAAAATAAAATATACTTTATGTAACAATCATTTATTATTAACATCATCATCATTCATCATCATTTATTTTATATTCCATAAGTTTGTGCTTATGAGAGTTGATTAAACAAGAACATACAATTTTTATGTTCAATTCCAGACAGCGATAATAACTAATCAGTGCATATCGCGCCATCTAGTGATATTTATTTGAACCAATATTTTTTTCTTAGCGCTGTGACCCCGTGGTGTGGGGAAACGTTTTCATAAAAAAACAAGTACACATTTTATAGTGTTACCTATGTAACCAGTCGATACCTATGTACATAATGAATGATTCATTCGGGTGTGCTATTAACATTCAACAATGACTTGTGACAACATAATGCTCATCACGTCCTATATTGTTGTATTTCTATACTAATACGTATAATTAATGCAGAGTTTGTTTGTCTTTTTGTTTGAAGGCGTTTATCTCTGGATCTATTAGTTTGTTTTTGAATAAATATTTATTAGAAAAACTTAACTCATAGTTAATTGATAACACGAGGTTAAATTGACATCTTCTTCTTATCGGGTGAGGAAGTAGCCACCACTGGTGGCAGAATTAATTAAACCGCCTCTGGGAACCCCACAGGCCTCTGATTTGGCTATTTCAGACTTACACTAACTATATAAGGCCAGGTTTCCTCACGATGATTTCCTTCACTGTGATATCAAAGATAAACTTAGAAAGTATGTACATATTTGTTTATTTGCTTATCTGCAATCAGTCCCAAACTATAAGCAGATTTGTTCCCTGTCGTTTTCATGCCCAAAGAGTTCCTCAGCAGGAGGTCCCTCATCCTTCATATCATGGCGTTTCAGTCGTTTAGTGTAGCTGATAGTTGCTAACGCGGTAGTTAGGTCATTTGGGTGATTTTCCAGCCATGTTTTATATTTATTCCCTGTTATTTTTAACTCCTCCTTAACAGTTCTTAGGTCAAAAGTGCAGTCATACTCTCCCAAAACTCAAATGGCTAGTTTTTGTAGAAGAAGTTAAATTACCCACAACTGATTTAATATTTCGTATAGAAATTAAAGTATAGATTATTCCTACTAACCGCGAAAAGTTGAAATTCTGCTGCCTACAAAAAAATTGCCTTTTCTGTTTTGGTAGTGTGTCTGCACTTTTGACCCTTATAGTACATATGTATTTGAAAAAGTTCCATTGGTACTTGCCTGCATTTGAACCCACAACATCAAGCACGAGAGGCGAGTTCTTAGCCACTGGGCTACCACGAAATTATGGTATACAATATAGCCAACTTAAACTCGTATTAGCAACTCTGCTAACTCTGAGTTAAGTTTTTAACTCAAGTGAGCCTTAGCCTAATTCTAGGTAATACACCAAGCTAAGACCCTTAGCAACCGCGCAAAGATAAATAAGAAATAAAACTAAACGAAAACGAAGTAAGTGCGCGGACGGATAAAACCGCGGCGCACAGCTAGTACCGACGTACGCCTACTTCTATAATGTATGTGTAATACAAGAATAAATTATACGCGCGTGGAATGCGGTATCTGACAATTATACAAACGAATGCGATAAGTATACACTATGACATACATACAGGACATGAAAATTAAAATTACTCATTGGTCTAGTAGTAATGAGCGGTATGCTAACCACGGAGATCTAGGTTCGACTCCCACAAGTGATATAGGGTTTCTCCATAACGGCTGCCGTGATGTCTCAATAGTGAAGGCCTCGGCTCTCATGCTTTTGATCGTAGGTTCAACTCAGCCGATCTGTTCAAATGACCATGTGACTAAAATTCTATAAGAGCTCCTACAAGTTTCACGAGCTAAAAACAGAAAACAGCTACTTACAAGTTACACGAGCTAAAAACAGAAAACAGCTACTTACAAGTTTCACGAGCTAAAAACAGAAAACAGCTACTTACAAGTTACACGAGCTAAAAACAGAAAACAGCTACTTACAAGTTACACGAGCTAAAAACAGAAAACAGCTACTTACAAGTTACACGAGCTAAAAACAGAAAACAGCTACTTACAAGTTTCACGAGCTAAAAACAGAAAACAGCTACTTACAAGTTACACGAGCTAAAAACAGAAAACAGCTACTTACAAGTTACACGAGCTAAAAACAGAAAACAGCTACTTACAAGTTACACGAGCTAAAAACAGAAAACAGCTACTTACAAGTTACACGAGCTAAAAACAGAAAACAGCTACTTACAAGTTACACGAGCTAAAAACAGAAAACAGCTACTTACAAGTTACACGAGCTAAAAACAGAAAACAGCTACTTACAAGTTTCACGAGCTAAAAACAGAAAACAGCTACTTACAAGTTACACGAGCTAAAAACAGAAAACAGCTACTTACAAGTTACACGAGCTAAAAACAGAAAACAGCTACTTACAAGTTACACGAGCTAAAAACAGAAAACAGCTACTTACAAGTTACACGAGCTAAAAACAGAAAACAGCTACTTACAAGTTACACGAGCTAAAAACAGAAAACAGCTACTTACAAGTTACACGAACTAAAAACAAAAAACAGCTACTTACAAGTTTCACGAGCTAAAAACAGAAAACAGCTACTTACAAGTTACACGAGCTAAAAACAGAAAACAGCTACTTACAAGTTTCACGAGCTAAAAACAGAAAACAGCTACTTACAAGTTACACGAGCTAAAAACAGAAAACAGCTACTTACAAGTTTCACGAGCTAAAAACAGAAAACAGCTACTTTTTCAGCGCATATTTCTCAATAACTACAAGATATATGATAAATCTTTTAATGTAAATTGTTGCGTCACATAGTTTTCTAGTAAATGTACATTACACATTTTTGATAACTGCTCAAATTAAATAAGAAAAAATAAATTCCTAACACGTTTTTACGAAATCCCGAAACACCAGGTTTTTCAATTGCCTTTTCAACTTACTGGTGGCGAATAATAATCTGCAAAAAATGGTATGAACTGGGCATATAGTATACTAGTAAATAAATTATAAATTTTGTTTTCAAAGTTTGTATTTGTACTTAAAAAAAATGTTGTCCACGCGGAAAAAAGGCAATTTTATCATGTGCGAAAGCGTCGTCTACGCGTAAGAATATGTTGAATATAAAAATAACTGGTAAATAATTTGAAATTTGAGGTGTTTATCAATCGAATCCAATTTTTATTTATATTTTTGAGTACTTATTTTATTGTAATAAATTTTACAAATAATGCTTTATAAACCATTATTTTTTTTATAAAATATCTTGTAGTTATTGAGATATTTTCGCTGAAAAAGTAGCTGTTTTCTGTTTTTGGCTCAAGTTTAACGAGCTCTTAACGCGACTTGCGGTAGATGTGGTTTGGGTGAAAATGTAACTTCACGTAACATTTTTGCGTTTTATCTCCTCCATAACGCATTGTGGTTCAAATCCAGGCAAGTACCAATGTAACTTTTTCGTATGTACCTACTTTCTAAGTTTATCTTTGATATCACAGCGAAGAAAAACATCGTGAGGAAACCTGGCCTTATTTATTTATTTATTATTATAGGGAAAACAAACAGTAGTAAGTATACTAAAAATATACTTAGATAGTTAACTAGCTGTTGCCCGCGGCTTCGCTCCCGTGGACCACCCCACAGGATTAAAAAATAGCCTATGTCACTCAGGAATAATGTAACTTTCTATTGGTGAAGGAATTTTTTAAATCGGTCCAATAGTTTCGGAGCCTATTCGGTACAAACAAACAAACAAAAAATAAAATCTTTCCTCTTTATAATATTAGTATAGATGTAAGTATGAAATCGCCAACCCGCTTTAAGCAAGCGTAGTGATTAATACTCGTGCCTTCTCTTTATGAGAAGAAGCCTATGGGACAGTTACAAACTGGTAAAATTATTATTGGCAACTGTCTTTCCACGTGGTACAGACAGCTGCAGAGAAACTACACCCCCTAGAAGTGAATCTATACATTCTAGGGGGTGAAGTTTCTCTCCAGCTGTCTTTACATGGATGAAAGTTATACCTAGTGGATACATATAGCATACTCAAAGTTTGCCTGTGGACTTCATCCGCTATGACCATTTAAGGCGTTGGTTGCAGTACATAAATGAAAACGAAACATAAAAAATACTAAAGAATTTTCCCATTATACAAGTTTACAACGCATCACCTTCCATGACGTGTTATACCTGCACACTATAATAATGAAACTATAAACTCTTAAGCAAAGGTAGGTATTAATGACGATTCTCTGAGTGGGGCATCCCAATATGTAGGACACAGAATTGTTGTAATATTTGTCATCCTTGTGGGAATTAATGAATGACTTGAGTACCGCGTTATTACATTTTACTTACAAATTGGGCCAATTAGTAATACCGTTTCATGTGCATTCAACTTTACAACGTATAGACAGCCGACATCGAGATTTGAACTTTTTTAGATGTCGATACTATAAAGTACCTACTTTATAACACATTTGCTCGTAAATGGTCTCTTATTTCACCAATTTCAATATCGTATTGTATCTCATTACGTACTTGTGCGTTATTGTAATGTAAAACGCACGGGTTTCTTTTTAATACGGTAAAACGCACGGTTTATCAAGATTTTCCGTCTAAAACGAACGGTACTTTTTTAATTCTTAGCAAAGAGTTTTTATGTCAGAAAAGTGATCAACATTTTATGAATAAAATTAATTTTGGGAGATAAAATATAATAAACTAGCTTTTGCCCGCGGCTTCGCACGCGTAGACTACATGCTTCTTCTTACCTTATTTTAACAGTATGTAGAGAAAAGTAAAAAATAATGGGAATAAAAATAATGTAATGTGAAAGTGTTTCTTAGGACAGACTTATACTTACCTACTTTATCATCAATACGCTCTATCCTTGTCCCGTCCCTATCCCTTCACTATTTCTGTGATTATCCATGACTAAAAATAAGTAATCCTAATCATAAGTAAGTAATTAAATTAAAGTATTTTCTTATAAATTAAAGTATTTTCTTAAAAACAAAATTTTTAACCATTTTGGATGTCGGCGCCAATATCACCAGACCATTTGATGAGCTAACACGTGAACACGCTACATAGAGCTGTCGTAGGCATCGACGCCAACTCCTCCAAGCTGTCTAGCTCGCTGAGGTCGACTTCGAGCTCCGGAAACACATCGGGATATGTGACGCGTGGAGCCACTTCCGGGGTGGTGACGACAGTAGACACTTTTGAGAACTTGGCACAGCTCGATAGCATCTTAGCTCGTTTGAGCCGCTGTGCCCTTAGCGTCTCCTTCCCACACACTTCACAATAGCTCCATTTGGGAGCTAGGATATGTTTGCACATATGACACCTCTCTAGTTCTCCCAGGAGCTCGTCGTATGACTGACTACATAGTCTACATTTATCTGAAAAAACCGTTGAGAATTGCCGTACTTACGATAATAATAATACCGAAAGAAAAACAAATAGGTTCTTATGACGTCTAAGCAGAGTTTATTGTTGAATGTGGCCAATTAAGCATCTTAAACTTATATAACTTGATCATTTAGGTAACTGCTTTATAAAATTATAGGTATTAACCTAACCATAATAAGTTTATTCTTAACTATCACAACATTTATAAAGAGAAACGACGACGAAGACGAAGACGGGCAAAATTTGGTTTTTTTCTGAATCAAATATTTTTGATTCAGAAAAAAATTATATACTTCAGGCTGCAACATCATTAAATCATGATTACAAAAAAAATATATGTAGTCGGTAGTTTGAATATCAATGTAATGGATCGGAAGGGTATGTACATAAACATAATTAAATTACAGTATTATTTATTACTTACGATATTTTGCATGTTTCTAATATCAATATTTATGTAGGTGCACTGCGTACTCCGTTATAATACGTCCTTGTGGCGTAATCGTTGCCGATTAACTGAAGCGGTCACAACTATCATCTAAACATTTTATATTGCCAATCGCTATTGCGACGCTTACGTTGATACAATGTCAATTGCCTCCTTGTGATTTAACCTTCATGACTATTTCTTCAATTATGCTCTAATTATTATTATTTTATTAAAATCCTGTTTTGCCCCACTGCCGAGCCAATTAGCGTTATCCTCCTATAGCAATTAAGTTATAAGTAGTCGAGCGTCAAATGTTAGGGAAACATAGCCTATTAGTTTCAAGCCGATTGTGTATTACTACTCACAGAGAGGAGGCTCGAATTCCTACTACTATTCATCATCATCATCAGCTCTTTTAAACTTTCTCTCTGCTGGGACACAGAACTCCTTTCTTTAAGAGAGGCAATGGGCCTTAATCCACCACACGGGTCTAGTGAAGTTTGGTGGATATCACATGTCTTCAAACTTTTGGTTCTAGGACATGCCGATTTCCTCACGATGTTTTCCTTCACCGTTTTTAAGCCAGTGGTGATAAAATAATTTACACAAAGTAAAGTGCCTGCTACATTTACTACTACTATAAGCCTATAATGTCCCACGACAGGGCTAATGCCCTTTCTACCACTTCTACCAAAAACCATCTCATCCCATCTTTTAGTTCCTATCGTGATGAAATTTCAACCTGATTCTTAACTACGTTCCATTTTCCTTTCCAGCTGGCCTGTGTAGCTAACATCACAGCTGGAGCGTGGAAACTGCCTGGCCACAGAACGAGGGAGCCAGAAGACAACCTCATCTCTATGAGCATGGTCATGTTCTCCACGCTGTCGCTCATCACCAACCTTATCGCACTCTTCGGCATTGTACTGGTAAGGTCTAAGGTTAAATAGATACTGTTCAATCCATTGATTTCTACAGAGTGTTACAGAAAAGTGTGATTATATATTTCAAAAATTGCTTCTGCTTATTTAAATGAACAACTTTTTCCTAGGATATCTTATGAAGAAGTTGTTCATTTACCAAAAAAAAATGGATTTTCCATACAAAGTTTTTAGTAATACTATGGAATTTTTAGGGTTCCGTACCCAAAGGCTATTACTAAGACTCCGCGATCCGTCTGTCTCTGTCTGTCTGTCCGTCTGTCACCAGGCTATATCTCTTGAACCGTGATAGCTAGATAGCTGAAATTTTTACAGATGATGTATTTCTGGTGCCGCTATAACAACAAATACTAAAAACAGAATAAAATAATTATTTAAGTGGGGCTCCCATACAACAAACGTGATTTGTATGCCATTTTTTGCGATAACGGTACGGAACCCTTCGTGCGGGAGTCCGACTCGCACTTGGCCGGTTTTTTATGATACTCGATCGTCGCACTCTATTGTTGGCAAACCCGGACGGCGGCGGCGCCCTCTGTTGTTGCCACGACGCGTTGTGTTTGTTGAATATATGAACGCGACTATCGCATGTTTGCGCGGGATAATCCCGATAAAGGTATCATCCCTTTCTATCAGGGCGACACCAGAGCTAAATAAAAAAATAAAAAGGGAGTTTTAAATAAATCTAAAACCATCGACCCAAACGGAAGAGATTCACCGTCCAGACTTATTTATTTACATTTACATTTGGCCAATTTCAGGTTTTTGTGGAAGTGGAAAAATGACTTTTTCTTTGCAGTACTTTAAAATTGTCGTCTAGATGATTTTACACCATGTAACATCAAGAGCTAAAGTAAAGTAAAACTTAACAAAAAATCCTTCTTTTTCGCAGAAACGTCCAACAAAGCTGCAGTGGTCACTGGTGTTCAACTCAGTGTTCATCTTCTGCATATTCCTGGTCGCCATCGTGAATTGTCTGTTCAGGATGGAAGAGTTTCTCAAAGTGCCTGGGCACATCGCCCTCGTCGTGTTCCTGTTGATCGGGGGAGCTTGTAAGTATCCGAGAACATTACAGAAGTTTTCCTTGCTTTTTATATGGCAAACAAGAACGGCCCTACTGATGCACATTGGCAATACTAAACGCATCTTGCTATCCTATTATAAGCGTGAGGTCCCGGGGTCGATTTTCAGGTCGGGTCTGAGGGGCCGGCGAAGTTTTATCGAGATTTTTCATTAAAAAATTCTAAGTAGCCGCCTGGAGTTTGGAAGATGGCGGTGTGAATCTCCTTTGCCTCAGAAAGCACATTAAGCCGTTGGTCTTTCAGCTGATCTCTTTCCGGTCGTGTTGAATTTCCATCCCGTTGAACTATGAGAGTGAGGGAACAGAGAGGGCACCTGTGTGTTGCGCATACACTTGTGCACTATAATATCGCCCGCACCGTTGAAATATGAGAGTGTAGGAACAGAGAGGGCACCTGTGTGTTGCGCATACACTTGTGCACTATAATATCGCCCGCACCGTTGAACTATGAGAGTGTAGGAACAGAGAGGGCACCTGTGTGTTGCGCA
Source organism: Orthosia incerta (assembly GCA_948252205.1). Taxonomy (NCBI): domain Eukaryota; kingdom Metazoa; phylum Arthropoda; class Insecta; order Lepidoptera; family Noctuidae; genus Orthosia; species Orthosia incerta. The sequence continues at coordinate 30,620,509 of OX411755.1, read as the reverse complement.
TACACTTGTGCACTATAATATCGCCCGCACCGTTGAACTATGAGAGTGTAGGAACATAGAGGGCACCTGTGTGTTGCGCATACACTTGTGCACTATAATATCGCCCGCACCGTTGAACTATGAGAGTGTAGGAACATAGAGGGCACCTGTGTGTTGCGCATACACTTGTGCACTATAATATCGCCCGCACCGTTGAACTATGAGAGTGTAGGAACATAGAGGGCACCTGTGTGTTGCGCATACACTTGTGCACTATAATATCGCCCGCACCGTTGAACTATGAGAGTGTGGAAACAGAGAGGGCACCTGTGTGTTGCGCATACACTTGTGCACTATAATATCGCCCACACCGTTGAACTATGAGAATGAGGGAACAGAGAGGGCACCTGTGTGTTGCGCATACACTTGTGCACTATGATATCGCCCGCACCGTTGAACTATGAGAGTGTAGGAACAGAGAGGGCACCTGTGTGTTGCGCATACACTTGTGCACTATAATATCGCCCGCACCGTTGAACTATGAGAGTGTAGAAACAGAGAGGGCACCTGTGTGTTGCGCATACACTTGTGCACTATAATATCACCCGCACCGTTGAACTATGAGAGTGTAAAAACAGAGAGGGCACCTGTGTGTTGCGCATACACTTGTGCACTATAATATCGCCCGCACCGTTGAACTATGAGAGTGTAGGAACAGAGAGGGCACCTGTTTGTTGCGCATACACTTGTGCACTATAATATCGCCCGCACCGTTGAACTATGAGAGTGTAGGAACAGAGAGGGCACCTGTTTGTTGCGCATACACTTGTGCACTATAATATCGCCCGCACCGTTGAACTATGAGAGTGTAGGAACAGAGAGGGCACCTGTGTGTTGCGCATACACTTGTGCACTATAATATCGCCCGCACCGTTGAACTATGAGAGTGTAGGAACAGAGAGGGCACCTGTTTGTTGCGCATACACTTGTGCACTATAATATCGCCCGCACCGTTGAACTATGAGAGTGTAGGAACAGAGAGGGCACCTGTGTGTTGCGCATACACTTGTGCACTATAATATCGCCCGCACTGTTGAACTATGAGAGTGTAGGAACAGAGAGGGCACCTGTGTGTTGCGCATAATTGTGCACTATAATATCGCCCGCACCGTTGAACTATGAGAGTGTAGGAATAGAGAGGGCACCTGTGTGTTGCGCATACACTTGTGCACTATAATATCGCCCGCACCGTTGAACTATGAGAGTGTAGGAACAGAGAGGGCACCTGTGTGTTGCGCATACACTTGTGCACTATAACATCGCCCGCACCGTTGGCTAGTCTCAGTTGAGATTTGCCGTCGTCTCCAGAATTCTGGAGGACTATTGAGTGCATCTGCTGCTGCGCTGCTGTGTTCCGGTTCACTTTAAATTGGAACACAGCAAGGCTAATTGGCCTTCCAACGCAACATCTTCCGGTTCGCAGTCGCCACTCCAGAACCTTTCTGCCCCATCGGCAATCCGTGCAATGTGCCCTGCCCACTGCCACTTAAGTTTGGCAATTCTTCGGGCTATGTCGGTAACTCTGGTTCTCCTGGTTCCTCCCACCAGGTAGAACGATGACCTGGTGAAGGTTGCGAGACGCACAAGACCGGTCAAAGTGGCGACGCTTGGGGGAGGCCTATGTCCAACAGAGGACGTCTTTCGGCTGATATGATGATGATGAAGGCTACATGGTGGCAGTGATTGCTGTGTGTGTGTGTGTCTAGTACATCCCCAGACGAGCTTCTTCACAAAGGCATCCATAACAACGTTATCTTAGATTCAATACGTGCAGGAAATATTAATATTTAAACCTACCTCACAATATCTGTCAGGCTCTGTCCCCGATAATTTAAAATAACTCATTTGACTCATTCGTTTTAAACCGCAAAAAGATTAAAGTACTTATGAACTATGAACGGAATTGAGTAATTAATTTAATTAATGTATTATTGAAAACGACGTGTTAGCGACGTTAGATACCTACTGCGGTTTGGTATATTATTAACAGTTCTGAATCGGGGATGCACCATGGCAGTTACTGCTCCATAGCATACCAAAACACGCACGTGCACTTCTTCATTTTGTATGAAAATGCAGGCGGGTTCTTCCACTGCTACCCACGGTCACGTTACGCACGGATGTGTGGCTAAAAAACGCACTCAATAATTTTCAATTCAATCAGTAATTTAATGCCGCGGCTAATCTTAACACCGCCACTCAGAAAATGACGTCAAATGCACAACGCCATCTATTGAATATAGAGTTCAACAGTCCGAGTATCTGAATTGCGTGTGTTGCAATATTTTACTTCTTGAACACTTATATCATCTAAATTTTGATAGAGTGAACCGATTGGGATGAAACAAAAACTAAGTAATACTTCAAGTTACGCACATTAGTTTTGTAAATTTTTCGTGATGCGTGCACGACTAAACAGATTCCAAAAACGCTGGAAATGGGTTCTGTTGTTTATCCTTTAAGACCATGGCAATTTATTTTATTTAATGAATTATAGAAACGATGTACAAAAACGACTTTTCTACAGAATTACTAAATGTATTGTTTAAAAAAAAACCAGAAGGGGGTTTATTATTCTTATAATAAATAAAACCTTTTTTTTCTTTTTCTTTCAGTGTATTCCCTGTACTACCTGACGATGATCAACAGCCTCTACCGGTTAATGAAGATGGCGTATTTAGAGACGCCTATCCCTATCTGAACTAGCTCGAATCTTGCTAGTATTCATGTAAAGCTACTTTGTTGGAGTGGACACGACTTTACAGGACAAGTCCTTGCAAGATATCGTGGATGAGAGTGAACTTTCTTTGTTAATTGGTCGTAAATATTCCTGTGTACCTAAATGTATTCAAACATTTTAAAACTGGAATAAAAACAAGAACTGCTTACAATAATTTATCTTATACGTGCAGTGAAAACTTTACCGCTTTTTAACCATATTGTGCGCACGGAGGAGAGTGAGATTTGGCATACTTAGTTAAAATTTATATGGAGAACGAGTTTAGAAAGGTATTTTTTTTTAAATAATGAATTTCGATTCGACCACTGTGCGACCGCTTGTTTATATAATTTTGGCGTATTTATATGCAACCTCTGTAGTAGTAAGGAGTGGCCACTACTGGCTGGTTACAATCATGTAAGCCCGATTGTTTTGTTAGTAAATTTCCGGGAGTCAGACTCCAACCGGCGTGTTATACGAGTATATTTTACAAAATTCACGTCATTTTCACCCTTTGTTCGCATAAGGACAGATTAGCAGAAGGATAGATTCTCATGTATGTGCAATTGTGCATTCTTAGGTTATTCGTTGATGTAGCAGCGGATGTGGTTTCTTCTAATCTACTGCATACAACAATAAAGTATTAAATATAGACTGTCTACATACATTATTATTTAATAGGTATTGTACCGTTTTAAATAACAACACAATAAATTTCTGTCTCAATTTCTGCAGCGGCTTGATGAGTAATTGAAATATTGGTATTTTATAATATGTTTCCGATAGGATTTCCCATCAGCAAAAATTAACGATCTCTCTTGCAAACTTTACGGGAGGAATTTCTTTAATTGAAGAACTGCAGAATTTTAAGCTTTTCCGAACTGTACGATTGTCAGTGAATTAATAAAGTTAAGATTCTTTTTATTAGAAGATAACTATTTTGTTTTGTCATTTGCTTAGTTACCTCATTTAAACGTTCGGAGATCACGAGATCATATGTCAAACTCTATGAGATAAGTACCTATTACGCATACACAGAAAAATTAAATGTTAATTTACTTTATTTTAGGTTATCGTGTAATATATCTAAGTAATTTTAGGTTTTTGCTTGAGACTTCGTTTTATTTTGGCAGCTTTGCTTTTGGTTTGCATGTCATATGCCTACTCATGAAGACGCAGTTTCTAATGGAAGTTTGAATGATATCAGCGAGTTGTTCTAACAGGTTATTGCAATGAATACTAGTAACCATTCGCAAGGGAATTCTGACCATTACCAGCGGTGCATATTAGTCCGATCAAAATAGATAAAAATTTGCATAGGTATAGCTGAAAATTGGTAGAGATCTTGACGAAATGTCAAAAGTCCCATCGATTCAACGTATGCTAAAAAAATATTGAAGGTGCTCATCACATAATCTACAACTTTTGTCTGAGTTATTTTTACGATAACACTTACCGTTTTCGAGAAAAATGCAAAAAAAACTACATTTTTAACCTTCAATAGTTTTTAGCAGACGTGGGATTGATGGGGACTTTTCACATTTTGTTTTTAACAGTGGTATTTTTTTTTCTCTATGTGCATTAATGCAAACTGAAATGTATATTTCGTTCGAACTGTATTGGTATCATCCAACCTACTCTTTTTTTTTATTTAAATCTTATTTTCATACACGCGTGATAGGAGGATTGGACGAATCTTTTCAAGTACCGTACTTAAGAGTTTTCGGAGATGTATACTAAGTACGACTATTAACATTTTTGAAAACTAAGATTTTAACGAAGCTTAAAACTAAGATTTTTATGAAGCTTATAGCATACTATTTAATGAGCTTTTCTTAAAATTAAGTACAAACCAAAGTTTTTATTTGTTTTATTCTGTAAATAAGTGCTATGCATTGTTTGATCGACTTGCAATGTAGTTAAATAAGTTTAAACCTTGATTTTTACCGGGTTTTCCAATTAATGAAAAATAGATAGACCGTATTTGCTTGTATTAGTAGATTTGCAACGGCAGCCATCCTGTATTTTCTTATTTGATTGTACCTAAATAATTTCTGCTGCGTGCATTTGTAAGTCTGTATAAAAACTAAGTATATTGTTGTATTATTAGTCATAAATGATGTGCAAAGAGCGTGCCTTTGATGTTGTAGGTGAACTATTTTAGTAGAATATTATTATTATTATGTACTGAATCTATACCTATCTATACTAATATTATAAAGAGGAAAGATTTTTTTGTTTGTACCGAATAGGCTCCGAAACTACTGTACCGATTTAAAAAAAACTTTCACCAATAGAAAGCTACATTATTCCTGAGTAACATAGGCTATTTTTTTATCCTGAAAACGGGTCCTGTGGGGTGGTCCACGGGAGCGAAGCCGCGGTAAACAGCTAGTTTTGTATAAAGTTATCTACTACTACAGCTAAAAAGTAATTCAGAACATGTTTATTCCGTCTAACTATGTCAGACTACGGTTCGATTCATAGTAATAAACATCTTGTCTAGAATTTTCACCCTCGGTTTCTGTATCTGTGAGAATTTAAAATTAAGAACTTGACCAACTCTTATAGAGTTCAATGCCAAAGTTTGTCAAATCCGAATTCGTCATTTAGATACTGAGGATAAATTATTGAATTCTTGACAATATTTTCTGTTAATAATTACGGAGACTGCCTTATTAAATAAAAATGGTAGAAACAAAGAGTAAATAAAGAAGAAATAATTTGCTATCACTTTCGTTTTATTTTTAAATATCCAATGCATTTAACAAAGCGTTGTACAACAGTCACAAACATCAAAATTTCTATAAAATTAAATTCAATTCACATTGTCAATAATTGTTACAACATTTAAAGCGTTTATAATTGATCGATAGTTGTGCAAACATTTAAGTTGTGGGTCTATTCACATTAGACAAGGTGGACTTTTCACTGTTAGTTTATGCAACTCTTTTACCTCAACAATGCCGAGTGAATTGTAATCTAGCTAATAGCCCCAAGGCTTTAGAAAAAAATTAAAAGAATATGAAAGATGCAAGTACATAGTTTTATAAAAAATATACATCCTTGTATAATCCCCGTCGTAATCATCATCAGCCTATTAATGTTCCCACTGCTGGGACTCAGGCCTCTGTGAGAGAGGGAATGGGCCTTAATCCATCACGCGGGCCCAGTGCGGGTCGGAACGTCCTAATATGTCGGTTAAATTACAGGTAATCTTACTTAGGGGGTATTCATAAATATGAGCAACGTTTAAAAAAGCAACAACTCAGAAATCCACAGCTGTTAGCCACACTTTGCCAACAATTAGTGTACTAGATAGTACCCTAATAATTAATATAGATAAATACTTCGGTGATCTCACATTGAAAGTTCAAATTCCTGAGTACTTTCACCCCCTGAAAGATTTCCAATAAATTAAAGTCGACCTTTAGGTATATTAGTATATGTTTAGTGATGTATTACACTATTTTCTTTCATAAACATTTTTTTGCATTAGATTTCATTCTTCGATCACTTACGTCAATTATTTTGCTGTATCCTTGGTACAACATTTTAATTAACGATGTGGCAGAATGTTGTATTAAATCCCAATTATAAAATTTTAACATTCTTCCTTTATGGATAATCGACCAATTTTTGATTTTACAACAGGCAAAATAAACATATTTCTGCAATTTGAAAATTCTAATGTAAATAGACCCAGACTACATAATAATATACATTCATTTAATATAAAACGTTTCCAACAAATACTTTGAGTACACTGTAAAGGGGAAGTACAAGTTATAATGTAGGTAAATATTCATAAAGACTTTAGTATAAAATATAAGAAAACCCTTTTACACTCCTCAACTCTGCAATATAAAAAAATGACAATTTCGTAAAAGTAATAGTAAATAGTTGGGGGATTCTCATATTTATTTAGGATTTATGGGAAGCAAATAGATTTTGAACTAATAACTCTATATAAGCACGCCATGAAAAAGCTTTAGAAACAAGGGCGTATTAAAAAGAGATGTTACAACTTATAAACTTATAAGTAGAAAAATAACGGTTATTGCTTGTATATTTAATCAGGTACATAAATTAGAATGGAAGGTTATCCCATATATTATCACGCAAAAAAAAACTGAAATTAAGTTCAGAAAATATTTCCAAAAATTTATAATTGTTTATTTTCTATTTGCTTCCCAACAGTGGACAGGTACAGACATTGACACAGTAATCTATCAGCTAATTAAAGCGAAGGACGTATTATTGTCGTTATTTAGTTTATTTGGTACCTACAAACATTAATTAATTTTACATCCATTTAATCTTATTTATACAGAATTAAGCGACCTTTGGGAAACTGTAGTTTCCATAAAATCTGATTATAAGCTTAGTTTTAAACAGTCAGTCAAATAATCCTTATCAGATTTTGATTGCATTTAGGATACAAAATGTATTGTGAAGTTAAAAAAAATGTTGATACCATAAGGTGAACAATTTATTTCTTCTTTCTTATAGGATATGGCTATAGGCTATCACTGTCATAGAAAATAGCGACACTGAATATTGAATGTCATTTGCGATGTGCAGGTGATTTTAAACGCATCATCTTCCAATTTTTTTGCAACATACTCGAAATTATATACAGCACTGTACATAAACGTTTAAAACCATCCTTCTGTTCCCTTTATCATATTTATATGGCGTACATGGACACTAGAACAATCACAGCTATTTAATACATAAGTACATTTTCTAGATCACCCACTAACCTAATATTACACATAAAGGGATCCACACTCACACAGATATTATAACAATCGTTGCTTGAAAACCGGATTTTTTACCATTTAAAGATAATAATTTAGGAAATATAAAACCAAAAAAAAGCGTTTTCATGGGATACTGACAGATATGACCTTGAGTGATGGACGATTTAGCCCTAATTGAGAAAGATTATACAAAATATATACTTACAATAATAGACTTTGATATATAAATATCCGTGCAATATAAATCTTTTAAGCTCCTCTTTGTCAAACCCTATGACCGTAATATACATGAGTCCAAATTACGTAAATGGTATAAAAGATATGTAGATCCAAAATGTCAGTATAGAATTACAATCTCGAAAGTATTAAACTATATTAGTTTAGCGCGAAATGTTACTAGAGGTATATTTTTTAGAAATTAGTTAAGTATGATCTTAAAACTGAATTTCAAATTTGTATAAGTATAGTAAGGAATGGAAAATATGCAAAAAAAAATAGTGGCTATACCTGAAATATCCAAGAATTTATACTATAATATAAAGAAGAACATGTTTTACACAAACAACCGTAGGTAAGTCGGCTGTCCAAGAGTTGATAACTGAAAAGACCTGAATAATAGGTTCCTCATCGACATCTGTCTAGCCTTTTCCTAATTACGTTTGAGACTGGAACTGCTGTTGAATATCATTGTTTTACATGAAGCGACTGCTTATCTCATCTCCATCACCCATTTACTGGGTATAACGACACCCCTTGTTTGTCTTTCGATTTTTAATCCGTTACCATTAGATTTTGTTCATTAATCGTTTTATGTTTTTCTTATATATGTATGTATGGGTACCGTGTTACCCAGTTACCGGGTTGTGGAGGTCAGATAGGCAGTCGCTCCATGTAAAACAGTGGTACTTATCTGAATCCGGTAAGACTGGAAGCCGACCCCAATATAGTTGGGAAAAGGCTAGGAAGATGATGATGTATGTGCTGCGAAAAAGCTATCATTAATCTTTGTTTAAGTACTTCCTATTACCGCTTCGTCTTATCTCAACGACAACCGAATCAAGTTAACACATCGTTATTCAAACTTCACAACAAATGATGATCACTTAAATCTACTAAATGGAAGACAAACCTTCATATCAAAATGATATAAAATAACATGTTATTATACATTTATACAAGTGTAGTATTATACAAACACTAAAAACGATTAAGCGGAAGCTTTTCACAACCAGAATAAACTGTTATTTTTTATTAAGTAAAATATTTGGAGAGCTCCTAATCCAATGTCATATTAGGTTGGTACGAGTTAATTTTCTCGGTTATTTGACGACCGCTATCAGGCTGTTGGTAATTCGTTTTCCTTATTATAAATTGATTAATCACAATTATGTAATCAGAATCCAATTAATGATATGGGTATATCATTAAGTACCTATAGGTAAGAATAATTTACTCTTTCGAGCTTGCAAATATTGGACCAGGAGCTGTACTTTTTAAAAGCATAAATATTAAATAACAATTAATAATTTTGAGTCAGTATCGCACGTGGTAAGTGCCAGATAACTATGCCTCATAATAACATCCTAACATTAAAAAGCAACTTATAACTAAGTATTATTATAATCATATTCAATAATACGCAGCACAAAACATTAAATACTACACATAGATAACAAAAATTAAAAATAGATTGTTATAAAACAGTAACATTAAAGTAATATAGGATTATAAATGACAAAATATAAACAATCCTACTAGATGGCGCTGATGATGCTAAAACTTGATAAGTCTTGTGTAAGTATGCCATTGGTAACGTGGTAGATCCTAAATAATTGATATTTTTTACCTATGCTGGGGATGTTGCAGTGCAAAAGGTAGGTATGATGAACAGTGTGGAAGGTCCTCGTCCTACAGTGAACATGGAGGATTCTTCGACCAGACAGATGTTGTCTGCTAGTTGTTGGGTTGCTGCATGAATGCTAATTGCGCGAATAACTTTTGCGCATTTTATTTGTAGTTCTCATGTCGTTCGTATTTCGCCACATCTTGGTAAGCAATAAATGGTATAATACATTTTTAAGAACTCGTATTGAATACCATCTAGTAGTCTAGAAATGATTTTGAAGTGATTTTATGGTGATGATTACGTATAGTTATACTATAAAGACAGATCATTCTGTATAATTTGGTCCTTTAACTCTGCTTCCTCATATTCAAAACCCTTTTACGATATTATAAAATTATTTATTTTCATTTCTCATTATTCTTTCTTTCTTTCTCCAAATCTCTCTTGATAAGAAGTTTATATTGATGTATGTGAAAGAATTTTAAGTACACAAATCAATTAGGGATTGAGTACAATATTTTCTGATATGTTTAATTCTATCAAGTAACAATATATTCGACAATGTTTCCTACGCTTTAGGATGTAACGCCATCTATCGGTACATTTTGCTAAACATTGCTATTACGGTAGTTGGTAGATGGTAGTTTTAACCAATAATATTTTTGTCTAGGACACTATCCAGAGCCCTACAAAAACAACGAGAACACCCAAATACTCCGAAATATTTTATTCCGAATTTCGATGTACCGATTTTCAAAAGTCCGAATTTCATAATACCAACCGGAAGTCGTAAATGCGATTTGTTAGTTTTCCGATTTTCATACGTTCGAAGAATTAAATGCTCGATAAGTTCTCTGTCCGAAAAACGACATTCCGATTTTCAATACTTCGAATAAACTAAAAGTCAACATGCTGTGCTACAAAATTTAGTGTCAAAACGAATCGCTGCAAAACCGACTTCACGCAGTCTTGTCTGCCCTACCCTAGAGTGTAATTTATGCCGGCGTAGGCGTGGAGGCGTGGGGCGGCCTGCAAGCTGAGGAGCAGTTGGTTTGAAGGGCCGGCCAGCAAGCCGAAGCTGCGTTGGTGAGCGTTAAAACCATCTGCGAAGATAAGCTTGCGTGGGGCCGCCCAAACTCCGCAGCGCCGGAGCCGTGACAGAAACAATGCTTGCTGCATGCCTGCTTGCTTACTGCTTGCCTGCTTGCATGCTGCATGCCTGCTTGCATGTTGCATGCTTGCTTGCATATTGCATGCCTGCTTGCATGTTGCATGCTTGCTTGCATTAGTATTTGTGTTGCTATTCAGTTTTACAAGGCGGTTTTATTTCTGAATTGGATTCGAATTATCATTCAGTTGGACTATTTGTTATTCGATCTATTGAAATCGGTATTTTGAGAATAGTAATTATAAACGTTTGGAATATTGAAATTTAGGAATTATAAAAATAGGAGTAATGATAAGTCGGAGTTGTTATATTCGGCATTTTGAACCATTCGGCATTATGAAAATCGGTATTTTCAAATTAATGTTTGTGAGTGACGGAATAAAGTTTTTCGTATTTATGTAGTGTACCCAAAAGCAACAAGTTACAGAATTCAAATAAATTTCGATTATACATTTTATAAAACAGTAATAAGATTACAAAAAAAATATATTTTCAGATTGTTTTGTTTATTGTGTCACAACTCCTGTTTTTATCGTTGGATGGTTGGAAGAAAATAAAATTTGTGAGTAATAATAGAAGGGATTATTTACAGCACACCGTCTTCGTTGATTGATATCAAGTAGCTCCTAATCACCACGATGTAGTACAAGTTCTCAGCTGAAAATTTATAAAGATTGATTTGAGTAAGACCGTTTTAATAAGCTCAGGATTTACTGACGCTCTTTTTATTACGCTACTTTCATTAGCCAATAGACCGATGTACAAAATCTAGTTCAAATTAAATATATCTATTAATGTTAAAACACAAAAATTTCAACTTATAATTTCAAGGCACTAACAGTGGCTGTTGCCCCCTATTGCCGTAAATCTGCCCAGCCTTTCGGCAAATCGGCTTCCAGTCTAACCAGAGTTAACCGAATATGATTTTTACATAGATCGACTGCCTATCTGACCTTTCTTTCTTCTTCTGCCTTCCTTCCTTTGAGAGCATATATTGTGTTAACCAGGTACCTTCTGAGGTACCTGGTTAACACAATATATGCTCTCGGCAAGACTCGTGTCCGATTGTCTAGCTTCATATCTGACTGCTCGCAACGACTGTCAAAGATATTCAAATGACAGTCGGGACAGACAACTTTTAGGCCGGTATTTTAGATGCTTATGCTCAACTCAACAGGTCAGTTGTGATTGGTTGGCTTGTTTTTTTGACATTATTTTCAAGATTCCAGACGCTCCAAACGTTACTGAACTCTTTTATCACAACATCTGTATAATTGAGTAATGTTAGCATGTACTTGGGACGTACTTGTACTTGCTAACTTAAATTTTCATTTTCATTCAATACCTACTACATATTTTGTGTAGGAAGAATTAAGTAAAGTCTAGGGCGTCTGGGCTCCTGCTCTATGTAGTACACATTATGTTAAGCTGAAGAATCTTATTCGGAAGGACTGCTGGTCACTCATTCATAGACCGCCCTCGGCAAGCGTTGCTTAACCATGAAGATTGATCCTTGCAGCTGTTATTATTTAGCCAGAGCTCCTCTCTGCATATTGTTCTTGTGTTTAGTAGCATATGACTTACCGAGGAACATGATCTGAGCGATGACGTAGCCAGCATCCATCTGGAATAGGGTTTTGAGGAATCCGATGATAAATAGCACCAGGAATATGATCCAGAAGATGCAGTACTTCTTCATGAGGCTAATTTTTTCCTGAAATTTAGAATGTATTGTTTATTAGGACGCCTGTTTGGACAATTTGTCGCCGAATTTGCTGAGCGTCAGATCCTATGTTCAGTTTCTAGGTCGCATAAAGTGTGGTTGGGTTATCCATTAGGAGTTTTAGACAGTAACAACCCGGATCCCTGATTTCTGCCCGGTCAGCGGCAGTTTACGCACACCCTTCTAAAAAAACATAATTGGACAACAATGGTTTCAGAACACTATTGTACGAACGTAATGTTTTATTCTGTTATTTTTAGTTATCTCCTACTCGGCTAAAATAACTTGACGTGCTTGGGAATCCTACTTATCAAAGTATCTTTTGTTCGGTTTGTTGGTTTGGTAGATCAGAGGCGAGGTTTTTCTGAATGTTAAAAGCAACAAAACACAAACACACTATAACACCCATTTAACGCAGGCTTAAACAGTATAAAAACCACAAATTTAGTTGTATGCAGTTAAAACCAAGGACAAAATGATGACACAAATAATCAGCCCATCATTTCCCACAGCTGGAACATATGCTCTTCCTAAGGGGGAGGAGCAGCTCTAGACAAGTGACATTGTATCAACAAAAGCATCGCAATGGCGAATGGGAATGCCAAGCGCTACTGAAAAGTCACATGATTAATCTCGTACATTTTGGCATTTCAACAGTCGCCATCGCATATAGAATATAATTGTCAATTTATTTAGAGCCTCAAGACGTAGGTATCTAATAAACAAGATGGCGGCACCTTACCTTATACACAGAGTACACAAACACCAGGTCCAGAAGGAACTTGACGAACAACAGGACCACGAGTAAGACCACGATGGTGTACACCACAGAAGACATGCCGGAATCGATGTCATCGCGCTTCATCTGCGCTTCAGTGGCGTCCCGGATGTTGACTGCGAAGTTTATCAGCAGCAGCGATAGGATAAACGTAACGATCTGGAAACAGGAAGGAAAACATTAATGATACAGCAATGCCGTAAGAAGTTATCAAAGCTGGGTCTATATAGCCCGCCCCGAAACTTGCTCAAGCCAGCTTGCGCCGTTAAGTGTGTAGTCTTAAATGTATCCACAAGTTTGTACCTTCTGATGTAACATACAATTTACAATTGTTTCTTTAAAAAGAAAAAAAAAATGGGCTGTATTTTATTATATTAGATAAATCTAATATAATAAAATACAGCCCGTCTCTTGCTGTCCTGCCACCAGCGATGTCCTAAGCCGAGATCCGAACTCCACAGTGATTCTAAACTAAGTCACTACACGCTGAAGGAACTTGGTTTTTTAATTTTGCTGCCCTGGCTGTAGTCTTTAATATTTATTATGGCTGCCACAGGAAAGTTCGATTAGGAAGACAACAATCTCATATGAAGACAGGCAATCAATTACAAAAAGAAGCTGGATCTATAGCAGTCCAGTGCTCTTCTTCAGGTTTCCCTGATATTAGCCTTCTTCTTCTGTCTGCCCCAGGCTCCAGGTCATCGGTCCTTAGAGCTGTCAATAGTAAGTTGAGAAGAACCATTAGGTAATGCAAAGGATACTAATATTCCTTGTCATCCTACTATAGCCACGACTCTGTGATTATCAAGTGTGATGGATCTTGTGGTTGAGAGACGAAGTTAAGCACCGATCACGGAAAAGTTGCGGGGAAATCGGTTGGCATTGTAAGGGCATGTGATGAGGGCGAATGAGGAGAATTGAAGTATTATAAATGTGGATTTAAGTGAAGGGATGATATGCTAGAAAGTGAGATGAGATGTCATCTAATAGAGAAGTATGGAAGACGAAGATATATTGCTTGCATAAGAGGTGATGATGACAACACATATAACATTTACACATTAAGCCCGCCTCTGTACATTTGTGTGCTTGAAGTATTAAATAAATAAATAAATAAAAACCTTTTTTACAAAAATTACAACCGACTTCCAAACAAAAACACTACAAAGTGAAAAATAACTTCAATTACGGAAGTCGGTGTTCCTGTTTTCATTTCTTCATTTTTTGACACCGACTTCCGAAATTTAAGTTATTTTTTACTTTGTAGTGTTTTTGTTTGGAAGTCGGTTGTAATTTTTGTAAAAAAGATTTTAATTTTTAATTTTTTTGTTGTGGTACTTAATGGACCAGTTCTATATGCTAGGTACCTATAACGCCCAAAGTCAAGCCAGAATAGATTAACCCAATAACATGAAACTTAAATAAACAAAACCGGTGGAATGAGAGTATACCAGGGTGAACTGTTCACACCTGCGTACCCCTTTAAAGCATACCAGTGTGATGTTATGTTATAAAATGGTGTAAACAATAAACAGACATGCGATTGCAGTTATCCCGAGTGATTTTCCGTCATTTATTGAAGAGTTCTGATGTATATGTCCGAAGTTCTTCATAAAATTTTGATGAAAATTAAATGGGACCACATGACAAACACCAGCTTTCGAATAAAAAAAGAATAATCAAAATCGGTTCACCCAATAAAAAGTTCTGAGGTAAAACACATTAAAAAAAAATACAATCGAATTCGATGATAACTTCCTCCTTTTTGCGAAGTCGGTTAATAACCTCCTCCTTTTTGCGAAGTCGGTTAAAAAGGAGGCAAACTGTGGCCAGTTTGCCTCCTTTTATTATGTATGTGTTACTTATTATTATACTTACGGAATTGATAAATCCCATGACAATACATCCCGTCCTCAAATCGAAGATGAAGCAAAACTTGTCTAGCACGGGGAGCTCCATCCTTGCCTGAAACATAGTGTAGGTAGGTATGAAGAGATATGCGCAACAGGGTGGAAAGGCCCGCAAACCTCCATTGCATCCACAACTGCCCAACTGTTGTAGTCGGATTGTTGTTTATGTTCAAATATGTGGCGGTATAGATGCCACTACAGGTATTTACTTAAAGTTCGATGAACAATTATAAATTCTTCTTTACCTGTATCTCTTTCTTCTCAATAACTGTTGTGTCTGCATTACACATTCTGTCTATGTATAAGCCAAAACCACACAGCTAGGAGCCCCGTTTTGTAACACTTTAGGCTACTAGGGTAGCTCGTAAAAGTATATAATTAAATTAGTTTTTCAGGTAATACTTAGTGCCAGAGAGGCCATGATAAAACTATGCTTTGGTTCGCTAGTCCAATAAGCACATGGATACGAGAAGCACCCAGCGGTATGGCTTCGACTAAATTGATGTATCTATCTCTTAAAAGTGTCGACGATGATTTCCTGTCTAATGACATCTTAGGCTCTAGACAAGCGACATTCAATGCCAAAATGTAAGGGATTTGTCTCGTGACATTTCGATAGCGCTTGACATTCCCATACATTTTTGTGATTTCACCAATCGCTGTCGCGAAGGCCTGTGGTGTGGTTACTGATCGTCTCTATTAAAGGCGATGATTGCGAACAGGTTTCAAAAGTTCATGTTTGTTTATGTTCATATTTATGTTCGTTATGTGTATGTATAGTGTATGTTTTCGAACTTTAATAGGTAATATATTAGTATTATAACTAGGAGCTCTTTTTATAATGTGTCGTGAAAAGATACCAGCATTTATTGTATTCCTAATTACAATAAAATGCAAGATGAAAACAATGAAGAATGATGATATATTTTTCTTCGTCGATATATTGTAAGTGTATAATTATATCAAGGCACTTATTGTAAATTTTATATAGTTTCCATTAGTTTAGTTTCATAGTCTATTACCTTTCCTTGTAATTATAAACACTGTGTCTATGTTTCTTATCTAGTTCTCCTGTCGTAGGTCTGCTGGAAGAAATATCTCTAGGAATAAGCAGCGCCTTTTGCTCTTCTGTATATATATGTACTTTCTCTTTTAAGGGTTTTGTGTGTATATAAATAAATAAATGAATGCAAGCGTACTTTGCGTAGCTAATTATTTTTATGCAATTGGGTTTGAAATATAGTGTGATGGAAAGTAGTATGAGTAAGTATAGTAAAATGTTACCTTTTTATTTTTCTTTTATGTCCAGTAAAGCTTGAAAGTAGGAAAAAATCGGTGATGTATATTGTATATTCCAGTTAGTATTCATGCAAATCTGATTAGTTTACTGACAATTGCCGTCTCATCATCATCATATCAGTCGAAAGACGTCCACTGCTGGACATAGGCCTCCCCCAAGCGTCGCCACATTGACCGGTCCCGTGCGTCCTGCAACCAGCGGATCCTTGAACCTTCACCAGGTCATTGGTCTACCTGGTGGGAGGCCTTCCAACGCAACGCCTTCCAGTTCGCGGTCGCCAATCCAGAACCTTTCTGCCCCATCGGCCATCTGTTCTGCGAGCAATGTGCCCTGCCCTGCCACTTAAGTTTGGCAATTCTTAAGGGCTATGTCGGTAACCCTGGTTCTCTTACGGAATTAAACGGATTAATTGACGTCTAAAATGAAAACGAAAAGACCGAATATTTGATACGATTTGAAGGTCTTTATTTCTATGTATACTCCACTTGAAATAACATATACACAATTCCTTTTTACAGCCCGTTCAAACAATTTTGACTTCTATAGCGTTGGTGATATGACAAATGTCAGCTATAAACAGACGGTTGTGGTAACAGGTTTTTACATTTTATGCCATTCATGTTTGTGAAATAGCACTCAAAATCCGATGAACCGTCTTTATACATGGTTGTAAATATTTCTAATGTCATTTCAAATGGCGTATAGTAAAAAACAAATAAAAACCTTTTAATCATAAACAGTTTCAAGGTTTTTGAGTCTTTTCTAGCAAGTGAAGTAGGTAGGTTTATCAGCCATCTCAAATCTCTCATCGTGTAAAAAATAGTATCTCTCTGCCAGCTGGAAACTCGAACGATTACCAATCCATCTGTAAAGCGTAGTGTGGCATGTTTGTGACACTGTCCCTCAGATCGGTCGTTCCAAAGGATCAGTTGATATAAAAAGAGCTCTAGAAATCACCCAGTCAGCCCTTGCCCAATACATAATATTATGTTAAGTGGAAATTCGGTCGCAGACATCCGATTGAATTTCCTAAGTAAAGACTCATAATTCGAGGTTTGGCTCTAGCCTATTTCCTTCTCCAATTTAAAATATATGCCATAAACTGTAAAAATACTGTGCTCCTATGTTTTCCTTTTCGATTATACATTATCTTTAGAAGCACTAGAACCCTCAAAAGATGCTCAAAATTGCGCTGTCAACAGAGGCCTAGTGTACAAATTTGACAACTATAAATGAAAAAAGGAAAGCACAGCGGCACTGTACATATCTTTTTTCAGTTTATTAAATATCTTTTAAATTGGTCCAATACTGGAAAAAGAAATAGGCGAGAGCGTAACCTCGAACTATGACTTTTTACTTAGGTAATTCAGTCAAGGTCAGCTTCCATCTTAACTGGATTCATCTGAGCACCAGTATGTTACATGGAGCGACTGTCTATCTTAATTCCACAACCCAGTAGCTGGGTAATCCGTTGCACCTTCGCAGACTAGCGTGTCAGATTTTATGGCTTCTGAAGTTCTAACTATCATTACGACTGTCAAAGATCTTCAAATGACAGCTGGGACCTAAGTTCCGAGGAACGGAAGAACCTCGGTGTGGTGATCATCATAATAATAAGTAAGTCTTTATCAAAATTGTAAAGTTGACGACTACGTTGCAGTGATTTCAAACAAGATAGAAAGATAAGAAATTAGCAATATTATGATTGATTACTGTACGTGGATCTGCTGATTATTTTTATAAGTAAATCTTTCATGGTGATAACAATAATCACATATTCTTTCAATACACTTCCGGTCTCAATTGAGTCATGTGTAATCACAAATGATAAAACGAAAAATATTATTATTGATAAACTCGCGTGTACGTATACTTAACAAAAATCGAGTTTGTCATGTCAACTCAATGGTGATCTTTGTTTCGTTTCCACAATAGTATTTTAAGCAGCATTGAGAGCCACAACATCTAGATCACCATGCTTGGCAAAAATCAAATCACCAAGTCTCAAAAAATAAAAACCAATCGATCATCACCTGATCGAAATACAAAGAAAGCAAGAGCACGATATTAATCTCATCAACGATAAAAATAATAATAGAGTACATACCATTATCTGATTTGTCACTTGAAACACAAAACGGGGCCGTTCCTTCACAGTACGTACGAGTATGCACAGAGGTAGTAGGAGCACATTCTAATAGATTTACTATTGAAGGAACAACTTCACTTAGCTATGGCAGTTCTGATTGAAGTCAGCGCGCCTGTTAAGGGGCATAGCTGTTGAGCAAAGGATGGTAAACTTTTGTAGATTTAGTTTGTATGAGATAAAGCAAGAGTGCTTCATCGTTGACCACATCATCGCTTAACATCAGGTGAGGTGAAATATTGGTAACAAATAAAAAGAAAAATGTAATAAAATGAGGAATTCCTGCCCGTAAAAGGAAATCTCACAAGATGGAAAAATAACACAGAAGAGCTTCCAAACGAACTTACATTTTTTTTTAAGATTCTTGGAGAGTCTTTTAAAGAGCCTAAAAGTTAGATGCTGCTTTGCCAAGTTTAGATAGTTTTTGCTATTTAAGAACCATTAGCAATTTTGAAACGTCAGTCTAGCCAATGGTGATAAAGCTAGTAATGGTTACTAGCTTTATCACCATTGGCAAGCCATTTATTAACAACATTGAGGTTGTTCCAACCTAACTGGATGTTGCTGTATTTTACATGGAGCATCTGCCTATCCAACCCGGTTATTGGGTAATATGATACCGTATACTTTGGTGAGACGTCGGATGTCAGAGAAAATTGAACAAAAAGTTAATTCAAAAATCAAAAAACCCAACTGCTTAAAAAGCGAACTGAAAAGACGTAAACAAGATGAAAATCATGCAGTGCAGTCGAAGGATACATAATTCGCGAGCTGGCTGGCCAAAACCAGATTTATCCTCCTTAATATTGGCCCCCCACAATATGGCGACCAAAACCCGCCATTTTCCAACTTTAATGTAGCCAGTGACACTTGCAAGGTTAAGACGAATCGATTGACGTGTGAATCATCAAAATCAGCCAACTCGTTTGGTCTCTGGAACGCCACATAATAACAATTAAACATACATACATAGACTGATAAACACATTACCCTCCTTCGGCAGTCGGGTAAAAAACTTGAGATTTGCAAACTTTGTCTAACTAGATCAAAACAAACTTTTGTTATTTGCTAATTAGTTTTGTATTATTTTAGTATAGTTTTTTTTCTAATTAATAAGCTTAAATTGCTTAAATTTAAAGTTACAAAACTTTTTCGGGTAAAGAAATAACCAAACAAAATATATTAAATAGTGTAAAACTAATTAGCAAATAACAAAACTCTTGTTTTGTTACTAGTAAGACAAATTTCGCGACTTCCAATATTTTACCAGTAAACATTTAATTAGGCTCTCGATGCATAATAATTATTATAAAACTCTCAATTGATAGGTACATCTTCAAAAGAACTCAACAAGTAACCAACAATATACCTTCTACAGATTAACTCATCCAGATAAAATCGCGATCAGTGGGTTAACGTAAACTTCATTTTGTATTGATAGTATTAAAACTGAATTAGCGCCGTCTGGTGTCAGTAAAAGACATAAGACAAAGTTTACGTTTACGCGATCAAGTCCGTTAAAAAACTCGCACTACCGGTGGCAGCGCCAACTCAGTCTTGCCCTTAACCGAGAGGCTGCACGGATCCTGCGCAGTACGACACTCTGCCGGATCGATATTATCCCGCCGCCCCCGAGTCCCGATATCCTGCCGCCATTACTATGTATATGTCTGTAATACACATATTTATATGTATAGGCAAAACGTTTAGCACGTTATGTTATCTCGTCAATCGTAATGGCGGTAACGAGATGAGTTTCTTGGTTATAGCGTTGAGTGGAGTTGATGATGATGTGCAAACGTAGTTTTCGAAGTGTAGATATTTTATGGTTGCTTAGGTTTTAGTTAAAACAGCTTGTTATAATGTACGTTCGTACATAAAACTCACGTTATTTGGGTGTAGGCAGAGACTACAGAACGGCACTTGCTACGACCCTTACATACTATTCGTTTATTCGTTTACGTTCATACATCTGAGGGGAAACCGATCCCTTTTCCTTTTCTTTTGTTCGAATTTCATTTTACCGAAAAATATTGACCGACGTCTTTTTTACTATATGCATTATTTAACATATTTTCTGATCATAGAATTATCATGTGGCATATGTATTATTTTACCGAACTACGTTTCGCCGATTTACAAAATAACTTTTTGCTTTTGGCCGAAGCCTCTTTTGAACTATTTATTTATTCATATAACAATTTGCATTGTGTTTGAATTATTTAGTACATTAATTAATTTATTACAGATAAGAATAAAAAAAATATAAATTTCAAACAATAAATTTCAAAAAAAAAAAAAAAAAATCAATAACATATAATAAATATTATGTCAATAGATGGTAAACAGTTATTATATGAATAGTTGTAAAAAATATCATGTCAAATGTTTATACATTTATTGAATAAAATCTAATAATATTTAATGTCATAAATAAATGGCGGGTTCCAAAAGGTAAATTACTAAATATAAAAACTATTTACCATCCCCTGTCTACAATTCAGATAGAGAATGTAAACATTTATTCAACAGGAACGCCTTAAGTTTAGCTTTGAATAGAGTACCTTTATAAATCAATGATCTTAAGTCGGTAGGCAACCTATTAAATAATTCCACTGATTGGTATTTAGAACAATGTTTAGCAATATTGATTTTAGTTGCAATTTTGTTTTTTATAACGTTTCTTCTAGTGTTCTCTCTAAGTTCACGTTCTTCTTGTGATTCGTGCTCGTGTATGTATTTTGCAAAGTGGCTGAGTAGTACTAAAACATATAAACTTGGTACTGTTAATATACCTAGTTTTTTAAAGTATTCTTTACATGACTCTTGTTGTGGAATTCTGACAATTGTTCTTAATGCTCGTTTCTGCAGTATGAATGCTCTTTGGCAATTATACCCGTAACTGCTCCCCCAACACATAATGCTGTATCGTAACCTGGATTCTACCATTGAATAATATACTGATTTAAGCTGCTTTAGATCAATATCGTCCCTGAGGTTTCTTAGCGCGTAACAAGCTGAAGATATTGAGGAATCGATAGTGGTGAGCTCTTTTTTCCAGTTTAATAGGGAATCTATATAGACTCCTAAAAATTTAACTTCGTTTACTAGTCCAATATTATCCCTATTAAGCATGACATTTATGCTATCGTTGTTACGTGACGTTGTTTTAAACAACATAACATGGGTTTTCTTTGGGTTTATAATTAAGCTATTTGCTGTAAACCAAACAGAAAGATTTTCTAAACACATATTTACTTTTTCTGTCAACTCATTTAAGTTTGACGACCCGATTATGGCGTTCGTATCATCTGCAAATATTACAAGCCCTGCGTCGGGTTGGGTATTATTCATAAAATTAAGTAAATCATTAGTAAAAATTATGTATAATATTGGTCCCAAGATTGACCCTTGAGGCACACCGCGGCTTATTTTGGTGATTTTTGACTTATATATTACTTCACTCACACACTTTATGTCACAATTGTTTGCATTAATGTCTTTTATTTCTACGTACATTCTACGGTTTTTTAAATAAGATGTCAAAAGTTTTAACGCTTTACCTCTAATGCCATAATGCTCTAGTTTAGCCAGAAGTAGCTCGTGATCTACTGTATCAAACGCAGAACTTAAATCAATAAACAAACCAGCCACTTTCATTTTGTCATTCAATTTACTAATAATGTCATTAATAAGATTATTTATCGCATCTGAAGTGCCTACTCCCTTTTGGTATCCGAATTGTCTAAAGTTAATTATTCTATTTAAATTCAAGTGCGCCATTAACCTAATCTTCATTACTTTCTCAAAATTTTTTGATAAAATTGGTAATAAGGATATTGGCCGGTAGTTTTTGGGATCCGTTCTTGTACCCTTTTTGTGTAGCGGAACCACCTTGGCCAATTTAAGTTGTTCTGGAAAAACAGACTCTTCAATACATTTATTAATGAATTCAGATAGGGGATACGCTAATATTTCTATGTTTTCCTTGATCACCGATATCGGCATTTCATCGTATCCACAAGACTTTTTGTTTGCCATCTTACGTACAATTTTTGCTATTTCCTGTGGTGTCGTCGCACTGAATGTCATCTCACTTTCTGCTCTCGGTGTTGAGTTTCTAAGGAAGGATATCGCTCTTTCTTTTTCTGTTTGTAAAAGTGATGATTTATACACAAACATATCAACAAAAGTATCCGCCATTTCTTGTGGATTTGTAACCACCTTGTTGTCAATGTTTAGAACAAGTTTTCTTCTAACTTTGTTTTGCTTTCTCTTTGTCTGTTCATTTACAATCTTCCATGTCTCCTTTGATATGTTTTTGGCTTTGTTGAGATGACATGATATGGCTAACTTTCGTGCGTGCTTTAAAACTCTTCTATAGGTTCTTATGTAATTAATTTTGTAGTTATAAACACTAGTATTATTGGTAGTGCCTGAACATAATATTCTCTTCATTTTGCTTGACACCTTAATTCCCTTGGTAATCCACTTTATCTGATTATTGTGCATCAGTTTTACTTTCCTGCTTTTCTTTGGGTAACACTCACGAAACATTTTATTAAAACAATTGAGAAATGTATTGATGCCTACGATATTATTTTTATTTTGAAAGCTCCTTTTAAAAGCAGCATTATTTTTTGTGTTAAATGTTCTTTTATTAATCAATATGGTACGTTGAGATTCATTTGTCTTTTTATCAATCTTATCAAGTATTATATTACAAAGAAGGCCGCCATGGCCATCTGCTAGACCATTGTGATCTACCAAACACTGCTCTATATCATCACTTTTTTCATTTGCCACATTTTCACCAAACCGAAACAACATTATAGGGAATATTATTTAGTTACAAATATATAGCCGCTTACTTGGTAGCATTTTCAATATAAATTCAAATACTGTCATAAAAATTCAATATGTTATGCTACAAAATTTAATGATAGAAACGAATCGCTGCAAAATCAACTTCACGCAGTATTGTCTGTGTTTACGTATTTATTTCGAATTATCATGCAAATCATTTATTAATAGCTGACATGCATTAGACATTTTTATTAATTAATTATATGAAAGAATTTGTCCAAGAGCGAGCGAAGCGAGCTCGGAAATTTAGGACACCCCCGTGTTAGGTTACTTTAGACCCTGCAGACAGAAAAAGGAGCCCCGCAGAGCGGGGCTCCGTCGACAATTTTTTTTTCATGTCGCTGTTTTAAACATTTGTATTTGCCCATTGTTTCTCTCTCACTTAGTATTTTGATATGCGTTTAAAAATAAATATTTCGAACAAATGTTATTTCGGCTAAGTTTATTTGGGTAAAAAGTTTTTCGACCAAGTGAAACGTCGTAGTAATGAAAAAAATCGAATTGTTAATAGGTCAACTGAGACAGTGGCAGACGTGACTTCGATGAAGTAAAAAAAAACGAAACGATAATAGTTGAAAAGTTTTAGGTAAATGAAAATCGGTCAAATGTTTTTCGAACTTATGATAGGTAAGCATCTGAGGCTGTAGAAAAAATGATTCCAAAAGCGACAGCAATGGAAGTAATGCCAAAATGTAAGGAATCGATCACGTGACATTTTGATAGCGCTTGACAATCCCATTCATTTTTGACAGTTTCCAATCACTGGAGCAACGCTTTCGTAGATAGAAAATGATGAATATATATGGCCATTTTTAAGTGCATCACAACTATATACTCCGGACCAGTAGTAATAAAACTTTTAAGGCCACAAAATACACTTAATTTTATGGATAAAAACACACACACAAGCACGCTTGTCTAGAAGTAACCTATTCACTCATGACTTAAAGACCCCAAGGTTGTAGCTGTCAGGAAACAAAGGCTGCGGCAGGGAATTCCACTCCTTAGCTGTGCGCACAATGAAAGTATTTGCAAAACGCTTTGTACATGTGGGTGGGATGCCCACCATGTTCCGGTGGCGCATTGCCGTACGTCTTGTTGTCCGATGATGGAAAGGGCTACACGAAATCTAATTGTGCAGTTCCATCGCATACTCCCCGAAATGTAACCGATAAAAAACCGACAGGCTGGCAACTTGGCGTCGATGTTCAAGGCTCTGGAGCTTCGAGGCTACCAGTGCATCGATGCCGATAAGCCTCTTGGCCCGTTTGTCAATCGAATCAAGTGCATCAAGTTGGTATTTGGCAGATCCGTCCCAGAGGTGAGAGCAGTACTCCATGCATGTCCGAACTTGGGCTTTATACAAGTTGAGCAGCTGTTTAGGCGTGAAGTACCGTCTCACCTTTGCCTTTGCCTCAATGAATGGACCAAAATTGAGGGTCGATGTTAACGTAACACCAAGAAGGTAGAGATGGTCCGTTATTGGCACGGTCACACCACAGAAAGATGGAGCCGGCTCTTAGATCTTATCTTATCTTATCTTATGGAGGGGCCGAGAAATACCTCGGACACTTCGACCCATTGGGATCTTTTGTGGTCCCCTAGATAACTTACTCCTCCTCCTTCTCGTTGAAAACTGTTTTCATGAGTTTTACAACGAGACTAGGAGATATGAGCCTATAATCTTCTGGTTTTGGGTATCCAACCCCTAGGAGACTCATTCGCTTACCAGCCAGTGCATCGCATGTGCACAGTAGGTGCTCCATGCGTTCCGTATGTTCCCCACACAACCTGCACATGGGTGTCGCGGTTAGACCCATCTTCATGAGCATGTCGTTGGTTCCAAAGTGCCCAGTAAAGGCCCCAAGCAGGTAGCGGATTTGCCCCCTGCTCATGTTCCAAATGCAATCCCGGGCTTTGAAAGTGGAGCCCAGGAATCTCTTGGAGTGTTGTAGACCGGTAGTAGACAGCCAACAAGTTCGTTGTCTGTGATCTGCAAACTCCCTAAATGCGGCTTTTACGAGACACGTCGAGATGCCTACACATGGTTCTGGACCCACAAAATAATTCGCTGAGCCCTCTCTTGCCAGTTCATCAGCCACTTCGTTACCATGGAATCCTTTGTGCCCAGGGACCCACATCAGTTTTACCCTGTTGTGCTTCCCAAGCCTGTTTAGGGTTTGGATAGCATCCAGAATAAGTCCGGAGTCCACTTTGTAGGATGCCATGGCTTTGATTGCAGCCTGACTGTCACTAAGAATATATATGGATTTACCTTTAGTCCCTCTATCTATATTCTCTTGAGCGCAGGTTATAATGGCATATGTTTCCGCTTGGAATACAGTTGCCATCTTCCCTAAGCTTTTGCTACATTTGTAGCCTTTTGCGTATATTCCCGCTCCTGTACCTGATTCCATTTTGGATCCATCAGTGTACCACACCAGACTATCTTGTTCTGGTGGATCAAGTCCCTTCGTCCAGTCCTCTATTGTAGGGATTTGGACCTTGAAAGACCTCTCAAACACAAACATAGTTTGCATTTTATCGGATAACATGCTTGTTACCCGATCCAGGTCTTCATTCTCATCGAACTTTGTATGGTTAGTCTTTGGCTTAGAGGCATCCCATAGTCCAGCGACAGCGAGACGATGTAATGTCTTCCTTGCCTCGAATTCAACCATCATATGCAGAGGAGGGATATTGAGGTATCTCTCAATCGCTGCCGTAGGTGTTGTCCTGAAAGCACCCGTGATGCCGAGACACACTGTTCTTTGTAACCTGGTGAGTGGCGCTTTGCACGAGGCAAGCTTTGTTCTTGGCCACCACACTATGCTGCCGTATGTGATAATAGGTATTATCATTGTCCGGTACAGCCATCGTATCACTTTGGGCTTTAGCCCCCAAGTTTTACCGTAGGTAGAACGACACATGCCGAACACTCGTAAGGCCTTTGTCGTAATATTTTCCACATGAGTTTTCCACCTGAGTTCTTTATCAAGCGTTACACCCAGATATTTAACTTCGGTGGACCAGGGCAGTTTTATTCCATTGAGGGAGAGCTCTCCTAGGTTTCCTAGTTGTCTCTTCCTCGTGAAGGGAATAATGACTGCTTTGCTTGGGTTGATAGAGAGGTGGTTCACTGTACACCATTCCTCTGTCATCCTCAATGCCTGTTGTAATAATCCAGACACTATGTTCGGGAATTTACCATTGACCATTATAGCTATGTCATCCGCATAGCCTACTGTGTAGAATGGTCCGGTATTGAGCTTGGTTAGTAGCGAGTCTACTACCAAGCACCACAATAATGGTGACAGCACTCCGCCTTGCGGACAACCTCTTGTTGTTTTTGCACTAAGTCTGTCTCCCATTAGTTCCGATCTGACTGTTCTGCTTCTCAGCATATAGTCAATCCAGTTGCACGTGGTATCATTGATGCCATGTTCCTTTGCAGCAGTGCGTATGGACTCAAATGTTGTCTTGTCAAAGGCTCCCTCTATGTCGAGGAAAGCCCCGACACATATTTCTTGTCCCTCTAGCGCAGCCTCGGCTCGACTCGCAACATAGTGCAATGCCGTTTCCGTAGATTTGCCGGGGCTGTAGGCGCATTGTAGTTTATGTAGGGGGAATAATTTCAGAGGACCCTCTCTTAAGTACCTGTCTACCAGTTTCTCCAGAGTTTTCAAGAGAAAGGATGATAGACTAATGGGCCTGTAAGCTTTAGCTTCTTCATAAGTCGGTCTACCCACCTTCGGTATAAAGGTGACTTTGACCTCCCTCCATGCTTTGGGTACGTACCCAAAGGCTATGCAGGCTCTGTAGAGCTTACTCAAATGGGGTATCAAAACAGATGCCCCTTCTTGCAATAGTATTGGGTAGATGCCATCTGGACCAGGGGATTTGAGTGGCTGGAAGCCCGCTATGGCCAGCTTCAGTTTATTTTCATCTACCACTTTCTTTGCCGTGAGCCAGTTATTTTTGGACGTGTGCCTTGTAAGCTCGTCCCTTGTGACTGGTTCCTCTTCATCGCTATCGCGCAGTATACATTCTGGGAAGTGGGTCCTAAACATCACGCCCAGAGTGTCCTGTCCAGTTTCCGTGAGTTGCCCATTCTCATCCCTTACAGATGCTAGTGGGTTTGTCTTGGTCATGGACATTGCTTTGCACAACCTCATCCCATTTGGCAGAGTTTCGATGGAAGTGCAATGCTGCCGCCCTATTAGTTCTTCTGGCCTTGCGTACCGCCGTGTTATACCTTGTTAGCATGCTATGATAGCCGGAAAAATCCTTCCTGGCTTTTGCATCATTAAAGGCCTGTCGTGTTTCCTGACGTATTTTGGCTATTTCAGGAGTCCACCATGGTACCTTTTTGCCAAAGGCCTTCTTCTCTGGGCAGTTATCTTCCCATGCACCGATGATGCCTGCCTTGATTCTGTCCGCTTCAAATTCTATATCCAGTATGGAATTGAGCTTACCTTTAGGGCTCCCCAAATTTACTTTGAGGTCCCTCCTGTATGAGTCCCAATTTGTATACCTTGGGTTTCTCCTTCGTCTAGTTTCGGCTTCTCCCGCCGTCCTAAACCTAAAGCATATATAATTATGGTCAGACAAAGAGATTTCGTCCGATACATGCCAATTTTCAATATGAGCGCTGGCCCTGTTTGAGGCCAGCGTAAGGTCAATAACTTCAGTCCTCGCAGAAGTTCTAAAAGTAGGTTTATTGCCTACGTTAAGGATTTGTAAAGAAGAGCTTACCACAAAGTCCAACAAATCCTCCCCTCGTTTGTTGACATCCGAGCTGCCCCAAACGACGTGGTGTGCGTTCGCATCGCAACCAAGTATCAGGTCAAGGTTCTTTTGGTTGCCGTAATCAACCAGTCTTCTGATTAGTGGTGTTACTGGTTCTTTTTGAACATATGGGAGATAGGCAGAGGCAAGGATGATTCTCCTTTTCTCTGTTCCCGTCCCCACTTGGATCAAGGTTGTTGTGAGATCCCTGTAACAGAAAGTACGTAAGGGCATTGCCTCTACACCGCCCCTGATATAGATGCAAGTCCTCGCGTCATTAGTTGGACAGTCATAGAGCACCATGCCTCCTGTCCCACCTAAGCCTTTTATAGTCCCCTTATACAGATAAGGTTCCTGTATCAAGGCAACGTCGTATGTGTTAAGCTTCAGTTGCCGAGCCAGAAGGGCAGTAGCGGCTCTGCAATGATGCAAATTAATTTGTACACACCTTAGTCCCTCCATCTTGGATGATTTTGATGGGTCTGTGTTGATATGGGAGGGCCTTAGTCTTGAGGCCCCTCCTCCATCGCCTGGCTCTCCTCGAGAGCAGTCGGCGACTCGATTCCCAGGGTGTCGAAGTCCCCGAGGATGTCATCCTCGTGGTCTGTCTCCGACGCCCTGGTCCCAATCTCTGTCGCCTGCGCTGCGCCGTCAGCAGAGATTTCTTCAATGGCCTCCCCATGTTGTGGTGGTCCATCCTCGGAGGGCTCCACTTCTGCTTCCGCAGCAGGCGCCTCTCCCTTGTCTTCTTCCAGGAGCTTGAACGAGTATCGTTCAATCCCTCCTGGAAGAGAGTAGCCCGCGGCCTTGATGACCCCAGCGGACACCCCGTCCATGAGGACGATACGACGGATGCCGGTCTGCTCAGTGAGCGTATTCACGACCTGCCAGTCGTTCGTCCTCAAGGTAGGGTTGAGTCGCTGGAGCAATCGAATGGCCCGGGCAGAGTCTTGCAACGCCAAGTTGCGACTCTTCCATGCCATTTTGACTGGCTTTGGAAGGTCCCTGGCGTCAACAACCTTGAGTTTCAGGGCACCAAGTTCCACATTGTGGATGGCACCCCGAAACCAGTTGGCTGCATCAGAGTTGTCGCAGGATACATGAATTGCACCTGCGACGACTCCGGGAGCAACCGTTAGGACAGGCAGAGGATCCGGCGCCACTTCCAGTTTCTCAATTATGAGCTCCTGGATCGGCACCAAGTCCTCCGCCTTCAAGTACTCCTCCGGGTACTTGACTGTCACGACAGCGAGTTTCACAGCCGCCACCGCATCCCTAAAGGATCCGGTTGAGGATGATTGCCCTTGGGTCTTCATCCTCTTGGCCGCCATGTCCCCGCTGTCCCCGCTGAGAGCAGCACGCGGTCTCTTTGATGGGCCCTCCGTAGGAGTCCCCTCCAGAGCCGCCTGCTGTCTCAGCTTTTGGCGCTTTTTCCTGCGCGCCCCAGATCGTCCAACCGGAAGCCAGCCTGATTCATGCTGGCCGCCGAGAGACGACGAGGTGCTGTCTTTGCCGGTCGCGTCCGGGGCCGCAAGGTCCGAGGTCATACGATCTCTAACGCAAGCGTCCCGTATCGCGCCAGCTTTGGCAGTACCCTTATGCCCGGTGGGCTGGTTTGCAGTTCCGCCCTTCGGTGGTCCCGCAGCAGTGCCGGCCCTCGACAGTGCCGCAACAGTCCCGTCATTTGACAGTCCCGCCACAGCCCCGCCTTGAGACGATCCCACTGCAGTAACACCTCTGGACGTTCCTGCGGAAGATGCAGTCCCGGCTTGCGCCGGTCCCGCCGTCTGGTGTGCAGTTCCGCCCTTCGGTGGTCCCGCAGCAGTGCCGGCCCTCGACAGTGCCGCGACAGTCCCGTCATTTGACAGTCCCGCCACAGCCCCGCCTTGAGACGATCCCACTGCAGTATCGCCTCTGGACGTTCCTGCGGAAGATGCAGTCCCGGCTTGCGCCGGTCCCGCCGTCTGGTGTGCAGTTCCAGCTATCGCCGGTCCCGCCTTTTGGTGCGCAGTCCCAGCTTTCGCCGGTCCTTTCGCCTTGTGGTTTTTTTTAGATTTATAATCCATTTAAATCCCGATTTTATATTTCATCCCTCGACTATCCCCACCCGCCATGGAGTGCTCAAGTGGCGATGCTACGGTAGCACCAGGGATTAGTCGAGGGATATAGCCCCCCCCATTAGTTGCCCACGAGACTGCACGACACCAACTCACACCGCTACCACTAGCGATGCGAGCGAGCGCCGCCGTCTGCAAGCCCCTAATGGGAGTGAACTCGCCTGGGGGCCGTCTGACCGGACCCCGCAGCCGATTGACCGTAGCTGGCTAGGCTACGGCCACCCTTGTGAGAAGAAATCCGGGCCAAAGTGGAGTGTTGCCTCAGAGACGTTAAACCGCCTACGCTCATCGGCTCAGCCACCAGGATCCCATCATCCTTCCGTACGGGTCCCTGCGCACGGCACAAACACGCAGGAGGTCATTACTATCCATCATCTGATTTTTTCCGATGGTGGACACCCAGGGGCATGACCTCGCCACCCCTGTGATAGGGCGCCCGGTGATTTCTGTTACGTCTATTTCATAGGGAATTAGACCAAAAACAGGGCGGCAACCACGAGAAGGAAAATCACCGAACTTGCCTTGAGGATCATCACGACCGTGCGCTCTCCCTCAAGACCACGCCACCTTGCCGTCTCTGAAGGAGTCAGACAAGGTAGGACTGCATCGACAAAGCCAAGCCCCATAGGGCTTGTCGCTGAGGGCTCAAAGCGCAAGTTTGTTAAAACAGCCCAGCCCCTAAGGCTCTTAGATGATAGATGGATGGGTCTTAGCAGCATTGAAACTTACTAGATTGGCATCGCCCCATTCGGAGACTGCCTCCAAAGACAGATTCGAGCACCATGACCATCTGGAGAGACCGGATCTGAGGCCCAGTAGCCCGTGCACCGGACACGTATCTCTCAGCAACTGTGCTGCGTACCCAAAGGTTACGGGTTTTAGCAGGTCATTAATTTGCAGCAAAAACAGTGTTTTCCAGAGCACTGACCGTAATGAGGTACTCCGGCATTAATACCTAAATGACCGGACGAGCAGCCATCGATAACCAGTCGGATGAACCGTTCCCTCAGGAAGTCAGCAATCCAGTCACAAAGAACACTAGGCAGACCTAAGGAAGGAAGCTTACCAATGGCTCTCATGCCAGACCCTATCGAAAGCCTTCGAGGTGTCAAGGGAGACAGCAAATGCTTCCCGTGCCTCTTGATGGCCTCACTCCAGACGTGAATGGCATGTGCTAGAAGATCCCCAGTTGACCGATTTTGGTGGAAGCTGTATTAGAGGTCACTGAGGATGTAGTTATCTTCTAGGTATGCCAGGAGCTTATTCTTTAGTACACATTCCATGATGAGACAATTCAGGCGCACAAGTTTTAAGTAAAATTGGCTGTATCCGGTCAGAGCCACTAGATTTGTTCACGTCAAGGTTACGCAGCACCCTATAGATCTCCCTCTGATGGATGCAAATGTCCGACATACTCGTCTCACATCCAACAGGAGAGGGAGGGGGCCGCGTGCCTTCAGAGTTCAGACGCGAACATGCCGTGAAAAGGGAGGCAAACAAATTTGCCTTGTTCTCGGCGAAGTGGGCCAGTAACCCGTCTGGTCTCAGCAGTGGTGGTAGTGAGGGGTGACAGAAGTTTGATTCAACCGACTAAGCCAGATACCAAAACGCTTTGCTACCTGCAGGGCATGAAGCAAGTTTGTTCCCGATTCTACAAATATGATCAAACCGTGCCCTTCGCATCGACTTTTTGCAGCCCTGTTGAAGGTTCCCTTCTTCTGAGTCACTTCATTTGCCTTCCGCTCTCTAGCGGTGACCCATGCCAGGTACACCTTGTGTTTAACATGAGTTCCTTAGTTATGAATGTTAGACTATGTGGATATCGTAATAAGTAAGTCAGGTGCTAAAATTACTCTAATTTCTGAGGGTGTGGTCATTACACCCCTTATATGGTGTTTTCATCGATTAAATTAACTGTATTTTACGGTCTTAAAGTTTTATTACTGCAAGTCCGAACACATTGTACATGTTTCATTATCAATATAATCATCAATACATGTAATAAGTCTGTAGAAAAGTCGTTTTTGTACATCGAAACTATTTCCAAAAAAATAGCCATGGTTGTAAAGGATCAGAATCCATTGATTTTTGTCTGTTTGTCTGTTTATTTGTGCACGCAACACGTAAAATGTACAAAATCAATGTACCTAGGTAGCTTGTGTGCGTAACTTGAAATATTACTTAGTTTTTGTTTCATCGCAATCGGTTCACTCTATCAAAAGTTAGATGAATTGAAAGTGTTCAAGAAGTAAAATATCACAACACGCAATTCAGATACTCGGATAGTTGAATATTCGATAGATGGAGTTGTGCATCAGACTTCACTTTTTGAATGGTGGTGTTGATATTCTCCACGGCAGAATTTAGGCAGGTACGAGTAAGTAGGGTAGGTAGGTGTTGTAAGTAGGACGGAAGGTAAAAAGGGTAGGGTAGGCATTGGACAGAAGCAAAACCGCGGGCACACCTAGTCTAAACTGATATTAATGGTTGTGAAAAGGTAATCTCTTGAAGCACCACGATACGATTACTAATATTTATTCACTAATACATAGTTTCTGTATCGGTGAGTCCCATATCCCGAAAAAACGCTTGGTTCCTGTGATACAGTCCACTTTTTCCCGCGGCTTACCACAGGAAATAACTATAATGTCAGTATCTTATAAAATCTTTTTTTTTTTTTATAATGTCTATTGTAAAGAAAATAAGAAAATTCAGCTTTGATTTTGGCGAAGATACGAGTATATTAATGTAATAGAAGTCGATTATGTTACTAACTCGTAAAAATATGAATACGATTTCCTGTTGCAAGCGGTATGTCCGTTTGCATTATCTTAAACTGAGTAGTTTTTAGATGTATATCTTCCTTCTATTAATCACTTATCGTATAGCTGCTTAAAAATTATATTAGGGTTCGGCAAGGAAGATGGGCTTTGTGTATTAAGAGATATCGATTATCAAAATAATAAGGTTATATGATAAAAGCTGTCGTAATGAAATAAAAAACTATCTTAACGTACTCGTCGAATAGTCCAAGTGTATGTTTTTCAGGGCAAGGACATTGTTGATCTTAGTTTTAGAAGCATAAAATAAAAAAATGCTCTTCAGATAATGTAAGTCTCATTACCGTTAGTTGCTCGGTCTGTCTTAACTCATCGAATAACATCTCAGTAGAAACGTTGTTTTATAGGGCCCAATTAACCTCAGCTTCAAGAACATAGAATAAAGTGCACATACAGTCATTTAAAAAATAATCACATGATTACGATGTTTATTTGCTCCAATATTTCAGAACTGGAGCATAACTGATATTAGTATTCATAACTTAAAATAAAGTCATTAAGATGTATTGTCACGTAATGGGAAGAGACGAGGAATATGTAGTGAAGAGAGCATTACAACTTTCTGAACATAAGAGAGATAGAGGTCGACCTCCGGCTACGTGGTGGACTAGCATGGTGAAGCTCCTAATGAGGTTGAACTGCCCGACTCGGCAACCCAGGACAGATTGTCCTGGCGTAATGAAATCAGGACACCCGATCCCACCTAAACTGGAATAGTGCTACGAAGAAGAAATATACTCATTATTAATAATAATATGATTTATTTAAAAGGCAACTACAATGGTCCAAGGGTTAGTAACAGCTTAAGAAGCTCTTTCAGAAAGTGGTAGCCTAATTGCTGCTTGTTACGCGGTTCGTCGCAGGTCATCGTTAACTGCCTATCTATGTACGTTTACTTATAATTGTATTTGTTATTTTATTTTTTTATTATTGATAGGAACACCAACTACAAAATATTTACAAAAAATAACTAGCGCTTAAATTAATATAAAATGGCGTGCTAAAGATATTCTTTCAGAAAATGTAATCCTCATTGCTGTTGGTTATCCGATCTGTCTTAACTCATAGAATAACGATCCATTGGACGCGTTCGTCTATATATTTGAAAATGGGGCACAATTGACTACGGTCTGTAATATGACATGGCATGCTAAAGATTCTTTAATGAATCAGAGAAATTCTTCCAAAGTTTGTCATAACAAACTCAAAAAATATGCAAATCTAAATAAAATTATTAGAAATTGTAACAAGTTTAGGAAACAACTAAAGTTCTTTATTAAAAATATTCCACTCAGGAAAGAACGTGTTGACCTAGTTAATAAATTAAATAATTACCAAATTAAATTAGAAGACAGCAAAAAAATCTATGAGATTGACACACAACGCTTACAGACAGAAATCCAGGTACTTGAGAACAGTTTAGTTCTCTTTACAATAAATATGTAAATTCAAAATTACAAATTAAAGAACACATTCTGGCCGCAAATGAGTAAGTGATGTGTCAGTGTAACTGCCGAACAGTCTCAAATCTAATTGCAGTCCAGCCTGATGCTACGGAGGACCCGGTCCAAGCTGAGAGGGTGTCTCAAGACAGTGTCTTCATACAAGAAAGATATAATGTAGCACAGGATTTGCCTCAAGTAGACCGGCCTGAAAGTGCTGGCTTTTCATCTAGTCATAGTAATGAAGGTTTTCATTCGGTTATGTTTTCGGATGGTATTGGAAAAGGTTTAGGTAAATTAATAACTGGCAAATAGAGTCATTCCACTTTTAATAATTGCATGCCCGGGTCATCTTAAATAATAGAATCTGTGACAAAGAATACATATAAACCAGATACCAATATAACTGTATTTGTAGGTAATAGTATAAAAGTAAAAAAAAAACATCACGGAGTGAGTAAAAGAGATGTTAAAATTAAATTACAATAAAATTATTTTGTGTGCCTTCCCTTACTTGGATAAATTGACAAATAGACAAAATAATCACATTCACATGCTTAATAAGCATCTGCATTTTCTTGTGAGTCACTATAGTGATAAACTAGTTTTTTTTGACATCAACATTTATGTTAATAAATTAAAGTCGACAGGTGATATTTTGTATCTGCCTCTTTGGGTAAGACATCAAATAGCTCGGCTATTATTTTATACAATAAACTCAGACATCAGTCGAAGTATCCAATTATTATTGATATTAGTGATAGTACTAATTTAAATGTTGAGGACAAAAAGGCTTGGGATTGAGCTGCTCCAATTAAAAATTAATTTTGATTTTTTATATTTTCCACCGTGAATTTTGTTTTATTATTATTCTTTGGTTTTCTTGCAATGACAAGAATATTTACTTTATAAAGTATTATATTATTTTATTTTAATTATTGTGAATGTGAAGACTATGTGGACTATTTGTTTTTAATTTATCTTAGTTTTTAATCGTGGTCTGGCAGTTTGAGTAGTTTTGCGGCCTACCCGAATGTCCTTTCTTTGGTATTGTTCGTCGAATCGTTGAGCTCCTTAAATTCTGTGTTGAGCTGCTCGGTTATTGACAAATGCGTGCACTGACTGGACAGGTCCACTCAATCTGGCTGGTTCTTTCCTCAAAAGACCATTTCAGACATCAATCTACATGGTCTTCACATGATCTAACCAAGATTTTTGTCTGGACTTTAAAAGAGACTGTGACCTCTGAGTTTGTTTCGGCCTTTCTTCTCAGAGTAGTCAGATAGGAAACGCCGACCTCATCTAGTTTTAAAAATATGATCGACATGTAAAAGTGTTTGTACAAACCAACTTACAGAAATAAAATCATTTATCATTAAATGTGGTCAATACCTTGAATAACGTTAGCAAAAATGCTATAATAATATTCTAATAACGGAATAGTTACGAGTATATCCACCATCAAAAAGGTACCTTCTAAAAAATTTCTAAAAAAGGTCTAAGCAGAATTCTCTGAAATTATTCTACCAGAATATTCGAATGAATTGTAAATCGAACTATTTTTTGAAAAAACAATGTTTGAATTTGTTTGTTTCACTGAGCATTGGCAGAAAGATTATGACATTGACACACTGACATTTGCGAGTAACGTTTGGAACATCATCGGGGCCTTAACTAGCAGTAAGATCATTGCAGCAGTTAGCTCAGGACAAAGGTGCTGAATTTCCTTAAGCAAAGAACCGTGTTGTTTACGATTTCTATATGAACGATCTAATGACGGGATGTCAAACCATAGAGGAAGAAGTCG
Organism: Orthosia incerta; assembly: GCA_948252205.1. Classification (NCBI taxonomy): domain Eukaryota; kingdom Metazoa; phylum Arthropoda; class Insecta; order Lepidoptera; family Noctuidae; genus Orthosia; species Orthosia incerta. The sequence continues at coordinate 30,584,254 of OX411755.1, read as the reverse complement.
AAATATATAAACAGACATCGGAATTGCATAAACGTGAGGATTTCCAGCTCCGAAAGTGGGCTAGTAACAACAGGGAATTGTTAAGATTGATTGAAGGCGGTGAACAAATATCACAAACACAAGGGAACATGGAACTAAAAACAGATGCAATTTCAAAAATAAAAGGTTTAACGTGGGACAGCGACAATGACGAGTTCGTTTACACTATTCAGCTTAATGATCTAGATTTACTAGTGACAAAGCGTAAGGTTATTTCGGACATAGCTCGACTATTCGATCCCCTTGGATGGTTAACACCGACAATCATCACTGCAAAGGTGTTTATTCAACGAAAATAGATAACTGGGATCGATTGGGATGCAGAACTACCTGCACCAATGCTGACAGAGTGGCTTGACTTCCGGAAGAACCTTTGTAACCTTATTAAGTTTCGTCTGCCTCGTTGGATCAACTCTAGCAAGGAGAACAGGGTTCTAGAATTGCACGGCTTTTCAGATACCTACGTCCAATATTATCATACGCCGCGGTGGTATACGTCCGCATCATTGATAGAGATGGACATATTTACACACCCTTGGTGACTTCAAAAACCATGGTTGCTCCTGTTAAGCAGGTATCAATCCCGCGATTAGAGGTCTGTGGAGCTTTTTTTGTAGCAAAGCTTCTTCAAGAAGTCGCTTCAACTCTAGTGGTTCCCAAACATCACTTACATACGTGAACAAACACATCTGTCGTATTGGCGTGGTTAAGCAGCCATCCTAGTCGGTGGAAACCGTTTTTCGCGAATCGTGTTTCCGAAATACTTACCATTATGGATAGAATTCTGTGGTCACATGTGTTGTCTTCGGAAAACCCAGTGGATTGCGCATCTCGGGGAGCAAGCCCTTCTGAGTTTAGCGATATGCAACTCTGGAAAAGAGGCCAGTATGGTTACAGAATGAAAAAATAGACTATAATAGAGGAAATAATAATATACAAGTAACTACGCTAGAAGAAACAAAGATAAAAACAAAATGTCATTCAACTGCGGTAGAATGTGATGACAGTCTATTTACTAGATTTTCTAAGTTCGGTAGGTTAATAAAAGTAATAGCGTACTGTAGAAGATTTCTACGAATAAAATAATTTAAACATATTAAAAATAAAATAACTACACGGCTGACCACAATGGAATTAAATGAAGCTGTACTTACCTGCATCAAACTCTGCCAACTCCAGTCCTTTAGTCATGAAATGGAATCTGTGAAAAAAGCCGTAAATTAAATAAGGATAGTAGATTTACCTGGTTGAGTCCTTTTCTTGACGATGACGTGTTCTTAAGAGTTGACGGTCGCTTGCACCGTGCTTCTATTGATGAGAATATGAAAAACCATCTTAATCCCTCATAAATCACACTTCACTAATCTTTTGATTACGGAGGCTCACGATAGAACAATGCATGGCGGGCCGCAACCGATGCTTAATTGTTTAAGAACCAAATACTGGATACACAATGCAAAGACTCTCGTTAGGCAATATTTTCATAAGTGTGTAACTTGTATTCGACATTTAACACAAACACACCAACAAATGATGGGCCAATTACCGAAGGCCAGGGTGTCTGCACAGAAGCCCTTCCAATGCAGTGGCGTAGATTACGCAGGTCCAATCAGCATCCGAATCTCTAAACTTCGTGATCATCACTCCACTAAAGGGTATATTTATGCTTGTTTGTTTGCATCTACTCTTAGGGCTGTTCATCTTAAGGTTATCAGTGACATGACTTCTCAGAGTTTTCTTGCGTCTTTTAAAGCGCTTTGTAGCCAGACGTGGCCGAGTATTAGACCTGTGGAGTGATAATGGCCACATTTGTTGGTAGTGCACTCCGCTATACTTTAGGTAATAAATTGTCTTACTCTGGACACCCTTGTTTTATTTATATGTGAAATGTTTTTGGGACGTTGTAAACGTTGTTGTTGGGATATTGTATGGACCAGTTAGGGTAGTGTGAGTCGAAATTTGTAACTTAAAACTTCAAAAAACTTATGCTCGCTGCGCATCACTAAAAATCATGAACCACGCGATTTTTTACATAAAATAACATACACACGTTTTTTTATAATTTATTAAATTTGCAAAAAATAAAGACCAACCGCAGCTCTATAAGCCCTATAGGGACCTACAGTTCTGGAAAATAATGTCCTAAAAATGGGAGTCAAAAGCTTCGAAAGCTCGGTTTTAATTTTAGTAAAGCTACGAACATAAGGAAGTACAAAAATGAAAACGATTTCCTGTTGCAAGCGGTATGTCCGTTTGTATTATCTTAAATCTGCGTAGTTTTTAGATTTATATCTTCCTTCTACTTATCACCACGCTTAGCTGCTTAAACTAATAATAATAGGGTTCAGCAGAAGTGACGTGATTTTATCATCATTGTTTTATGCTGGCCTTGGCATGTAGATATAACATCATCGTTGGTACTACTCGTATTATCGAGTCGATGCTGGTTGTATTACATGAGTTTGGGGTTTAATCAGTGGCATTTTGTAATTCATGTGAAGTGAAGATGTATTCATTGAACACTTCGATAGAGAATTGGGAATCCCATTTGTAGGAGTGTCCCATTTGCTGGAAAGTGCTACTGTTGAAATAAATAGCAGATAATAATTGTTCCTACCAACAGTGGTGGGATTAAGAATTCTATATTTTGTTATACTGTCCTAACTCATATCATTAACGTAAGCATACTCGTATACTCTGGAGTATTTTCATCAAGTCTAAAAACTGAAATAATTAAACCACTATATAAAAAGAATCATAATGACGAAATGACAAATTATAGACCATGCTCTAATTCCTATCTTCTCAAAGATCATATAAAAAAATATCTATGAATCTCTCTACAATTATCTAACAAAACACCACATACTATGAGACAAAGAAAAGGGTTTTAGGAAAAATAAAACCATTAACATAGCTATTTTTGACTTTATCCGGAGAATAATGCCAAAAGTAGACTAAACTACCTATATGTCGAAGGCTTTTGACTGTGTGGATCACGATACCCTTATTACAAAAATACACTCAAATGGTATTCGTGGCAATGCCCTTAATTTTATAAAACCACACCTAAAAGGACACAGACAATGTGCGGAGATATCGAGCCCATGTTTAGGATCTAGGAAGGAATTAAAATCTAGATCGTCTTCTAGAGATATAAAATATAGTGACCCGCAGGGCGGCGTCCTCGGCTCTTTGTTATTTTTAGTAAATTTAAATGACCTGCCACGTAATTAATACACATGGAGTGTATTACGTGGCAGGTCATTTAAATTTACTTCATATGGTATTATTTGCAGATTGTTTCATGTAACAATAAATAATCATGTGTAAATTATATTAACAATATAATTAGTAGTTTAATAAAGTAGCTTAACAATAACAATTTAGTCATTAATATCCAAAAAAATAACATGCACTCTTACCAACGAATTTCTGCGGGAGATATGGATATAAACTACAACGGGATAACTATAGAAAAAGAAAACAGTACAACATTTTATGAATCGTAATTGACAGCCAGTTAACTTGGAAGCCACTAGTGGAAGATAATATGTAATTTTTTAAGCACAACCGCTTTATGTTGCATAATCTATCAAAAAAAGTAAATTTACCGACAGTATAGTGGCTTATCATGGTCTAGTTATTTCCATCTTAAGATTTGGTATAATATTTTTGGTCACTGTAGTGAACGAAAAAGAATTTTCAAAGCTCAAAAGCTCTGCCTAAGAGCTATTAAGGTCTTAAAGTAACAGACTGTTAAATCTCATAAATTATAAACCTTCCCATGCTTTTATAATATAATAACAAATCGATGTCTATTTGCAACTTTAATAGAAACTAGAAAACGAAGTACAGTTATGAGATCACTGGATAACCCAAACCCACGTTGGCAGATATTCACCCATCTCGCGCCCACTCGATGGAACGACACTTTTTCCCTTTCTTGGACACCCGTTACCGCCTAACTAGCCTTTTAGGAAAAACTTGCTCGTTTTCTAGATTTCTTGTGAAGCTTCCATTTGAGTTCCTAAACTCGATAATCTGGAATTTTGGCAAATTGAATGACATCCAAATTTACAGAGGTTCACTTAATCAATCACAGTAATAGCTACTCTAGGAGTCAAGAGTTTTTTTGCAATGGACTTATATTTTTTTTTTATTTTTTTTGTTTTATTTATATTCACATAATGGTAAGTAACTTATAAACTAAGCCCCACAAAACCGTAGTAATGGTTTGACTGTGGGATCGGTGAGTCTCTATACACTAATTATTAAATATCATACTTAAAGCAAATTATTACTTAAAGACACATTTTTAAATAATATATTTTTAAACGATTTTTAAAGCTGTTTTTATTAGTTTCACTCCTTATATCTGCCGGCAGACTGTTCAAAAGATATGGTATTCGTTTTTTTAGGGTTCTGTCACCAAAGTAATTAGTGACTCTGGGTACATTGAATCTGCCAGCAGCCATAGATCGTGTGTTATGGTTGTTGATTACGTAAGTTAAGTTATGCTCTTGGGTACCATGGTGGTTAACTGCTAAAAGATATTTATGTTTGTAACTGATCGGTAGAATTTTACATATTTTGAATAGTTTCCTATAATCTCCTTTACAACTGTTTTTAGTTTTTTGAGTTACAAGTAGTTTTAAGAATCGAATTTGAAGAGCTTCTAATTTATCCAAGTTGGTTTTGAATGTTAATCCATAGCTGTCAAGAGCATAACTCAAAATAGAATCCACTAATGACATATATACACATCTTAATATATTTATAGGAACCTTAAAGCTTAGGTGGTACATTTTACTCAACAATATTATTAATTTACTACAAATATAGTCTATGTGTTGGGACCAAGAAAAGTTCTCATCTATTTTCATACCAAGGTAGGTTACACAGTCAACTCTTTCAATAGGATTACATTTACAGTCCAGTAAGTTATTATGGTGGCATACATGTTGCCGCGTGGGCTGATTCGCGAGATATGTTTTAGTGTTTTATAATTAATATTTTGAATGTTTGTAAAACAGGCTTTTGAGAAAAGAAAAATATTGTTATTATAATTAAAAAATTTATTCACATACATAAATACATAAACTCACGCCTTTTTCCCATGGGGGTAGCCAGAAACTACAGAACGCCACCTGCTACGATCCTTACATACTTCTTTTGCTTCACTCACATTCATACATCTTGTCATACACACACGCCGGTTATGAGTACTGCGCACCTTGCCTTTCTGAAGAACATCACCTATAAGGTCTATGTATGTCTTCCTAGGGCGTCCCCTCCCGGCGTTTCCATTCACGTCTGCCTTGTAAATACCTTTCGTTAGTCGCCTATCATTCATCCTCTCAACATGGCCAAACAATCTTAACATACTGTTTTCAATTTTAGTCACTACATCTTCTTTTAAACCACAACGTTGTCTTATTACCTCATTCCTCAATCTATCATTTAAGGTTACACCACACATACTTCGCAAGGACCGCATTTCTACTGCATTAATCCTACTTTCATGTCTTTTTTGCCATACCCAACTTTCACTTCCATACATAAGTGTAGGCACCAGCACGCCGTTGTGAACGGCGAGTCGAGCTTCCGGAGACATCGATTTGCTGGTCACAACGGCATGTATAGCACCATTCACTTTATTCCCTGCATTCACTCTCCTTTCCACATCCTCTTCAATCTTTCCATCCCTTGTGAACATACTTCCCAGATATACAAACTCGTTCACTTGCTCCACACTCTTATCATTTATTTTCACTTCACACTCCGATACATCGTCTTCCCTTTCAAACACCATTAACTTTGTCTTGTTCACATTTATACTCATCCCTTTTAACTTAAAAGCTTCATTCATCACAGTCACCATGTCTTGCAACTGTTCTGCTGACGATGCAAGTAGAACTTGATCATCTGCATAGAGAAGGCATTTGACAGGCAACTCATTCATCCTCAATCCGCACTCATGCTCTTTCAAATCTATCAGACAACTATCCATGTACAAGTTGAACAGCCACGGTGATGCTACACAGCCCTGTCTAACACCCCTTGAGATGGAAAACCAGTTCGTAAACGCCCCATTAATCCTAATATAAGCACTTGAATCCCTATATAGAGATTTCAGTGCCCGAACCAAGCGCCAGTCCACACCGTACCCGGATAGCGTCGACCACAGTTCATCCCTCCACACACTGTCATAGGCCTTCTCCAAGTCAACGAAAGCACAGTAGACTTTTTCGTGCTTTGCCAGATGTTTTTCAGCTATCCCTCTCTAAATCCTGCTTGCACGTCCCATATTTGTTCATCCGTCACTTTTACCACTCTATTTATTAAAACTTTCGCATATAATTTGCCTACAACACTCAAAAGACTAATGCCGCGGTAGTTTTTACACTCCTGCTGTGAGCCTTTTCCCTTATATAGTGGTACGATTACAGCCTTGCACCAGTCATCCGGCACGCGGCCACATCTCCAACACATATTAAAGATCCAGCACAACAGGCTTGCTACCACCCCGTCACCGCCCTTCAGCATTTCAACAGATACTCGGTCATACCCTGCAGCTTTACCAATCTTCATCCCACTCATTGCTTTTATAATCTCATCCATTTCTATTTCATTCTCATTCTTTTGCTCTTCGTCTGGGTTTGGGTCTTGACCACTGGCTTCTACCCAGTTACCCACTCCTTGCACACTATCCTGACAACTAAATAAACTTTCAAAATATCCTTTCCAGCGTTCCAAGACCTTACATTCTTCGCTCAGTAAGCACCCATCTTCTGCTCTTATTACATTCATGCTCGATGTTTTTGTCACTCCGCGAGCCAATCTTACCTGTTTCCAGAACAGCTTAACATTGGCCCTGAAGTTATCGGATAATTTCCTGTTATATTTTTCTTCCTTTTCTTCCTTCTTCATTTTTACCACCTCTTTGACTTTCGCTTTCATCTGATTGTACGTTACTTTCACCCTTACCAGATCATCCGTCACGTTTGTTGCCTGATTCATTCTATTTTGGGCTTTACAGGCTAACACATTAAGCCAAGCCTCTTTCTTGTTCTTCATCAAATATCTTATCCGTCTTCTCTTTTACTTCCCTCTTATATTCCGCCCTTACTTTTAGTTCTTGTAATCTTTCTACTTTTATTCTTTCTAACGCAGTCACAGGAACTTGAACTCGATGACGCCAATGCTTGAACAGACCAACCACCCGACACATAACCAGATAGTGATCAGTCCCTACATTAGCACCCCGATATGCTCTTGTATCTACAACTTTGCTCTTCAATCTTTCATCTACAATAACAAAATCAATCATACTTCTACTGTCTTGCCTTTCCCACGTATACCTATGGATCTTTCTATGATCAAACATAGTGTTCATTACACACAGGCCCTTCTCTACACATATTTCTAGTAACTTCATCCCATTCTTATTCACTCTATTGTCACCGAATGCCCCTAATACTTTTTCGAACCCATTCCTCTTCACACCAACCCAACTATTAAAGTCGCCGAGCATAAAAACCTTCTCGTTAGACCTACAATCATTCAGTATATCTCCTAAACTTCCCCAGAATTCTTCTCTCTCAGAAAATGAGCATCCCATATCGGGTGCATACACGCACAAAATAAAGATAGGGTGTAGGCCCACCTTAATTCTCACCCAAAGAATCCTAGGGCTCACACAAGCGTAATCTCTTACACAACTCTCATTTATTCACATATCTTAAAAAAATCAAAAACATAAACCACTTTTATCTCTTCTCGATAATCATTATACCTACTCTTCGTTATCGCGAGTCTAGTTATAGCTAATTCGTTATCTATGAGCCTCCTGCAGTTCTACTATATAATGCCGTGAGCGACCACAATATGCATCGAAGTGACGAAGAGTACGCTCTAGTGTCAATCATGCGCCTGAGCAGTATACTCGTGTTCTGTGGAGTTATCGCCTTCGCGCGGTCTACACTTCGAACCGGTACGTATTTCCTTATTTTTAAAGTATAACTAATTTCTTCTGAAAAAACCTTTTTTATTGTACCCGTTACCACTTAACATAACATCACGTTTTGCTCCCCGTAAAGTTAAGCAGAGATGTTTTTTCTTCTTCTTTGTCTTTTTTCAATAATATTTAATCATACTCAACAATATTTTGTCCACTATTAGATCAGCAGTTCTGGTCGGATCTCGCTCAAAATGAGCTGGACGAAGCCCTGAAGATCAAATTGAACCTCAACAAGGCGAAGAATGTCATCGTGTTCGTTGGCGATGGCATGGGACCGAACACCGTGACCACGACGAGGATCTACAAGGGTGGCGAGAGTCATCGGCTGGTATATGAGAAATTCCCCCATGTTGGACTTTTAAAGGTAACTTTTCGCCAGTTGTCGTTTTTGCTACGAGCGTGCATAGCGTGTAGAGCTGTTTGTGCTACGAGCTTAGCTCGTAGAGCTCTGCATGGTACGAACATAGTAGCGCGTTTAGTGTTATGAGCGTAGTCCAGTGTGTTTAGTGTTTACTGCTTCGAGCACAGTTTGTCGAGCGTATAGTGCTACGAACTTGTTCCATAGTGTTTAGTGCTACGAGGAATGGAGTTGACTACTTTCCCGAAAAAAATGAGTAAAGAAGGATAATCTTTTCCACATTTCCAGACATATTCAGCAGACAAAATGGTGCCCGACTCAGCTAGCACGGCCTCCGCAATGTTCGGTGGTGTGAAGGTCAACCAGGACACGATAGGAGTGGACGCCAATGTGCAGGTCAACGATTGTGATGCGAGTCTTAAGCCTGAATCAAGACTGGAGTCGCTGGCTGCACTGGCTTTGAAGGCTGGGAAGAGTGCAGGTGAAGTGAACAAAGTTTTAAGATGATCTGATTCTCACCAAAGATGCTTGAAATTAACGTGTTTTGAATCTTGGACAATACCTTTTATATTTGTATACGTATGCGAGTAGTTTATGAGTATTATTTTAATAATCAACCACGTCATTTTCTTTTGACACTGTTAAATATCAGCAAAAAGTAGAATCGACAAAAAAATCTGTGTTTGTAGTTGCTACTGATATGTGTTTGTATTTGTTAAAAAGTATTCCTTACATAGTATTTTACTATGTATTAATTAACGGACTTTCTGTTTTCCACGCTCTCGCCTGAAGCCAGTGTGAACAATACAAGATTTATTTAATAAGGTAACCAACAGCGATGTATGAAAATATGTTACAGAATATTTGTATTACAGTTTCTAGGGCTTATAAAAAGTTATATAATGGTACGTAAGTAACACTAGTAAAACCTCTCGTGTCCAGGTCTAGTTACCACAATGCGAGTCACTCACGCCACCCCTGCCCCCCTTTACGCACACAGTGCTCATCGCAACTGGGAGTGCCCGGCCCGCATGCCTGAAGGGACCGCTTGCAAGGACGTCGCCAGACAGCTGGTTGAGGACTGGCCTGGAAAGGACCTGAATGTAAGTACTTTCTGCAATACGGGTTAAATGGATTAAGGAGGCCTGAATATAGGGCATTATAAAAGAAGGTAACCGTGTCGAGGGTAGACTTCGGTATTGTAAAGACAAAAACAGGCTTTATAAAATTTGCCCATCTACCAGTGTGCCTGAAATTCGATGCAGTACCTAATCGAAAACTGACATTGAATTTTCAGCTGGGAATATTGGCAGCTGACAAGTAGGTAAATTATTGCCGAGAATTGAGAATAAATAGAGTAAGATTGGAGAGGACAATGTCCATGAACTGTTGTAGGCCGTTGATAAGGATGAAGCATCTAGATAAGGTGCTATAAAATCATAAATCTGTAAGCCGGGTTTTTAAATTGGTATCTATATTTTAAAATGAAGTAGTATTAAGAGTTATTAGTCAGTCAATCAGTTATATTCTTCCTGTTTCTAGGTTGTAATGGGCGGTGGCCGACAACAACTGGTCTCCCACTCAACAGGTACACCCTCGGACCCTATCAGCAATATGCCGTGGACCTGCTACCGGCAGGATGGACTGAACCTCATCGACACTTACAAGACCGACAAGGCGAACCGGGGACTGAAGTACAACGTGGTTATGAATAACAAGGAGCTAAAGGAACTAAATGTGGACGAAACCGATTATCTGTTTGGTATGTATCTATGAACTTATCTGTAATTCATAAGTTTAGTATCCTTTGGTTATTTGCTCAATAAGGAATAATTAGATACTTCAACGCGAGGGTCGAATTAAGACAAATTCTGGATCAAATCTAACTTTTGTTAAGCCGAGGTAGAATATATTCGGTCTTACAGCCTGCCTTTAGCATGTTCCTTGATATTCTCTGTCAGCCAGCTAGCATGTTGCGTAGTACTTAGTACATATTCTTCCAAACAACATTTTAACGGAAAATTAACCACATTTTTGATATTATTATATTGTTACTTTTATTCCTTCCAGGTATATTCGCAAATGAGCACTTGAACTACGATCACTTAAGAGATCAAGGACCAGAGGGTATGCCATCAATATCCGAAATGGTGGAAGCTGCTATCAAGGTTCTACAGAAAAATAAGGACGGATTCTTTCTTATGGTCAGTAGATCAATTTATTTAACTAGCTAACTCAGCTTCCTTGATATAAACTGGGACAATTCGCTTCCATAATAATAGATAATTACTACTCGAACAACAAAATTGGTACCATTATATAATATAATAATAGTTTTCAAGAAAATCGACTTTGAAGGTGGTCTGGCGGTAGTCACGCTCGTTTTAGCAGTACCACCATGAGTGCCGAAAAAACGCACAGCTATTCTAAGTACTTATACAAATAATTACAACCCTTATATGTGATTCAGTCGAAAAAAAGTAGTACATAAACATTGTATTTACCGAGAAATCAACGATGATAACTTTCGCGCGCTCGCTCAACAGGACTTTGATTGTTGATTCCAAGTATGAGGAGTTTGGACCCAAAGACCAGGGAACCAAAATTCAAAACTAGTACTTCAGTAGATTAAGAGATATACCATGCCGCTGGTGGAGTGGCGGTAGTCACGGTGTTAAATTTTCTTTTCAAGATTGCCCCATTAAAAACTTTGTAATTTCTTCCCAAATTTATACAAAAATTACTACTATCCTAAAGAAGTTATAGCGATCAAAAATTTAGATGCCTGTGTGTTGTATTTTAAGAAAAATTAGCTTTCATTACTTCTCCATACTAAATCTCCACGTACAACCCGACCAAATTAAGTTGTCAATGGTTACCGCCCAACTTTTTTTTTTTTTTTTTTATTTGTTATAGGCTCGCGTTTGACCACTATCTCGCCTGATGTTAAGTGATGATGTGGTCGAAGGTGAAGCACGCTTGCCTAGAAGCAACCTATTCACTCTTGACCACCTGTTTAGGAGATGTACATTCGTGCACATAAATTTATGGACGTCGGAATACACTTTGGGACAATTCCACCGCACTATTCCCAAACCACTGCAACTCCTCAAAGCCAGAATCAACAGTGGCGACCACCAGAAAAGCGCCGAGGCATTGAAGCTCGACGAAGTCCCGGATAATGAATTTAACTGTCTTGGATCCCGCAACGAAATTAATCAGAAAATAATAAAGGAGGAGTAGAAAAAAAAACGATTTACTAAATATGGAGGCGAAAAAAAAAAAAGTTTTTGGCGGCTTTGGTGGTCCGGCGATAGTTACGGACATGCTGCAACATAGCTATTATATATATTGATAATGGTTTATAGATATCAACATCAGGTAGATAATTGTTCCGTCTCTCCCTTAACCCACCGTATTTAAAATTCCAGGTAGAAGGTGGAAACATAGACATGGCCCATCATAGGAGCTGGGCCAAGTCTGCCGTAAATGAGGCTGCAGCCATGGAGGCTGCCGTCCAGATAGCAGCCAGCATGACTGATGAGGAGGATACCCTGCTGATCGTGACCAGTGACCACGCGCATTCGCTGTCTATCAACGGGTACCCTGATAGAGGGAGCAGTATTTTTGGTTTGTAGCTTTTCTTATTTGTTGGACTTGATTTGACTCGGTCCATAGCAACGAGGCTATTTGATAAGCCAAATACCGTCAAATGCAGTCACTTGAACAGCAATAAATCAAAACACATTTTTTTTTCGAGACCGCTTTTATGCTTCCAGATCCTGAACACATTTTTTGTTTCGTTTATTTTCCACAATACCTACATGATTTATTTATTTAGTTTACCCTACAATTGTTTACAAGTTACATTTCATATAAGAGTATACGACATACTTTCAAATTTGGAAGAATATAATTATTATTACATTTTAGGAAACATCATTACTTTTTTAAATGGTTATTCTTTAAACCCGGTTAATCTTTAAACCATCTCAACACCAGAATTATAGAAGCGTCCCAAAAAACCTTTACTCAAAAATCTTTCCGTGAATACCAGGTATAGTTGGACCCTCAAGCCACGATGGAGTGAACTACACAACCCTATCCTACGGCACGGGCGGCCCAGGAACCTTCCAGTTCAGCGTCAAGACTGACGAGCATGGCAGCAGCACGGTGGAGCGAAGAGATGCGAGCGAGGACGACACGGAGAAGTTCGATTATGAGCAGGTGGCTGGGATACAGCTGGTAGAAAGCTACCATGGAGGTGGCGATGTGGCGATTTATGCTAGAGGTGAGATCATTTTGAATTTTTATGCTGGAGGGGAGTATCAGTGAAAGGAATCGTCGTAGACACTCTTGCTGGGAAGAACTGGCGCAGTAACATATCTGTATATTTAGTTTGATAAGTATAAACGCAGAAAATGCCGCAACATCTATTTTCCCTCTTACTTCCTATTAACAGTCCTATTTGTTTGCAGGTCCTTATTCGCACCTGTTCCACAACGTTCACGAACAACACTACGTTTTCCATGCCATCTCCTATGCCGCCCAGTACGGCGACTACTCCGGATCTTATCTACCAGTGCAGTAGACTACGCAAACATCTGGAACCTTGCCAACGCCACTGCCATAAAGTTCCTTTGTAAATGTTAAATGCTTTGATTGTTGTGAAATACGAGACTTGTACTTGACTTGTAATTATGAGACTTGTATTAGCGGTACCAAACCTACCTATCAAATTTTTTTACCATAAAGATATAGTTACCCATATGTCTACAATTTAATAAAAAATAAAAATACAACAACGTAGATACCTACCATTTTATTGCAAATGATTTATCATTAAAAAAAAATTTACAGTTGTTGAATTTATTTTTCCATAATTCGTATCACAAAAAAACGCAACAGTATTGTATATTTAGTTACCATTTACAGAATGTTTAAACAAACTGATTAAATAATGCTTTCATAGTGTATTTAAAAGACTTTTATTTTCTTACCAGCGATTAATAAAGGTGAAACTATACGTTTTGCTGACTACTAGTTAGATTTGATATTTCAATATAAGGCTGTGCTTAAGAATTCAGAAAAAGTAAAATATTTCCTGAATGGGCTTTCTATGCACTCCTTTTCATGTTATGGAAGCTACTGTCAATTATGTCCCAGTTCTTAAATATAGAGGTGTACGTATTTAATAAGACGCGTTATTCTATGAATTAAGTTAGACCGGGGTCAGAAAATATAATCCTCATTGCTGTTAATCAAAGAGCTTCTTGAGCACTCAATTACATGTTATGGAGGCTAATTTCAACTGTAACCTAATTTTCAAGAGATGAACGTGTCTAATAGGACGTTATTCTATGAGTTAAGACAGACCGGGAAACCGTGTTCCCTTACATCATAAAAAAGAAGCTATGTGCAGTAAACGTAATCTAAAATCTTTACCACCCCGAAATCGTATTTTAAGGGTCGTTTCGAAAAACTAATAATGAAAACTTTTATTGTTTATTTAGGTTGGTATTTATGTCAAGTTTCATGTTTATTGACCCAAGAAATCAGATTCTTCCATACAAACTTCAACACCCCCTAAATCATCATTTGGGGGAGTTTTGAAAAACTGATTACAGTATTTGTACCACATGCTAAATTTAGTGTTGTGTTTTTTTTTACCTTTGTATAGATTCTTTTACCTATTGTGAATGTGTGAACATTGTAGGCTTTCTAGATTTCTAGATGATTGTTAACATTTGTTAACTTTTTATTTCGTGCATTGTTTTTTTTGTTTGTTTTTTTGTTTCAATTTCGTACGACTTATTGTCGGGCCTACGTTGTCCCCCCATATCCAAGTACTAATGCTGTAACATGGAAATATTGTAAACAAAAAAAATTTAAAGAGTAACCATGGAGTTTCTTGCCGTTTTTCTCCATAGGAAACGACTAACCCGAACCGTGCACCTTTTGTCGACGTTTTATAAGTGCCCATGTAGGCCTATGTAAAATAAAAATATTTGATTTTGTTTTTTTTTTTTTTTTAATAACGACTACATTTATTGTTTACTTAGGATGGTTTTTATGTCAACTTTCAAATGTATTAACCCAAGAAATAAGATTTTTCAAAAACACTGTCAATCAATCTGCCTAGCCTTTTCCCAACTATATTGGGGTCGGCTTCCAATCTTACCGGATTTAGCTGAGTACCAGTGTTTTACATGGAGCGACTGCCTATCTGACCTCCACAACCCAGTAACTGGGTAACACGGTACCCCTTGGCATGACTGGTGTCAGATCTCAAGCTTCTGACTACTTGTAACGACTGTCAAAGATCTTCAAATGACAGCCGGGACCAACGGCTTAACGTGCTTTCCGGGGCACGGAGGAAACTCGGTATGTTGAAATGGTCACCCATCCACAGACCGACCTCGTCAAGCGTTGCTTAACCTTGATGATCGACCCGTGCGGCTATTACTATTTAGCCACGAGCGCCTTCAAAAACACTGTAATACCCCCTAAATCGTCTTTTGGGGGTAGCTGCAAAAAACTAATAATGACAACCTTTATTGTTTATTTAGGATGGTATTTATGACAACTTTAAAATTTATTAACCCAAGATATAAGATTTTTCAAAAACACTTTAACACACCCTAATTCATCTTGTGGAGGTACTTTCGAAAAACTAATAATGAGTACCTTTATTGTTTATTTAGTTTGGTATTTATGTCAAGTATCATATTCATTCACCCAAGAAATCAGATTCTTCCATACAAACTTAAACACCCCCTAAAATCTAAATCATCATTTGGGGGAGTTTCGAAAAACTAATAATGACAACCTTTACTGTTTAGGATGGTATTTATGTCAACTTTCAAATGTATTAAGTAAGTATATAGTTTATTATGTAAGTTAGAGTGAACAGGTTTCTTCTGGGTAAGCTCACTCCATCGTCGACTTTGTCTCTGTCACCTTTGACCTAGACTAGAGTCAAGAGCAAACCCATCACAAATAAAAAAAAAAATAAAAAAATTAACCCAAGAAATAAGATTCTTCAAAAACACTTATACCCCCTAAAACATCTTTTGGGGGTAGTTGCGAAAAACTTATAATGACAACCTTTATTGTTTTTGAGGTTGGTGTTTATGTCAAGTTTCATGTTTATTAACCCATGCTATAAGATTCTTCAAAAAAATTTGCATCCCCTAAATCATCTTTTGGGGGTAGTTTCGAAAAACTAACAATGAAAAGCTTTATTTTTATTTAGATTGGTATTTATTTTAAGTTTCAAGTTTATTAACTAAATTGTCTTTCAGGGGTAGTTTCAAAAAATAATAATAACCACCTTTATCATTCATTTAGTTTAGTATTTGTGGCAAGTTTCAAGTTTATTGACCCAAGAAATCAGATTTTGCCAGACAAACTTCAATACCCCCTAAATCATCATTTGGGGGTAGTTTCGAAACACTAATAATGTCAATCTTTATCATTTACTTAGAATACTATTTGTGCTAAGTTTCAAGAATTTTGGCCGAAAGAATTAGATTTTTCATACAATCTTGCTTCTAGGCTTAGCAGTTTTGGCTGTGCATTGATTGATCAGTCAGTCACCTTTCGCTTTTATAGATATAGAGATAAGAGGTAAACGTACCTATGTACGTTAACCTCTTATATAAATAATATGTGGCAGTTTACGATGACTTACGATAAATCGCGTAACCAGCAGATTTGAGCTATGTTCAGCTGTATGTTTTTTTTGTGGATTTTCACCGATTTCCCCGTTGTTAAGAGAGCGTGGCTGAAAATATTATCAGCGCGTACTCCATATGGATGAGCACTCAGGCTCGTGCTCTGGATGCAGAAATCCGGAATGCAGGCCCTCTCACCCCCGCTTCATGCAGTGCCATCTTCTCGAGGTACGAATGCATCACTAGGGAAGTTGATAGACTTGTCTACAAGGACGGTCAATGGGTTCGTAATTAGTACGAACACCCGATTCATATAAAACACAAAAACGAATGTATTCGTTCCGTCCTCGTCCCGGCCCGTCGCGACGTTCCTATAAATTATGAAGCCAGTCCGCGAATTGCTGTGCCATAGTTAAATTTTAGTTAGATTATAATTGGAGTTCTTGTCCGTTCTTCTCCACGTAGGCTTTTCCGAACGGATTGTAGAATCACTTTATTACATCCAGCCTTAGTTGTCCCCCCAAGCGACGCCCTGACCCGAGGTCTCGACCCCAACTGGGGTAGCCCTCAGCGTTTCGCTTTAGGTTTAGCTTTTTGAAGCCTGGCTGGAGGCTAAGAGATTAGTCTCCACAGGAAAGTCCGGTTAAGCAGTGGACGGTCACTTTGACTGAACTGCGAGATAACACGTATTAAAAAATAAAATAAAAAAAAGCTAAGAAACCCACCGAAAGCAGTCTGCGTTCGGTGGGGTTCGGGAGCATACACCGCACTGACTTAGGTCGGTCACCTCTTGCCCCCGCATCTTATCGGATACAGGCTCAGCAGCGTTCTGTCATTTGCTGCTTGTGCTGACTTCGTTAGCGAAACCACCCAAAAGGCTTATGATACTCGTACGCGACGCTGCCGCACTGTTAGGAACTTAGGGCTTTAGCTTAGGACATAACTATTTCATATTGTAAATACAGTCAGTTAATTTTATAAATAAACACTTGTTACCTCCATATTGCGCGTTTATTTAATTGTTCTTACAATTAGCTTCCCACCTCAGGCAATTTTTCGTAATACCCACAATTTATTTTTAATTTTTGTATTTCTTTAACTGACTTTAGTAATCTACCCACAAGTTTTTGCCCAAACTAGCTGTATATTTTATTATTGTCTTATGAGACTACCCTCTTTTTCGGGACTTTCGTAGCCGCTATCCATTTTGTTAATTTTCTATTATTTATTTATTTATTTAGTACATGGAGAACTTACAGCTAACAAAAATAAAAGGAGGTAATAGTCACCAGAAAGCCAATTACAAGTCCTCGCGTTTAAAATTAAAATATAAATACAAGTATGATGCGAGCACAGACAGCAACACGACTTAAAGTGTAGTCACTAAATTCCAGATTAAATAATAAGACACAGACATTTGTTTGCAAAAAAGAAAAAAAAGACAGAATTAAAAAGAAAACCGCTTAATATAACCGCTGTTACTTGAAAAATTGAAGGCTCAAGCTCCGTCTGGCCGAGTTTACAGTAGTTACAAAGGGATCCCAATCATGTAGTTTGCATAATTCATTAAAATTACTGCTTGCACGCACAATAAAGCTGTTCTGCCTATAATTCGATAACGAATGAAGTACACAAATGGGAGGGTTGTAACGTAAAATTTTTCTGGGCACATTAAAATAAAATTTGGACAATAGTTCAGGACTATCAATATCGTTATGGAGGATTTTTAACAAAAACAGACAGTCTGCAATTTTACGTCGGTCTATAAGTGGCAGTAGGTGGAATTTTTTACAGAGACGAAGATATTCAGCTGAGTCATATGGAACCTTTTGGTGAAAACAAAGATATTTTATGAAACGTTTTTATATATTTTCTATGCGGTCGATGTATTTCTGATACCGTGGATTCCATATCTGAGAAGCATACTCGAGCTGACTTCTTACATATGTACAATACAATATTTTGAGCGTCTTAGCCTCCGTGAAACACTTAGAGAGTCGCATTATAAAACCAAGTAGTTTGGATGCTTTTTTAACAATAGTATCAATGTGTGAGTCATAAAGTAGTTTACTGTCTTGATAAACTCCCAAGTCACGAATTGTATTGCACCTCGGCAAGTTTTCGCCATCCAAAGTATAGGTAGCGACCAGGACATAACGTTTCCTAGTGTAGGTAATAACGGAGCATTTAGATGGGTTAAGATCTAATTTATTAACTCGACAATACTCATCAAGCCGACATAAATCAGCTTGTAGTACAAGCATGTCGTCATGCGATGCAATAGTGGCAAAGATTTTCATGTCATTGGCAAAGCATAAAAGTTTGGATGAATGGAGGCAATGATCGATGTCGTTCACATACACTACGAATAAGAAAGGACCGAGCAACGAACCTTGAGGCACTCCACTGGGCACGTTTACCCAGCTAGACACATAGTTATTAATAACTACTGCTTGTGACCTGTTATCAATATAAGAAGAGAACCACCTTAGCAGGTCTCCACTGATACCTATGTGTCTTAACTTCTTAATTAGCAATTTATGCTCAATCGGATCAAACGCCTTGCTGTAGTCAGTGTAGACCATTATTATCACGCTAGATCCCTTTCATTCATCAAGCAGAGTTAGTACTTAGTCCAAAATAGATTTTTATCATATTCTACCCAGAAGTAGCCAAGAAACAAAGAAATGGCAAACGTCAGTTGAGTTATTTCGCGACCTTCTAGAGGTCATAGCAAAACAGGATGGGGCCACATAATAGTCATGTAGTTTTGCATCATCACGTAGTACATCAGTAGTCAAGGCGTTCTTAGCTACTGTTAGTAAGTTCAAGAAAATAGAATCCATAAGGGATGAGAATGCTATAGAGGGGCTTACGCTGTTACTGGTTGGCGAAGCATCTGTTTTGTGGCATCTTTGATCAAGCGCACATAGATTTCGGGGCAAAGATGATTTACGGCGTAGACTACAGATACAGTCAGCTGTAGTACCTATTACTTTATGTGGTCGGTGGACTCTCAATTTTTTTTATCGTTTTCACACGATAACCACACGCTCTTAGGAGTGGATTTTATTCAGGATGCAAACATGTCCCTGAACATATCGCAATTATCATTTAAGTTCAATGATCTGAAGAAGAAGTAGATGCATCCGTGTCCACGGTGCATACGGAGGCTGTGAGAGCCAAGTCCGTTATTTCAAGAAGCTGTTTTGATGCAGGGGGTGGGCAGCCAAAAGTAAGGTTGCATAGAAGGTTCCTTGGAAGATAGCTTTATCAGAAAATTTAATTCCTGAAATAACTACTAAATTCATTATTTTGGCAAAAACTGTTAAAAGGGTGAAAGAGGTACACGAGCCCTAGGAAGAATCAAGAAAGAACGTGGTGAAAGTGCGTCGAAGTCCTGCACCTGCCTATCTGCCTGAAGATCTCGTCATGGTGGCCGCTAATGTCCCGAGCATTGGAGCTCGATATCAAACAGCGAAGCTAGCTCCGTGTCGGGACGGGCACTACATCATTCTGCGGTAGCATGGGCCTTGCTCCTAAGAAGTTACACACCCGGTTCTCTATTGTGTCACCTAACTTTTTAATCCATAATTTAAAGTGCCATAACTTTTTTTGTCCTAATCATCATTTGTCCGAATGAATACTTACCCGAACTTGATATCACATAATATCACATGCCATAAAATTTAAATCCCTAAATATAATATGTCCTAAATCCGTTTGTCATAAATATTACCAATAAAAACCGTTTTCAATAAGTCCTAAATTCAAATTACTGCAGCAGCATTGCTGGCAAGCTTGCAGAATGCAAGCAAGCACGCAGTAAGCAGCATGCAAGCAAGCATGCAACATGCAGCAGGCATGGTTTCTATCACAGCTCCGGCGCTGCGGGGCTTCGGCGGTCCCACGCGATTTTAAATCACACTCTAGGAGTAGAGCAGACAAGACTGCGTGGAGTCGGATTTACCCGAAGAATTGCCAAACTTAAGTGGCAGTGGGCAGGGCACATTGCTCTCAGAACGGATGGCCGATGGGGCAGAAAGGTTCTGGAGTGGCGACCGCGAACCGGAAGATGTTGAGTTGGAAGGCCTCCCACCAGGTGGACCGATGACCTGGTGAAGGTTGCGGGTATCCGCTGGTTGCGAACGCACGAGACCGGTCAATGTGGCGACGCTTGGGGGAGGCCTATGTCCAGCAGTGGACGTCTTTCGGCTGTTATGATGATGATGATTTTGAGACTGTTTGGGAGATAACGGTAATTTCAACTCTGTTGGATAGTTGGACAAGATGCCGTAAAAAAAATATGTAAACTTTTATATAACTAAGAAATACCTCAACTTGTGGGAGACAGTAAGATTAAGATATAGAAGGTAGGATAAGATAGATGGACCCCTGAGTTGATATAGAAGGTATTTTCAAGGCAAACTGATTTTGAGCTGAATAAAGATCAGATAGTTGATACAGTTAATAAAATTAATTTGTAGATTTGGTTGCGAGTTAGTTGATTTGATTAACACTTATGTGTAACGGCTAGGTCCTGCGCTAGGTAAGCTTGCGCATGCCGCTAACTGATAGGTAAGTAGGTAGATGAAAAGTAAAACAGCTGGACAATTTAATACA
Organism: Orthosia incerta; assembly: GCA_948252205.1. NCBI lineage: Eukaryota > Metazoa > Arthropoda > Insecta > Lepidoptera > Noctuidae > Orthosia > Orthosia incerta. The sequence goes on along the minus strand of OX411755.1, from coordinate 30,563,535 downwards.
TATATTTAGTCTAAAGATCTACAGCTATGTCGTGGGTACGTAGGGTCACTGTACTGTTTGCACCGATCACTATCACACCGAAAAAAATTAAGAAGGGTACCGTCCCTTGGCAGCACGTGGCAGACGCGGGGAGTTGTCAGCACAGGCTCAGTGATAGGCCGCCGGAACTGTAGCGGCTAGGGTTGCGCAGGGTAGGCCGCGCAGGCACCGGCTTGCATGGAGGCAGGCCGCAGGTAGGCAGGCCAAGACCTGGGCAGCGTGTGTAGGTAGCGTGCAGGAAGCGAATAGCGTGCGGCAGTAGGCTAGGGGTCCAGCCCTCAGCCCGTACGAAGAGCCCTGAAAGCACCATTGGGTGCGCATGTTAGATGCGGTGCAATTAGCAGCAAGCCGCATGCGATGTACCAGCTTCTTCCCCTTTTTAAGCCAAGGCGCGGTGTGGGAAGCATTGTAGGTGAAAGCTCAGCACATCGCAGCGGTTTACAGGTAAGAAACTTGCAAACATAGCAAGCACATTGACAGATGCAAAATTAGGTTAAGTATGAACATAAAGTAAACGTGATCACTTACAATAAAACACTGAGGCACACCCGGATGCAGTAGAAATACATACTCATTACAATCTCCTATGTCCTGGATAACCCTTAGCCACGCGTCCATCAATGACAGCGCCAAATCAGATAATAAATAGGTGATGGAATCGACATTGGTTCAAGGCTCTGGAGCTTTGAGGCGACCAGTGCATCGTGGCCGATAAGCCTCTTGGCCCGTTTGTCAATCGACTCAAGTGCATCAAGTTGATATTTGGCAGATCCGTCCCAGAGGTGAGAGCAGTACTCCATGCATGACCGAACTTGCGCTTTATACAAATTGAGCAGCTGTTCAGGCGTGAAGTAGCCCGTGCGCCGGACACGTATCTCTCAGCAACCGTGCTGTCGTCTGCGTACCCAAAGGTGCCGGGTTTTAGCAGGTCATTAATGTGCAGCAAAAACAGTGTAGCCGAGAGCACCGACCCCTGAGGGACTCCGGCGTTAATACCTAGCTGACCGGACGAGCAGCCATCGATAACCACTCGGATGGTCCTCTCCCTCAGGAAGTCAGCAATTCAGTCACAAAGACCACTAGGTAGACCGAAGGAAGGAAGCTTACCAATAAGGCTCTCATGCCAGACCCTGTCGAAAGCCTTCGAGATGTCAAGAGAGACAGCAAGCGCTTCCCCGTGCCTCTCGATGGCCTCACTCCAGACGTGAATGGCATACGCTAGAAGATCTCCAGTTGACCGATTTCGGCGGAAGCCGTATTGGCGGTCACTGAGGATGTCGTTGTCTTCTAGGTATGCCAGGAGCTTATTGTTCAGCACACGTTCCATACTCTTACAGAGGATGGACGTTACCGAGATGGGTCTGTAGTTTGCCGGGTCAGCCCGACTACCCTTTTTGGGGACTGGCTGAACGTTAGCTTGCTTCCAAGCCTTCGGCACCTTTCCAGTCACTAACGAAAGGCGATATAGGCGTGTCAGGATCGGAGACAATTCAGGCGCACAAGTTCTCAGTACAATTGCCGGTATCCCGTCGGGGCCACTAGCTTTGTTCACGTCAAGGTTACGCAACACCCTACAGACCTCCCTCTGATGGATGCGAATATCCAACATACTCGTCCCACATCCAACAGGAGACGGAGGGGGCCGCGCGCCATCAGAGTTCAGACGCGAAGATTGCGCAAAAAGGGAGGCAAACAAGTTTGCCTTGTCCTCGGCGGAGTGGGCCAGTGACCCGTTGGGTCTCAGCAATGGTGGTAGTGAGGGGCGACAGAAGTTTGATTCAACAGACTTAGCCAGGGACCAAAACGCTTTGCTACCAGCAGGGTATGAAGCTAGTTTGTTCCCGATTCTGCTAATATGGTCAAAACGTGCCCTTCGCATCGCCTTTTTGCAGGACTTGGCAGCCCTGTTGAAGGCTCTGTTCTTCTGAGTTACGTCACTCGCTTTGTGCACTCAGGTAAGCCTTGTGTTTAACCGCATTTGCGCGGTAGCACTCAGCACCAAACCATCGTCGGTCAACGCCGGCAAGCGCTACGTCAGAGAATGGAATGTAGTATTCCATCCCCTGGCGCAACACATCAGTCACGGCGTCAGCGCATGACGATGGATCTTCCGAAGAGAAGCAAGTGGGCTGCCAAGGATAGCATGCGAAAAAAGATCGTATCTCATCCCAATCTGCTGACCTGTACCGCCAAACCCGCCGGGTGCCTTTCGGGCTGGGATCGGGCGGGGAGTAGACGGATACAGACTTCACCAGACAGTGGTCGGAACTACCCAAAGGTGATGAAATCGACACTGAGTATCGCTCTGGATCAGTTGTCAGCAGAAGGTCCAAGCAATTGGCCGTTTGCGAATCAACATCCGGCACCCTCGTAGCCCCCTGCACCAGCTGGGTGAGATAAAGCGCCAGCGAAAGATTTCGCATCTCTCGTCCAGCATGGTCAGTGCACTGGTATGGGAAGAGCCACTCCTGATGGTGAGCATTAAAGTCCCCCAGTAACACTAATTGGGCGGAAGGGTACCGTTGCTGGGCCACATCAGCCGCCTCACTCAGGTACTGTGTGATCCTGGTTGTCTCCAGATCACCGCTATGCGATCGGTAGACACAGGCATAGATAATCTTATCCAGACCTGTGTCCACCAGGGCCCATAGCACTGAGTAGTTAGAGTCTTCAAGGTCACGGAGACGCCGATAGCAGATGTCGTCGCGGGCGTACATACATACACCCGCACGTGGCTTGAATTTGTGCTCCAGGGTAAATCCTGGGTAAGATAGGTATGCCACGTCCGACGGACATCCGATCTGCGTCTCCGTAAGGAACAAAAGTGCTGGTTTCTCAGTCTCAAGGTGGTGATGGACTGCGACAAGGTTCGAGTGCAGACCTCAGATGTTACTGAGGTGCACCTTATGTGAGAGTGAGTGCTGCCGCTGTTCAGCTTTTCTCTTTTTGTTCCTTGGCATTATTGCTGTGAGTGAATGAAGGTGAGGAGAAGGAAGTGAGATGAGGTTCCACGCTGGCAACCTTCAGACACGCGGAGTCCGGACGCCATCATTGGGGGACTAGTCTGGAGACTGCGGGGACGCCCGAGCCCCCCCGGGAATATCCATCGGGCACTCTCGTCTGGTCGCCAACCAGCACGATGGCGCATCCCGGGATTTTTCGACAGTTGGCGGGGCAGCCTTTCGTGTGTGGCTGGCACACTACTTGGGCCCCCAACTACCTGCGGTCGGCCAGCGGCGCACCGTGCCTCGGATCCCGCTACCCTCCGCGACTAGTCACCCGATAGGCCCATAACAACGCGAGTCAGGCTGGTCAGCCTGCAGTGGAACAACTATCTCGACCCAACTCCTCTTGTGGCTACACCGAGCATCGTGCCGGAACACGGCTAGGCCGCTTGGCGGTACGTCTTTGCTCGGTGGGTGGTCGCAAGCCTTCGGCCGAAACCTACCACTTGTTAGTGTCACCTGATTAGCACCACCCGGGGTCCACGTGTAGGGTAACAAAAGGGGTACTCACCTACGGACGCGGGTGATTCAGCCCCCAACAATGTAAGTCGGGGTCATTACCAACACTGCTCTCAACACAATAATATGCATATTTTGTTATTTTACTCACTCAAAGACAAAGACAAAGATATTTTATTTCAAGTAGGCCACCAAGCGGCACTTTTGAACGTTAGGTACATTAAAATTTACAAGTTATAAAAGTTGATTCTACCACTCACTATTGTTAAAGATAATCCCACAAAAGAAATAACAAAAGCTTTTGCAACAAGTAACCAGAGAGCAATTTTAACATGCAAATTGAAACCAAACCACATGGTCCCCAAATAAAAATAAAACAAAATGATTTTTAGGTATTAATCATGTGAGAATGTTCTTTTTCAAACAATTAATTTACTAAGATTTGCATTTTTGAATTTTCAGCATGTGTATTTACATTTCATTTGAAAACTGCTGTTTAAAGAACCTTATGATATTAATGTTTGGTAAAAAAATGTTGTCAAACCATTTTTAAACTTACTGGGATTGTAGAAGGTGTATTGAAATTGAAAGCCCTCATGTACACTTACGAGTAACTCAATTTTGACGAGTTTGGGGGTGGACCAACCCTGTTTTGCGTAAGTACGTCCAATTTTAATTGAAAATCATTGAAACATACTACACAATGAATGTTCCTCAGTGGTCACGAGAAGTAGGAAATGTTCCCGTCTAATGATATATAGTTAAGTTAGGCTTACACTAGGCACTGACTGGGTTCACCAGTTTTGTTGGACCCCTACTGTGTGTTTAGTTTTTATCTAGACTACGAGTTGTATCTTTTATACGCGACGCCTTTGATTATAGCGAGCTCTAAAGCCTGCAGCGCCCATGTCAGCTTCAAAATTTACATTAATTTATCCACCAACCCGCACTGGGCCCGCGTGGTGAATTACGGCCCATTCCCTCTCCTCTGTGTCCCAGCAGTGGGATCTTTAATAGGCTGATGATGTGATGTTATGTGACATTATAATTAACATTTATTTAAATTATTAATTCAAAATATTGGAATAGGAGATACTATTTTTTTTCTTTTATGGATGGCCGCTGGGGCAGAAAAGTTCTGGAGTGGCGACCGTGACCTGGCAGACGTTGCGTTAGAAGGCCACCCACCAGGTGGACCGAAGACCTGGTGAAGGTTGCGGGGATCCACTGGATGCGTGATGCACGGGACCTGTCAATTTAGCGACGCTTGGGGAAGGCCTATGTCCAGCAGTGGACGTCTTTCGGCTGATATGATGATGATGATGAAATAGTTTTTGTCACCCATTGTCAAATATAATAATAATATTTAATTTCATTTGACTGAAAGGAAGAGAGGGAGGCCTTTTCCCTGCAGTGGCACAGAACAGGCTGAAAAAAAAGTTAATAGTAAAAAATAAATAATGTGGAATCAGCGATACTTGTACCGGTAATGGTAATGGCTTAGTAGCCTCGAGCCTCGACCAACACCTTTGAAGGCTCTTGTTAGGCAGCTGGGTCAAGAGCTTGATTCAGAAAGTTATAGTAATAATTTTGAATTTGAATACTTTTGGATACGGCTCGTTTCGTTAGGAAGTCCAAGCTAACGGCACATAGCTTGCACACTGTTCCTGATACTGGTGGACCTCTATAATTTTTACTTTTAAATATTTTATAGGTTTTTTAAGAATATTCAAAAATGGTATTAATAAGAGATCTTATTAATACCATTTAGTTTTGTGTGAATAAAGGAAATTAGTGTGAATAAAGGAATAAAATAATTTTCCTTAAAATCTATAACTGATAGGTAAAACTAACTCAATATACTCGTACCAAAACATACTTTAATACATTTATAAATTACATCATAGCCCAATAGAAATCGACGTTAAATAAAACCAAAAATCGCAAAGCATGACGTAGTTCTGATTTATTGGTATGTTGTATGCAGTTAGGGTAGTGTGATTCGGAAATTTGTAACTTCAAAAATAATATCTCGCTGCGCATCACGCGAAGTTTTTCACTTTTTTTGCTTTAAAAGTCATGAACTATGCGATATTGTACATAAAAAATACCATCACTTTTTTAAAGTTTATTAAATTTGCAGCAATTTAAGTCCAACCGCAGCTCAAAAGCGCGCTTCGAAAGCTCAGTTTTGATTTTAGTAAAGCTACAAACATAAGGAATAGAGGTCGTTTATGTTACTAACTCGTACAAAAATGAAAACGATTTCCTGTTGCAAGCGGTATGTCCGTTTGTAATCTTAAATCTGCGTCGTTTTTAGATTTCTATCTCACTTCTACTTATCACCACGCTTAGCTGCTTAAACTAATAATAATAGGTTTCGGCAAAAGTGAGGTGGTTCCACCATCATTGTATTATGCTGGCCCTGACTTGTAGTTACAAGATTAACGTTGGTACTATTATCGTGTCAATGGTTGTCAGAGCCATTTTATGATTCCTTCAAAATGAAGATGTATGATCATTGAATACTTTAGAAACTCCAACAAATAGGATTGTGGATCCCATTTGTAGGAGTGTCCCATTTGTTGGACAGTGCTACAGTTGAAACCATGATTCAATAAATAGCAGATAATTGTTCCTACCAACTGTGGTGGGATTAAGAATTCCCATATTGTCCTAACAGAAGTCAACTCGTGGTCGCAAATAGATTGCTTCTCCTTCCATTAAAACTAGTGACGCCGACGACCTGAAACGAGGTGAAACTCCTGGGGCTAAACAAAGTTGTGAAGAGACGAGATTCTGTTTCTAGTTTTATAAAATCAATGGTATAAATTATAATGGTCAAATAACATCCCATAACCAATCAACAACAGCTTAACAGGCTACTTGCGGTAACGAATTGACCTAAACAACCTAATTATCCAATCGTCCGATTCCAACTTGATTTTATAAACAAAACTATGAACTTTATATGATATGAACTTTTAGCCTAGGGGTTTGTTTACAAACTTCAAACTTCGTTCACGAGTGGTGGATGAAGCACGCTTGCCTAGAAATAACCTATTCAATGTTGAATTATACGCATACATGACTCCACTCGCATAATAATATATGTTATTATGTACATTATGGATGCAATTAATTTGATTTGATTTTGACCTTTGTTTCCACTATCTGTAATCCCAACACTCCTGTGCCTGCCTTAGCCAAGTAACTCTCATATTCACGCTGGCAACCATATCATTCACCCACCTTGCCGCTACTCGGATGAACGACACTTTTTTCCAGTTCTTGGACGTCAAACGTCTAACTATCTTTTCAGGAAAACTTTTTCACGTCCATTTGAGTTTTTTTAAATAGAAATTCTATAATTTTGGCTGCCTTCCAAATTAGTGTCATCCAAATTACCGATATTTTTACCAACTTCAAAAAGAAGGAGTAATCAATCGACACGTATGTATATAATATTGTTGGAATTGCACAATATTTACATTGTTACTCAATATGGGCTTCTAAACATGTGTGCCCATTTCATAAGTTTATATTTGTATGTATGTTTGTCCACGCATTTTTCCGACACTAGTTATCGAATCGTGATAATTATTTTAATTGGATTAAGTATCTCTCAACTTAGGGAACAGTACAAGTTTCATCAAAATCGGTTCAGCAGTTTCCAAGGTATGAAACATACAACCGAACTCCTTTGCGACCAATGTGTAAATGAAGTTATTATGGGTATTTTGTCAATCCTACAGGTATCTTACTAAAGAAATTGTTTGCTTTTTTAGTGATAGGCTAAACTAATAAGAGAAATAAAAATATCTTCACAAAAATAATTTTGAGTTTTAAATTAATGTCATCATTGTAGATGAAATCAGAGTATCTTTAAAAAATACCGAAACATTTTTGTGTTTTATAATTAAGGTTTATGATTTTGAAAAGCATGCTTTTTGGTGAAAATAAGTTTATTTTTATATTTCGAAAGCTGTCTAATTTTATTCACAAACCGAAAATAAATCAAAAACTTAAACTCCTTGTATCTCTACTCAAATCATATCTACTCTTCGTTATCGCGAGTCTAGTTATACCTACCCCGTTATCTTTGATCTTCGTGCAGTTCTACTATATAATGCCGTGAGCGACTGAGTGTTGTATCGAAGTGACGAAGAGTACGCTCTAGTGTCAAACATGCGCCTGAGCAGTATACTCGTGTTCTGTGGAGTTATCGCCTTCGCGCGGTCTACACTTCGAACCGGTACGTATTTCATTAATTTTAAGTATAATTAGAAAAACCTTCCTTCATTTCCTTCGCAATTAATTCAATATTATTAATTGTATTTATCACAAATCTCGGCATTGTAAAATTCATTTATGAATCTAATTGATTTATGTTGTTTTTAGTTTAGGTTATATTGTTAATTTAGAGAATTAAGTGTTCAAGTTTAGGTTCTACTCACAGTTAACAATATTTTTCCAATCATCAGATCAGCAGTTCTGGTCGGACCTCGCACAAAATGAGCTGGACGAAGCCCTCAAGACCAAATGGAACCTCAACAAGGCGAAGAATGTCATCGTGTTCGTTGGAGATGGCATGGGACTGAACACCGTGACCACCACGAGGATCTACAAGGGTGGCGAGAGTCATCGGCTGGTGTTTGAGAAGTTCCCTCATTTTGGACTTTTGAAGGTCACTTTTCGCCATGATTAATAATACAAGATAAGGGCTGGTAGCCATTACTACATAAAGTCCAAAGTACTCCAAAGTGAGTGCTACAAGCGTGCATAGCGTGTAGAGCTACTTGAGCTACGAACATAGCGCGTCAGCATTGAGTGGTACGAACATAGTAGCACGTCCATTGTTATGAGCGTAGTCCTGTGCGTACTGCTTTGAGCGTAGTTTGTCGAGCCCTATATGCTACGAACGAGTTCCATAGACCGTATCGTGATGTCAGGAATGGAAATGACTATGACTACTCACCCGAAAACATGGGTCTAGTGATACATAAATGGATAAACTTTTCCGCATTTCCAGACATATTCAGCAGACAAAATGGTGCCCGACTCAGCTAGCTCAGCCAGCGCACTGTTCGGTGGTGCGAAGGTCAACCAGGACACAGTAGGAGTGGCTGCCAATGTGCAAGTCAACGATTGTGATGCGAGCCTTAAGCCTGAATCGAGGCTGGAGTCGCTGGCTGCACTGGCTTTGAAGGCTGGGAAGAGTGCAGGTAAAGGAAACAAAGTTTTAAGACGATCTGATTCTCACCAAAGATGCTTGAAATTAACTTGTTTTGTACCTTGGACTATACCTTTATATTTTCATACATATCCTAGTTTTTTATTTTAGTATTCAACCGCATCATTTTATTTTGACAATGTTATATATCAGCACAACGTAGAACTAGTTACAAGATCAGTGTTGTTGCTACTGATATGGGTTTGTATTTGTTTTGACAAAAGCCAAAGTATTACTTGCTACGTATTTTTTTAATATGTGTTCGTTAATGAACTTTCTCTTGTCCACGCTCTCGCCCGAAGGTATTGAATGACCAATAAATGATTTATTTAGGTAACCAAAACCGATACATAAAAAAATGTTACAGAATATAATGTGTATTACAGTTTTTATGGCTACTAAAAAAGTGATATAATGGTACGTAAAGTAAATAACACTAATCTTCCGTCTCCAGGTCTAGTTACAACAATGCGAGTCACTCACTCGACCCCTGGTCCCCTGTACGCACACAGCCCTAGTCGCTACTGGGAGTGCCCGTCTCTCATGCCTGAAGGGACTGCTTGCAAGGACATCGCCAGACAGCTGGTTGAGGACTGGCCTGGAAGGGACCTGAATGTAAGAACTTACTTTGCTAAGAATTAAAAGGATATAGGAGGGCTTTAAAGGATATAGGGTGTACAAAAATAAGGTAACCATGATGAGGGTAGACTGCACGGTAATCGTAAAGACGAAAACAGGCCTTATAAAAACTTGAAACTAAAACTCAGTGTGAGTTTAATTCGAGGCAGTGCAACCCCAAAATAATTATTGGCTATTGGCAAGTAGCCAACTTGTCCCGAGAAGCCAGATAAATGGAGTGCGATTGTAGAGGGCTATGTCCTTGATCCATTGAAGGCTAGTGATGATGATAAAGCATCTAAATAAGGTGCAATAAAATCATAGATCTGTAAGACTGGCTTTAAAATTGGCATTTAACTTTTAAAACTGGAATAGTGTTTAGAGTTAGTCAGTCATTCAGTTCTATTCTTTAAATTTCTAGGTTGTAATGGGCGGTGGCCGACAACAACTGGTCTCCCACTCAACCGGCACTCCCTCGGACCCTATCAGCAATATGCCGTGGACCTGCTACCGGCAGGATGGACTGAACCTCATCGACACTTACAAGACCGACAAGGCGAACCGAGGGCTGAAGTACAACGTGGTTATGAATAACAAGGAGTTAAAGGACCTGAACGTGGACGATACTGATTATCTGTTTGGTTAGTACCTATCAACCTATCTGTAACACATAAGTGTACATTGATCCTTTGATCCAAAAGGAAAACTTACACTTGGAATGCGAGGACTAAATTTAGGTAGAATATGTATCGATGATGTTTGATTGATCAGCCAGCTTGCATGTTGCGTAATATGAATTCTTCCAAAGAACATTCAGAAACCCCTAATTAATCGGCAAACGAATCACCCCATTTTTTACATGATAAATTATTTAACATGATCAAATATTTAATTCTGAATATTCAAATATTGTTATTTTTATGCCTTCCAGGTATATTCGCGAATGAGCACTTGAACTACGATCATTTAAGAGACCAAGGCCCAGAGGGTATGCCATCATTATCCGAAATGGTGGAAGCTGCTATCAAGGTTCTACAAAAAAATAAGGACGGATTCTTTCTTATGGTCAGTAGATCGATTTATTTTACTAGCTCACTCAGCTTCATTTATAGATATAAACCGGAATAATTCAGCTAATTTTCAACACATAACATACAAATGAACTTTTTCCAAGAGCAAAAACTATTGCTTTATATAACGTCCATAAAATCCATTCAGTATTAGTGAAATCGGCCCTTGCAAACAGGCCAGGACATATCTATTACATGTATTGATGATGATAATTTTATTGATATCATCATCACGACGGTACGTGTCTCCCCTTTAACCCATGGCACCTAAAATTCCAGGTAGAAGGTGGCAACATAGACATGGCCCATCATAGGGGCTGGGCCAAGACTGCCGTCAATGAGGCCGCAGCCATGGAGGCTGCCGTCCAGATAGCAGCCAGCATGACTGATGAGGAGGATACCCTACTGATCGTGACCAGTGACCACGCGCATTCGCTGTCTATCAACGGGTACCCGGACAGAGGAAGCAGTATTTTTGGTTTGTGGACAATCATTATTTGTTGGACAAGATTTGACTCGATTTCTAGCAATGGTACAGCTAGACAATCCAAATACCAGCTCCAAATCCAAATGCCAGCATGGTTGCTCATTCAGCAATAAAAGCAGACCAAATTTTTTTTCCAAGAACAATTTTATCCTTCGAATGCTGTATCATTTTTTTTTTGTTTTCTTTTTGTTTGCACTATGTATTCGTCCAAAAAGGAAACTTATTTTTTAATCCATCTGCTCTGAATCTTATTCTTTAAACCATCTCAACACCAAAATTGTAAAAGGGTCACCAAAAACAATAGCTCAAAAATCTTTCCATGAATTCTAGGTATAGTTGGGCCCTCAAGTCGTGACGGTGTGAACTACACAACACTGTCCTACAGCACGGGAGGCCCAGGATCCTTCCAGCTCAGCGTCAAGACTGACGAGCATGGCAGCAGCACGGTGGAGCGAAGAGATGCGAGCGAGGACGACACGGAGAAGTTCGATTATGAGCAGGTGGCTTCGATACAGCTGGTAGAGAACTACCATGGAGGTGGCGATGTGGCGATTTATGCTAAAGGTGAGATAATTTTGATTTTTCTTTATGCTGGAGGCGAGTGCCAGCGAAGGGCAACATCGGAGACACTCAAGTTCAATCATCTCTCTGTATTCCATCTATTCTCCCCTCTTATTTCATCAGCCCTATTATTTTCTAGGTCCTTACGCGCACCTGTTCCACAACGTTCACGAACAACACTACGTCTTCCACGCCATCTCCTATGCCGCCCAGTACGGCGCTTACTCCGGATCTAATGTACCAGTGCAGCAGATTGCGCGTACATCTGAAGCCTTGCCATCGGCTCTGCCATAAGTTCCATTGTAAATGTAAAACGCTATAACAGTTGAGAAATGCAATTATGAGACTTGTGTTAGCGGTATATACCTACCAAATATTTTTTACCAAAAAAATATTGTCCCTATGACATTAATTAAATAAATAATAAAATACAACAACGTACATGTCTTCTATTTTATTGCATCATGTTTATTTTTTATCATTTGAGAAGAATTCGAACAGTTCTATAACTTTTTTCCATAATTCGTATCACAAATTAAAATCATCAGTATTGTATATTTAGTTACCATTTCCCCATTTACAGAATGTATTAAAAAACTGATTAAATAATGCTTTCACTTTGTATTCAAAAGACTTTAATTTTTTTATCAGAGTTTAACAAAGGCGAAACTTGGCATTTTGCTGACTTCTAGTTTGATTTGATATCACAATACTAGCTGTTACCCGCGACTTCGTCTGCGAAGCATTAGTACTTCGAACAGCATTTTCTTTCACACAATTACAATAGTAACCTTAATTGAGAATTTATTAAATCACCATATAAACTTCCATCCCCATAAGGATGATAAAACCGGGATAAAACTTATCTATGTTCTTCCCAAGGTCTCCATACAATATTTCCAAATCGGTTCAGCTGTTTAAGCGGGAAAAGGTAACAGACAGACAGATAGAGTTACTTTCGCATTTTTAATAGTTATATATTTAATAGTTAGGATTAGGATAGTAGATATGAAAAGGCATAAAAATAAATTCATCGTCAGCCTTTTAATGTGCGCGCTGCTGGGACACAGGCCTCTCTGTGAGAGAGGGAATGGGCCGTAATCCAACACGCGGGCCCAGTGCAGGTTGGTCAATGTCATATGTCTTCGAATGTTTGGTTCTAGGACATGCGCCTTATTGCGTAAGTGAATTCGGCTAGGCAAACGATTTGACCCCATCAATCGACCAATCACATAGACGGAATCCACATCGGGTCTTTTATCTCGCACGTGTTTGGTCGATTAATAGGATCAAAATCTTCGCCTCGCCGAATTCACTTACGAAATTAGGCTGCAGGTTTCCTCACGATGTTTTCCTTCACTGTTTGGAGAGCAGTGCTAATGAAATAATTTACACAAAGTAAAGCGCCTGCCTGGGCTCGAACCCACGACTTATAATTTGTGAGTCGCGGTCGTTACCCCTGGGCCATCACTGCTCCTCTCTAAAAATAAATTAATATTAAGCTGGGGATCGAACATACAACAAACCGTTTGAAAGGCAGTTCCTTAACCGCCAGTCTATGAATTCCGTTGACAATTGGATAAAATAGCCGATCATATATGTATCAATAAGTCATGATGATTGACTGCTTATCTCCTCGAATGTATACCGTGATGATAATTATTCCTGAGGTAACCCTGTAAGTAACTGCAATTTTGTAACATTTTATGCCTCCTTGTAACAACTCCCCTCTGTCCGAACACAGCATAGCAAAAAGCGTGATTATTTATAGCCTGTATACAATAATGTTGACCACACTTACGACCTTACGACTGTCTAGTTTTTAATAACGTGATGCGAGCACACGCGACTTACTGTATATTTTTTTAAACAATAATTTTAATTGACAGATACGGCTCGTCTACTATTTATTGGCTCTAAAAATTAAAGAATTTCTTTACTTACAACAATTTGATGACCGTAGGAGCCATTATAGAAGTTGATCCCAAAAAAAAAGTATCTACCTACTATTACCAGATTAAGCAGGTACGCAGAAAAAGTATGCTTTTCTTTTGTAAATTTTATCAATTTCTGCCGTCCCGATGATTCTTTCTCAATGAAATGATCCTTACATGAAACTGAGTTAGTCAACATCCTCAAAAAAATAAATCGAAATTTTACTCATTTACATGGACAACTCAAGCTTGACCAAAAACTTTACAATGAAAATCAAAATAAAAAATTGGCAAAATTCCTCTCACAACAAAGCACATAAGGTTTCTCAGACAGATTCCTGATATCTCCTATGGATTTCGATTTATCCGTACTGACCCAGTCATAACAACATCTAATCTGTATACCTACATTTAGCAAATAAATTATTTCATTTTATTTCATTTCAAGGAAAACACTCTTTTTAACCGACTTCGCAAAAAGGAGGAGGTTCTCAATTCGATTGTATTTTTTTTTTATGTTTGTTACCTCAGAACTCTTTATTGGGTGAACCGATTTTGATGATTCTTTTTTTATTCGAAAGCTGGTGTTTGTCATGTGGTCCTATTTAATTTTCATCAAAATTTGATGAAGAGCTTCGGAGATATACATCGGAACTCTTCAATAAATAACGGCAAATCACTCGGGATAGTTGCAATCGCATGTCTGTTTATTGTTTACACCATTTCATAACATAACATCACACTGGTACGCTTTAAAGGGGTACGCAGGTGTGAACAGTTCACCCTGGTATACTCTAATTCCACCGGTTTTGTTTATTTAAGTTTCATGTGTGGTTAATCTATTCTGGCTTCACTTTGGGCGTTATAGGTACCTAGCCTATAGAACTGGTCCATTATGTACCACAACTAAAAAGTGAAAAATAAAAATATTTTTTACAAAAATTAAAACCGACTTCCAAACAAAAACAACTACAAAGTGAAAAATAACTTCAATTTCGGAAGTCGGTGTCGTAAAACGAAGAAATGAAAACAGGATAACCGACTTCCGAAATTGAAGTTATTTTTCACTTTGTAGTGTTTTTGTTTGGAAGTCGGTTTTAATTTTTGTAAAAAATATTTTATAGAAACGATTACAACTCAGTTACCGAAAAGACACTGTCAGATTTAATTGGTTGGATGGCAAATAATGACTTGAGTATAAATGTTAGTAAGACATATTTAATGGAATTTAACTCATATAATACGAAACAAATAACTTTAGATATTAGGTATAAAGGTGAAAAAGTACAACAAGTAGATGAAATAAATTTTTTAGGTATCAATATTAACAAACATTTAAATTGGAAAAGCCATGTAGAATATGTATGTCAGAAACTTGATAGGTTTGTTTTTGCATTAAAAAAGCTACGACAAAACGTTTCTGTAGAAGCGGCTCTTTCGGCTTACCATGGTTACGTGTCATCTGTCCTAAGCTATGGACTAATCATGTGGGGTAACTCGACCGATGTCGACAGAGTATTCAAGCTCCAGAAACGTTGCATCCGGGTCATATACAAGGCTTGGTTCTTAGATAGCTGTAAACCTCTCTTTAAAAAAAACAGAATTCTTGCACTGCCCTGTATGTATATACGAGACATCTGCATGTTCACAAAGAAACACAAGCATTACTTTAAACTACATAGCGAAGTTGTACCAAGGCAAAAAAGAGCTAAGTTTCGCAACCTATTATATATGTTTACAAGAAAAATGTGTTTAATATGTGTATATTGATTTATAATAACTTACCAAGCGAATTAAAATCGTTGCAGGATAATGTGTTTAAAACGAAATTAACGGAATGGTTACAAAATAGTTGCTTCTATAGCGTTAGGGATTTTTTGGAACATAAAAAATAATGTTACCAATATTATTGAATGAATTTCATAATTAAATTTTATTTCGTATTAGTATAATTGTAAAATTTGTCTTACAAACATTTTAGTTAATGACATTTCTTACCTATACTTTTTGACATTTCAATTTATTTTATTGACATTCCAATTTACTTTTTGACATTTCAATTTATCTTAATGACATTTTTTTAATTATATTTTTACTTTTTGATATTTTTATAATTTATAAATTGTTGAGGGTTTTGATTGAGTTACCTATTGTTTGATTTCATTTAGAGTTATACAGTGTTCATTTAATTTATTGGTATGCATCAATGTCTTTTGGTGTTGGTTGTGTTTTTGTTTTTGTATTTTCGTGTTTGTGAACAATGTCTGAAAATTAATTTATTTATTATTGGAAATAATTTGCACGCTTGCTTGCAGGCAGAATACAGTGACCTTTGGGCTTTAAGATCTTCCCTTGTAAACAATGTATTTTTCTGGCAAATAAACATTTTTGATTTGATTTGATAACTCGACTACTAGGCGGCGGCGGCGGCGTATCAAGATGAAACATATTGTACCAGTTTTTAAATTAGACCAGCAACACTACAATGAAAAACTGCATCCAATTTCGTGCAACAGTTTTTGCGTCAACCACGTACAAACATCCTCCGTGACAGACCAACCAAAATGCCAAAATTAATTATGTTTTTTGGCATGTATTACTGATATAAAGACACAATTTACAATTTTATTATATGTTTAAATATTTATAATAAATTTGTGACTCAAAAACAATCAATCAATTTTTGTTTGCTTGTTTGTTTAAGGCTGTGCTTAAGAAGCCCATTCAGAAAATATTAGTATTGGTTGCCATGTTTCGGAATAAAAGATCGTTCCATTTTTAAATTACAAGACAGATATGAGTTTATTATGTAATTTATTTGGCCGTTAAACACGACAGATATGGCTTTTCATAAAAATTTTGCCGGCCGCTGCTCGCATGTATATGGTCAGTATAGCAATTTCGATTTATCTCAAAGAAGGTTGTCAAAATAATGCTCAAATTTCCAAGCATGTTTGAGAAAAACTGTTTTCTGAATGGGCTTCTTAAGTACCGTACTCCATCTCATATTAAGGAAGCTAATGCCAATTAATTGTGTCCCAATTTTCAAATATAGCGGCAAATGTGAATGAGATGCGTTATTCTATGAATTACGCAGACCAGTTAACCAACAGCGAAAAGGTTTATATTTTCTGAAAGGAGTAATTAAACTCTCCATTTCATATGGAAGATAATGTCAATTGTGTCACAGTTTTCAAGTAAAGAGGTGCATGTATGTATTGAGTCGCGTTATTCTATGAATTAAGACGGACCGGGTAATCAACAGCAATGATGTTTATATTTTCTGAAAGAATTTCTTGAGCACTCCATTTCATGTTATTGATGCTAATGTCAACTGTGTCCCAGTTGCCAAATATAGAGACGAACGTGTCTAAAGGGACGTTATTCTATGAGTTAAGACAGACCGGGTAACCAACAACAATGAGGTTTATATTTTCTGAATGGGTTTTTTAAGTACTTCATTGCATATTATGGAAACTAATGTCAATTGTGTCCCAGTTTATAAATATAAGTGGTAATCGTACATAAGTAATTTACGATGACTTACGACGAACCGCGAAACCAGCAGAATCTACCCGTCTAAATGGAGATTTTTAATGAATTTATTTTATGTTTTGGAAACAAATTTTGAACCAACAGTTATTACGTGTGTTTTTTATAAAAGGATTTTATAAGCATTTTATTTTATGATCTTTAAGCCAAAGTCAATTGGGCCCCAATTCTGAAATATAGAGGTGACCAGCTCTAATGGGATGTTATTCGATGAGTTAAGAAAAACCGGGTAACCAATAGTAAAGAGACTCATAATATCTGAAAGGATATTTTATTTACAAAATTTAATGCCAAAAAAAAATTAAGATCAATAATGTCCTAGTTCTGAAATATATATAGGAGAGGAGAGGAGGTCAGGAGGTTTTATTCGATGAGTTAAGATAAACCAGGTTACGAAAAACAATGGGGCTCGTATGTTCTATAAGGTCTTCATTAATTTCATGTTAAGAAGCTTAAGACTACTGTATCCTAGTCTAATATAATGAGGTACATTTACTCGAGAAGGTACTATTCGATGAGCACGTACAAGACGGTTTTGATTTCATTGCAACTGATTTGTATCATATTCACTTATTATTTTGATGACCGTTATGTTTAAAGTAAGTACATAAAAAAGAAAATAACAAACATAAAAAAAACGCAAACTTCAAATTGATATGTAGATTGTTTGGGAGATAACGGTAATTTAAACTCTGTTGGTTAGTTGGATCAAATTCCATAGAAAATTAGCCCATTCTCGTTCAACACTAGGTGTCTTTCACACCGACGACGCGAAAAAGAGTATCATGGATACATGATGAATTTGAGGTCATTAGAATTAATATTTGTTTCGGGATAATATTTGAGGTCATTAGAATTAATATTTGTTTCGGGATAATATTTGAGGTCATTAGAATTAATATTTGTTTCGGGATAATATTTGAGGTCATTAGAATTAATATTTGTTTCAGGATAATATTTGTTTGTTACCATGTATATTTAGAATTTGAGGTCATTAGAATTAATATTTGTTTCGGGATAATATTTGAGGTCATTAGAATTATTATTTGTTTCGGGATAATATTTAAGGTCATTAGAATTAATATTTGTTTCAGGATAATATTTGTTTGTTACCATGTATATTTAGAATTTGAGGTCATTAGAATTAATATTTGTTTCGGGATAATATTTGTTAGTTACCATGTATGTTTAGATTTTTGTTGGGAGCTCGATATTTCGGCACCGTTACAAGCTCCATGATCACGAGAACGAAACGAGAACTAAAGTCTTTGTGGGTGGGTGTTATTAATAACGGTGTGTACGGTGTAACGGTGTGTATATTAATTCTAATGATTAAATTTGAGGTCGACTTTTTTGTAATTAATTATTAAAATCACATCTCTTTTTACTAAAAAAATAATATATAATCCATTTGGTTTTAAGATTATGGAAGCAGTCATATCTCTAGGAATATATTGACGAAATTATTCGATGCACTTTGACATCTATCCGAGCGCCACACTACCCATTCGCTTCGGTAGGCTCGGCATCCGCAAAATTTCTACAAAGTATAAGTCTACCCAATGATGTTATATATATACTAAGGTAGATACGTTTTACCGAGATCTGCGCGGCAATACAAACACAAGCTGACTAGCTTGAGTGAACTCAGTCCGTCCTGCGTCTGGCCGCGACACGAACGTTTGAACAGTATGTTTATCTCTTTCTGACAACGGGGTCCTATTTATATCTCTGTGAACTTTTAACCTACTCAGTGATAGACATAAAGTTCCAAGTTCCATAGGTCCTATGGTTTCTGTGGTTCCATAGGACTATATAATGAGCATGACGTCTCGATTAGTAAAATCTCATTGAGCCTACCGGCATTCCTTTCTCGATCCACAGCACTGAAAAGTTAACCATTAAAATTGTATACCTATCACTGGTTAATTGTGAAGTGTTATGCTTGACTGACGCAGTGTACCCCTGGAAAATGCCTTTCCCGAACACGGCGTTGCCCGAGAACCCATCTTCCCAGAAACAGTGGGATAAGCCGCTCTGCTGATTGGTGCACCTGACACAAACTGATAATTACGTCCACCAATACTGCTGAGCGTGCCCGCCTGCTGTCTGTAGGTGACTGCCTAACCTAACTATGTACCAGTAACCGGGATAATGTCGCACTTCTCGTGACCACTGAGGAATATTCATTATGTAGTATGTGTTTCATTGTTTTTCATTCAAAATTCATCATCATCAGCCTTTTAATGTTCTTACTGCTGAGACACAGTCCTCCTCTCTGTTAGAGAGCGAATAGGCCTTAATTCATCACGCGGGCCCAGTGCGAGTTGGTGGATGTCACATTTTATCATTTAAAATTGGTTTCGAAATAATAATAATGCAACTGTTTTTATTTCATTTTATGAATTAGTAGTTAGTGCTGTCGTCTGCATACCCAAAGGTGCCGGGTTTTAGCAGATCGTTAATGTGCAGCAAGAATAATGTTGCTGGGAGTACTGACCCCTGAGGGACCCCGGCATTGATATCCAATTGGTCCGATGAGCAGCCATCGATAACTACTCGAATGGACCGTCCGGTCTGCTATCCAATCACATAGACCACCGGGCAGACCGAATGAAGGAAGCTTACCAATAAGGCTTTCGTGCCAGACCCTATCAAAAGCCTTCGAGATGTCGAGGGAGACGGCAAGCGCTTCCCCGTGCCTCTCAATGGCCTCACTCCATATGTGAATGGCATACGCTAGAAGATCCCCAGTAGACCGATTTCGGCGGAAGCCGTATTGGTGGTCACTAAGGATATCGTTAGTTTCTAGGTATGCCAGGAGCTTTGTGTTAAGTACACGCTCTTACTGAGATGGGTCTGTAGTTGGCCGGGTCAGCTCGACTACCCTTCTTGGGCACGGGCTGTACGTTAGCTTGCTTCCATGCATTCGGCACTTTTCCAGTCTCATACGAAAGGCGAAATAGGCGAGTCAAGATCGGAGACAGTTCAGGCGCACAGGTTTTAAGAACTATTGCTGGTATTCCATCAGGGCCATTAGCCTTGTTCACGTCGAGGTAGCGCAGCACCCTACGGACATCCTTTTGATGGATGCGAATGTCCGACATACTCGTCTCGCACCCATCAGGAGAAGGAGGGGGCCGCGAAACACCAGGATTCAGACGCGAAGATTCCGCAAAAAGAGAGGCAAATAAATTTGCCTTCTCCTCAGCGGTGTGAGCCAGTGACCCATCGGGTTTCAGCAGTGGTGGTAGTGAAGGACGGCAGAAGTTCGACTCGACCGACTTAGCCAGGGACTAAAACGCTTTACTACCTGCTGGGTAAGAAGCAAGTTTGGCCCCTATTCGGACAATGTGGTCGAATCGAGCCCCGCGCAGCACCTTCTTGCAGGACTTGGCAGCCCTGTTGTAGGCTTTCTTCTTCTGATCCACATCACTTGCTTTGCGTGATCGAGCGTCGACCCATGCCAGGTACGCCTCATGCTTAAGCGCGTCGGCACGATAACATTCGGCGCCAAACCATGGCCGGTCAACGCTGGACATTGCTACGTCAGAGAACGGAATGTAGTACTCCATTCACTGACGCAACACATCCGTCACGGCGTGCGCGCACGACGAAGGATCAGCCGAAAAAAACAAGTAGGCTGCCAAGGATAGCATGCGAAGAAAGATCGCATGCCATCCCAATCTGCTGACCTGTACCGCCAAACCCGCCGGGTGCCTCTTGGGCTGGGATCGGGCGGGGAGTAGACGGACACAGACTTCACCAGACAGTGGTCGGAACTACCCAAAGGTGAAGTTATCGACACAGTATCGGTCTGGATCTGTTGTCAGCAGAAGGTCCAAGCAATTGGCCGTGTGCGAGTCAACGTCCGGTACCCTCGTTTCTCCCTGGACCAGCTGGGTAAGGTTAAGCGCAAGCGAAAGTTTACGCATCTCCCGTCCAGCATGGTCAGTGCTCTGGTATGGGAAGAGCCACTCTTGGTGGTGGGCATTAAAGTCCCCCAGTAACACTAATTGGGCGGAAGGGTACCGCTGCTGTGCCGCGTCAGCAGCCTCACTGAGGTACTCTGTGAGCCTGGTTGTCTCCTGATCTCCGCTGTGCGAACGGTAGACACAGGCGTAGATAATTTTATCCAGACCTGTGTCCACTAAAGCCCACAGCGTTGAGAATCTGGAGTCCTCAAGGTTACGGAGACGACGACAGCAAGTATCGTCACGGGCGTACATACACACACCCGCGCACGGTTTAAAATTGTACTCCAGGGTAAACCCTGGGTCCCCCCCGGTGGGTTCCCGCTTTGTCGAGGCGGGGGGGCTCAGTAACCGTGGCTTGGTCACCCACGGTGAAGCGAAGAGGAACCCGAGGAGGGGCCGCTCGTCAGGGCTTTTGCCGATTAAGCCGACGACGTAGCGGCCAACTAGTAGGTTGCGGTGCCGCTTGGTAACAGGCAACATCGCAACTGACGCGGGCCGCGATGTCTTATGGAGATTTCCAGGTCCCATACGATATCGCGGCTGAGGGTTGGAGGCCGCGGCGGGAGAGGAGTGCCGGTATTGCGGTGCGCCGCTCTCCCTACCTTCCGCGGCCTAGACGGGGTCGCCACCGTCTGATGGCGGACGCGGTGGGGCCGCAGGGGAAGAGGAGTGTCGGTATAGCGTTAGCCGCTCTCCCTATCCCCTGCGGCCGCAAAATGGTAGGTGGCGGGGCCATTGACCTCGACCCGTCACAGTGGCGACCAAGGGTGCCATACACAGGGTCGTCTGGCACCCATGTGCTGATTTGGTCCCTGGGGTGGTCACGGCGTGCAGTGTGTTCTTGTGCGCCGGTGATGGGGGGTACTCCCCCGAGGAGGGTCCAGTGACGGACAGCCACGGCGGGTTCGCGGTGAGTGCTAACGCGTGCCCGTGTTCCCGCCATAAGCGGCACTGAAGGACACCGTGGAGTTTTAGTGGGTTAGAGTCCCACATAACTGCACTATCTCCCCGTGGTAGTGCAGTATGCATGAGCATTTCTCCACGCAAAAAAAAAAAAAAAAAAAAAGGGTAAACCCTGGGTAAGATAAGTACGACACGTCTGACGGACTCGCTATCTGCGTCTCCGTAAGGAAAAACAGCGCTGGTTTCTCAGCCTCCAGGTGGTAGTGGACTGCAGAGAGATTTGAGTGCAGACCTCGAATGTTGGTGAGGTGCACTTTGTGGGGGAGGGGGTGCAGCCACTGTTTTAGTCTAATAATCTTTTTCCTTGGCATCATTGTAGTAGAGTGAATATTACGACAAAGGCCTTACGAGTGTTCGGCATGTGTCGTTCTACCTACGGTAAAACTTGGGGGCTAAAGCCCAAAGTGATACGATGGCTGTACCGGACAATGATAATACCTATTATCACATACGGCAGCATAGTGTGGTGGCCAAGAACGAAGCTTGCCTCGTGCAAAGCGCCACTCACCAGGTTACAAAGAACAGTGTGTCTCGGCATCACGGGTGCTTTCAGGACAACACTTACGGCAGCGATTGAGAGATACCTCAATATCCCTCCTCTGCATATGATGGTTGAATTCGAGGCAAGGAAGACATTACATCGTCTCGCTGTCGCTGGACTATGGGATGCCTCTAAGCCAAAGACTAACCATACAAAGTTCGATGAGAATGAAAACCAGGATCGGGTAACAAGCATGTTATCCGATAAAATGCAAACTATGTTTGTGTTTGAGAGGTCTTTCAAGGTCCAAATCCCTACAATAGAGGACAGGACGAAGGGACTTGATCCACCAGAACAAGATAGTCTGGTGTGGTACACTGATGGATCCAAAATGGAATCAGGTACAGGAGCGGGAATATACGCAAAAGGCTACAAATGTAGCAAAAGCTTAGGGAAGATGGCAACTGTATTCCAAGCGGAAACATATGCCATTATAACCTGTGCTCAAGAGAATATAGATAGAGGGACCAAAGGTAAATCCATATATATTCTTAGTGACAGTCAGGCTGCAATCAAAGCCATGGCATCCTACAAAGTGGACTCCGGACTTATTCTGGATGCTATCCAAACCCTAAACAGGCTTGGGAAGCACAACAGGGTAAGACTGATGTGGGTCCCTGGGCACAAAGGATTCCATGGTAACGAAGTGGCTGATGAACTGGCAAGGGAGGGCTCAGCGAATGATTTTGTGGGTCCAGAACCATGTGTAGGCATCTCGACGTGTCTCGTAAAAGCCGCATTTAGGGAGTTTGCAGATCACAGACAATGAACTTGTTGGCTGTCTACTACCGGTCTACAACACTCCAAGAGATTCCTGGGCTCCACTTTCAAAGCCTGGGATTGCATTTGGAACATGAGCAGGGGGCAAATCCGCTACCTGCTTGGGGCCTTTACTGGGCACTTTGGAACCAACGACATGCTCATGAAGATGGGTCTAACCGCGACACCCATGTGCAGGTTGTGTGGGGAACATACGGAACGCATGGAGCACCTACTGTGCACATGCGATGCACTGGCTGGTAAGCGAATGAGTCTCCTAGGGGTTGGCTACCCAAAACCAGAAGATTATAGGCTCATATCTCCTAGTCTCGTTGTAAAACTCATGAAAACAGTTTTCAACGAGAATGAGGAGGAGTAAGTTATCTAGGGGACCACAAAAGATCCCAATGGGTCGAAGTGTCCGAGGTATTTCTCGGCCCCTCCATAAGATAAGATAAGATAAGTAGAGTGAATGGAGGTGAGGAGAAGGAAGTGAGACGAGGTTCTACGCTGCTAACCTACAGACACGCACTGAAAAGACGATATCATTGGGGCACTAGTCCGGAGACTGCGGGGACGCCCGAGCCCCCCCGGAATGTCCATCGGGCCCTCCCCATCTGGTCGCCAACCAGCACGATGGTGCATTCCGGGATTTTTCGACAGTTGGCGGGGCAGCCTTTCATGAGTGGCTAGCACACTACTTGGGCCCCCAACTACCTGCGGTCGGCCAGCGGCGCACCGTGCCTCGGATCTTAAGCTTTAAGTAAAGTTAGGGATCTAGAAGAAGAATTGATTCACGCAAACTCTCATATTTTTAAATTACAAAAAGATCAGGAATCAACTCAGGTTGATGAAACTTGCCATTTGTATGATGAACTTATTAAATCAAATTTTAAACCTGATTCAATACCAACAATTGACCTAACTGAAGATTCTTTAATAAAACAGAGAAATTGTTCCAAAGTTAGTCATAACAAACTCAAAAAATATGCAAAACTAAATAAAATAATTAGAAATTGTAACAAGTTTAGGAAACAACACAAATTCTTTATTAAAATATTCCACTCAGGAAAGAACGTGTTGACCTAGTTAATAAATTAAATAATTACCAAATTAAATTAGAAGACAGCAAAAACATCTATGAGATTGACACACACCGCTTACAGACTGAAATCCAGGTACTTGAGAACAGACTTAGTTCTCTTTACAATAAATATGTAAATTCAAAATTACAAATTAAAGAACACATTTTGGCCGCAAATGAGTTAGTGATGTGTCAATGTAACTGCCAGACAGTTTCAAATCAAATTGCAGTCCAGCCTGATGCTGCGGAGGACCCGATCCGGGCTGAGAGGGTGTCTCAAGACACTGTCTTCGCACAAGACGGTTCTAATGTAGCACAGGATTTGCCTCAATTAGACCGGCCTGAAAGTGCTGGCTTTTCATCTAGTCATAGAAAAGAAGGTTTTCATTCGGTTATGTTTTCGGATGGTGTTGGAAAAGGTTTAGGTAAATTAATAAATGGCAATCAGAGTCATTCCACTTTTAATTATTGCATGCCTGGGTCATCATACAAGCAAATAATGGAATCTGTGACAAAGAATATATATAAACCAGATACCAATATAACTGTATTTGTAGGTAATAGTATAAAAGTAAAAAAAGATGACATCACTGAGTGTGTAAAAGAGATGTTAAAGTTAAATTACAATAAAATTATTTTGTGTGCCTTCCCTTACTTGGATAAATTGTCAAATAGACAAAATAATCACATTCACATGCTTAATAAGCATCTGCACTTTCTTGTGAGTCACTATAGTGATAAACTAGTTTTTTTTGACATCAACATTTTTGTTGGTAAATTAAAGTCGACAGGCGATACTTTGTATCTGCCTCTTAGGGTAAGACATCAAATAGCTCGGCTATTATCTTATACAATAAACTCAGACATAATTAGTATGTCGAAGTATCCAGTTATTATTGATATTAGTAATAGTACTAATTTAAATATGGTCAATACCTTAAATAACGTTAGCAAAAATGCTATTAATATTTATTCTTTAAACTAGTTGATAGGACAAGGGAGGGTACCAATAACGGAGTAGTTACGAGTATATCCACCATCAAAAAGGTACCTTCTTGCTCGCAAAAAAATAATTTGAAAAAAAGGTCTGAGCAGAATTCTCTGAAATTATTCCATCAGAATATTCAGGGTTTTTCTTCGAAGGAATTGGAAATCGAACTGTTTTTAGAAAAATCTATGTTTGAAATTGTTTGTTTCACTGAGCATTGGCTGAAAGATTATGCAATGTTAATCAATTATGAAAATTATACAGTGGGCAGTTGTTTTAACAGAAATATTATGTTGCGTGGGGGTTCACTTATATTAATTAAAAATGGTATTAAATCAAAACCTCGTAAAGATATAGTAGACCTATCAGTTGAACATAGTGTTGAACTGTCCTGTGTTGAGCTGGATAAGCATGTCATAGTGTGCGTTTACAGACCCCCAAATTATAAGAACTACTCTATATTCGAGTCAGTGATGGAAGATGTTTTCGCAAAACTTGCAATGGGTAATAAACTAATAATTGTCTGTGGTGACTTTAATATTAATATTCTAGAAGATAATTCAGACAGCAGTAGGTTATTAAATCTCTTTAAATCATTTAATTTGTCACATGTGTTTATGGAACCAACCCGAACTACACTGACTTCTGCTACATGTATTGATAATGTTTTTTGTAGCTGCAACTACTTGGACAAGGCCATTATAAATTCTCTGCCTTCGGATCATAGTGGGCTACTGGTAGCCTTTGAGTCCATTATGCTAATAAAACAAGTGCAGATTCAATCCAGACCAATAACATCCGGTAAATTAAATAAATTTAACAGCACTTTAATCAGTAAGTTAAGCAACCAGGACCTCACAGTGAATGATGGTAATATTTTGTATGATGAAGTTTTCTCAGTGGTTCAAAAAGAGTTCAATAACACTTTTAAGAAGAAAACTAAAACTATATGCCCTAAGTTTTTATTCAGTGACTGGGCGACTACAGGACTTAGAAAAAGTAGGGAAAGACTTTACGAGCTATATGGGCTTAAGCCTTGTATTAACACTGAAACGTTTAATAAGTATGTTGCTACTTACTCAAGAATTTTTAAAAATTCCTGCAAGGCAGCTAAGAGCTTGTACATTAGCAATAAGGTTAAATTAGCAGAAAATAAAATCAAGACGGTTTGGAAAATTATAAACAATGAAACGAATAGGAATAAAAGAAATAGTAGTGATTACACGCTTGAGACCACACACGGACTTATTAGAGATAACAAAAAAGTTGCGCAAGAATTTGTTAATTTCTTTACCAACATCCCAATTAAAACTACTGAAACTTTAAATTCTTCGCCCTTGCTTGCTTTTGGATTATTAAACGCGAACGTTTCATCCTGCCCGATTGTATTTAATTTTTCACATATAAACCC
Organism: Orthosia incerta; assembly: GCA_948252205.1. Classification (NCBI taxonomy): domain Eukaryota; kingdom Metazoa; phylum Arthropoda; class Insecta; order Lepidoptera; family Noctuidae; genus Orthosia; species Orthosia incerta. The sequence continues at coordinate 30,536,854 of OX411755.1, read as the reverse complement.
CATGACAGTAATAAAAGCTTTTAAGCAAATCAAGATCAAACCGACTGAAGATCTGTGGGGAATGTCCATCAAAGCTTGTACCTCCATTATTCAGACTATAGCGCCGTACTTAGCGTTGATTTTCAATTTGTGTGTGGATCAAGGAGTTTTTCCGGATCTAATGAAATATAGTAAGGTTATACCACTTTTTAAATCTGGGGACAGTAAAGACACAAATAATTATAGACCAGTATCCATGTTGCCGGTTTTCAGCAAGGTATTTGAGAGGATAATGCTAAATCAAATGCTCATTCATTTTAATACGAATAACATCTTGCATGATAGACAGTATGGTTTCACCAGAGGACGTTGTACAACTGACGCTGGTGTCGCTCTATTAAAACACATCTTTGATACGTGGGAAGATTCGCAGGATGCCATAGGTATCTTCTGCGACGTGTCGAAGGCGTTTGATTGCGTTAATCATGAAACATTACTTCTGAAACTTGAGCATTACGGGCTAGGTCAATCAGCGTTAAGTTTAGTTAAATCTTATTTGAATGATAGACAGCAATTAGTTCAAATAAACGGTGTGAATTCGTCCGGGTTAAACGTTAAAATGGGGGTACCCCAGGGCTCAATTTTAGGTCCTTTCTTATTTTTAGTATACATAAACGATTTACCCCGTTTACTGGAAAACAAACTTAACATGGTGTTATTTGCTGATGACACATCTTTAATTTTTAAAATAAATAGACGTACTTGTCAGGTTGACGACGTAAATAACGCGCTACGGCAGTTTCAGGATTGGTTCACTGCCAATAATTTAGTTTTAAATGGTAAAAAAACCAAGTGCGTAAAATTTTCCTTGCCGAATGTCAAAAGTACTGATTGTGACATTATATTAAACAAGGAGAAGATAGAATTCGTCGATAAAACGGTTTTCCTGGGGATCACGCTGGACTCAAGGTTGCAATGGGGTCCTCATTTGGTATCCCTTGCGGGGCGGCTGAGTTCGGCGGCATATGCTGTTGGAAAGATTCGTCGGTTAACGAATGTGGATACCGCCAGACTAGTCTATTTTAGTTATTTTCATAGTATAATGTCTTACGGTATCTTACTATGGGGAAGGGCTGCAGACATTGAGTCAATTTTTATTCTGCAAAAACGAGCCATCAGAGCGATATACAATCTTCGCCGGCGCGATTCTCTAAGGGAACTGTTTAAGGAAATTAACATCATGACGGTTCCTTGTCAATATATTTATGAAAACATAATGTACGTAAGAAAGAATTTACATCTTTTTAGTAAAAACGGCGACAGACATAATTATGTTACTAGAAATAGGGACCAATTAGTTCAACCAGGTTTCAGACTGGCTAAAGTAGCCTCATCTTTCATGGGATACTGTACAAAATGTTACAATAAAATTCCTCCACACATTCTTGAACTGAATGAGACGAAATTTAAAACTTGTATAAAACGCACACTATGCAGGCTGGCATATTATAAGTTGGGGGATTACATCAATGATAAAAATGCTTGGCTAAATGCTAGTCCTGCTCCACAGCCACTAGGGCGCAAAAACAAGTGATATGCAGAACATTATTGTTTTGAATTATTGTTGGACCTTCTGAAGTCTGTATAAATATATTTTGTATTGTATAAACTCAATTTCATTCATCAAGGTATGTACTTATGTACCTAAATATTGTAAAAAGTTTTTTTTTTTAAAAGAGTAAGTATGGAGTTTCTTGTGCATTCTTCTCCATTACAAGCTACTTTCCGAATGCAAGGTAGAATCAACTATTATTATTTGTAAAATTTAACGTTCAAAAGTGCCGCTTGGTGGCCTACTTGAAATAAAAACTATCTTTGTCTTGTCTTTGTCTTGTCTTGTCTTGATCCCGCTACCCTCCGCGACTAGTCTCCCGATACGTCCATAACAGCGCGCGTGAGACTAGTCTGCCAGCAGTGGAACAGCTGCCTCAACCCAACTCCTCTAGTTGGCTACACCGAGCATCGTAACCGGAACACGGCTAGGCCACTTGGCGGTACGTCTTTGCCCGGTGGGTGGTCGCAAGCCTTCGGCCGAAACCTAACACCAGTTATTGTCACCTGATTTGCACCACCCGGGGACCACGTGTAGGGAATCAAAGGGTACACTCCTACGGACGTGGGTGACTCGGCCCCCAAAAAACATTACTGCAGAATCCAGTAAGTAAGCCTTCCTGGCCAAGTATGAGTTAACCGGACCGAACCGCAGGTGAGGTACGGTTATATACGAGGCCAGGATGGCTGTCTTACTGGTTGAGGCTTGTATAATGCTTTTCTCAAAAATTAAAGAAAGTTTAACAACAAATTCGTTTAATTAATATTGAAGGTTACATTCATATTAGGGCAATTACTGATAGATATTGTGATCGATTTACCGGGGGCATTTATATTTGTTTGTTGTACATTTTGATTAACGGACTCAAAAATACATCTATCTCATAAAATGTCATACCAAAAAGAGAGACAGATATATATTTGAAACCTCCCTCCTATAACCATGTTATAATGGCTAAACTCTAATCTGTGTCTGGCTGGTACTATGTTTTTTTTTTCTAAGCAGATCTAAAGAGGATGACGTACTGTCTAGAGATGGGCGTTATCGGTTTTTTGCACAAACGGTTATGTAACCGATATACAGTTTTTATATCGATATCGAAAACGGTTTTCAGAAATCGATATCATTTAGTAGTTTTCAATAGTTAAAATTTTATTTAGATGAGCAAACCAACGCGAAATAATACTTAGAAAGAAAGTTAGCGCATATTATGGTTCCTATCGTTTGTGAAGTTTCCTTTTTGTACGTAGTTTTCGCATTGTTACGGTTTTAAGTTTTGACTAATTCGTTCTCGCACGTTAGTAAGATTTTTATTAGATACAGTTTTTGTAATATCGGTTATTTTGACATAGATATCGATATGATATTATATCTAACACATATCCGATATAAATTACGTTTTGTTGTATCGGATCAATCCCTACTACTGTCCAGTAAGTAAATTACATACTTACTTACTAGACAGTAGGAGATTCCAAATTTAAAATCTCGCTTCTTACTGGACAGTTGTGAATAAGTCTCCGGTAGAGTTCACTTTCTGGATACTTTTTAGAGATGTTATGACAACATTACATACCATTTTTGAGAAAATTTAGAGTTTCTATACACTCGCATTATGAACGTGTGTTTTTTAAATTCTTCGGCTTTAAACAGATTTTCAAAATCGTTTTTATAAATGTAAAGAGATTTACTATATTTGCTCAAGGTGTTAGTAAGTTAGGTATACGAGTATGTAAAGAAAAATTTACATTTGTGCCCTGCCCCCGTATGCCCCCATGACGTGTCAAAACTGTTTTTTATTAGTTTAGAGTAGAATAATTCTATAATGATTCGACTGTGAAAAAGAGATAGATGTTTAAAAGTCCTATATATCTGTCCCTTACGCACACTGGACATAACCTAAGAGCGTATAGTCACTCTCCTGGTCTAATATTGAGTAATTGGAATATCAAATCTAAGTAGTCAGAATTAGATATTATTAGTATTGTTTGTTTTTGTATTCATATTTTTACTTTTAATGCTTTTAAAAACTTTCTCTCTTTAATTTATTATTATGTCTTTTATTTAATTTTCATTCTTAGTTCTTACATTTTTAAATATTTTTACAAAATACATACAAAAAAGAAAAACATTTAAAAATATAAAAAATAGTAGCCCACCGGTATCGGGAACAGGGTCCAAGCTACCGGTGGTCAGGGCTCCTGAGAGAGGTACCAACGATACGCGCCGTGTCCAGGAGTACCGCTTTCTGGATCAAGCCCTTGATTAAGCTGCCCAACGAGAGCCTCCTCAGATGTTCGTCGAGGCTCTTGGCAATTATGCCATTGGCCGTAACGACTATCGGCACAATGATTGCTGTATTCACATCCCACATGTCGACAACCTCGCGAGCCAGATCAAGATACTTGCTTTTCTTATCTCTCTCAGCCTTCACGAGGTTCTCGTCATGGGGGACCGCTATATCAACAATCATTGCGCGATGCTCTAGTCGGTCTATCACCACTATGTCAGGCTTATTGGCAACAATAGTCCTGTCAGTGATGATAGACCGATCCGAATACAATGTGACATTGCCATTCTCGAGAACTGGGTCGGGCTCATACCTATAGTAAGGCAATTCCGATTCCACAAGATTGTATTTAAGAGCAAGTTGCTGATGGATTATCCTGGCTACAAGGTTGTGTCTATGCAAATTGTCTCCGTTAGCTAGACTAGAACAACCGGAGATAATGTGACGGATGGATTCCCCAGGCCGGTGACATGCCCGACAGATGTCAACCGTGCCATCTTTCACAATGTACAAAACCTTCGGTTTCCCCAAAAAGGTCACCAAATCGCATACAAGCCACGGACGCCAAAAAATCTACATCGGGCCAATGTAGGACCCGGTAGAAGCGTCCGTGAAGCTCCTTGCTCTGCCATACCTCCATGCGGTCATTAGTATCTAATACTATAGGTTTGCGCCAGTTCTCGTTAGCCAAGGAGAGCGGGGTAAGGCCCTTGTCCACTGCTACCACATCTCGATATATACCCACGTCAGCGGCCTGGAAGTATTCCCTAAGACTGCATACCTCGCAGTTGTGCAGGGTCTTAGCATTTAAAAAGCCACGACCCCCGCTCTTCCGAGGGATATACAGTCTCATTACCGATGACCGTGGGTGATGCATACGATTTGCGGTAAGCAATATGCGGACTCTCCTATGCAGGGCGTCAAGTTCTGTCTGAGCCAATTTGAGTATGCTGAAAGAGTACATCAAGACCGGCATGACCCAGCCGTTGAAGGCGCGCACTATTCAGTACTTTTTTCAGGCGGCCAAAGAAGCGTTCCTTCAACGACTGTTTCACGTCAGTAACATTGATGCCTAGTGCTTCCGACATACCCAAATACTTGTAAGTCTCAGTTGAAGAAAGGGATCTAAGGTGTATGGAGTTCGAGAGTTGTTTGTTTTTTTTTGTTTTATTATTATTATTATTATTTAGTAATTGGCCTTTGGGCGTCTCATGTTAAAGTAAATAAATAAATAAGTCAGCAAAATGTCAAGTTTCAGGTAAAAATAAAAGTCTTTGAATTCACAGTGAAAGCATTGTTTAATCAGTGTTTTTACAACATTCTGATAATGTTACCTAAATATATTTACTAATGCGGTTATTTTGTGATGCCAATTATGTTTTTTTTATACAACTATAAAAATTTTCTTATATGATATGACCAGATGTAAAAAATACTAGCATAAATTAACAAATGTGTTTTTAGAGTAACAAAACAAAAACTACCGAATACTGAGAAACAATACTTCTATCAGCAAATCTGAACATTATTTTAGCGAACAGTTTTTTTAGATAACTGTACCTAAACTTAAACTAAGGCATAGGTGTGAGACCGAGTCGTGGCCACAGATTGTAGGCAGCCATGTTCCAAGTGTTGCGATTAACTTACTAGCAAATAGAATTGTTCAATAAAACAAAACGAATCACAAAAGTCTACACGATGCACAATTAAAGTATGTCTTCAATGTTTTGAAGTTCTATATCTTGTTTTACTCGTATAGTTTTCAAATTTTCTGTCGTCACAGTCTTGTGACAACAGTTAATATCGTTCAACGATAAAAATACACACTATTCATAGACACAACTTTGACTTCGATAAATAAAGTAAGCATCACCATCGAATGTGAACTTTACGTACAAGGAAACAAGGTAGCCAAAATGGTGAAGTCAAAGATGTGTCTGTGAATGTGGCCCCTAAGAACGGTTCTTAAATGAACTTCAACTTTAAAGTGCTTATGGCAGTGACGATGGCAATGCTGCAGATGTTCGCGTTGTCTGCTGCACTGGTAGTTTACATAGACCCGGAGTAGGCGCCGTACTGGGCGGCATAGGAGATGGCGTGGAAGACGTAGTGTTGTTCGTGAACGTTGTGGAACAGGTGCGAATAAGGACCTGGAAACAAATAGGGCAGATGAAGTTAGAAGGAGAAAAGATGTTGCGGAATTTCTACGTTTAAGTTTTTCAAACATACGAGCGCCACTTTTTTTCAGTTAAAACCTTAGGAAGTGGTGAAGGAATTTGGGGACCTGTCTTCTCTAAAACCTACTTATGTAGCGTAAATAATTTTAGTCATGTAAGCGGCAAGGTTCAAGAAAAGGTGCAACTGGACTTAAACCTGCGAAGTTCCTGTGTTTCTTCACAACAGCATCATCAAATCAATCGATAGACGTCCACTGCCGGACAAAGGTGGTGGCTTCCAAGCTGCGCCACTTCCTACTCGTTATTTGAAACCGATATCGAAAATTAGAAGGATATGGAAGACAGAGAGATGATTGAACTTGAGTGTCTACAATGGTTCCTTTCACTGGCACGATTGCCAGACAAAGAATAACAATAACAAAATGATCTCACCTCTGGCATAAATTGCCACATCGCCACCTCCATGGTAGCCTTCTACCAGCTGTATCCCAGCCACCTGCTCATAATCGAACTTCTCCGTGTCGTCTTCGCTCGCATCCCTTCGCTCCACCGTGCTGCTGCCATGCTCGTCAGTCTTGACGCTGAACTGGAAGGTCCCTGGTCCTCCCGTGCCGTAGGATAGGGTTGTGTAGTTCACACCATCGTGGCTTGAGGGTCCAACTATACCTGGAATTCACGGAAAGATTTTTGAGCAAAGATTTTTTGGGACGCTTCTATAATTCTGGTGTTGAGATGGTTTAAAGATTAACCGTCTTTGAAGAATAACCATTTAAAAAAATAATGATATTTCCTAAAGTGTAATAATATATTCTTCCATATTTGAAAGCATGTCGTGTACTCTTAAATAAAATAAAATGTAACTGTAGGCTAAACTAAATAAATAAAAACATGTAGGTATTGTGGAAACGAAAAGAAACAAGAAAAGTTCAGAATTTTTCGAAATTCAGAAACTTTTTATTTTTTTATTTGTGATGGGTTTGCTCTTGACTCTAGTCTAGGTCAAAGGTGACAGAGACAGAGTCGACGATGGAGTGAGCTTACCCAGAAGAAACCTGTTCACTCTAACTTTGAAGAGATTCGGGTTGAATGCGTTCGGAAACACTGACGCAGGTAGCGAGTTCCATTCATTCGCTGTGCGCATTATGAAGGATGTTTGGAAGCGTTTGGTGCGAATTGGTGGAATGGCAACAAGGTAAGGATGATAACTTGCAGTACGTCTAGATGTCCGATGGTAGAAGGGGGCTGGTGGGATGAGGACGTGGAGTTCTTCAGCACACTCACCGAAGTACAGTCTGTAGAAGACCGACAAGCAGGCAACCTTGCGGCGATGAGCCAAGCTGTGAAGCCTGGCACCCGCCAGCTCAACGTCGCCAAGGAGCCTCCTGGCTCTGCGTTCCACCGAGTCAAGCGCGGCAAGCTGATATTTAGCTGAGCCATCCCAAAGGTGACTGCAATACTCCATGCAGGATCGGACTTGCGCTTTGTATAGGGTTAAAAGCTGTCCAGGCGTAAAGTATCGCTTCACTTTATTTAGGATGCCTTGTTTTTTGGCCGCAATTTGGGCTTTGTACTCAATGGAGGCGCCAAAGTTGAGACTGGATGTCAACTCCATGCCTAGGAGCTCGAGCCGATCAGTCACAGGAACAGACGCACCCCGAAAAGTAGGAGTTTGATCGAAAAGACTCCTTTTAGCGGTAAAAAGACACGCCTGTGTTTTGGTGGCGTTAAAAGAGACCAGATTGTCATCACCCCACTGGGAGACAAGGCTTAAGGTCAAATCTGTCCGCTCCACCATAGCCTCTCTCAAGGAACGAACTTCATCCGCACTGGTTTTTGCGCTGGACAAGTATCTCTCTGAAACAGTACTGTCATCTGCGTACCCAACAATACCAGGCTGAAGAAGGTCATTGATGTGCAGCAGGAAAAGAGTTGCAGAGAGAACAGACCCCTGAGGAACTCCGGCATCAATAGCCATAAGGTCAGAGGAGCAGCCGTCAACGACTACTCGGATCGACCGTTCACTGAGGAAGTCTGATATCCAGCTACAAAAACCAGCAGGGATGCCATAAGCAGGAAGCTTACTAAGTAGACTCGCGTGCCAGACCCTGTCAAAGGCCTTCGAGATATCAAGCGATACAGCAAGTGCTTCGCCGTGTCTCTCGATGGCTTCGCCCCAGCAGTGCGTGACATACACAAGAAGATCGCCAGTTGACCGTCCCCGGCGAAAGCCATATTGACGGTCACTGAGGAGATTATTGTCTTCAAGGTAGGTCAGCAACTTGCTGTTCAGTACCCTTTCCATAACTTTGCACAGAATGGAGGTAATGGCGATCGGACGGTAATGGGCAGGGTCTGCACGGTTGCTTTTTTTGGGCACTGGTTGCACATTTGCAAGCTTCCAGGATTTCGGCACCGTTCTTTTTACAAGAGAGAGGCGGAACAAGCGTGTCAATACAGGAGACAGTTCAGGCGCACACTGCCTCAGCACTCTCGCTGGAATGCCGTCAGGCCCGCTGGCCTTATTCACGTCTAGACTGGACAATACTCTCCGGACCTCTTTAGTGTGCACAGCGATCTCCGGCATCGAAGAGTCACAGTGAGGTATAGTAGGTGGTTGCTTGGAGCCAGCCTCCAGACGCGAGTTGCCAGCAAAGAGAGATGCGAATAAATTTGCTTTCTCACTCGCAGAGTGAGCCAGCGACCCATCAGGTTTCAGCATTGGAGGTAAAGTGGGACGACAGAAATTCGCTTCAACCGCTTTAGACAGGGACCAGAACTGTTTACTACCCGGAGGGTGCGATGCCAGCTTGGCCCCAATACGTCCAATATGGTCAAAACGTGCCCGACGCAGAACCCGCTTGCAGAACTTGGCGGCAGAATTAAAGGCTCTTTTCCTCGCGCGAACCCTACGTGCTCTTACTTTGCGGTCACGGGCCCCGACCCAGGCTTGGTAGGCAGACTCTTTTCGGGCCTCAGCGTGGGCGCATTCTGCATTATACCAAGGGCGGGATTTGTGACCGAGCGGAATGTCGGAAAAAGGAATGAAATACTCCATTCCCTGCCGAATCACATCCGCAACCGCGTCGGCACAGCTCGAGGGGTCACTGGAGGAGAAGCACACATGCCGCCAAGGATAAGATGCAAAAAAGTGACGCATCTCGTCCCAGTCTGCTGACTCGTATCGCCATACTCGCCTCGTGCCTCTAGGGCTCTGATCTGGAGGAGAGCAAGTCGATACGGATTTCACCAGACAGTGGTCAGACGTTCCCAGCGGGGCTGAGACCGACACCGAATGACTGTCCGGATCAGTTGTCAGGAGAAGGTCCAAACAGTTGGGTGTATGGCCGTCAACATCCGGTACCCGCGTTGCCACATTCACCAGCTGGGTTAGATCTAGCGATAGAGAAAACTTGCGCGCCTCTAACCCGGCATGGTCAGTTTTCCGGTACGGGTACAGCCACTCTTTATGATGGGCGTTAAAGTCCCCCAGAAAATTAAGCTTCGCTGTTTGGTACCTTTGCTGGGCCATATCAGCCGACTCCACGAGGCAATTAAAGAGCGCTGTCGTCTCCTGGTCACCGGCGTGCGATCGGTAGACGCCGATGTAGAGAGATTTCTCCACGCCAGTGTCCACAAGCAGCCATATGGCAGAAAATCCCGATTTCTCAAAGCAACGGAGACGACGACAACAAATGTCATCGCGGACGTACACACAGACCCCAGCTTGCTTCTTGAACTTGTGTTCAAGAGCGTAACCTGGGTAGTTGAGGTACGCCACGTCCGACGGGGTTGTTATCTTCGTCTCCGTTAGGAAAAACAGGTGCGGCTTCTCGGTCTCAAGGTGGTGGTGGACCGGATCGAGATTAGAGTGCAACCCCCTGATGTTAGTGAGGTGCACTTTTAGTGGGAGGAAGTGCAGCCGTTGTTTCACCTTATTCTTCTTTTTTTTGCTCATTTTTGTGTAAGAGTTTGCTGGGGAAGAAGTCGAACTGTCGAGGCGCTGCTCAGTGAACCAAGTGGAACACTAGAGATAACCCAACCTATGGGGAACTCATTTGGAGACTGCGGGGACGCCCGAACCCCCCCGGATATGGCCACCGGGTCCTCCCATCCAGTCGCCAGCTGGCACGGTGGAGCATACCGGGATTTTTCGCGAGTTGGCGGGGCAGCCTTTGGCACGTGGCTGGCGTGCTACTTGGGCCCCCTACTGACTGCGGTCGGCCAACGGCTGGCACCGTGCTTCGCATCGCGCTACCCTCCAAAATGAGTTATCCGGCGAGTTTTTCCCAGAGACCAAGACCGGTTCTGAACAGCGCAACTGACATCCTCCTTCTCCCCCAAAGGCACTGGCAGTCCCACACACCGACGGAACACAGCAAGCTGCTTGGCGCCGGACTCCGGTGGGATGGTGGTCGCGAGCCAGGCGGCCCCTTGCGGAGCCTACCACCGCTTAAGTGGGATCGTTCAGCCGTACCACAGGCAAGCCTGTGGTGCCGTTGCCCGGAGTGGACCGCTAGGAGGTAGATCCCATACCCACCCCAGAAACTTCCAAATTCAGAAAGTTTCGTAGTGGTGTCGTATTTTTTTTATGAAATTGACCTGCTTTTATTGCTGATCAAGCGACCGCGATTGTGTTTGACGGTATTTGGTTTGCCTCATTACTATATACTCATTATTATTATCATTGAACTGAGTCAAATCAAGTCCAACAAATCAGAAAAGCTACAAACCAAAAATACTGCTCCCTCTGTCCGGGTACCCGTTGATAGACAGCGAATGCGTGTGGTCACTGGTCACGATCAGCAGGGTATCCTCCTCATCAGTCATGCTGGCTGCTATCTGGACGGCCGCCTCCATGGCTGCAGCCTCATTGACGGCAGTCTTGGCCCAGCTCCTATGATGGGCCATGTCTATGTTGCCGCCTTCTACCTGGAATTTTAGATGCCATGGGTTAAAGTTGAGACGGTACAATGATGGTCGTGATGATGATATCAATGTATTATCTTCATGAATATTATAATAAGTATGTCCCAGCCTGTTCGCAAGGTCCAATCTCAATTAAGCTGTACGGATTTTCTGCAAATAAGATAGTTTTTGCTCTAGAAAAAAGTTTATTTGTATAATATTATGTCTTGAAAATTGGCTGAATTGTCCTGGTGTTTACCTAATAAGCTGAGTGAGCTTGTGTGCTGAATAAATTGATCTACTGACCATAAGAAAGAATCCGTCCTTATTTTTCTGTAGAACCTTGATAGCAGCTTCCACCATTTCGGATATTGATGGCATACCCTCTGGTCCTTGTTCTCTTAAATGATCGTAGTTCAAATGCTCATTTGCGAAGATACCTGGAAGGAATAAAAGCAAGAATTTTTGAAAATGCAGAATTTATTACGTCAAAAATATGGAACGCTACTCGCTAAAGACAGACTCGAATCGAATATATTCTACCTCGGCTTAATATGATTTTTTGATTGGATTGATCGAGAATTACTTTAATTTTTTCATGAATGTATATAATCATTCCTTTTAGACCAAAGGACACTTATGTGTTACAGATAGGTTGATAGGTACTTACCAAACAGATAATCAGTATCGTTCACGTTCAGGTCCTTTAACTCCTTGTTATTCATAACCACGTTGTACTTCAGCCCTCGGTTCGCCTTGTCGGTCTTGTAGGTATCGATGAGGTTCAGTCCATCCTGCCGGTAGCAGGTCCATGGCATATTGCTGATAGGGTCCGAGGGTGTGCCTGTTGAATGGGAGACCAGTTGTTGTCGGCCACCGCCCATTACAACCTAGAAACAGGAAGAATAGAACTGATTGACTGACTAATAACTCTTAACTCTACTTCATTTTAAAATATGATAGGTGCAATTACGATAATAAAATGGAATTGAATACATGGATATAAGGTATAAATAAATACAATTTAATTATACAAAATAAACTAAATACAGGTACTACCGTGCAGTCTACAATCGTCACATTTACCTTACTTTTTAAACTCTATATCCTTAGAAGCCCTCCTTTATTCTTATAATCCTTATCAAAGTAAGTACTTACATTCAGATCCCTTCCAGGCCAGTCCTCAACCAGCTGTCTTGCGACGTCCTTGCAAGCAGTCCCTTCAGGCATGCGGGCCGGGCACTCCCAGTTGCGATGAGCGCTGTGTGCGTATAGGGGGGCAGGGGTGGCGTGAGTGACTCGCATTGTTGTAACTAGACCTGGAGACGAAAGATTATAGAAGTAAATTTATGTATCATTAAATACCTTTTTTATTAGACATAAAAACTATACACATTATAATATACTGTAACAAAATTTTGTGTATCGCTTTTGGTTACCTAACTAAGTATATCATTTAAAGTTTATTCACTTTCATTAGGCGAGACTTGGACAAAAGAAAGTATAGATATTAAAAAATGCGTTCGAAAGAATAATTTTGGTTCTATCAGAACAAATACAAACACATATCATTAGCGATAATATCATTGATCTTGTAGCCGGTTCTACTATGTGCTGATATTTAACAGTGGCAAAATAAAATTACTTGGTTGAATATTAAAATAATAATCATAAACTATTCGCATACGTATACAAATATAAAATGTATTGTCCAAGGTACAAAACACGTACATTCCAAGCATCTTTGGTAAGGCTCAGAATATCTTAAAACTTTGTTCACTTCACCTGCACTCTTTCCAGCCTTCAAAGCCAATGCAGCCAGCGACTCCAGCCTTGATTCTGGCTTGAGGCTTGCATCACAATCGTTGACCTGCACATTGGCGTCCACTCCTATCGTATCCTGATTGACCTTCACACCACCGAACATTGCGGAGGCCGTGCTAGCTGAATCGGGCACCATTTTGTCTGCTGAATATGTCTAGAAATGTGGAAAAGATTATCCTACTAGACTCAAGTTTTCGGGAGAAAACTCCATTCTTCATGGCACTAAACGTTCTATAGAATACTTTCAGAACACTCGACAAACTATGGTCGAAACAGTAAACAGACTGGACTAAACGCGCTACTATTTTCGTACCATCCAATGCTCTACGCTTGTACTACTCAATGCTGTAAGGCTACGCTCGTAGCACTCAATGTCCTTCGCGCTATACTCGTAGCACAAACAGCTCTTACACGCTATGCACGCTCATAGCACTCACCACCCTCCACTTTGGACTGTACGAAAGCTACCAGGCCATTATGTAGTATTATTAAGAATGGCGAAAAGTTACCTTCAAAAGTCCAACATGAGGGAACTTCTCAAACACCAGACGATGGCTCTCCCCGCCCTTGTAGATCCTAGTCGTGGTCACGGTGTTCGGTCCCATGCCATCGCCAACGAACACGATGACATTCTTCGCCTTGTTGAGGTTCATTTTGATCTTCAGGGCTTCGTCCAGCTCATTTTGAGCGAGATCCGACCAGAACTGCTGATCTGATGATGGGATAAAATATTGTACTCAACAATCAAAAGATGTTATTGGAATAAGGAACTGGCTCAATATGAATTGCATGGTATAGGTGCATGTCTGCTTAAATATCGGAAAGTACAAACGTGATAATTATTATGCTATAAGGTAAGGAGTACATTAAAATAGTTTTTTTTCAGTAGAAAGTAATTATACTTTAAAATAATGAAATACGTACCGGTTCGAAGTGCAGACCGCGCGAAGGCGATAACTCCACAGAACACGAGTATACTGCTCAGGCGCATGTTTGACACTAGAGCGTACTCTTCGTCACTTCGATACAGCACTCGGTCGCTCACGGCATTATATAGCAGAACTGCACGAAGATCAAAGATAACGGGGTAGGTATAACTAGACTCGCGATAACGAAGAGTAGATATAATGATTTGAAAAGAGATACCAGGAGTTAAAGTTTTTGATTCATTTTCGGTTTGTGAATAAAATTAGACAATTTTCAAAATATAATAATAAACTTATTTTCACCAAAAGCCAAAACTTGTAAAACATTTAGAAATTCATAAAATACTAATAAGTCCTTACATAGTATAAAACAAAGTCTATTCCCGCTGTCTGTCTGTCCCTATGTATGCATGCTAAGATCTTTAAAACAACGCAACGGATTTTGATGCGCTGGCAGAATTAGTTACTAATATATTAATCATAAAATACTAAAAAATATCGATAATTTGTTAAATAAGTACTCTGACTTCATCTACAAATTTGGATGACATTCATTTGGAAGTCAGCCAAAATTCCAGAATGTCGAATTAAGGAAATCAAATGGAACTTCGCAGGAAAACTACCAAACGTGAAAAAGTTAGTAAGACGCGTGACGTCCAGGGGGAGAATGATAATGGTTGTTAACGTGGATATGAGAGTTACTCGGCTAAGGTAGGCACAGGAGTGTTGGCATTACAAATTGGGGAAAGAAAGGCTAAATTGAAATCAAATTATTGCATCCATAATGTACATAAGATATATGATTATGCGAGTGGAGTCATGTATGCGTGTAATTCAGCAGTGAATAGGTTACTTCTAGGCAAGCGTGCCCCATCCACCACATCATCGCTTAACATCATGTGAGTTGGTGGTGAAACGCAAGCCTTTGAAATCGCAGAAAACAACATAGTTAATGTATTACATTAGTGTTTTGTTAAAACTTTTACTAATTACTTCTAACAGGGTTAGTTGCTTTTATTTTCTGTGGTGTGGGGACCTGGTGATTTGTAATACAGGCATTCCTATGCCTAACTCAGACACCATGCAGCTCCTTGCATATTCTAGACTAGGAACATAATTATAATCTCATCTTTTTTTCATCTTTTAATCTCTATTTTGTGAAGAGAAATAAACAATTTATTATTATCATTATAATTTATGAACCTGTAAATGTGTACCATTAAATTCTAGATACGGTCTTCTGACGACCACCTAAAACAGCGCCATACGCAAGGTTTTGGAAATATTTGCGAAATCAGTGTATTGCGTACTAAGGTTCTATTTCCGTTTGGCGTTTCCTTACATAACATAACCGAAGTTGCAGCAAAGGGTTAGCTAGAGATGTATCTACCTTAGGTTCATCAAAAATTTGCCAATTTAAGTCTGACGGAACAGGGCGCAAGTCCATTGCCAAAAATGTTTACAGATTATAGCGTATGAACACAAAGACAGAAGGTTAATACCAAACAAATTTAAATACATTTGTTTGTCTTCTGTGCTATTCTATTCTGTATGACAGGTGTCGGTAAAGGAGAATGGGCATCCAACTATGGAAAAGACGTGGCTAAATAGAAGTATGGACTACTGCCCTAGCATCGTATACACATTGTACCTAGTAGCATGTAATGTGAATATTAGTATTTCGTATAATAAAAGTTTCATAAACTTTTTATATCGTCACAATCCCGAAAATAAAATCGAAGAAACTCTTACATCAATAGGTATACAAATATGTAAAAGAATAAGATTTTGCTATGAACTTTAGCCTATGCATTTGTATACAAACTTCAACAAAAAGGTTAAAAAATTTGATTTTGTTACAAAAATCATCCCTCATTATACGCACTGATTAAACCTATCCATCCAGTGAAGTTGATGAATATAAGAAATATACGTTTTAAAGAGACCTATCCAAGGTCAAATATCTTAATACTTTTGAGGGTGGGGCAGGAAAGCCATTTGTCCTTAATTAACGTGGCCGTTCTGAAAGAGGAGATATGTTTAATTTCAATTAATCATTATTATTTTAATATAATTATACATACATGCATAAATTGGTAGAACACAGTGAAGTGCTCAATAACTTAACACCTGGATACGTATAATTTTGTACTGTGTTGAACAATAAACATTTGAATGTAAACGATTGGCTAATTAGGTTTTTTAAGTCAATACGTTACCGCAAATAGCCTGTGAAGCTGGCGGCAGGTGCAGTGTTCTTTTGCCTAGGTCACTGATGAGGCTGAGGGGTATGACCACGTAGGCAAGCTTGTAGTCAGGATACCCGTAGGTGCCTTAGGTACTGGCTGGCTGTGTAACTCGCTGCTCGAAAGCCTGAGGAAGTGATGATGATGACGTCACGCTGAAGCTCGAAGTCTGCACGAAGGCTGCACTGGGAAAAGCCCGCAAACCTCCATTGATCTTTCGACCAGACTTGTGTTGCGTCTGGTCCAGGCAACTGCCCGACGGTTGTTGTCAGGCTGTTTATATTCAAATCGCGCCGATAACTCCGCTTGCATGATGCCGGATTTTGTGTTACATCAGTTCAAGTAGTTCGTATAATATGGCGGCATAGACTACATGCTGATTGGGTTCGGGATGGTACTTCACCACTATTATTTTTATTAAAGATTTTTGTAAAACTAGAAAAAAAAATCTCGCCACCGCACACTTTGTTCGGCCCAAGAGTAGCCATCCGGTCGTGGCTTGCAGCGAACTTTATGAAAAGAGAAGTAATCAGTCAACGGATCCAATCAGGCCGCAGTAAACACAATATATCTAAATGGGGAATTTGAATTTAAGGCCCAGTGTTATCGGTAAAGTCAATTATCTCCTATTTATTGAACCATAGCTTGGTACCTATGCAGTGTGAATCATATCTGTTGGAGAGTCCGAGGTGTTCAATTTACACCTGCACTTCTGAGGAGTTTTAAATAAAATGCCACTGATGCCGTGTTTAGCGTAACCCATCTCATTTACGAAAACCATCGACTCGAAAAAAACTATGGTCTTCTAACTACAAGCATACAAAACTGCACGTGGTGGGATGAAGTAATGATGATGGAACCACCTTACATCTGCCGAACCCTAACATTATTAATTTAAGCAGCTAAGCGGGGTGATAAGTAGAAGAAAGATATAAATCTAAAAATTAGGCAGATTTAAGATAATACAAACGGAAATACTTCTTGCAACAGGAAATCGTTTTCATTTTTATACGAGTGAGTAAAGTAATCGATCTATATTGCTTATCTACATATATCGGCGAAGATACGAGTATATCGTATTCAGCTTCGAACTGTAAAAGAACAGAATTTTTAATATTCTTGAAGCATAGCTTTCTATTTTGTTTGAGCACTCTATATAAATACATACAAGTACAACTAATGGTCTGTAAGTGATTAATTCAACTCCGCAGCACTGGAAATCACCGCTCACAGATTTTTTTAAATATCTATAAATTCTTTATATTGTTTTTTTTTACAAGTATGCATGTTCCTCCTCTCTTTGAGTTATTTCTGCTAAATAATAACTGTGTTATTTGATATTTACAAATAAATTATTTTCATATTTTCGAGTTCGATTTCTTTGTTCGATTCTGGTATTTCTTCTGAACAAACGGTGAACTCTTCAGACCTATTTATTAAGCGTTCAATATTTTGATGAAGTATGTTAATTTATTTATTGGAGAAAAAACTGTGAAGTAGTATCTTTAGGGTTATCTATAGATTCTGCCCTGATTTTGTATTCATAATTATGTAAGTTATACACGTCATAATTAAAAATTGTTGATAAAGTGTTTTTAACACTGGAATGTAATCTAAGATTGCTTTTGTTTTCTAATAATTTGATGGTCTATTTCTTTAAATGATAAGGTTTCATTATTTTTTTGAGTTATTCTATTACTATAGTATGTTCGTTGCTCATCATTGGTAAGTAGGTACTTGGCGTTATAATCTAGTAAATCTAAGGAGAGGTTAAGCTTTTTACATGAACAGATAATTTGATTTTTAAATGTGTGGAATACATTCATAAATTTGTAGTCGGACTAATTATTACGAAACTCTTTTAAACATATTATTTAACATTTTATTATATAGTTACTTGCTTACACATGTAGCCAACATAAAGAATCCTTATAGTATTTTACACTTTTATTTTTAAGAACAATTTGCATGGAATTGGTGTTATTTTCAACGAAACCTAAGATAACCTTGTCGTGTTTATCTAATTTTAAGTTACCACAGTTTTTTTAATATTTCTTCCGATGTAGCAAACGGTTTAGTTAGAGCTGAGATGTCATAGTTTTTATGGTTAATATTATTTCTTGAATTAATTAGGTTTCTTGCTAAACCGCTGCATTCTTGACCGCCAAATGTCAATAAACGCCTTTTATGTTGGATGTCTCGTAAAAATGTTGCAGTTCAGTTTGGTTGCAGATCCATAGAGTCAGTATCAGTATTATTGCTTCAATGTTCTTATTCTGACTAAATTTTTCAAGGAAATTATCTTCTCTGTAAGACTTTGGTTGTTTTGTCGATTCGGAATATCCACACCACTCATCAGATGAGATTCGGCCTAGATAACCAGTGTGACTGCGGCGCATCTGTTTCATTTTATTATATTATGACCCACTGCAAAAGGCCTTTGCCCTGCAGTTGGTCACCTACCCTTCCTTCTTTAAAATTTTCTTTATCTTTTACTATATCTGGCCAATCCTTTAGATAGGAGTCTAACTCATGACGCCATCATCTAGGCCTCTGTTCAAACTATGGTAAAACAAAACTAATACCGACTACCGACATTGGGATATATTATTCTCGTTGCTTTAAATATGCCTGTAGTAGCCAACTTAGATAAGCTGCCGATTGATTACTTTTTATATGCCACTGCAGGTCGCATTAGATTGGCAGATACTACTGGGGTTGAATGAAGTTAGGGCGTAGCGCGATTTTTTTCTAGTATTATAAAATCACTGGTAAAAATAATAATGGTGAAGAAACATCCCAAACCCAATCAGCAACAGCTTCGCAGGCTATTTGCGGTAACATATTGACCTAAAAAACCTAATCAGCCAATCGTCCGATTCCGACTTGATTTTATAAACAAAAAACACCTTTCGAAACGAAAATACCACAAATTTACCGACACTCGACTGTACCTGTAATACAGAATAGAATAGAACAGAAGGCCTACGCTCACAGATGCACAGCACGTATTTACTTGATTTAAAGTTTTTTTTTATGTTATATTTATTTACTACTAGAAATCTGGTATTGTGCTGAACTGGACCGCTGCGAGGCACACAATATTGCTGTCTTAAATATTTTTTAATATATTATGAACATACCTATCTACATTGTGCTATGTAGTCATTGTGTGTGCCAAATAATCATGTTTGTCTTTTTTCTTCTTTCTTTCGTTTTGCCTGTGCCAATCCCCACACTCCTGTGCCAGCCTAATCCAGGTTCTACATTGGTAACGATGTCGTCTGTCCATCTTGCCACCCGATCGACTTATACTCCTTCCAGTCCTTGGATGTCACTCGGTCATTGTCTTACTCCTCTGTCCGTTTGCGCCTTGCCAGAAGTCCTTCTACATTTGAGTTTCATAACTCGCTTTTTTTGACAATTTACTTTTTGCTAGAATGTCTTCCTATTTGCTAAATTAACATATTTACATACCAAATGATTAATCAAGGAATTAGACTCCTTTTATCTCTTATCAATAAATTCATTATACTTACTTCGTTATCTTTGAGACTTCTGCAGTTCTACTATATAATGCGCAAGCGACCGCGTGTATCGCAGTGACGTAAGACTTACCGCTACCGCTCCGCTCCACTCTCCAGTGTCAATCATGCGCCTGAGCAGTATACTAGTGTTCTGTGGAGTTATCGCCTTCGCGCGGTCTACACTTCGAACCGGTACGTTTTTCTCATTTTTATTCAATATTTAACTATTAATAAGTGTGTTTATCACGATAATTAGGTGCTGGAAAATTAATTTATGTATCCAATTGTTTAATTTTAAGCTGTGTGTATTTTCTTTAGGTTATGTTGTTAATTTAGGGAATTAGGCGTTCAAGGTTAGGTTTGCCGTTGTATTGTTACGTTGAATGAGTGTTGTATTAGATGTTATTATTATTTAATGCATCACTTCATTCAGCTATTATTGTTGTGTGCTAGTGAATTATGTTAGAGATAATGTTTTAATTGTTTTGACGTTATTTAGTTTTTATTGCTTGGGGATTTTATACGCGCCATGCCAACGAAAAAAAAAAGTTTCAAGTCTATATATCCAACCCGATTAATGTATATATTATTGTCTGATAAGTTTATGTATATGTCCAATCATAACTATCAATTTGATAATTCAATGAGCAGTCTTAGTCTTTCATTTGTTCTGGAATGGCGACCGCGAACCGGAAGACGATGCGTTGGATGGCTTCCCACTAGGTGGACCGATGACCTGGTTAAGGTTGCGGGAAGGCGCTAGATGCGAGACGCACGGGATCGGTCAATATGGTGACGCCTGGAGGAGGCCTATGTCCAGCAGTGCACGTCTTTCGCCTGAAATGATGATGATGAGCAGTCGATTTGGAGGACATGCTAAATGATTGTTAAAGCACATAAAACCATTATTTTAACGGTGTATTTTGAGATTGAAGACATTAATTAAACAAACAAATTAAAATAAGTACGCTGCTCCTTTCTCTAGCCATGCAAACGTATATTTGAGAGCGACACCTAGGATTAAAATTTTTTAGGTGCCATTATTCGAGAGTTTGTATCGTCACTTCTTCTTCCCAGTAAACAACGGACAAAAGTAGAAAGCGTCGGTCAGGCGTTTTGGTGGAACAGCGGAACGTCTTTATGTAAAACTTAGACGTTCAAAAAGTGTTGGCTCTCAAACTTACCTCATCATTTCAGCCGAAAGACGTCCACTGCTGGACATGGGCCTCCACCAGGCGTCGCCACATTGACCAATCCCGTGCGTCTCGCATCCAGCGTCTTCCCGCAACCTTAACCAGGTCGTCGGTCCACCTAGTGGGAGGCCTTCCAACGTATCGTCTTCCGGTTCGCGGTCGCCATTCCAGAACTTTTCGGCCCCATCGGCCATCTGTTCTGCGAGCAATGTGCCCTGCCCACTGCCACTTAAGTTTGGCAATTCTTCAGGCTATGTCGGTAACCCTGGTTCTCTTGCGGATCTACACATTTCTGATTCGATCACGCAAGGAAACTCCGAGCATAGCCCTCTCCATTGCCCTTTGAGTGACTGTAAGCTTCCTGATAAGGCCCATTGTAAGCGACTACATATCAGAGCCATACCTATGTCATCACTGGCAACACACACTGGTCATAGACTTTCGTCTTGAGACACTGTGGTAAGTTGGACGAGAAGATACGGCGCAACTGCCCGAACGCTGCCCAGCCGAGTCGGATTCTACGGTTGACCTCTTTCTCGAAGTTGGCCCTACCCAATTGGATCGTTTGTCCCAGGTAGAAATAGTCGCCCACAACTCCGAGTGTAGAGTCTCCGACCTTGATAGGAGTGGGTGTAACATGGGCATTCACCATGACCTTGGTTTTGTCCATGTTCATTTTAAGACCCACTCTTTCGGAAGCTCTACTGAGGTCATCGAGCATTTTACTGAGGCTCTCCATGGTCTCAGCCATGACCACAATGTCGTCGGCAAACCGAAGGTGAGTGATGTACTCGCCATTAACGTTGATGCCAAGCCCTCTCTAATCCAGAACCTTGAAGACATCCTCCAGCGCAGCAGTGAACAGTTTCGGGGAAATGACGTCTCCCTGCCTCACGCCGCGCCGGTGAAGGATTGGTTTCGTGGTCTGATCCTGAAGACGGACTGAAATAGTGGCGTTCTTGTACAAACACTTCAATACTTTAATGTACCGGTAGTCGATCTGGCACCGTTGGAGAGACTGTAGTACAGCCCAAGTCTCGATCGAATCGAAGGCTTTCTCGTAGTCCACAAAAGCTAAACAGAGAGGCAGGTTATACTCTTCGGTCTTCTGTATAACCTGCCGCAGCGTACGGTAGATTTACGGTGCTAAAGCCTTTTCGGAATCCGGCTTGTTCGGGAGGCTGGAAATCGTCAAACCTGCGCGCGAGACGATTCGTGATGACTCTTGAAAACAACTTGTAGACATGGCTAAGAAGGAAAATGGGCCTATAGTTCTTCAGCCAGGCATTGTCGCCCTTCTTGAAGAAGAGTACCAACACACCCCTGCACCATGCCTGTGGCGTTTTGCCCTCGAGTATGACGGAATCAAACAGCTTCTGAAGGGCCTTAAGGACCGGTTTTCTACCCCCCTTCAGGAGTTCAGCCGTGATTCCGTCATCACCCGGTGCCTGGTTGTTTTTATGCTGTTTCAGAGCTATCCTAATCTCGTACAGGCTGACGTCCGGCATATCTTCGGTATAGTGTCGGGTCAATCTAGCTCTTGGGTCGTTTGCTAGACTCGCAAAGGGCTTGCTGATTGATGTGTACAATTGCCCTTAGAATGTCTCGATCTCCCTCAGAATCTCCAGTTTGGCGGATACGATCCTGCCATCGTCGGTCTTCAGTTTCGTGAGCTGGCTCTGCCCAATAGCCAGATCCCTTGAAAAAAACTTGGAGCCTTTATTTCGCTCGATCGCGTCTTTAATACGCTCGGTATTAAAGCGGCGTAGGTCTCTTTTCAAGGATTTAGAGATCTGTCTATTAAGCTGCCGGTATTTGCACGCCTCATCTGAAGACTGCAGGATCATCTCACGCCTCTCCTTCATAAGCTTGAGGGTAGAATCAGAGAGCTTTTTCTTTCTATCTGTACGACGGGTCTTGAAAAACTTAGACCCGTCCGTATGGACAGCTCCTATGAACCCGTCGGCGTAGTCGTCCACGGAGCTCCCTAGGCACTCGAAACGATTCTGGAGTTCGAGCTGTAAGCTCTCGGGGTTTTGCACCTGGATCTGTGCTGGAAGGAGCGTGGACTTCATCAGTCGAGACCTTTCAAGCTTGATATTAATGTTCAATGTGCCTCTTACCATTTGGTGATCGCTCCCGGTTTTTACCGAATTGATCACAGAGACATCATTGAACATTTGCTTCTTGGTTGACATGATGAAGTCGATCTCATTTTTTGTTGCACCATCGGGGCTCTGCCAGGTCCACTTGCTGTGTTCACGCTTTTTGAAGAAGGAGTTCATCATATAGAGGCCTTCCTTCTCCATAAAACTGGACAGTAGGTGACCCCAGTGCCCCACTTGCAGTTCATCCTCGTCTCGATTGCCCAGTTTTGCGTTGAAGTCCTCCATGACAACGGTGAAGTGAGTTTTGAAACAATGCATGGCTCTGGCGATATCCTCAAACATGGTCTCTACCCCGTCGTCAGGGTGTGCCGAGGTTGGGGCGTAGACCTGTATGACCTTCAGCGAATATCTTGAGGATATTCTGAGTATAAGACACGCCACCCTGGTCGACACACTCTCGATCTTCACCACGTTGTTCACAAGGGACTTGTGGACGATAAACCCGACACCACCCTAGGACTGCCGGTCACCCTCTCGGAAATAGAGCAGGTTACCGGATTCGAGGATTATCGAGTCCTCCCCCTCTCTTCGGACTTCAGATAACCCTACAATACTCCATCGCAACCTGCTCAATTCCTCTTCGAGTTCGGTGATCTTCTCGTCGGTCCGAAGTGTGCGCGTGTTGTACGTTGCCAAGTACAGTCGTCGGTTATTTTTTGGGTAGCCGGATCTCGTCCGGAGATTCTTGGCACCCCTTGCCATGCCGTAACCTCGACCGCTACCGTAGTCGAGGGTAGGCAGGCTGCCGGGCACTAGGGTCCATTTTTTATTTGTGCTATTCATGGGGGGGTTTTCGCAATAATCGCCACGCTTGGCAGGCGGGTTAGCGATCGCAGTATGGTTGTTGTAGAAGCACAGAGAACGCTGCTGCCCATTCTCTGGTTTGTCCCTTAGTCGCCTCTTACGACACCCACGGGAAGACATGGGATGGTGAAATTCTTTACGTCCGGCACCATACGCAAACTTACCTATATAAATTAAATATTGATTGGTAAGATAATATCCTTGTTGGTCCACTAGTGGTTGCAGGCGCTACTGCTGAGTTCCTGAGTATGATTCCCGGGCAAACTGGTAGGAATTCGGTTTTTCCATCTGGAATTTCTCTTACCCCGTTGGATGACTTAAACATAACTGGCGAAATATGGATTTACTACAGGTGCACCTCTGTCTATCCTGTCAGGGATACAGGCGTGATGTTATGTTCAATACATTCATCTATATATGTATAAATATAGGCTATTTGAAGTACTAATGCAACGCAGACGAAGTCGCGGGCAACTGCTAGTATATATATAATCATAGTCATAATCTTTATTTCTCCTCACAAAAATATGATCTTATGGAACAACTTATAAATTCAATTCAGAAGGTAACATTTTTCAGTCAAGTGAGTGTGCGGGTCAGGTCTATTATAGGTGTTAACCTGTATCACAGATCACCAGATATATATAGAATCTACTATGCGGTGATTTGGCACTTGTCATGACACTGCAATATGGTCAAAAGTTTAACTAGCTACATCCCACGCTTCAAACTTATGAGTCTGGAAAATCGCCGTATGATCCTAGATCATCTGGTTCCTATAAAAAATTTAAACACTCACATTGATTGTCAAAGGCTACTAAGTCAGACGAATATAAATGTGCCATACAAACTTGCTCGTGAGTCTAGATATCAGATACTTTGCGCTAAGGGCTTTAAAACCAATCTGGGTCATTTTTCCACCATTAACAGACTGCAGGTTCAATTTAGTCGCCTGTCACGCTCACCTAGTGGCGATATTGATATGTCCTACTCTTTACATAAAGTCAAGTCTGTCTTGCGTAGGGCATTATCTTAACAAGTAAAAATTTAAAATTTCTAAATCTCCTGGCAATTTTTTTTTATTTCATACTTTTTCAACTACATAATTTATCTATTAGTAGACACGCTTCGATTAACAATCTATCAAACACGTAATTATGACACGATATCTAGCAAAAATACTCCGTTTCAAACAGAAAACAGCCCATAACTTTTGAACGGCTAAACCGATTTTCACCAAACATAGCTAAGAACACTCTCGACAAAGTCACCTTTCAAACAAAAAAATTAAATCAAAATCTGTTCATCCGTTTAGGCGCTATGATGCCACAGACAGACACACAGATACACAGCAACACACGTCAAGCTTATAACACCCCACTTTTTCCGTTGGGGGTTAAAATTTAAAAATAAGGAAATTGTGTTTTTTTTTTCACTTACATAAAGATTTTGAATATGTTTTTATTTTTTTGTTTGGATCAACGTCGAACAAAATTGATTGGATTAATCAAACAAAACTAGCATTAGGTAATTAATTAGTAAGTTTTCATTGGTATTTGTATGTCGGATTTATGTTACAGTAAACTGTATTTATGCAACAATATATCTAAATAATTAAAATCTGTTTTATAACTGTTCTGCTTTTCCTACTCATATGATTAAAGACAGCTTTTAATTAATGTTAAAATATATGTACTTTAACATGTATTTTTTGGTATATGCTTTGTTGGTTGTCCTTGATTAAATAAATAAAAAAATATATCTTTAGAATGTAATATCTAGATCGCAGTGCAATAAGTCCAGTCACAGTGCAGTCCAGTAAGTTTATCTTGGACATCACAGGCAACGGTGAAGGAAAACATCGCGAGGAAACCTGGACTTACATAGTTAATGTAAGTCTGAAATAGCCAAGTCAGAGGCCTGTGGGGCTCCTAGAGGCGGCTTCATTAACTCTGACAACAGAGATGGCCAAATCCTCACACGAAAAAGAAAGAAAGTCCAATAAGATGGTCAGACCAAGTCCGCACTTCGTTAAACATCAAACTGCACGATGTTGTCCACGACGCAGAAGACAGGCAAATATGTCACAAATTAGCGAAGGAAAAGTTGTTTCCACGACTACAATCACGACCCTCAGTAATGAGGAACACGAGGCGAGGACGAGGAGAATCTATAGAATAAGGAAAACGTTACCTAAGCACCGAAATATCAAGCGTTTTGGTGTGTTTTCCTATAACGCTTACAACTACTTTTATTTTATTTACCTACGGAAGCAGTATTTTAAAAACAAGGACACAGGAATAGCAAAACATAGTGTATAAAACAAATTCTAAAATAAAATAATCTACTTTCGAAATACATAAGATTACAAACAAACCTAAGTGGTTAGGTCTTATTACGAAAACATGCATGTAATAGTATTATTTACTAGCCGATAATAATACACGCTATTGTTTATTTAGGTGCTGCTAATTGTTCAGGCTCAAAGGCCAGATTCAAATACGAAGACAAGAGGTACATACTAATGTGCCATTTCGGATTCGGCATTCCGGACGAAGTTTTATGGATGTTTCCAGAACGAACCACGCGTTTTCTGACGGGACAATTTGGTCATACTAGACCGAAAGCATATCGCCGCACGGTTGGCTACCTTCGGGAGCGGTCGTGTGCGTGAGAAATTAAAAATACCGTGTTTCTTGTATGATGAACGCGTATAATAAAACATTCGGCATCAATAGTCATTACTATACTTATATTTGGATGATTAATTGGCCTGATTATAATTTTTAGTTTTTGGATAACTAGGTAGAGTCTATCAGACATTAACAACATTTGAACATTTGGATTGGTTTCCGACAACATGCACAGGCACTAAACGGCTAAGCTGTATATAAATGGTTTCAGACCGCCTAGTATATCCTCAGCAAGCAGCTTTTTATTCCATCAGAGGACCTACTTAAACTGGTACGCAATGAACAATAATATTTTCCTATACATCTTTTAATTATGAAAACATTATAGTATCTGACGGAAGTTCGATTTCAGGCCGAATTCGATTTGAGATTGGCTAAAAGTGATGCAATAATTATAGTTACTGCGGTTTGAGAAACCTCACTAAACTTTGTACCTATTATAAATTTTTAGAGTAGGTATATTTGAAGGATCTGATAATGGTCGTTGAAATAAGCGGGAAATTATTCACGGATTCAAACCCGGGCAAAAAGCTTTTGATGCCGTTTGGCATGCAGGCCTTTTGCACAAGCTCTTAATGTATGATGTACCTATTGGAATTGTTAAAGTTATCCAGGCGTATTTGACTGATAGGCCATTCTGTGTACATATCGGCGATACTATATCCCAACCTAGAACTTTACCTGCAGGGGTGCCACAAGGCTCCTTGCTGAGTCCTCATTTATTCACACTGTTCATAAATGACATGCCCAAGCAAGCTCATACTCATCTTGCTTGTTTTGCTGATGACACAGCCTCTTTTACGAAAAATAAAGACACTGATTTAATAGTCGCACGGCTCCAGTTACCATTACAGATTTTATTTTCATATTTCACTAAATGGAAATTAAAATGAAATTCCACAAAAACTGAAGTCATAATGTTCACAAAAAAGAGGTCATTACCTAAAAAGCACATACTAATAGGTGATAAGATTATACCATGGAGTATAACCATCAAGTATCTTGGGGTTATACTAGACAATAAAATGAACTGGACAAAAAATATTGATTACCTCCTTAAAGGCATAAAAGCCCTAAACTGCCTACATACAATTTCAAAACGGCGGTCTAAAGTCAGCTCAAATACCAAACTAAAAATCTACACAACCCTTGTCAGACCATGCATTACCTACCTATGCGGCTCCGGTCTGGAGTAGTATATGTGAAAGCAACTACAGCAACCTTCAAGTAGTCCAAAACAAGGCTATAAAAACTACCTACGGTACTGTCTTTCCTTCCATTTTTTAAATCCATCCAAAGGTTGTCTTGAAAAGATCGCTTTTAGCGATAAGGCCGCCCAGTGTAATGTTTTTCTTCGTCTATACTTTCTGTAACTGATATGGTGTAGGTACATAATAAAGAGTATTTCTATTCTATTCTATTCTAAAAACTGCTTTTAATACACCATTTCGGTCAAATCTTA
Organism: Orthosia incerta; assembly: GCA_948252205.1. Classification (NCBI taxonomy): domain Eukaryota; kingdom Metazoa; phylum Arthropoda; class Insecta; order Lepidoptera; family Noctuidae; genus Orthosia; species Orthosia incerta. The sequence continues at coordinate 30,509,048 of OX411755.1, read as the reverse complement.
AAAACTTACGCATTCAATTAAATTTCCCCACATTAAAACAGTTCATTGCAAAACTCACTTGTAAGTTTTATCTTACAACTAACCCTAAACATCAAAATCCACTTTCAAACTCAAAGTATCTTTATTGTGAGACAGCGGTTACAAAATCAAAATCAAAATCAAATAAAATCAAATATTTTTATTTTACATAGGCCTACATGGGCACTTATAAAACGTCGACAAAAGGTGCACGGTTTGGGTTAGTCGTTTCCTATGGAGAAGAACCGGCAAGAAACTCCATGGTTACTCTTTTAAATTGTTTTGTTTACAATATTTCCATGTTACAGCATTAGTACTTGGATATGGGGGGACAACGTAGGCCCGACAATAAGTCGTACGAAATTGAAAAAAAAAATAATGCACGAAATAAAAAGTTAACAAATGTTAGAGTCTGGCAAATGAAAGTAGAGACTGAAAAAGCGCGGCAAATTTAAAAAATATCAGCATAGCAACCCCAAAAACTAGTATGCAATACCTGGAATAACCGAATTTGATACTTTAGAACTATTTACATTACTTCGTCTGAATAACAATACTATAGGTACATTTAGGTCGGTAATACTTTAGATATATCAATCTGAATATAAAAAAGCAACAGTATTCTATAATAATTTTGGTTTTTTCACTATCAATCAAAATCTGAATCTAAGACTTTCATGTGAAAAGATTCATAAGAGTCACAGAAATCATTGTTTTCTACATTAATAATGAAACTTTTTAAATTATTAAATAGAGAAAATGTTTAAACAAAAATATAAATAGTGATTACGAATTAAAAAAAAGTATCAACTTAGTAGCGTCATGCGGAAAATTGGGGTTGACATTAGTTTATCATTGCCATATGAAAAGTTTGCAAATAATTCCAGTGTCTACTTTCGTTTGCCAGACTCTAACAATCATCTAGAAAACTAGAAAGCCTACAATGTTCACACATTCACAATAGGTAAAAGAATCTATACAAAGGTAAAAAAAAAAAACAGAGTTGTTACTGCAAACATTGGCCAAAAACGATTTAAAATACATCGACACATATCATCGATACCGACACACATCACTTACTGCTGTATGAATAACAAAGACGGAACTACTCGATGGCCGGACTTTTTCTTAAGTTCGACATAAATGTAGGTAGATTTGCATAAAATCACCCTCAGTACACGAAGTTCATTTGCATTTTTGATTTTACGTACTTAGTTTTTTTGACGTGACAACGTCTAATAAATCGATGAACGCCGGCTGCACGCACGAAAAATTAGTTGTCTGTAAAGTCGGTTTACGGACGATAGTTTAACGTGACAACGTCATAACAAAACATTGATGAAATGATTGCATACTTAACGATACAATTAACGTCATTGTAACGTTATAATCGTAACGTTACAATGAGCGTAACGTTACATTGAGCGTAATGTTACATTGAGTCATCCTTTTTCGTGCGTGCAGCTGGCGTTCATCGATTTATTAGACGTTGTCACGTCAAAAGGATGACTCAATGTAACGTTACGCTCATTGTAACGTTATAATCGTAACGTTACAATGACGTTAATTGTATTGAAAAGGGAGCGAGATAAATATAAGATAAATTTAACGAGATGATTACCATCGGGTAGTATTTAAACGCAAATCAAAAAATATCCTTTTTCTATGCAATAAAATTCCGAATTCTCATCAAAATTACTGATTGCGCAGCAAAATATTCAACGCAAAATATCACTAAACACACTACAATTTATTTTCGCAGCGTACAGCGATTTTTCCTAAAGCAAAAGCTTTTTTATTAATGCACAGCTAATAATCTTAATGCACATCATACATGTTAACTCTTTTTCTTTTAAATCCATGGTTAAAGTTTTTACAATTACTATTTAACGACAATGTCGACGGAGCCCCGCTGCGCGCGGCTCCTATTTCTGTCTAAAGGGTCTAAAGTAACCTAACACGAAGAAGATGACGGGAGCTGAGTTCGCTCGCTTTGCTCGCTCACTTCAGCTGCCGTCATCTTTTCGAACCTAACCTGTCCGTGTCGGGGTGCCCTAAGTTCCCGAGCTCGCTTCGCTCGCTCTTGGACTAATGACTTCTTGAAAATTAGGACAAATGTGATGAACAGGTTTTGTTGTACTTACTGGTTAATATGCGACTGAGATAGTTATTTTGCTACGAAATATGGAAAATTTGCTGTGCAGTTAGTATTTCTGCTATGTATGTAGTATTTTTGTACAAAAATAAATTTAACTGTATTGCATTATGAGGAAAAAAGTAATGTCATATTGATGTATAATTTCGAATTATCTGCAGTTTGAGTATTGCTAAACATTTAGTAAGTTATTTGATGTAAAAAAGAATATAAATGATGAGTATGTATTGATAGACGATTATTTTATTTGATATGCAATTTATAATATCCCATTACCATCGCGCTCCTGCGCATTTGTAACGGTCGAAGCCGAAGATAGTATTTTTGGCCGAAGGTTTTTGTAAAACAAGGAACATTGTATGAAACTCACAAGACTGAGCAACAAGCACAAAATTGAGAAGGTACATAGCTACATCTTCTGACGCATTTCACTGCACTTATTTAATTGCGTTTCTTGCTAGGACACATAACATAAACCTATATATATTTATAATCTTTAAAAATAGTCTCAAATAATAAAAATATAGGTACAAACGAGATGCCTACCTAATTATCATAATCACGAGCATCGTTAACGCTACGGATTAAGATAGTGAAGCACTTTGTCTTGGAACACAACATTTTATTATTAAACAAAAATGTCATCGATAAAGAGAATGGGTATTATTAGTACCTACTAAAGTATAACAATAAGATCAGTCAATCTGAAGAGCTTTTGCCCAAACATGTTGGGGTCAGCTTCCAGTCCAACCGGATTCAGCGGAGTACCAGGGTTATACATGGAGCGACTGCCTATCTGACCTCTACAACCCAGTACCTGGCTAATAAGAAGCCCTTTGGCAACACTGGAGCCAGATTTTTTGGCTTCTGATAACCCTTAGCCTTTAAGGGTCAAATATATTTATATGACAGTCGGGACCAACTGTTTAATGTGCTTCACGATGCACGGCGTAGTCTCGGTACGAAAGGAATGGCCACCCATACACAGACTAACCTCGGCAAGCGTTGCTTAACCTTGAAGATCAGCTGTTATTATTTACGAGTAGTCACGACTTCCTCTATTAATTTCACTCCTATATTCATGATTCTTAATTATAATAAATAAAATATTAGTTACTAAATAACGTTAGGTTCGCACTTGTCAAAAATAAGTGTTAACGGATAGCACATAATGTGCTCTAGCCATGACTCGCGGACAATGAACTGCAATATGCTTAGATAACTCAATAATCAGCGAACAATGGCGTCTCCCAAGTTGTGATAAAATATCCGGTTCTCTATTTCGGCTTCCAGTCTGTTCCAGCCATGTTTAATAGTCGACACTGGTTTATGTTTGTGGGCATAGGAATATACCTAACTAGATGGCGCTGAACGTTCCTCTTTCCAATAACATCTACTCAGACTCAACAATATCATTCCCATCATCAGATCAGCAGTTCTGGTCGGACCTCGCTCAAAATGAACTAGACGAAGCACTCAAGATCAAATGGAATCTCAACAAGGCGAAGAATGTCATCGTGTTCGTTGGAGATGGCATGGGACCGAACACCGTGACCACGACTAGGATATTCAAGGGTGGCGAGAGTCATCGGCTGGTGTATGAGAAGTTCCCTCATGTTGGTCTTTTGAAGGTAAGGAACTATTCGGCATATTTAATAATACCAGGCCCCTAGCCAAGTTACAAACCTTCGTATCGAATCTCTTTCTACAAGTTAACGCCTTCTATTTGTATGGTCCGACCACGTGACTTAACGTTCAGATGTGTCATTCCCATACATTGATTCGTTTTCTACTAGCGTTATCAATTTAGATTGTCAACTTGGCTACATTTGCAGATAAGGATATTACGTGGTAGGTATCACTACAGTCGGAAGTAGAGGGTGGCGAGTGCTACGAGTGTGCATAGCGCCGTTTGTGCTACGAGCATAGCGCGTAGGACATTGAATACTACGAGCGTAGCGCATAGAGCATTGAGTGGTACGAGCGTAGAGCATTGAATGGTACGAGTGTAGAGCATTGAGTGCTACGAACATAGTAGCGCGCTTAGTGTAGTCCAGTGTGCTTACTTACAGCTTCGAGCAGTTTGTCGAGCTTTTAGTGCTACGAACGTATTCCATAGAGCGTTTAGTGCTATGAGGAATGGAGTTGACTGGTCTCTCGAAAACATGACTCTAGTTGCATAATCTTTTCTACATTTCCAGACATATTCAGCAGACAAAATGGTGCCCGACTCAGCTAGCACGGCCACCGCAATGTTCAGTGGTGTGAAGGTCAACCAGGACACGGTAGGAGTGGCTGCCAGTGTGAAGGTCAACGATTGTGATGCGAGCCTCAAGCCTGAAGCAAGGCTGGAGTCATTGGCTGCACTGGCTTTGAGGGCTGGAAAGAGAGCAGGTGAAGTGAAAAAGTTTTAAGATGAAGATTTTTTGAAATGACGATGACAATCCCATCGTACCTTATCCTAAAACTCTAAGCACAATTAAAAAATACTAACTCTTACACTTTATTTAATTTTAATGAGTAAAGCAGTTTAGCCGCATCCGAATTTGGTTCAGCTAGAATGCTATGAAAGACACCAACATTTTTTAAATTCAGGCTAGATTCAGGCAAGATGATGATTATCACCAAAGATACTTGAAATGACAATACCTTTTATATTTGTATAATTATATTCTATACACCGTATACATTATATTCTATACTATGTACCGTATGGTGACGGACGTAAAGAATTTCACCATCCCATACCTTCCCGTGGGTGTCGTAAGAGGCAACTACTAAGGGAAACACCAGAGAATGGGCAGCAGCGTTCTCTGTGCACTTTAAGAACAAACTGCGATCGCCAACCGGCCTGCCAAGCGTGGCGATTATGGCAACCCCCCCCCCCCCCCCCCCAAATCATGATAAGCACAACAAAAAAACGGCCCCGAGTGCCCGGCAGCCCGTCTACCCTCGACTACGGTAGCGGTCGAGGCGATGGCGTGGCAAGGGGTGCAAAGAATCCCCGGAGTGGACCCGGCTGCCCCAATAAACACCGACGACTGGACCTGGCAACGTATAACACGCGAACACTCCGGACCGACGAGAAGATAGCCGAACTCGAGGAAGAATTGAGCAGGTTGCGATGGAGTGTTATAGGGTTATCTGAAGTCCAAAGAGAGGGGGAGGACTCGATAATCCTCAAATCCGGTAACCTGCTCTATTTCCGAGAGGGTGACCGGCAGTCCTAGGGTGGTGTCGGGTTTATCGTCCACAAGTCCCTTGTGAACAACGTGGTGAAGATCGAGAGTTGGTCGAACAGGGTGGCGTACCTTATACTCAGAATATCCGCAAGATATTCGCTGAAGGTCATACAGGTCTAGGCCCCGACCTCGGCACACCCCGACGACGAGGTAGAGACCATGTATGAGGATATCTCTAAAGCCATGCATGGTTTCAAAACTCACTTCACCATTGCCATGGGGGACTTCAACGCAAAACTGGGCAAACGAGACGAGGATGAGCTGCAAGCGGGGCAATTTGGAGTTGGACGTCGAAACCACCGGGGTCACCTACTGGCCAGTTTTATGGAGAAGGAAGGCCTCTATATGATGAACTCCTTCTTCAGAAAGCGTGAGCACAGGAAGTGGGCATGGCTAAGCCCCGATGGTGTAACTAAAAATGAGATCGACTTCATCATGTCAACCAAGAAGCAAGTGTTCAATGATGTCTCTGTGATCAATTCGGTGATAACCGGGAGCGATCACCGCATGGTAAGAGGCACATTGAACATTAATATCAAGCTTGAAAGGTCTCGACTGATAAAGTCCACGCTCCGTCCAGCACAGATCCAGATCCAAAACCCCAAAACCTTTCAGCTCGAACTCCAGAATCGTTTCGAGTACCTAGGGAGCTCCGTGGACGATTACAGCGATGAGTTCGTGGAAGCTGTCCATACGGTCGGGTCTAAGTTTTTCAAGACCCGCCGTACAGATAGAAACAAAAAGCTCTCTGATCCAACTCTAAAGCTAATGAAGGAGAGGCGTGTGATGATCCTGCATTCTGCCGACGATGCGGTGAAATACCGGCAGCTAAATAGACTGATCTCAAAGTCCTTGAAAAGCGATCTCCGCCGCTTTAATACTGAAAGTATTAAAGATGCGATTGAGCGGAATAAGGGCTCCAATATCTTTGCAAGGGATATGTCTATTGGGCAGAGCCAGCTCACAAAACTGAAGACCGATGATGGCAGGATCGTATCCGCCAAACCGGAGCTTCTGAGGGAGATCGAGAGATTCTATGGGCAATTGTACACGTCAACCAGTAAACCCATAGCGAATCTAGCAAACGACCCAAGAGCTAGATTGACCCGACACTATACCGAAGATATCCCGGATGTCAGCCTGTACGAGATTAGGATGGCTCTGAAACAGCTAAGCTAAAAAACAACAAGGCACCGGGTGACGACGGAATCACGGCTGAACTCCTGAAGGCGGGTGGGAAACCGGTCCTTAAGTCCCGTCAGAAGCTGTTTGATTCCGTCATACTCGAGGGCAAAACGCCACAGGTGCAGGGGTGTGGTGGTACTCGTCTTTAAAAAGGGCGACAATACCCGGCTGAAGAACTATAGGCCCATCTCACTTCTTAGCCATGTCTACAAGTTGTTTTCAAGAGTCATCACGAATCGTCTCGCGCGCAGGTTTGACGACTTCCAGCCTCCCGAACAAGCCGGATTCCGAAAAGGCTTTAGCACCGTAGATCACATACATACGCTGCGGCAGGTTATACAGAAGACCGAAGAGTACAACCTGCCTCTCTGTTTAGCATTTGTGGACTACGAGAAAGCCTTCGATTCAATCGAGACTTGGGCTGTACTAGTCTCTCCAACGGTGCCAGATCGACTACCGGTACATTGAAATGTTGAAGTGTCTGTACAGAAACGCCACCATGTCAGTCCGTCTTCGGGAACAGACCTCGGAACCAGTCCTTCTCCGGCGTGGCGTGAGACAGGGAGACGTCATTCTCCGAAACTGTTCACTGCTGCGCTGGAGGATGTAGTCAAGGTTCTAGACTGGAGCGGCCTAGGCATCAACGTTAGTGGCGAGTACATCACTCACCTTCGGTTTGCCGACGACATAGTGGTCATGGCTGAGACCATGGAGAGCCTCAGTACAATGCTCGATGACCTCAGTAGAGCTTCCGAAAGAGTGGGTCTGAAAATGAACATGGACAAAACCAAGGTGATGTTGAATGCCCATGTTACACCCACTCCTATCAAGGTTGGAGACTCTACACTCGAAGTTGTGGACGACTATGCCTACCTGGGACAAACGATCCAGTTGGGTAGGGCCAACTTCGAGAAAGAGGTCAACCGTCGAATCCGACTCGGCTGGGCAGCGTTCGGGAAGTTGCGCGGTGTCTTCTCGTCCAACTTACCACAGTGTCTCAAGACAAAAGTCTATGACCAGTGTGTGTTGCCAGTGATGACATATGGCTCTGCGACGTGGTCGCTTACAATGGGCCTTATCAGAAAGCTTACAGTCACTCAAAGGGCAATTAAGAGGGCTATGATCGGCGTTTCCTTGCGTGATCGAATCAGAAATGTTGAGATCCGTAAGAGAACCAGGGTTACCGACATAGCCCGAAGAATTGCCAAACTTAAGTGGCAGTGGGCAGGGCACATTGCTCGCAGAACGGATGGCCGATGGGGCAGAAAGGTTCTGGAGTGGCGACCGCGAACCGGAAGACGTTGCGTTGGAAGGCCTCCCACTAGGTGGACCGATGACCTGGTGAAGGTTGCAGGAATCCGCTAGTTGCGGGACGCACGGGACCGGTCAATGTGGCGACGCTTGGGGGAGGCCTATGTCCAGCAGTGGACGTCTTTCGGCTGATATGATGATGATGATATTCTATAATTTAAGGTATGTAAGATGAGCTTATTACTAATATTTTACTTTTCTTAATACTATTACAGAAAAAATATTTTATAAATAAATTTAAATTTTGATCTACGAGAATCCCTCCGCGGGTGTAGGCCTCCTCCAAAGAATCCCAATGTTTTCTATCTAGGACTGATTTCATCCAGCCAGGGCCAGCTGTTCTGGCTATTTCATCTTCCCATCTTATAAGCGGTCTACCTCTGTAGCGTTTCCCACTTGGGCCCTGCCACGATGTCACCCTTATTGTCCATCATTCATCAGGTAATCGCGCCACATGCCCCGCCCATTTCCATTTCAGTTTTTGGGCATAACTAAGAGCATCAGTAGCTTTTGTTATGCTTCTTATTTTAGAGCTTCGTATTTTTGTATTTTCTTTATTTTGAGCATGCTTCTTTCTAGACTCCGTTGACATGTGGTGATTTTATCTTTTATTTTTGCAGTATACTTCCAGGTGTGACAAGCATATGTTAAAAAAGTTTATAATAGTACGTAAATTAAGCAATTCTGGTATTATCTTTCGTCTCCAGGTCTAGTTACAACAATGCGAGTCACTCATGCCACACCTGCCCCCCTATACGCACACAGCGCTCATCGCAACTGGGAGTGCGAGGTCCGCATGCCTGAAGGGACTGCTTGCAAGGATATTGCCAGACAGCTAGTTGAGGACTGGCCTGGAAGGGACCTGCATGTAAGTACTTACTCTGATTACGATTAAAATAATAAAGGACGGCTCTAAAGGATATTAATCAAGTTAATCGAGTGACGAGGGCAGATAGCACGGTAATCACTGTCGAAGACTGGCCTCGAAAATACTTGAAAGTATAACTTATTGTGAGTCGAAGTCGAGGTCCAAAATTATGTTAATCGAGAACTGACAGTAAAGGTTCAGCTGAGAATCTTGGAAGTTAGCAAGTTGGTAACTAATTGCCGAGAATCGAGATAAATGGAATGTGATTGTCCATGGACTGTTCTAGGCCCTTGATGAAGATGAAGCATCTAATTAAGTTGCTATAAAATCATATTCATATATTCATATTCTTTATTGTACACAAAATAAACATTACAAATACAAAAGGAAAACTTATGTACAAAGGCGAGCTTAACCCATAATTGGGTTCTCTGACAGCAAACCTCAGTGCTAAAGAGAGATACAAAATAAGGAAAGTTAACAAAAGCGCACAACAAATACTAAAAAACATTTGAATTCTTACTAACTAAATACACTACACAAATACGTGTAAAGCACACAATGCATAAACATAATACATACAAATATCTAAAATACATACATATTCATAGATCTGTAAGACTGCTTTTAAATTGGTATCTATCTTTTAAAATAAAGAAGTGTTATGAGTTAGTTTGTCATTCAATTCTATTCTTCAAATTTTCAGGTTATAATGGGTGGTGGCCGGCAACAACTGGTCTCCAACTCAACAGGCACACCCTCAGACCCTATCAGCGATATGCGGTGGACCTGCTACCGGCAGGATGGACGGAACCTCGTCGAAACCTACAAGACTGACAAGGCGAACCGGGGACTGAAGTACAACGTGGTTATGAATAACAAGGAGTTAAAGGACCTGAACGTGGACGAAACTGATTATCTGTTTGGTAAGTAACTAAGTACCTATCAACCTATCTGTAATATGTCACGGACCAATAAGTGATGAATCGTGCACTATGCATAATGGCCGGGCATTATGAATCAAGTCAAGTCAAATCGGGCAATGTAATGAATATTGATTTAAACTTCTATATTTAGCACATTGTCTTTTCATTATGAAGTACCTGGGCGACCGAGCTCTGGTTGTTGAATTCTCCGATGAAAATAGAGAAAACGACGTTTTCTAAAAATAAAACCTATAGTAGTATATATTTAATAACATGCTCGTTTAAATGTATTAGATATTGCTACGTAACGGTTGGTTAATTCGATATTTATGGTAAATCGCGAAGCGAAGCGAACTCGAGGGCTTAGGTTTCCCCGACGACGTTAGGTTACGTAAGACCCTGCATTCTTAAATAGAAGTGATGGAATTATTCAGAAAGACCGGTCAATTTAATTATTGCTGAGGTAGAATATATTCAATTCGAGCCTTTAGCATATACCTTGATATTGTCTGGCAGCCAGCTAGCTTGTTGCGTAGTACCTACCTACTTAATACGAATTCTTCCAAAGAACTTTCTGAAACCCGTAATTTATCGGCCACGGATCACATTTTTTACGTGATCTATTCTGAATATTCAAATATTATTCCTTTTATTCCTTCCAGGTATCTTCTCGAATGAGCATTTGAACTACGATCACTTAAGAGAACAAGGACCAGAGGGTATGCCATCAATATCCGAAATGGTGGAAGCTGCTATCAAGGTTCTACAGAAAAATAAGGACGGATTCTTTCTTATGGTCAGTAGATCAATTTATGTTACTAGCTGACTATGTTACTAGCTGACTATGTTACTAGCTGAATGGTCCGGTATATATCATGGAAGTTGTTCCATGATGTATACCGGACAATTTAGCTAATTTCCAACACAATATACCTACAAATAAACTTATTTTCAAGAGCTAAAACTATTGGTAACTAGCATAAAACCTCTTCAGCACTAAGTATTGAAATTGGACCTTCCAAACAAATATATTATTTTATTATTTGTTTTATTAATATATTTATTATTTGTGTTGATGATGATTTATAGAATCAATCAATCAATCAATCAATCAATCTTTATTCGTGAACACAGGTATTACAATAAAGGTCTTATGTTTACATTTCAGTCGAGCTCTATGTCCTACCAATGAAATTGGTGTACAAATATGTTAGGTTTTCCAGTAGTAAATCTCAATCTATACAATACAAAGTCAAGTTCGAGTAGATAATGTCTATTAAATGTAGGTATTATTTATAAATAATAAATCAATTATAATTTACTGCACATGCATGTCAATGGTAAATTATATTAAGAATTAGTAACGTCATATTTTATTATATTGTAAATAATGTCAATTAAAAGTATTATTATTTAATAATTAATCAATTATAATTTATTTTTACATACATGTCGATGGTAAATTAGAATAGATAGTAATGTCATATTTTATCATTTAAAAATTCTTCGATAGAGTAATATGTCTTATCTAATAGAAATAAATATAATTTACTTTTGAATTTGCGGATATTATCTTCATCCCTTATACATTTTGGTAATTTATTATAGACCCTTGGAGCCATTACAAAAATACTATTTCCGTATAGTGCAGTGCTAGATCCGACTGTTTGTAACCGATCACAACGGCGCTGACTAGTGACTCGAGCAAATTTATGTCAATTATTTTTGACGAACATACACGTTTCATAGATGTACAACGAAGGCATAGTTAATATTTTCGTATTTTTAAAAAACGGTTTACAGCTGTCTGTCATCTGCAAATTATATATAGATCTTATGCACCTTTTTTGGCACTTAAATACCATATCTTTACCCGTGGCATTGCCCCAAAATATAATTCCATATCTCAATGTTGAGGCTACAAGACCATGATACGCCGTTAAGACTGTTGCTCGAAAGAAGAATCTGTTATCATCATCACCATTTTCTCTTTAACCCACGGCGTCTCAAATTCCAGGTAGAGGGCGGCAACATAGACATGGCCCATCATAGGGGCTGGGCCAAGACTGCCGTCAATGAAGCTGCAGCCATGGAAGCTGCCGTCCAGATAGCAGCCAGCATGACTGATGAGGAGGATACCCTGCTGATCGTGACCAGTGACCACACGCATTCGCTGTCTATCAACGGGTACCCGGACAGAGGGAGCAGTATTTTTGGTTTGTGGTTTTCCTTATTTTTGGACTAGATTTGACTCAGTTCCTACTAGTGAGGCTATTATACAGTCAAAATACCGTCAAACACAGTCACGGTCGCTGGATAAGTAAAAAAAGGAGGTCAACTCCACCAACAATTTTTTCCACGTAGGTTCTTAATTTGTATTCCTAGCAACCAATCAATCTTTGTTTCAACAATATATATTTTATTTTGATCGAACTTGTCTCCGAAAACCATAGCTCAAAAATATTTTCATTAATTCCAGGCATAGCAGGGCCATCAAGCCACGACGGTGTGAACTACACAACCCTATCCTACGGCACGGGAGGCCCAGGGTCCTTCCAGTTCAGCGTCAAGACTGACGAGCATGGCAGCAGCACAGTGGAGCGAAGGGATGCGAGCGAAGACGACACGGAGAAGTTCGATTATGAGCAGGTGGCTGGGATACAGCTGGTGGAGAACTACCATGGAGGTGGCGATGTGGCGATTTATGCTAGAGGTGAGAAAAAATTACTTGTCTAATGCTGACCGGAAACATAGGTATAAGCATAGTAATATTACACTCGTATACAGTGCCGGGTACTGTGCCCCAAATAAACAGTTTGTCGCTAACCACCGCCTTTTATTGACGTTCCATTGGCGACGAGTACGGATTAATATATATTTTTTTGGCTTTAGTATTGTGCGTGGACTTTAACAATATGCCGATCGGAAAAATTGAACCGTTTAGTTTAAATTCCAACCAGTGGCCAGCATATATCCGCCGCGTTAACCAATACATCAAGTTAAATAACATTGGCGATGACTTGAGAGTGTCGATGTTAATAACCGTGGTCGGTGAAGAAACATATGCGTTAATGTGTGATCTGTGTTCTCCTAGTTTCCCAGAAAATAAAAGTTTCGATGAGCTTATAAAACTGGTGACGGATCATTTGGAGCCACAACGCTCAGAGATAGCGGAGCGCCATGTGTTCAGGTTACGAAGGCAAAAAACAGGAGAATCCCTCACAGAATATTTACAAGCGTTAAAACATCTCGCCACGACGTGCAATTTCGGCAAATGTAACGCATGCACAAGCCTGGAAGAAAATCTGCGCGACCAGTTTGTGTCGGGTTTAGCAAACGACGCAATGCGGTCTAGGATTTTTGCAGAAAAAACTATTCAATATAAAGAGGCAGTGGAGCTAGCTCTGGCTCTAGAGGCAGCAGAGAAACATGCTGAGATGAGCGGTAACACCACTGCGGCGGTGACGGCGGCGGACTCAAAACCAATAGCGGATGGCGCGGCAGGCGAGGGACTGCACTACGCACGCGGCGGCGGCGGCCGAGCCGGCCAGCGCGGGCACCAACCGCGGGCCTCGAATGGAGGCGCAGGGACAAGCAGCAGAGGCGCAGGAGCAGGCAGCGCAGGCGCGGAGCCGGCGAGCTCGCGCGCATCCTGTTGGCGTTGCGGCAAGGCGCACTTGGCTGATAGATGTCGATTCAAAAACTATAGTTGTGATGAATGCGGTCAAAAAGGTCATTTGAGGGTGATGTGTAAACAAGTGCGCGGCAAAGGTGGTCGGCAGAATTACGTGAGCGATAGAGAGTCGGATGACGGTATGTTCAACATGGAAGTCGCAGCTCGAGGTAACAAACCATATTTTATTAAATTGACAATTGACAACATGGACATTAAATGTGAAGTAGATACAGGTAGCCGTATTTCGGCCATAAGTGAGGATATGTACAAACAGATGTTTTCGAATAAAAAAATTATCGCGGACAATTTATTATTACGTTGTTACTCGGGCTCACGAATTGAGTCATTAGGTTATATTTTAGTAGATGTGTGCTTAGGGGAAATAAAGGGGAATTCATTGCGTCTTTATGTTATTAAGGGTGGCGCACGACCTCTATTGGGACTAGAGTGGATGCGCATTCTAAAAATAACTCAAATTACGCTCAATGAAATAGTAGATGAGGACTTAGTAACACAATTGCGTATTGAATTCCCAGAAGTGTTTTGTGATAAGTTAGGAACGTGTAAACAATCCATCCGACTACAGCTCGCAGATAACGAACCGGTGTACGTGCGAGCGAGACCTATGCCGCTGGCACTCCGCGCGAGAGTTGAGAAGGAATTAGAACGTTTAGAGGCAGATGGTACAATCTATCGCGTAGATTACTCTGATTTTGGAACTCCAATCGTTCCTGTCGTAAAAGCAAATGGGGAAATACGTATCTGTGGTGACTACAAGGTCACAATCAATCCCAAATTAAAACGAGACTATTATCCATTACCGCGAATTGAGGAATTATTTGCAAACCTTAGCGGTGGAGATAAATTTACAAAAATTGACTTGCGTCATGCTTATGAGCAATGTTTTGTGTCTGAGGATTCGCAAGCCTATACGGCGATAACAACACACATGGGTACCTATGTGTATAGACGCACACCGTACGGTTTATCGTGCGTCCCTGAGAAATTTCAAAAGATTATGGAGGAAACTCTGCGCGGGGTGCCCGGGTGCGTGGTATTTTTAGATGACATATGTGTGACAGGCTCAAACAAGTTAGAACATATAAAAAATCTGCGAGCTGTACTCGAAAGATTACGTAAGGCGGGTCTTACTGTCAAGCTAAGTAAATGTCGATTTTTACAGGACAGTGTAAAATATTTAGGCTTCATAATTAATAAAGATGGTTTACGGCCAGATCCAGAGAAAATAGAGGCCATTTCCAGCGCACCGAGACCTAAAAACGTAACTCAACTTAAAAGTTTCCTGGGTATGCTTAATTATTATGGGCGATTCATACCGCATTTAAGCACTTTATTACAGCCAATGCATAATTTGCTAAAAAAAGAGGTCTGCTGGAATTGGGACTCTAAGTGTGAAAAGGCTTTTTCGGAAGCAAAGCGAAACCTCCTGAGTGAACGTGTACTGGCACACTACGAGGAGGGACGCGAGCTAGTGTTATCGGTAGATAGCAGCGCGTACGGCCTGGGCGCAGTGCTCGCTCATCGGTACGAGGACGGCAGCGAGCGGCCCGTCAGCTGTGTGTCGCGAACGCTTAGTGCGCCCGAGCGCAACTACAGTCAATTAGACAAGGAGGCACTGGCTATTTTGTTTGGGGTCACAAAACACCACCAATATTTGTTTGGTAGGCGATTTATACTGCGTACTGATCATCAACCACTGACGCATATTTTTGGGGAAAAGGGCGGCATTCCGCAAACCGCAGCCAGTCGTTTACAAAGATGGGCGGCACGCCTGGCCGCGTATGATTTCCGTATAGAATTCGTGCGATCGGTGGACAACGGTCCGGCTGATGCTTTGTCCAGATTACCGTTACCTCAGGAGGGTCACTCTGCGGACACAAACACCGTGGATTATTTAAATCTAGTTGAGGCGTCACTGCCTGTTTGTTATAAGGATATTGCAAAAGAGACGGAACGCGATGTGTTTCTAAGTAAGATTAAAGGTTATGTGCTGTTTGGGTGGCCGACGGCCCCGAGCTGCGATGCGGAAAAACCTTATTTTTCCAGGAAACAAGATTTTGTGGTAAACCAGGGCTGTATTATTTACAAATATAGAATAGTAGTGCCTGCTGCCTTACAAAAGAAAATTTTGGAGGAAATGCATGAAGGTCATTTAGGCATAAGTAAAATGAAAAGTTTATCGCGAAACTATATCTATTGGGCGAATTTAGATAAGGATATAGAGGACTTATGTAAATCGTGCGCCGCGTGCCGCATAGTTCGCGATGCGCCACCGCACGCGCAGTTACATCCTTGGGAGTTCCCGCTGCATCCGTGGCAGCGCGTACATGCCGACTTCGCGGATTGTGGAGGCATTCGTTATTTAGTGATGGTGGACGCGCATTCTAAGTGGATTGAGGCGTTACCAATGAAATATACAAATGCAGCCGCAACAATTAAAGTCTTGAGAAGTGTTTTCGCGCGTTTCGGATTACCATCGCAGCTCGTGACCGATAACGGACCACCATTTACGTCTCAAGAATTTAAAATATTCTGTCAAAAAAATTGTATAAAACATACAACGTCGGCTCCTTACAGGCCGCAGGGAAATGGCGCGGCGGAAAACGCAGTTAAAACTGTAAAAAAGGCGATCAAGAGAGCGTTGTACGAAAATGACGACGTAAATGCGGCTCTCTGTAAATTTCTATTACAATATCGCAACTGTGAACACGCGACGACCGGGGTATCACCCGCAGTGGCGCTGCAGGGGCGGCGACTGCGCAGCCGGCTGGACGCACTGCGACCGGACGTGGCGGCCACTGTGCGCGCCAAGCAAGAGCGACAAGTCGCCCGCATCTCAGGCACTGATAGGAATTTTGATGTGGGAGACTCGGTTTTAGCCCGCGATTATACGACAAGGGGGGACAAATGGACCGAAGCTACAGTGGTTAAAAAGACCGGCCCCGTATCGTACAAAGTTAATGTTGGGGGTGAGGTAGAATGGCGGCGTCATGCCGATCAAATTATCCCAATAAATATTAAAAAAGGTAGGTACTCTCTATCCCGAATGAGTGGGGTAGCCATGGACGAACAAACCCAGAATCTTTCTTCTGGAGGAATGGTCGATAAGGGAGCCGACGATGATATGTTCAAGGATGCAACAGGTGGTGACGGGGAGGTGGCGAAGGCGCCACTAACAGAAACACGACCAGCACCAGAGGCTGAATCAGAAAAGCGTTCACCTCGTACACCACAACCGACACCACCTGGTGAATCTGCCCGAGCACTGCGTGCGTTCAATCGGGCTAGACGTTTTAATGATTAAGTAACATAAGTTTGTTAATTTGTTTAAGTTACAGTTAAATTAGTTAGTTATTTGTAACGGTCTTGGCGAGGAGAGATGTGACGACCGGAAACATAGGTATAAGCATAGTAATATTACACTCGTATACAGTGCCGGGTACTGTGCCCCAAATAAACAGTTTGTCGCTAACCACCGCCTTTTATTGACGTTCCAGATACGAAAAGCAATACTTCCTTAGGTCTCTTTCGATGGTTCTGCCTTCGAAAGGAATCATCGTAGACACTCTAGTTCATTAACCCTCTTATTGCCGTTATCTTCTGATTTTCGGTATGATATCGGTTTCAAGAGAGTAAGAATAAGGGCGACACTTGTGGAGTACATATGTCTACGTATTTAGGCTGAAATGGTAACGATGATTTTGAGTAGCATAGGTTTTTTTTCTCCTCCGTAGCTGAGCTCCAGTAACGCCTTTTCTTGTATCTTGCCGCTTACATGACTGAAACTCTTTGTTCTAAGCTATATATATAACTAAACAAACAAATAATCTATTTTATCGTAGCTTAGCACCCACGAAGTACATCAAATTCAAATATATCAGATGGCGAAATCTAATATCCTCATTCTGATGTAGGGATGCCCACGCAGGAAACTCGATGTCACCTAATGATCTCAATTGATTTAATGAAATAGTACAATTTTTAGTACGAGTGTGTCATCCAAACGAAATTAGGCTAACAGATTGGAAACTTTACTTGATTATAAACAATTAGAAAATCTGGCGTTAGTCCGTAAACGTGCTATTTAGCGGACCTCAGATCCAGATAAGAAATTACAAAAGCGGACTCTTTTGTAATTTCTTATCTCGGTCTGAGGTCAAATTCCACCCGTCACCAGAGTCATAATACATGTTTTGCTTTAGTTAAAATACAAATTACAAAATACTATCTCGCTTGTATTTAAATAACGAAATACAAAATATTTTTAAGTCGTGTATTTGAAATAATAATATAGTATTTTAACTACTTTTATTTAAATTACAAAATACAGTCAGGTGGTGGTCAGGTGCTGTTAAAACATGACAAGATATTTGACGTACAGTGTTGCTAATTATAAAGATTGACATATTTAGCGGTCGCTATTTTATTTACAAATGCTAGCAAGCACTATTTTCTGCAGAATGTACCCATTAGCTAATAAGATCGAAATGTATTTATGTCCAAATGTATTTTGAAGCTATATGTATTTTAAATAGTAGGGGAGATTGGGTAACAGTGGATCACTTTTTTTTAATGTCATGCTACTTCCAAGTTTATGGTTAAATCTCTCTCTGAAATTTGATGATTAAAATAATTATATGAGTTTATAATTTAATAATATGAGGAAATATTATTAATTATTTGAAGATTAGAGAGGCGTGTATTATATAAAATTACAAGATATAGCCGTTTTAAAATAACATGGGAAATGATCCAGTTTGACCCGGGAATGGGTCACTTTGGATCAATGCATGGGTGACTGTGAATCTACTGGGGCAGACTGGATCTATTTAATTAAAATCAGTAAAAGAAAGCAATTTCCATATTACTTATTTGTATTTGTACTATAAGGCAGTCTTTTACATTAAAATAGTCTTAGAAAAATTAACAATCACAGTTTAATGAACATAGGTTTAATAATATAGGATTTTAGTAAGATAGAGACCTCGTTTTCCCGATCTCCTATAACTTTGGAAATAGGTATAATATTTTATTTTATCCCTTTAACTTGGAATTCGACCATAATTAATTCTCCTTCCTTTGACATACTTTGAACTGCATGTAAATTTTTGGAATCCACCACCGTCTCATGATCATCTTCTTTATCTTCAAATATCGGTTCCTTCCGAACTTCAGCATTACGGGTAACAATGGAGCAGCAGTCCACTGTGACCCAATACGAAATTATTCAGTGCGACCCATTGGCCGTTATGGTAAAAGAAAATTAACAAAAAAAATACTTATCTATCTCGAGGACAAAACATCATAGTTTACAACAGATTTAGGATATAACAAGCGTACGATAAAACAAAAACATCTACATTTCTTATTCACTTAAAAATAATAGTAGTTTATGATACTGTTGCATAATGAGGGGTATTAAAACATGAGTGTGAGTTTAAAAACCGAGCCGTAGGCGAGGTTTTTAATAGTATTCACACGAATGTTTTAATACCTAGTTATGTGCAGTTACATACACTACTTTATCTACACTCATACATTTTGAGATTGAACCTACTTAATCTTATTTTTTGTATTTTCCATGCCATAAAGTCGTGATAAATGCATCATATAATAATCTACACTTTGCTGGTAAGAGATTATGAGTAATTTCCTTCGCCGCATATATTTGGCGGCGTCAATTGTTCTTCACATTCACTAATATCAGACATTTTAAGCAAAAATTTTAAAAAGTCATGAAATTCAGTACAACGAAACCTGCAAAACGTATGAATGGCGCTAAATCCCAGCACATCACCGCATTAAATTGCGGTAAAAAAATCGTACGGCAATAATACCGCATGAAATCCGTGTTTTGCAACAGAATCCACCGCATCGCAGCGCGAATATAATTCGCGCGAATATTTTGAGCTCCATGAACAGGTGGAAAGAGACAAAAGTTCGCGCAAATAAAAATGGCAGTGCGTAATATGCCTAGTTTAGTTTAGTTTAGTTTCGGCGGGCTGTTTCCGCAACTCCACGACCAAGCGCGTATTTTGCGTACGGGTGGGACTCAGTCACATCATTCGATCCACCCCAGCTCCTCGAGAAAGGCCAGCAGCGCCTTGGTGCTGCCGACTATCTCCTGCAGGGTACCTGGGTCGCCGAAGTATTTGGCCCTGTATCCAGCGATTACAGGGCAGCTCAGGAGCAGGTGTGCCGCTGTCTCTTCCTCCACCATGCAAGCTCTGCAGAGTGGGCTGTCCGTGATTCCTATGACAAAGAGGTGTTTATTAAAGGTCCCATGTCCAGTTGTCACGGCAGTAACTGCACGCAACTGTGGCTTTGTTAGTCGTAGGACCTTTTTTGTGAAACGGCCGTCAATGAGCGGTAGTGCCTCCTTGGCCTGCCTGCATTCGCTAAGATCAGTCCATAGCTTGCTGTGTTGATCCTTGGTGCGTTTCCTTACCAGACCGCGTAGATACCCGAAAGGTAGGGGCACTATGGGTTCCGGGCCCACCGGTGCCATACTTGAGCCCCTCCGGGCGAGCTCATCCGCAGCGTCGTTCCCTCGGGAGTCGCTGTGTCCTTTGATCCATTGAATGGTTACTTTGTTATGCATACCGACCTGGTTCAGGCGCCGATGACACTCGTAAATCAGCCCTGAGTTGACCGTGTGGCTGTTTAGTGCTTGCAGGACGGCCCTGCTGTCCGAAAGTATACGTATAGGGAAGTCCTTTACCTCCCTAGCCAGGACCGCAGAGGCCGCCATGGAGATGCCTAGACATTCGGCCTGGAACACCGTGTTGTGGATCCCCAGTGGTGTGGCTAAGCGGATATTTAGGTCCTCCGAGAAGACTCCTGCACCCGTGCCTGTACCTGTTTTGGATCCGTCCGTGAAGATTCGCAGTTCATCGGGGCGTAGCCCCTCGCAGCGGTTATCTTCGTGTAGCTGGATTCTGTATTTTTTATCGAAAATGACTGTCTTGTGTATCCGGTCATTTATGGCTTTTGTTATTGGGATTTCGTGGTGGAGACCCTCGAGCAGAGCGGTGTGTTGAGTCTCTCTCTTACCCCAGAGATCCAGTGCCTTTAGACGTACAGCTGCCATTGTCGCTTCCTGTTGTATAAACAGATGCAGAGGGGGAAGTCCCAGCATAGCCTCGAGCGCTGCGGTCGGCGTAGTCCTCATGCAGCCCGTTGTCGCCATGCAGGCAAGTCTCTGCATACGCTGTAGCTTATTCACGGCTGTAGTTAGTTTAGTGCGAGGCCACCAGACCACGGCTCCATAGGTGATCATGGGCCGGATTATCGCGCTGTACAGCCAGAGTATAATCTTGGGGGATAGGCCCCACTTCTTGCCTATCATTTTCCTGCATTGCCAGAAGGTGATGCAGGCCCTGTTCAGCTTATTGTCTAAATGACTGCTCCAGTTCAACTTACTATCAAGAATGACTCCCAAATACTTGACCTCGTTGGATAGCTGGAGCTCTGTATCGAACAGCTTAGGCAGGCGGAAGGGGCCTAGGGCCCTTTTCTGTGTGAACATGACCAATTCAGTTTTAGTGGGGTTTACTGATAGTTCATACTCCCTGCACCATCGCTCCACTATACGTAGCGCTTGCTGAGTAAGGTTGCAAATTGTACCAGTCACCTTCCCAGGTACGAGGATTGCGAGGTCGTCTGCATACCCTATTGTATAATAACGGTGTTCGTTTAGTCTGGTGATGAGATCGTTTATTACCAGATTCCAAAGAAGGGGTGAAAGCACCCCTCCTTGCGGGCAGCCTCTGGCTATCAAGGCCTGCTGCTGCTCTCCTTCCAGACGAACCGCTCGTTTGCTGAGCATATTAGTAATCCAGTCAATCAGCACCTGCTCTACGCCATGTTTGGAGAGTGCAGCACCGATGCTGGAGATGTTTGTCTTGTCGAAGGCCCCCTCGATGTCTATGAAGGTGCCCAGGCAGGAACCTTTCTGATGAATTGCTTCCTCTATTTGGCTTACCACCAAGTGAAGAGCGGATTCAGTGGACTTACCCGAGCTGTAAGCGTGTTGGTTACCATGTAGAGGTAATGTAATTAGAGCGCCGTCTCGAAGCTCCCTTTCGCACAGTCTTTCCATGGTCTTTAACAAGAACGAGGTCAGGCTGATGGGTCTGTAGGACTTGGCGTTTGTATAGTCACTCCTACCTGGTTTTGGGATGAATATAGCTTTCACTTCCCTCCATCCTTGGGGAACTTGTCTAAAGGCCAGACACGCTCTGAACAGTGGCACCAGTCTTTCTACTACAGGCAAACCACCCCATTGTAGTAGCGCAGGGAACACCCCGTCTGGACCGGGCGCCTTGAAAGGATGGAAGCTTTGGACGGCCCATTGGAGTTTCTCCAACGTGATCATGCCTCTTGCGTAGTGCCAATTTTCGATAGTTGGCTGTTGGAAATTATCTTGCCAGTCAGTTACCTGTACGAAGACGCTCCCTGGGAAGTGAGTTTCAACTAGGACGCGTCTCGCGTAATATGCCTAAAGCGGGCATTGTTACAGACAAGTTAAAATTGGAATCAATTTTTTTTTATTAGGTATAAGAACGGCATTTCAAAAAATTTAAATAATAGGGAACTATCCGCAAAGCTGCGCTCAGATGGCGCCACAGGTTTCTGCGTAAACAAACTAGAGAAGGGCGTTTTCGGTTTTTTACGCAAACGGTTATGTATGTGTTTTCATATCGATATCAAAAACGGTTTTCAGATATCGATATCAGAAGTACAGTTTGCAAAAGTTAAAATGTTATTTAGATGAGCAAACTAACAACGAACACGAAATAATACTTAGAAAGATAGGTAGCGCATGGTTCCTAACGTTTGTGATGTTTGCGTTTTGTTCGTAGTTCGTACGTTTTCGCATTGTTACGGTTTTAAGTTTTGAATTACCTATACGCTAGTAAGGTTTTTATTAGATACAGCTTTTGTAATATCGGTTATTTTGATATCGATATGATATGATATCTAACACATGTCCGATATAAGTTACGTTTAGATATATCGGACACATCCCTAAAAAAAAACCAAACTGTCAAAGTCCAGCGACAAAATTTCGCAGTTTATGTATACAAAATATAAAACAAAAAGTGAAAGAAAAATGAAGCTAACTAACTTCCCCAATATTATTATTTGGTTTTTGAACACAAGTTATCTTAAAAACAGTAAAAAAGAGTTCGGTAACCACAAACAGTAGTAGACGCCATGTTGTTATGTTTTTGTTTACTCAAAGCCCTCAAGCGCCATCTGGCGGGAGCAATTGGCAGTAATGTTCCCTATTGATGGAATCTCCTTAGTGATTAACTTCTTGGATTTGTCCTGTATCATAATAGAAAAAAAGTTATTTTATTATGCAGTTGTTTGAAAATCGAAGAAGAATGTTGAACTATAATGGTTTTTTTTTTTAATTTTACCTATCCACGAATATAAAGTATGTGTTTATGCAATATTTTTTCAATTCATAATTGGAACATTACGTTGTGAGTGTAGATAAAACAAATTATAAAACCTCGTTAAGAAATAGTTTCGTTACCTACCTACTGAAAGGAGTGTGCAAGCCAATTGCATCTTCCCGCTTCGATACCGCGCCGGTGACTAGTTCGTAGGAGAGCGACATGAACACGTTTGTACGTGTACGTGAATGTAACACATACCTACTGAGTTATAGTAAATTATCCACTGTCCCCGCGATTCACTGTGACCCAATCTCCACTAACTACAAAATACCTCAGCGTCAGATATTTGAAATACCAATTACAAATTACATTTTAAGAAGTAATTGAATTACAAATACCAAAACATAGGTATTTGTATTTCAATTACGTATTTTAATTACAAATAATTCAAATACTGCCCAACCCTGCCCGTCACCACTTCCTTATATGTTTCCCTAGTAACACATCTGTATATTTAGTTTGAAAAATATAAACGTAGAAATTCCGACATCTATTTGTTTACAGGTCCTTATTCGCACCTGTTCCACAACGTTCATGAGCAACACTACGTTTTCCACGCCATCTCCTATGCCGCCCAGTACGGCGTCTACTCCGGCGCCCACTCCACCATTGCAAACGTCTGGAGCTTTGTCATCGTCACTGTCATAAGCGCTGTTTTGAGATCCGTTCTATTTTATTAAACACGTGGTATGCTAGTAAATTAACCACAACACTTTGAACTAACTGCAATCTGTCGCCACGACCCGATGCAACCTTTGCCTTAAGTATAGGTACAGTCAGGCAAAAACTGTTCGTTAAAATAATGTTCAAAGTTGCTGCTATAAGTATTGTTTGCTGCAGGTTATTTATCCACAGTAGGTATTTGAAAGTTTTTGTTGTTACTTTAAAAAAACATTTGTTAATTGCTACTATTAATTTTACTTTAATATTTTGTATTTTTTATACTGTAAATAACTTTGTATTGGTATTGTTGTATGTAATTTATATACTGCGCTGTGATAATTTAGTAATGCATTTATGTGACTTAGCGGTATTAGCGGTACCAAAATTACCAAAAAACAAACATTTGTATTAAACATTGTCATGAGTTCCAAACGTGTGTGCCAAATTTCAACTCAATCGGACACTGGCAAGTGGGTAACTAAATAAAATCTTGTAAAATCAAGCTTTCAGATTAAACAAGCTTAAATAAATATAAAATGATTTTAAATGAGCTTTTGAATTAAAAATTGCATTGTCTCGAGAAACCAAAATGTGTGTGCGAAATTGTAGTTTAATCCACCAGCAGGCAGAGGGTCAAATTTTACTTGCAATTTTTGACTATAGACACCGGGATAGGTGAAAATAAATAAAAGCTTGTGAACAAGCTTCTAAATTTAAAAAGTTATAACAGCATTAAAAAAAACTTTACAATGCATGTCCTCGAAAAGAGCGTTTTCCAAGCAGCCAAACTGTGCGGAAAGTGTCACTTTTTTTTACTAGTGCTTTTTACTTTCCTGTACTTTTTTAATTTTTAACTCCAACGTCAGCCCGCCGCATAGAGTTTTTATTATTTGAGAAAAGTTTTAAAAATTAGTTAAGTACAGATTATCATTCATATAAAAAGTAAAACAAAACTAATACGTCATTTAAGGCGTTTTTAATTACTCTAGATTTAGATTTTGATCAATAAATTAATTTTAATTATTCATTAAATATGTTTGGCAGAATTAACATTTTGCTCGTGCCTTTTTGCGTTATGACGTGACAGCTATTAAACATGCGCAGTAGAACTATGAACTATTAGTTAATCTGTGGATATGCTGAGCGCCCTTGAATAAGCGCCATTTTATTAATTTCTTGCTTGGTTCAGATATATTTTTTTATTTCCTCGCACAATGCATAGTAAAATGTTGTATGATACACGTGCGTAAGATGATTTCCGACTCGTGTCGATTTATCCACTCACTCGCTTTGCTCGCTCGTGAATAAAAATGCCACTCATCGGAAATCACCTACTTCCCGCACTTGTAGCATAAATAACTATTTTAATGCTGTTATTGGTATTAGAAATTGCATTGTCACTAGAAACAAGTCTGCTAAAGGTTCAATCGGTCACTGGGAAGGGAAGTGGGTCAAATTTAACTTGCAAGATTTGATTACAGACACCGGGACATGTGAAAATAGTCACCCATATGACAACACAAAAAAAAAAAAAAAAATACAACAAGATTTATATACTATTTATCACATCATGTCACATTAGATAAGAAACATTTTTTCAGTTATATAATAATTTATTTCATAGTTCCTATATAAATATATAATATTATAAAGATACTGATTAAAAATGCTTTCACTGTGTTTTAAAAAGACTTTTATTTTTTTACCAGCGATTAATAAAGGCGAAACATGACATTTTGCTAACTACTATAATATTAAGATTTGATATCACAAATTCCCAGTAATGCGAAATATTATTTTACAAGAAGTATAAATTTAATATAACTTTCTAATATCTCGACGAAATAAAGAGTACCTAAGCTTTTAGGTACCTATATTCTTTCAAACAGATTTTTAAAATCTGTTTAACGCCGAATAATACAAATACACACTTTCTTTTTACTTACGAGTGTATAGGACAACGACTTTGACCACTGCCTGCACACAACTAACCCTAAACGTTGTCTTAAGCTAAAACAATGAAACATACTACACAATTAATATTCCGCAGTGGTCACGAGATGACTCATTTTCCCGACCACTATGTATAGTTAAGTTAGGCTTACACTAGGCCTTGACTGGGTTCACCAGTTTTGTTGGACCCCTACTGTGTGTTTACTTTGTATCTAGTCTATGAGCTGTATCTTTTATACGCGACGCCAATGATTATAGCGAGCCCCAAAGCTAGCAGCGCCCATTTCATCTTCGAACTGGAAAAGAAAACTATTTTTAATATTGTTGAAGCACAATTTAATTTGAAAGTGGGTTAAATTAACCAGATTAATAAAGTATTAACATTTAAAACAATTCAAAATTTTGGAAAAGGAAGACTCATAATTTTTTTAACCCACTGTCAAATAGAATATTTTACAATTTCATCTAACTTTAAATCTCTAATAGAACATCTCAATATACCAAAACATACATTTGTGCATTAAATAATAATTACCTAATAGTATTTCAATGTGCATTACAATATTTTCGCGTTAAGAAAATAGTGAGTCAAACCAATCGGGTCGCAACTAATTAGAAAGCTAAGTTCACAGTGACAATTTGTTGCGACTAGGTTGGTCGAGGGGGGGGGTTGCCAGCAGACAACGATGACTCACTATTTTCTTAACGCGAATAAGGTTTAGGATATTCTCAATTTATGACACTAAAAAGACAGAATTAATTATTATAGTCCCTCGGCTAGTTGACAGAAAAAAATGAAGAGAATTAGATACCTGTGCAAAATTAGGTTTCTACAGGCTAAATAGTCCATGGCTAAGCGGCGGTTTCTGAATTGGTTATAACAGGTTATTAGGCCTTTAATGGCAAATTTTATCTGGTTTTCCATTCAGAAATCGGCGTTAAGAGAAATACAATAATTAAATCTAATTACTGGCTCGTGCTCGCAGGCGGAGGGCGGGACGGCGGCGGCTGCTTCCGTCGCCTTCAAACATAAATAAACTCAACAATATATAGATCTTCAAGCTCGCACTACTAGTTGCCGCAGTATTCGAGGAGGTATAGAAAGAAATGAGTTTAAAAACAAACAAGTATTTCACCAGGTTTTTATACTTGCAACCTTTGCAACTATGCTAGTATTATATTATCTGTGCTTGCAACCAATGAAGCGCTGTGGTACATGGATAGGGAAACCAGTTAATTTTGTTTAGCTATAGTGTACAATAAAAACTCCAAAACCCAAATATTTTTATTTTTATTATAAGTAGTTTCCGTTCGTTAAACTTGCGTTCAGATATCAATATAATTATGTTCCTGGTTGTGTTACTATAGAAACATAATAGATCATATAGGAATGTATTAATTTTACGAGTACTTATATGTAGGTATTACGTTCTGACTCAAGATCTGATTGGCGTAATTAAAACCCCTTGAATTTGAAACACAAATATACTTAATTGTTACATTCCTGTTACGTATCACAGACAACAAACCATAGCAAATCCCGGCCCTCATGTATTTTTGAGAAGGATACAATTGGCTCGAAATATGAGAAAAGTCTAAGGACTGCGCCTTTGTCACTCGAAGGTCCTTCATGCTTTATATTTATGCTATTCTCGCTATAACGAAGCTAGTTTTTATTGAACATTTATGGAGTTAAGATGCTGTTATATTCTACAGCCTAAACTTTAACAGCCCTATATTTATTTATTTATATATTAATTTAAGCACATAAACGTACAGAGGCGGACTAGTGTCCCCATGTCTTAACCAAAGCGAAAGGTTACGCGAATATGCAATCGTCGCGTTCGGGTTCGCCGAACAAAATTAAAGCGACACGTTCGCATGCTTGCGCGACTGTCGTTTTGATTAGGTCGCAGCCTTAGGATTTTAACCCCGAGTTTCTCAGCTCAAAATTATCGCAGAATTAATGTGACAAATTGTCAAGCACGCGTTATCTGCTGTGATTGGCTGTTAAAAATTCATTTAACCAATCACAGCAGATAACGCGTGCTTGAAAATTTGTCACATTAATTCTGCAATAATTTTGAGCTGAGAAACTCGGGGTAAGGCAAGGTTGTTCATAAGCCATCTCTTTATTTATGTTTTAATAATTGTATTCTAAAAGTATGTCTTCGAAAGTAACGGGAACTATCCTTAGGGCCAATTTTGCAATTTGAATATAAGTAATAGCAATTTGACTTTTTTTAAAGGAAAAATGTGTCAAATCACGATATTTGTTTGTTGTATTAAAGATATCCATCGATTGAAAAATTGGCGCTTAGTCAAATAGATAGAAAAATATCTAATTACCTTAATCAATCTAATGAACAAAAAAAAATACCTGTTATCACAACCAATGCACTCACTGTGGTATTTTGAGCTGTAGAAATAAAAAAAGAAGTTAAAATACTATTTCAACACTTACTACATACTATGCAATACTGATACTGGCATATTATTTTCTTTTTGTTGTTCATCTATACTTCTAATCTATACTTAATATTATAAAGCTGAAGAGTTTGTTTGTTTGTTTGAACGCGCTAATCTCAGGAACTACTGGTTGGAATTGAAAAATTCTTTTTGGTTTGGATAGTCCATTTATCGAGGAAGGTTATAGGCTATATAACATCACGCTACGACCAATAGGAGCGGAGCATAAATGAAAAATGATGCAATGGGTAGATGGGTAGGTAGGTAGCCAGTTGACGGGAGCGAAGCCGCGTGGGACAGCTAGTTTAAGATAATTAGACAAGTATCAATATCTGATAAGTAGAGATTTCTTTGAACCTATTTGACTAGGGGCCGACTTTTCAATCATTGGAAAACTTTAAGCTAAAAGATAAGTATATATAGCGGTTTGCAATATTTTTCTATTAAAAAGATGCAGTTCACATACCACAGAAAAAATCGATCAAAAAATTGTCAATCTAAAAATGGTGAACGCCCGTTACTTTTGGAAGACATAATATACCGTCTATTTAGTATATAATGGTGCTCCCATACCGCTGTTCAAAAATGTTTACAAACATTAGTAAACTTTTTCTAGACAGACATTTTCCTAACATTTGTCAGTAAATGTAGTGTTAGAAAATGTTTGTAAACATTTTTGAACAGCGGTGTGGGAGCACCATTACTCGTACATTCTTCACTTTTGTTTTTGCACTATACACTTTAACAATTTTCATTTTCTTGGATAGGAACCCCTATTCGGGTATAGGCCTCCTCCATTGCATTTTTTCTTTAGTTGTTTTTCTTGAGTTGTTTTTTTTCTTTATTTTTTTTCTTAAGTTTTAATTTATTTTCATAAGTGTAAAATTGTTATATGTTTTTTTTGTTTTGTTTTTCTTGTTTATTTTTTTGTTTAGCTCTTTTTCTTGAGTTGTTTTTTTTTTCATGCCTGGAAATGTCTTGTTTGGTGGGAACAGTTTCCGTGCCCTGGAGGTCGTAATCTTCCACGGTGACCAGCCGAGTTGGAAGATGATTCTTGTTATTATTTGCTTGCGTATAGTTTTTTTTATGGAATATGTGTGGCTCCTACCACGCCGTTGCCGTTGGTTGCTTTCTTGATGATTTTGAATTTTTGGTGACTAGAAATTTTTGAATAAAACTTGCGAGAGTCCTTAGAACCCCTAAAACTAGCCCTGTCGTAAAATCCGAACTTACCGGTCGTCTATTAACTATAAACTACCTCCTTGCCAAATTTTAAGTTTGTAGCTCACAAAAATTGAAGGACTTTCATACAAACTTGCGAGAGCCCTTAGAGCCCCTAAATCCGGCCCTGTCGCAAAAACCGTTCTTAGCGGACGTCTACTAACTATAAAATACTTCCGTGCCAAATTTTAAGTTTGTAGCTCTAAAAATGAAGGACTTTCATACAAACTTGCGAGAGCCCTTAGAGCCCCTAAATCCGGCCCTGTCGCAAAATTCGTTTTTAGCGGACGTCTACCTACTTAATAAACTACAGGACCCGTCACGTAAAAAGAACGCTCTGCGCAGTGAGTGATTTATCGATCAAACTGGTGGTATGTAGGGGGCGCGACGGGGGAATGCTCCGCCAGTGTTTCTGTGCGTGCACGCTATTGGTTCGTCAGTTGACCCATGCTTCCCGCGCTGAAATCACGCTTCGTTCGCTCCCAAAATACAGTCGCACACACAACTTTCTTGTACGACGAAAGTTTTAAAAATGAAGGAAAGAAAATGATTTATAGTATTTATTGTTTTATGAAGAAAGGAGCAGTTGATAATTTATAATGATAAGATATTTATATATTTAAAATAATAAAAGCGAAATAAAAAAATATTCTTAAGTAAAGATTAACTAATTTAAATCCAGCCTCATCCAAAGTTCTAAGTAGCTACCAGCTAATAAGTAGGTACCTATTATGATTCTACAATAAAACAATTACTCTTATAAAACAATATCATATAATATAATAGTACTAAACTTTAGAACGCGACTATACCCATGCGCAAACACATCCCCTCCACTGTCGCTCAGCGCTGTACTTTCGTGCCAAATGTTAAGTTTGTAGCTCAAAAAATGAAGGACTTTCATACAAACTTACGAGAGCCTTTAGACCCCCTAAGTCTGGCCCTGTCGCAAAATTCGTTTTTAGCGGACGTCTACCTACTTAATAAACTACCTCCCTGCCAAATGTTAAGTTAATAGCTCAAAAAATCAAGGACTGTCATAAAAAATTGCGAGAGCCCTTAGACTCCCTAAATCTGGCCTGGCGCAAAATCCGTTCTTAGCGGACGTCTAATAGGGGAGAAGGAGGCAGCTTTGTACAGAGGCAGTTTTTAACAAACAAGTTTATGCAGTTAGTTTCAAAGCTATTTCAGTACAAAAACTGATTTCGGGGCGGCAGCACTGTTACCCACAACCGTCATAATATGACGGTTGTGGGTAACAGTGCTATATTATAGTATATATCTGTGGCATCTGACAGCTTGCAACCATTGAGCTAGGAAAAATATGGAGGCGCTGCGATTTTCTATACATACATTAGCTTATATATGAGTGAAATACGATACAGAATGTGAAACATCGTTTTTTTTTTCATTCTTTCTAATGTAGTAATCGTATTTGACAAAAGAGACAACAATATTTCAGTTGTTGCTCATTATGGTAACATTTTGTTAGGACGTAGTGACAGTAGTAGGTACGTGCCATATTCGCCATATTATGTAACGGATTTTGTGGTTGTGTTCGTGGTAGTCCTGCTGTCAAATGGTTGTTTAATTTTTGTATTATTTTTGTGTTCCGTGATTAACACAACCATAGCATGCGCAGCCATTTTAAGGTTTAGGTAAGCACGTTTTTTTTGTAGGTATTTCCAGTCCATAATATTTAATATGTCTATGCTTGCAACCAAGTTATCGGCCATGTTTGTTTTTGTCACTGATTTATAAACCTATGGACTTTCCATACCTATGAAATTATCGTGCATACCTACAAAAATCGGGCACTTAAGATGGCTGCCAATTTTTGTTTTTTCTCGCACCACACTGTTTCATACAACGCGAGGACATGATTTTCTTATTAATTTCCAAACTCAGATCACCAAAATACCTAGTTTCTAGACGTATTTCTCTTTTAAAACAACAAAAATATTTTGAGCAAGCAACTGTTTGACAGCACAACTACACAGATAAACGTATTTATACGGCACACAGCTACCACAAAACCGCAGAGTACCTTCGGCAATCAACATGGCGACCGGTCACGCATAGACATGATTTTGACGTCACTCAAAAGTGTTACCAAGTTTAGTCCTTGACAAACATTTAGATGTCTCTCTTTTCATATGCAGCTCTTGGTTAGTTAAAAAGAGTCAAAACGCTTTTTGACATGCATGTGTCGATACTATAAATTTTGTATAAGTATTCTTCCTATAGTAGAATATGCCATTGTTTTCCTACCTCATTGATTTGGTTTTTGTCATTGCAAAGTAAACATTTTTAAAGATGGGTGTAAGCTTGTGAAGAACATAGTTTTAAATTCTGGTGAGTGTTATCAAACTTCAAAATCTTAATTCAGAGATGGTATAAGAGAAAAACTTAATCTAATTTCTAGAAAATTCAATCTTATTACTAGTTTTCAGGCGGAGCAGAGGGCGGCGGCGTTCTACGGCGCGGCCGCGTTCTAACTCTTCTTTAAACATAACTAAACTCAACATATAAATCTACAAGTTTGCACTCTTATACTTATCCTCGATAGTTTGCAATGAGAAGCCCCGACGGAAAAAGAGGGATGTTATTTAGAAGTTTGAAGTGAGTATCTGTGTAGGTATCTGTCATGGCATTGTTGAGGATTCAACCAATAAAACCAGGTCAATTACCGAGGAAATAATTCTTCTTTATTTCAATGTTGTGTAAACGTGTTGCTTGCGCCGCTGCTCGCAGTAAAAAGAGCTTTGGCCAACAATGGCCCCTTATTTATAGAAAAGATCCTAACGCCGCGCCCCTCTACAAATTGCGCCGTGTCGAGCAACTTCACGTCGATCGAACGTCGACCAATCATAGCGAAGCGGTTACTCGACCAATCGGCGCAAAGTAGTCACAATTCGGGCGCGGCACTATTCCATGACAAAACGTTACTGTAACGAGGCCCGATTGGCTATTTCGAATTAATTTTACTTTAAATTAGGGGCCTCGCTACAATAAGTTAACAAAACATATTGGCTACATAATGAGGTTTACATATAAAGCAAAAACATATTACTTAACTGTCCCAAACACTTACATAAGTCCATATTCACTATCACTGTCCTAAACACTTTATAAGTCCATAGTCACTTTCACTTATGAGTCTATCTACACCATCACAATTTACACGATGTTGAGGCTTCACAGGCTGCGTCACCAACAGTCTCCCCCTCGGTGCCTTGCACCTCAGCTTGCAGGGGTGACGATGCCGGCACTATCACGACCAGCCGGGATGCTGGCCGCCGTAGTACGCCCGCCTGGGTGCGGACGTCGACGATCCGAGTTCTTCCATCTGGCCCGGGGTAGGTCGCGCTGATCACGCCACGTGGCCACGAGCAGCGTGGCAAGGTGTGGTCCACCAGCAGGACGAGGTCGCCGACGGTGGGATCCCGATAATGGGGACCCTGGAAGTACCGGGGCGAGAGCGTTGGTAGGTACTCTCGCACCCATCTGGCCCAGAAGTGGTCGGCCAGGCGCTGGGATGTCCTCCACGATGGAGAACCGATGAGCTCAGCGTCGTCGAATGAGCCAAACATGTGGGCTCCGCTGGACCTGCCGATAAGAAAGTGGTTAGGGGTCAGTGCTTCTTCTTCGTTGGGGTCGGTGCTCACGGAGAATAGTGGCCGTGAGTTGACCACGTGTTCTGCCTCCAGTAGCAGGGTATGCAGGACCTCCTCCCTTGGTCTTCTTTCATGGAGTGTCGCTGCCAGTGCGGTCTTGACGGTGCGCACTAGCCGTTCCCATGAGCCACCCATGTGTGGGGCTCCTGGGGGAATGAACCTCCATACTATGCCGATTTCGTTAGTGGCCGCTTGAATGGCCTCTTGGAGCTCGCGACTTGCACCCACAAAGTTGGTGCCATTGTCGCTCATGATGACCTTGGGAGTGCCTCTTCTGGCAATCATTCGTCTTAGGGCCAATATCGTGGAGTCGGTCGTTAGGGATGCGGCCAACTCCAGATGCACTGCGCGTGTTGTCATGCACGTAAACAATGCGCCCCATCTCTTCTCGACGCGTCGTCCCACGGTGACCAATAGAGGGCCAAAGTAATCCACGCCCACGCATGTGAAGGGAGGGCTTGTTTTCGACAATCTTTCCTGCGGTAGGTCACCCTGAGGGGCTAGTTGCGGTGCTTTCTTCCTTAACTTGCACCAAACGCAGTCTCTTGCCGTTGCCTTGACGATGTTTCTTAGCCCAGGAATCCAGAATCTTTGCCGCAGCTCATTCATAACCGTCTGGTGGTTTCCATGGTTCAAACGCTCGTGTACATGCTTCACTAGTAGCTGAGTGATCCTGTGGCGTCCATCCAACACGATGGGACTCTTGTAGGCAGCCGTTAGGTACTTGGCCGCGCCGATGCGGGTCGATAACCTTATCGCACCGTCTTCAAACTTGACCGCAAAGTTCTTCAGTTTGTGGACTTGGTCGCTCTGTCTTTTCAAGGCGACTAGCTGTTCAGGGTAGCTATCTTCTTGGACTCGTTGGATTAGGAGTCGCTCGGCCTTTTCAACATATTGCGCCGACTTCTGACGAAGGTTCAAATCTATACTACTTCTATTCAGGATGAACGGCGTCTTGCTGCCTTTCTTTATGTTGAATGGCGTCTTGGCTTTTTTCTGTGACTTCTTCCAAGCCGGATCACGTTCCTTTTTCGTGATTCTTCTGGTACTCAGTGTTTTGTGGACGATGCTTTGCTTGAAAGCATCCACAACTTGCAGAAATCTTGCCGCCGCGTGCAACAATCTTATCCATCGCGAGAACCTCTCTGGCTCTGGGATGACGGTGGGCGCGACTCTTCTCACGCTTAACGTGACGGCATTTGGCTTTTCTTCTCCTGTGGCCTTGGTTAAATCCTTTTCATCACGCGGCCACTCTTCTTGGCCTTTATAGAGGAATGAAGGCCCCGTGAACCACCGGTGTTCCTTGCTGAAGTTCTTGGGTGCTTCTCGCGTGGCATCGTCCGCGACATTGTGCTTTGTAGGCACCCATCGCCACTCCCTATGTCTAGTCAACTCTTCTATCTCAGCGAGTCGATGCGCGACGAATGGCTTGTATCTTCTGGGGTCCGACTTGATCCACGATAGCGCCGTCTTCGAGTCTGTCCAAAAGCATCTTCCTGTAATGCGCAGATCCATTTCTTGCTGTGCGTTCGTGGCGAGGCGACTGCCCAGGAGACATGCTTGCAGCTCCAACCTCGGGATTGACGTGGGTTTCAGTGGTGTCACTCGTGCCTTCGCCGCCAGGAGCTTCACTTCTACTCGACCGTCGGTGTGCCGCGCGCGCCAATACACTGCGCACGCGTACGCCTTCTCGCTAGCGTCACAGAAGGTGTGGAGCTCCCCCTCATCAACGTCTCTCGCCAGGCAGCGCGGAATACCCAGACCCACCAGTTTCTTGAGGTCTTGTAGCCATCTGGACCATTCTTCCTCTCGGGCAGGCGGTATCTTCTCGTCCCATTCCACGCCGCTTCTCCATAGGTTCTGCAGCATGATCTTGCCTTGGATCGTGATGGGAGCGGCTAAACCAAGCGGGTCAAACACTGTCATGACCGCGCTCGTCGCTTCCCTCTTCGTGGGAGCGCGCTTCCCGTCGATGGCCTCTTCTGGGGTGTTTCTAAACGTCAGCGTGAAGTGTAGACTGTCTTCCTTCACGTTCCAGTTCAGCCCAAGGGTCTTCTCCACCTGGTCCTTTTGTTCACCCAGGCGAACCGTGCCCGTGCTGCCTCCAGAGTGAAGCTCTTCTATCACTTCAGGGCGATTGCTTGCCCAGCCTCTTAGGAAGAACCCCCCTTTCTTGTGCACTGTGTGGACGTCATTTGCTACTCTTCTTGCTGTCGCCACGTCTGGATAGCTTGCCAAGTAGTCGTCCATGTAATGGTTGCGCGTAATTGCTCTTGCCGCCTCTGGGTACTGCTCTTCAAACTCGCTGGCGTTCTTGTTTTTGATATATATTGCCGCACATGGAGAACACGCAGCCCCAAATATCAAGGACGTCATCCTATATTCCTTATCTTGCCACAGGAATCGAAGACTGTCTCTGTCTTCCTCATTGATTTTTACGCGCAGGAACATTTCTTTTATGTCCGCCACCACAGCTACTGCGCTTTGACGAAACCGTAGTAATACTCCAAACAATGATTGAAGTAGGTCGGGTCCGGCTAGCAGCGCGTCGTTAAGTGATCTTCCATTCGACTTAGCCGCGGCGTCGAATACCAATCTCATCTTTTTCTTCTGTGGGTGGACGACTGCGAAGTGTGGCAAGTACCAAGTCCTAGCAGAGGTAGGTTCTTCCTTAGCTTCCTCTGCATACTCGCTGACGATCAAGTTGTTGATTTGCTCTTCGTATTTATTCTGAAAGTCCCCATCTTTCAGGAATCTCTTCTGAATTCCCTTCAAGCGCCGCGCAGCTGTCGTCTTACTTTCAGGTAGGTGCTCGCCTTCTGTCTTCCAGATGAGCCCCGTGCTGAACCTCCCGTCGGGCAACCTCTTTGTGGTGGCGTCCAGGACTTGTAGCGCCCGCTGATCTATGTCGTTCGACGGCTTCTTGGCGGCGATTCCTAACGCCTCAATGTCGAAATGATCCCTGATCAGCTTTTCCAGGTGGTCGTCCTTAGGGCTGGGTTGCGTAACGAGGTGATTCACGACCCTGACTGGAGCGCTGCTGCTTGACCGCACCCCGTGTAGCACCCATCCTAGCTGCGTTCTTGACGCGACTGGCTTGCAGCGTCGGCCATGCTTGACTTCTTGCGAGACTATGAGATGCCAGTTGTCTTGACCAATGAGCACCGACGGCTTGGCATTGGGGTACTTTAACTGATCCCGTATCTCTTCCAGGTGCTCGCATCCTTCTAAGTCCTTTTCACTAACTTCCTGAGGTGTTAAGTGCAGATTTTTTACGGAATACCCGGACAACTTCTCGGTAATACGGCCGAATATCCCGCGGATCTTGACGTCAATCTTATTAGACTTTTGGTCCATGCGGTGGCCGCCTACGCCTTCTATGCGCAGCTCCTCTTCTGGCCCTTGTGCCCCGATCTTCTCGACTACTGAGTCTTCTATTAGCGTGACCGTAGAGCCTTCGTCCATGAGAGCATAGACGCAGGCGTTTCCCTCTGGCCCAATTAACTCCACAGGAACAATCTTGAGATAAGCTCTTGATACCGCTCGCGCCGCGTTGACCGTAGAAGCTATTGTCTGGGTGGTCGTTTCTTGAGTCGTCGGCTTCGTTGCTTCTTCATAATGCAACAGCAAATGATGACCCTTTTTGCACTTTCCACATGGCTTCGCTTTACAGCTGAAGCCCCGATGCTTTCCTTCTAGGCACTTGTAGCACAACCCAGACTTCTTGGCTTGCTCCCACTTGTCTTTAACTGATGCTGCACTAAACTTCTTGCATTTCTGAAGAGTGTGCTCACCTTTACACTGCGGGCAGGTAATCTTATCGCGTTCCTTCCCTTTATCTTCTTTGCAGGAAAACACCTTAGCTGACTTCGTCCTGCACTCATGTTCGCCTTCTGAATCATCTTCTGACGTATGATTTTCTTGGTTCCTCGCAGCTCGAGTAGTATGCACGCCACGAGAGCCCGCGGTTCGCTGGCGGAACCTCATGCTTTCTTTCTTCGTTCTGGATCCCACGAACTCGTGCATCTCAAATTGATCCACCATGTCGTTGAAGAACTGCATGAGGCTCAGGAGTATGGGCTCATCTTCATCTTCTTTCTTTGCTCGATACTCGTACCATTTGAAACGTACCAGAGTACACATTTTCTCGATGATTCTGCTTGAAATATCACTTGAGTGCAGGTAACTTTTTCTCTTCATTTGTTTTACGACGCTAACGGTATTAGACACTGCCCCGGCGTAACGCACCAACTCTCTTGCATCTTCTGACATCGGAGGAAGCTTCTCGATGTTTTCTATCTCGCTTCTAATGAGATAAGTGGGGCGTCCGAAGCGGCGCTCCAAGGCGGTCATTACTTCTTGCGGGTCGATCTGGGTAAACAATAGCGATTTCACCGCTTCTTTCGCTTTGCCCTTGACAGCTCTTCTCAATCTTCCCATGTTCTCTATATCTGAGAAGAGCGTGCGAGTATCTTCGTAAGTCGCCTTGAACGCCATCCAATCGCAGGCGTCGCCTTCAAACTGGTGCAGCTCGCTGACGTACTTCGGTGCGCGCTGCATGAATGATGACGCCTTATTCTCAGACGCGGACTTGACAGCTTGAAGGATTGCTTCTGCCAGCTGGTTGTTGTGACTCGGTGCGGCGATCGCGACCTCTGGGGCGGGCAACTCACTTGGCGGCTCCCCCTCGTTGCGTTCCACACTCTTCGTCGTTGACACCCATGCCGCAGTTGCCTGCACTGCGGCGGCTTCGACTTCAGCCTCTTCTTCTCCTTCCTGGTCACTCAGGTCCGTATCATCTGCGCGCGCTAGTTCCAGCTTGGTGTTAGCAAGCTTGGCCTTCATTCTTATTTCTTCTAATTGCAACATTTCCAGCTCCAATCTTGCTTCTAATTCTTTCTTCCTTCGGGAATTATTCTTAGAAACTGACTTGGGCTGCTTCTTCTTGCGTTTTTCAACCACGGTGATGTCGGCGTCCTCGACCACAGTCGAGTGTTCGGTCGCCGCGGTGCTGTCGGTCACTGTTTCCGACGTGGCACCCGAAGTCGTCCCCGCTGCCATCGTATCACCACCGCTGGTTTCTTCCTCGGTAGTTGACCTCGTGCTATCTCCTTTGCGGCTTCGCGTCATCATATCGGGCTTCGAGATGAGTGACTTCTTCAAATATTCACTCTTCCCAGCGTAAATCCCGACGAATCTTCAATAGGAAATCTTCCTGCTTCCAAGACGCGACGTAAGTAGGTACTTATTCTTCGTAGCGCAAGTAGCGCTTGGCTCAACCTTGCTGCCGCTAAGTACTTCACTCCGATGTCGTGCTTGAGCGTAGATTCGACGTGGAATTCCAAGTTGATATGACGAACGCAGCGATAATTCTTCACGGTTTCCTTTGATGTCTTCCCGTTGGGTATTCACGTTAGCCATAACGAAGAAAGAAGAAGAACTTCAAGACGCCAGTCTTGAAGTCTTCACGTTACGTACGATCGTCTTGAAAAAGACGTTTGGTTGTGATTGTTTCGATAAAGACCACGTTTATGATCGTCTCGAAAAAGACCACGTTTTGACCATCTGCTAGAAACCACCACACGTTTTCGACCCTCTTAAGGACCACGTGTGTTACTATCGTCTTGAAAAAGACGTTTGGTTGTGATCGTTTCGAAAAAGACCACGTTTATGATCGTCTCGAAAAAGACCACGTTTTGACCATCTGCTAGAAACCGCCACACGTTTTCGACCCTCTTAAGGACCACGTGTTTTACTATCGTCTTGAAAAAGACGTTTGGTTGTGATCGTTTCGAAAAAGACCACGTTTATGATCGTCTCGAAAAAGACCACGTTTTGACCATCTGCTAGAAACCGCCACACGTTTTCGACCCTCTAAAGGACCACGTGATTTACTATCGTCTTGAAAAAGACGTTTGGTTGTGATCGTTTCGAAAAAGACCACGAGTTCTTGAATTATCTTGAGTAAGATAGCACGTCTTGTTTCACAGTATCTTCGATTCTTCAGCGGCGATACTGTATTTCTTCTGGCTTCAGTCTTGAATCCGGCTTTCGAAGGACCATGGCATTGTTGAGGATTCAACCAATAAAACCAGGTCAATTACCGAGGAAATAATTCTTCTTTATTTCAATGTTGTGTAAACGTGTTGCTTGCGCCGCTGCTCGCAGTAAAAAGAGCTTTGGCCAACAATGGCCCCTTATTTATAGAAAAGATCCTAACGCCGCGCCCCTCTACAAATTGCGCCGTGTCGAGCAACTTCACGTCGATCGAACGTCGACCAATCATAGCGAAGCGGTTACTCGACCAATCGGCGCAAAGTAGTCACAATTCGGGCGCGGCACTATTCCATGACAAAACGTTACTGTAACGAGGCCCGATTGGCTATTTCGAATTAATTTTACTTTAAATTAGGGGCCTCGCTACAATAAGTTAACAAAACATATTGGCTACATAATGAGGTTTACATATAAAGCAAAAACATATTACTTAACTGTCCCAAACACTTACATAAGTCCATATTCACTATCACTGTCCTAAACACTTTATAAGTCCATAGTCACTTTCACTTATGAGTCTATCTACACCATCACAATTTACACGATGTTGAGGCTTCACAGGCTGCGTCACCAACAACGTTTTTTTTGTAGGTATTTCCAGTCCATAATATTTAATATGTCTATGCTTGCAACCAAGTTATCGGCCATGTTTGTTTTTGTCACTGATTTATAAACCTATGGACTTTCCATACCTATGAAATTATCGTGCATACCTACAAAAATCGGGCACTTAAGATGGCTGCCAATTTTTGTTTTTTCTCGCACCACACTGTTTCATACAACGCGAGGACATGATTTTCTTATTAATTTCCAAACTCAGATCACCAAAATACCTAGTTTCTAGACGTATTTCTCTTTTAAAACAACAAAAATATTTTGAGCAAGCAACTGTTTGACAGCACAACTACACAGATAAACGTATTTATACGGCACACAGCTACCACAAAACCGCAGAGTACCTTCGGCAATCAACATGGCGACCGGTCACGCATAGACATGATTTTGACGTCACTCAAAAGTGTTACCAAGTTTAGTCCTTGACAAACATTTAGATGTCTCTCTTTTCATATGCAGCTCTTGGTTAGTTAAAAAGAGTCAAAACGCTTTTTGACATGCATGTGTCGATACTATAAATTTTGTATAAGTATTCTTCCTATAGTAGAATATGCCATTGTTTTCCTACCTCATTGATTTGGTTTTTGTCATTGCAAAGTAAACATTTTTAAAGATGGGTGTAAGCTTGTGAAGAACATAGTTTTAAATTCTGGTGAGTGTTATCAAACTTCAAAATCTTAATTCAGAGATGGTATAAGAGAAAAACTTAATCTAATTTCTAGAAAATTCAATCTTATTACTAGTTTTCAGGCGGAGCAGAGGGCGGCGGCGTTCTACGGCGCGGCCGCGTTCTAACTCTTCTTTAAACATAACTAAACTCAACATATAAATCTACAAGTTTGCACTCTTATACTTATCCTCGATAGTTTGCAATGAGAAGCCCCGACGGAAAAAGAGGGATGTTAACAGCTCCTAAACGGATGAACCGATTTTGATTTAGGTTGTTTTTGTTTGAAAGACGACTTTGTCCAGTGTTCTCAGCTATGTTTGATGATATCGGTTCAGCCGTTCAAAAGTTATGCGCATTTTACTCTTTGAATCGGGGTATTTTCGACATATCTTGTTATAATTACGTGTATCGATGGATTGTCAATCGATTTGTCTACTAAAAGAGAGCAGTGGAGGTCCAGTTGTAACGGCCGCGACTTACAAGTTGTAGGTCGCAGGTTTGAACCGCCTGGGCTTTACTTTGTGTAAATTATTTCATCACCACTGCTCTCAAAATGGTGAAGGAAAACATCGTGAGGAAACCGGCATGTCTTAGAACCAAAAATTCGAAGACAAGTGACAACCACCAACATGCACTGGGCCCGCGTGGTGGATTACGGCCCATTCGCTCTCATATAGAGAAGGCTTGCACGTACAACGGACCAAATGCGAGTCTAAGTGCGGAAAAGGGGTCCATCTATCCTATCATGTCTATAGATAAATTATGTACCTAGTTTAAAAAGCATGGGTTAATAAGTCTCTGGGGTTTTTTAAATTTTATTTTTAAACACAAATAATTTTGGGTTATTATATTATTAGTTTCCGTGGCAGATTTAACATAATGTTGCACGAGCAACAAATGCTTTTGACTCCAAGTTCCTTGATAAACCAAGCACATCTATACTATTCTCGCTCTAACAAAACTTGTTTTTATTGCTAAGGCTAGTTTAGTAGTTAAGATGCTGCTGTTATATTTTACAACTTCGAACCAAAGTGATGGGTCTCGCGAATATACTATCGTTGCGTTGGTGTTCGCCGAACAAAATGAACGCGACGTTGCCGACGTATATTTGTGCGACGTTTGCGGACGCTTTGGATTAGAACACAGCCACATGAGTAGATAAACGGAACAGAGATAAAGCTTCATACAACCGCGCGAAACGGTTGCACTACTACAAGCACGCGGACGCATGAGTGCGTGACCAGTGGCGGCGTACGCAAACGTAGTGGTTATATTCTCTGTGGCGTACGCGGCGAGACTGGAAAAACC
Source organism: Orthosia incerta (assembly GCA_948252205.1). Lineage (NCBI taxonomy): Eukaryota > Metazoa > Arthropoda > Insecta > Lepidoptera > Noctuidae > Orthosia > Orthosia incerta. The sequence goes on along the minus strand of OX411755.1, from coordinate 30,467,543 downwards.
GGTTTACGTTGGCACAGCCAGTGTACAATCTCAAGGTCTGTGCAACGCACGTTGTTTGTTTTGTTCGTTGCAAGTTTGAATATTTTAATGTAAAAACGTTTTATTTATTAATAATGGTTGTTTATTGTACTGTGTGTATGAATAATACTAGAAAAAATAAAAATATATCATACTTTAACTATCCCAAGGAGTACAATAGGTAAGTAAATATTGGATTATTACTTTTTCAGTTAAGCACCTTTATTTTATTGGTTGATCCTTTTTTTGATAAGAAGAGGGTACTACACGGTGTGTTTTTACATATGGGCAAATATTCTCTATTCAGCCATTACAAGGTTTTAATGATGTGGTTTTTAATTATACCTCCTGACAATTTTATCGCATTTGTTGAATTGCTCGAGCAAAAGTTTCGCGAATATTTCGATCTTGAAATAAATAATTTACAATATTTATATGTTGGCAACGAAATACTTAAGGTCTATCCACACACATCAGGGCCATGGCCCGTCAGGGGCTCAAAAAAATATCGGTGTGTACATTTTATATGAACTCGTTCACACACGTCCGTGCACGGGCCAATGACGACACTTCAATGCCTGGGCCCAGCCCTGTCACGTCCCGGGCACGGCCCTGATTTATTTATTTAATACTTCAAGCACACAAATGTGTGGTTAGACCTTTAAACGTACCTATTAAAGATTGTAAATTTGATATGCGATGTGAGTGTTTCCCGTTAGATTACTTGAAAAAACTTTGTTAGATTCAGAGTTTATCATACCATTAAAAGAAACAATAAATTATTAAAAAACAAAAATTACCTATAAATAGAAAATGATTAGAGTAAGTAATTTGTAAAGTATTCTATCTATCTATCTATATAATAAATAATAAAACTATTTAACAAATTTTTGTTTACGTTTTCACCTATTGTGAGAACCCTACCAAAATAGGTAACAATTTTGCACGTTCTTAGGAAGCTTTGTCTCTGTTCCATTTATCTACTCATGTGACACAGCCTTGGGATTGTAAGGCAAGGTTGTTAATAAGGTCCCTCTTATACAATCTGTTAATAATTGTGTTCTGAAAGTATATGTCTTCCAACAGTAACGGGGATTCATCATATAAGTAACCCCTTATCGCAAATAGTTAGATTTAAATCTCTATTTTGATAGATATTGATATAATCAGCAATCAGCAAAAAAAAAAGAAAATGTTAACCTGCTGCTATCACAAACGGTGCACGCACGGTTGTATTTTTTCCTGCAGAAATTGAAAAAATAATAATTAGAAACCTATTTTACAACATTTTTACACACCACTAATGGACTACTAATGCTAAACAGCAGCCTAATAGCGCAAGTGAATTCGGCAAGGCAAAGGGTTTGACCGCCATCAATCGACCAATCACATAGACGGCAATCCACATCGCATATTTCATCTCGCATTGGATTGGTTGATTGATGGCGATCAAACCCTTTGCCTTGCCGAATGCGCAATTAGGCTGCAGGTTTTATTTATCATTTGAGATATTTTGATAAATATTAATATCCGGTAAGTAGAGATTTCTATGTATTTGGGATAAGGGATGACTTTTCAATCGATGTATAGAGAGTGGGTAACAGTGGATCGCAGGGTACAGTGGATAATTCACTATAACTCGATATGTGTTACACTCACGTACACATACAAACGTGTTCTTGCCGCTCGTCTATACCCCTCTCCTACGAACTAGTCACCGGCGCGGTATCGAAGCGGGAAGATGCAATTGCACACTCCGTTCAGTAGGTAGGTAACGAACGCACTCGGACCCCATGAACCTTTATTTTATTATTATTTAAGTGTATTTATAGGTAGTTATTCTTAATTAAGTATTTTATATTATGTAAATTTTAGATTATTAATAAATAAAACCTATATTAATTAAACTGTGATTGTTATTTTTTTTTCTATGACTATTTTGATGTAAAAGACTGTCTTTAATAAATAGTTTTTTACTCAAACAATTTTATAAATACAATTGAAGATTTAAAAAAAATACAAGCCAAGGTTTATACAAATACAAAGGGGAGAGGGAAAAGGCCTCATTGTGCATCAAAAAATTCGTCCACATCGATGTCAATGGGAAACGAGCCCGAACGCTGGCAGCATTGTAGTGGTAAAAATAAATAGTAAAAATGAAGAAGTAATAGTAATATGGAATTGCGTGTGCTGCGTAAGCGGTCAGGTAGGTAGGGTAGGGTAGGTAGGTAGCCAGTAGACGGGAGCGAAGTCGCGTGGGACAGCTAGTACAAATATAAAGTACCTAATAATATGGAAATTGCTGTCTTTTACTGATTCTAATTAAATAGATCCAGTGTGCCCCAGTCGATTTACTGTCACCCATGCATTGATGCAAAGTGACCCATGCCCGGGTCAAACTAAATCATTTCCCATTATTTTTTAAAATGGCTATATCTTGTAATTTTATATAATACAAATTGCAGTATTTATTCCTCAGACAAAATCTGTCCAGAAAATGACTCGCCAGTACATTTGGCAGGTATATTCTGCCAGAATACATAGCCAATTTCTGAAAGAGGGGCCCTATTCAAAGCGAACCCGATCGCGTTGTCATGTTGTTTGCAGAACAAATGAGCGACATGAACGCAACGATTGCATATTCGTGCGACGCTTCACTTTGTTAGGACATTGGGTAGGAGCTGTAAAAAGATAACAGCATCTTATCTCCTTAACTTTGCAATATAGCTTAGATGTGATTGGTTCATCAAGGACCTCCTAGGGACACTGGCACACTCTTCAGTGCCCGAAGCCAAACGCGCTTGCAACCATCCCAAACATTATACGAGGGCCACTAACAGCCAATTACAGCAGATAACCGGCTATAATTCGTCGATTACGATAGCATTTAAGTATTTTGGTTTTATGTGTTTATTTTTGTTTTTTTTTTATATTATGTTTACAGTTGCGTTTATGAACGATGTCTGAAAGTTAATGATTTTATTATTGTAAATAAATTGCACGCTTGTTTGCAAGCACAATGCAATGACCTTTAGGCTTTAAGATCTTCCCTTGTAAACAATGTATTTTTCTGGCAAATAAACATTTTTGATATGATTTGAAATAAGTTTTCTGAGTTGCTGCTATATTAGTATCGTTTGTTGGAATGTGGCATTTTTTTGTTGTTATTAAAAAAGCATCTGACAATTTTACGAAAAAAAAACTTGTAGTTTTGATTTGATATTTTCATATTACAATGTCTATACTGTAAATGTAAAATGCTGTAAGAGATGTATATACATTTATAACAATTAAATTAGCGGTACCAAACCTACCAAACAGATTTAACAAAAAAAAATAGTTACTCAATAAAAAATAATAAAAATCAAAAAAATAATATTAACTTCTTTATTGCATCATGTCATATTATTTAAGAAAAATTGTAACAGTTGTATAAAATAAAATTATCACAAAATAAACGTATCAGTAAGTATATTTATTTACCTATAACAGAATGTTTTAAAAATAACTAATTACAAAATGCTTTCACTGCAAAATGATTTATAATTTATTACCAGCGACAGTTAAAATAAGCGAAACTTGGCATTATGCAATCTACTATTTAAATTTGGCATCCCAATAATGCGAAAAAATATTTTTACAGGCAATATTATTTTAATATAACTTACTAACACCTCGAGGAATTATAGAGTAAGCTCTTATATTTATACAGATTTAAAAAAAAAAACTGTCTAAATAAATACACACTTTCATAATACAAGAACAACGATTTTGACCACTGAAGCATGCATACAGATACAACTAACTCTAAACATTTGTAAACATTAAATAAAAACAGTTGCATATCTCAAGCAAACATACTGCACAATGGATATTCTCAGTGGTCAAGTGAAGTGATACATTTGCCCGTCTACTGGTACATAGTTAAGTTAGGCTTACACTAGGCCTTGACTGGGTTCACCAGTTTTGTTGGACCCCTACTGTGTGTTTACTTTGTATCTAGTCTATGAGCTGTATCTTTTGTACGCGACGCCAATGATTATAGCGAGCCCCAAAGCTAGCAGCGCCCATTTCAGCTTCGAACTGGAAAAGAAAACTATTTTTAATATTGTTGAAGCACAATTTAATTTGAAAGTGGGTTAAATGACCTGTATTAATTAAGTGTTAACATTTACAATAAACTTTAATATTGGGAAAACAAGACACAAACTATTGGAAAAAGGAGACACTACCTACGTATATTTTGTAATCCACTATCAAACAGATAAGTACTTATTATTTTTTTATTTTACTTTACATCTTTATCTAATAAAAACGTCTCAATGATACAAAACATATTTCTAAGTTACATAATAGCTAAATAGTAGGCTATTATAATAGTTCACCTGTATATTTTAAATTTTTTACACAAATAACCTTATTACGTTTATTTTCTACTAATAATATTCTACGTGCAAGGATACAACCAAATATTTTTCTAATATCACGACGTACAGTGACGTACAGAAGAACACAAATATTAAGTGATATTATTATACGTTGTCCATCGAATATTTAATCTATAAACACCGCGTGACAGGCGATGTATTTCTGTCAAACAGCTGACTAGAAACTTATTTTATTTTTCTATGACAAAACCCGATGTTACTAACTTGATAACCGACTAGTTGAAAAAGAAAAATAATATAAAACAAATATGTAAAATGAGGTGTCCACAAGCTAAATAGTCGATGGCTAAGTGGCGGTTTCTGAACAAGTTATTTGAAGTGAAGATTGTGTCAACCCCTACTTTTAAGCCAAATTTTAACAAGCTATCAGACAAAAGTAGAGTTTGATAAATACTCAATTTCAAAATCTTAATTCAGAAATCGGGGTTAAGAGATATACAATACTTAAATCTAATTACTAGCTTGCAGGCTAAGGGCGGCTTTTTGGAGTACTTTAATTCCAAATTTTAACAGGTATTCAGACAAAAAAGCGTTTTGAAATACTCAACTTCAAAATCATAATTCAAAGATCGGGGATACGAGAAATACTTAATCTAATTTCTAGAAAATTCAATCTTATTACTAGTTTCCAGGCGGAGCAGAGGGCGGAGTAGAAGGCGGCGGCGTTCTACGGCGCGGCCGCACTCTACCTCGCCTACAAACACAAATAAACTCAACATTGTATAAATCTTCAAGCTCGCACTCCTACAGGATCCGCAGTACTCATGGACGTATAAAAAAAAGAAATCAGTTTAAAAGATAACTGGTATTTATACCACGCTTTGGTACTTAGTATTTCAACAGGTATTTATACAGTAACAACAAATAAATACTTGTGGTATTCCAGTTTACACCGGTTAAATTTGTTAAGAGCAACTGTATACAGTGAGAAGTGGTGGCAAACTACGATGATCGAATGCTTGTTGCATTCTTTCAACTTTACAAACACATTTTTTTACCATTATAATCAGTTTCAACGTCAGTTTAACCAGATATAATATCGTTGTTATCCAGGAAGAAGCTGCTTTTAGAATATTTGTTCACTTCAACTAAGTAGTAAATTTTCAGAAAGTTGCTATTGCGCATAAAAGACACGTTTTTCACACAATTGTAACAAATACATAATTGCAAATAGTGGCAAAAGAAAAAAAGGTTTGCCAATCCGATGTCGCTTAGAGTTCTGCTTTAAAAAGACAATTGCAAGCGTGAAGAAATATACATAATAACCAACTAGCCGCAATATCTACTCTAAAAGTACCTAAGCTAAATAGTTTCTAATCAATATAATTATAATAAAATAAATTAAGAACCGTCCGTAACCGTCGCATGGTGGACCGCGCGGTAGGCTTGGAAAAGGAAGGAAAATTAAATATATTATTGGAATAAAAGGTGTTGAGGATGATTTTTCTCACTATTCTGCCTCATTGATCTTGTGGTCGCAAGCGCTACAGCTGACCATGAGGGTCTGAGTTCGTTCGTTCGTTGTGCACAAAATAAATGATTTATCTATCTATCTAAAGTTTGGAATTTCTCAGTAGCAGCCCAAAGTGTAGACCTGTGCCCGGTTGATGGCAATAGGCTCGCCTCTAATACTAGGGACAACTGGCGATAGGTACACCTCTGCCTTATCCTTTGAGGAATATAGGCGTGCTGTTATGTTAATAATTGGAAAACCAGGGTTTTAAAACAAGTAATTATAGTGTTTAGCCTAAAGATCTTTACAAAGTCGCAACTGGGTCTGAGCGCCCGAAAACCAAAATTATTAAATACCTAAATACGTCTGTAAGGCTGCGGTTCCACCAAAGATGTCCGAAGATGCGTAGCGAAGGATGTGTTTGTTAAGAACCAATATCACTTCATTAACCTGCCTCTATCAGCGCAGCTCTAGTGGAAACGACTCATTCGCGCGAGGTTTTTTTACATACAGAACAAACAAGTGAAGGATGTGTTGCGAGAGATGTGTGCGAGGAATGTGTTGCGTGGTATGTGTAGGGCCGGACGCGCCGCTACACATCCTGGCACCGCCCATCTGTGCACCGTTTCACAGCGTCGCTACGTATTCTCACACCGCTCAGTGGCCTAGCACAACTCGGGTGGAAACGCATCCTTAAGTACGTCTAAATGTCAAAAACCTATTCGCTACAATTATTTGTGTTAGGAATTTAAATCACTACACAGAACCCTCTACTATAAAAAGTAAGCATTTTTTTTTAAATTATTTAGGAAATAAAATAATACCTAGGTTCGATCGGCACAACTATAGTTGAAATTCTTCTTTCTATCCTAGGCGACGCACGACCTTTATAGCAAGATCTGTTTGATGACTTTCGGCTGTTACAAAATCAATTATTAATAAAAAAACACAAATACTATAAGTATGCACAACTACTTTTGTATTTAAAAGCTTCTAAAATTAATAATCAATCTAACTAAACCCTTTTATGCATAAACTTTCTACAGCAAAAAATACAAAAGTTTAAACAGTTTTTCACTAATTATTTTTTTTGCTATAAATACAATTATGAATAATTCATATACTTTATTGCAATACATGAATGCTATGAAGTATTTGAATATTAACAAGCAGAACTCTAAGCAACGATTTCGGTCATAACATCATCATCAGCATTCCTAATGCATTCAAGAAGATTATAATGTCCACCTTTTGCCGACTATATTCGTTTTTAAATCTTTCTAAACAGTAATTTAATACTAAATCTAACCTGGCTCTACTACCATCGAATCTTAGCCACGGCTTCTCATCGCTTGCAAAAGTGGCAACACTAGGACCGGACTTATCACTACAATGACAAAATAGGAAAACATCGTGTCCGTTACCGAGGCCAGATGTTGTCGAAAATGGTCATTTGAATCTTATAGATAATTAGTTTTGCGGCTTCTGTAATTGTTGCGCACATTTTTAAATTTGTTGCGCTTATAGTTTTTTAATTATTTCACAAAAACATTTCCTGCTGGGGTAACGTTACCCCAGCCAGACCTTTTTCTTTCTAATGGGAATATTTAAATAATTACTAGCTATAAAATTAGTTGTCTAGATGAAGTAAATGTTGTGCCTTATTTTGTATTTGTTCTTTCATCGGTTGCGAAGTTATTCGAGATTTTGCTGGGGTATCGTTTTTGGTTTTGCTAGATCTTTAAAATGGTTAAGCGGATTCTTATCATATTTTGTACATGGCTTCTTAGGAATTAGTTTAAATTTGTTCTGCAATAAAAAAAAACAAAATAATACATAGCTTAAAGGTTATTTCATTAAATAGAAAAACACTTCAATTGGTCCCAGCACTCTCAATAAGAGCTCTAAAGACTTACTTTAAACGTTATTTTAAAGCTTGTAACTGCCTTCAAATGTATGTGAAGTTTCATTAGTATCCTGTAAGTATATAACAAGTTATGATGATAATGAGTTCTTCACGAGCACGGTCTTGATGCGCGCGGTGTTATTTAGCCACTGGATTGGATATATGAACTGAATGTTATGTCAATTATTAGTTTTTTTAGTTCAGTTGTATATCAGTAAAAATTCAGCTCAGTACATTGGATAATTAATGAGATAATACGATTAAAGTTATCAGGAAGTGAATGACCGTGGTAACCCGACCAAGTTTAGGTGGTTACGAAAAAGCGAAAACGCAAAACATTATGGTACCTTCTAAAATATGTAGGATAGTGTTACAAATTTAGTACAGACATGTACACAAGTTTAAAAAAAACTACGTGATTATTAAATAATTTTTATTGACAGGTAATTTTGAAACTCGAATCGTCATCTATTTGCGAGTTTATATCAACGCGAGTGTCGCAACAAGGTAATTATTGATTTCTTAAAGTCTACGTGTCCAACGAGTTTGTGGAAATAAATAAATACCTACCTGTTGCGGTAGTCCCGACTCCCGACATTGATAACGATAAAAACCGGTCGCTAAGTCATGAATTTCATTAATCAAGTTTCAAGTCATATTTTGACAATATATACACAAAAACCTTCCACTTGAATCAATCTATCTATTAAAAAAAACTGTTCCAGAATCCGTTGCGTAGTTTTAAAGATCTAAGCAAACAGGGACAGACAAACGGGAAGCGACTTTGTTTTATAGGTACTATGTAGCGAAGGATACATATGTCGTTATCATTGTTGAGAATTCCAGTCTAGGTAATAATTAAGTACGAAAGAAAAGAAAATAATAAGTTCCTTAATTTAAATATTTAAGCCTTAAAAAAATACAGTTTTAGATAAGTACCTAACAACATGTACATATTAATAATAATTTTACTACTATTTCCGTAGTTACATTATACAAGCTTACCTTGTTCGTGAATTCATCAAGCAGCCTGCACCATAACTATGATCATCAATAGAAGCACTCCACATTAGCAGTAATTCGCCACACTTATTATTTTACATTAGCTCTCACGCACTCTATAAATATTTGCAAAAACAGGAAACGGAACTGCCGAAACGCATGCGCACTCTACAAGATGAATTATGTGATTTTTTTGTTTAGTGCGATATGCAAACAATGCGCCCCTTCACCCCACCCCTTCCGCGTCCCACCGAACGACATGTTATATCAGTGATTTTTGATAAGTTTGTGCAACTGGAAGATAATAATAATGTTTTCATAGTACAGATATTATATTATTAATGTATTTAACAGTGTACGCGTCTGTACCGAAATTGTAAGGTGTATTATACTAAACATTTCAAAAGATAGTATAATGTTCTGCGTTTTCGCTTTTTCGTAACCACCTAAACTTGGTCGGGTTACCACGGTCATTCACTTCCTGATGACTTTAATCGTATTATCTCATTAATTATCCAATGTACTGAGCTGAATTTTTACTGATATACAACTGAACTAAAAAACTAATAATTGACATAACATTCAGTTCATATATCCAATCCAGTGGCCAAATAACACCGCGCGCATCAAGACCGTGCTCGTGAAGAACTCAATATCATCATAACTTGTTAAATACTTACAGGATACTAATGAAACTTCACATACATTTGAAGGCAGTTACAAGCTTTAAAATAACGTTTAAAGTAAGTCTTTAGAGCTCTTATTGAGAGTGCTGGGACCAATTGAAGTGTTTTTCTATTTAATGAAATAACCTTTAAGCTCGGTAACGGACACGAAAACATCTAACATTCATCCGTAACTCAGTTACGAAACAAATTGTAGAGCTCAGAACTATTTTCTAATGCAGTGAAGAGTTGTCTTATGAATGAATTGTCTCTGCAGTGTCCAACGTGGTCGATAGTGGTATCCACACAGACTGATTTCACGCAGGGTCATTATTCGTTACGACAAGACAACAAACTACGCATTGTCGTTAATGCAAGACAAAAATAGGTGATCCATTAGTTTTATATTTCATTTTTTGACACACGACTATGATTGACGTAATTTAAACACCTTGAATTTCAAACGTTAATATATTTGTTACATTCCTGTTATGTAATACAGGGGACAAGTCATAGCAAATCATGGCTCTGATGTAGTGTTTGGAAAGATTACAAGCGCAACAAGCGCTGTTGTCACTCCAAGGTCCTTGATAAACCAATCACAATTCTATGCTATTCTCGCTCTATCAAAGCTAGTTTTTATTGCAAAGGTATGTAGTTAAAATGCTGTTATCTTACAGCTCCTCCATCATGCCCTTACCAAAGTAAAGGGTTATGCAATCGTCGCGTTCTGATTCGCCGAACAAAGTAAACGCGACGTTGCCGACTTTCGCATGTTTGCGCTACTGTCGCCTAGGACATAGCTTTAGGATTTTGAGGCAAGGTTGATAATAAGGCCGGCTTTTACAAGAATAATTGTATTCAGACAGAATATGTCTTCCGGGGATAGTAACGGGGATTCATCAGATTTAGAGCCGATATATATTTGAGGAATACAAAATTAAATTTGTCAGCTATTATATAGAAAAATATATCATTTATTTTTCAGATAAATTTATCCATCGATTGAAAAATCGGGCCTCAGACAAATAGAAAGTAAGAAATCTCTACTTAACATATATTGATATTTATCTAAAATCTCAAATTAACAACAAAAAAGAAAATAAATAACCTGGTAGGATCAGTAGTGCACTCACGGTGGTATTTTGAACTGTAGAAATTGAAAAGAAATGTTATATTTATGTTGTAAAAAAAACTACAATTCTAAATAAGTTTTGATAACCAGTGAAGACAATCTACGGCTATTAGATAAATTATTATTATTTCCATAGCAAAATTTAAATTCCATCGCTACCAAACTTTACTTGGGATTTTTTTATTGATTTTGTCACAAAATAAATTTTTGCATAAAATTAAAGAAGTGAGTCACGAGAAACCAAAAAGTGTGCACAATTTCAACTTACTGGAACTTGAAAGGTTTGATTACAGACACCGAGAAAGGTGAAAGTAAATAAATGCTTCTAAAAAGAGCAATGAATATAAATTGTGTAAGATCAAGAATTCAAAAATAGAGATTATTATTGAAAAATGTCTGAACTTCTGAAGAGGATGGTGGATGTGGATTGGGGTCACTATTGAGTTGTTGGTAGTGTTTATAAAAGCGTAGATTTCGCATTACGCTTTCATCAACACCTTTTTAACACTACTAATTACCTAAATAAATTAGATACTAGTAATCTTAATGGAAAATACATAGGTAATACATTTGATTATTTGAAGTATGATGTAACAAACTTTATTACTTATCATCTAGCTAATCTACATTATTTTTTTACAAATTATGTACTCTAATTATTTCATATCACATGTCTGATAATACAGACAACACAGTACAAAAATAACTTGTTCTTTTACCTGCGTTATAAATAGTATTTGAACTATATATAGATATTGCAGCAAAGATTTTATATACACACACAAATATACACCTTATTACAGTAAAAATGTGGTCTAAAATACCTTAGAAACTAGATTTTAAGTTGTCCTTGCTATGCTTAAAAAAATGAGGTAGAACTGAAACTTGGTGAGAATAAAAAAATACAAATAATCCGTCACCTTGATTTCCATACTCTGGGTTTCATTTTACAACTGCAAATAATTTATATTATTTTATGTGCATAACTCCAGCTTGCTCATAAGTGATAGAATAATTTTAGAAATTATTCTATCACTAATAATATTTTCAAATAATTTTAATTTTTAACAATTTTTTTTTTTTTTACTGGTTTGCCTGTATTGAATGAGGAAGCTGGGGTAACGTCACTCCAGCTGAAACATACTAAACGACTCATATTAACGTAGTTTTTGTGAATGCTAAATTAAGATTCGGAACTTTGATTGCTGCTATTCTATTATGCCTTAAATATTGGCATAGATAAAATTATTCTACCACTTATGAGGAAGCTGCAGTTATGCACATTATTATGTATCCTTTCACTTTTACATTATTTTATTCAACTTAATATTTTGTGAATCTATGGAGAACCAAAAGAATTTGGAGATAATTTTATAATTGGTTATGTTTTCTTTATGCTTTGTACTTACCAGCCTTGTCCTGGAGCTAGGGTGCCGACTTTATATTTCTTCAACATAGCTCTGGAACAGAAGCAAGAAAAATGTAACAAAGGCTTTTTAGATCCCTTCTTGATTTAGATTTAAATTTAGGAGAATTATGCAAAAAAAGTACTCCAGGAAAAACGTAATCCAATCCAGGTTCTTAAATATAAAATACCAGGTTTTAAAATATAATGTATCAGGTTTAAAATTTAAAATACTACTTTATAATATACTAGGTTTTAAAATATAACTAGGTATAAAATACTAGGATACAAAAAGTAAACTACTAGCCCCGAGCTTCTCAACTCTAAATTATCGCAAAATTAATGCGACAAAGGTTAATGGCAGATTCTGTACCGCATAATTTTTTTGCTGTTCGGTTATAGAATTTGTGCCACTTATTAAGGCAATTAAACCATTTATTTTCATGTTAGTTTAATTTTGGGAGAGCAGTGATGGCCCAGTGGTATCTGCCGCGACTTACAAGTTGTAGGTCGTGGGTTCGAGCCCAGGCAGGCGCTTTACTTTGTGTAAATTATTTCATCACCACTGCTCTCAAAACGGTGAGGAAACCGTAAGGAAACCGGCATGTCCTAGAACCAAAAATGCTTAGACATGTGACATCCACCAACCCGCACTGGGCCCGCGTGGTGGATTACGGCCCATTCCCTCTTACAGAGAGGAGGTCTGTGTCCCAGCAGTGGGAACATTAATAGGTTGATGATGTGATGTGATGTTACTATTTTTAGAACTTCGGATTAATGAATAATATCAATAAAAAGATTTTAGTCAGTAAAAAAAAGGTACACTAAACGCAGTTATGTTTTTAGAAGTTGCATTATGTAAAATAACACAAATATTGAAATGATTATAATTTTTTTAGAAATAGAAATAACATTAAATATAATAAAACTCATCATTATCAAAGTGTAGCAGTCCGCTGCTGGACATAGGTATCTCCTAATACCCTGAGTAGGTACGATCCTCATCTCAATCTACCTACTTAATGGTAAGTAAAACACTACAAAGATAGCACATACAAACAATTTACTTTACACATTATTTAACAATATGTAACATTTAACTATATGTAACAATCTATATTGGTACACTAGTACATAACCTTAAAAATAAAACAGCTTATAACTTTTATGTCCTAAGTTTAAAATAAAAAAATCTAAGAATTTAAAAAGGGATTATCTATCATATTAACTACCAATTAAAACAAAAAATATCCCAAAACACGAAATTTTATTAGAGGTACAAAAGTCCCATACAAGCCTGCCATTCTCCTTTTCAAGCACGCGTTATCTGCTGTGATTGGCTGAATGAATTTTCAACAGCCAATCACAGCAGATAACGCGTGCTTGACAATTTGTCACATTAATTCTGCGATAATTTAAAGCTGAGAAACTCGGGGTAGGTTTATTAAAATATACTAGGTTTGGGGTTATTTTAATGTTAAAAAACTAGAAAGTTATGAAATAAGTAATTTGGTACCTTGCATCGGCACTATGGCCAACGTCATCAAATGCAATTGTGGCATCTTGTCCTGCAGCCTCCAGTAATGGATCTTCACCAGGTTTGGGGTTATTTTAATGTTAAAAAACTAGAAAGTTATGAAATAAGTAATTTGGTACCTTGCATCGGCACTATGGCCAACGTCATCAAATGCAATTGTGGCATCTTGTCCTGCAGCCTCCAGTAATGGATCTTCACCGCCAGGATGCTGGAGACAACAATATTATTAATTAACATGTCCTTATAACTTTTTTGTGTTACCCAATAAATGGGTTGTAGAGGTCACATACGAAGTCAGAACATGTACAATACTGTTATTCAACGTCATCTGGTCAGACAGACCTGACTCAAGATGGTCGGAAAAAGAGGATAGGATGATGATTATGATTCATTTCCTTTGATGACATAGGTATTGGTGAAGTTGAATGGGTTTGGTTATGATTTCCACACTTTGTAATTGTCAGAGTTTTTTAATTGAACTAATTATCAATGAACTTCTTATTTCTTGAATATGCAACAAAAGGCAAACTTTAAATATTTTTTGTGACCGCAATCAATAAGTTCCTCGAACCAAAATAAATACAAGTATGGATTGCAACTGCTTGACTTTGTATTTGTAAATGTCTGTCAAACTCATAGTAATACAGTGTGATGTCATACTAGAACATAATCAGATTATTATTATGTCCTTTATTCATTACATTACTTATTAATTCCATTTTTAAATATTTTATAAAATAAATTAAAAAAACTAAAACATTTAAAAATATAAAAAATAGAGGCCCACCGGTATCGGGAACAGGGTCCAAGCTACCGGCGGTCAGGGCTCCAGAGAGAGGAACCTCCTAACAAAGCGAGCCATGTTCAACAGTAAACACCTAACGAGAGCCTCCTAAGGTGTTGGTCGAGGCTTGTTAGCCATTGGCTGACACGACTATCGGTACAATGAGCGCTGTGTCCACATCCCACATGTCGACAACCTCGCGAGCCAAGTCAAGATACTTGATTTGCTTATCTTTCTCGGCTTTCACGAAGTGCCCGTCATTGAACGCCTCTCGATTCGGTCCACCACCACAATATCAGGCTTATAGGTCCTGGCTACAAGGTTGTGCCTATGCAAGTACTCTTCGTTAGGTAGGCGAGAACATCCAGAAATAATGTGGCGGATCGATTCACCCGGGCGGTGACATGCCCGACAGATGTCAACCGTGCCATCCTTCACAATAAATCTCCGGTAGTTATTCGTCATGATAACTTCATCCATAATTGCACAGACAAAACCTTCGGTTTCCCCAAAGAGGTCACCGAAACGTAGCCAGGCTACGGACGCTGATTGGTCTACATCGGACCCATGTAGGGCCCGGAAAAAGCGTCCGTGAAGCTCCTTACTCTGCCATACCTCCCTGCGGTCGTTAGTGTCAAGCACTACAGGCTTGCGCCAGTTCTCATTCGCCAAGGAGAGCGGGGTGAGTCCCTTATACACTGCTACTACATCTCGATGCATACCCACGTCGGTGTGTAGCAAATATTCCCTGAGATTGCATATCTCGCGGTTGTGGAGGTTGTTGGCATTTAAAAAGCCTCGGCCTCCACACTGCCGCGGGATATACAATCTCATGACCGACGATCGTGCGTGACGCAGTCGATATGCAATCAGCAGTGTAAGGACCCGTCTATCCAGGGCGTCGAGTTCCATTTGAGTCCATTTGAGTGGCAATGTACCTTGTTTCCGCCTGAAAGAAGGCTATTGAATACCTTCTTCAGGCGGCCAAAGAAGCGTTCCTTCAACGATTGCTTCATGTCAGTAGTGCTGATATATAACGCTTCTGACATAACCAAATACTTATAGGTTTCGTTTGGAGAGAGGGATCTCAGGTTTATGGAATCCGCGAGTTGAATTCCTACGGATTCCACAATCTCCCCTCGCTTTACATGCATGACCGCACATTTATCCACACCAAACTCCATCCTGATGGCGTTACTAAAAGTTTCAGTTACCTTCAGTAGCTCCATCAGCTGAAGATTGCTGGGGTTGCAGCTGCAGAGCTTCAGGACATCCATGTAAAGGAGGTGAGATATAACCTGACCACCTCTCTTCAACCGATAGCCTAGCCTTGAATTCTCCAGCAGCATGCTTAGAGTATTCAGGGCTAGGCAAAACCAAAGTGGACTCAAACTATCGCCCTGGAATATACCTCACTCGATCCTTACAGGTTCGCTATTCCTCTGGATATTTTGACATCCTGGATAGCGAAGGACTGTGCTCCATTGCCCCATACACGACATCAGGAAGGTGCATAGAGTTGTATCTATTTTATACAATTCTAGCACCCTTATGAGCTATTAATGAGGCACCGAGTCATAGGCCTTCTCATAATCTATCCAACATGTCGACAGATCCTTTCGGGAACGCCGAACCTGTTGGCTGATGGCCATATCTATAAGGAGTAGCTCCTTAGTACCGTGGGACCCGTTCCTACATTCATTCTGAGAGACCGACATGATCGAGTTATCGCCGACGTGTTTATTAATTTTAACTCTCAAAATGGATGTAAGAACCTTATAGACCGTTGGTAAACATGGTAAACATGCTACCAGACTTGTGGAGCAGGTGGATTATTCCTGTTGTAAGGAACTTGGGTAGCGAATCAGACTCCAAGGCTGCCTGGTACTGAGATGCTAAACGAGCGTGCGACCTTTGTAGCCACTTGATCCAGAAGCTATAGGCTCGCGCTTGGTGGTCAAGCGCGAGCCTATATAAGATAAAAAAAAAAAAAAAAACTGCAGCCCGTCCGGCCCTGGAGATTTCCAGTTCGGCAACGGACGGACTGCACGGGCTACATCTTGGGGGCTGATCGTGACAGCCCCCATTTCTTGTATTGGATCGCACGCTCGTTCGACCTCCCGGATCCATTCACCTTCGGTGTGACTGAAAGGCACCGACCAGATGCTGCACCAGAATGTACACATAGCGTCATCATCCGGCAGGCGCGTACCGCGCGTATCAGTCACACCTTGGTCGGGTCTCTCCCAAACCCGATAAACCCACCTTTCATTACTTTGAAATGTACGATTCTGGGTGTATCGCTCCACTCTCCGCCTGTACCTACGAATACGGTTTGCCCATGCAAACAATTTTTGAAGTCGATGCGCTCTGTGACATGGGCTATATAGTCTCGGGGGCTGACATAAGTCCCCGAAAGCGCATCACTCTTTGGTGATTATTGCCCTCCCTGAAACAAATTAGTTTGCCGATGTGTGTCCTGGCCCCACCAATACGACGTTCGATCCTGCACTGCCAAGCCGGTACGGCTGGTTTCGGTCGTGTAGCTCTGTCATCTGCAAATTTGACGTAGGCTACACGACATGCCGCTACAGCCGCGCAGTACATGATCGAATGTGTATCAGTGAGGTCTTCGCAGTCATCAAAATAGTTTGACAACTGCGAATCCAGAACAGACACCAGCGCCCTATTTTTGTTATGTATGGGCAAGCGAGGTAATCGTGGCCTAAGTTCGGGTGGTATGTAGCGATATTCCCGAATAGCACTCTCCAAGCACTCCTTAGTTCCACATTGCACTGGGTACTTACGTTTGTAACCCTGCCACTACTCTCCTCGTCAGCGTGGTTGGACTGTAGTGGCACCACAGCCTGCGACGATGGGGCAGTGACACGGTTATCCATTTCCGTTCGGAGGCGATCAAGTACAGTATCACCCAATCCAACATATGATTACGCTGGATGACTCGCACCTGATCCGAAAGTCGTTGGGCCGAAAAAATTATTATTATTATGGTTTTTAAACTTAAGTTTCTCAGGTAAGGACCTGGTGTTTTTATAGGATCTCACGGGTGTGAACCAAGGTGAAATCCTAATTTTCTATTTAAACTGGTAAATTATTTTGTACTGCACTCAAATTGTAATCTAAATCTAATTGTAAAAAAATTCTTACTATTCGGCAAGTGTTTAAAATTGCAGCTTTTTGTAGTGTTAGGTATGTGTATTTTGATAGGTTCAGAGCATTAAATAGTATATTATGCAACTAGTGAATAAAGAGATTTAAAGCGAGGGCCATAGATGAATCACGAACAAGTGAAGGATTCTAACAACTGAATCACGGCCATAGGGAGTTCAAGTGTTAGAATCCTGAGCGACACGAGTGATTCATGGCCCTCGATATAAATCCGTTTTATTCAAGAGTTGCATACTATATTTTATATCATGACTACGAGAAAAATAAAGATTTAAGCGAAAAGCACAAGGAATAATAATAAATAAATATTTTAAATTGAATTTAAAAAAATGTGAAAACTCAGGCTTTCTCTGTTTTTTTGTAAATTGAAGCTGAGCTAGGTAACAGCATCTTTGTTTCAGGGGCGAGTGATCACCTCCGTTACGTTACATAATCATAAATAATTAAACACCAATGCAATTAATATTAGAATTACAATCCAAATAAATATTCACTTAACATCTCAGACTAAAATCAAAATCATTAATAAAATCCTAAATATTAACAAACTGAAAATTAAATCGATGAAGGAGTTTGAAAGTCAAATATTCTTTGCACATGGAGTTTGTATCGAGTATTTTATGCGCAAGGAGGTTGTATATATTGGTGTGTTCTAAATTCAAACACCAAAACAGTGATTAAAAGTGCTTTTTATTCACTGTTTTCAGTGACTATAAATCTGGCAAACCGTTCTTTTTTATTTATTTATTAAAACTTCAACATGGTTCAAAGGAAGATTGTAAACTAAGGCTAAATGTTCATTTTTTATTTATGGCACAAATTAAAGCGCATATGGACGACCAACTTAATTATTACTATCAAGCATTGATGAGAAACTAGAAGGACTTATAAGCGAAACCAAGAAATAGAAAATGAGCAATTAAAAGAAAAGTTAATAAACTGGAACATCTTAACCGTAAATCAATATAATTGTGTTTGGGCTTAAGGAGACGGAAAAACTGGCCAAGTGCGAGTCGGATTCGCGCACGAAGGGTTCCGTACCATTATCGCAAAAAACGGCAATAAAATCACGTTTTTTGTATGGGAGCCCCCCTTACTATATTTTATTTTAATTTAATAATTCTTATTTTTTGAAGTGAATATACAACTAAATATTCTGTGAATATTTCAAGCGTCTAGCTGTTGCCGTTATTAATATCGAGCAAAAAACGGCAAAAAAAACACGTTTGTTGTATGGGAGCCCCCTTTAAATATTAATTTTATTGTGTTTTTAGTATTTGTTGTTATAGCGGCAATAGAAATACATCATCTGTGAAAACTTCAAATGTCTAGCTGTCACGGTTCATGAGATACAGCCTGGTGACAGACGGACAGACAGACAGACGGATCGTGAAGTCTTAGTAATAGGGACGTTTTTACCCTTTGGGTACGGAACCCTAAAAAAGCAACATGGAGCTACTAAATAATATAACGAAAACATTGCAGCAGAACTTTGAAGAATTATCGGTTTATAAAAGCGACATCAACGCTGCCTACCGATTCAGGAAAAAAAGTTGATAATAGCAAAAATCCAAGACCTGTTAAAATATCATTCCTCAACTATTGGAAAAAAACAACAAATTATTAATAAAAAAAACAATACGAGAAGATCTACATAACTGATGACTATCCAAAAGAGGTAGTCGATAAAAGAAAATCCCTCCAACAAAAAATGGAAGAAGAAAGGAAATAAATTGTGGTTCTAAAAACTAAAAAAACACGCTTTAATGGTAAATTGAACTAAAAAGTCGCTAATCCTGAATATCTTGGTAAGGCTAATGATACAACTATTTAACCGCGCACGGTAGAATCAACTTTCATTACTTGTAAATTTGAACCAAGTTGAACAAACATTTGACTTTGACTTTGGCTTTGACTTTGACTAAATTATTGCATTGTCATCGGTCCTTGATAAGTGTGCAAAGTTTCAAATCAAACCCACGTTTTGAAGGGTGGTGAAAATCACGTTCAAAGATTCCGTTAAATTGATACATACATACCAAGCTAATAAAAGCGTGTTAAAGGCAACTTTGCTATTATCAAATATGATCAACTGATAATAAAAACTGGTGGAAAAAGCGAAAAGAGAAAACAAAACCTGCACACAACACCAGAGGAGAATGCCCAGCCACGGAAACAATATCTACCAACTCTTTTAAAGTAGGCAGAAATAATGCATTTGACCTAATGAGAACAAGAAGCAACTCCATTAGCAACATACCAACAACCTCAGAAACGCAATAGGACTTAGGTGCCAGCCGAAACAGAAACAGAACAACATACATAAATGAACAACCAAAAACAATCCCCAACCCGGTCACCGTGGGGTATTAGACCAAAACCCTCCAGGGCGAAAAATAAATAATAATAACGACAACACAACCAACAATGACACATTAATAATAAGCAAAAACCTGAAAAAGGCAAGCAAAGATGATTTACAACAGATAAATAACAAAACTGAAAGAAAAATGGTAATGTAATATATATCTCAACCCTAAACACAAGAACACTGCGAACTGAAGAGAAACTTTCAGAGCTAGAGGAAGCACTAAGCCCATTGAAATGGGATATAATCGGATTGAGTGAAATAAGACGCATTGGGGAAGAAATTAGGAAATACCAAAATTATGTATTCTACTTTAAAGGAGAAAAGAAAGGAATGTATGGTGTGGGATTTATGGTAAAGAAATACCTTAAACAACAAATCATAGTATTCACAGGCAAATCAGATAGAATAGGGCAAAACAGTGCTTAACATTAAAATCCCTGGTTTCAATGACAAAAATATATGCTCCAACTGAACAGGCCTCAGAAGAGGAAAAGGAAGAATTCTACTCCCTTCTATCTGCCACTATGGACAATACCTATAAGTATAAGATAGTGATGGGAGATTTCAACAGCCAAATAGGATCGCGTCATATGGGTGAAGAACATATGATGGGGCAATACACCAAAGGAAAAAGAAACTGCAATGGCCAATGTCTTATAGACTTTGCACAATTATACAACCTACGAATAATGAACACCATGTATAGGAAAAAGTCATCTAGGAAATGGACTTGGATCTCACCAGACGGGAAATATAGAAATGCAATAGATTTTATATTATCTAACATTCCCTCCCACTTTAAGGATATAGAAGTTATAAATAAGTTAAACTTCAGCACAAACCACAGAATGGTAAGAGGAACTATCACAGCTCATAATAAGAAAACTAGGCATATCAAGAGAAATGAACCCGTACATATAATACCGCTACTTTCAGAAGAGTCACTACGTGAATTGAGCACTAAACTCCCTAAAATGGAGAGGCTTCAGTCAACCCAACAGAAATACGATGAATTAGAAAACTATTTAAAGGAAATACATAAAGAAGTTGGCCTGAAAGGAATAAAGAAAGATAAAATAGGTGATGAGGCTAGAAAATTAATTGACGAGAGGAAAAATTTGCTAAATGATAGAATAAAGAACAGAAAACATATAGAAGAAATATTAAGAAAATCAATGAGAGTATCAGGAAACCTAAAAAACTAAAGCTTATGAACATAATAAAGAATGAAATAGAAAGAACGGGCTGGATCAAAAAAAAACTGAACCACTCCAGGACCACTCCACGTGGATGCCGGAAATAAAAACAAAAAACAGACAAGGAAAAGACAAAACCACGTCACATAGGATAGAAATAAGAAAAGAGGCAACTAATTTCTATAGAATATTATACAGCAGTCTAAGAAATCCAACTGAGCCACCATTCCTCGACCATTCAGTAGATGGTAGTGTTCCAGAAATAATACAAAGTGAAGTAAGGAAGGCAATAAATACACAGAAAAGCTATAAAGCACCGGGAGACGACAAAATAACCAACGAATTATTAAACGAGCTAGTCGATGTTATCCTGCAGACACTAACACAATTATTTAATGAAATACTGAACAACGAACTTTACCAATTCAGTGGACTAAATCTACTATAGTTCTCATACACAAAAAAGGAGACAAAAAC
Source organism: Orthosia incerta (assembly GCA_948252205.1). Lineage (NCBI taxonomy): Eukaryota > Metazoa > Arthropoda > Insecta > Lepidoptera > Noctuidae > Orthosia > Orthosia incerta. The sequence continues at coordinate 30,445,957 of OX411755.1, read as the reverse complement.
AAAATAGATAACTACCGACCAATAAGTATGATGTCCAACCTCTATAAGATATTCTCCAAGATAATACTGAGAAGGATCACGAAACCCCTGGACGAACAGCAACCAATAGAGCAAGCTGGTTTCAGAAGCGATTTCTCTACAGTCGATTACATACATGTCGTGAAACAGGTCATCGAAAAGTATAACGAATACGGAAAGTCCTACTACATCTTGTTCGTAGACAATAACAAAGCCTTCAACTCCCAATATCACAGCTCTATATACAATGCACTCGAGAAATAAGGAGTTCACGCTAAGTATATAAACATCACCAGGCAAATATACAACAGAAGCACGGCCCGAATACAACTAAAAAACGTAGGAGACGAATTTAAAATTGAAAAGGGAGTGCGACAAGGTGACCCGCTATCGCCCAAACTATTCGCTGCAGTCTTAGAGGACGTCTTCAGGGAATTAAAATGGGATAACCTCGGACTAAACATCAACGGATTTGCTGATGACATTGTGATATTTGCAGAGGAACCACAAATATTACAAGCAATGCTAAAACAGCTACCCGATGCTAGCATCGGGTAGCTGTTTTAGCATTGCTTGTAATATTTGTGTGTGTACCAAGGTGGGTCTCACGATCAACTTCTCTAAAGCAAAAGCAATTACCAACAGCACCCGAGAAACAATAGCAATAGAAGAACAAGAGGTCGAATATGTAGAAGAGTACATATACCTGGAACACCTAATATCGCCTCAACATCTAATGCCCAAAGAAATACAAAGAAGGGTTAACAACACCTGGTCCCTCAAAGAAGTCGTGAAGAGCAAGTCCATACCAATACGGGAAAAGAAAAAGGTCTATGACAGTTGCATTCTGCCTGTACTCACATATGGATGCCAGACTTTCCTTAACGAAAGAGATTCCTTAACGAAATCAAGCATACAAAAACTAAAATGCTTGGCATCCGTATAAAAGACAAGTGTCGACTTGTAGACATACCGATACGGACGTAACCAATAGTCTCAAGAGACTGAAGTGGAAATGGACGAGCCACACAATGCGAAATAGGATAGAAAAGTGGACGAGAAGCGTAATTGAGTGGTACCCACGCGACGGGAAAGGCGCAGAGGCAAGCAACACAAGAGGTGGGAAGACGATCTCCCACAGGGGTGGAGGAGATCGGCAAGGCACCGTAAAAAGTGCCATGACCTGGAGCAGGCCTATGTCAAAGGACAACCTGACTAAAAACAGTCTAAATTAAGTTAGTTTAGGATAAATTTAAAAAGTTATGTAAAAGTCAGTGAATAAAGGCTAATTTTATTTCCTTTTATTTACATACTTTTACATTTTTAAATAATATTCTATAAAATAAACAAACATTTAAAAATACAAAAATAGTAGCCCACCGGTATCGGGAACAGGTTCCAAGCTACCGGTGGACAGGGCTCCTGAGAGAAGAACCTCCTAACGATACGCGCCGTGTCCAGGAGTACCGCTTTCTCGATCAAGCCCTTGATCCAGCTGCCCAACGAGAGCCTCCTCAGATGTTCGTCGAGGCTCTTTGCTATTATGCCATTGGCCGTAACGACTATCGGCACAATGATCGCTGTATTCACATCCCACATGTCGACAACCTCGCGAGCCAGATCAAGATACTTGCTTTTCTTATCTCTCTCAGCCTTCACGAGGTTCTCGTCATGGGGGACTGCTATATCAACAATCATTGCGCGACGCTCTAGTCGGTCTATCACCACTATGTCAGGGTTATTGGCAACAATAGTCCTGTCAGTGATGATAGACCGATCCCAATACAACGTGACATTGCCATTTTCGAGAACTGGGTCGGGCACATACTTATAGTAAGGCACTACCGATTCCACAAGATTGTATTTAAGAGCAAGTTGCTGGTGGATAATCCTGGCTACAAGGTTGTGTCTATGCAAATAGTCGCCGTTAGCTAGACTAGAACAACCGGAGATAATGTGTCGGATTGATTCCCCCGGCCGGTGACATGCCCGACAAATATCAACCGTGCCGTCCTTCACAATATATTTCCGGTTGATATGCATAATATAGACAATAGAACAAGGGTATACTCTCGAGGCGAGTATACCATTTCAACAAAAAAAAAAAATCGAGTTGGTCTTATTTTCACCAAGTGAGGATCTGATGAGGGGATCCCATGGAAATTAAGGGAACTCTTCAAATTTTAATAGGCAATTTTGGTATTTTTATCAACATGGCAAGCATTTGCATTCAGAAAGTATCATTTGGTGAAGTGGAACTGATGAAGTAGACCACAGATGGCCGCGGCAACTTCTCAATGATAAGTATGTTTTGGGTATAAGATATATCGAATAGTTAAATGACGGCGATGAAGCAAATTTAAATAAATGGTTTTTACGAAAATGGTACCATCAAACTGATTCGTGTTTCGTCAGTCGTCGGATTTCTAGGTAAAAATTTAGTATCAAGATGCATTCGGAGGGGGGAGATGAGGGGAGGGGGGGGGGTTACCCCTCCCCCTGGCACCACTCCCATTACAAGGTAATGCACTGTTCCTGAGAAAAACACGTTATTGTAACCTAACCTCAAAACACTTAAAAGTTGCTTCTGCATCGTCTCCGGCGCTGCGGGAAGTGCAACTCCTTCGCCCTTACGTAACAAAGGATAGGCACCCATGCTTTGTTACAGCGGGCGGGAGTTGCTCTCCCTTCGCGCCTCCGGTTTTTATAAACACTCTAGGGGTAGCAGCCAAAAGACTACGTGAAGTCGGGGTGCCCCAGTTCGGTTTTGGAACAGATTCGACCTATTTTAACACGTTGCCTGTCCGTGCATTATATATAATATATAATGCATTTTTGGCTGCTGCTGTGACGCCCGTGCTTTATCGATAATGCACGAGCCTATTCTTTTTGAATGGGGTTTTGTAGACTGGACGTGAGAGCTACGTCTATAATATTTTGCAGACGTATGAGCAGTGAATTGGGAATAATAAAACACCAATGTCCCGCCAATTTTTTTTTTATTGGTTGGTAGCATGAACTGGTTTATTGAAAAGCATTATTATTTGAATAAAGTCCACTGGCAATTAGTGAGTTTCGTTATAACATTGTAAGCAAAATGGTTTTTTACATGGAATGCACTCAGTTGTAACTTGTGAAGTCTTCTTCCTTGCATCAGTAGCTGTGAATCCCGATTCTTTCAGCTTTTTGTAGCAACTGGCACAACGTTTTTGCCAAATTTTTCCATTAGCTTTCTTGGGTATTTTCGTTAAATTGTGACTTGTAGGACGCAAAGAACTCGCAGAACTGGAACTTGAACAGTTCTCAGTTTCAACCCTAAGTAATTTCCACAATGTTCTTGCTACTACGTCTGTGCATTATTTGTAATGCACGGTATTCTAGCTGTCACGTCCGTGCATTAAAAATAATGCAATGCTGAAATTCAGTAAATTCGAAAGTTTTATTGATAATCATTTGTAAATTCTTTGTAAGTACATAAAATGAAACAGTTTGGCCGAAAACAAAAATTGGACGTCACGACAACCGTACCCATCCAGTACTCTGGACAGGCAACGTGTTAACTATGAAGTGTCCAGTATACAAGCGTTGGTCAATCGTGAAGGCAAACAATCAAAGTCCAGAAGATAAGCCAAAGTCGTCGAATAAAACCACAAAAACACCAAAAAACACAAAACGCATTCACGCGACTCGGGGAGAAACGGAATGAACGAGAACAAATGACACTGAACCACGCATGACACAAAAACCATTTTTTATTTTACGTTCTGTTTTAACAATTTTGCTCGAAATATTGCGCCACAGACAATATACCGGTACTGTTTTGGTTGTCAATCGCCCATTTTGACGTTCGTTTTCACTGTTTATCTGATTGAGGTTAGAAACATTTTTTGTTATTTTCTCGAAAAACATGCAATACCGTGTAATAAGAGTAGTAGTGTTTTAATCAGGGACCCATCCCCTACCAGCTTTAACCACTTTTAATTCTCTCATCATGCATCTTGATACTAGACCCAAGCCCATTCATTCTATATATTTAAGTTGATACCAACATAAACTCATTCGTTTTACCGTGCACCAAAAACATCAACTGCATAATATAGACAATAGAACAAGGGTATACTCTCGAGGCGAGTATACCATTTCAACAAAAAAAAAAATCGAGTTGGTCTTATTTTCACCAAGTGAGGATCTGATGAGGGGATCCCATGGAAATTAAGGGAACTCTTCAAATTTTAATAGGCAATTTTGGTATTTTTATCAACATGGCAAGCATTTGCATTCAGAAAGTATCATTTGGTGAAGTGGAACTGATGAAGTAGACCACAGATGGCCGCGGCAACTTCTCAATGATAAGTATGTTTTGGGTATAAGATATATCGAATAGTTAAATGACCGCGATGAAGCAAATTTAAATAAATGGTTTTTACGAAAATGGTACCATCAAACTGATCTGATGATGAAGCCAGAAGGTAGGCACAGGAATTCCGTTTGGGCGCATGGTTGGCGCAGTGGTTGAGCGATTGATTGCTGCGCTGCGTGTCGCGGGTTCGATTCCCGCACGGAACAAATATTTATATGACCATCTGTAGATGGTTATTCCGGCTCTGGGTGGGGGGGTTTTGTGTATGTGAGTTTATATTTATAAACGCACCCACGATACAGGAAGAAATTGCTAGTGTGGGCCAACGTTTTATTTAAAAAAAAAACCTGCTATAAATTTTCATTTTGCTTGCTTTTAAGAATCAAAAGTCTAAATATATGGTCAGAATCAAATCTGAAACTCTCATCTAAAAGATGAATAGCGATAAGAACTGGACTTTGTCTTGATTTAACTTTTTTTCCTTTTTACAGTTTACAGCATGACACCCATTATTTGTGTGGAAAATAAAACTATCCAATCAAACATGAAACTTGTCTCTCAAAATATTTTTTTCAATTTGGGCCTTCTTTTTATAGATAAACCATGCAGTCCATCTCAGAGAGGAGGCCTGTGTCCCAACTGTGGGAATATTTTAAGCTGATTAAGCTTAACCCATTGAGTGCACGAAACGTGGATCCACGCGAGACACAATTGCTCTTTAATTGATTCGATAATTATGGCATTCAACTTTTTTTCAACTGGTTTGTTTAAACTTCATAATTACTATTGTAGCTGGTAAATCACTGAACTTACTGTGGTTTTTAGTATTGCAAGTTATGAGGAAATGCGAGCAGAGAGCACAGACTGAATTTCCTTAGTAAAAAATCATAATTCAAACTTTAGCTGATGCCTACTTCCACCTCAAGTATTGGAAAAATTTAAGAGAAATTCCGTAAATTTAATAAATAAGATATTATATTGTGCTTCTATGTTTTCATTTATAATTTTGTACACTAGGCCTCTATAATAGGTACTCTATTGACAGTGCAATTTTGAGCATTTTTTGAGGGCTCAAGTGCTTCTAAAGATAATGGAATCATCATCAAAAAGGAAAACAAAGGGGCATAGTATATATCTATATTTTACAGTTTATGGAATATTTTTTAAATTGGTCCAATTTTTGGAGGCGGAAATATGCGAAAGCCAAACCTCTAATTATGATTACTTAGGATATTCAGTTGGATATCTGCAACTGCATTTCCTCTTAAAAAAACACTACAGTAACCTAGCATTTTATATCAGAATAGTGGCCAGGCCTGGCTTTACGTGGGTCATAATAATTTATAGCCTAAATCCATCTGTACCTTTCAATTGGTGAATATTTTTTTCAAATAGGTGTAGTGGTTCCAGGGATTATGCTATCATCATCAGCCTATGAATGTTCCCACTGCTACGACACAGGCCTCCTCTGTGTGAGGGGGGATGGGCCGTAATCCACGACGCGGGCCCAGTGCAGGTTGGCGGATGTCACATGTCTTCGAATTTTTGGTTCTAAGACATGCCGGTTTCCTCACGATGTTTTCCTTCACCGTTTTAGAGAGCAGTGGTGATGAAATAAGTTACACAAAGTAAAGCGCCAGCCTGGGTTCGAACCCACGACCTACAACTTGTATTTCGCAGCCGTTGTCACTGGGCCACCATTGCTCCGTCTCCTCAGTCGATTACGCTATACGTATGAACAAACTCACAAAATTCGTAATATTAGTTATGATGAAATTCGGTCAGGTTGCGGCTCCGACTTCAAAATATAACCAGACTGATGCAACAGGTGATGTTTACTTACATATAGAATTCGCTGACGTCATTATAAACAACTTATCCGTACAAATTGAATTTCCGTCTCAATAAAAAAATACATAAAGTAAACACGATTTTTTTGTTGGTAGTTACAAGGTTTTATAACTCACTTCTTGAAGAAAAGGAGTGACATCGTAAACGTCGTTGTGAATCACCATCCAAACGCTTTTTCTGCCATTGTGTTTTTTAACATCATCTGCCGTTAAAATTTTAGCCATATTGGAAATAAATGCTTTTGTAGATTTTTGATTTGTAATTTACGAATTAAATTGGACCGAATTTATGTCAAGGTTGATGAACCTCTCCGCGAGGAAAAAATAATGTCACTGTCATTCTTGTTGTAAGCCGCTCATGCATGACAGAACTCAAAGCTGTAGTTTCGGTTTCGTCAACAGAAGACCTACCAATCAGCTGTGCGCTGTGCGTAATTTGTTTTGTTAATTTTATGACCTGACTACTGTGGCCTTTAAGACTGCGCCGAGCGAACGAGGCGCGCGGCAAGGTATTTGCTACAGCGCGCTAGTCGTGTGCGTCGTCACACAAACAATCACAAGTTCGCTCGAGTCCCGCTTGCAGTTGCACGACAAAAGTTGGTAACCATTGGTAACTTAGGATTTTTAAAATTTGCGGCGTTGTGTTGAGTGACTTGAAAAGGCGAATATTGATTATTTAGATGTTTATGTAGGTACATAATTATGTAGGTCCATAATTAAATCTAATAATCTATATTATATAGAAAATAATGTTTGTTTGTACTATAGTAATACATTATCCGTTCCGTTACTATTCATCCGATTGCGATGAAATTTTGGCGTTATGGATTGTACGCCCGGGAATTTTACTGGGTAAGTACATAGAGCAACACGGACCAGCGGTGGTCCGTGTTGCTCTATGGGTAAGTAGGTAGGCTACGTGAGTTGATAAGTAAGTTAGATGGGTAGGTGTATTGTATAGTAAAACCAGTCTGTAATAAAAAATCTTTATTTACGTGATGTAATTTACCTTGCGTGTTTTTCCATTTTACAAAATCTTACACAAACCCCAGGGAAACGTGGTATAATTATTATACAGAGTGTAAAAGAAACGTCATATTTTAAAAATTGCTTCTAATTCTGTAAATGAACAACTATCTCCAGGGAAGTCAAAGGCATTTCCCAAAAACTAATGGAAATGGAAAAGAGACAAGAAGGGTAATATAAATCTCATCTATAACATGATTGTTATTTTCAATCACTGGTGCATTATGGAAGAATGTGTTACGTGTTCATACGATTTATTACAGTGGTTTATAGAGGTATGCGAAATTCATTATTCTATTGCCATTTATGATGATCTCATCTTTGTCTTCAGTTTCTTCTTCTATCAAAATGTTTGAATATGAATCCGTATGTTTTGAAGAATCCTAATATAAAATAAGATAATTGTAAGTAGTCCCTAAGCCACGGGCAGAAACTAGTACTAAGGCACATTTAAAAATGTATCTAAGAACAACTAACTTACACCGTGATTGTTGACAAAGAAGACAAAGACAAAGATATTTTATTTCAAGTAGGCCACCAAGCGGCACTTTTGAACGTTAAAATAATAATAATTGATTCTACCGTGCATTCGGAAAGTAGCTTGTAATGGAGAAGAATGCACAAGAAACTCCATACTTACTCTTTTAAAAAAAAAAATACAACATTTAGGTACAAGGTTGAATGGAATATCATCACTAACTAAAGGTTTTCACCATCGTATGGCCAAGGTTCTTCACCAACGTAAGGGCAAGGATCTTTACTGGTCAGCATTTCCTAAAAACGTAATAAAATATAGTTATTGTAAGTTATTTAATAAAATTATTAAATTGACGTAGTTGTCAGATGTATTATCAACCTTAAAATGTTGTGAACAGACTAAAAGAAACATAGTTTACATAATACATAAATATTGGCCCATGTGAAAGACTTGCCAGCAAACACTGGCAACAAAATAAGTATAATGAATTTAAAATTTCGTGGTGACCCCTTGGCCTAACTTCTCGTGCTTGAGGTCCTGGGATCAAATCCAGACAATGCGTCTTTTTCAAATTAATTTGTACTTTCCAAGTTTATCTTGGACATCACTGACAACGGCCAAAAAAAATTTATCTTCCATCGTGTATTCTAAAATGAATGTCAGAATAGCAATCGGCACCCCCAAATACCTATTACACGATACCCATATCGAATGTTTGAGAAAAAGATGCATCCGCCATCTTGCATTTTAAACAGAATGTCAGATTTGCAATCGGTATCCCCAAAAACCCATTACACGAAACTCATATCGAATGATTGAGAAAAAATTGCATCCGCCATCTTGGATTTTAAAAATAATGTCAGATTTGCAATCGGTATCCCCAAAAACCCATTACACGATACCCATATCGAATGTTTGAGAAAAAGTTGCATCCGCCATCTTGGATTTTAAAAAGAATGTCAGACTTGCAATCGGCATCCCCAAAAACCCATTACACGATACCCATATCGAATGTTTGAGAAAAAGTTGCATCCTTTATCTTGGATTTTAAAAATAATGTCAGATTTGCAATCGGCATCCCCAAAAACCCATTATACGATACCCATATCGAATGTTTGAGAAAACGTTGCATCCGCCATCTTGGAATTTAAAAATAATGTCAGATTTGCAATCGGCATCCCCAAAAACCCATTACACGATACCCATATCGAATGTTTGAGAACCAATTGAAAAAAAAAACGATTACATGCGCCATTATGTTAGATAATTTTTTATAACAAAAAATACAACCGACTTTCAAATAAAAATACTACAAAGTGAAAATAAATTAAATTTCGGAATTCGGTGTTCCTGTTTTTGATTCTTCGTTTTTTGACACTGACTGGCGAAATTGAATTGATTTTACATATTGTAGTGTTTTGATTTGGTTGTTTTTTTGGCAAAAAGGGTTTTTATTTTACACTTTTTAGTTGTGTACATAATGGGCAAGTTCTTTAGCCTGAATGAAATTAGAGTGTACCAGGGTTTACTGTATTCATCTGCGTACCCCTTTAGAACTTACCGGCGTGATGTTATGTTATGAAAATATGGTGTAAACAATAAACAGACATGCGATTCCAGCAATCCCGAGAGATCCGCCGTATTTTTTTAGTAGTTCTGTTGCATATTTCCAAAATTCTTCATCAGATCTTCAACAAATTTAATCTTTCAAACAAAAAAATAATTTCTAAAATCTGTCCACAATTGATGCAATCGGTGAACATACACAAAAAATAATCCTTCTTTTTGGAAAGTCGGTTAAAAAGGAAATAATGTCACAAAATAGAAATATGTACTTTGTATGAGAACAGATTCTTTTTCGGAAATGAGCGCCAACTTTCTTCTTATAATATGTTTCCTTACGCATTCCCATTATTACTAAAACAAATATTTAAAAAAAATGTAAAAACATAAAAAGTGCATAAAAAGTCATACTCAAAAAACAAAATATATAACTTACCTTATTCAACTATGTGCAGCAAGGTATACGTACACAATAGATCGCGAATTATCATTATCGGCGCGTCGCTCCACGATGAGACGTGACCACTCTCCGAGCTCTCGTGGACGACTGAATTGCCGACCGGTTCCGGTTTACATTTCGCATGATTCAAAACAGCGCAACAATTAAGAAAAAAAAGAAAACTAAAATAACCGAGTGACATTTCGAAAATGTTAAAACTATAAATTGTGGTATGACAATTAGAGATGGATATGAATTAAAGTTTGTGAAAAAATTCAACAGTTTACTATCAGTATTTAATAAAACACGAGCATGCTATTTTAATATTTTTGTCCAACTTTACTTATTTTTGTTATTTAAACTAAACAATATTTTTTGTTTTTGCCAACATAGAATCGTTAACACATTCATTGTGGTGTTCATTACATATTTTTTTATGGTAATTATGGTAATAATATTGATTATATCCCTATAACTGTGACGATCGTTTTGGATTATTTTGCTCGGCGCAGTCTTAAGTCTTATCTTTACTTTTTTGAAAAAGTCACTTTAAACAAAAAAATTGTCCTGCATTAGAATGCCAAAATATAACACATTGGTCTTCTACTAGCTCCACTATACCCAGATCGCCCATGTTTCAATGATTTACATATTTCACAGTTATTTATTTTATGGATCAAGTTTTGATTTCGGTATTAAGTATTCATGACGATGAGATTTAATTAAGTTGATTTAAGTGTAATTAAGGTTTAATTTTAAGTAAAATCACAACAAAACTCAGCAGGATTATTGTTTAAAACTGACAAAATATCAAGTTAAACAAAAGTTTATGGCACTAACCGGTAACTTATCGAACAGCTGACGACTGAAGGCAGAACTACGGATATTATTCGGGCAGTATTGTGTAAAAAACTTAAAAGCCTTAGAAGGCAAGTCATGCAATTCCCAAAAACAATCTAACGTACATGTCAATGTCAAGTGTCTACGTCTAGTCTAACACTAACCTAACCTGAAAAATCAACAAGAAAGAACGACTTATGTTTACGGTTGTTTGTTTCTTGTAATTGGTAATTTGTCGTCTACTATGAAAATTACGACTCTAAAAACTGCTAATGGCTGAAGAAAGGGATTTCAACGATCTTTTAGACGACATTGTCCTAAGTGAGGAGAGGGAACATAAGGAAAGTTATAATCAAGGCTTTAAATCTGGTATCGAAGCTGGAAACCCTGAGGGTTATCACTTGGGATATCATAGAGGAGCAGAACTAGGCCGGGAGTTGGGTAAGATCATTATTAAACGCGCTAAAATACCGTTAAAAACGGTATCGTTTTAGTCTATAATTTTGGGCCCTTCAATAAATCATAAGTATGTTCCAGGTTACTATCTTGGTATTGTAACAAACCACATCAACCTCAACGAGAAATCTGACACAAAGTTCTCTGACAAAATACTAACACAACTGACCAAAGTAAAAGAACTTATTGAAGCATTCCCAAGAACTAACTCTGAAGATCATGATATTCTGGGCATGGCGGAGAATATAAGAGCTCAATATAAGAAGGCTTGTGCACTGTTGAAGATATCTTCTACTAATCCTTATGATGCAGGAGTTTCTTTCTGAGGATACCAGTAAGTTAAGTTTAAATCTAGATTTTTACTACTTCTAAATTAAAGTTTAAACACCTCTTCTACAACGTTATGTATGTAATCAACTGAGATTGTCCAACCATTAACTGGTTAAATACCAAAATTAAAGAAACAAAATGTGCCTGGATCCACCTTTCAAGCACTGAACAGGTAATGAAGGATATTGTTTCAATTACTTTTTTTTTGACATGTAAAAGATTTTGCTGAAATCAGTTAGCAGAATTAAATTTAATATCATTTTTTACTCACTTAACTGGAAAATAAATGTAAGTAAATGCAGGATATAATATAACCCAGTGCTGCCAACTTGCATAAGCAAAAATGCGCTGTTAGCTCTTAAAAAAAGTGCTAGAAAGCACTAAATGGTCCATGTCATAAAACCGCTGTATTCGGCGCCAAATTCAAACAAAACATCCAATAATTTGAGACTATGGATTAAAAACGTCTTTTTTTACTGAATCAAAATATGTCATATAAAAGAGTTATAAATACATCATAGTACTTATTTAGGAAAAATAAAATAAAGTTATAACATGTTAAAGTAATTATTTTTTAAATTAAAGGAACTAAATATTTCATCTACATCTGATTCTGCCACAATAATAGAAATCTTCTTCTGCCGCCGAATTATATGGTTGGTCTTGATCAGTTTTAGACTTGAATTTATTTTTATCTGTGGATGAAATTTTCCTAAACATATTGTTTGGAAGTTGATTGTTTGCGCAGTTACTTGTTTTTAAAAGAAGGTCCAAAGTTGCAAAAAGCGTTAGAACCTGATATTGAACAAAAAAAAAGCACTAGATCTGGCGCTGAAAGCGCTAAGTTTGCAGCACTGATCTAACCCTTTGGGGAATACAGATATCAAATATTTGAGCCTAATGTAACACAATTTTATGATTTTTGAATAAGAAACATTCTTACCAGAGTATCCCACCTTGTCAAGTACTTACTTAATATACATATTTTATAGAATTGTTACATGAATTTCCCTCTGTATTTCAGAGCAATCACCAAACTCCATGATCAGTAAAATCCGTCACCACATAGAATGCATCACCAAATACTTGACACCTCTGCTACCCATAGCTAACTGTCATATGGTGGAGTTCCTTACTCACAACCATTGGGATAGGCTCCTGCCGAGCCCGTTGAGGGAAATGCTTGATGGCTTGGCTCTGAATGACGGGTTGGAACAGTTCTGGAGTACAACTGGTAGTCAGGATACAAAAGGTATTTTTGAATGCCTAAAATGTTTCATATTATCAAGCTTTTTGATTCCAAACTTCACAGCAATAAATATACTTGGTTCATTATCTTTCTATATCGCTGCTTTAATTTTTTTACCTAATTGCTCAGACCAACAAAAAAACCTAATTGTAAAAGCTGCTAATGAACCTATTTTGTTTTTTAGGGTTCCGTACCCGAAGGGTAAAAACGGGACCCTATTACTAAGACTCCGCGATCCGTCTGTCTGTCTGTCCGTCTGTCACCAGGCTGTATCTCATGAACGGTGATAGCTAGACAGTTGACATTTTCACAGATGATGTATTTCTGTTGCCGCTATAACAACAATTACTAAAAACAGAATAAATATTTAAGTGGGGCTCCCATACAACAAATGTGTTTTTTTTGCCGTTTTTTGCGATAATGGTACGGAACCCTTCGTGCGCGAGTCCGACTCGCACTTGGCCAGTTTTTTTTATGTGGTTAGAGTACCACATTTGTTACTTATCAAATATCACTGCCTAAATTCTAGATGACTCAGTCCTCTCTAACTGGATTCGGATAGCCCGGTCCCACTGCGTGTCTGTCAACAATGAGTACTGCCTTTCAGCAGAACAGCTACAGGAGCGCATCAAGACCTGGGGCGGGGAGATCCTACCTGAGATACGGGTTAAGGAGTTTATGACTAGCAAGAAGAGTTATGAGGTATGCTAATATATAGAAAAATGTTGTTTTTTTTTTTTTCTTTTTATTCGAGATGGGTTTGCTCTTGACTCTAGTCTAGGTCAGAGGTGACAGAGACAAAGTGGACGATGGAGTGAGCTTACCCAGAAGAAGCCTGTTCACTCTAACTTTGAAGAGATTCGGGTTGTATGCGTTCGGAAACACAGACGCAGGCAGTGAGTTCCACTCTTTTGCAGTGCGCATTATGTTTGGAAGCGCTTGGTGCGAATTGGTGGAATAGCAACTAGGTGAGGATGGTAACTTGCAGTGCGTCTAGATGTCCGATGGTAGAAGGGGGCCGGTGGGATGAGGTCGTGGAGTACATGAGCACACTCGCCAAAATACAGTCTGTAGAAGACCGACAAGCAGGCAACCTTACGGCGATGAGCTAAGCTGTGAAGCTTGGCATCCACCAGTTTGACGTCGTCAATTAGTCTCTTGGCTCTGCGTTCCACCGAGTCAAGCGCGGCAAGCTGATATTTAGCTGAGCCATCCCAGAGGTGGCTGCAATACTCCATGCAGGATCGGACTTGCGCTTTGTAAAGAGTTAATAGCTGTTCAGGCATAAAGTATCGCTTCACTCTGTTTAGGACGCCCAGTTTCTTTGCCGCAATTTGGGCTTTGTACTCGATGGTGGCGCCGAAGTTGAACTTGATGTCAACTCCATGCCAAGGAGCTCGAGCCGGTCAGTTATAGGAACAGATGCACCCCGAAAAGTAGGCGTTCTGATGAAATGAGTCCTCTTTGCGGTAAAAAGTGCGTCCGCCATCAGACGGTGGCGACCCCGTCCAGACCGCGGAAGGTAGGCAGAGCGGCGCACCGCAATACCGCGTTCCTCTCCCACCGCGGCCTCCAACCCTCAGCGGTGATATCGTATGGTACCTGGGACGCTCCTGTGTTTTGGTGGCGTTAAAAGAGACCAGATTGTCATCACCCCAACGGGAGACAAGACTTAAGGTCAAATCAGTACGCACCACCATAGCCTCTCTCAACGAACGAACTTCATCCCCGCCGGTTCTTGCGCTGGAGAAGTATCTCTCTGAAACAGTAGTCATCTGCGTACCCAACAATACCAGGCAGAAGTAGGTCATTGATGTGCAGCAGGAAAAGAGTTGCAGAGAGAACAGACCCCTGAGGAACACCGGCATTAATAGTCTTAAGGTCAGAGGAGCAGCCGTCAACGACTACTCGGATCGACCGTTCACTAAGGAAGTCTGATATCCAGCTACAAAAACCGGCTGGGATGCCATAAGCAGGAAGCTTGCCGAGTAGACTAGCGTGCCAGACCCTGTCAAAGGCCTTCGAGATATCGAGCGATACGGCAAGTGCTTCGCCGTGATTCTCGATGGCTTCGCCCCAGCAGTGCGTGACAAACACAAGAAGATCTCCAGTTGACCGTCCCCGGCGAAAGCCATATTGACGGTCACTGAGGAGCTCATTGTCTTCAAGGTAGGTCAGCAACTTACTGTTCAGTACCCTTTCCATAACCTTACATAGTATGGAGGTAATGGCTATCGGACGGTAGTGGGCAGGGTCTGCACGGTCGTCCTTCTTGTGTACTGGTTGTACATTTGCAAGCTTCCAGGATTTCGGCACCTTTCTTTTTTTAAGAGAGAGGCGGAACAAGCGTGTCAATACAGGAGACAGTTCAGGCGCACACTGCCTCAATACTCTCGCTGGAATGCCGTCAGGCCCGCTGGCCTTGTTCACGTCTAGGCTGCACAGTACTCTCCGAACCTCTTTAGTGTGAACTGCGATCTCCGGCATCGAAGAGTCACATTGAGGTATATTAGTCACTACTGTCCGTCATGTGACTTTTATAAACATTGATGTTAGGTTATTTATTTTATTAAGTACCATGTTCCTGATAGGATTTTTATACAAATTCATCGTCAATAAGAATTGAAAGTTAGTATGGAAGGAAACACAGCCAACAGAGCCACTGTTCTATAGTTCAATGCATTGAAAAAAAATATCTACAATATTTTCCATCCCAGGTACAAACAATGTCGCGTCTAGTAGCCTCTCTCCATTCTGCCTGCGCAGCAACCCACTGCGTGGAAGCGGGTGGCGGTCGCGGTCACCTGCCCGTGGCGCTATGTCTCGCGTACGGAGTGCGCAGCCTCACTGTGGACTGTGACGCCGCCGCCGTAGACAAGGGCCCCGGCAGGATCCAGATCATACAGGTAAATGTTTGTAAGAATAAACATTCTGCACTGACCCAAATAATTTAGGATAAGGACAAGAGTATGATGAGGTATGTGAGAATATATAATGATAATAATAATAATGTATTTTTTCTCTCCACAAAGGTTAACTTACAATCTACTTAAAACTATGTAATAACATATGTTAGAAGCTCCTTTGTGAGAGACTAGAGTCCGTACTAGGGCAACTGTTTTACGGATATCCAGGCCCTCTCTCTAGACTATAATTTCCTATTGTTATTGCAATAGTAATGGTAACAATTAAATTCGATTGTTCAGGCAATTTTCACTTAATAAAATTAAATATTAAGTAACACTTATATGAAAAGTCAAATAAATAAACAAATCTCAATAAAATAGAAATCAAATAAACGCAATGTATACAATAAAGAATAATAATATGTTACTAATTAATATGCATGAGGCAAATAATAGTATATTCTGCAATTAGTAAATAAAGGATGGATTTAAAGCGAGGGCTGTAGATGAATCACGAGCAAGTGAAGGATTCTAACGACTGAATCCTGAGCTCCGCGAGTGATTCATGGCCCTCGAAATAAATCCGTTTTATTGTAGAGTTGCATACTATACTTTATACTCTGACTCCGAGAAAAAGAAAGATTTAAGCGAAGATAGACATTTAATGAAGAAAAAAGGAAAGTTATAATAATTAAAATGCACATTGAAATTGTTCGCAACTTCACTTAAATATCTATCAGTGCCCTTACAATTAGCACCGCTATCAGAACCACAAATCTACCTAGCGCTGCAACGAAGGCATCCGTGCTGAGGGCATTTACAAGTTCCAAGTGAACCGCCTTGGAGGCCAGACAAACGAACATGTGCATAACTCCAGCTCCTCATAAGTTATAGAAAAATTCTATCTATGCCAATAATAAAGGCATAATAGCAGTAATCAAAGTTCCGAGTCTTAATAATTTAGGTGCCACGTAAACTTCGTTAATATGAGTCGTTTAGTATGAGTTAGCTGGAGTGACGTCACCCCAGCTTCCTCATTCAATACAGGCAAACCAGTGAGATTAGGGTTTTGGACCATAGTCAAAAAAATAAGGCATAATAGCTGCACATGGAAGGAAAGAACTGAACGATAATACTTAAAAAGTGATGAAACTATGATAAAAAAACGTGTGTGTAAGCTGGAGTGACGTCACCCTAGCTGCCATGTCATATCTTCCGAACAAAAGAAGATATGATTATGTACCATAGCTCAAAAATTGAGGCAGAATAGCAGCCATTGGCAGAAAAATTTTCAAACCTCTGGTCAAACTCTGGTGTAAGCTGGAGTGACGGCACCCCAGCTGCTCATGCCATATCTTCCGAACGAAAGAAGATATGATAATGTATTAAAACATAAGAAATAATAGCTGCCACAGGCAGAAAAAATTTCAAATCTCTAGTTCTTGTGGTTTCCACGTAGTAAACAAAAATATAGTTTCCGCGCCAAAAAGATCAAATTATTACTTCGGAGGAGGTACGGAGCGGCGTTGCCATTCCGTGCGCTACATTATTGCAACCAAATTTGCACTTAGTAAGCATACCATTAGAAGTCATTTTAACTTGCGCTCAAAATATTTTATTGAAGATATAGACTGAGAGCCGACTGAACTTTAATAGAACTATGAATGTAATATTAAAAAGTGGATTCTTATCAACTTTAGACGACGAGAGAACTACTTATATTGTTTCTTTTTGTGACTTGTTCTCTCCGTGCGCTGTATTATCAGTTTGAGGTTGTTTATACTAGATTATAGACTGGGAGCAGACTACACACTTTAATTGTAGGTACTATGTATATTTTTTGTTTAAACATAGGATGAAATAAAAATCAAAAATCTAAGTGTAACAATTTCGTATATTTTTGTTATAAATCACATTTTTGGTACAATTTACAATCTATGAAATCAGATAATCGTGACATTGTTCTTGCTGCACATAAATGAACTGCTAAAACCCGGCACCTTTGGGTATGCAGATGACAGCACTGTTGCTGAGAGATACTTGTCAAACGCACGGGCCACTGGGGCTCAGGTCCGGTCTCTCCGTGAGGCCATGGTGGAGCGCTTGAGCTTGTCCTTGGAGGCAGTCTCCGAATGGGGCGATGCCAATCTGGTCAAGTTCAATGCCGCAAAAACACAGGCGTGTCTCTTCTCCGCGAAAAAGAGCCAATTTCACCCGGCTCCATCTTTCCGAGGTGTAACCGTACCGATAACGGACCATCTTGAGCTTCTTGGCGTAACGTTGACATCGACACTCAATTTTGGCCCATACATTGAGGCAAAGGCTCAACTGGCTGCCAAAAAGTTGGGGATCCTTGCGAAGGTGAGACGGTACTTCACGCCAGAGCAGCTGCTTAAGTTGTATCAAGCGCAAGTTCGATCTTGCATGGAATACTGTTCTCATCTCTGGGACGGATCGGCCAAATACCAGCTTGATGCACTAGAGTCGATCGAAAAACGGGCCAAGAGGCTCATCGGCAATGAGGCATTGATCGAGTCAAAGCTCCAAAGCCTTGAACATCGTCGTCGAGTTGCCAGCTTGTCGGTTTTTTATCGGTTGCATTTCGGGGAGTGTGCGATGGAATTGCATAATCTAATTTCGCCCAGCCCGTTTCATCATCGGACTACCAGACGTACGGCGTTGCGCCATCGGTACATGGTGGACATCCCACCCATACGCACTAAACGTTTTGGAAATACTTTCATTATGCGTACAGCTAAGGAGTGGAATTCCCTGCCGGAGTCTGTGTTTCCAGATAGCTACAACCTTGGGGTTTTTAAGTCAAGAGTGAATAGGTTACTTCTAGGCAAGCGTGTAACACCGTCGACCACATCATCGCTTACCATCAGGTGAGATAGTGGTCAAGCGCGAGCCTATATATAATAAATAAAGATAAAATATGATTAGTATAAATCACAATTATTCATTAGAATCAGATGATTTATCTTTTAAGTAGGTAAAGTGCGTTTCAAGAAAGACTTCCCTTCGCCGTAATGTTGGCACCATTGCTTTTAATTGAAGAAATGGTTGTTGCAAGCAATTCTTCAATGTAAAGCAATGGAACCAACATTACGCCGAAGGGAATTCTTTCGTGAAACGCACTTTACCTGTGTAGGATTTCTAAAGGTCGTTTAACTAGCAATTGTCGAAACAGGTCTGCAGATTTTGAAGAAATAATAAATAGATAGGTATAGTTTTGAATGTGATGAATTTCGTGTAAGTGTTATTTATAATTAAGTGTAAGAACTGAGAGACCCCACGATAAAGGTTATATTTATACGATTATGTATTGACCAACTGCAGAATTTGTTTCTACTATTGTTTGACCCTCCGTAAACACATTAATATCAAATTTTACCGGATGAATACCCGGTAAAATATTGTATCCATTAAACTGAACAATTTTGCCAAAGTAACATAAGAAAGAAACATGAAAAAAATTGGACCTACATTCAGTGATCAAATTTTTGGGTCGCAAAAAAAAAACATCAAGTTTCCTCCAGAAAATTCACACGGTAAAATTTTATATTAATGTGTTTACGAAGGGTCAAACCTACTTAAAAGATAAATCATCTGATTCTAATGAATAATTGTGATTTATACTAATCATATTTTAGCTGATTTCATAGAGTGTAAATTGTACCAAAAATGTGATTTATAACAAAAATATACGAAATTGTTACACTTAGATTTTTGAATTTTATTTCATCCTATGTTTAAACAAAAAGTATAACTATAAAAATCTGAATACTTACATAGTACCTACAATTAAAGTGTGGAGTCGGCTCCCAGTCTACAATCTAGTTTAAACAACCTTAAACTGATAATACAGCGCACGGAACGGCAACGCCGCTCCGTACCTCCTCCGAAGTAATAATTTGATATTTTTGGCGGGGAAACTATATTTTTGTTTACTACGTGGAAACTACAAGAGAATGACAAGACAACCTAACAGTGACCTGTAAATTGCAAAAAACGTAACCAAATACACACATCAATGTGTTAATTATTTATATGACATGTATATATTTAAAAGATACGTTATTTAATATTCTACCATTTTTTAATAATGGTTAAGGTACTTCAATTAAAATTTCAGGATTTTATGGAAAAAAATGAAGCATAGACGGAAACCGTATATGAATTAACTTTTAATTTATGAGTCAAAACTGAAAAAAATAGAAAAATCATTTAATTTGTGTTTATAAACTTGAAGTTAGTAGTCTGAGAAAGCGCCCATGATGTTCATAACACATCGGCAACGATTCGGCATGCTCAGAACAAGGTTGTCAATGTCTTGCTGCGCAATATTGTCCCATGTCCTTCTGAGGTGCGCAAAAAGTTGATCTTCTGTAGCCAGATTTTCAGGAACTTCCTTCAGAGCTCTTCTTTGCAGCATATCCCACGCATGCTCAATGGGATTTAGATCTGGCCAGTCTAAGGCCCTAACATTGTGTGTATGTAACCAAGCTGCTACCGTTCTCGCCGTGTGTGCCCGGGCATTGTCGTGCATGAGCAGGAAATCTTGCCCCATTTGTGTTCTGTGGAGCAAGATTACGGGCCCCAGCACCTGTTGGACGTATCGTTCTGCCGTCATATTGCCCCGCACCCAAACGAGATCCGTCCGTCCTCCAAGACGAATTCCTGCCCAAACCATAATTGTTCCCCCTTGGTATGGGTGAACTTCCTGAGGGTTCTGAAGACGGCTCCATCGTCCAGGAACTCGCCATACACGCGTCCTTCGTGAATCTGGATGGAAGCCGAACCTGGATTAATCCGTGAACAGCACATTGGACCATTGCTCACGGCCCCAGTCCACGTGGTTCCGAACCCATTCTAATCGTCGTCCACGATTGCCTCTCCGTAAAGGTGGGACCCGGAGTGGTCTACGAGAGCGTAGATTGCTTTCATGCAGTCGCCTTCTTACAGTTTGGTCACTCACAAGCACTTGGTGTTCCACTCGCAGCCTTTGGACCAATTGAGTCGCCGTTGCATTTGGTTGAGCTCGCGCAGTAATTTGCAAAAATCGGTCTTGTCTGGGGGTAGTGATGCGACTTGGCCCCCGGTGCCTCTCCGCTACTTTACCTGTGGCACGATAGCGTGTCCACAATCTTGAAATTACATTTTGTTGGGTCCCTATGGCCTCAGCAACATTACGCTGAACAGACCCAGCTTCCAGCATTCCCACAGCTCGTAACATCTCCGCCCTCGTCAAATGTTGGCGTTGCATGGCTACAATACCTCAATTTTAACTTTATCTTTCGTTTAAAAATGAAAAAAAACTGTAACTAAACGTAATTCGTATTGTTTTCTAAATTTCGCACAAATGAAAATTCCCTCTTCTACACATCAAGACATTTTTATGCCACCGAAACAAAAGAATTTTCAAAAATTTGAATTTGGAATTAGTCTGAGATAAATTACAAACAAATCGGTGTATAAAAGATTCCAATGCGGCCAGTACTTTTCGAGTTATTTAATTGAGTATGAAATATCCCTAGACCGTGTTGATGTGTTTATTAATTTCGCGGGCTAACTTTGTGCATCCACCTTAACCGAACTACAGAGAACAAGTCACAAAAAGAAACAATATAAGTAGTTCTCTCGTCGTCTAAAGTTGATAAGAATCCACTTTTTAATATTACATTCATAGTTCTATTAAAGTTCAGTCGGCTCTCAGTCTATATCTTCAATAAAATATTTTGAGCGCAAGTTAAAATGACTTCTAATGGTATGCTTACTAAGTGCAAACTTGGTTGCAATAATGTAGCGCACGGAATGGCAACGCCACTCCGTACCTCCTCCGAAGTAATAATTTGATCTTTTTGGCGCGGAAACTATATTTTTGTTTACTACGTGGAAACTACAAGAACTAGAGATTTGAATTTTTTTCTGCCTGTGGCAGCTATTATTTCTTATGTTTTAAGCTATAATACATAATCATATCTTCTTTCGTTCGGAAGATATGACATGAGCAGCTGGGGTGCCGTCACTCCAGCTTACACATATTTGTCGGTTTAATAACTTATAGAGTATTTTGACCAGAGGTCTGAAATTTTTTCTGCCAATGGCTGCTATTCTGCCTCAATTTTTGAGCTATGGTACATAATCATATCTTCTTTTGTTCGGAAGATATGACATGGCAGCTAGGGTGACGTCACTCCAGCTTACACACACGTTTTTTTATCATAGTTTCATCACTTTTAAAGTATTATCGTTCAGTTCTTTCCTTCCATGTGCAGCTATTATGCCTTATTTTTTTGACTATAGTCCAAAACCCTAACCTCACTGGTTTGTCTGTATTGAATGAGGAAGCTGGGGTGACGTCACTCCAGCTAACACATACTAAACGATTCATATTAACGAAGTTTTTGTGGCACCTAAATTAAAACTCGGAACTTTGATTGCTGCTATTATGCCTTTATTATTGGCATAGAATGTTTCTATCACATATGAGGAAGCTGGAGTTATGCACATCAAACGAACACACACAAATAGGCCTTGACAGACTTAGCATTACGAAGTTGAGAAGTCTTCACCAAGAAGGGACCAGCAAAGTCAGTTCCAACAGAAGCAAATGGCCTACACTCGGTTACTCGATCGGATGGCAAATCACCCATTATGGGTTGAGTGGGAGTAGCCTTCAAACGATAGCACTGCATACATTTGAAAAAAAAAACAAAATTGACGCTGCAAAATGGCTACGAGGGCGATGCAACAAATCAAATCAAATCATTTTTATTTGCTCAAACATGAGTACCTACCATACATACGTAACAAATTGTCAGCATGAAGAGATGTTAGGATACAAAATGATGGAACGTCATGTTTACCTTGGAAAATGGCATGCAAATATTAATAAAGAATACATATCAAAATACATAATCGAATGTCATATTTAGTAATAATAAAAAATTAAAATAAATGTCGTGCATATGTCAATAAAATAATACAAGTCAAAATTATGCTTCTAGAATGTCAGAATAAAATAGTAAAAAAAAAATATGTTATTATAATAATAAATCATTTCAAAATATTCATTCTAGAATGTCAACGCAAAATTATTAAAAAATGTCAGGATATTAAAATATATAATGTGTAAAATGCAAATGTCGTGAAAAAATGTGCAGATTTCGATAAATAATACAAAACAAGGATTGATTGAGTGATACTAGAATGTCAGAGTAAAAAATAAAAAATGTAAAGATATTAAAACTATCAGTCAAAAACAAAATAATCATTCCAGAATGTCAGAATACAATTTTATAAGAATAACAATACCATATAAACAATAATATTATTATAAACATTCAAGCATTCAGAAGGAGTCTGTCAAAAAGTCATTTATATTATAATAACACTTTTCTGTTAATAAATTTCGAATCTTATTTTTAAATTGATTTGTTGTCATAGCTTTATATGACTATGGTATTTTGTTGTATATTTTCGGGGCCATACAAAAGCTTTTCCCCATGAGGGCAGTTTTGCCAAGTGCAGACACAGTTGACTATTGTCACGTCTGTTGCGTGGAAAAGTGTCAGATAGTCGTGGAAAGTGTTGGGGGTTAGACTTTACAAACGATGCAACTTCAAAAATATATAAAGATGGTAAAGTCAATAATTTGTATTTTTAAACAAAGCTTTTTGTCGTTTGCAACTTAAAAATAGCCCGAATACACCGCTTTTGAGCTTTAAACGCAATTTCTCTGTCCGTAGAGTTACCCCAAAATATTATACCACGGCGCAGAAGTGATGACACCAATCCATAATAAGCTGTCACCAAAGCATCTGGGTAAAGTTCTGAAGACAGCTTGTACATGACATACGCGGACGAGCTCAGTTTTTTGCTTATATATTCAATATGCGCTTTCCAGTTCAGTTTTGCATCTATCATTACACCAAGAAATTTTGTGTCGTCGACTTTATTTAATACTGTGCCATTGTAGAGTGCTTTAATGTCAATATCAGCATGTACCCGTTGACTTAAATGCATTATCGTCGTCTTATCAATATTAATTTTAAGATTATTCCTATCTAACCATGCTATTATTGATGTCAAAGTTTCATTAATGTCATATTCATAAACGTCCTTATTATTACATGTTATAGACACTGTGCTGTCATCTGCGAATAGGGTCATGGGGTAGTCAATAGCATCAGGCAGGTCATTGATATATAGGATAAATAATAGTGCTCCAAGCACGCTCCCTTGTGGGACACCGTTAATAGGCGTTCGTTCGACAGATACATAAATTTCCTCTCTTTTTGTCTTAATATTTATTTTTGTTATTTCCGTGTACTGTTTTCTGTTAATTAGGTAAGACTCTATAAGGGTAAGTATATTTCCTCTTATGCCATATGCCTCTAGTTTCTGCAGTAGAACGTTATGCTTTACAACCTGCGTGTGTATTATTAATGTGTCGAACAGACACCAACAATTTCACCAACGCTCCCCCTTTAGGGAGCAAAGGATGGCGAGCTGTTGAGCCTCTCAAAGCTGAGCATCTCTTCAGGGCTTCAATAGTCTGGTCAAAGTGCTCGGCTTGTACAGCACGAACCAACAACATCAGTGCCTCTTGACGCTTATAAGGCGACAAAACTGAGGATAACAATTTATTATTCGAGTTCCGTCCGTTACGTATGAAACGCCGGATCCAAGCGGTAACTCCTAACAATTTCGACAAAGAACTGTATTTGTCCAAAAGATAATGCAAATTGTATGCAGGTTGCATTTCCACAATTCCAATTCGCAAACCTGGCAAAACCTCTGGAGAGGAGAACCTATTCTGGGGCCAGGACGACTCGAGATGCGTCAACCAGTCTGGTCCCCAGCAAAGAGAATGGTTGACAAGAACAGGAGCCTCGAACCGCGCGACGCGCAGTCTGCGGGGTTCAATCCTCCTGGGACATGGCTCCAGATCAGTTCAGTCTCAGAGTTCTGAATCTGTGAGACTCTATTTGCCACAAAAACCTCCAAAGTATGAGCTGAGGTGCGAAGCCAACAAAGAACTATCAGTCCTTGGTCCTCAAACCACGGGGCGGAACCCTCCAACACGGGACCCGTAAGGCCAAAACCAAAAACTGTCGGTACAGCTACTGATCCATTTATCTGCAGAACCCGCTTGGTCCCGGACAAAATCAAACCCAAAACATCCGCACCTAAAAGCAAGTCTACGGGTCCGGGTACAAAGGATGCAAGAGCACGAACTAACAAAGATTTATCCTTCGGGCCCAGATCCTTACAGACTGTATTTAAAATGTAACTGTGCCCGACAGGGTCCATAATTGTTTCTGTAACTTATATTTACCACCTGTATGTACATTATGGATGCAATAAATTGAATTTGAAATTGAGACAGTTGGCAGAAGGACTGTCTCTGGCTGGGGGGCTGTAGTGGAGGCGACTACCTATTGAGGACTACCTATTGGTTTATCCTCCAATTGAGGAGGGGGTGGAGGGGTGCCCCCGCCTGTGTGAGGTGAACCCCGTCCCTCGACGGGGTTCACCCCCATCTCCACCCCACGTGGATCCTCATCCACGTGGGGTTGGTGGGGATGCGGACCCCCGCCTATGGGGGAGCGTCCACCATCATCAGGCCCACAAAAACCATTTTGGTTCAGATACAACACGCGGTGGTGCTTACCTTGACAGTGCGGGAAAGGATCTGACCTCTGGCAATCTCGCTGCAAATGCTGTCCTAGACAATTGTAGCACCACTTGCGGCTGTTGGCGATTCCACGCCGGTCTTTAATTTTCCTTTCCAGAAACTTCGGACAGGATGTGACCATGTGGCCATCCGTGCTGCAATATATGCAGCGCATACTGCGAACCTGAGTCGCTATATATTGATGAGGATGTCTTCGTGGCTCACCCATCCCACGAGGAGAGGGGTGCACATCAACACGACGCTGGTCCGGAGAAGACCGCTCTGGGGCCCGCTAGGGACCTTCAACAACAGAGTTGTCCAAAAAGCGACATTCCTCATCCAAAAACTTCAACAAATCATCGAAAGGGGGGAGGTATGTGGCATTATCCCCACCATACTTCTGCTAGAACCGACCCTTTAAATCGGAAGGCAACTTAGACAAAACGGTGTGAAGCAATATAAAAGACCATTGCTCGATTGGTAAAGCTGCCAATTCGATGTCAGCGAGCTGACACAGTGTTGCAACAAAACAACAAAACGAAACGTTTCGTTCCGAACAGTTTGTCTGCCATCAGCATTCTACCTTAAACCAACTTAAAAATAATGGTATCTTAACTAGATTCTTCTTTTGTTGCAGAAACAATGGCACGCTATAGCCAAGCGTATAAAGGACGGCTCTGAAGAGAGAATAAGTGAGAGCATCAACAAGAACCTGCATCGGTTCGCGACGGCATTCATCACGGAACATACGGACTTTGTCACTGTGGTCAAGGAAAAGTTTCCCGAGTTCGCTGATGAGGATGTTAAGCTGCTTCTGACAGGTAAGCGTGTTTACATTTGAACGCTTTGTTAAAATAGTTGGGAAATTCGTCAAGCGATAACATAGTAGTAAAAGCAAGCCTCCTTCACTCGACCGTACTTATAGTGTAGTTAGTAGTACTAGCGATGCCTACACTTTAGCGCGGTCCCGGCACCGCTCCGCCAGTCGGTTGTCACAGATCGCGCGTGCGAGGGGAGTGCGTGATTGGTGGGCGCGGGGGGGTCTTAGTTCGGGCAGTTTCGCAATAAACGAGCCTTCGTGGATTTAATTTAACCGTCACGGATATTGAACTCAAAATTGTGTACTTGATCTCGGAGAGTGAAATATCTGTTACGTAATAACTTCTCTAATCTGTGGTAAAAGCGTTAAATCTGCCGAAGTTCGAATGTAGAGCCGATGCAAGTCAAGGATGAATTGTGTTTTTATTTGCCGTAAGTCGGATTGACTGTAGCAACAGGACTTTTGTTACTTCATAGGCATTCGTATGACAACTGCTCAAGACCAGGGATTGTTAGACGACACTAAATAATATACCTTATTGATATTTTCTTAAAGTGCAAACAAGATGCGTGAAAGTTAGGAACTCTACGATGTCTGCGATGTTTATACATACAACTTTGTACTTTATCAATCTGAAATGAAGTGCATTATTCAATGACATAAAAATCACTCCTTTTTAGATCTGCGTTGCTACAACATAATAGCACGCCTGTATTCCCCATTCCCCATTTCGCCAATTATGTTTAAGTCCCATGATTGAAACCTCATTAGTGCGTTGCGTTGCGTCGTCGCAACGGATCAACGCATTATATGTCACACCTGCGTCGTCGCAACGGAAGAAGGCGACGCACGCCGTCGGATTCTTATTCGACAGTGGATCGAAACAAACATTGTCCGTCGTCGCACCGGAGCGCGGAGCTCCGACAGCGCAGCGCATCACGCTCTGCCCGATTCGTCTCTCGTCTGGCGATCCGTTGAAACGCTGCGTGTGACATCGCAACGCATAATGTGGCATGTCACAAAAAATATAATAGGGTAGTTGACAGTCAGTTAGATAACCTAAAAGTATTGGACGCGTTTTTTTTTCATTTACCACGTAAACAAAATATTTCGACGATACAGTGCGTTGAAATATCGTGTGACCAGTTGAAATATCGTGTGACCAGTTGAAATATCGTGTGACCAGTTGAAAGGTCGCTGCAATCCCGGCAGGGGGCGCGGCGTTCGGGTTATAGGCATGGCCTTTCTCACGCGGAATCATTGCGTGCCCGTAGTCCGTGTTCAGAAGGAGCGCCGCGATGCTGTCTCACAGCGCCGGTTTTTCACGGCACCTAGGCGACTCATCCCCGCCCAGTGGAACTTGGGGCGAACCCCCAAGAAGCCGAGCGAGAAATAGTCAGCGACTAGGTGCCGACTATGTTGGCGCGCCCAGCTGAGGCCTGACACGCTTCCAGAGCTAGCCGGTTACGTCCCAGGCTAAGGGACCAGATCGTGTGACGTCACGGTGTGATACGCTTTATAGGTACTGACAAAGTGACTTCAGAAGTCCCCACTCCTGAAATTTGATGCGCTTTGTCTTTGTGTATTTATTTGATATTATTTATTTGATCAAGCAAAAAATACGGGTCCAATATTATGTACAAGTATAATTTAAAACACGACAAATTTGTATTTCATGCTACATAATTTATCTAGTAGTCTATACGCTTCGATCGACAATCTATTGAACACGTAATAATGACACGATATCTTGCGAAAACACCCTGATTCAAACAGTAAAACGCCTATAACATAAGAACGGCTGAACCGATTTTCATCAAACGTAGCTAAGAACACTATCGATAAAAGTCACCTTTCAAACAAAGGATTTAGGAGTGATGCCAGAGACAGATACACAAACACACAGGTACATACGTCAAACTTATACATTTTTCTGTCGGGGGTTAAAAATGACGTAGCGCTGATGCTGCGACGACGCAACGCAACGCGCTAATGAAGCCTCAGTCTAATAGGGGGGGGGGGGGGGGCGAGCTATTGCCATCAATCTGACACAAAGCCTGACTCCGGGATGTTACTGAGGAATGAGTACCAATGGTAGTTGACAAAAAATATATATTTAGACCGTCAGTTAGATTACCTAAAAATATTGGCCACGTATTTTTTCTTTTGCCACGTAAATAAAAACATACGACGAGTGCGTTGAAATATCATGTACACTTTATACTGACAAAGTGACGTCACAAGCCCATACTCCTGAACTTTGATGCGCTTTATTTTTTACAGTTTTTACTACCCGGCTGCAAGGAAAGGGTTATGTTTTTCGCGCGTATCTTGTATGTAATATTCTTTATTACCTCGTATCTTTCAAACCACTTGCCGGATTTTTATAATTAAGAATTCTTAAGATAGGTCTTGGCCGCCCAAGTGTTCTTAGATAAGTGCCGTGAAAAAAAAGAAACATGGCGGGAGCCATATTGTAGGGGTTGCAATTTTTTTTTCTACTAAACCCATCGAATGGGGTATCAAAATGAAGGGATTACGAAAATACGAGTATATACCACTTATATGTTTAAAGTCATTCGATGAAAAAGTATAACTAAAAAGTGTAAAAAAGTTAATGAAATCAAAAAACCCGACTGCTTCAAAAGCGATTTTATTTATTTTATAAAGGAAAAATACGGGTCCAATATTATTTCATAATATCACTGACGGAGAAAATAAAATTATCATTTTTCTACCTATGCCTCCTTCTCAGGTCTCCACACATGCGGCAACCTAGGCCCTGACTCCCTGCGCATCTTCTCCTCTCAGCCGAGCACAGCTGCAGTCTTCAACGTACCGTGTTGTTACCACCTGCTGAGCGAGACTGTTGATGTTAACCTGTTCGATGTGTTTCAACGGGAGTTTGGGAGCGGGGTCACAAGTCAGGGGTTCCCTATGTCGGAGTGTTTGAGAGGTAATCTGTTTTATCATTTTGGACACTGTAAGAAAAGGGAGTCAATTATAATGTGACACGTAAGAATGGAAGAAGAAAACGTGTTGCAATGAATTCAAAAAATATGTCACACATTTTAGATGTTGGTTGGACATTTTTGATGAAATAAAAATATCTCTTTTAAACCGGTTCACAGTTGCATGACCCACATGTGGGCTGGTGTGTAAATGTTTTTTTTTAATCTGTTAAATTATTTTTTAAATAAGGTCTACTAAAGACGCTTTTAAACGTCAATGATTTAGTCACTTTTAAACTAGATGGCGCAAGCGTTGCCTAGTTGACTAACCGCTAAACAGCAAAGCCAAAGTCAAATCGTTTATTTCAATTAGGCCATTAAGTGGCACTTTTTAGGGTTCCGTACCCCAAGGGTAAAAACGGGACCCAAATTACTAAGACTCCACGTCCGTCTGTCTGTCTGTCTGTCACCAGGCTGTATCTCATGAACCGTGATAGCTAGGCAGTTGAAATTATCACAGACTAGCTTTTCCCGGCAAACTTTGTTTTGCCATAAAAACACCAAGATACACCTACCCTACACCTAACCTAAACTAACTTTTTTTTTTTTTTTTTTCTTAATTTTTTTTTTGAAATATATCATCGATAAAAATCTTGACCTGACTGAACTGACGATTGCCGACCGCCATACACGGTCCAATGCGGCATGATCAAGCCAAAGGAATCGAAATTCGATTGTGCCGTCAAGTATAACTGTCATGCCAAGCCACTGCTACACACAGTCAGTTCTAACTGATCCAATCGGTAGCGTCATGCCGATTAGACGATAGGAATGATGGTGTGTGACCACCATAAGATTTTACCCAGAAATTATTTGCAGATTCTTTCGTTTCTTTTTTTCTCTCTCATACGAAGTGCTCATGTGTCAAAGTCAAAGTCAAAAGTCAAAGCACTTTATTTCAAGTAGGCCAGTTACAGGCACTTTTGAATTGTCAAAAGACAAAATAAAATATTACAAAATTATGGTGCTACAGTCCCAGTCACAAGACATAATAACTGTGAAAGTACCGTAGATGCCCATTCCAAGGCGTAGATCTCTATGGAGAAGAACGGGCAAGAAACTCCATGGACACTCTTTTTCAATTAGGTAATTATTACAAATCATTTGTTACATCATTCATGTTGAGATTACACATTATGTGAGAACGATGTAGAAAGTTAAAAGTGTCCATAGTAAATATAAAAAGACAATTCAGAAATAAAATTAGAATCAATTAAAATAAACCATGGCAGCTAAGAGATGACCAGTCCCAACCGACAGCGCCCGTTCACGAACATGACACATGTATCAGCACCATTCAGCTCAACCATTTTGAAGGGAGCTAAATGATCCGACACACGCGCCACCATCGGCGAGACATTTGAGTGGGCATGACATACTCTCAACCACCGGAGTCATTCAAGTCAATAGAAGACGTAGGTATCTAGACAATGATAGCTCTGAAGTACATGGCACTCACACAATGCTGGCTATGCTGCTATATAATACTAGAAAGATTGACTCTATATAATGCAAAGATAGTAGCAATCTTCATCAGCTCCGACAATAACAGTAAACGATACCTACGACAGTCTTACCAAAAAATAAAATTTAAAAAATACACATAAAAACGAAATTAAAAATAATAATATTTAACCTGACAGCAAGCTAATTTTGGTAAAAGAATATGACATCCTTGTTGTGTGAATGTGACATCCCCTAACCTAAACGAAATGTTCCAGGGTATAACTTGGGCAGGAACGCAAGGATGTTGGCAGCTCAGTCTATAGACAGGGTGGTCAGTCAACGACAGTTGCCTTCTACCAGTTTGCTGTACAGAGCTTTATTGCAGGTAACACATATTTTAGTTTCCCATACTAATTAAAAGTCTTATAGAAGCTCTTGTCTGGAAAAGCTGAGTTGTTTTTTCTACAACTAAGCAAAACTGATGCTTCCCAAGACACGAGGGTTTATGTCGAGAAGATATGCTTAGCTTCTGTGAGGCAAAAGCCCTCATAAAAACAGCACGGTGCAAATTAATGTCATAAAAATCAACTTCTCGTTAGACTGACTGACTAGTGGTAGCAATAAATTATAACCATTAATGACAATAGTTGCATAGGAAGTGAGTCTTCTAGTACTTATGTTTTATAAATACAATATTTTTCACAGGCTATCATTGAAGAGCATCTACCCAACCACAAAATCTCCGAAGGCAAGCTCAAAAGGATAACACCGAAATGTCAAACATTCCAACAGTATTTTAAAATGGCGGACGAAATTTTAAAATTAGAACTTTATGATAGCTTGCCGGCCAGTTACTTCACAGATATACATAAAACCATGGATTGCCAGTGGAAAAAACTCGTATTGTTTTATTTATTACGGTTATGTTTGGCCCAAGTGGTTGAGAGTTTGATATTGTTAGATAGATTAATGTTTTTATTTGAAAATGGTTTTGAAAATGTTTATTTGGTTAAGTTGTTTGATCCTGTTTTGTCGCCGAGATGTCATAGTATTGTTGCAATTAGATAGCAATATTATAATCGAATGTGATATTTTATACAATGCCTTCCATGTAGTATACCCAGATTGGGTAGAAAAATCAATTTTATAATAATGGGATTCAATAATAAAACTATTAAACTGAGGTTTTGATTTATTATTTTGATATGCACACTTTAAGACAATAGCACTGGAGGTACCGTGGCATTTTTCTAGGTATTTTGTACCTACAATAAATTTCATACTTAAGGTTCCCCTAGTCGACGGCACAAACTATTTTGTGCGCGGGGTTTAAAATGCATGCTATCTCATCTAGAAAGATCATCATCAAGAAACTAGTTCGTGTACGAATTAGCACTTTTGCAACTATGTAGCAAAATAGATGATGATTTAGGACGAAACACAAATAAAAAAAAAAAAACGAGCGCGCGAAATTTTATAAACAGATTTTGGGAGTCTAGATATCATGAAAAAACCGGCCAAGTGCGAGACGGACTCGCGCACCGAGGGTTCCGTACAAACCTGTAGGTATATAAGTAAAAGTTCACCAATCAGACAATCGAGTCATAGTTATGGGGTTTTTATTTCAAAATGAAAACCATAACATGACAATATGGAAAGCTAGAGGAGCATAAATTAAAGACAAAGGTCTCTTTATCGTTTCAGTAACCCTTTATTTTATATTAACACGTCATATCATTTACAGCCTTGCAAAAGTCTGCTGATGAATGATTTCAAGATTTTTTATCAAAGCTATTTATTTCAAGTCACTATTTAGAAATCTGTAGATGTTAATGGTGAGAAATCTTCCGGGTTATCAGTTCAGTTAGGTGTACCTCAAGGCTCAATACTGGGTCCATTCTTGTTCTTAGTGTATATCAATGACTTACCGTTCTTTTTAAAGGGTATCTGTGAAGTTGTACTATTTGCAGATGATACCTCTCTTATTTTAAAAGTTGACAGGAATAGACATGATTTTGACGATGTAAACAGTGCACTCTCAATGGTTACGGATTGGTTTACAACAAATAACTTAGTTCTCAATTCCAAGAAAAAGAAATGTATAATATTCGCTTTACCGAATGTTAGAAATCTAGGACCCAACATCGTGTTAGATAAAGAGGTGCTTGAAACTGTGGGCTCGGCAGTTTTTCTGGGCATAACAGTAGATGCCAAACTTCAGTGGGGCCCACATATTTCAAGTCTAGCGGGAAGGCTTAGCTCGGCCGCCTACGCTGTCAGGAAAGTAAGACAATACACTGACGTTGATACTGCTCGATTAGTCTATTTTAGTTATTTCCATAACGTTATGTCCTATGGCATTCTGCTGTGGGGCAAAGCCGCTGACATTCAAAATATATTTGTTCTTCCAAAACGAGCAGTTCGAGCAATTTACCAGCTAGGTGCCAGAGTTTCTCTAAGAGATTTTTTTAAAGATATTGGTATTCTCACAGTGGCATCACAATTCATCTTCGCCAATATCTTATATATTAGGCAAAATATACACTTTTACACTAAAAACAGTGATATTCACAATATTAACACCAGAAATAAGGACAAATTACGAGCTCCTTTTCACCGGCTTCATAAGGTTCATAACTCATTTGTTGGGCTTGGTATAACCTTTTATAACAAGCTACCCTCTGCTCTTCTAGAATTGCCTTTTAATGCGTTTAAAGTTAAAGTAAAATCAAACCTTTGTTCAAAGGCATACTATTCTATTAACGACTACTTAAACGATAAAAATAGTTGGTCGCTGTGATTAACTCAAGACAATGTTTGTGTTCTTTCTCCAGAATTAGCTTACCTACTGACAGGTTATATGAGTTATATCATTGTTTTTTTTTTTATTTTGACAGTATAAGTCAATTTATTTTAATTTAATTGTCATATTTAGTTACCTATTAATAATTGTAATTATATTTTCATAGCTCCATTCTTCGGTTATAGTATTACCATGTAGTTTCCCTAACGTACTAGGTAGTGTCGCACTTTTAGATTTAAATCGATTATTCTTACTCGATTTCCGAATTCAAACCCTCATCTATCGTCTACGCCTCACTAGCGCTGCCGCGATTTGCTCATTCCTTTTTTGTGCGCGGTAGTGAACGCAAGTTATCAAAAAAAAAAAAAAAAAGAACGGGTACCCTTACATTTCAAATATGCCGAAACGCAAGGCTGAAGATAAAATAAAACGTTACAAAGAAAAAATCAAACATTTAGAAGAAAAACAAAATGTGAATAAACGTCGACGAAATATTATAATTTCCGATTCAGATTCTGATATCGAAGACCAGGGTAAGTAAATATATATTTTCTACAAGTGTTGACGGATTACGAAATAAATGTGTGCAATACCGCGTCTATAAGTCTGCCTGGAGGGTAACTGAGAGTTATGCACGATGGCTAGACATGACGCAAACAATCTAAGCCTGGAGGTTGACCGAGAGTCATACACGAAGGCGAATTACAGGTACCTAGATATATTGTGAGCATTTAACGAATTTAAAGTTAGAATTACATATTATGTTATAACTTTAATGTTAAAATTTCGCAATCACAATAAAAATCCATACGGGTGATATTATTTTAGTTTTCAAAATAAAAACTATATTTTCACCTTATACTTTCAGATATCCAAATACCCGCAAATTATAATGTTGAGGACGTTGACATTATGCACCATGATTACCCTAATATACAGAATGAATCATTACCGATACCGGTTGACATACCGTTATCTAGTACACCTAAAAATGATTGCGAGTCATCTGAAATTCCAAATTATCCTCTAGACCAAATTAATACGGAAATAATTCCAGAAACCTCAAATGAAGTAACTATAGAACTTGGTCCAGAAATACGTCTTGCATTGGGGGATCCCATTGAAGACAGTCCTAAATATGGAACTAATATTCACAACGACCTGGCACAGCGCTGGTTGCCAATACTAAGGAAAGGCTTGACAAAAGATGTTAAAGAAAACTTGTTGAAGGAACACCATATTCCAGATAACTGCAGATTACTAAAATCACCCAGTTTAAACCCCGAGATAGCCGCTGCTGTTGCAGAAGCAGTTCGAATTAGAGACAAAAAGATAGAAGTAAAACAAAACCAATTAGGATTGGGAATCACTGCTATTTCAAGAGCTTTGGAAATAATAATTAATGACGGAAGTAAAATTGAAACTATAAAACATATTTCTGAAGGTTGTAGAATATTGACAGACCTTCATTACACAGAAACTCAAATTCGGACTAAATGTATTACTCCGTGTTTAGATAAATCTATACTGAACATAATTCAAGAAGAGGAAAGAGATGAGTTCTTATTTGGCAGTCAATTATCAGAAAAAATAAAGGCTGCCAAAGCCATAGAAAAGCAAGGATCGCAAATCAAAAGAAATATACCGCAAAAAAATTATCAAAATCAGTCGCAATCGAAAGGCAGATACACGGGAAACTGGCCACCCCCTCCTCGATATCCCTCGTCGTCCAGTAGGGGTGGGCGCGGAGCATACATGACGAGCAGAGTACATCCGAACAGGCAATTTCGCCCTCAAGCACCGCAGCTGCCGCCGCTGGCAGCGCAGTCGCAGTCGAAGACAGCCACATTTTCCAAACAACGTGCCCAAACACGTCAATAGTTCAGGTACATGCAGGTAGATTAACTTTTTATTATGATTGTTGGCTACACATAACAAAAAATAAACCTGTGTTAGATTATATTTTAAATGGCTATCGTATACCATTAATAAATGATATTACACGGCCACATATACCAAATAAAACTTTATCATATAAAGAGAAACAAAAAATGCAAATTGCTGTTAATAACCTCCTTGACTTAGGAGCTATTTCTGTATGCGAAAACCACACTGAACAATTTCTCTCACCAATTTTTTTGATTCCAAAACCTAACGAAACAGATCGTTTTATTTTAAATTTAAAATATTTTAATAAATATGTAAATAACAAACATTTTAAAATGGAGGATTACAGAAGTGTATGTACTTCATTATCAAAAAACAGTTACATGGCTAGTATTGATCTGAAAGAGTCGTACTTATTAGTTCCTATACACCCCGAACATAAAAAGTATTTAAGGTTTCAAATTGAAGACGATTCACAAAATACAATTACGTATGAATTTAATGCAATGCCCTACGGCTTATCATCAGCACCAAGAACATTTACAAAAATAATGAAGGAAGTGATTGGTTACTTAAGAAAACGTGGTTTTAGTTCAGTTTCATATTTAGACGATACCTTGTGTATCGAGAATTCTTATGAAAAATGTCTTTTGAACGTAAAGGAAACTGTCAGAATCCTCGAATGTTTAGGTTTTATCATAAATTTTGTAAAAAGCTCGTTAGAGCCAAAACAAACATGCAAATTTTTAGGTTCTAAGTTCGACACACAAAATATGACTATGTCTTTACCAAAAAACAAACAAACCCATATATTACATTTGGTAAAAAAATTCAAAACATTACAAAAATGTACCATTCGAGAATTTTCTCAATTTATAGGTGTTTTAACAGCCGCATGTCCGGCAATAAAATACAGCTGGTTGTACACAAAGAAATTTGAAAGGGAAAAGTATCTCGCCCTGAAAAAAATTAACAACAATTACGATGCTATTATGAGACTGTCAAATTACATTTTACCGGATTTAAATTGGTGGGAAAGAAAGATATTTAGTTCTAAAACATTTATTTCACCTCCAGTATACAAATTGGAAATTTTCACGGACGCGTCAAGGACAGGCTGGGGTGCTGTCTGCAACAATATGTGCGCCAATGGTCACTGGAAAGAAAGTGAGCTGAAATATCATATTAATTATCTAGAGCTACAAGCAGCATTTTTTGGTCGTAAATGTTTCGCCCGAGATGTTACCAATTGCGCTATATTGATGCGAATAGACAACACTACGGCCATCAGCTATATTAATAGAATGGGTGGTATACAATTCCCACACTTAAATGACTTAACGAGATCCATTTGGCAGTGGTGTGAAGAACGCAACTTGTGGTTATTTGCATCTTATATCAACTCCAAAGATAATAAAGAAGCTGATACGGAATCGCGCAGAGTTAATCCCGACACCGAAATAGAACTATGTTCAGATGCCTTTCAAAATATTATCAATAAACTAGGAAAAATTGATATAGACTTGTTTGCATCTCGCACCAATGCCAAATGTAGGGTATACATATCCTGGAAGCCAGACCCGGATGTGCTTACGGTAGATGCTTTTACGATATCATGGTCAAAATATTATTTTTACTGTTTTCCTCCTTTTGCAATAATTCAAAAATGCTTACAAAAAATTGTCAGTGAACAGTCGACTGGAATTTTTGTTTTTCCTTATTGGCCCACACAAGTGTGGTTCCCGTTGTTGAGCAATATTATAATATCAGATATTATTTTTCTAAAAAATGCAATTCGGTCGGATTACAGGATACATCTACCCGCGCAGACTACCCTGGCAGCAGCCATTGTCTCCGGGAAGCCTTCACAAAACAAGGAATTCCATCAGAAGCGATACATCTAATGATTTCTTCGTTGGCGGCTAACACTATTAAACAGTACAACACAACATTCAAACTGTGGTGGATTTATTGTTTAACAAACCATATTAACTACTTAGAAGCACCAAAAGCAGCGCTAATTTTATTCCTTACGAAACAATTTGAAAATGGCGCTTCTTATGGGACACTAAATAGCCATCGTTCAGCTATATCACTGCTTCTAGGTAATAATATAGGTTCTAATGAACAAGTTTCACGGTTACTAAAAGGAGTCTTCAAATGTAGACCTAGTATACCTAAGTATAATACCATATGGGATCCACAGGTAGCTCTAGATTTCATGGATAAATGGTTCCCTCATACAAATTTATCACTATGTCAATTAACAAAAATGTTGGCCACTCTTTTGGCTCTTTGTAGGTACAGCTCATCGCGTACAAACATTGTCTTTAATAAAAACAAATAGTATTATAGTCCATCAAGATCAAATCATTATAACTATTTCAAATTTGATTAAAACCTCAGCAATCAATCGTGAGCAACCAACTTTAGTTATACCCTATTTTAGTGACAAACCTAGTATATGTCCTGCAAAATGTTTGGAAGATTACTTAGAAATTACAAAAAATATTAGAAATGACTGTTCTAACTTATTTCTAACTTACAAACGTCCACATAAGCCGGTGACGTCACAAACCATCAGTCGATGGATTAAAAATATGTTAGCAGAGAGTGGCGTCGACGTGACGAAACTTAGCGCTCATAGCACGCGTCACGCCTCCACATCGGCCGCTCGCGCCTCAGGTGTATCACTAGATGCGATTCGGAAAACAGCCGGATGGACGGCTACGTCACAGGCTTTTGCAAAATTTTATAATCGCCCCATTATTTCACAAGAGTTAGCTAGGTCTGTTTTTGAAACAAACAATTAAGTTTAATTGATTATTAATGATTTATAGACAAATTATATAAGATTATCAGTTAAGTTAAAAATTGTTATTTTGATAGTGTTTAAAAGTTATTGAAATAAAAATCATTTTAGTTTCAATAATCTTTGTTTTATTTAAATACACTTTCCTACCAAAACTTTTAGAACAATATGCATTACTTCAGTTCTCTAAACATCTACATGGTAATACTATATCTGAAGAATGGAGCTATGAAAATATAATATATGATCAAACGAACTTCTAGAAGGAAGTTCGATCATTATTATATGAATAGCTCCATTCGAAGATATAAGAACCCACCCACCTCAACCCTTTGTAAAAGTTTTGATATCTCTAAAAGAATGAGCAAATTGCGGCAGCGCTAGTGAGGCGTAGACGATAGATGAGGGTTTGAATTCGGAAATCGAGTAAGAATAATCGATTTAAATCTAAAAGTGCGACACTACCTAGTACGTTAGGGAAACTACATGGTAATACTATATCTTCGAATGGAGCTATTCATATAATAATGATCGAACTTCCTTCTAGAAGTTCGTTTGATCATATATTAGACTGTAAGCCTTCTTAAAAGTAATAAAATAATAATAAAATAAATAATTATTGACATAATCGACCCACTACAATGTTTTTTTTTTAATGAGTTGTATTGCAATATGTGGTTAGCTAGCGACCTCGACAGTGGATCATATATTATTCTTGCCTAACTGTTGATTTATTTTTTACTTCGATGGTCCTAGTTTATCACAATTATGTGACTTCGAGTTACAGCTGTATTAGCTATATCACAGATAATATAATACGCTATTTATGTAGGCGGGCACGCCCTTTATGCCTGTAGGCTTTATAATTCGGATACTAAGTTCCGTTTACGTTTTTATTTTTAGTTATTATTTTCGCTTGAGTTTAGATTTCGATGTTTTTATTGGTATATTGGCGTGTGCTAGCTGTCATTATGGCAAATATATTTTATTTTAATTTTTGTGTTGAGTAATGTAAATTATTTGCATACTATTGTATAGAATCAAGTTTTTGTTTTTTTTCTAACTGAACAGACAGCTGTGCTGCTGGGGAGTTTGTTGCGCCACTTCTTCTTCCCAGCAAAAGCACTAGGAAGTGGTGAAGGGCGGGCGTTTTTGGGGGACTGTCTTATGTAATTTTGACGTTCGGAAAGTGCTGATTCTCAGCCTAGTTTGAATAAATGACTTTTGAATTTTGAATTTTCTGGTACAAAAATACTAATTAAGAGCGGACTCTAGTCAACAAGAATTTGAAAAATAGGTATTTGATGAAACTATTGCCGTCGCGCTGTGCCCGACCAAGCGAGCTATCAATACACATTGATAGCTCGCTTGTGTGAACGAGTAGTGTATTTGTGTGTATAAGAGCGCGCCGCAGCGGCCGACCGACTGCACCTGTTCCGTGGACTGCACGGTGCACGCGCCGAGCCGCGAGTACCGAGCCGCAACACACATTTCGAAAAAAATTTAAGAGACGATGATATTTGGAGAAATGTAGTTTTTTTTTAAATGCCTTCCGCCAGAAATAATTGATGGTCGTATACCACGAAATTTACCTGCAAGTGAAAGGATTGAAATTACGGTGGAATAAATGCACATTTTTACACGACTGCCCAAAAGAGGAGTGTTATGTTTATAGGGCTCATGTATGTTTGTGAGTTTCTTTATTCCACCATAACTTCTAAATGGCTTAACCGGTATCAATTTATGTGGTATCTTTAGAAGCGTAACGTTATTGAAAGTAAAAA
Organism: Orthosia incerta; assembly: GCA_948252205.1. NCBI lineage: Eukaryota > Metazoa > Arthropoda > Insecta > Lepidoptera > Noctuidae > Orthosia > Orthosia incerta. The sequence goes on along the minus strand of OX411755.1, from coordinate 30,406,194 downwards.
AAAAACAATAATGGGCGAGCCATGGTTCATGTAAAAAACGAAAATATTTATTTCATAAAGAAATTACTACCTATTCTATCATCGTCTAGCTAGTGTAGAGCTTACTTAGTATACAAATAAAATATATAACAGTAGTATTAAATAATCATTCGTTTTAATAACATACCAAAAGAAATTAAATAAATATAACAGTAGGTACTATTCAATATCCCATAGAAAACTTATAAAATAAATTGTTTTTGCAAAAATATCGTTTTATTACTAAAATGGTATGATATAAAAAATAAATAATTAAAAACACGCCTGCCTTGCAGTCGGGGGACGGTTCCTTGGATCAGTTTTTTACAGGTCCCCCGACGTTGAAAAGATTGGTTTTCAGTTGAGCCCATTCAACACAAAAATAATTTCGCAGAGGAATTGCATGTTCTAATTCCATATAGCCCGTTTCATTATCGGACTACAAGACGTACGGTGATGCGCCATCGGTATAAGGTGGACATCCCGCCCATAGGCACTAAACATTTTGAAAATACTTTAATTTTGCGTACAGCAAGGAGTGGAATTCCTTGCGTCTGTGTTGCCCGATAGCTACAACCTCGGGTTCTTTAAGTCAAGAGTGAAGTTACTTCTGGGCAAGTTTGCTACACCGTAGACTACATCATCGCTTACCATCAGGTGAGAAAGTGGTCAAGAGCGAGCCTATCTATAATAACAAAAATCAGCGATTTCTTTTCAACAACATTTGTTAGTTCTTTAGGTTGGTATGTAGTCTATGCCCAGCAACAACTTGTGATAGTGCAATCGCAACTGCACTTTACAGTTCTCATGCATGCTTAGGATAATCATTCGACAAGTGCCTTCAACAATAAATAATAACACTTACAATCACATGATTTCATAAATAAAATCATTGTATAGATATTTACAAATATCGACATCGGTGTATATCACTAGAGTATCGATACAAATATCGACAATTACCACTTCCCTATTAGTGTACATGTAAGCCTTACCCTCCCTCACCTCCAACCTCCCCCCGTAAAGTGCGAAAGGGACAACTGCAGCTCAGGCTGATTTTACCTACAAAAACATTGATCAAAAGACGTTTCGTATTAGGCTGTTTTCTTCTTCAAAACTGAACTGATATACATAAAAAAACTTACATCAAAATTTAACGGAAAAGTATATCTACCTATGCTTCTATCAATTCCTTTTTTGTTAAAAACTTATAATTTTTTTCTGAAAGTCGCCCTTTTTTACCGCCATGTTCAGACATGGCGGTAAAAAGGGCATTTTTTTGGGGTTTTTGGATTGTCATATTTTTTTTAGTGATTAAATTTGGAAAAAAGGAAATGATAGAGGCACGTATTAATTAGACCTAGATTTTATGGAAATAAATCATTGCTCTAGATGCATTATCCACGAAGAAAACAGCAGAATGTTTTTGTATGGAGAAAGGCCCAAGAGAGTCCCCTCTTTAGTATTAAATTTGAACCAGATCTGTAAATGGTGACTGAAAAAGGTATGAATAGTACCACATTAAACATTGAAGTTCGAAAAAAAGTTGTCTATAGTACTTAAGTGATAGTACTACTTCGTGTAGTGCTAGTGTTTATTGATCGACCGCCAGATCAAGCGGCGTAAATGGTGTTGGATTGGTCACACGCTCCGGAGGGATTCCAATCACATTTCTAAACGGGCCTTGGATTGGAATTGTAACGGACGCATGGCTTTGTACGTTGCGTGGTGATTTTTTAGCATAAGGGCTTCCCACGTAGACCTATAACGGTGTTTATGGCGAACATGTGTTTGGGTCTTTTTAACGAATCTTTGAATGAAGCAGTAACCCTGACCGTTGTCGGCATTTTGTAAAAATAAAGGAACAATCCATGTTTAATGGCTCCGTAACGGTGAACGCCTTGTTTGTCAAAGGTTTACCGCTTTGAAAAATAAATAACTATAAATGCTTATTGTCTGCAGACCCGTACGCCGCCTTAATAAAACATTGAATGGACTATTGTTGTTATCCCAAAACACATTAAGTAATTACCGGGGTCGGCGTGAGAAAATATGATATCCCGTTAGTTAGTTATTATCTGTAAATTTCTCTTTTCGTGGTACTAAAAATAACACGTGAATCAATACATATAATAAATCTGTAGAAAAAAATTTTTTGTACATCGAAAAAAATTCCAAAAAAAAAAGCCAGGGTGTTAAAGGATAACCAACAGAACCCATTTCTAGCATTTTTGGCATTTTTGTCTGTTTGTCTGTTTATCTGTTTGTCTGTTTATCTGTTTGTCTGTTTGTCTGTTTATTTGTGCACGCATCACGTGAAATGTACGAAACCAATGTAGATAACTTTTATACATAAAAATTGTGCGTATCTTGAAGAATTACTTAGTTTTTGTTTCATCGCAATCGGTTCACCCTATCAAAAGTTAGATGAATTTAAAGTGTTCAAGAAGTAAAATTATCACAACACACGCAATTCGGTTACTCGGACAGTTGAACTCGCTATTCGATAGATGGCGTTGTGCATTTAAAGTCATTATCTGAATCGCGATGTTAAGATTTTACGCGAAAGAATGACCCTAGAAACAAAAATGGTATGTAGTACGTATATTTTTTAACCGACTTCCCAAAAAAGAGGAGGTTCTATGTTCGACATTATGTATGTTATTATTATTTTTTGTCTATGTTCAGTGTTCACCGATATCTCCGTCAGTTGTGGACCGATTTCAAAAAATCTTTTTTTGTTTGAAAGAGTATGTTCCTTCCGAAATTGGTCCCATTTTAATTTGGTGTAGGACTGACGAAGCAATTCGAAGATGTACAACAGAACTCTTCAATAAATAACGGCAAATCTCTCGGGATTGCTGCAATCGCATGTCTGTTTGTTGTTTATACCATTTCATAACATAACATCACGCCAGTACGCTCTTAGGGGGTACGCAGATCTCTCATTTCACCGGTTATGTTCAAGTTTCATGATATTAGGGTAATATATTCTGGCGTTATACGAGTAGGTAACTTACTAAACAACTTGCCTATTAGGTAGGTACAACTAAAAAGTGAAAAATAAAAAAACTTTTTACAAAAAAATACTACCGACTTCCAAATAAAACTACAAAGTAAAAAATAACTTTATTTTTGGAAGTCGGTGTCCATAACGCAATAAATTGGTACCTACGAAAGACACCGACTTCCAAAAATAAAGTTATTTTTCACTTTGTAGTTTTATTTGGAAGTCGGTAGTATTTTTTTGTAAAAAGTTTTTTTGAGTATGTGGAGTAGGCAGGCAGGCTGGTAAGTATGGTAGGGTTGGCAGGCAGATGACGGGAGCGAAGCCGCGGGCACAGCTAGTGTTAAAATATAATTGATGTAGGTTCCATGTGAGTTCTAAAGTATGAGTACAAAACATATGAGAACTACTGTAATACATATAAGAACTAGAGAAAACGTAGATAATTAGGTAAGATTATGCATGTTTTGATAGCTCATAAGTAGGGAGGAATCTAGGTTAGATAAGATTTTTGTGTTGACCTTTTTACAGCTTTATATGTTTCCTAGGTAGAATTAAGTATGTAGATTAAGGAAATGTATAATTTGTGTAGATTTAAGTAAGATAATATTGATAATTACGGCATTTCTATGACGCCATACCCGAGCGCCATTGAGAGAGAGGGGCGCCATTGTTCGCGCCTAGCGGTTCTTGTATAAATAACGGACCGTTTGGAGGCTGAGGCACAGTCGGACACAGTCAGTCTTCAGCTCTACAATTGTAATAACATACAGTTGTAATAACAATAAGGAATAAAATTGAAGATACGAATCACGACAGTATTTTCATTCTTCCAACGAACAACCAAATACAGTCCACTTCAGTCTGGTCCTTCGAGCCGGATAAAGAACCAAGAACCAGCGGCAACCAGGCCCACTTCAGTCTGGTCCTACGAGCCCGGATAAAGAACCAAGAACCAGCGGCAACCAGGCCCACTACAGTCTGGTCCATCAAGCAGCGGATACAAGAACGAAGAACCCGCTGCAACCAAAACCACTGAGCTGCAGACGAAGTACGAAGATCTGCGGCAAGAGCGAAGAAAGGAACCCGGCTGTCACCGAGCCGCAGACGAAGTTAGAAGATCTGCGGTAAGAACAAAGCTGTACGGAACAGGGCCGGTTTCGAACCTAACCGGTCTTGAACCTGACCAGCTTCAACACAACTGAACCCGACCGGCTTACCGAACCGAGCCGACCGGTTTCACCTGAAGTACCGAACCGAAGAGGTACTAACCCGCCTTGCCAAACTGAACGTGCGGCTATACTCAAGATGGTGTTCACAAGGAGCCAGGGAGACGCAACCGAGATAGAAGAACAGCTACGCATCCAAGAACAGGAAGCGCGACGCGTCCAAGAAGAGGAGGCGCGCCGCCAGGAAGCGGAGCTGATCGAACGGGAGCGAAGAAGAAGACTCTCACCGGACCCACCAGCATCACCATTTCCGAGAATGGCACACAACAGCGCAGCGGGGCCTTCCAGTGCACAGACGACAAACACCGCGATCCGACAGCGAATGACGTCACCGACCAGGACAATGAGGTCGCAACGGTCGACGACAAGCGTCACAACAAGGCTACGGATAGCGGAACTGGAGGCTGCAGAGAAGCTAGCAGCCATCCGGACCCAGCAACTGGCACTGGAAGAAGAGCTAGTCAAGAAGAGACTAGCAGTGGAGGTGTCAGCGATCAACGATGAAGAAAGCGTACAAGAGGAACAAGAGCCCTCTCGTCCACGCGAAGAGCCTCATCGAATGGTGGATGAATGGCTGAGGACGAACCCCCTCAACTCACGGGGGGAGGAGGGACCAAGAGAATCCAAACAGATACGCTTCGTGTCTAGAACGAGATCGCCGACCCCCATAAGAGCAAAGGACAGCATTGAGCACTTGGCAGCAACACTAGAAAAAATGGCCCGACCTAGGCCTAGGCACACGGAGCTACCTACATTCTCCGTAGCGGCCAACGAGTGGCTGCCATTCAAGGCGGCTGTACGAGATTCGACAGATATGTACCAGGTTACAGCAGCCGAGAACGTACAAAGGCTGAGAAGCTGCCTCAAAGGAGAAGCAAGAGACGCCGTGGCCGCCCTTCTACATACGGCCACTGATCCAGGCGTCATTATGAAGACTCTTGAGCAGTGCTTCGGACGACCGGAAGTCATCATCGACCGGGCACTGGATGACCTCAAGAAGCTTCCAAAACCTGGTACATCGGCCACAGAACTCAACAGTTTCGCTGTCAAGCTACAGAACATAATTTGCGTACTGCAAACAATCGATCGAAGAGGTTACTTGTTCAACCCTTTTATGACCCGGGAAGTACTGGACAAGCTCAGCCCGCATCTCCGATCCCGCTGGTGTGACTACGCCTACGATCAAGAAGGGACAACGGATCCGGAAATCGTCGTGCTGTCACGGTTTCTAATGCGAGAGGCGGACCGAGCGTTACGATATACGTACGCTCCGTCTACAAGCGCCGCCGCACCGAGAAAGGAAACTCGACCCATCGTGACACTCAAGAAGAAGGCGAGCGTGTTCACTACGACCGAGGGAAGGGAAGAAGAAAAGGACAAGTGCCCTAAGTGCGAGCAAGCCCACCTGTTGACGCGGTGTCCGCAGTACAAGGCGCTAACGGTAGAGCAGCGATGGAGCTTTCTTAAATCTAATAAGATTTGCTTCAAATGCGCCCAGAAGCAACACAGGCGCATAAGTTGCAAGGCCCAGCTGTGCGGCGTGGATCAATGTCGCCGCCCGCATCACGCGACGCTCCATCAAGCGGTACGCGAAGCGCAGACGGAAGACATGGGGAAGGCTGAACCACGGAAGGAGGAAGCGGTCCTGTCTGTGGCTACCCAACCCGCTACCGGGCCACGGGCAGTCTTGCTCAAGATGTGCCCTGTCATCGTGTCCGGACCACGGGGGGAGGTCAAGACCTACGCACTCCTAGACGAAGGGGCCACGATCACCCTAGTGGACGAAGCACTGGCGGCGAGCGTCGGGGCAGAAGGGCCATCACGGCCGCTCCACCTGAGCGGGGTCAACATGTCGCAGCGAGATATGGGCAGCCAAGTAGTGAATATCAACGTGAAGGGACTGAAGAGTGACGAAAGCTACAGGGTCAGAGCGAGGACCATGAAGGATCTCCGGCTTCACCAACAGTCCATTCCCGACACGCTGCTGGATTACGAGCACCTGAGGGACCTGACCCCAGAAGAGGTGTGCTACGAACTGGCGCGCCCCGGGCTTCTAGTGGGTACAGACCACTGGGAGTGCATCGTGTCCCGCAAGCTCCGAATCGGCGGCCCTAACCAACCGGCAGCATCAAGAACGCAACTCGGATGGGTGGTGCACGGAACCGCACCACGCAAGACCATCATCAAAGAAGGGAACGTGCTGCATGTATACGAGCCCAACCGAACTACGGGTGCATGCAGCCAGGAACTCCACGACTTAGTCGAAGCCCACTTCAGGATCCACGCGCTAGGCATACAAGGAAGGCCGAGAGTCAAGGCGAGCGATCAACGGGCCATCGACATAGTCGGAAGGACAATCAGGAAGATTGACACCGGGTACGAGGTTGGGCTGCCATGGCGACGAGACGAGGTTACTATGCCGCCTAGCTACAATCAAGCGTTCCGCCGGCTGAAGAAGATCGAGCAGAAGATGGACGCCAACCCACAGTTCGCGGCTGAGTACTCCAAGCAGGTTAACAACCTATTGGACAAAGGGTACGCGACGCCATGCGACGGGTCGGAGCGAGCGAGTGCCATCTGTTGGTATCTGCCACATTTCGCCGTGCAGAACCCGAACAAGCCCGGCAAACATAGGCTAGTGTTCGACGCAGCAGCGAAGAGCAACGGCGTCTGCCTAAACGACGAACTGTTGGAGGGACCCGACCTACTGCTGTCGCTGCCAGGAATCCTATTTAGGTTCCGAGAGAAGGTGGTAGCGATTACAGCAGACGTGCAGGAGATGTTCCTGAGAATCAGGATAAGGCCGGAGGACCAACCAGCGCAACAGTTTCTGTGGAGAGGTGACGACCGACAAGAGCCGCCGAGGAAATACAAGATGACCAGTATGCTATTCGGCGCCGCGAGCTCCCCGTACATGGCCCATTACGTTCGCAACCACAACGCAGACGTACATGGGCAGGAGTACCCGCGGGCGCTGGAGGCCATCAAAGGAAGTCACTATATGGACGATTTGGTGGCCAGCTATGAAGACGCTGAAGAAGCACGGAAGGCAGTAGAGGAAACGAGAGCGGTGCACGCGCACGCAGGGTTCACGCTGCGAGGTTGGAGCTCCAGCAACAAGACGGTGCTACGCGACGTGCCCACCGAGCTGCACGCCACCTCTCCTACACAATTGGGGGGTGAGCAGCCTGAGAGCAAGATTCTGGGGCTGCATTGGGACGCGGAGCGCGATGAGCTGGGGTTCAACACATCTATGAACCGAGTCCCGGCTGAAGTACGAGCGAGAACGCGCGCCCCGACTAAGCGTGAAGCCCTCAGCGCCGTGATGTCCATATACGACCCGCTTGGGTTGCTGAGCCACTACACAATACGATCGAAGATCATACTGCAGAGCTTGTGGCGCCTTCAGACGACGTGGGACGAGCAAATCCCCGAGGAAGAGAACGAGCTCTTCGCCTCCTGGCTCGCTCGCCTAACTGAACTCGCTCAGCTGCGACTACCGCGCTGTTACGTGACGCAAAAGTATGAACGCGTCGACTTACACATACTGTGCGACGCCAGCGAGCAAGCCTACGCAGCTGTGGCCTATTGGCGAATAAGAAACGTCGATGGGAGCCTGAACGTCGTGTTGGTGGCCGCCAAAGCTAAGGTGGCGCCTCGTCGGGCGCAAACTATACCGCGTCTGGAGCTACAAGCCGCAGTGATTGGAGCAAGACTCGCTGAGACGATAAGAAGGGAGCACCGAGTCATCATCGGCCAGACGACCTACTGGACCGATTCATCTACCGTGGTGCACTGGATCCATCACGACGTGCGACGCTACACGCCATTCGTTGCGCATCGGCTGGGAGAGATCGCAGAGTTGACCCAGAAAGAAGAGTGGCGTTGGCTGCCTACTGCAAGCAACGTAGCGGACGACGCCACTCGGCTCATCGACACGCCCATCTGCGCCACGGATAGATGGTTTCAAGGACCGGACTTCTTGCTCCTGCCAGAAGAGCAGTGGCCCACGACGTCGACGGATGACAAGGAGGACGAGGAGGTCCTTCACACGAGGGAAGAAACGGAGCGAGACAGATGGCTACCGAACCCGGCCCGCTTCTCGAAGTATGAGGACGTGCGACCCATGCGAGTTGGCGACGGTGGCTACGCGAGTATCCGCCCACACGGGTACCTCGCGGCGAGCCACGGAACACATGAACACATGGCCGATGGAAATCGTCGAGCGCACGCATCGCGGACCGGATGGCGGCATCAGAGTCGTTGAGGTGCGCACCAGGACTGGCACCTTCCGACGCCCCGTGAGCAAGCTCGTCGTCGTGTCAACAAAGGAGGCTACGCGAGCTGCGCCGGGGGGAGAACTGTAACGGACGCATGGCTTTGTACGTTGCGTGGTGATTTTTTAGCATAAGGGCTTCCCACGTAGACCTATAACGGTGTTTATGGCGAACATGTGTTTGGGTCTTTTTAACGAATCTTTGAATGAAGCAGTAACCCTGACCGTTGTCGGCATTTTGTAAAAATAAAGGAACAATCCATGTTTAATGGCTCCGTAACGGTGAACGCCTTGTTTGTCAAAGGTTTACCGCTTTGAAAAATAAATAACTATAAATGCTTATTGTCTGCAGACCCGTACGCCGCCTTAATAAAACATTGAATGGACTATTGTTGTTATCCCAAAACACATTAAGTAATTACCGGGGTCGGCGTGAGAAAATATGATATCCCGTTAGTTAGTTATTATCTGTAAATTTCTCTTTTCGTGGTACTAAAAATAACACGTGAATGTTAAAATATAATTGATGTAGGTTCCATGTGAGTTCTAAAGTATGAGTACAAAACATATGAGAACTACTGTAATACATATAAGAACTAGAGAAAACGTAGATAATTAGGTAAGATTATGCATGTTTTGATAGCTCATAAGTAGGGAGGAATCTAGGTTAGATAAGATTTTTGTGTTGACCTTTTTACAGCTTTATATGTTTCCTAGGTAGAATTAAGTATGTAGATTAAGGAAATGTATAATTTGTGTAGATTTAAGTAAGATAATATTGATAATTACGGCATTTCTATGACGCCATACCCGAGCGCCATTGAGAGAGAGGGGCGCCATTGTTCGCGCCTAGCGGTTCTTGTATAAATAACGGACCGTTTGGAGGCTGAGGCACAAGCCCTGGCTGGAGGCTTAGTTTAGTCTCCACAGGATAGTCCGGTTAAGCAGTAACCAATCACTCTGATTGAAACTGCGAGACGTCACACAAAAAAAAAAAAAAAAAAAAAGGCTGAGGCACAGTCGGACACAGTCAGTCTTCAGCTCTACAATTGTAATAACATACAGTTGTAATAACAATAAGGAATAAAATTGAAGATACGAATCACGACAGTATTTTCATTCTTCCAACGAACAACCAAATACAGTCCACTTCAGGAATCCTCAAGGAAAAAGGAAGCGAGTTCCACATTTCGACACTAATTTTAACGCATTTTTGGGCGCGAATAAATACCATAAGAAGACGGAAAATTGCAAAACGGCCTCTATACAGGGATAGATTCGTAGTTCAAAAATGCAAATAATTTTATTTTGAACAGATAGCTTTAGTCGTTTTTTCATGATATCTAGACTGCCAAAGGTCTGTTTATAAAATTTTGCGCGCTCGGTTTCGTCCTAAATCATTATCCATTTCGCTGCAAAGCAAAAGTGTGTATTCGTACGCGAACTAGCTTCCTACTGCTCATCAAAGCATCTATCTCTTCTGCACGTGTTGTCGGTTGATATTAAATGCATTTTAAACCCGCGCACAAAATAGTTCGTGCCGTTGACTAGTGTAACCTTAAGATTGCGACGCACATACGCGATAGATCCCCAACCGGGATTTGATATAGATTTCAGATATAGCAGGACCATCTACTCTGCACACCTCATAAAACCCATTAAGTTCAAAAGTGTCTCTACGACACCCCCAGGTTTCAACAAACAATGCTGCATGGGAGGAATGAATAATAGGATCTATGATGACGTCTGAAAAATGTTTGCCCAATGATTGTACGTTATGAAATACAATTTGAACTGCATTATCTTCAGGTGTTTGCAAAAAATTAAAATAATAATATGGTACCAATTTGTTTTGCTCTAGTCTTTTCATTTCTATACTTACAGCACTCGATTCTAATATTTCAGAGGGAGATTTAAATATACCTTAATTCACGACTAAAACAATAAAAAAATGTGATGTATACTAATATTATAAAGAGGAAAGATTTTTTGTTTGTTTGTACCTAATAGGCTCCGAAACTACTGCACCGATTTGAAAAATTCTTTCACCAATAATTATATGATGTAACTAAAAATTTACAGTTTTCGTAAATTTTCCTTTATCTGTGCTATAAAACGTTGCTTCTTACCAAATTTCAAGATTCTGAGTTCCCTGTAGGTTTTGATTCCCTGGCGAGTGTCGGAAATTTGCGTTATAAACGGCTGTATCTTTTGATTGCGTTGGCTTAGAAGTTTCAATTTTTTCACAGCTTGAAGGGACATTAGACTTGACTATTTGATATAAATTTCAACTTGATACCTCCACGCGTTCCTAAGTAAAAGGGTCTTGACATACAGACGGACGGACGAACAACAAAATGATCCTATAAGGGTTCGGTTTTTTCCTTTCGAGGAACGGAACCCTAAAAATACCAATATATTAATAAATCTGATTTTTCTATGAAATTAGTAATATTTTCGATTACAACCAACTTGGTTTTGCGGTTTGGTACGGAACCCTAAATGTGCGAAGTCCGACACGCACTTGGCTAGTTTTTTAATGTTACCTCGAGTACTACAAGTATTTACCTTATTCGTTTTCCCATATCAACATCTAATTCGGTGAACCACCCAGTCCGCCCACTAGTTAATTGAATTGAAAAAGCCTTAGATGCCGACCAATTTATGCTTTTCTTTGTTTTGGCTTCCACATTGCTCGTAGATTTTCGATTTCTGAGTAACAGCTGACAAAGTTTTGATTGATAAACAATTCCGTGAATCGGGCGCGAATCGTGTTCCCAGTAATGCGTTTAGTTTGGACTTGTTCTGGTAATTGTTAGGCGTTGCAAGAACTAATTTTTCCACTCCAAATATACATGGTCATAATAAATATCGCACCTCCGCGGTGATGGCTATCCATATTATTTATTTAGAACCAACGAAAGATGTAAGTAGGTTACATATTTTTTTTCAATAAATTAAGTAGGAAACGAAAAGTGAGGCGCAACAAACCGACTTCCAAAGCAAAACTCTAAAAAGAGAAATTTTTTACTTTCGTTTCGGCAGTCGGTGTCGGAAAACAACAAAAAAATAAGAGGTATGTACCAACGACACCGACTGCCAAAAAGAAAGTAATTTTTGCTCCTTTTTGTTTTTTTTAAGTAGTAATTATTTTTCTCTTTTTTTCTTATCGTCCTCGCGCGCGCGCACTCCCGAGCGGTCGCTGCGAAATAAAGTTATTACGATGTCCGAGAGCAGTGTAAATACGCTCAAGTGTGTAAATTGTAACAAAGTAATATGTGAGGTGCTAGCGTTTATTGGGAATAAACTTGATGTAATGGATAATGAAAGCTTAATAAGAATTTGTGTATCAGCGTTCTCTGAAGAAGACATAGACAGTGCAAAAAAGTTATTGTTTTCATCTCTGAAAACAAAACTTAGGCTTGTGTCAAGACGTAAACAGAAAAAAGAAAAGGATCTCGAAGATATGCTAACGGTATTAAAAACAGCTGAGCCTGATCAATTACCGGTTTTTGTGGCTTACAACTTAGAGAAATTACCACCCGTTTGTTTTGACCACATCGATGTAACGAAGTTATTAAAGGACTTAGTGTTTTTGCGTAAAGAAATAAAGCAGATAAAAGTAAATTATGTGACGAAAGAAGACTTAGAACGTAATCAAAAGAAGGATAGAATGTCCGTTAATAGCCCTTTATCATATATTAATTCGAACATTAATATGCGTAGAGGAGGGTATCTGTTGGACAGCGGACCGTTCGGAATGTCGCACGTTTCTGAGTCATCACCGCCGGCGCCGCCGTGTGAAACAAGTACCGAGTTGCTGCCGCCGATACCGCCATCATGCCCCCGCGCCACCACAGTGGAAACAGGCACCGGCATAGATGACAGCTTGCCGGACACAAACACTTCTTTGCAATATCGTTCTCTCTGTAACTCGAACGAAGTTGCGCAGGAGTCTGTCGCATCGGCTCCAGTAAACTCAACTTTGTTGGGTAGGAATGTTACGAATATTAACGATTTTTCGAGTAAACAACTGACTATGGCTGAAGTAGTAAGCAAGGGCGACTGGAAAGAAATGGAATATGATGGACAATGGACAGTTGTGCAAAATAAAAGTTAAAGAATCGATTCACTGGTAGGATAGGCAAGGCTCAGTCTGCTACAGTGGGGAAGTTTAAAGCGGCGGAATCATTTATCCCGCTTTTTGTTTCGAATGTTGATAAACAAACGAGTGAAGCGGATATTTGTGATTATATTAAAACTAAGACTCAGGTTACTGTAAAGCTGGAGAAAATTTATATGAAAACAGAAAGGACGTATAATGCGTTTAAGTTATTTGTCTCCAAAAATAAATTAGACACCTTTTTGGATGACAGCCTTTGGCCTGAAGGAATACGCTTTAGACGATTTGTGTTTTTTAAAAAGGATAAGGATTCCGATAAGACTCAGCTCCCATCTACAAACAAAACTCTCATAAATGGCGGCTCTTAACGATAAAAGCAATATAACGTTATCGACTTTTAATTGTAAAGGTGTGAACAGGTCAGCGGAATGTGTGAGAAACTTATGCAAGAGTGCCGACATCATTGCACTCCAAGAGACCTGGATTTGGCCACACGATATGGGATTTCTAGGAAACCTAGATGACAACTTCGCGTACTACGGCAAGTCAGCCATTGACACGTCCGTCAAAGTGATCACAGGAAGACCATACGGTGGAGTGGCACTGCTGTGGAGAAAATCTGTGTTTCCATCAGTATCAACAGTGAAGTGTTTCAGTGATCGATTGGTTGCGATAAAAGTTGAATACGAAAGCCGACCTATGTTGATATTTTCAGTGTATATGCCCTACGACAACGGTAAGAGTGACAATTTGACTTTGTTTACACAAACTTTCAGTGAGATTGTAGCTATAATTGAAAGTAGTAGTATTGAGTGTGTAATTATACTGGGAGATTTTAATGCCAACCCTGGCTCGCGGTTTTTTGACGAACTTACTTCACTTTGTAAAGACCAGACATGGTTTTGCGCGGACTATGAGCTGCTGCTGAAAGATACACATACGTTTGTTTGTAAAGCGAGCGGCTCGCGTCGTTGGTTAGATCATTGTTTGATAACAAGCGCATCCAAAAACTTAATTACTAAGGCAGCAGTCTCATATGGGGTTTACCAGTCTGATCATTATCCTGTTTTGTTTGAATGTAACTTAATTAAAATTAATCAGAAATTACCCGCTCAGAATTCTCTTAGTAATAAGGTGCGCTGGGGTGAAAGAAATAGTGATCAAATTAATAATTATTATACGCATGCTCCGATTTTATTTTATTTTATTTTATTTGTTTCATTTGTTTCTTTTTTGCAATTCTTAATTTGATTTTTTCTTGTGCTTATTATTTATTTTAAAATCATTGTTTTTTTTTTGTTAGAATCTAAGGTAAGGGCGAGGTAACCCCATCACAAGTTTTCTGTAACTTAACGGGGATACCTCAGTTTTTGTGTTGCATGATAATGTAAATATGAACAATAAATTTTATTATTATTTCCTTTATTTATCTGTTTTCTTATTATTTACATTTTTAAATATTTTTATATTATTATTTCGTTTATTCAAATATGTACACATTTTAAATTTACATTTTTAAATATTTCTTTATAAAAACAAATCATTAAAAAAAAAACATTTAAAAATATAAAAAATAATGGTTGTCCGCCGGTATCGGGAACAGGGTCCAAGCTACCGGTAGTTAGGGCTCCAGAGACAGGAACCTCCACACAATGCGAGCCGTATCGAGGAGTACTGCCTTCTGTATCAGACCTTTGATCCAACCGCCCAATGACAGCCTCGACAGATGGTCGTCGAGGCTCTTGGCCATCAGGCCGTTGGCCGTAACGACAATCGGCACAATGATCGCCGAGTCCACATTCCACATGTCGACAACCTCGTGTGCTAAGTCAAGATACTTGATTTGTTTCTCTTTCTCAGCTTTCACGAGGTTCTCGTCATGCGGGATGGTGACATCGATTATCATTGTGCGGCGCGCTAATCGGTCTATCACCACTATATCTGGCTTATTGGCAACAATAGTCCTATCAGTGATGATAGACCGATCCCAGTACAACGTGACATGGTCATTTTCGAGAACTGGGTCGGGCACATACTTGTAATACGGTACCTCCGATTCCACTAGATTGTACTTTAAAGCAAGTTGCTGGTGAACAATCCTGGCCACTTGGTTATGCCTGTGTAAGTACTCGCCGTTAGCCAGACGAGAACAACCAGAGATAATATGTCTGATGGATTCACCCGGACGGTGGCATGCCCGACATATGTCAACCGTCCCGTCCTTCATTATATGTCTCCGGTAGTTATTCGTCAGGATAACTTCGTCCATAATTGCACAAACAAATCCTTCAGTTTCCCCGAAAAGGTCGCCGAAACGTAGCCAGGATACGGACGCTGGGAAATCTACATCGGGCCCATGAATAGCCCGATAGCGCCCGTGTAGCTCCTTGCCTTGCCATACCTCTTTGCGTTCATCAGTCGATAGTATTACAGGCTTGCGCCAGTTCTCTTTAGCCATGGACAACGGGGTGAGTCCCTTGTCCACTGCGACCACATCCCGGTGCATACCCACTTCAGCTTTTGAAAAGTATTCTCTGAGGCTGCACACCTCGCGGTTGTGAAGAGTCTTGGCGTTTAAAAAGCCTCGACCCCCACACTTCCGCGGGATGTACAGTCTCATCACCGATGATCGTGGGTGATGCAACCGGTTTGCAGTCAGCAGTGTCCGGACCCTCCTATCGAGGGCATCAAGCTCGGTCTGAGTCCATTTGAGTATGCCGAAAGAGTACATCAAAACCGGCATGACCCAACTGTTGAAGGCGCGCACCTTATTGCCCCCCGACAAAAGGCTATTTAATACCTTTTTCAGGCGGCCAAAGAAACGCTCCTTCAGTAGTTGCTTCATGTCAGTACTGTTGATGCCCAACGCTTCCGACATACCCAAATACTTGTAAGTTTCGGTCGAGGAGAGGTGTCTAAGGTGTATGGAATCAGAGAGTTGAATTCCCTCGGATTCCATAATCTCCCCTTGCTTTACATGCATGACTGCACATTTTTCCACACCAAATTCCATCCTGATGGAGTTACTGAAGTTTTCAGTTACCTTCAGTAGCTCCGTCAGTTGGAATTTATTGGGGGTAAAGAGTTTCAGATCATCCATGTAAAGGAGGTGAGATATGACCTGACCACCTCTTCTCAACCGATAGCCCAGTCCTGAATCCTCCAGCAGTGTACTTAGAGGATTCAGGGCTAAGCAGAACCAAAGTGGGCTCAAACTGTCGCCCTGAAATATCCCCCGCTTAATCCATACAGGCTCATCATCCCCCTGAATCGGTCGACATCCTGGATATCGAAGGACTCTCTTCCATTGCCCCATACATGACTCAAGGAAGGTGCATAGAGTTGCATCTATTTTGTACAACTCCAGCACCCTCATGAGCCATGTATGTGGTACAGAATCGTAGGCCTTCTTGTAGTCTATCCAGCATGTGGACAGATCCTTGCGGGATCGATGAACCTGCTGGCTTATGGCCATGTCAATGAGGAGTAGCTCCTTAGTGCCGCGAGACCCATTCCTACATCCATTCTGAGAGGTAGACATTATTGAGTTATCTTCAATGTGTTTATAAATTTTTGCTCTCAGGATGGATGTAAGAAGTTTATAAACCGTTGATAAGCATGTTATTGGTCTATAATTCTTGGGTTCCGCGGGACTACCTGTCTTATGGAGCAGGTGGGTAATTCCTGTTGTTAAAAACTGCGGAAGCGACCCAGACTCTAAGCATGACTGGAATTGAGATGCCAGAAACGCGTGTGAGCTGCTATACCATTTTAGCCAGAAGTTAATATTATTATTATTGCAATAATAAACTCAAATTGATAGTTTTTCCCGATCAATGTATCACGTGTTCTCATAAAATGTGTAATTATATGGATCATAAATTAATAATAAACAATTTGTATTTGGAAATTATATCTACTCTCCAAGAGGGTGCACAGTATACATAATTATGTTGGCAGTAATCGCATAATGAGACATAAATATGTCACAGGCTGGAACAAATATGTCAGCGACGCGCATAGGAAGGCTCGTACTTATTACCAAACGTGGCTTTTGCATGGTGCACCCACTCAGGGCTCCATGTATGAGAAAATGCGCGAAACACGAAGAAATTTTTAAACTAAATTAAAATTTATTCAAAATAATCAACAACAAATAAAATTAGATATTTTGGCTACAAGTCATTCGAAAAAGGAGTTTCCTAAATTCTGGAAGTCCACTAACAAATTAAATACCAAGCCGAGTCTCCCTGCAAGTGTCGAGGATCTGAGCGAACCGAAAGAGATTGCCAACCTTTTTCAAAGACATTTCAAGGTTCAGTCTCTCTTGCAAATGGGCCCGCGGGTGTTCGATGATGATGCGAAAATGTCGGGGTCTGGTGAACTTGCCGTAATATTTACAGCTACACAGGTGGCTACTGTTATTAAGAAAATGACAAGAGGTAAGTCGCCTGGCCACGACGGCCTTAGCGTCGAGCATCTGAAGCATGCGGGGCCACACTTGTGTAGGGTTCTTGCCCTTCTTTTTAATTTATGTCTCAGTCACCGTTATTTGCCGCAGGACCTTATGCGTACAGTGGTGGTACCGATTATTAAAGACAGGACGGGGGACGCCTCTGACGTGTCCAATTACAGGCCTATTTCGTTAGCCACGATTGTCGCCAAGGTCTTGGACAGTTTGCTTGATCAACAGTTGGCTAAACACGTTGAACTCCATGACGCACAATTTGGCTTTAAATCTGGATTATCCACGGAAAGTGCCATTCTGTGCCTCAAGCAAACTGTTCAATATTATACTTCCCGAAAAACACCTGTTTTTGCTTGTTTTTTGGACCTGTCAAAGGCGTTCGAACTGGTGTCGTATGAGGTACTATGGGATTGTGCTTATTATTTATTTTAAAATCATTGTTTTTTTTTTGTTAGAATCTAAGGTAAGGGCGAGGTAACCCCATCACAAGTTTTCTGTAACTTAACGGGGATACCTCAGTTTTTGTGTTGCATGATAATGTAAATATGAACAATAAATTTTATTATTATTTCCTTTATTTATCTGTTTTCTTATTATTTACATTTTTAAATATTTTTATATTATTATTTCGTTTATTCAAATATGTACACATTTTAAATTTACATTTTTAAATATTTCTTTATAAAAACAAATCATTAAAAAAAAAACATTTAAAAATATAAAAAATAATGGTTGTCCGCCGGTATCGGGAACAGGGTCCAAGCTACCGGTAGTTAGGGCTCCAGAGACAGGAACCTCCACACAATGCGAGCCGTATCGAGGAGTACTGCCTTCTGTATCAGACCTTTGATCCAACCGCCCAATGACAGCCTCGACAGATGGTCGTCGAGGCTCTTGGCCATCAGGCCGTTGGCCGTAACGACAATCGGCACAATGATCGCCGAGTCCACATTCCACATGTCGACAACCTCGTGTGCTAAGTCAAGATACTTGATTTGTTTCTCTTTCTCAGCTTTCACGAGGTTCTCGTCATGCGGGATGGTGACATCGATTATCATTGTGCGGCGCGCTAATCGGTCTATCACCACTATATCTGGCTTATTGGCAACAATAGTCCTATCAGTGATGATAGACCGATCCCAGTACAACGTGACATGGTCATTTTCGAGAACTGGGTCGGGCACATACTTGTAATACGGTACCTCCGATTCCACTAGATTGTACTTTAAAGCAAGTTGCTGGTGAACAATCCTGGCCACTTGGTTATGCCTGTGTAAGTACTCGCCGTTAGCCAGACGAGAACAACCAGAGATAATATGTCTGATGGATTCACCCGGACGGTGGCATGCCCGACATATGTCAACCGTCCCGTCCTTCATTATATGTCTCCGGTAGTTATTCGTCAGGATAACTTCGTCCATAATTGCACAAACAAATCCTTCAGTTTCCCCGAAAAGGTCGCCGAAACGTAGCCAGGATACGGACGCTGGGAAATCTACATCGGGCCCATGAATAGCCCGATAGCGCCCGTGTAGCTCCTTGCCTTGCCATACCTCTTTGCGTTCATCAGTCGATAGTATTACAGGCTTGCGCCAGTTCTCTTTAGCCATGGACAACGGGGTGAGTCCCTTGTCCACTGCGACCACATCCCGGTGCATACCCACTTCAGCTTTTGAAAAGTATTCTCTGAGGCTGCACACCTCGCGGTTGTGAAGAGTCTTGGCGTTTAAAAAGCCTCGACCCCCACACTTCCGCGGGATGTACAGTCTCATCACCGATGATCGTGGGTGATGCAACCGGTTTGCAGTCAGCAGTGTCCGGACCCTCCTATCGAGGGCATCAAGCTCGGTCTGAGTCCATTTGAGTATGCCGAAAGAGTACATCAAAACCGGCATGACCCAACTGTTGAAGGCGCGCACCTTATTGCCCCCCGACAAAAGGCTATTTAATACCTTTTTCAGGCGGCCAAAGAAACGCTCCTTCAGTAGTTGCTTCATGTCAGTACTGTTGATGCCCAACGCTTCCGACATACCCAAATACTTGTAAGTTTCGGTCGAGGAGAGGTGTCTAAGGTGTATGGAATCAGAGAGTTGAATTCCCTCGGATTCCATAATCTCCCCTTGCTTTACATGCATGACTGCACATTTTTCCACACCAAATTCCATCCTGATGGAGTTACTGAAGTTTTCAGTTACCTTCAGTAGCTCCGTCAGTTGGAATTTATTGGGGGTAAAGAGTTTCAGATCATCCATGTAAAGGAGGTGAGATATGACCTGACCACCTCTTCTCAACCGATAGCCCAGTCCTGAATCCTCCAGCAGTGTACTTAGAGGATTCAGGGCTAAGCAGAACCAAAGTGGGCTCAAACTGTCGCCCTGAAATATCCCCCGCTTAATCCATACAGGCTCATCATCCCCCTGAATCGGTCGACATCCTGGATATCGAAGGACTCTCTTCCATTGCCCCATACATGACTCAAGGAAGGTGCATAGAGTTGCATCTATTTTGTACAACTCCAGCACCCTCATGAGCCATGTATGTGGTACAGAATCGTAGGCCTTCTTGTAGTCTATCCAGCATGTGGACAGATCCTTGCGGGATCGATGAACCTGCTGGCTTATGGCCATGTCAATGAGGAGTAGCTCCTTAGTGCCGCGAGACCCATTCCTACATCCATTCTGAGAGGTAGACATTATTGAGTTATCTTCAATGTGTTTATAAATTTTTGCTCTCAGGATGGATGTAAGAAGTTTATAAACCGTTGATAAGCATGTTATTGGTCTATAATTCTTGGGTTCCGCGGGACTACCTGTCTTATGGAGCAGGTGGGTAATTCCTGTTGTTAAAAACTGCGGAAGCGACCCAGACTCTAAGCATGACTGGAATTGAGATGCCAGAAACGCGTGTGAGCTGCTATACCATTTTAGCCAGAAGTTAATATTATTATTATTGCAATAATAAACTCAAATTGATAGTTTTTCCCGATCAATGTATCACGTGTTCTCATAAAATGTGTAATTATATGGATCATAAATTAATAATAAACAATTTGTATTTGGAAATTATATCTACTCTCCAAGAGGGTGCACAGTATACATAATTATGTTGGCAGTAATCGCATAATGAGACATAAATATGTCACAGGCTGGAACAAATATGTCAGCGACGCGCATAGGAAGGCTCGTACTTATTACCAAACGTGGCTTTTGCATGGTGCACCCACTCAGGGCTCCATGTATGAGAAAATGCGCGAAACACGAAGAAATTTTTAAACTAAATTAAAATTTATTCAAAATAATCAACAACAAATAAAATTAGATATTTTGGCTACAAGTCATTCGAAAAAGGAGTTTCCTAAATTCTGGAAGTCCACTAACAAATTAAATACCAAGCCGAGTCTCCCTGCAAGTGTCGAGGATCTGAGCGAACCGAAAGAGATTGCCAACCTTTTTCAAAGACATTTCAAGGTTCAGTCTCTCTTGCAAATGGGCCCGCGGGTGTTCGATGATGATGCGAAAATGTCGGGGTCTGGTGAACTTGCCGTAATATTTACAGCTACACAGGTGGCTACTGTTATTAAGAAAATGACAAGAGGTAAGTCGCCTGGCCACGACGGCCTTAGCGTCGAGCATCTGAAGCATGCGGGGCCACACTTGTGTAGGGTTCTTGCCCTTCTTTTTAATTTATGTCTCAGTCACCGTTATTTGCCGCAGGACCTTATGCGTACAGTGGTGGTACCGATTATTAAAGACAGGACGGGGGACGCCTCTGACGTGTCCAATTACAGGCCTATTTCGTTAGCCACGATTGTCGCCAAGGTCTTGGACAGTTTGCTTGATCAACAGTTGGCTAAACACGTTGAACTCCATGACGCACAATTTGGCTTTAAATCTGGATTATCCACGGAAAGTGCCATTCTGTGCCTCAAGCAAACTGTTCAATATTATACTTCCCGAAAAACACCTGTTTTTGCTTGTTTTTTGGACCTGTCAAAGGCGTTCGAACTGGTGTCGTATGAGGTACTATGGGATAAGTTGCGGAGTGATACAACACTACCTAATGAAATTACATCCTTGTTTCGTTATTGGTACCACCACCAGAGGAATAGTGTCAGGTGGGTTGAGGCTCACTCGGATGTGTACCAGCTGGAGTGCGGGGTGAGGCAAGGGGGGTTAAGCTCACCACGCCTCTTCAACTTGTACATAAACCAGCTAGTCGGTGAGCTTAGCAGCGCCAGAGTTGGATGTCATATTGATGATGTTTGTTTGAACAATATTAGTTATGCGGATGACATGGTGCTGCTAAGCCCATCGATCGGCGCTTTGAGGAAACTGGTGGCTATTTGTGAGTCCTATGCAGTGTCCCATGGGCTCAAGTACAATGTAAAAAAAAGCGAACTTATTATGTTTAAGGCGAGTGCCATGAACTATTCTGATGTTCCCGGTGTCTCGCTCCTTTAGCATGGGTGACAAAATTTAAGTACTTGGGTCATTGGGTCACTGAGGATCTTAAGGACAATATGGATATAGAGAGGGAGCGCAGGTCGTTGGCTGTCCGATGTAACATGCTGGTTCGAAGATTTGCACGTTGTACAAATCAAGTTAAAGTAACTCTTTTCAAAGCTTTCTGTCAGTCATTCTACACATGCAGTCTTTGGACCCGTTTCACTCAGTTAACATACAGCGACCTGCGTGTCCAATACAATAACGCGTTTAGGATACTGTTGGGGCTGTCGTGGCGTTGTAGTGCGTCCACTATGTTTGCGGAGGCGCACACAGACGATTTTTACGCCATTATAAGAAAAAAGACCGCCTCCTTAGCCGGCCGGCTGTGCTCCGCCACCAATAGTCAGTCTCCTGAGCGTGTTCTCAGATCGGTGGGACTCCCCTCTCCTGCGGCACTGGGTGAGCATCCATACCAATTGATATTTTAAATACTTTTTGTCTCCTTATTACTAACACTAGTTATTAAGTTATCTTGTTGCTACTAACACTACGGACTCATGTCTGAAATAAAGAATTTCAATTTGAAATTTAGGGTGCCGTACCTCAATAGGTAAAAAAAGAAACCCTTATAAGATCACTCTCTTGTCCGTCTGACCGTGTGTCACCACCGATTTTCTCAGGAACGGTGTGTGAGTGACCTAGCAAGTTGAAATTTATACCAGATACTTACTGAAGTCTATAGTCCCTAGTAGGTGTATAATAAAAAGATATGGGCAAATTTAGATTTTCGCGAAAACTTATGAATTAAAATTAAAAAAAGAATGATTACGATCCAATTACTAGTTTCGGAGAAACTCGTGGACAAACATACATACACAGCAAAAAAACAAATAAAATAACCTTTATCTCAATCATCTGGTATGATTAAGGTTATTGTTAAGTTGAACGGCTGAACGGATCTGGATGAAATTTGGCGTAGAGATAGATTTTAGTCTGGAATAGCACATAGACTTTTTATCTCGGTACAATGTTCTCTCGGGGGTGATAAAACACTTTTCACACGGGCGAAGTCGCTGGCAGAAATTAGAGCGCTCATATTGTTTTGTTTTTCAATTGTTTTCCTAATTACAATAGATGAACGGATGCAGGTAGCTAATTTACGAATCAAGCATAGTAGGTTTTATGCATGAGCTTAGGTAAGTACCTACCCACTTACATAATATTTCCCTAAGGAAATGTACAAAACATAAATTGGTCTCAAGGGAAATAAGTGTGAAGATTTCTGAAAGCTCCTAAACACCTAGCCATCTATTTATGTTTACCTACCTTAAGAATGAAAGTACACACTATGTTTGATACATACCTACATAACATACTGCAGTAATTTATGTACCTACATCTTCATAAATAAGATTTAACGTGTCGTAAATCCATATTTCGATGTATTATATGAACTTCTTACAAGAAAAAGGTGAAAGTGTTTTTGTCCGTTTGTTTTGACTTAAGCTTTAGTATTTATTTATTTAGGTTGGCCAAAAATTTTTAACACAGTACATTTAAAATTATACTTGCGTCGTATAATACATTTATACTCGTAAGAGCAACAATTACTTACAGCCTAACACAACATGCACCTTATGGTTAAGGTTGCCATCCGTCCGGGTTTCCCGGATTTGTCCTAGTTTAGAAGGGAGCGTCCGGGCGGGGTTTTATTTGTAGTCCGGGTTTTAAAGTCTTCAAATCACCAACCGCAGCGACTTCACTCGCGTCAAAAGTGTTTTATCATCAAAAGGAAACATACCGGGTTAAAAAGTAGCCAAATTTCATCTAAAGCCGTTTAGCCATTCTGGCGTGATTGATTAACGAACATAAGGCCAAACTTGCGGGTTTATATTATAATATTAGTAAGAAGTAAGATTCCTATAAAATAGTCCATTGACAACAACTAAAAAACAAAAACGTTTTTACAAAAAATACATCCGACTTCCAATTAAAAATACTACAAAGTGAAAAATACCTTCAGTCGGTTTAAAAAAACACCTAAAAATTTTTTGAAGTCATTATTCAAAAAACGAAGAATCGAAACCATAAACACCACTTCTGAAATTGAAATTAGAAGAAGGTGGTTGTATTTTTTTGTAAAAAAATATGGTAAAACTACATTTAGTTTAAAAAAGTTACGAAAATAAAATTTGTTAAATGTCCGAGCTCCAAAAGCCGGGGTTTTCACGCTCCTTGTCCTGGTTGGCAGATTTTAGAGATGGCAACCCTACTTATGGTTATACCTACATTCAAAAATTGTTGTAAAATTGTAGTAAAGTATCTATCTAACCTGCTTTAAACAACTTGAGGGCTTAAACTCTAGTCGCAAAAAATCTGGGCTAGGATGTAGATAAATACCAATTAACGTTTACATACTTATATAAACACACACATTTTGCCTAGTGGGGACCCCCACTCAGCCACGCCCTAGCCCGTAGAGCTGGTGCATTAGGGTACCTAACACCTTAGTAGCTATCGCCACGGAACCTTGCTCTAAAAGCTTATGGTAGGTACCCTGACCTTTTTAAAGAACATCCCTACCGGTATTAACGTTTTAATGAAAAAACCAAACCGACTTCCAAAACATAACAATACAATACGAAATAAATAATTTGTTTGAACTAAAAAGTAAAAAATAAACAATAGTTTGAAAAACTAAAAATAGAAAATAATTTTCAATAAATTTAAATAGAGTGGCTTAGTTTTTTCAAACTATTATTTATTTTTAGTTCAATCGCTAATCCTGAAGATCCTGGTAAGGATAATGGGACAAACTATTTAAATTCGCATTGTCATCGGTCCTTGATAAGTGTGCAAAGTTTCAAATTAAATCGACGTTTTGAAGGGGGTGAAAATAACGTTCAAAGATGCCGTTACATAGATATATTGGTATATAGACAAATACACACCAAGCTAATAAAAGCGTGTTAAAAAAAAAGATTCCGACGAATTGAGAACCTCCTCCTTTTTTAACCGACTTACCAAAACGGAGGAGGTTCTATGTTCGACATTACTTATATATGCTTTTTTTTTGTGTATGTTCACCGATATCTCCGTCAATTGTGGACCGATTTTGAAAATGTGTTTTTTTGTTTGAGAGAGTATGTTCCGAAATTGGTCCCATTTTAATTTGATGAAGAACTCCGGAGATATACAACAGAACTCTTCAATAAATAACGGCAATCTCTCGTGATTGCTGCAATCGCATGTCTGTTCATTGTTTATACCATTTCATAGCCAGTACGCTCTTAAGGGGTACGCAGATCTCTTATTTCACCAGTCATGTTCAAGTTTCATGATATTCGGTTAATCTATTCTGGGTTATAGGTTACTAAACAACTTGCCTATTGGGTAGGTACAACTAAAAAGTGAAAAATAAAAAACTTCTTTGCAAAAAAATAGGTTTAAAATAGTTTTTTATTTGGAATTCAGTAGTATTTTTTTGCAAAAAAGTTTTTTTGAAGTCAGTTAAAAGCACCCAACTTTGTCACAGACACAGCCGGTATGCTGAAGTAGTATGTTGAAAACATATAAAGGTGACAATACAAATGTCATATAACTTTATTGCAGATGCGTGTTAACATAAACATGCTCTCGTATAACATAATATCAACAAACAAGACGTTTGTCACGTTTGTTTTTTTCTTGTCTTTACTAACAAATTTAATTTTAGTTTAAGAAAAATTTATGAACGTTTGTACGTCATTTTGTAGAAAATTAGGGTTCAATTTAAGTTCTACTAATACCCACTATCGTTAAGGGAAATAAATTATTTTAGGGTTCTCTACCCGAAAGATCCAAATGGATCTTTTATGTCGTCTGCTGTCTCTGACGTGTCCGTATGTCAGTCCGTCTGTCTGTACAACCAACTCGCTTTTGCGGTTTGGTACGGAACCCTAAATGTGCGAAGTCCGACACGCACTTGGCCGGTTTTTCCTTTTTGTTTGTTACGTTGGAAAGTATTCTAGATTTCACAATACGATACATAGAGTTTGTAGACAGATATAGTTGTATTGTTCACTCAAGTTTGTGTGTGGTGGCTTCCTAGGTAATTGGTGCATAACGTTCCAGTTACACAGTCCCTACATGTACCTACCTACTCTTTCGTACCTATTAACCTGTTTTTGGTGTTGCCATGTGGTCAAAACCATCCCATCCAGAGATAGTTCCCTCCTGATGGTGTACGATGGAGCAGTGGTGGCCCAGTGGTATCGGCCGCGACTTACAAGTTGTAGATCGTGCGTTCGAGCCCAGGCAGGCGCTTTACTTTGTGTAAATTATTTCATCACCACTGCTCTCAAAACGGTATAAGAAAACATCGTGAGGAAACCGGCATGTCCTAGAACCAAAAATTCGAAGACATGTGACATCCACCAACCCGCACTGGGCCCGCGTGGTGGATTACGGCCCATTCCCCACTCAGAGAGGAGGCCTGTGTCCCAGCAGTGGGAACATTAATAGGCTGATGATGTGATGTGTGTACGATGATATAATAATCATATTTATTGACACACATAAGCTATTACAAAAATACAATTTATAATAATATACAATTAAAAGCCTTTATTAACAATCTTACAGTTAACATTTTAACTTATTTCTACTTAATACTACAGTACTGTTTTTTTTTTTATAAAATATACTTTTTCTTAATCGACACCGGTTTCTCGATTGTCTTGCTTTCCAACATAGGCTTCCCCAAGTGCTCTCCACGAACATCGATCTCTTGCTTTTAATATTCAATTTATAGAAATAAATAAATAATAAAGAACAATGGCGAATTCTTAGCTGACTTAAATTTGAACGTCTGAAAGTGATTTAAATACGAAAGAAATTCCAATAATTGACTACGTTTTTTGAAAGTGTAACATTAACTGGTTCATTACGGATAAAAAAAACATTATAAATGTAAGTTATTTGATTTTTACGTTCGCTCTCATTAGCTTAGTGTTGCCATTTTACACTTATTCTGCCAATTGACAAGTAGTGACTGTAGTAAGTATATCATTATTGTATTTGTTATTATAATAAAACGGAGCAAATGAATGTCAATACAGTTTATGTCTAAGTATAGGTGTCCCAAATTAATTACTTACTTTCATTAATGATAGACAAAAAGACTAGTATCCAAGTCTAAAAAAAATATAGCTTGGTTGTTGACGACGACCTTTTACACGTCAAAGTAGCTTAAATAAATAAATTTACTCTACCCAAAGAGTATATTTTACATTTCATGCTGAAATACTAATGCGATATTGCCATTTTACTTCCATGAAATTGAATAATATTAC
This sequence comes from Orthosia incerta, assembly GCA_948252205.1. NCBI lineage: Eukaryota > Metazoa > Arthropoda > Insecta > Lepidoptera > Noctuidae > Orthosia > Orthosia incerta. The sequence goes on along the minus strand of OX411755.1, from coordinate 30,379,295 downwards.
CTATTAAACACATTATTTATAGTTACCCAGACATAACCTACAAAAGTTCTTGACTGAATATCTATTATTCTCGGCAATCTTGAACAAAAATTCTTGCACAAACTTATTCAGAACATGACCCTAAATTAAAAAAAGATATTTTTCATCTAGAGTTGTAGGAATTTAATCTCAGCTAAAATAATGTATGGGCTTCTGCCATTGTCCTTTAGTAGTACAATGAATGTGGACGTGGGACCCAAACTAGGCATAGCCTATATCTTGGTGGCCAGAGCAGGACTTAGAATAGGTAGGTTGAATGTGAGTGATGTGAGTTGTGTGATACAAAACAGTGTTACCAGTTGTACAACTCAAAGATTGGACATGTAGTCGACGATGGAGCGTGCTGTATTCACTAATAAACCCTAGGTTATAGCTATAAGCAGCTAAAGAGTGGATTGCCGGCAGGATATTCCATTCCTTAGCTGTTTGTGTCTTGTTTGTTCGTAAAAATGTAATCTGTAGTTTTCCAATACCTACTCGTAGGGCCTAAGTAGGTACTGTCCTACGCCTAAGGACTATCATAACTTCCTATGATAAGACAGGCAAACTCCGTAAATTATTACTCATGATACATTCAATTTACATATTATGACAAATTATATATAACATACCATTAATCAATCAATCATTTATTTTGTAAAACATATGTATGGTTACAGTTGGTATATTATTATAATATGTGCACTATGTTTTGCCAATATCTGGCGTACAAAGTTAACATAAGCAAGCAACAATAAATAATAAATAAAACAATACAAATAAGGTGGCTTGTCAATAGATATTAACATTAAAAAATAAATCAATTTAAAATTATGTCAATTAGGTAAACAGGTCATTACAATTTTAGATAAAGTCAAAGTCAAATATATTTATTTCAATTAGGCCAGTAAGCGGCACTTTTGAACGTCATACATATATGTGTCGGATTTAGTCAATAGTACGGACGTCAAAACAAATCACAAGCACGCCCCTAGCGGCAATAAAGAGCAAATACGCATTGGCGCGCTTTTATAAGCACTTGCGTGGAGGAAATAGGGCAGTTGAGTACTGGCAGCCGTAGTGCTAAGACGTCGTAGAATCAGTGTCGATCCGTAATATTAGTAAGCAGGAGTGTAACTTGTGTCTATTTGAATATACTCAGTGTATCGAATAATTTGTGTGATTTCATTTTCACGATTCACCCACCGACCTGCCCACACACGATGTCTTAACCTAAGGGAATATTTCCCGACTTCCCGATGGTTTGAATCTATCGGCCAGCCTTGATGCGACATCAGAATTGGGATTCGATCGTGCTAATGATATCACACGTAAAAACAAAGCTAGTGAAAATGTCGGTTACATTCTTGCAAAAAAAAATCGTGGTGTCAGTTGCGACTACCCTCGGTATTGAATAATGAAAACCAGTTTGGAGCGGAGCAGCAAGGAGGTTAGCAACAACCAAGGAGCTGGACAGGTCAAGGCAGAGCTTGTGGACGTGTGGAAAGATTCGTTTATGCCAATCTGGTGAGTCGTTTTCATTTTGTTATGACTATGGCCAAGAGTGTTGACTATTAAAAATTCTGGTCTTGTGTACGGTATGGCGGTCAGTGGATCGATGGGGTGGCCCCTGTCGGTTTATAATTTCATTTTAGTTACAATCGATGGTCAAGTTTTGGTGTTGTTGAAGAGTTATTATTCTACTAACACTGGCAATAAATGGCCCTTGACTGGCCTTGGCTGACTGTTATTGGAAGTTAGAACGATGACAGTGACGTACCTACCTTATACTTCAGTCTGAAAAATGTCATAATTCCAAATGAATTATTTTGATTAGTTTTGTAGTGTGATAGTTTTATGTAGCGAGAATTAACTAAGTTTGAGGAGAAGCATAGTATTCTTCTTTTGTGGTCGGAGGGCCAAACCATCTAAAAGGTGATAAACCCTACCAGGCCTCGTTAATTGCGACTTAAAATTCCACTGACGCTATGGCATTCATTGGATTCTCTAAAGCCCATATACCTACCTGGACACTTGGGTTCTGTACAGTGTGGTCTGTGTGGTTCATGTCCGCAACAACCCATTTTGCTGTGCTGGTTTAGTTTATAAAACCGCTGCACCGGTTAATTTCCATCAAAGCTGTGTATAGTTAAGATAACTGTGTGAACATTTACTCTCGTAGTGTTTTTCATGTTTCAGATACCATATTGCGTCGCAATGGAGCCTCTGCTGCAGGCTAGCGGTTCCAATGCTGAATGCGAAGGTTGACGTGTCAACATCTGAGAGGTTGAGACGACGGCAGGCTAGCAGTTCGCAGTTGGTAGCCGAACGTTAGGAACACGCGCAAGTTTGGAATGGAATACTCGGTGAGTCGCTTCCATTTTATTTCGATAGTGAGGTCGAATGTTCTCTAGTGAAGAGATGCTATTTCAAAATTGAAGAGTGTTCATGTTTGACCACTGAGTTGGTCGTGGTTACATCTGGCACTATCACTAGGTAATTAAGACACACTTGTAAGCAAGTAGTTAATGAGTTTGCTATTGGCGGTAGTTTCATCATTTGGTTCAGTACGAACTTTAGGATTTAATATGCCATAAGAAGATGAGCTCGTGGCTAAATAATAACAGCTGCACGGGTCGATCATCAAGGTTAAGCAGCGCTTGACGAGGTCGGTCCGTGGATGGGTGACCATTTCAACATACTGAGTTTCCTCCGTGCCTCGGAAAGCACGTTAAGCCGTTGGTCCCGGCTGTCATTTGACGATCTTTGACAGTCGTTACGGGTGGTCAGAAGCTTGGGATCTGACACCAGTCTTGCCAAGGGGTACCGTGTTACCCAGTTACTGGGTTGTGGAGGTCAGATAGGCAGTCGCTCCATGTAAAACACTGGCACTGAGCGGAATCCGGTAAGACTGGAAGCCGACCCCAATATAGTTGGGAAAAGGCTAGGCAGATGATGAAGAAGATGATCTATCCAAAGTGACTGAAGATGACTAGTTGAGTCATCTTCAGTGACAAAGCGAGTTAGTAAAGTCGTTGGGCGAAGGCAATTGTATCGAGTTAGTAACGGTACTGGTCATTTGCGTGTATTCGGAACAGATCTTATGTTGCGTAACGATTTACAACCACCGTCTTTAGATCTGAATTCACTTGCATACTTTGAAAGTAATATTTTGATAGCAGAGTAGATCTCGCGATCGTTTTCCTTATCATGTAAGACTGAGTTAGTGAGCGAATCTAGTAAGAGGGATCCTCGATCACCAAGTTCCTTGAGAATTAGACGTCAAAGTTGATGACAGTGGTAATAAAACATGGCTTGTACACTCATACTCGAAACTTTAGACCGCACCTCATGAGTAACATGTGGCGATGGGTCTACCAGGAATCGTTGGTGCGATTTCTGTCTGTGTTGGTGCACAGAGCGATTCATGTGTTGTAGCACATATTCGCTAGATTTCTGAGAATCGTTGGTGCGATTCCTGTCTGTGTTGGTGCACAGAGCGCTCATGTGTTGTAGCACATTTGCGCTAGATTTTTGAGAATCGTTTATACGATTTCTGTCTGTGTTGGTGCACAGAGCGCTTCATGTGTTGTAGCACATATTGCGCTAGATTTTTGAGAATCGTTGGTGCGATTCTTGTCTGTGTTGGTGCACAGAGCCCCTCATGTGTTGTAGCATATGTGGCGGCAGATATGTAAAGAATCGTTGGTAGATACGATTCTGGTTTGTGTTGGTGCACAAATCACAATGAAAGTTTCATGAGTTGAGTATGCATTGCCTATGAATTATAACAAACCGTAACAGCATTGTTACAATTACTTTGTTTATTTGTTGAACTTGTTGATCGTCGGACCTTTTTCTAATGAATAGTGTTGTGTGGGACACTCTAATACGAAAACTAAATAGGCCCTGTATTAAGTCCGCGATAGGTGATTACGACAGGATGGTGATCGTTATACACCGAAAGCTTTAAATAGGTACGTTTGGAACCAACCGCCAGCGGGTCATGTACCAGTCGATGTTGATGTCAAAAGGATTTTGATGATAATGAGCAAGCTTAAGGTGTCGAGTAATTCAGTCTATCGAACGCATTACGTTTAACCGTACCAGTGGATTCTGGCGGAGGTCGGGGTCTAGAGAGAGACCGAGAGACCGTTGTGAGAGCAATATAATTGCTGGTTGGCTAGAGAGCCGTGGCGTTGGAGGTTTTACTCGAGGGTTTCTGTAAGCTTGGCAGTTGTTGCTGCAGTAGAGTTTTAAAGTTTGTTTGAAGCGACTAGTGGTACATGGCCCAGGAGTAGAGTTCTCAAATTTCCCTATTTTCACGAAACCAATAATCTAGTTTGGTCAGGAGTAGCCGAGCGTTGTGTGGCAACTGAGAGCCTGAGTGGAAACTATGAGCCTGTGTGGCAACTGCTGGCCTGTGTGGCAACTGTTGGCCTGTGTGGCAACTGTTGGCCTGTGTGGCAACTGTTGGCCTGTGTGGCAACGGTAGGCCTGTATGGCACCTATAAGTTTGTGTGACACTGTCTGGTGTGAAAAGTCATGTTTGTGTTAGGAACCTTACAGAAAGTTCCTATTGAGTTATGAGGTTAAAGGAAAGTAAACTCGCAGTCACGCGTGTGGAGAGATCATGTTAATGTTGATGACGTTCGAATCGTCAAGCCCTCATTACGAAAATTAAAATAATTTTGGTTTTCTAATTTTGATTACTATGCGTAGATCGTGTTAGTAAGACACATAAATTTCAAGTACCAATTGAAATAGTTGATGAATTAGATAATGAATTGACGTAACATAGGATCTCTGTGAACAGGTTCTGAGTTCAAAGAGTTGAGTTGACTTGACATCGTGGAGATGTGCGGGTAGAGCAATTAAGATAGCTAAGAGAGCTATGAGATAGCTAGTAGAGCTATGTGATGGCTAAAGATCGTGAATAAGAAACCTGGTGTATTGTTTCTTTTGTTTGATTTAATGTGAGAGTAATGACTATCAGTGGTACTTGGACTTTGTAATCACGAAGATTGGGTGCTTTTAGGTACCAAATCGATGAGGTTGCTATTTTCTTTAAATTGGAAATAGAATTACTCGTTCCTTGGAATAGTGAACAGAGCGATTTGAATGATCTTGTTTGATTGTCTCAAAATGTTTCCTCACTCTAGAATATGAGTCAGGATTGGACGAGCAAATACTGTTTGAAAATTTTGTATTTTTCAAAAAAACAGGATGAAGTGGACTAAGACGACGTGTGGTGTAACACGAGGTGACCATGAGATGGCATGGAGCAAGGACAAGAAGATGATGCCTGCGGGTGATAGATTTAGGGATCTGTCACCTGAGAGAGGCCCGAGAAGGCGACGTGTGTGTTCCACGTTCGCCTCTCAAGAGGAATTACGGCCTAGAGAATACCATGTAGTTTTAGTCAGTGGGAGTCTGACAGACCCCTCAGCTTTCCCCAAGGGCTGAGGACATCCATTGAGGATTTCCACATGATTCGATACACTGTTAAAAACCTGACAATTAGGAACAGACGAGGACGCCTGTCTCGCAGGATGGCCGTGTCGGATTTAGTCAATAGTACGGACGTCAAAACAAATCACAAGCACGCCCCTAGCGGCAATAAAGAGCAAATACGCATTGGCGCGCTTTTATAAGCACTTGCGTGGAGGAAATAGGGCAGTTGAGTACTGGCAGCCGTAGTGCTAAGACGTCGTAGAATCAGTGTCGATCCGTAATATTAGTAAGCAGGAGTGTAACTTGTGTCTATTTGAATATACTCAGTGTATCGAATAATTTGTGTGATTTCATTTTCACGATTCACCCACCGACCTGCCCACACACGATGTCTTAACCTAAGGGAATATTTCCCGACTTCCCGATGGTTTGAATCTATCGGCCAGCCTTGATGCGACATATGAATTAAAATTTACAAGTAGTAAAAGTTGATTCTACCGCGCATTCGGAAAAGTAGCTTGTTATGGAGAAGAATGCAAAAGAAACTCCATACTTACTCTTTTAAAAAAATAGGTGATTTACAATATTAACATAAGTACATACATTAATAAATTCATATTTGTGAGGACGATGCTCCCAAAAATAGCACTACACACTATACTACGAACAGGTATAAAGTAATATAAGCATTAACAGATAAATTGATTAAATTGATAATAAATAGGAACAATGGTTCTCACATACTTACAAATATTGCAAACATAGGTAAAATACCTAATTCAACAACAACGGAACAGTGTGTGAGTCAATTTGTTAAAAAAAAAGAAAATTAATACTAAAACTATGAATATAAATTAACAAATTTGCGTTTGTCTACACTAAAGATTGCCCTATGGAGCAGGACCAGCATGTTTCCAAGCATTCTTATCTTGAATATAATCATCTAGTTTGTAATATGCTTGTTTACAAAGCTAATATGCTTGTTTAAATAAACACATTCATACATAATCAATAAATAAAATCATAAGTGTTTATTTGGCAAGTCGGAATTGTCATACCTCTGTTTATCAGTAGTAAACTCAGTGATGGAGTAGTAACATCATCCATAAATCCACCAAAAACATCAATTATGCTCCACCAGCTACCAGCCCACACGAAAGACTTCTTTCACTATAAATCCTGAAACAAAAATAGGATAAGATTGTATTACAAGCGAACTTTCAGGTGATGCGATGTAATCAGTGTTGGGTTTACAGTTGCGAAGAAAAAATAAAATAGTAGGTACACGTGAATAGTAGAGTTCATCTAAAAATACTCTACCTGCAGGCCTGGTTATCATTGTTAATATTTTAAAATAATCTATATATATAAAAAAAAAACATTTTTGCAAAAAAATACTACCGACTTCCAAATAAAAAACTACAAAGTGAAAAATAATTTTATTTTTGGAAGTCGGTTACTTTCGTAGGTACCATTTTTTTTGCGTTATGGACACCGACTTCCAAAAATAAAGTTATTTTTCACTTTGTAGTTTTTTATTTGGAAGTCGGTAGTATTTTTTTGCAAGAAAGTTTTTTTATTTTTCTCTTTTTAGTTGTACCTACCTAATAGACAAGTTGTTTAGTAAGTACCTGTTACGCCAGAATAGATTACTCGAATAACGTGAAACTTGAACATAACCGGTGAAATGAGAGATCTGCGTACCCGTTTCGAGCGAACTGGCGTGATATTATGTTATGAAATGGTAAAAACAATAAACAGACATACGATTGCAGCAATCCCAAGAGATTTGCCGGTATTTATTGAAGAGTTCTGTTGTATATCTCCGAAGTTCTTCATCAGATCTTCACCAAAATGGGACTAATTTCGAAACATATTCCTTCAAACAAAAAAACAATTTTTTTTTTTTTTTTTTTTTACTATTTTTTTAAATCGGTCCACAATTGACGGAAATATCGGTGAACATACACAAAAAAAAAACATGAAGTGAACATAGAACCTGCTCCTTTTTGGTAAGTCGGTTAAAATGCGTACCTATGCTAATAATCCGGGCATGACCAACACTCTGTGCAGTCAGTACCTCTTCTACTCCTGTGGCCAGTTCCCTTATGCTACGAGTAATACCTAGAGCTGCAGCACCAGTCTTTTGACAAAGCAATTGGTCTGATGGCTTAATAAGTACCCACACTTGCCTAAATTGATAAGAAGGAACCTAGAATACGTGTCCTCGTCTGTAAAACAAAACACATCTTTGATTTGGAAACCTTGCTTTTGGTAGTAAGTCCTAGCTTATAGCGTTGACAGGCGTATTACAATTTCAAACAAAATAGGATTATAACTGAGCATTGTATCGAAGACTATTTGGGATTTCAACAGTCTCAATTATAAGTCCGGGTTTATACGAACTAACGGCAAACATGACTTAATTCTCATTTGAAACGTAGGTAAGTATTATAACACCAAGTAAAATTCAACTACCATTTAGAATGGTTATCTGGTTATCCTGCGAATGAATGAGTGACCCAGAAATTCGATTATAGGTATACATATTAAAGTATCTCTGGCTAGACCTGTTAGTTGGTCTAGTGGCTGGAAGCGGGACTGCCTTGCATCGCGTCTTGGATCCAATCTGCCAGCCTTGTTTTTAGGGTTCCGTACCCAAAGGGTAAAAACGGGACACTATTACTAACACTCCACGATCCGTCTGTCTGTCTGTCTGTCCGTCTGTCACCAGGCTGTATCTCATAAACCGTGATAGCTAGACAGATGAAATTTTCACCGATGATATATTTCTGTTGCCGCTATAACAACAAATACTAAAAACAGAATACATTAAATATTTAAGTGGCGCTCCCATACAACAAAACAAACATGATTTTTTGCCGTGGTTTTGCTATAATGGCACGGAACCCTTAGCGCGCGAGTCCGACTCCCACTTGGCCACTTTTTTAACTTTACCCCACACCTGGAATTTATCCTGTATCGTGGGTGCAATTACAAACATTTTGAACAAACACGCAGATCCGGAACAACTATCTGTAGACCATACAAATATTTGTTCCGTGCCGGCATCGAAGCCGCGACATCCAGCGCAGCAGCCGATCGCTCAACCACTAAGCCAACCGTGACAACCGTATATGACTTACGACTGGTCTCCATTGTTCAACCTGCCTAGTGTTTTCCTGACTATGTTAGATTCGGCTTCCAGTTTTACCGGATACAGCTGAGTACCTACCAGTATTTACTTGAAGTGACAGCCTAACTGGCCGCCACAATCTAGTAAATGATGCTGCTATTATGCCTATATTATTGGCATAGTTAGAATTATTCTACCACATATGAGGAAGCTGGAGTTATGCACATTGACAAATGTCCAAATTCTATATTTCAACTAGGTCATTAAGCATCACTTTTGAACGTTAAATATTTAAACTTAAAAGTAGTAAAAATTGATTCTACCGTCCATTCGGAAAAGTAGCTTGTTATGGAGAAGAACGGACAAGAAACTCCACATTTTCTCTTTTAAAAACATTTACATACCTACATAAATTGATATACGAGATGACGATGCACCCAACACTACTGTATAGGTGTAAAGAATTACAAGCACTAACAGATAAATTCATTCATTTGATAAATAGGAACATGGTTCTCACATACTTACAAATATTGCAAACATAAGGTAAATTACCTAATTCAACAACAACGGAACAGTGTGCGAGTCAATTTCTAAAACAAAAACAAAAATTCAAATCAAGTATTACTATAATGATGAATGTAATATAAATTAACCAGTTTGATTTTGTCTGCAACTCTGCACTGAAGATCTATGGAGCAGGACCAGCATGTTTCCAAGCATTCTTATCTTGAATATAATTTATAATAAATGCTTGTTTAAAAAGTGTGCTTTTAACAAAAGTTTAAAATTGTATTTCATTTAGTTTAAATAAACTGGGTAACATGATACCCCTTGGCAAGACTGGTGTTAGTTTTTCAGGGTTCTGACCGACTATCCTTAACACTGACTAAGATCTTCAAATGACAACCGGGCACAACAGCCTAACATGCTTCCCGAGGAACGGAGGAGTCTCTCAGTATTTAAGGGATGTTCATGTATCCATTAACCGACCTCGAAAACCGTTGCAGATCAACCCTTGTGGCTGTTGCCGTGACCTCCTCCTTTCATTGTTCAATTCTTGGTAGCAGCACATAATAGGAGCTGCCCGGAATTTATATTTTATCCCGTGTCATGCAGGCTGGCATCACGATTACAAGAAACTGAACTATGTATCGCGAGTCGTGGGTGTAGTATTACTACTCTGCCTGCCTTCCTACGCGGAATAAAGGCGCCATGATATGTCAAACTAATTGACGGAGTGAGTGCGACGCGCGAGCGAAGCGTCTCCGTTTCAGCTTGCGCAAAAATTCTTTCGTATGTCCGGATGTCCGGCTGTTCTCCTCTACATGTCGCTTTTCTCAACAGATTCTCGTGAAACTTTGTGAGCAGGTTCGATAATTATATGGCATTTTTTGGTCGATTAAGTTTCTGAAATCTGCACGTTTTGAAAAATTTCAAGAAACTGAATCGACAATAAAATCAAAAAGGCAGAATCGCGAGGTCTACAGCTTACCGAGCCATTATTATACAGGCACTAACTTATATACTCAGGATTGAACACTAAACAATAGCGACCCTTTCAGATTCGTAGAACCAGTACAGCCGTTCTAGTGATGGCTGAACAATTAGAAAATTACAATTTAACAGAACTGATAGTGATCTATGTAGGATTAGGCTGTTCGGGGAAGCGACGGCCGATGGCCAAGTGATTCAGACCATTCAGTATTGTTTCTGAATTAGTCAAGTGCTACTAGGTTTGTTTGCGATTTTTGGAAATGCCGAATTTTGGGATTTTCGGGCCTGAGTGTGAGGTTGTCATTTGTAGGATGTTTTGCCCCTCTATCTACTGAAATCCCTAATCAGCTGTATTTTGGTTCGAAATGCGTACTTCACTGTCGACCACATCATCGCTTACCATTAGATGAGATAGAGGTCAAACGCGAGCATATCGTTAATAAAAAAATAAAAAAAGTCAATTCAAAAAAGCAAAAAAACCCGACTGCTCAAGAAGTGATTTTTTAAATATTTATAACTTTTTAGTTAACATTTTTTTTCGATTTTGGCACATTTAAACATACAAGTGATATATATTTTTGAAATCAGTTCTTAAAACCCTTTATTTTGATACCCCAGAGAATGGGGTTGGAAGAACAAAAAATAGGGTCCTCACAATATGGCGCCCAAAATCTGCCAAATTTCTATTTTACGATTTTAATGTAGCCCAGTGACACTCGTAAGGTTATGACGAATCGATTGACGTTTTAAGAATCATCAAAATCGGCTAACGCGTTTGGTCTCTAGAACGCCACATAGGATCAAAAATATATACATCAAACAAACAAACAAACAAAACTTCTTTATTTCAATTAGTTCATTAAGCAGCAAATTTAAATTTAATAGTAATAATAATTGATTCTACCGTCCATTCGGCAAAGTAGCTTGTTAAGAAACAGAGAGACAAGAAACTCCATACTTACTCTTTAAAAAAAGTGTTTTACAACATTTACATACATACATTAATTCATAAACTTGAGAACGATGCACCCAAACTAATACTACTATACTTCGTATAGAAATAAAGCTTACAAGATTACAAGCACTAACAGGTAAATTGATTCATTTGATAAATAGGAACATGGTTCTCACATACTTACAAATATTGCAAACATAGGTAAATTTCCAAATTCAACAACAACGGAACAGTGTGCGAGTCAATTTCATAAAACAAAAAGAGAAGAAAAAATAAAGCATTACTATTATCATCATCATCATCAATAACATATTATAAATCTGTAGAAAAGTAAATTTTGTACATAAAAAAAAATTAAAAAAAAAAATAGCCAGGGTATTTAAAGGATAACCAACAAAACCTATATCCGGCATTTTTGGAATTTTTGTCTGTTTATCTGTTTGTCTTGTTTATTTGTGCACGCATCACGTGGAATGTACGAAACCAATGTAAATAACTTTTATACATAAAAATTGTGCGTAACTTGAAGAATTACTTAGTTTTTGTTTCATCACAATCGGTTCACTCTATCAAAAGTTAGATGAATTTAAAGTGTTCAAGAAGTAAAACTATCACAACACACGCAATTCAGATACTCGGACAGTTGATCTCGATATTCGATAGATGGCGTTGTACATTTGAAGTGATTTTCTGAATCTCGATGTTAAGATTCTCCGCGAAAAAAATGGTAGGTAGGTAAGTAGGATAGGCAGGAAGGCAAGTAGGGAAGGCAGTAAGGTAAGTAGGATAGGGGTAGGGTTGGCAGACAGATGACGGGAGCGAAGCCGCGGGCACAGCTAGTTATGAATATGTCGGGTTTAGTCAATAGTATGGACGTAAAGTCAAATCACAAGCACGCCCCTAGCGGCAATCAAGAGCAACTGCGCATTGGCGCGCTTTTATAAGCACTAGCGTGGTGCAGAATAGAGCAGTTGAGTCAGTTGATTACTGACAGCCGTAGAGCTAAGACGTCGTAGAATCAGTGTCGATCCGTAATATTAGTAAGCAATAATGTAACTTGTGTCTATTTGAATAAACCCAGTGTATCGAATAACTTATGTGATTTCATTTGCACGATTATACCCATAGACCTGCCCACACACGATGTCTTAACCTAAGGGAACCCTGACTTCCCGATGGTTTGCATCTATCGGCCAGCCTTGATGCGACAAGTATAATATAAATTAGCCAATTTGATTTTGTCTACACTAAAGATTGCCCTATGGAGCAGGACCAGCATAATATGTTTGATAAAAATATTACCCTCTTCGATAATCGGATAAAAACTATTTGGCTTGCTGAGCATGTCCATTGTTGTCATCCTTTTCGGTGTGTATATTCTTCTGATCCTCAGTCTCCTAACAGGAGGCAACCTTGCAAGACTGTTTTTGTAGAAATAATGTCAGTTCGTCTGCACTGCATTGCATTGTCATTTGAACTTTTGCTCCGGTCTACGTATCCAAAAAACGCAGACCACATTTACCACGATAATTTATTAGATAAAATCGTTTTATCTAAATTACAGGTGATTAATTAAGATCTTCTTGATATCACGATCACGTATAACTTGGATCAAGTTCATATCAATATTGCGATAATTTCCTTTTGGAACACAAAACCTAACCGGTTCAAAATACTTACTAAGAAAAAGGCAAGGTCTCCTTGAACATTTCCGTTTACTCGTGGAAATATTTTCCTACGCAGAAAGTTGAACCTGATAAATGTTAGCAGAATCAATAGTTATATCACACCTGTTACATGTCGTTGACGGATGTGCTGTCAAACAGTGAGCGTTTCGTTTTATTATTATATGCCTAGTTACTTATTGTGCTTATTGCGGGTTCCTTCAACTTGTAGGCTCAGTTTCTCGTTGGCGATGGGCAAAGTTAAGTAACATCAATATATATATATAAATTTGTTCTAGCTTCTGCCAGCTGCTTTTCCCGCATGGAAGTCGGAAATAATCTCACGTGGACTGACTTATTATTTTATTTATTTATTTATTAAAAAGACACACCAACGACTCATTTACACATTAATATTAGAAAATAAGATAAATAAGGATTCTTGTGGCTTTCAAAAATTATCGCCAATAAATGTCGTCCCAACACCCTAATATAATATAAAGAGAGAGCCCGAATGTTGTGAGTTTGTTCAGACGTGTAGGGTAATCTCCAGAACCACAACACCTGTTTGAAAAATTATTTCACTATTTGAAAAGGACATTACTCCAGATGGTTATAGGCTATAAATTAACATGACCCAGACAAAGCCGGGCGGGCCATGAGTTGGTTAAGTTTAGTGTTTTAGAGCATGTTCTAAAATACACGAAAACTAAACCCAGACTACACATCCCAAAACAGTGTGAATACAGCTTTACTACCTACGCATAATTTTCGTAGCATCATACGTAGACCTTCGCCTACGCTGCTACGAAAGCTTGCTACGAGAAAAAAGATGCCTTTGTCTGTAAATCTGATAATCATAACATAAATTCCTTAGTATAAATAGATGCAATGAAGTAAATAAAACAGTAAAAACGGATGAAAAATGTGTGAAGCGGGCTATGGTTGGCTTTTTCGTGTTTATGTTGGTAAATGTGGGAGTAACAATGTGATAATTTATTAACACTGATATAGTGCAGGTGTGATGATGCGAACTTTACGCGTAAAATATTTAATCTTTGATCTTTCACTTTGGACGGCCTCGCTGGTCTTTTTTTTGCGTGGAGAAATGCTCATGCATACTGCGCTACCACGGGGAGATAGCGCAGCAATGTGGGACTCCAACCCACTAAAACTCGGCGGAAACGCGGGCGCACGTTAGCACTCATCCGTCTCCGTACCCTCCTCTGGGGAGTACTCCCCATCACCGGCGCACCAGAACACATTGCACGCCGTTACCTATCCAGGGCCCCGCCACCTACCACTTTTATATAAGGAGAGCGGCCAACGCTATACCGACACTTATCTTCCTTTGCGACCCCACTACGTCTGCCATTAGACGGTGGCGAGTTGGCGACCCCGTCCAGGCCGTGGAAGGTAGGCAGAGCGTTGCCCGGCAATACCAGCATTCCTCTCCCACCGTGGCCTCCAACCCTCAGCCGCGATGCCATTGGACATCGCGGCCCCTTCCTCTTCGCTTCACCGTGGGTACCCAAAAACAGACGCTTTATCAGAGTTCAATGGCCAAATATTTAGATTTATTTTTATATTTTAGGTAGATAGATAGTATACCACCATAATTAATTACAAAGGAGGGTCAAGCAATGTTTTACAATCAACCTTTGGGTCCCTGTCTACTTAATTTTACCGGGCCTCTTTAAAGCGAAGATTTTTAAAGTGTCAACTTTTTACGGTTTGTCCCCTACGATTAAAATTAAAATATATATGCAAATGTAGGCAAAAACAGGTCACGCCTATATTTTAACATTGAAGCAGGTTTTAATTATAGACCTAATGAACTTTTTGACCAGTAGGCGGCGTGACTGGTCTAAAAGTTAGACGCCATTGTTGTGATGTCCACCCTCGGAGATATCACAAATAAATTTTACTAGATTGTATGCTTTTCTTGGAAATAATTTTAGTAAGTTCATTTTTTTCTTGGGCAATAAGTTTCCATAACTTTTTCAAGAACACAAAATGTATCTTATAATATGTACCTATTGACAAAATTTAGGAATAGGATTATAAAATCGCCCGCGTGAAAGACGAAAATTAGCGCGAGGGAACATATTCCCGGGATAAAAAGTATCCTGTGTGCTATTCCTGTCTACAATCTATTCATGTGCCAAATTTCATCTAGATCCGTTGAGCCGTTCTGGCGTGATTGAGTAACAAACATACACACATCCAAACTTAAATGCGAAAGTTTGGATGTGTGTTAATAAGAAATAGTAGGTACAAACGATGATTTTCAATTTAAACCACTTCATCAAAAAAAAACTATTTCACAAATATACGAAAGTGCTCGATTCCAAGGAATTTCTTTTTTTTCATAAAAACAAATTAACCCTATTTACCCCCTTAAAGGTTTTTGGAAATTCCGAAATTTCCTTCATAGTGCTCCCCTAGACCCTTACATCAAAAACGAAAAACTGTGCAGTAAGATTCTTAGCAAACTTTAACTCCCGCTAAATCGTATTTTGTAATGTCGTAATGTCTCAGTGTTAACAAGGCCCGATGGTATTATCTCGCCCGCGTATATGTGTTAGTACACGCGTAACCCTGGAAAATCGCGAAATCAGTTGACGCGTAATAATAATGTAAGTAAGTAATTAATTGACTGCTCACAGCTATTTGTCGTAAGCCGCAGTGTACAGTGTAGGCCGATATTATTATCTAACACAGTACAATACCGTCCTTGTTTTACGATGTAACCTCATGGCTGGAGAGGGGAGGAGGGCCGCTTTAGGAGGTACTCTAATATCGTGGGGATACTAAAAGGGGATAATCATTGAAGTATTATTGTTGAGAGATGTTGGTTGTAGATATCTATGTGGAGGCTGGCATTAACTTATTGTGTGGTTGACTGAGACACCTTAATTCAAATCAAATAAAAAAACCGGCCAAGTGCGAGTCGGACTCACGCACCAAGGGTTCCGCGTACCATTATCGCAAAAAACGGCAAAACAAATCATGTTTGTTTTGTTGTATGGGAGCCACACTTAAATATTTATTTTATTCTGCTTTTAGTATTTGTTGTTATAGCGGCAACAGAAATACATCATCTGTGAAAATTTCAACTGTCTAGCTATCACGGTTCATGAGATACAGCCTGGTGACAGACAGACAGACAGACTGATCGAGGAGTCTTACTAATAGGGTCCCGTTTTTACCCTTCGGGTACGGAACCCTAAAAACTGTGTCAAGGGGTCATGCAATTTTGACCATTGTGATCATAGAGGTAG
Source organism: Orthosia incerta (assembly GCA_948252205.1). Classification (NCBI taxonomy): domain Eukaryota; kingdom Metazoa; phylum Arthropoda; class Insecta; order Lepidoptera; family Noctuidae; genus Orthosia; species Orthosia incerta. The sequence goes on along the minus strand of OX411755.1, from coordinate 30,363,287 downwards.
ATTAAATTAAATTAAAAATTATGTATTTAATAAAGCAGAAATTATGTTTTGAACTTAAATTATTGTATTTGGGCGCTGCAAACAATCTATCCGACCCGGCGTGGACCGATATAGTCTATATGGGTCCACGCCGAGTCTGAATAAAATCTATACCTGAAACAATGCCTTCTGTTACTATGCTAGTACCTCCTTGCTTTCGGCTAAGGCACACGTTTTGAGAAATCTCGAAATAGTCAATGGGAAATTGAGAGTTAACTACTCAAAACCATAATTAATTTTGTCGTATCTTCGTAGAGCCGAGGCTACGGCGTTGGTCGAAATTAGAACTTGCTTTTATTGTAACTTACCAATAAGAGCTCCTTAAATAGTAGGCAAGGTGATAACTTAAGACGACGACAGTCGCCAAAGACCTTTAAGGAACAAAACGCGCAATCGTTTCACATCCGCGTGACCCAAAATTCGGTTGTTTTTTGTACTTCCGTTATTATTCTATGACTTTAATAATCAAACCGACTTCCAGAACAAAAAACTACAAAGCAAAAAATAACTTTCGTTTTCGAAGTCAGTGTCTTTTGTACCAAAATTCAAATACTTAGCCACCCACCACCACCCATTGTACAACCATCCCATCCCACCATCCCATTGCATTCCGTTTTGGAAGTAGGTTTGATTTTTTGTTAAAAAGTTTTTTATTTTTCTCTTTTTAGTCTTGGTAGGTATCTCCAAATAACATGATAATAATTTATAGCCAAAGTACAGCTCATGGCGACTCCAATAAGCCCAAACACTACTAGGATACATTGTTTTATATCAGAGTTCCAGTGCCTACCTTCCGGCTTCATCATCAGATCAGTTCGATGGTGCTATTTTCATCAGTACCTTTTATTTATAAGTATTTGCTTCGTCACATCTGGTTAACTATTCGAGATATCTTATACCCGTGACATACTTAGCATTTAGGAGTTCTAGTGGCCATCTGTGGTCTTCTTCATCAGTTCAACTTCACCAAATGATACTTTCTGAGTGCAAATAATTGCATTGTTGATGAAAATCCCAAATTCGCTATACGTATGCCTACACTTATGTATGGAAGTGAAAGTTGGGTATGGCAAAGAAGACATGAAAGTAGGATTAATGCAGTAGAAATGCGGTCCTTGCGATGTATGTGTGGTGTAACCTTAAATGATAGATTGAGGAATGAGGTAATAAGACAACGTTTTGGTTTAAAAGAAGATGTAGTGACTAAAATTGAAAAGAGTATGTTAAGATGGTTTGGTCATGTTGAGAGGATGAATGATAGGCGACTAACGAAAGGTATTTACAAGGCAGACGTGAATGGAAACGCCGGGAGGGGACGCCCTAGGAAGACATACATAGACCTTATAGGTGATGTTCTTCAGAAAGGCAAGGTGCGCAGTACTCACAACCGGCGTGTGTGTATGACAAGATGTATGAATGTGAGTGAAGCAAAAGAAGTATGTAAGGATCGTAGCAGGTGGCGTTCTGTAGTTTCTGCCTACCCCCATGGGAAAAAGGCGTGAGTTTATGTATGTATGTATGTATGTATGTATGTATGTATGTATGCCTATCATATTTGAGGAGTTCCCTCGATTTCTCTAGGATCCCATCATTAGATCCTGACTTGATGACTATGGGACCAACTAGGATGCATACCCTTTAAAACAAAAGAAGAAATTTTGAAATCGGTCCAGGCGTCTTTCAGTAATCGGGGAACATACATAAATAAAAATTGTAGTTCTAAAAACTAAAACACACGCTTTAATGGTAAATTGAACTAAAAAGTTGCTAATCCTGAAGATCCTGTTAAGGATAATGGGACAAACTATTTAAATTATTGCATTGTCATCGGTCCTTGATAAGTGTGCAAAGTTTCAAATCAATCCAACGTTTTGAAGTGGGTGAAAATCACGTTCAAAGATTCCGTTACATTGATACATTGTTACATTGATACATAGATACATACATACCAAGCTAATAAAAGCGTGTTAAAAAAGCCTTAGATCAAAATGTAGATAGGTTATAGGATAGGATATTTATAAACATCCAAGTCGTTTTGGAGGAGTTTATTCTTAAAAAAAACCTTGCCCCACACTAGGAATTTCTCCTGTATCGTGGGTGCGTTTACAAACATATAAACTCACATACACAAACACCCAGAGCCGGAACAACTATTTGTAGATCATACAAATATTTGTTCCGTGCGGGAATCGAACCCGCGACACGCAGCGCAGCAGTCAATCGCTCGACCACTGCGCCTGAAGTGTATTAGCCTTAAGTAAATCTACTTAGTATTACCCTTAACAAAACGGTATCATATTAATGCTTAATATGTACTTTACGTAACGCGCATTATTGTAACTGTACTGTATGTTTTAATGAGACATTCAATAAATCCTACTTAGACCTACTGGTTGTCTGCTTTGCGAAACCCCAACATTACATGGCGATCCTGCCATCAAGGCCTGCCAAGGGGCTCTAAATTTTTTAGACTGTCGCGTTTTCATTTAAAAGTTTTCGGCGTTATTTTCGGACAGTTCTTCTCAAGTAAATTTTTACGATGTGTCGATCAAATGTGGAGAAAGAAGAGGTTTTCCTTAACCAGAATGCTGCTGGAGGACAAAATGACAGTACATTGAAGACCATGGGAAGCAACCTTGAGCACTTAAGCATCGTGACCTACATCATTCTTGCTGGTATACTGGTACTGGCCATCTACATCTGGATACGTGTGTACAAGAAGTGCCATCGCAGATGGATGCAGGAGGAAATTGGGCTCAGCACGATGCAGAGGATTAGAGCATCCATACGAGGACGAGTCAACGAATCTTCACCTGCCAATTGAAATTGGCCCGCCCACATCACATTTCAGCGTCATCGTGAGATAAAGAAAGCGTTTCATTATTTTATAGACAAGTGTCACATTTCATAACGCAATAACTTAAACGAGCTTCGATAGTGCAGTGATTATACGTGAACTTGATACTCCGCGCGCAAAACTGCAACGTAGTGATAACCTGTGTGTCGTTTCCTTATAATGTTGAACTTGATTCTTTGTTTGTGACTTACGTGTGTAACTACTTACGTAGATATGCTATTTTTAGAATATGACTGATAGTTTAATAAATAATTGTCAAACATTGTTAACTATTCGGAAATATTTGATTAAAAAGGGACAAAGTAGGTATAAAGGTAACGTAATTGAGATAAAGTTAACGGAAGCTAAAAATATTTTCGATAAAAGTACTCAAATAATTTTATTGTTAAAGAGTAGTAAGAATGATAAGTTGTCATCGGCAGTAGAGATTTTTAACGATATTAAGAAATTATATGAAGAGATAAATAAATTGTGTGTTATCCCTATTCAGGTAAATTTAGAAAAAATGGAGTTTGACCTAAGAGTGGCTTGTAGTTTAATTCCAGTTATGGACGGTGTTGAGGACACCACTAAACGGTTGATAGACTCAGTAGAGATGTACGCGGACATGCTGGATAAATCAGGTGAGGTTTTATTAATTATATTTGTTTTAAAAAATAGACTCTCTGAAAGTGCTAAATTGAGAATTTCTACATCATATACATCTGTTAAAGAATTAATTACCGATTTGAGACAACATCTATTGCCCAAAAAATCTTTTGTTGCCGTACAGACTCAATTGCAGAATGTGCAACAAGGTTCAAGGTCTGTCGAAGTATATGGCTCCGAAGTGGAAAAATTATTCACCGAATTAACAATTTCCCAAGCAGACGGAAATTCGGAAACGTTCAAAGTTTTAAAGCCATTGAATGAAAAACTTGCCCTACAACGTTTTTCAGGTGGTCTGCGAAGTTCCAAATTAGGCACAATTATCTCCGCCCGAAACTACACTAGCCTGAAAGACGCCATCCAAGCTGCAAAAGATGAGGAGGCTACATCCTGCCAGTCTTCATCAGGTAACGTCATGCATGTGTTTAAAAATGGACATGGTTATCAAAATATTAGACGACCAAATGGTCAAGGTCATGGTTCCCGTAACCCAAATCAAAGAGGTAGAATGCGTGGTCAATATAGCTATTATAACCGTGGTTCTCGTCACCAATATAGTGGTGCTTACCCACAAGCATTTCGTGGTAATTTTAGAGGTTACTACCGTGGGTCACCAAACGGTCAAAGAGGTAATAGAGGTCCAAGATATTTTAGAAATCAAAGACAAGGTCCAAGTGTATATTCTGTTGAACATGACCCTGAACGCCAACGTGTTCATATGGACAATAATATACCACAGGCACAATCACAAGGTGATAATAAACCCAAGCCAGATTTAGAAAATCCAAATCAGTTTTTTCGATTTTAAAAATTTAATTCTATCTTGTAATGGCAATGCTAAATACGTAGCGTTTAATATTAATAATGTTAAATATTATTGGCTAATAGATACTGGCGCTACATTGTCTATTATAAAATATGAAACAGTACCGAAAAATTGTATTACTCATGGAGACAACACTTTAATAAATGGAATAGGAGGACTGCGTAGATCTAAAGGTTCAGTAGATTTAATTCTGAGAAATGGCAACGAAACGTTTTCACACAATTTTTTTATTTTTGATTCCTTACCATTAAAAGCTGATGGAATCATAGGATTAGATTTTCTAAAAATGTTTCAAGCAAATATTAATTTAAATTCGAATATTTTATCATTGGTTAAGAATGAGAAATTATATCATTTTAGTTTAGTGGATGAAAGTGATAGGATAAGGAATACTTTAACTATACCAGCTAGGTCAGAGTCAATACATTTTATTTTTGTGGATCAGATTATGAATGAAGATGTGATTGTTTGCGGAAGAGAGTTAACGAACAATGTATTTTTAGCAAATACGATAGCAAAAGTAATAAATAATAGAATGCCTGTTAAAATACTAAACGTTTGTGAGGAAGACATTACCTTACCATTCTTTACTCCTGATTTAAAATCTTTGAGTGAGTATGACGTTTGTGAATTTAGTCATAACAACATTAATGTTCCTAGAGTTCAATCGTTATTATCGGAATTGAATTTAAGTCATTTAAATGGAGAAGAAAAAGAATCTATAGAGGCGATATGTACGAAATATGCGGATGAATTCTATGTAAATGGAGATAAATTAACTACAACAAACATTTATGAACAATCTATAATTTTAAAGCCAAATTCAACACCTGTTTATGTTAAACCTTATAGGTTGCCACATGCATTGAAACCAGAAATAGATAAGCAAATTAGTAAAATGATAGAAAATGATATTATAGAAGAGTCGAATAGTGAATGGTCAAGTCCAATTTTATTAGTACCAAAAAGAAGTAGCGAAGGAAGTGAAAAGAAATGGAGGTTAGTGATAGATTACAGAAAATTAAATGAAACTATTTGTGATGATAAATTCCCGTTACCCAATATAACAGAAATTTTAGATTCCCTATCTGGTGCTATTTACTTCAGTCATCTTGACCTTCACCAAGGTTATTATCAAGTGACCTTGGAACCCGAGAGTCGTAAAATTACAGCATTTACTACGAATTCAGGTCAATATCAGATGAAACGCCTACCTATGGGCCTTAAGACAAGCCTTAGTGCTTTCAGCCGTATGATGTCTGTAGCAATGTCTGGTCTAACCAATGAGAAATGTTTAGTTTATCAAGACGATTTGATAATATTTGGAAGAAATCTATATAATCACAATCAAAATTTAGTTAATGTCATGGAGAGATTAAGAAAAGTCAATTTAAAATTGAATCCTCAAAAGTGTCAATTTTTAAAGAAAGAGATTTTGTATTTAGGCCATGTTGTATCTGAAAAAGGAGTTTTGCCTGATCCAGACAAAACTAAAGTATTAGTTAATTATCCAACACCTAAAAGTTCAGACGAAGTTAAACGCTTTGTAGCTTTTTGTAACTATTATCGGAAATTTATAAGGTCATTTTCAGATATAGCAATGCCATTGAATAAATTATGTAGGAAAAATGTACCATTCGTTTGGAGTAATGAGTGTCAAAGTGCTTTTGAGTTTTTGAGAAATGCGTTAATCTCTTCACCTATTTTGCAATATCCAGATTTTTCTGATAACAATGAATTTGTGCTACAAACAGATGCATCAGGCACAGGTATTGGTGCAGTGCTGTGTAATAAAGATCTTCGACCAGTTGCTTATGCAAGTAGACCGCTAAATAAAGCAGAAAAGAATTATCCTACTATTCAAAAAGAGCTTCTAGCGATAGTATGGTCCTTAAAGTATTTTAGGCCGTATTTATATGCAAGAAAATTTACCATAATGACGGATCACAAACCTTTGGTTTACCTTTTTAGTTTGAAAGATCCTTCTAGTAGATTACTCAAATTTCGATTAACTATGGAAGAATATAATTTTAAAATTGTTTATGTAAAAGGAAAAAATAACGTAATAGCGGATGCTTTGTCTAGAATGTATATGACATCAGATGAACTAAAGAGTATGCATGAACAAGTTGTAGCTGTGATGACTAGAGCTCAGAAGAAGAGAATGAACGATCTGTGTGATGATAATAAGGATGAAACTGAGGCAACGGATCCTAGTAAATTCACTAACAATAGGTCTGATCAACCAAGAGTTGTGGATATATTAAGAAAACCGATAGACTCCGTAGAAATGTGTTTAATTAAAGGTAATGAATTAAAAAAGCTGAGAGTAAAAAACCAGATATCAGAGGAAATTGAATGTTTTGCGTTTATTGCAAATAAAAAGGAATTGTTTATAAATCTTGATTTCAAGGTACATTTCTCGCGAGCCGAATTTGTACAGAAATTAAATGATATTTGTAAAAAGATACGTATCGATGAAGTTTGTATAATTAAAAACGAAGAGAATATTGATTTTATAAAGAGTATATGCGATGAGATATCTTCACTCACGCATTGGTCCGGACCACGAGTATGTATATTGCGAGGAGTTAAGAAAATAAATGACGACAAGGAAAAGACAATTATTATGAACGATTTCCATTTGCTACCATCCAGTGGTCATGCTGGAGTCCGTAGAATGGTAAATACGATTAAAAAACGATACTACTGGCCAAGTATCGATAAGGACGTCCAGAATTATGTCAAAAAATGCACGAAATGTCAGAAATCGAAATATTTTCGATATATTAAACAGCCGATGGAACTAACCACAACGGCTTCCTCGGCATTTCAGAAAATTTATTTAGATTTAGTGGGACCTTTGGATAGAGACATTGACGGTAATTGCTATATATTGACTATGCAATGTGAATTAACTAAATATGTGCAAGCTGTTCCCATAAAAAATAAGGAAACTGTGTCCATTGCAGATGCATTTGTAAGATATTTTATTTTAATTTTTGGCATTCCTGAGATCATAGCGACTGACCGTGGAGCAGAGTTCATATCAGCAACTATGGAACAGGTATGTAAACTTCTTAATATTGAAAAGTTATCCTCAACAGCTTACCATCACCAGTCCATTGGAGCTCTTGAAAATGCGCACAAAACCCTGGGTTCATTTTTAAGGATTCAGTGTGAAAACCACACAGACGGTTGGAGTTATTGGTTACCGTTCTGGTGTTTTAGTTTCAACAACACAGTCCATAGCGAAACAAATTACACTCCACATGAGCTTGTTTTTGGCAAACTTTGTAGACTACCCAGTAGAATTACTGATACGTTAGAACCATTGTACAATATTGACAACTATCCTTTACAGTTAAAGTAGTTAGATTACAGTTAGCTCATGCCGATGCAAAGAAAAATTTGTTTAATAATAAATTAAGAAGAAAATGTTTGTATGACAAATCCATGAATCCATTCATATATGACAAAGATGATTTAATTTTGTTGAAAAATGAGACAGGTCGGAAATTAGATGCGATATTAGAAGGTCCTTATATAGTAATAGAAGATTTAGGTTGTAATGTTAGAATAAGTAAGAATAATAAAATAGAATTAGTGCATAAGAATAGGACTAGACCCTATTATGAATAAATAAAAAAAAAAAAAAAAAAAAAATGAACTGTAACTAAATGAGTAATTTGTGAGCTAGATTAGAAATAGTTATTATTTTACTTAAGATGTTAACTTCGGTTTATGGTATATTGTTAGTAAAAGGAAAAAAAAAAAAAAAAAAAACTATGTAAGATTTTTTTTTTTCTTCACTTTCGCGGGAGGTGAAGTGTTCACTTTCGCGGGAGGTGAAGTGTATTAGCCTTAAGTAAATCTACTTAGTATTACCCTTAACAAAACGGTATCATTTAATGCTTAATATGTACTTTACGTAACGCGCATTATTGTAACTGTACTGTATGTTTTAATGAGACATTCAATAAATCCTACTTAGACCTACTGGTTGTCTGCTTTGCGAAACCCCAACATTACCGTGCGCCCAAGTATCCAAAAGTAGTGAATAAATATCATGTTGTTAATTATTTTTTAAAGCAAAACTATTAGTGTCACGAGAAAACCATGTTTCACAAATAATTTACATGTAATTATTATAATCAATAACATGTTTTTTTTTAAACGTACCTAGCCGTTACTATAAGGAGTATGCTTTATAAAGTAACCATTTTACGGCACTAAACCGGTGGAAGGCTCTTAACAAACGTTAAACACAACAGGTTGTTCCATTGCGTAAAATCGGTTGTGTACGAGCACGCTCGACAATTTTATGCTGACGCCAGCGATCAAATGTATTTACTTTTATTCATTATTACTTGCGCATTACCGCAATTACTTCAGTTCAATAAAGCTGCTTGGTGAGTATTCAATGTGAAAAACACATTAAAAATCCCGGTACACATCGCACCTCAGTGGCTGGACTCTACAGGTTGTCAAAGTTCGTTTGCTCGCTTATGATAATTATAATGATAATATATAATGATATCAATCAGAAATTAAATTGTTCGGTAACATAATAGTTGCTTTTGCCAAGTTTTTGTCATACCTTAAAGCTAATTTTTTTTAAACTATACTTCGTCGATAGTTAACTACATTTTTTACGATTGCAAGTGCGTCTAGTGTGTTTGTGGCAGCCTTGCCTTGCAGACAATGGAGTCTATCCATACATCTACAACTTGGTGATCACCATTCTATTAAAGGAATACAGAATGATTCCACTGCCTACCCTAATAAAGCGGTTGTGTTTATTTCTTGGGTTTGGATTCAATCTAAGATTGAATCCAAACCCAAAATCTACCTACATCAATTTAACTACATAAATCTACCTGCCCTTATCCCATGTTACTTGGGGTCGGCGCAACACGTTTTCTTCTGGCATACCGTCCTATCCCCCGTCCCGCTATCACTAACTCCCTTTTCGTTCACATCACTCCTCAAACAGACCGTCCATCTTCTTTTGGCCTTCCCCTCCCTCTACATCCATCCACATTTATCCAAACACCACTTTAAGTCACCTTTAAAAACGCCCACGACGACTGAAAAGGTAAACGTATTTCACAAACGACAGTTCAGAGAATGAACCGTGTTTAATTTATAACCATAATTAAATGTAGAAACATCAATAGTCAGCCATCTTCTCTCTAAGGCTTATTTCAGTGTACAATAGTTCCCGGCCTGCTATTCGTGAAATAATAATGAAATATGGCGGGCTATTAATAGAGGTATGTTGTGTGGGAAGTAATGGGTTATACGCAGAAATTATGGAGGGAATGTCTGTGATTGGTTAGTGAGTTTACAGGTATTTGATTATAATTACATCTGTAGAAATATTACAGTATTGTCCGACCGAAAGTTCGGTTTCGGTTGCGGTCGAGTATCGGCCGGCGGCAAACCTGCCGACCGAGATCGAACCTGCATTCGGTAGTTCTCGCGCTGTGATCGGTCATGTTTGGCGCGTTAAATCCCATCCCAGTGAGTAATTTTTTGCGAATATCTTTCTCAATGTGATTTAAAGATTAAAAAAATAAAGACTGGCTGATTATAATATCGTTTTCTTAATTTTTTCCTCAAAACATGATCCTTGTAAGGCAGTTTCGGTTTCGGCCGAAACTGAGACTGTTGCCGAAATTCGGTTCCGGTTTCGGTCGGATACTAAATATGAGGGAAACTTTTACTAAGTAGCAGGACAGTATAGGCAGGCCTTCGCAAAAAATCGCGGCTCAGCGGACAGAGCTCCGGCAGGATCTCATGGCGACATGGAGAGGGCGACTGTCGTAACCCAGCGCTGGGCACGCCACAATTGCGGCGGTAAGGCCCCTCTTTGAAGAGTGGCTTGAGAGACGTCACGGCGTCCTCACCTTCTGCCTGACGCAGGTCCTCACCGGACACGGCTGTTTCGGGAGGTTCTTGTTCACCACTGTGGAGACCGCTCGGACGACACGGTGGAGCATACGGTGGAGGTCTGCCCCGCTTGGGTGGAGCACGAGTATCAGCAAAAGTGTCGGGGCCCGCTAGTGCCGATGCCTGTCTGGGTCGCGGATAAATTTGAATGAGAGTTACCGCGGCCCTGACACAAGTAACTGAAGGACGACGGGTGGGTTTTAGTCAGTAAAAGTCTGACACGCCTTCCCGCTTAACCCAGAGTGGCAGGCACCGGCACATAACCGTACGTGCGGAATAGCATACTTCTATTACATAAAACGCATAATTGTGTACTCGTGCAAATGTATGCGTGCAGCATAGCTTTACTGCTTGGTTGACCGCCTCGTCGCAGGCGACGATAAATTGCCGGGGCGAGGTGAGTGTCACTTCTTTGCGTAGTAATAGTTAGTATTCTTTGGTGTAGGAGCCCAACAGGCGTTACACGAGAAGTTCCGCGTTGGACTTTTAAGACGTTGCGGGTGGGTTCTACGTGCTGATGGTAATCACCGGGGTCTAATCCCACACTCCCACAAATCAAGTTTGTCCCACAAGTCAAGGCACCTCTTGAAGGTTTTCCCCTGTCAACAAAAAAAGGACAGTATAGGCTTATCAAAAAATAAAGAAATTGAATCTGCTATTTCATATTTAAGACTTCTGTTATGGTTTTAAAATGGTGCAGAGACCTTTCCTTTTACGTTTCTGTTGCATTAAACTTTAAAATTAAACTTTGATGAATATCACTTTAAATTGAGATATTTTTTATGAAACGAAATTACCAGATATTTTAGCCTTAATAAATAATATAGTTTTATCTAATCTAATCTATCTAATCTAATACCATTAAACGAGCAATTCTTGTATATATGTATATATATAATCGGAATCACGGAAACGGCTCCAACGATTTTCATGAAATTTTGTATGCAGAGCCTTTCGGGGGCGATTAATCGATCTAGCTAGGTTTCAACTTTAGAAAACGTCATTTTCTCTATTTTCACCCGAGCGGAGCTCGGTCGCCCAGGTACTATTATTTATTAAGGCTTCGCTATTTTGTATGGATAACAACATCTACTAAATCTCTGTTAGCTGTCCATAAATAGGCTAGCAAAATTCGACAAAGAGCCGAGTTCTTCAACAAATTCTCGATAACTTTGTTAGGTATCCCGCCATAAAAATAGCAAATATTCTCGTCAGGATCTGACGAATCTCGGGCGTTTAGGGATCAATTGATAAGTTGCCCAAAATAAATTATTGATAAGATGTTGGTCACTTACCAATTCACTTTGAACCTATAGAATACAGTTAGTTACTGAAGTAAATACAGTCTTAAAAACGATCCAAAATAAAACCGCAACTCTTTAATTATAAAATGGATATCAAACAACGGCCAAAATTGGCCTCCAAGCAAAGCAAATTGATGTCATAAAAGGTGTGTATCTCGGATTTGGCCACCCTATATTTACACGTGACTAAACCCTACGGTCAAGTCAGTGGAATTTTCAAAATAAGGAAAATTTCCAGGAATCTCACGCCAGCCCGAAATATTTTACTTTGAATGTTGTGTAATATATTTGATATCATGCCCGAAATTCAACATTATACCGAAATGTAACATACATACACAAGGGGCTAATCCAAAAGCAAGAATATTGTTGTAGAAATCAATGACACACTATTTTAGGAATTCACAAAAGGGGAGTCGGAAATCAAAGTACAGTAAAACGAAGTCATTTGACAACGTCGTCGGCCTACGCCGCGCGCCGTACGATTGTGGTCTAGGCGAACGAGGCTACGGTAAACAGTGATAGCTTTGTTTTGTAGTTTTCTTCACATTTCTTTACTAAGATATCTAAAAAACAAACTTTACAATGGACATAATAAAAATATATTATAAACTTTATATCGAAGCTTCACAGAAGTACTCCATCCCCTTTACCACCCTAGGTTGACTGGTTTAGAATGCCTAAGGTATTAAATCCGCCTTTATAACTTTGTGCATGAAGTCTTGGTACTCGAATAAATAAATATAGACTTCTGCCCATTCCACATTTTTCAGGTACCCCTTTTGGTTAATAGTTAGCAAATCTTCTCGCGGTCATTCAGGTCAATCAGACTACCTAGGTACATTATGTCCTACGTGTAAATAAGTTATGATATAGCCATCATTTCGTAAATGTAGAGGTAATAACCATCAACTATTTTAATGATAGGTACAGTCGAAACACCATTACCGATAAAATAATGTATTTAGGTAACATCCTCGACTGATTTTATATTCATTATTCACGTAAGTGTTACCAACAAATCCTACTAGAAACACAAAACCTATACCAACTGCGTGTCGTGTTCCCACACGTATTTATAAGTATAGGATTTAAAATGCTAAGCACCTAAAGGTTAGTTTTTATGCGCACAGGACCTGCGTGAATCTTTTGAATGAATTTGACAGTTCGAAAAAGTGTATTCGGGCAAGGAATGTTTTAAAATTGCAAAAACAGTTCAGTTTAAAATAAGTTTTAAACTAGCTACCATAGACTAACTACTGTAAAGTGTAAAGCATTACGATTTGTAGACAAACAAATATACTTTTCTTCACACTTACGCACGTAAACAGTACTGTATCAAAACATACAGGTTAACTTGGCAGTAATGCCCCATATAAAACCCTCGAGCTTTCTTTTTGTCATGAAACCCAAGGTCGGTAAGTATTTTTTTTTTTATTCATAGCACAGCACACAGTTCATGCAAGTTCAAGCAAGGAGTTTACACGCAATTGAAACATTGTCTTAAAATGTTATCTAAACAGGAATTTCATTACAATCCCGCTACATGTTACTTCAATACTCAACTAATGTTCTTAATAATCGATTTTAATAGTTATTTGTATCAAAACTGAGGTTTGCTGTAAGAGAACCCAATTATGGGTTAAGCTCGCCTTTGTACATAAGTTGTCCTTCTGTATTTGTATATGTTTGTTTTGTGTACAATAAAGAATATGAATATGAAAACGTCGAAGTTATATTATTTTTGTTACACTCCGTCATGGCTGTATACCTACGTAAGTATTTGCACTTAACGTTTCTGAACGAAACATTTGTATAATCTGTGGTGTGGGCAAAGAGCCCGCCAACCGCTTAAAAAAAAGTTCACGTATTTCTTAATAATAGTTGTGCTGACTTGTGTATTAAAGCTATAATTCATAATTATTTACTCGCAAATGTGATGAAAAACATTGTATGTTTCACGGGCGGTACGGGCATTACAAACCTGGACTCAGAAAGCCCTCAGTCTTCGACTTCGGGCTTCTACTAGAGCCTCGATCGTAATTCCTTAAAACCGCCCTTAATACACAATGTACTATTTTATCAAATATATTCAAAAAGAGCTAGTTTATTCCTCGTAAACAGGGGCCAGAATAGCTCATTAATACCTTAGGGACCAAAATTGATTTGAATTTGGAATGTGGATAGTGTTAGTAAATGTTCCAATCAGCAAAGAGATGAATCACAAACCATGCGGAAACAATGTTTTGAATATGTGACTCGCTGAAAAACTGCGAGCGCGCCAAATTAAAAAAAAAAGTAGATGAAAAATAAACAACGCGCTAAATTAAATGCACTCTGCCTTCGTTTGTAGTTTTTTATATTTATTTACATATGTACATTATTATTTACAAACAAATTTTAGAACTAAAATAAGAATAAACATATGTACAATTACGGGGTGTCAAAAAATTCGTCCACATCGCTGTCAACAGGCAAAGTACCTAGAAGGCTGGCAGTATTGCCACGTTGTATGGCAATGCTGATTCTTTGGCCAAAAAAAAGGCCAGCCCTCTGGTCTCGTGAAGAGTCGACCAACTGCTTGGAGATATCCCGAAAAAATTGGTGTGCTCGGACCCCATGGCCCTAGTGTTTCAACCCCAAACGGCTCAAACACATAATTTCCAATTAAATTGTTGTATTTGCGCCGTTTGAGGTTTTCAGCACCTGCAGCAGCCACCCCGGCGCAGCCCATCGTGCTAGGAAGATGAGATGGTGCAAGGGTGTCGACGCAAGTTGCATCCCACACCAAAGACCTACCCAACTTCCATGGCATTATGGTCATGCCATCTGGTCTCTTCCCATCAACGCGTGCCAGGCCATTGGGTTCTAAGACAGCTGGCACTCCGGTGGTGGCAAGAGCACGACGGATGAGATCATTAATGCTAGCGTGCCGCGCTATCCGACCTGCACTCTTACTACAAGAAAGGCCATGGTGTCCGAGGCAGTAGACTGCTTCACCGCATTGACAGCGATGTGGAGCCCCACAAGGAGCGCCCAATCGCAGGCATGTAGCGAGTCGGAAGCTTGTGTCACCTAGCATAGTGCCTATGTTAGGCAACGGTAGTGCCTGAAGTCAGAGGCCCGACTCCCACTCACCCACAGCCAGCAGGCGGGCACGCTCAGCAGTATTGGTAGACGTATTAATAAGGTTATTCCGTACCAACCTGCAGAGCGGCTCATCCCACTGTCTCTGGGAAAATGGGTTCTCGGGCCGATCCGTATCCTGGCAAGCCACTTTCCGTTCGTAGTTGTTTCAAATTCAGATTTTAGAATTATAAAAAATAAGTGTGTCTTCCTCAAGTGAAAGTATTATATTGACTGCAGAGAATATTGTATCGGAAGCTAAAAATGTGATGGAGTCTTTTACCTACAAAATCCCGTGAACAATCTGCCAAAGCATACAACAATTTCATCCTTTGGAAAAATGCAAGAAGAGTGAAATCTTTTTCGGAAAATGTGATTTTGGCATATTTTCTAGATACAGCCAAATTTAAAAAACCTACAACTCTTTGGAGTATATATTCAATGCTAAAGTCGACAGTTAGCACAAATAATGACATTAAAATCGAAACATACTCAAAATTGTTTGAATATCTGAAACGACAATCCGAAGGGCATAAACCGACGAAATCCAAGGTATTTTCCTGCCAAAATGTCGAAGCTTTTTTAAATGACGCTCCCGATGAAATCTTTATCCTGATAAAAGTAAGTATTTACTTACCTAACAATTAAGTGACTAATTTGCTAATAGCATCTAATTTTGAGTCTTACATTGTTTGTTTTTGTTACAGGTTGTGTTGATTTTTGGAGTTCATGGGGCTTGTCGTAGCAATGAGCTTCTTAAGCTAACGATCGATGATGTTGAGACCCACTCAGATGAATTACTTTTGATAAAGTTCAAAGATACAAAAACCAAAATCGATAGATCGTTTATAATCCGAGGAGTGTTCAAACTTATTGTTGAAAAATACCAGAAACTTCGCCCTTCTGATATGAAAACCAATAGATTCTTTATCAGTTACCAAAACGGAAAATGTACAAGACAACCCATTGGAAAAAAATAAGTTTTCGGGTATGCCTCAGGAAATCGCTACTGATTTAAAGTTACCTGATGTTAAGCTGTATACAGGCCACTGTTTCCGGAGAACATCTGCCACTCTCTTAGCCGATTCGGGAGTGGACATGTCCGTTTTAAAGTGACATGGAGGGTGGAAGCTGAAGGATATATAGAAGGAATCTATTGAAAACAAAGTCAAAATTTGCCACCGAATTGTTGAAAAAACATCAATTTAAAAGAGCCGTCTCCGCACCCATTCACGTCTAAAGAACATCGTGTACCGTCCCATGCTAGAAAATAATCAATTTCTCAAAAACTACATCCTGAGACATCGTTTTCTGAGACTATTTCAAATTCTCAATCTGTATATAAATCTACAACTTATTATTACCATCCTGACGGATGCTAATAATAAGTTGTAGATTTAAGGTATTATAAAATTGTTACGATGCACTTCCATAATTGTTCAAATATAAACATAAGCCTCTAATTATTTATATTTTATGTCTTATGGTTCTTAATTGTATTATGTAAATAAATTCTTGTTCATAAGTTGCACTTACTTATTTTCCCATAGAGGGTGATAAAACGTAGTGTCCACCTCGGGAGCAACACTATTTTATGCTCGAGTGACATACTTTTAATCCTTCGCTGCTCTCAGGATTAAAAAAAACACTCTCGCCTTTAAAATAGTTGTTTGCTCCCTAGATAAACACTATATCTACTATTTACTACTTCTACATTTTATCATTCCACAAAATTTATTTGTATCATGTATTGCTTCGTTTGAAAACAAGATTATTTAGTCAAAAAAATGTTTAATCCCTGTTCCAGTTACTTAAAAAGTTTCATTTCGTTGTTCCTGTTTTCTTTTTTTGGTTGTTTGACACCGACTTCTAAAAAATAAGTAATTTTCCTCTTTGTAGTGTTTTATTTGGAAGTCGGTTGCATTTTTTTGTATAAAAGTTTTTTATTTTTCACTTTTTAATTGTGGTACCTAATAGGAAGTTCTATAGTAAGATACCCGAATATCGTGAACCTTGTACATTACCGGTGAAATGAGAGTGTACCAAGGTGAACTGTACACAACTGCGTATCCTTTTAGAGCGTCTGGCGTGATTTTATGTTATGAAATGGTATGAACAATAAATAGAATGCCTTCATTTATTGAAGAGTTCTGTGCTACATCTCATCAGATATTGGACCAATTTGGGAACATACTCTTTCAAAACAAAAAAATAATTTTCAAAATCGGTCCACATTTCACGAAGAAATTGGTGAACTTACATAAAGAAAAAATACAAACTTAAAGTCGAACATAGAGGCTCCTCCTTTTTGGAAAGTCGGTTAGAAAGAAAAACAACCTGTACAGCAATATATCACCATAACATTTTCGCGTCAGTCACACAAGTAAGGATAAAATGTTACCTACAACATTACATAAACTATGCCTAGATCCAGGTTCCACCAGCCTACCCTTACCCCAGTATATACATATATTTCCCTCAGGAATACTACAACTTAAGTGAAATACAATTAGTTGTACAAAGTTTAACTTGAGATCTTAGTCTAGCGCGGAGTAAAGCGCCTATTATGAATTTACGACTTACTATGCTCGTTTTCACTAACACTAGCCGATACCTAAATGAATATCTGAAAGCCGTGTGTTCGAACCCAGATAGTTGCTTTACTTTGTGTTATATATTTCATCACCACTGCTCTTAAAACCGTGCAGGAAAACATAGTGAGGAAACTGGCTTGTCATAGAACTGAAAATTGGAAGAAATGTGACATGAACCAATCGGCACTGGGCTCGCGTTGGATTTCAGCGCTATCTCTCCCACATGTAGGCAGTATGATATTGATATACATTGATGATGTGATGACTGATTGGATTCAACTTCTAACTATACTATTACTAACTTCTTTTTTTATATATTATCAATTCGGTATCGAATTGATAACTTCTTTTTTTATACGTATGTATGTATGTAATATTGATTCACATATATGTTAGTCTATGTGGACTTCTAAACATATGTACTAAATTTCACAGGTGTATGTATGTATGTTTGTCCACGCATTTCCCCGAAAATAGTAATCGGATCATGATCATTCTTTTTTTATTGGATTAAGCGTCTCTCGACTTAGAGAATAGTGCAAGTTTCATCAAAATCGGTTCTGCACTTTTCAAGATATTGACGGTTCTCCATAAAGACAAACAGCACGAATGTGTAATAGTATACTCGTATTATGATACAAGTGAGCTAATTTGCTCATTACACACGAGGCTGTGGGTTGCAGCCCGAGCCGCAGGCGAGGGCGAAATTCAACCGAGCGTGTAATGAGCAGAGCTCACGAGTTTCACACGACGTTTTTCAACACATTTGCGAGGAAAAAACAAAAACGTATTGCTTATTACACAGTTGTTATAATACAGTTTGGGGGTCGTTGTCTTAAATTAAAATGACTGTACATTCACCTCACTAACATAGATGAAAATGTTACGACGGAACTCTTCAATAAATAACGGCAAATCTCTCGGAACGGCTGCAATCGCATGCCTGTTTATTGTTTATATCATTTAATAAAATAACATCACGCTAGTACGCTCTTAAGGGGTAAGCAGATCTCTTATTTGATCGGTTTTGTTCAAGTTTCATGATATTCGGGTAATCTATGCTGGCGTTATAGGAAATTTACCTAGCAACTTGCCTATTAGGTAGGTACAACTAAAAAGTAAAAAATAAAAAGCTTTTTTACAAAAAAATACTACCGACTTCCAAAGTTTTTTCTCAAAAATGGTATGTACCTAATGTTGTCATAACATCTCTAAAAAGTATCCAGAAAGTAAACTCTACCGGAGACTTATTCACAACTGTCCATTAAGAAGCGAGATTTTAAATTTGGAATCTCCTACTGTCCAGTAAGTAAGTATGTAATTTACTTACTGGACAGTTGTAGGGATTGGTCCAATATGTCAAAACGTAACTTATATCGGATATGTGTTAGATATCATATCATATCGAAATCTATACCAAAATAACCGATTTTACAGTAACTGTATCTAATAAAAACCTTACTAGCGTGCGAAAACGAATAAGTCAAAACTTAAAACCGTAACAATGCGGAAACGTACGAACTACGAACAAACGATAGGAACCATAATTATGCGCTACATCTCTTTCTAAGTATTATTTGGCGTTCGTTGTTAGTTTGCCCATCTACCAAATAACATTTTAACTTATGCAAACTGTACCAAATGATATCGATATCTGAAAACCGTTTTCGGTATAGATAGGTATGAAATCTGTATACCGGTTACATAACCGTTTGTGCAAAAAACCGAAAACACCCATCTCTAGACAGTAGGTCATCAAAATCAAAATCAAAATCAAATATTTTTATTTTACATAGGCCTACATGGGCACTTATAAAACGTCGACAAAAGGTGCACGGTTCGGGTTAGTCGTTTCCTATGGAGAAGAACCGGCAAGAAACTCCATGGTTACTCTTTTAAATATTTTTTTGTTTACAATATTTCCATGTTACAGCATTAGTACTTGGATATGGGGGGACAACGTAGGCCCGACAATAAGTCGTACGAAATTGAAAAAAATAAAACAAACAAAAAAAATAATGCACGAAATAAAAAGTTAATAAATGTTAACAATCATCTAGAAATGTAGAAAGCCTACAATGTTCACACATTCACAATCGGTAAAAGAATCTATACAAAGGTAAAAAAAATAAAAAAAAACAACACTAATTTAACATGTGTCACAAATACTGTAATCAGTGCTGTAACTATTCTTAGCAAAGGGCTATAATGATGATTGAAAAATATTGTAAAAAGTCTAAATAAAAGAGAAAAAAAATGAGATTGAGAATAGTTAGAGATATCCATATATTTGTGCCGTTTATGAGTTACCAGGGAAGCCGCATGCGCAGAGGGTGTCAAAGCCAAATTTTTTATCTTCAACGTAGTCCTTGATTTTATAATATGCTTTTTTAATAAGGACACGTTTGATGTAGTTTTTGAACTTTCCATCGGTCAGTTCTATAACTGACTTAGGCAACTTGTTATAAAAGCGTATACTGTTTATAAGAAAAGACATCCTCTTCAGATCTGCTTAGAAAAAAAAACATAGTACCAGCCAGACACATATTAGAGTTTAGCCATTATAACATGGTTATAGGAGGGAGGCTCCAAATATATATCTATCTCTCTTTTTGGTATGACATTTTATGAGATAGATATATTTTTGAGTCCGTTAAACCAAGACGTACAACAAACAAATATAAATGCCCCCGGTAAATCGATTACAATATCTATCAGTAATTGCCCTAATATGAATGTAACCTTCAATATTAATTAAACGAATTTGTTGTTAAACTTTCTTTCATTTTTGAGAAAAGCATTATACAAGCCTCAACCAGTAAGAAAGCCATCCTGGCCTCGTATATAACCGGACCTCACCTGCGGTTCGGTCCGGTTAACTCATACTTGGCCAGGAGGCCTTACTTACTGGATTCTGCAGTAATGTACTATTTATTGAAGAATAAAATTATTTCATATTTGATACATTTTTAAAGATAAGAAAAAAAAACTTAGAAACATTTAAAAATATAAAAAATAGAGGCCAACCAGTATCGGGAACAGGGTCCAAGCTACCGGTGGACTACTCCAGAGACAGGAACCTCCTCACAATGCTAGCCGTATCGAGGAGTACTGCCTTCTGTATCAGACCCTTGATCCAACCACGCAATGACAGCCTCGACAGATGGTCGTCGAGGCTCTTGGCCAACAGGCCAACCGACAATCAGCACAATGATCGCCGAGTCCACATTCCACATGTCGACAACCTCGTGTGCTAAGTCGAGATACTTGTTTTTTTTCTCTTTCTCAGCTTTCACGAGGTTCTCGGCATGCGGGATGGTGACATCGATTATCATTGTGCGGCGCGCTAATCGGTCTATTTCCACTATAGCCGGCTTATTGGCAACAATAGTCCTATCAGTGATGATAGACCGATCCCAGTAAAAACGTGACATGGTCATTTTCGAGAACTGGGTCGGGCACATACTTTTAATACGGTACCTCTGATGCCACTAGATTGTACTTCAAAGCAAGTTACTGGTGAATAATCCTGGCCACTTGGTTATGCCTGTGCCGTTAGCCAGACGAGAACAACCAGAGATAATATGTCTGATGGTTTCACCCGGACGGTGGCATGCCCGACATATGTCAACTGACCCGTCCTTCATTATCTGTCTCCGGTAGTTATTCTTCAGGATAACTTCGTCCATAATTGCACAGACTTAACCTTCAGTTTCCCCGAAAAGGTCGCCGAAACTTAGCCAGGATACGGACGCTGAAAAATCAACATAGGATCCATGGAGAGCCCGATAGAAGCGCGCGTGTAACTTCTTGCCTTGCCATACCTCTTTGCGTTCATCAGTCGTTAGTATTACAGGCTTGCGCCAGTTCTCTTTAGCCATGGACAACGGGGTGAGTCCCTTGTCCACTGTGACCTCATCCCGGTGCATACACACTTCAGCTTTTAAAAAGTATTCTCTGAGGCTGCACACCTCGCGGTTGTGAAGAGTCTTGGCGTTTAAAAAGAGAAAATTGAGTATGCCGAAAGCGTACATCAAAACCGGCATGACCCAACTGTTGAAGGCGCGCACCTTATTTCAGCCTGACAAAAGGCTATTTAGTACCTTTTTCAGGCGGCCAAAGAAACGCTCCTTCAGCAGTTGCTTCATGTCAGTACTGTTGATGCCCAATGCTTCCGACATACCCAAATACTTGTAAGTTTCAGTCGAGGAAAGGTGTCTAAGGTGTATGGAATCAGAGAGTTGAATTGCCTCTGATTCCATAATCTCCCCTTGCTTTACATGCATGACTGCACATTTGTCCACACCAAATTCCATCCTGATGGAGTTACTGAAGGTTTCAGTTACCTTCAGTAGCTCTGTAAGTTGGAATTTGTTGCGGATAAAGAGTTTCAGATCATCGATTTAAAGGAGGTGAGATATGAACTGACCACCTCTTCTCAACCGATAGCCTAGTCCTGAATCCCCAGCAGTGTACTTAGAGGATTCAGGGCTAAGCAGAAACAAAGTGGGCTCAAACTGTCGCCCTAAATTATCTCCCACTTAATCCATACAGGCTCATCATCGCCCTGAATCGGTCGACATCCTGGATATCGAAGGACTGTCTTCCATTGCCCCATACATGACTCAAAGAAGGTGCATAGAGTTGCATCTATTTTATACAACTCCAGCACCCTCATGAGCCATGGATGTGGCACAGTCGTAGGCCTTCTTGTAGTCTATCCAGCATGTCGACAGATCCTTGCGGGATCGACGAACCTGCTGGCTTATGGCCATGTCAATGAGGAGTAGCTCCTTAGTGCACATCCATTCTGAGAGGTAGACATTATTGAGTTACCTTCAATGTGTTTATCAAATTTAAATATTAAATATTGTTAAGAAATTACATTCAAATGCGTTGCTTCCTGGACTCACACTAGGATTCCCTGTGTCATGAGATCCAGATCGATACGATTTTAGCCAGAAGTTATGCAGTCCGTCCGGTCCACTTTCAGTTCGGTAACGGACGAACTGCTTTGGGTACATCAGATAGACTGATGATTACTTTTTCCATTTCTGGTATAGCTTCACACACGCGCTCGACATCACGCGTCCAGCCACCCTCAGTGTGACAGATAGGCACTGACCAGATGCTTCGCCAGAATGTACTCGTGGCGAAATCATCCGGGCGGCACACGTCAGTCACATTTTGTTAAGGTCACTCCTAAGTTCTGTATACCCACCTCTCATCACTCTGGAACATGCGATTCTGCAATGTACCGGTCAACCCGCCGCTTATACCGCCGAATACGGCTGGCCCATGCACAATCTTTCTGCTTTAGGAAGTCGATGCGCTCCGTGACACGGGACATATTTATTTATTTATTATTTTTTTAACACTTTAAGCACATAAACGTACAGAGGCGGACTTAATGCCCTAGGCATATATTCTCGAGGACTGATTCCTGTCCCCGAAAATACCCGCTTCATGAAGCGCATCACACGTGGTCGTGTATTGCCCTCCCTGAAACAGCATAGTTTGCCGATGAGTACCCTAGCCCCATCGATACGTCGTTCGATCCTGCATTGCCAGGCTGGCACGGCAGGCTTTGGCCGAATAGTCTCGTTTGGGAACTTAACAATGGCCATACAACATGCCGCAACAGCCCCGCAATACAGGATTGAGTGCGTATCAACAAGGTTCTCGCTGCTTTCAAAGATGTTCTTAAGCAGCGAGTCCAAAGCACACACCAGCGCCCTATTCTTCTTGTGCATAGGCAAACGTGGTAATCCGGGTCTAAGTTCAGTCGGTGTTGACCTATACTCGCGAAACACATCCTCCAGTGCGCTCCTCAATCTTTCGTTGCACTGGCTACTTACTGTAACGACCCGATCACCTGCCTCATCGTTAACATGATTGGACCGCGGCGGGATCACAATAGTGGCTGGCAGTGCCGCGGTCTGTGTCGAGGTTAAGACGATTTGGTTGCTCAGCACTTCTGAGCGCAGCCTATCAAGTGCGGCGTCGTCCAACCTGTGATTACGCTGGATGAACCGCACGTGATCCGACAATCGTTGTGCTGAGACGTTTACCGCGTTTTTAGGTCCCGAAACAGAGACAGCATCCTAACACGGTACGCTGTGATGTTAGTTCCCCCCTCTGTAGACCCGTAATTTGCGCGCATGACGTTCTCATTCATACTTTGAGTCCATCTCATTCGCTGCACACAACCACCGGCAGCGGAGACCCGGCTCGGGGCAGGTTGGCCCCTAGATCCCAAGCTCCTCGGTGGCCGGCCTCTCCCCTGCCGACGTACAGGTGTTGGCGACGTCGGCGGGGTAAATTCTCATCGCTTGAGCTCGACGCAACTGCAGCCGCCGATGAAACTGATGATCCGAGGTCCGGCGGCGGCGAGGCGGAGCTGAGCGACGAGTCCGGGGGTGGATGGCGAGCGTGATAGGCAGCTGCTTTCGTCATCATTATTAACATTTTTTTCATGCATGTTTCATGTTTCGTCGTCACTGACAGACGTCAATCAGTATTTTCTATTGAATTTTCTTTGATTTTATTTAATGGGGATTTATGGATGTGGATAATTGGATATTATTATTTCGTTTATTCAATTAAGTACACATTTTAAATTGAAATTTTTATTAAATATATTTTATAAAAATGAATTATTAAAACAATTAGTGTACGTACAATTTTCAAAGCGATATTTTAAGTGATAAAATGCAAATATTTTTTAACAAATTATTGTGGATTATGAATAATTTTATAATAATAAATGTTTGTTTGACTTAATTAAGGATGTACACATTTATTTATTCCAAATAAGTCTATGGATTTTCAGCGGCATAAAACCTCTTTGATGTTACTAAAAAAAACTATATTACCCGGTTAAATTGAAAATGCTCTGTTTACTCATATATAACTTGCAGAAAGGTACAATTTAACTTTGTAGGAATAATTCTATTACGCACTAGTGTGTAATGTTATTACGCACGTGTGTGTTATAGCTCGGTTTATGGCCCTAAAAGCGATGTAATAAGGCTCACTTTACGAGCAAGTGTGTTGAAGATTAAGTTATTATGAGTAATTTGACAATCATTTTAGTACCTTACCATAGAAGTTGCTAATTTTTAGGGTGCCGTAGTCAACAAGGAACCCTTATAGTTTCGCCATGTCCATCTGTCCGTCCGCAGCTTAGCCCAGATACTCTTAGTACTAGAAAGCTATATTTTGGCATGGATATACATATTAATCACTCCAACAAAGTGGTAAAATAAAATCATGAAAAAAAATCTTTATTTGGTTTTTTTCTCGTCTATACCATGGTGTGGGGTATCGTTGGATAGGCCATTCAAAAATATTACGGTTCTGTCCAAACCATTATTCGATTTTCACAAAACAATATTTTTTCATTCTTTCTTTTCTTTCAAAAGCCGGTGACTTCGCGGTCTAAGCTGTTCGAAAGTTCGAAGTTCGAAGTTGTTGAGGCCGTTTGTTCCACAGGAACAAACGGCCTCAACAACTTCGCCACGAGCTTGTACAGGAAGGGGTAATGTAATTATTGTGCAACTACAGAACCCTATTACTGCGCGTGGCCCGACAGGCACCTGGCCGGTTTTTTTAGTGATGGTGTACCAAAACTAAAAAGAAAGAAATAAGAAGTCAGTGTCGCAAAACGATAAAAACAAGAGGTACCAAAAACGACTTCCGAAACGAAAGTTATTTTTGCACTTTTCAGAGTGTGTATAGAATATCACTTGTCTAGTTCCAGAATAGTCTACTACGGTACCCTGAACATAACCATACGTTGGGTGGAAGGATGGATGCATGGCTAAAATAAACGTCACCGGCCCGAGGGGCTCATCTTGTCGACAGCCATCTGCGGCATCCAACAGGATGTCCCTAAGGAGTATTTGAATTTGTATAGATGTCTATATAGCATTGCCTAAAAAACCTGTAAAATTGTCTGTATTTCTTTTAAGCTTCTTCTCTTTAGTTTTGGACATTTTTCTATGGTTCGAGATAGTGAAATGTATGCGTTTGTAACAATTCCCAAGTGTACCCTATCTAAACTAATTTAGATAACTAAAAGGCTTACATTTCCACACGGCACAAGGCACCGTCCAAGTTTACCTGTTCGGGTTCGGGCGGGTAAAGTCAGCGTACGCGAAATTTCCCCAGATTATTTTACAAAAGTAGATAGTAAAAAAAAGTGTTTTTTTTTTACTTATTTACACCCTATTTTAAATAAGTCAATCATTAGATCACACCACCCCATACATATTTTTCAAAACACAAGCTTTACAAAATTACGCCTAAGGTGGATGACGCCGCGGCCGAAAAAAAATATTGGGTATGTTTACACTTCAGGTCCTGGCATTCTGTTAGCCAATTGGCTTGGAATAGTATCATATTACATAATTTGGTACATAGTCTTATCGCAGACAAAGGCTTATTTGTTAGATAGCCACAATGTAAACACTAGAAAAAGAGCGCCAAAAAAGACACTTTTTTATTGTTTTTTATCTATATATAGGTAAAATCCGCTAGATTATTTTAATTACTATTGAAAAACAAAGGTATTTTACCTAAAAAACAATCCAGAAAACAAGAAAAACAAAAAAAATACCGTCGTTTGAATGAACTTTATAAGCGCTTTTGTTTGTTATTGTTTTCGACTAAATTCAAAGAACCGGCGTTAGCACTTCAATTAGTGGCTTTAGAGGCGTTGCTAATTAACCTACTATTGTAAATAATGACAGTTTGGCAAAATTAGATGTCGAAAAAAAGGACTTATGGCAAAACGGTCGGCATGGCTAGAACAATAGATGTCCCTCCTTAAGCATCAATTTCTTTTCATCTTTTGAAAAACTCTTAGAAATTCTGATCCCATCTTACAGTCATAGCATAATCATGGGTGATTTTGACACCTGTCTCCTAAAAAAAGACCATCGCTCATTCTCTCTGAATATTGTTGCAGGTTCTAGTAATCTCTCCATTTAGCCACTAAGTGCTACTCATCATTTTCCAAATTGTGCCCCTTCGCTTCTTGACTTGATTTTTGTCTCCTTTCCTGATCACGTCGCTAAGCATGTCCAATGCTCAGTCGACGCCTTTTCGTATCATGACCTGATTTTTCTTTCTTATAAAATTCGTCCACCTAACTTATAAAATTCGTCCACCTAAGGCTAAAGCCAAAATTCTCATGCAACGCCGACAATCTTTGCGAGGATGCTAGTAATATTGATTGGGCTCCTCTGTTTGCCTCTACGGCGGTCGATGAGAAAGTGAAAATCTTTACTGCTAAACTTGTCGATCTTTATGATGTTCACGCACCTGAACGAGCAGTTAAAGTTAAACATTTGCCGGCGCCGTGGCTTGAAAAAAGTTAATGAACAAAAAGATTGCGGCAAAGTCCAAATTTAAGCGTCGGCCTACTGATGAGAATAGGGACAAATATACCTCAGTCCGCAAACTCTGCTTCGGCGGAATGCTAATCGCCAACACATTCATAACTCTGTCCAAAACGGAGATACATCCAAAGTTTGGCATTTTCTCTGATCGCTGGGGGTCGGTAAAACCCAGCAAGAGTCAATCCCTAAAGATTTAGACATCGATGCATTGAATAATCATTTTACAGCTTCGTCCAATTTCAAAGTCAAAGTCAAAGTATTTATTCGTGTGTTTTTTGGTGATACAAAAGGTCTTATAATTAGGATATGGTAACTCAAAAAACTACCCATTAGGGCATACACTATTTTGCAATTTAAGAACATAAAATCGACATTACATACAAATTAACATAAAATTTCAATAGGTTCAATAGGTAATAGGTAAATACAATCTATTTTTATAATGACCATTCAGAATACAATTAATAAGTCCAAATTTTGTGAATTGTCAAGCATAAATACATAATTATCATTTAGTATATTACATTTTGTCAAAGAGGAATTCGTCAATGGTATAGTAGCATTTTTCAGTCAATAAGTTATTTAGTCTCCGTTTAAATTGTGTCAAGTTAAGATCTTTAATGTCATTTGGTATTTTATTGAATATCTTCGGGGCCATACAGAGGATGCTTTTGTGCATAAGGGCGGTTTTTGAGGGCCTTAGACATAATTCATGACGATATTCTTGTCTTGTCGATCTATATCGTTGCTCTGAAGCTTTTTTGAATAGTTCACTATTTTTCTTGACAAATAATGCTGTCTCATAAATGTAAATACATGGTAATGTTAGTATTTTAAGTCGTTTGAAAGACGGTTTGCAACTTTCCGTTGATTTAAGACTGCATATTGATCGAATGCACCTCTTCTGTGCTTTAAAAATGCTCTCTTTTTCGCAGGAATTTGCCCAAAAAATTACTCCATAACGTAATATGGAATCTACATAGCCATAATACGCAGATACAACAGCTGCCTGATTAACTATTTTATTAAGTTTATATAGAGCAAAGGCGAACCTACTTAGTCTTGTTATAATAATTGATGCCTGTTGTTTCCAAGTCAGTTTTGAATCAATTGTCAAGCCTAGAAATTTTATATGTCCTACTTCTTCAATTATGTTATCGTCAAAAGATATATTCATGTCAGGAGAGGTCAATCTTTGTCGAAATTGCATAATTTTAGTTTTATTTAAATTTAATTTTAAATTGTTATGTTCAAGCCAGTTAATTGATTGTTGCAATGCGTCTTTGATGTCACATTCATAGTTTCTATTTTTATTATTTCTTACTATTACCGTGCTATCATCAGCAAAAAGAACCATAGGAAAAGCGACGTGTTTTGGGAAGTCATTTATGTATGTTAAGAACATCGGCGGACCCAATACGCTGCCCTGTGGGACGCCAAAAGTGATTTTACGTTTTCCTGAAATATATTTAAGTTCTTTTTTATCCCTTTTAGAAATCCGTCTAATTTCTGTCGGATTCGATCGGACAATAAAATTAAGTACATTGAATTAGCTTTCATCTCTTACGACTCCCAGTTATTCTCCATTTGTTTTTAGTGAATTCTCCGCATGTGATGTTAAGAAGAGCAAGAGCATACTATCGATTACTTCCAATGCAGTAGGATGTGACTGTATCAGCCGCAAAATGTTACTCCGCCACATCCTTAACTTTTCTGCGTCTAGCGGTGTCTTCCCAAGCTCATAGAAAGATGCGAAAATTATTCCTTTACCCAAAAAGTCCAATCCTACATCCTATTCTGAATATCGTCTTATATCCGTATTACCATTCCTGTTCAAAGTCCTAGAACGATTAATTCATAATCAAATTAGCACTTTCCATCCAAAAATAATCTCCTCAACCCCTTCCAGTCCGGTTTTCGTCCTAGTCACAGCACCTCCACTGCTCTACTCAATATCACGGAAGATATCAGATCAGCCATGGAAAGCAGTAATCTGACGGTCTTAGCATTGCTAGATTTCAGTAATGCTTTTAATACTGTTGATTTCGATTTTTTGCTTGGCATTCTACGCTCTCTTAATGTATCTCCATCGGTAGTTGACTGGTTTCGAAGTTACCTGTTCGGCCGCCGGCAGCGTATTTGCATCGGAGATAACTTATCTTCCTGGTGTAGTACTTATGCCGGGGTACTACAGGGTGGCGTTTTATCACCTTTACTTTTCGCAGTTTTTATAAACTCAATCTCCAATGAACTCATTTCATCCTACCATCTTTATGCAGACGATCTACAAATTTATTCGCGAGCTCCTCTCGGAAATCTGTCTGAGGCTATCGTTGCCATTAATCTGGATCTGGCTCGCATTAGCGATTGGAGCAAGCGGTACGGGCTTATGGAGACGATCAAGACGCAGGTCATAGTAGTGTCAGTTCGAGAATAGTTTCAAGGATTGACTGGACGTCTCTTCCCCAAGTTCTTTTTGACAATTCAGTTATTCCCTTCAGTGAGAAAGTTAAGAAGTCTTCGCAAATTCGCGGGCGTGGTAAAAGAGCTTCCTTGTAGATATATTCCGCTATGTAGACCGGCTGACGCTTCCCAGATAGCCCGATGGTTTCAGTATTCAACTTCTCATCCAGTTTGCGTTTCTTATTAAAGGAGCGGGTGGAGAGAAGAAGTTAATTTTTCAAGTGCACAGTGTTGAACTCGGCAAAAACAGACCTGGTGGTTCCTTCATTTCCCCGGAGGCGATAAACATCTCGGATGTCCGATGTCTTGATGTTCAATTGCATTTATGTACCGATTTTAGTGACCAAGGAAACAAGATCTGCCACAGATTCCTTTTCGGGCATTGGAATATTTTTTATTTCAATACTAGACGTCCGGGTGGAAAGTTCGATGTCTTTTACTTTTTGTTCCAGGCCAAGAATACAATCAATAAAATCTTTACGCTTCTTTTCATATTCCAGTATTTTACTCCTCATATCTTCATAGTTTTTATTTGTATGGGACATTGATTTTTCAATTTCTTGATTTGTTTGCTTGATGCCTATACAGCCTATTCGATTTTTGACAAACGTTGATGTGAAAATAATTAACTTAAAACTGGTAATTAAATATATTAAACAACTATTTAAAAAAAATGAGAATTCAATGCTAAAACGTACGGAACCATTAATTTTTACTCGTATAAAATCGTATCCGATTTTATTCTATGTATGAAAACTCCTTGCTACTAAACTTTTTTAAATTGACTTCTGGCGCGGTTTTTGCAATTGGACATATTTTTTTTTCAACGAAAACAGCCTATACAGCCTATTCGATTTTTGATAAATGTTGATGTGAAAATAATTAAATTGAAACTTGGAATTAAATATATTAAACAACCATTTAAAAGACTTTTGAGAATTCAATGCTAAAACGTACCGAATCATTCATTTTTTCTCGTTGAAAATCTATCCCATTTTATTCTATGTTTGAAAACTCCTTCCTACTAAACTTTTTTAAATCTATATATATAAAAGAAAGTCGTGTTAGTTACACTATTTATAACTCAAGAACGGCTTTACCGATATAGCTGAAAATCGGTGAGGAGGTAGCTTAGAGCCAGGAGACGGACATAGGATACTATTTATTCCGTTCGACAGTAGGGTAGGTGTAGGGTAGGTGTAGGGTAGGTGTAGGGTAGGTGTAGGGTAGGTGTAGGGTAGGTGTAGGGTAGGTGTAGGGTAGGTGTAGGGTAGGTGTAGGGTAGGTGTAGGGTAGGTGTAGGGTAGGTGTAGGGTAGGTGTAGGGTAGGTGTAGGGTAGGTGTAGGGTAGGTGTAGGGTAGGTGTAGGGTAGGTGTAGGGTAGGTGTAGGGTAGGTGTAGGGTAGGTGTAGGGTAGGTGTAGGGTAGGTGTAGGGTAGGTGTAGGGTAGGTGTAGGGTAGGTGTAGGGTAGGTGTAGGGTAGGTGTAGGGTAGGTGTAGGGTAGGTGTAGGGTAGGTGTAGGGTAGGTGTAGGGTAGGTGTAGGGTAGGTGTAGGGTAGGTGTAGGGTAGGTGTAGGGTAGGTGTAGGGTAGGTGTAGGGTAGGTGTAGGGTAGGTGTAGGGTAGGTGTAGGGTAGGTGTAGGGTAGGTGTAGGGTAGGTGTAGGGTAGGTGTAGGGTAGGTGTAGGGTAGGTGTAGGGTAGGTGTAGGGTAGGTGTAGGGTAGGTGTAGGGTAGGTGTAGGGTAGGTGTAGGGTAGGTGTAGGGTAGGTGTAGGGTAGGTGAATGTTTGGTGTTTTTATGGCAAAACAAAGTTTGCAGGGTCAGCTAGTTGACCTATAAATTTAAAACTAAACTGCAAACATAATGATCGAGCTCGTAAACAAAAGTCACGACCGCGTAACAGAAAGATGCCTATGCGTAAGATTTAACTTTCGAATCATAATTATAGCCTCTGAAAGTACGCCATGTTTAACAACTGTATTGAAAAAAGTATTTACTGACAGCATGCATGTCGCTAAAGGTTTGCTACAGCGTGCAACCTTTACAGTACCTCCCTATAAGTGGCAGTGGCGGTCGCCTGTAAGTGGCAGACACTACGCAATATGCTGCATGAAAATAACGATAGTAATCAAGTTTTCTCTGAAAAGAAAAGTGGGATTATTACGTTGATATAAGTAGTGGTCTACTCTGAAATAGACTTCATTAGGAATTTATGGTACTGCATAAACAGATCAGGTTCAATATATATTTGCAGACAACCTATATACAAGAAGTTGGCAACCAAGACACCTTTTGGTGGATTTGTTAGTATTACCACAGATAATATAATACTAGCATGTACTACTTCTAGCGGACGCCTCGCGGTTTCACCCGCGTACTTATTCTTATTCTTATTCTTTATTGCACACAAAACATAACATGAAGATACAAATACAATGGACAGGTTATGTACATAGGCGAGCTTAACCCATAATTGGGTTTTCTAACAGCAAACCTCAGTTGTAATAGGAAATTTGCGTATGAGGACAGTGATCCAAGTGCAAAACAAAATTCCAAGTTAAAAAACATTGAGTATTAAAAATTCTTACATACTAAATAAACTAAACAGATACCTACGAGTAAACATAATACATACTATATTACAATAAAATACATAACTAAAATCTTAGATTTATAAATACATATGCGTCATGTTGATAGGAAATGTTCCCTTATTCTTCTCTTGAAAACTTCCAACGAAACGCTGTCGCGTATAGAATGTGGAAGAGTATTCCAGAGGCGAACAGCACGAACAGTAAATGATCCACCGTAACGGCTTGAGGAATGGGGAGGAAAACGAAGGAGAAGAGATGATGAGGAACGGCAAGGTTTTCCTCTCGGAACAAGATACTCAAAGCGCTCTCGAAGATACGAAGGATATTTAAGATTGTGAAGAACAGAAAAGAGTAAAGATAGAGTGTGGATATCTCGGCGCTGTCGAATAGGCAGCCACTTCAACCGCTTCCGAAATTCCGACACATGGTCGTACTTTCGAAGGCCAAAAATGAAGCGGATGCACAAATTCTGCAGACGTTCGAGCTTATCAAGGAGTTCCTCAGTCGCATCAAGAAAGCAGACATCAGCATAGTCAAGAAGAGGAAGAAGTAGAGACTGAGCAAGAGTAACTTTGGTTGGAAAAGGCAGGAACTTCTGGAGACGTTTAAGAGACCGAAACGAGCAAAACACCCTCCTGCTTACTTCTGCAATGTGAATATGCCAAGATAGGGTGTTGTCCAAGTAAACCCCTAAATTTTTAACTTTTTTAGAATAGCAGCGTAGTTCCCGTTCCCGTGGGAATACAGGGATATAATTTATTTATTTATTCTTCAAATTTACATTTGTGTCGAACAGTAATATAATATATAAAGTAGCCTATGTCACCCGGGGATAGTGTAGCTGCCCAACGGTGAAAGAATTTTTGAAATTGGTCCAGTGGTTTTTAAGTTTATTCGTAACAAACAAAAATACAAATATTTCCTCTTTATCTATACTAATATTATAAAGAGGAATGATTTTTTTGTTTGTTTGTTGCTGTTCGGTACAAACAAAAAATTCTTTCCTCTTTATAATACTAAGTATAGACTAGTATAGACTACTAGCTGTTCCCCGCGGCTTCGCTCCCGTGGACCACCCCACAGGACCCGTTTTCGGGATTAAAAAATATGCCTATGTCACTAAGGAATTATGTAGCTTACTATTGGTGAAAGAATTTTTTAAATAGGTCCAGTAGTTTCAGAGCCTATTCGGTACAAACAAACAAACAAAAAAATCTTTCCTATTTATAATATTAGTAATTATTATTATATACATATATTATTACCGGACCCAAAGAGTTAAAATTGGAGAGCAAATAAGTGAAGAAGTATCGACCACTTACGGTGTACCTCAGGGAAGCATTTTAGGTCCCACCCTTTTCCTAATATACGTCAATGAGTTGTGCAGAATGACCATCCCCAACTCCAAGATCTTTGCGTATGCAGACGACACCGCAGTCATAGTTCACGGGCCAACTTGGGATAGTGTTAAACGCTACGCAGAAGCGGCTATGACAACAATAATGAAATGGCTCAACCTAAACTTGCTTACCCTAAACTGCGACAAAACATCTTACATCCCCTTCGCTATCCGGCGTAACAACTTACCGGACAAATCCTTCTGCATAACAGCGCACACCTGCTCCAAACAATCCCCACACTGCGTATGTCCGAACCTTGTTAGAACTGATACCGTGAAATATCTGGGTGTCCAAATAAACGGAGGATTACGATGGGACAAACAGGTTGACGCCATTACCACTAGATGTTTGAAACTCTTGCACATTTTCAAATCCCTTAGAAACTCGGCTGCGCCTGATACTCTGAAGATGGTGTACTATGCATTATGTCAATCCGTCATAGGATATTGCATCACAGTTTAGGGTGGCTAAGTTATGGCGGCAATGTGCTTTAATAAAACTGTAGTTCTTTCTTTAAATTTAATTTTCTCGGAAATTTTTCATACTAGGCTTCGCCATAGAGGAAAGTATTTTAAAAATCGGCTTCGCAAAATTGTTGCAAATAATAATAAAAAAGATGAGTTCGAGTAGTGATAGTGATATATTAAAACCTGAAAACATACTAAATGATGCAGCTAATGTGGTGCAACAATTATTACCACAAAAACCGCGTGTAAAATATTTAAATGAATTCAATAAATGCGTCAAATGGAAAAACGGAAAAGGTGCTAAGTCTTTTTCTGAAGCTGTGTTTTTAGCATACTTTCAAGAATTGGCTAAAAGAAGAAAAGCTCCTACACTTTGGAGTATCTACTCTATGCTGAAAGCGACACTTAATGCAAATAATGACATCAAAATTGAAAAAGTTGGTGTCATATCTGAAAAGACTTTCTGAAGGATACAAAGCA
Organism: Orthosia incerta; assembly: GCA_948252205.1. Taxonomy (NCBI): domain Eukaryota; kingdom Metazoa; phylum Arthropoda; class Insecta; order Lepidoptera; family Noctuidae; genus Orthosia; species Orthosia incerta. The sequence continues at coordinate 30,329,128 of OX411755.1, read as the reverse complement.
AAGAAGTCCTATGTATTTTCTCGCCAAAATGTAGAAACCTTTTAAAACCAAGCACCCGGCAACGATTTTCTACCTATCAAAGTAAGTTTATTATTTCCTAAAAAATGTATGAATAACTTTTTAGAAAAATTAACAATTAAAAATTGTAAATTTTTGTACCAAATTGAGGCTTTCTTTGTTACAGGAAGCTTTAATTTTTGGTATCCACGGAGCTTGTCGTGGTATCGAACTCACGAACCTTACAGTTGACGACATTGAAAAGCAGTCTGAACAATTATTGTTACTGAAGTTGAAAGATACCAAAACTAAGATAAACAGATCTTTTATTGTACGCGACGAGTACAAAAGTATTGTAGACAAATACATGACTCTCCGTCCTGCTGACACACACACCAGGCGGTTCTTTATCCGCTATCAAGGAGGAAATGCTGGAAACAAGTTATTGGAAAGAATAAAATTTCTGAAATGCCACGAATAATCGCCAAATTTTTAAAATTACCTGGACCTAATATGTTCACTGGACATCCGCCACCCTCCTGGCTGATTCAGGAGCAGATTTAACAATGCTTAAGCGTCACGGGGGGTGGAAATCCTCTCTGTTGCTGAAGGACATATTGAAAACTCAATTGAGAACAAAAAAAAACACGAACTGTCGTATTGTAGAAAACATAACATTAAAATTGACATCCACATCACGATGCAAACCAACAATCGATGAAAATACAAATATTCAGCAAGATTCTGGAGTTATAAACACTCAATCTATCCAAAAAACAACTATCTCTGTCCCAAATAAAACCATTACTATATCTTTCACGAATTGTGAAAATGTATCCCATATAAATATAAATGTTTAATTTTTTATAATAATTTGTATTTTATTTACACTTGTTTTTTTTTTCTCTTAGGTAGTGATGAAAAATAGTGTGTATCACTCGGGGACAAAATATTTTGTTCTCGGGCGGCGTATATTGAATTCCTCGCTAAGCTCAGGATCTACGTAATTAATATTACTAATAATACTACGTTATTAATAAATTAAAAATAATTCAAAATAACGCCCTGGAAGAACAAAATATTACTTTGTCCCCTTGTAACACAAATAACTATTTCATCACAAGGGAACATTATACCGGGATTAAAAATAGCCTATGTGCTATTCTAGACTATCATCTATCTCTGTGCCAAATTCATCCAGATCCGTTTAGCCGTTCTGACACATATCCATCTTAATTTTCACATTTTTAATATTAGTTAGAAGTAAGATTAGTCCACTGCTGGCTGCTGGCTTGCCCAAACAGCACCACAAAGATCAATCCTGGGCTGCCAACATCGATTGGGCACCATTGAATATAGATAGATTGTTGGGTCATAACCAAGATGCGCCTTCCGTAAGTGGTCACCACTTGAGAGCTTTTCAGCCACCTCCTTGCATATTAAATACTACCTTTTCCCTGCGGCTTCGATCACGTGGCCAATCCCATTGAAACAAATTTCAGTTATAATGTAGCTTTTTATCAGTGAAGTAATTGTAATATTAGAGAACTATACTTTCAGAGACTACCACGGCAGTGACGAGAATGGATATAGTGAGAAATGAGTATATTAGAGGAAGTTTGAAAGTGGCGCCAGTGACAGAAAAGTTGAAAGGAAACCGTTTGTCCTGGTATGGTATGTGATGAGGACGGATGAAACGCATGTTGCTGTAAGAGTTATGAATATAAATGAGAATGGATGGAGAGGGAGGGGACGGCCAAATAAAAGATGGATGGACTATGTGTTGAGTGATATGAAAGAAAAGGGAGTCAGTGACGGGGGACACGACGGTATGGAAGAAAAAAAGAATATTGCAAATCCCTTTACATATGATGGAGTATTGCCCGAACATACATTAAAAAAAAAAATATAAACATCCGAATTGAGAATCTCCTCCTCTTTGGGAAGACGGTTGAAAACGTGTTGCGCCGACCCCAAGTAACATGGTATTAGGACAGGCAGATGATAATGGCTTTCAGAGACTACTACCTACAAATAAATAAACAAAACCACTTGAAAATACAAGTTAGATAGGTACTCAAACTGAACGTATTAAATAGTCAAATCATTACTATGTATAAAACCACCATAAAATATTTTTAACCAAATTATAATTAATCCCGTTAATTTCACGTTATTGTGAGTCAGAGCCAAACCATGAGTCCCAGCGTCAATAGATTTGCGGAATCACGTTGCCCTGTATGGTTAGTAGATTGAAAGCTAATTCAGGCACATTGATTTATATGTTGAGTTAACTAACTAAATAGGTAAATAATTTCCTACGTCCACTATGTCCCTAGAGGGTATTGTACCCTGTAGTCAAATAAAACGTCTCCTTTTCCAAGGTGTGCCCAGTCCCAACATCTATTTAAAAAGGAACTGTAAAGTAAATGGCAGCATTTTTACAACTGTAATTAGTTCAAAGCTATTTAGATTGGAATACTCTCAAAGCCCGCAGGTAATAGTTTACAAGAAATACTTAGTAAACATTAAATCAATTTAGAAAACGCAAATGAAACCATAGATTAAAAACTCTCCATAAAAAATAATTAATAGCGAACGTATTTTTCCAGAGAAAAAAAACCATAACCAATATGAATTTCTCCGAGATTATAGAAGGGGACATATTGGATTCTACTCGATACCGATGCGTGTAATGAATTAGAGATGTGACAAATGGCCATTATTACTCATAAATAAAGGTCGTCGCGTTTTGATGTTTTGTTTTCTTCGCGGCAACACTGGGCGTGTTTTAGCGCGTAAATTGTTGCGTCAAGTTTTGTATTTTTTTAATGAATTAGAATTCGTACGAACTACGTAGGGTGACGGCGTAGTGAGCAGTAAAATTGGTCCTTGTTGACTTACAACTAATTAATGAGAGCATTTGTGTAATTAGTAAACGATGAACGGAAATGGGTCACTGTATAGGCTCAGTACTCTTTGTCGTGTTAAATTTACTAGTCATTTGTCATATTATCTTGACACTGTAGGTCTTTCGCAGAAATCCGTCCATGACTGCATAATTAACAATAGGATTCAATTAACTAAGAATATCTATTTGCTAGCATAATCTTGCGTATATAATCTGATTACATCTGAAATAAGAGCAGTGGTGACCCAGTGGTAACGGCCCCGACTTACGTGTCGTAGCTCGTGGGTTCGAACCCAGGCAGGCGATTTACTTAGTGTAAATTATTTCATCACACTGCTCTAAAACGGTTAAGGAAAACATGTCCTAGAACCAAAAATTCGAAGACTTGTGACATCCACCAACCCGCAATGGGCCCCCCTTGGTGGATTAAGGCCCGTTCCCTCCCTCACAAAGAGGAGGACTGTGTCCCAGCAGTGGGAACATTAATAGGCTGATGATGATGATGATGACATCTTAAATTGATTACCAATTATGTACTGCTATACTGCTGCTCTTCCTTCTTAAAAGTTTGTCGAACCAAGTTATTTTGGTCGTTTATTCTGGTTCTCTGCTTACCTATTTTTTTACTGAAATAAATAGGTACCAGCATGTACGAGTATTCAGTCCCAATTTCCCAATTCAACCTAAGAATAGCTTTTACTAGGCATTTTCACAAAAATCAGTTCACAGTTCAAAAATCAGTTGGTAGTTAATTTATATAGGTCGATACAAAAAAACCGGCCAAACGCGAGTCGGACGACAAAAAAAATACATTTGTTGTGTGGGAGCCCCACTTAAATATGTATTTTATTCTGTTTTTAGTATTTGTTGTTATAGCGGCAACAGAAATACATCATCTGTGAAAATTTCAACTGTCTAGCTATTATGGTTTATGAGATACAGCCTGGTGACAGACAGACAGACGGACAGTGGAGTCTTAGTAATAGGGTCCCGTTTTTACCCTTTGGGTACGGAACCCTAAAAAGGTAGTGTCCCACAACAACGACACGCTAGTTCGTTTCCATAAGGTAATTAGGATTTTATTATATTTTATATATATATATATAAACAAGGAAAACTTTACGGACTTTTACCACTGACAAAATTGGATTATAATAAACATTGTTTCTACAGTTTTCCTACACAAGGGATTATAGTATTGTTTCATAATTACGTAATGACGCTAAATGTATCTAAATTGGTTGATATAACGTCATTATTTTTACAATATTTAATTAGATATGGCTCGGGATTTTACGTTTATGATTTCCAGGGAGGTAAAATACCATAGCAAGCAGGTGATTTAAATACTTATTTACCTATGAGACACGTACTTCTGGTTTAATTATAATTGCTTTGATAAAAATACATATATACTAAATATTGTTTAAGATAGCCATCTAATAAGCCTCAGGCTGGATTTATTCACCCCAAAATAAAGTTTAGTTCACTAGGATTTAAATTCTAAGCTTAAGATGTTGTCTGAAGATAAGTAACTCTGAAAACATATTCTACATACTTATTTTAAAATACACTGACGTATGAGATAACTTCACAAGAAATCCATACCTCTTGCCATTCTGCTTACCCTACCACGAAATCAAGACCGTATTTGAATGAGCTTCATCCCAAAAAATGGCTCATCTGCGACACCTACGTCACGATTACGTGCGATACCGTAGCATAGTTACGTGCTACTCGGCTGAGGGCGGTACAGCCCTAATGTTATAAGGCGGGCCCGCAAACGGCGCTCGGCATTCGGAACGCAACGATGAAACCATACGCAGCCTGCACGACCGCTGTGCTTGCCTTGCTGCTGGCCGGTTAGTTTCTCAAGTTCTTTTTTTAAATATTATTTTATTTCCCACCTTTTTTTATTTAACTAGTATTGTTGCTGCCTCAAAAAAGTTTCGTTACTTTTTATCGTATTCTTTAACTAAATTAAAAATTAATGGTAGAACATCCATAAACCAAACTTATTCAAAATTTAAAATCTGTTCTATTCGAATTAAGTGAAAAAATAATCGATTAAAGAGGAACGAAAACTGGCTAAAAATATTTTTGATAAGTCATCTTCTTTTGTTTTTTATTCTATCCAGTTTTCTTTGGTCGCTGAGGTAATTTTTATCCGCGCATTTTCTAAGATTACTTTTTAACACAAAACTTTTGTTAGGTATATATTTTCTTGATTTTAATAAGTGTGTTAGGAATAAGTTTGGAGAGATTTGGTAAGTAATTTACATTTTATTCTGATGCTGAACGAACTTGACTAAGACGAAAAACTTTCTTTCATTCAAAGTGAACGCTTTTCCGGACGAATTCTCTTGATTATAGTAAAATTGTTCGCATTTAAGCGTGTAGCGTGTAAGTTGGCAACGCATCTATAACTTGTTGAATTCAAATCACTGCTGTTTACGACGGTGTCATCCAATTTTCATAAAAGTTTTGGCCATATTGAAATTTTATTGACCAATATTTTTCCGTATTAAATTTTTATATTACTTATCTGTAGTGCAAATATGATGCTGCCAAAACCGAAACTACATTTTGTGTTCATTTAGTCAAACAAACGCGTGACTGTTTAGTTTTTTATCGTAATCTATATGATGAGGGCCCACTACTTGCACGAAAAACTTAACTCTAGAGTTAGTTTCTAACACGAGGTTAAATTGACAGTATGTTGGCATGTTAACCTCGTGTTAGCAACTAACTTTGGCTAAAGTTTTTCGTGCAATTAAGCCTAAGAGCAGTTAATCGATTAGGTAATGTAAAACATGCTTCTATTCCAGTTGTTGTATGCCAACACGACACATAAACATACACGCCTTCGGGGAACGAAGTATTAGACAGAGTGCACACCTACATTTCGCCAGCTATGTTTAACTCTCGTGTAATATAGGGAGCGAGGTAGCCTGGCACAAATCCTGACTCCATCATAAAAATAATTGCAAACTACGTTTAGACAACGTAAGCATTAGGGTCGATTTCAACAATTAAGCTAATAGCGATTAGTATTAGTATACCAACTAAACTCAGTTTGTTCCAATACGGCGTTCTGATTGGTAGATTCTCAGCGATCTCAACCAATCAGAACGCTGTATTTGCATAAACTGAGTTAAGTTGAACTAATCGCGATTAGTTTCATTGGAGAAATCGGCCCTTTGGAGTAGGTAAATTATAAATCAGTCAAAGTCGCGTACGGGTTCACGATTTACTAAAACCATATAATAATAAAAATAAAATAAAAATAAAAATAAAATATCCTTTAAGAGACGATTTAAAAATTCTTGGTAAGTTGGGTAACAAACGTAACGTTAATGTAATTGTTTCTTCTGTACTAAATTAAGGTATGTATAATAACTGTACCTGTTACATTTTCCTGATTACGCACAAATTACTATCATGTTTTCCTCCTTCTCTTCTACTTTGATTGGTACAGAGTTGGTAGAGATATCCAATGGCATAAAGTTCGCTTTTTGTTTGTGTTTAAGATTTCTCTTTGACGGAATCGAACGCGCGACCAAAATTGGTTTCTGTTTCTTAAAGTCACGAGTGTTTAGGTTACTTCTAGGTAAGCATGCTTCACCGTCGACCACATCATAGCTTACCATAAGGCGAGATAGTGGTCAAGCGCGAGCCTATCGTTATAAAAAAAAGTAAAATAAAATCTGTTGGTAAGCAATCTTTACCTGTAAACACTTTCAAAGGAGGACACGTATCCTTTAGAAGTGTTTACACGTGTGTGGTTACTTGGCTATGCTAACTTCGTCAATTTCACTACCTACCAATATTGACGAAGTTACTAAAGTGCAAATATTTATCGTTTTCTTGCTGCCGTGCTTCCGCAGACAAGTACGACAACGATGCGACGACAACTTTTCCTAGAAATTATTTAAGCATTATATGTATACCCGTACGAGATATGAATAGCAATAAATGGTAACTAGCAATGTGTCTAGAATCGCGAGTTAGTCTGCCTTACGAGATCTAGACAAGAATATTGAGACATACAGATATATTAGTTAGCCCATTACATCTTTATACAGAAAAATATACTTGGGCCCAGTTTTTTCATCGCAAAGTTAACTTAACCAATGGTTTCAAATTTCGGTAAAATTCATAATTTTTTTAACTGACTTCAGAAAAAGGAGGAGGTTCTCAATTCGTGGGAACCTTTTTTTTGTATGTTCCCCGATTACCTATTCAAAGACGATTTAGAAAATTCTTTTTTTGTTTAAAAGAGTAAACTTCCCAGAGGTCCCATGGTCATCAGGTCAAGATCTGATGATGGAATTCTGGATAAATCGAGGGTACTCCTCCAATATTATAGGCAGACATATATCGATTTTGGTATTTTCATCAACAGTCATTTGCACTCAGAAAGTATAATTTTAGTCATAATAATTCATTTATAGGTCATATAATTACCTCTCCAACTTATTTGATCATTTGTAAGGCTAACAATTGATGAAAAACGCAATATAAAGAAATTTGAAACCGTTGGATATTTAACCATTGGTTGAGGTAACTACGAATCAAAAACCTTAGCTGTTACGTCATGTTGAATTATCTCCTCAAATAATATCTTAAATTCAATGACAGACAATGCATAGCCTAGACTACTGCATCTAGAAGCATACACGTTTGCCTAATAGTTTCTTATAATAACGAAGATGAGCACTAAGCAATATTCGCTCTTCTAGAGAATGAATTTACAAAGAAGTTCTTAATTTTTGCCGATAGGGAAACCCCATCGAGCACAGAGCTTGTTAGCTCGAACGTTACCAACTCATTTGGTAACCCGATAAATGTTTACCCCGTCAACTCAGTCTGTAATTAGATTACGTGTCAATTATAACAATCAATCAACTAATTAGTGAGTGCTAAGTCAAACAACAGCCAAATATCGGTGGAGCAAAACAATCCGATAAGTTGGTAACCACCTGTTGACGCCCAACTTAATTCAACGACAACTTATAATTTGTATGATATTTTTGTCGCAGCATGTGTTGGCACACGGCCAACATAAAATACTAACTTATTTATAATTATGTATTATCATAATTTTATTTATAATTATGAATACATGATTTTGATGATGTGATTAAACATAATAATTTATTCTAATATTGGCATTGATATATTTTCAGAATTATTCCTCTCGAAGTCTACATGTCTAAATAAGTTATATAATACGTTTATTAATTCAGGTTACATAATTATCTCGATAAAGAAGCACTAGTTTAAAGATCGCTTTTAGTGATAAGGCCGCCCATTGTGTCACCCAGTGTAATGTTTTCTTCGTCTATATATTCTGTAACTTATATGGTGTACATAATAAAGAGTATTCTATTCTATTCTAGTTTATCTTGGTGTACAATAAAGTAAATATAAATAAGTTGATTTCATGCATTATTTAGACCTTGTGGTTATTAACTTATTTAGATCTAGTTCAGGCAGGTGAGTGCAGTGGTGGCCTAGTGATATCGGCCGCGAATTATAAGTTAGGTCGTGGGTTTAAAACCCACACGGGCGGTTTACTTTGTGTAAATTATTTCACCACCACTGCTCTCAAAATGGTGAAGGAACCGGCATATCCTAGAACCAAATTATAGTTCCAGGCTAAATGAGTGACAGGAAGTGAAGGGTAGGAATTTACAAAATTTAATTTTTTCAAATATAATTGAAAAACTGCTCATTAATTCAACAGTAAATAAACCGAGTTTTAACTAATTTTAGTGTTTTTTTTTTAAGTATCAAAATAGAAAAACATTCTGAGACACTATTTACTTTATTGCACACCAAATCAAGACCAGCCCAGTCTCTAAAATACAGAATATTTAATAACTGAAATCTAGTAAGATAGATCAAAATATCTTTATGTAGCTGTAGCTGCGCCATTTGTGAGAATTACGTAGGAAACTAGGTCACTTTACGATTCTAAGCAGCGAAAGCTAACTAATTAAAAAGTAAGCCTTTTTAAAGGGCACACAATAATGGAAGGAACCAACTCATGCACCTACTCAAGTTTTGTTGAACACATATGTACGCTGTTTTAACGTAATTAATATTTTTACGATTTATACCCTTTGTTAGTAGCATTCTATAAGCGTTCGTACAATTAATTTATTCGTTTGTACCCTGATCGGAATCGGACAATGTTAAAATAATAGCAGGCGTCGCCCACACTGAAAAATATAAACGACTTGCTACTGCCCGCGGCTTCGCCCGCGTGAAAGTCGGATTTTATCGCAAGGGAACGTATTCCTGGAATAAAATGTGATGTCTATAAAGACGGAATTTATCAACATCGATTCGGTGGTTTAGGAAACGTACGGACTTTTGTTCTGGCCAGGTAGGAAGCTTTTGTGGTTAGCAAAATATAATTCTAAACCCATTGTTGTGTTATTTTTGAAAATAGAATATTTATACAGTAGTATGTAGTAGTAGGGAGAGCAGTGGTGGCCCAGTGCTATCGGCCGCGACTTACAAGTTGTAGGTCGTGGGTCGAGCCCAGGCAGGAGCTTTACTTTGTGTAAATTATATCATCACCACTGCTCTCAAAACGGTGTAGGAAAACATCGTGAGGAAACCGGCATGTCCTAGAACCAAAAATTCGAAGACATGTGACATTCCCCTCTCAGAGAGGAGGCCTGTGTCCCAGCCGTGAGAACATTAATAGGCTGCTGATGATGTAGTAGTACAATGCTTGTAGCTATTCTGTAGGTATGCAAATTTTAATATGGTTGAGCCATTCGATACTTAACTAACAGACAGACAAGAATTACTTTCAGTTTTTCAATATGAGTTTAAATATGCAATAAAAATATCATTAAACAATAAACTATATTTATTTGTTCAAGACTTAAACCTATTCACAATGATTGTACCTTAAATTAGACTCATTAAGTTAGTGGCAAGATACAAAATATGTGCAACTGGGCTTAAACTAGGAGGATTCCTGTGCTATAAGCACCAGTTACTTATTACAATGGAAAACTCTTAATCAAACCAGAGCACGCAAATAATGAAAAATGCCTGCGATCGAATGGCAAAACCATATCAAAATTTACATACGAGTACCTACATAATATCTACAAGCATTGTACTACTATAGATACCTACTCGTTTTGAAAATAATACAAAATGGTTCTAAAAATATATTTTGCTAACCACAAAAGCTTCCTACCTGTCCAGGACAAAAACGACTGGCCCGTACTAAATTAAAATATACAGGTATAGTTGACAAGATTAGATTACGTGGGTACACAATATTAAAATGCCCTCGTCTCCTGAAATCCCAGAAAGTATTATTGAAGCCTCTTACTCGTCTTGCAATCCTATACTCTTGTAGGTACTATGTCTGTCTTCTCAGATTTATATTAAGACTGCTTTTATGAAAATTCTGATGGTTCATATTATTCAGAGTATTTAGCTCAGTGAATTTAAGGTCTGATTCTGGAGGATTCAGCAATGACAGTCGTAATGAAAACTTTCCAAAGACTGATTTTGGCGAAGCTAGGTTTTACTAAGTAAATTTTTTCTAACTGATTCTTTCATGATTTGATTTTTTCATGATTTCTTTCAAAAATCGTTTTACTTATCTACTATATAACTAATACAAACGCGGGAATGATTGTGATACTTGCCCCCGATTTCTTAATTAAGAATTTAAAGTTGAGTATTTGTCTAACTCTTCTTTAGCCTGAAATCCTGTCCAACTATGGCATTCATGAAAGGTTTCGTAACACGTTCTTAACTATTAATACTAACTCAGAAACTGGCTCTTACGTGTCGAAATCGTCTCAACTAAATACAAATTACTCGATCTGGGTTATAGAAGAATACTATGTGTACATCACGATCTTGAGGGAATTACAAATTACCTTAATGGGTCTTATATACAAATAACATGTTTACATAGATATAAATATACACAATATATAAAATATAGGTCGAATTAAATTAATAGTAAGACTAAGGAAAGCCAAAATAATGTGCAGGCGTTTAAAAAGGCAACTAAATAGAATTTTATGATATTATTATTATTGGTAAAGACGTGTACTTGAACATCTTAATTAACGCGTAGGATGAAACTTTTGGTTATGTAGCACGAAGCCTACGAATCCGCTTGCCGACTATTTACTTGTCTATTGCGTAGATAGTTTACTCTGCACACTTCACTCATCCCGTACCATACAAATCCATAAGAAAGCCAGACAATAAGACTATTTAGTAATAGATAGAGAAAGACTTTCAAGCTTCTTCACTTCAATAAATATAACCAATCTAATATTAGACTACAAAGCAAATTATCCACTAAAAACTTCAAAAAGTCAACAATCAAGGATTTTTTTTGCGATAAATATTAATTAAAGTCTTTAAAACAAAAAGGTTTTAATTTTTCTTAATTAGTACGGAAAACTGTTGCAAAGTTTTTCTATAATAAAACTTAGGCCGTTACCTTCGGTGTTACTTTGATTATTAGACCGTCAGTTCACTTGCGTGCCACTTGGTTTTAATCAATTTGAATAATAACGAACTTTTCCGGCACCGATTTGATTCATTTTGATATATTTTAGAGATTAGTCTAAAATAACAGACACGTATTTTTTTTAGCTGCCCAGTCTCAACTTATTAAGAGAAATTGTCCTCCAAAGTACTGAAAAGTGACTAAACCCTCTAAATTCTGTACAGAGTTTTTTCAAGATAATTGCTAGCTAATTACTGGTTTGATTATATTTGAATATATGTTTGAGAACATGAAAAAATAATAAGCAGGGGTTTTGTTACATCGTCTCAAACTCATATTTGCCTAAAAAAAACACCCGTCATAGTTTTATATTTCTCATCGTTACAGATACACTTTAGTAAATTAGCATTAGAAGTTTTTACATTACGCCAATCAATCAATCTGTTTCAATTTGGTCACAATTTCTACTTACGAATCGATTAGGTCTTTCAAAATAAGCCAGCCACTTTTTGCTTTTGCATAGGCGTCAAGTATGACAAGCATAACTGTGTCCTATACTCTACCACAGATAATATAATACACACCTGCCTACCCTTTCAGGGAATGTTATGAAATCTATTCGACTGTCTTATCATCATTACCAAAAGCTTTTCTAGCCGCGTGTCGCCCGCGTGAAAGTAGAAGATTATCTATCACACACGGGCTACAGGATAAAAAGTATCAATATCATAATTCAGGTTATTCTCGTCCAAATCCGTTTAGCCATTGAGATTGACCAACAAACTACTAACAAACAGCTTTTAACATTTAGAATATTACCAGTGGACAGCAATGTAGAGGAATTTTCGACGCCATTTTTTGTTTAATTTATTTATTCTTAGATAATTAGTCCTCACGACGTCAAGCCGCTCGTGCTTGAGGTCGAGGGCTCAAATCCGGGCAAGTACCAAAGTGACTTTTTCAAATTCATATTTACTTTGGACACCACAGGGAACGGTGTAGGAAAGCATCGCATTTTGTTTTTGGTCGACGTGTCCCAGTTCGATCAGATTGATTGGCTAATTCGTAACCGGGCGTTCCAGTTGAGACTAAACTAGAACCTTCAGCCAGGCACGGTAAAAATCGTAAGGAAACTTGGACTTATATCGGTAATGTAAGTTTGAAATATCCAAGTCAGAGGCCTGTGGGGCTCCCAGAGGCGGCTGAATTAACTCTGACAACTGAGATGGCCACATCCTCACACGAAATGAAGAAGTTAATCAGTAGTTGTAGATTTAAGTGTAAATGTATGTAGGTATAGTTAATTTAGTATTTCTCACCCTATGTATATTTGTATCCATATACTTAAATTAAACTTAAGTTATTCTCACGTTAAAAAAGTAGAAAAGTAAATAAGAAAGAAAGTAAGATAGAATTCATCACACTTACATAAACGTACAATATTTATAGGCTCTAGTATGCAGGTAACGTGTGGACATGAGAGCTAGACTAGAGCTCTAAGTGGCTGAGCAAAACTGTTATAAAACCATTAAACAATTACAAAAGCCATTCAGGTGTGACAAAACCCAGTAACCACTCAGAATTAAATCTGTCCCCAGCACTGCAGAACGAAAGAAAACAGATCTACACTATCTTAAAATGCTCTTTAAATTATTAAAGTCCTTGTCGCGAAGACATTTCCCCTTTTACCGGTTTTTGACAAGCATATCTCCGGCAGGAAGTTATTCTGTTATTTTGTCTGGGAACCGTGATTTTGTAAATACCCTCCTGATTTATTGTCACAGTTTGATAGATTTTCAGGGCTAAGTACCTTCAACAAAAACAACAATGAGTATTTTTACTGCATTTGAAAAAGTTTGCCTACATACGTGTTCGTTCCACGAAAAGTTTAACATACACTACACTATGCTAGTATTATATTATCTGTGGCTACACTACGACCGTGTTTTTCTATCCTTTGTGTTTTGTTATTTAACCTATCTATAAAAATGACATATTTACAAATAGATTAACATAAATATTAATTCAACTGTCCTGAAGAATAAAGAAATATGTAGAGCCTATATACGGCGACATACATAGATATTTCTTAATCTCATGCTAGTTGTAAAGAGGTCACTTTCTTTTCTTGTTGGAACTAATTTGAAGAAAGTAGGCGGCAATAAAACATAGATATTTATTGTACCAACCTACTTATATTTCTGCTAGAGACGACGACGACGAAACATATTTTTTCGCAAATTGTAACCCGACGTGACCTCGTAACTCTTTTTCTCGCTACCCTTGAAAAGTGAGTCTTTTACAAGTTAAATCATTAATCATAAACAATTTCAACAGATAAAACAAAACAAGTGACGAAAAGTTAAGACAAGCAAGATTTGCAAGTTTAAAATCTTTAGAAGAGACCTTTAAACAATAATAAACCAAAAGAACAAGAAATTCAATTCAGTTGATTAACTTTTAAACGTTTTGCAAGAAAGGGTTTCTTTGACCATCTGAAATGACAGACAGCTAGACAAAATGTAGAAAGCTTTAAGATTTTCGTCTGAAGATTCTTGGACATCTTACGTAGGTACAAAAAGACGTAGAGCTGTCTCTTTCAAACATTTCGTCTGTAAATGCTCTACGTTTCACTGGCTCAAATAAAACGTAGGTGCATAGCTACTATGATATGCGATTGGAATGACTTGCAAAGCTTTATTATTTATAACTCAGATGCATGTTTTCTGTCAGCTAGGGTACGTACAAAGATACACGTTAAAGGTCTTCAGTTCTTAGAGCTTCTTTGAACAATAAGTATTAAATCAGCAGAAATAACCCAGAGCCGATTAATATAGCTTAAAGAGGACAGCTAACATCTTACAAACCGACAATTTCGTAATTTTCCGATATAGGTACATTTTCCTGTTTTATTAAACAGTGTCTGTTGAGAATTTTTCGACAAACATGTCACATTTTCATATCACAATAACAATATTTTTTTTCGAATCTACACGAATTAAAAATTAAAATCACATTAAATGGTAAAAATAAATGTTAGAGTTGTGTCAGGATGGTAGCGTAGCCTCGATCCTGATAACCTACTGTTGCACCGTATAGGTACGTACGCGTACGGTATGGTACGATCTTACATATATGTGAAGTGAAGGCTGAACAAATCAACCTACAATAATATCGTTATTGTTTCCTATTAAAAATTACCTACATAAGGTAGCTCTTCATTGGCCTACATAAATACTTGAGGATACTGCTCGTAAAGAACAAACCTATTGCACAGCGTGTTTTCCGGAATAGACTATTTTATCGATTTATTGCAACAACTTGGCAACTATTAATAGAGAATGTCACCACAACATGTTTGATTATAAACGAATGTAAAATTGCTATCACAAACGTCATTTTCGACCTAGAATTAGCGAGGTATTCACGGTAAAATATTAATTTTATCTTTACGACCAAAAAAGGTACCTAGGCGGACTTAATATTGAACCATACTTCCAGACCGTTTCACTCTTGGTAAAGATATTTTTATCTCATTTTTCCAATATCAGTCCACCACTAACTACCTGTGTTCTTTTCTATGTATATATGTAAATATTTAGCAATAAATCCTATTATCAGTTTACACGCAATAAATCCCTAACAATAAGCCGTGTAGGTAGGTACGCAAAGAAAATCATGCGTAAGACCCACAGAGCACAGAAGACTAGATAGAGACGGCATTACTAAAAATATTTATTACCGTACTATTCTTCTTCGTCGTAACGATAATTCTACTATTATATATGTTTTGACCAGAATTCAGCCACGTCAACAGCGTTTTCATTTGCCTCATAAAGGTCTCTCATGGTGCAGGTGTTGTTGAAAGAGCTATTGAGCACTATTTGAGAACAAGCTTCAGCTGTCACAGCCATAGTAAGAAAGTCACGGGCTGTTACAAAGTTCAATGAGTAAACGGTTACGCTCAATATCATTCTTCTCTCAATAAAAAGTCAATATATCAATCAGTCCTCAGCAAACCTTAAACAAAATCCTAATTCTTTGTTGTACATCAAAAAAAATATTTACTATAGTATGCTAAAAAGGAACAAGAGAGAAAACGTGTAGAAAGGCGAACTTAAATCAATGTTGGGTTCTCTTACAGCAAACCCTGGAGTGACAGAGAGAGATCACAAAAGAAAACGTCTTACTGTTTTACAAATATTATAAAAGTTGACTATGGGACGATGCCGTTTCTAGCTGTGCTCTCCGACGGCGCGTCTCGTCGTCGTGCTCTGTGGTAAGACCGATACAACTACGCAGTATGGACAAGAGGTCTTTAATTATTTACGTCCAATTTTACGCGCAATCAACACCATAATGTAAGATAGTCTACTACTGGGAATAGGTGGGCTGAATACACTGCTCGTAAAATAGCCTATGTTATACTATATAGCTTCGTTCATCATTATATTTGTGAGACATAACTTATCTAATTGAAACTATCTATCTATCTAATATATTATACCTTTAAGTGAGCAATTCTTTTATCTATACTACATTAATTATTATTTATTTTATAATATTATAAAGCTGAAGAGTTTGTTTGTTTGTTTGTTTGAACGCGCTAATCTCAGGAACTACTGGTTGGAATTGAAAATTTATTTTTGTGTTGGATAGTCTATTTATCGAGGAAATGTTGCAAAAACGGGAAAAATGTTCCTTTTTGAGAGCTTCCTTTGTGTGCGCTGCGTAAACGGTTTAAGTTACGCAACTATCATGTATGTAGGGTAGGTAGGGTAGATGGGTAGGTAGGTAGCCAGTTGACGGGAGCGAAGCCGCGTGGGACAGCTAGTATATGTAATATGATATATAATCTAAATCTCGGAAACGGCTCCAACTATTTTCATGAAATCTAGTATGCAGGGGGTTTCGGGGGCAATAAATCGATCTAGATAGGTTTAATTTTTAGAAAACGTCGTTTTCTCTTTTTTCAACTGTCGCCCAGGTACTAATTTCATTAAAAGAGAAAAGTGCGTCCTTCGCTTACAAGATAGTTATCCAGATAAAAACCAGCACGAGATAGGTACAGGCTCAATTTTTTGAAAAATAAATAAAAAAAACAAAAGCTGTTGTTATTGGTGTCATTAATTTTCAACACTTGATTTAGATATAATTTATAAAATGCATCCATTCTTTTTGTTTGAAACCAATGATAAATAAACTCGAGATCATTAGGTTTCTAAATTAAGAATTTGAAGTTTTGTCTTTGTAACTTTACTTTATACTAAATCTGTCAAACTCAGACACTAATGTTGACCACCACATTCTTAACTCTAAATTATCATTTCAGAAACTGGATGATAAACATTGAACAGGTTGCTTTCTTTAAAATGAGAATCATACAAAAGACAGAAATAAAACTAATTAATAATATCAAACAAATCGTAAGGCTTAAGCTTCTGCATAATTCACTATGTAAAACTCCAAGCAATCATCCCCAACTTACTGAAAGCTGAACAATGATCATAGTTTCATGATAAATTAACTAATAATAGACCGTATTACTGAAGTGACATATTAAATCCTTCAATTATGAATTCAGAACCTAACACCAGGTTTGAGATGTCTCATAACTCTCGTAAGATTAGTGGATTAAGTAGAAGTTTGATTTCTTGGCATGGAAGCTTTGGTGGACTGGAATACTACGTCTTTATTTCTTTTTTTTTTACCCGACTTGCTCTATGAATTTGTAAGTATAAGGACTATGGGATGTTCATCTGTGCCTTCATAGCGCCTAAACTACTCATCAGATTTGGACAAGTGAGTTGTCGTTAGTTGATACCTCCGACTCTCTTATTAATTCTTAATAAAAAAATTACCCGATTAGGGTTAGAACCGTTTGTCCTGGTATGGTCATGTGATGAGGAGGGATGAAACGCATGTTACTAAAAGATTTATGAAGATAAATGAGGAAGAATGGAGAGGGAGAGGAAGGCCAAAGAAGAGATGGATGGACTGCGTGAGGAGTGATATAAAAAAAGGAATCAGTGATAGCGGGACCGGGAACAGAACAAACCACTGCAACTCCTGCAAGCCACAATCAACACTGGCGCCCATCAGAAAAGCGCCGAGGCACTGAAGCTCGACGAAGTCCCCGAGAAAGAATTTAACTGATTTAATTGTCTTATCTTGTTTTTTAAGGCTTAATTAAATAAGCACATTTTATAGATACAAACTTAACAAATCTACAAAAAAAACACAATCAATTGTTAAAACCATGACTTTTCCTAATCGGGTTTTAATTAATAAAATTTTGAAGCAACAAAACTCTATTAACTGTTACTGAAACTGAATTAAATTAATTAAATGTCTCATGCAATGTCTGCACGTTTGATACAAATATAAATTAAAGGGAAAACATTCCTCCAAGTCCTTTGAACACTTTAGATTTTAAATATACATAATTTAAATCTAAATTTGTTAACAATAATTTTCTCCACAAAAGCGACATTTGCAAAGTGGTCATTAACAACTGCGAATGCAACTAACAGGGTACACTAATTATATTTAATTAGATGGTAACCGATACCAAATGCAGAATTCTATAGATACTCAGGTACTCACTATATCTGAACTAAGAATATAATCGAGTAGAGCCTACTCGTATTAGTCAAATTACATTTGCTTGAAAACTTCATAAACTTTAGCATTAAAACGCACACGTACACGAAACGGGCTTCACACGTTCTTAACTCCAAATCCTCCGTTCCGAAACCGATCGTTAGTAATTTATCATCATCATCATCATATCAGCCGAAAGATGTCCACTGCTGGACATAGGTCTTCCCCAAGCGTCACCGCATTGACCGGTCCCGTGCGTCTCTCATCCAGCGGATCCCCGCAACCTTCACCAGGTCATCGGTCCACCTGGTGGGTAGGCCTTCCAACGCAACGTCTTCAGGTTCGCGGTCACCATTCCAGTACTTGTCTGCCCCGTCGGCCATCCGTTCTATTAGCAATGTGCCCTGCCCACTGCAACTTAAGTAATGTAACACTATTCTATAATTCTGTTAAAACCATTTTATTTTATTTTAAAGATTTCGTAGCTATATTTAGCCGATAATACTGAATAAGCTCTTCCGTTCTTTATCCCTCAAGACAACAGGATTAGAAACCATTTTTATTTTAATTCGATTTTTAGATGATACTGATACTTATTAAAGTAATTAAGAGCCGCGCAGTGTTTCTGATGGCACAATATAAAATAATATAGAGCAATATTTTCCTTTATTAACGCCACATAGCCGCGGGAGAGGACAGTATTGATGTAATGAAAGTACTAAATGAAATAGTTTAATAAAACATTTTCTTATCCTTCTTTATGGCTTTTAAAAGTTGCTTCTGTGTTCTGCCTGTCAATCTTCTTTTTCTTGAATAAAGAGGCGCACAAAACATCAACTCTGAATATTTTTCCATGTCTTTTGCCAGTTAGAAGAGCTCAGCAGTACTTGTGATCTCAGTAATATCACCATTTCAGCCAGAAGAACTTCACTGCTGGACACACGCCTCCCCCAAACGTCACCAACGCCTACGCAAATCCACTCAAAAGACCCTGAGCCAGTTTATGAATTGAGAATTTGGAGTACAGAACGTGTCAAACCCAATTTTAATATCAGATAAAGATTGATAAATACACAACTTCTAATTCTTATTTCAGAAATCTGGGGTTACTCTTTATACTTATATAATACTTAAAATACACTAAAACTTAACTTAGTTTTATTACATCATACGACTTCAAATACTCCAACATAACAAATCAGCTAGCATATCAACAAAGTATAATTTGCTAAAAATAACTTCTTCCACGGCCATATCCCTCTACAAATTATAACAATTCAAGAAAATCAAGCCCCTTTGACAGATCGTGTAATATATAAGAAACTTGCACGTACTTTGTTATTAGGGCATCAAGTTACGTGTACATAATTATTATAAGTAGGAATGACGTGAGTACTTCAGGGAATATAATATATGAAGACATTGAGATTGGAGAATATTAAAACATTTATGTTTACAAGCTTTTAAGAAAAGTACTTGGAAAACACGTCCTTAAAAGTTATATTAAGGCAAAGTGTTCGACCATTACAAAGTTTGAAAATAAACATACAGTAAACTCAGCATCATGTCCTCTTCCTGCCCTTGTCCCATGTTAATTGGGGTCAGTGCATGACGTTAATTCGTCCATTCTCCATTGTCCATGTCATGTTTAGCAAATTACAAACAAATACCAGAAAAAAAAAGTTCACCTTTCTGTCGTTTATTTATCAACGGTCAGTATATTTTCACAATCAGAAGGTAACAATAATAAAATCAGTATCTCCGTTTCGCAAATGAAGAAAAACTCTCTTTAAACTTAGAAATAAAATTATTTATTTATAATTATTTTTTAAAACAAACTTTTTTCGTATTCTTCTCAGCAAACCCTTTCATTTGATACCCATATCATAGCAGTGCACAAAAAAAAATTAGTCCGCCATTTTGAGCCGTCCGCCATATTGAATTTAGAATGACGTCACTTAGCTAACCATGCATTGTCATCCCAACTAAACGTTTGCATATACGTTTAGCTTGGATGACAATGCATGGACCAAAATTTCATCTTAATCGGTGGAGGATAACTGCTTTAAAAATCAGTTACAAGATTTGACCCGAACACACATACACTTACATAGCAAGTTAAATAAAAGCTTGTAAAAGCCCCTTTCAGCCCTTTTACGATACTTTGCTGAATTTTTAATAGTCTCACAATTTGCCCACAATTATTTTAATCGGCCACTTGTGGGCCTCGTAGCGAGGTTGGTACACTACGCAAATTAAATAATACCCTCATATTGTTTTAAGAGATTGTTAGGCTGGTAACCCTTTTTAAACCCGCGTTTTTAGTGTGTTATGTAGATTGCTTCTGGGTGGCATATTTGTGTTCAAGTTTATGATGATAGAAAAAGTATCGAGCAACTCTTTTACTCTAAAAGGTTGATTCTTAACCTTTTAGCTGATGAGGTTATTACGAAAGTGATTTTTTATGACTGAAATGTAAATTACCTCCTCACCTTTTTTCAGTAGCTGCTTTAAAATCGAAGAGTTGAAGGTTGTCGGTTCGAACCCAGGCAGGCACATCAATTTTTGTAATTTATTTTAGTGGGAATGCTGGCAGGGTTTTTGAGAAAGCATACTAAGGACAAAACGTTGATAGTTGAGTAGGTGTGGCTTACGGCCCTTTGGTTAGGGGTCCACTTTCAGATTGAACAAACCAAAGAGTTATCTGAATCTTTTCAGATATACTTTGATGGGATATACTTTCGGTATTATATTATCTGTGCTTTCGGTATCAAGCCGCACCTGCTCGGCTTTCAACTTTTCGCTCTAAATACTCGTTTGCTTGCTCAAAAATCCTGCCAGCTACTAATCTATTTGATTAACACTGCTTCAAAACAGTGAAGGAAAACATCGTTTCGAAACCGGGCATATCCTATAAGTAAAAATTCGAAGACATACATCTACCAATCCGCACTGGGCACACGTGGTGGTTTACAGCTCTCTCCCTCTCAAAGAGAGCAGGCCTGTGTCCCAGCAGTGTGAACGATAATAGACGATTATGCTATACTATTCTTAATAATAATAAAACATTGAGCTACACATTTGTGATAGCAAACACTGCCAAGTGTTTTTAATTCTCAGACGAAGGCAAATTCTGGCAAATGGCTCTTAGCGTTTAATCTCCACAAGATTGAAGTGTTTACCTTTCTTGAAAGTTAAATCTTTAAGAAAAACAATAACAATGACACGGAAAGTCAGAACAGTGATAATGTACTTACAGTTAATCAGTTTTCCATCAAAGATAAACAGAATTAAAAGTTGAACGGTATCAGCTAACATCACCGCGTCGGCGTGATGGATCTATTAAGTACTCGATCGTAACTTTGTCGGTGTGAAGCTGTTTGTTTCCGCGCCGATTTCAAACTTTATTGTGTTTTCTAAAACCTGGCAATTGTTAAAATTACTACAACCAAAGAATCCTACATCTCTCAAATAATGCTAGCATATATCTTAGCAACATTCGGTCATGTCTCTGTGCTACGCCATAAAGAATATCATAAGCTAGTTAAAATCTTTTTGACCTCCCATCGTAGCTAAAAAGTATTTTAGAGAAAATATACGAAAATATGAAGGTTTACTTTAGCACCCAAATTCTGTCTGAACGATCTAAATTGCAAGTATAAGTAAACCTGACAGTCTCATTTACATCGAAATATCTACTCTACTGAAATAATCGTTACGGTGAAATTTTCACTGAAAGTGATCCGACTTTCAAAGACCATATCAGTTCATAAATGATCATTATTATGGCAGTCATTTGACTTTTGTCGTTTGCGCACCTATAAGGTGCCATGTTGGTTGAATGCTCTATTAAGTCTCTAATGAACTTAATTTTTGGGGATCTGGTACTCATATTTAAACAAGTTAATTAAATTCCGATAGGGAATATATTCGCAGTACTGGCCGTGCGCCCGCTCGGAGCCAAAATATCAATATTGAACTTCATTTTGGACAGTTTTGTTTGCAAAATATTCTTTGATTTACATTTATGCTATTTTAGTTATGAAGATATTCTAGCCATACATTTTTCTGTGTCAAAATATTTTTAAACATCCTAAAAAGAAAAAAAACCGGCCAGGCGCGAGTCGGACTCGCGCACAAAGGGTCAAAAATGGCATTAAAATCACGTTTGTTGTATGAGAGCCCCACTTAAATAGCCTGGTGACAGACGGACAGACAGACAGACAGACGGATCGTGGCGTCTTAGTCATAGGGTCCCGTTTTTACCCTTTGGGTACGGAACCCTAAAACTAAAAATGAGACTTAAACATAACTAGTGAAATGTGAATATGTCTATATGTACAGCTATACCTAATCCTTCGAGAAATAAAGGATATTAATTCAAAACCTCATATGTCGTGCACCTGCATTATTTGAAAACCTTAATAAAAGCTTTTAAACCGGTAAGCTCTAGACGCAGGGTCCTATAGAGGAAGCACTTAGGCGATACCCTATCTGCTTACGACGTCAGAATAAATCTATTAACTACAAAGGGCGACTCTCAGCCGATGCAAATTGATGTCGTAGGTATAATTTATAAACACGTGGCTTTGGGAGTTAATTAATTAATAATGCTATGTGCAAGAGAATAAGGGATCTGCCTGATGTTGCGATTCAATATCAATTTCAAATCATTGGCAATATTTATTTATTTAATACTTCATGCACAGAAACGTACAGAGGCGGACTTAATGCCTTAGGCATTTTCTACCAGTCGACCTTTGGGTGATGCCGAGACAAATAGTGGTAGGTGCAATATTGACAATAAATCTCGATAGGTAATATTTATTAAAATACAAAGATATACATACAAACTATAAATACATACATACACATCATTATATACACAAAAAGTAAATAAACTAAATACATAAACAGATAATTGGATAATATTAACGCTGTGACGATACTGCCAACTTCTTACGAATGTGCTCGCGAACTTTCACTTTAAACGCTAATCGATTGGGTGCCATCCTGATTTCTTGAGGGAGCGCATTCCACAGAGAAATAGACTGAACGAAGAAAGAACAGTGAATGAAATCAGTCCGGTGAGTGGGACATTGAAGAAGACGGTTATGTGATGAGCGAATATTTTTATTGTGGTTGGCGCAAATATATTGAAAGTGAGGGGCAAGATAACTAGGAGCATTGGAGGATGCAAGAAATGAAAACAAGGTAGTTAATGTCATTTGCTCTCTTGCTGGAAATAGTGAGTGAAATCAAAATTAATCTTGAGTTAAAGCACAAAATAGAAAATATACAGAAGGGCCACTCCCGCCGTTTCGAAAATTGACAACTAAACTTGACAGATTCACTAGGGTTGCTACTATGTTGATTCCGAATTTAAAAAAAGAGTAGGTTGTATAAGTTACAATTATAAGTACATCGATTCTTCTAAACATACTTCATATCATGCTTACATGCCTAAGAGGGTTGACAGAGCATCAAATATCCATTAAATATCACGACGCCACATACGACGAAGATTGGATGGTAACAAGACGTAAAATAGTGTAATAATGATCCGACTAAAACATTAAAATGTGAAAAGCACCAAGATCGACAAAAATATAAAAGTGAAAAAAAAACACCTGAATGCTTCAGAAGCGAACTAAAAAGATTTACTTAAACAAGAAGAAAATTATGCTCTGCAGTCGGAGGCAACATATTTGTGAGCTGGGTGACTTAAACCATACCTATTATTATAACAAGTTTCATAGCCTTTCCAATTTCGTCAATGGACTTAAAATAATTTATTATTTTCCTAGTTATTGAATTTCTAACTTGTCATATTGAAAAAATTAATGACCTTTATAAATTAAAAATTAATGAAAGAACGAATTTAAATACCTAATTTAAAGTATATTCTGTTGTAACTATTAATAAAGCTAACCCAGCCACTTTATGTATGAATGACGCGACAAACGCCCGCACAAAGCACTCGTGACAGCCGCGACTGAGCTCGTTCCAATATTGCCCAATATTCCCTGTAAAATCGCAGTGTCAATGTGTGTGTGCAAAATGACGCTTTGTTCGTAGTGGCCTCTCTGTCTTTGTGGTTAAAGGTAGGAATTGGTCCTAAGCTGCAAAATGGTTTGATTTCATAAATGAAGAACAATTTGATTTGTATGGATTTCCCAAAACGCTAGGATTTCGTACATTTTAGAATTACTGTATCAAGTCTAATTTTCGATTGAAAAATAATGATTGTTTTAACGCTTTTTGTAGTTTTACAATTAGTTGGGTTCATTGATTAAGGGGGCATTCACGAATAAAAGCTCTTAGAGCATGTTTATCACCTGATTAATAGTACAAGCAAATCCCACTTCAATATATTCTTGTAAATGTAGAGTGAACACTTACAGAGTGCACCAAATTGATTTACCTACCAGAGTGGGTGGGGTTACGTCCCTTTGCTTTTAATTAAAAAAGAGGTCGAACGGAAAAAGTATCTGTCCACTTTGAGACGGACAACAAACCCTCGTCTGTTTAACCAACTAAAACAACCTTTTAATTATAATATGTACCTGTGAGTATTAAAGGAAGGCTTAACTTATGCATTTTTAAACACAAGTACGATAAAAATGTGATTATTTTATTGAAATTGATGATGTGACATTTCGGTAGCGTATGTACTTAATACTTACTTTAGTCAATTCCATTTTTGGCTTTTCGACAGCCACTATCGTAAATTGTCACTTTGTCTAGAGAAATTCTCTATTTGAATCTATTAGCCGTCAACTCAGTGTCTACTTCCTTATGTAGCCCTAATATCTTTTACTGACATAGTGTGAATTTTTTTTTACAAAATTCATCCATGATTTATTTCTACATAATTTTGTTCGAGAATCAGCCTATTCTTTAGGTTTACTGACACTTCCGCTTATTTTAAACTAACTCATCAAAATGATAATTATAATAAAAAATTATATATTGAGTCGTTGCGTTGTTTAAATTAATTTGGTATTCTTTAAACCAAAAGTTGTTTCAGTTAAAAAGATATATAATTTCAATCGTACACAATACACATTTAAAATCCAGCAATATTCATAACAAATAACAATGATCTCGATATTAAATCTCTGGCAGTGCCATCAGGAAGCCACATCAAAAGGCACAGCGTAAGTTATACTGTATTGTCACTTCCAGCCCTTTGATATAATGACGTATTTCCATGTTGAGCAACAACTTTGTACAGATAGCAGCAGACTGTTGGAAAACTTTTAGTATTTGATATATTGTAAGCCGTATTGAACAGGACCTGGCTTTGAAATGTAAATAGGTCCATAATTAATTCTAGAATATTTAGTGAAAATATTCTTCATGAATATTGTAAATCATTAGTTGCTGATACCACCATTACCTATTTGCCTATGTCTGATGACAACTGACTGGATTGAAACTAATCGTCACTGGATTTGCAATTTTCACCTAGAAAGAGATATTTCGCTACATCGTTAATTACATCTCCAACATCAATGAATTTTAGGACAAGATCCTTACATTAAAAGTTAGTTTCCTTCTCCTATCTATTCAATTCTAATTCTTTATTGTACAGAAAAAAAAATACATAAACAACATGAGTGATTATAAAGTTGATATACAAAGGCGAGCTTAACTCAAAGAAGAGTTTTTTACCAGCAAATCATAGAGTTATAGAGAGAATTTACAAAATGAAGAAGAGAAGTAAAAAAACAAAAAAAAAATAACAAAATCATCACCTATACATATTATTATGTACGATTCAGCACAACACATTTTTTTTTAACAAAGATCAAACCGACTTCCAAAACAAAACACTTCAAAGCGAAAAATAACTTTCTTTTCCGAAGTCGGTGTCTTTGGTACCCATTGTTTTCAGTTATTCGACACCGACTTCGGAAATGAAAGTTATTTTTCGCTTTGAAATGTTTTGTTTTGGAAGTCGGTTTGATTTTTTGTTAAAAAGTTTTTTTATTTTCCTCTTTTTAGTTTTGGTAGGTACCTCCAATTAATATGAAAATCATTTGTAGCCAAAGTATATCTCATTACGATTCCAATAAGCCCAATCACGACTAGGATACATTGTTTTATTTCGGAGTTCTAGTGGCCATTGTGGTCTTCACCAGTTCCACTTCACCAAATTATACTTTCTGAGTGCAAATGATTGCATTATTGAAGAAAATACCAAAATCGCTATATGTATTCCTATTATATTTGAGGAGTTCCCACGATTTCTCTAAGATCCCATCATCAGATCCTGGTTTCCTCTCCTTTCCAACAAAAAAAATAATCATCAAAATCGGTTCATAAACGGCGAAGTTATTCGCGGACACACATTATTTGATTATTTTTTTTACCTTTGAATTGAGAAACCTCTTCCTTTTTGGGAAGTCGGTTAAAATGTAACCTATCTTGTAGCTCTTATAGCCAATATCGAAATTTAATCAGCGTTTTGTGCCGACGGTACACATGACAAGAGATTCATATTATAGCCACCGGATACCGACGAATCAGTCACGCGAAGGAGCTCGCATTACTTGTCAACATTAAATAATATACGAGTACGTATCCAATGGAACCTTTTGTCAAGCGTGAGCGTTTGACACGGGTCTAGAAAAATTACCCTCCTCCATTTATAATGAGGGGATCAATTTTATAGACATATTTCTTAACAATTTCTTAGGAATATGTCTGAGTTTTTCTCGGAGATCGTAAATTAGGCAGTGTTTTCTCTCTTCGTATTTCATTGAAGACAAAATATGAGACAAAAGCGAATGGCATTCATAAAGAATGCATGTCTAAAGAATTTCCTCGTCCTTCCTTTGACTAAAAATCTTGGCAATATAAATTGCTATCCGAAATTAACTGAAGTCAGAAACCCTTGCATGTATGTATCTTCTAACATCAGAATTTTTGTCCCAGGGCGACTTTGCAAGAAAACACGGCGAGATGAATATATGTAAACAACATTCATGAAACTGCAAACGGATTACGAAAGAGATGAATCACACATTGTTTTTCCCACTATTCCACCACAGAACTCTAAATTGTTTGCTGCTGTTTCTTTATTCCTCCCATGTGTTGCAGTTTCCATCCATCATACGCTTTTCCTAAGACAATACTTAATAACCGTAGTGAAAAGCATAACCAGTTGGTAACACAGGAAGGTATAACAGATAAGAATAAATGTCGTGTATCGTGAATGAAATGTAAATGGAGGCTTCATAAAATAATATAGTTTTCGTAAACAAACTTCATTGATGAATTCTCTTTACAATTTTTCTTTGATCACTAAGTTAATAAGTTGATTAGTTTATTGAAACCTAAACAAATATTTACATTGATGGATAAGTTATATTTTTCTTAAGTTAATAGTAATTAATCGTGTTCTTTAATTAAAATGTTCGTGGATAGTGTTTTTCTTGCAGCAGTAAGTAAATATATTATAAAAAAATTAATCTATATTTTGATAGAATAATTCTTACTAAGTTTTATTTTTTAAAGAAATGGGATCCAAAAATCTAAAATGAGAACCAGATCAGAACTAAAAAAGCGAAGCGACCTAAAATAAAAAGACGTAAACAAGAAGAAAATCATGCTGTGCAGTTGGAGGATACATAATCACGAGGTATCTGACCAAAACCAGATGTATCCTCCGACTGCACGTCATGATTTGTTTACGTGTTTTTAGTTCGCTTCTAAAGTTTCATTAAAATCCGTTCAGTAGTATTTGCGTGAAAGAATAACAAACATCCACACTCACAAACTTTCACATGTACTGGGTGTCTCAGAAAAAAATACTTTTGTAGATGCATAAAAAATAACAAACATATTTATATACACACACGTTACATTACAGGACGTTTGAGGCCATTGATTAAGTGACCTTTTATGAGGTCATTTGAGGTCTGGGCTACTCAACTTCTGAGGCGCGTTTTCAGTAATGTTAGAGATCGCTTTGAAGAGTGCCAGAGCCGCGAAGGACGACATTTGAATAATGTTATTTTAAAAAAGTAATTTGCCCATGTCTCCAGTTTCTGATTTTGTAATTTAACGTGTATATATAAACATTTATTTTTATTTTTTTATGCATCTACAAAAGTTACATTTTTTGAAACACTTTGTATAATATTGGTAAGTTACCTCTTGATATATCAGCGTTCCCACATTCACACCTATATGACGTTTCGAGCACAATATTTACCTCAAACGGCCCACAATTTTCACGAGCAATATAAACAAGCCCACGCATGGGCCGAGGGTTACGGGCCGATAAAATTGTGCCCTGTAGTGACAGCTTGTCATCTCATCAACGACCTGCTATTAATACTGTAATAACCCTACCTTCAGTCAATATTTATGACCTGTAGAAGACGCTGACATAATGATTTCTATTGTCTTTCAGATGAAAGGTCAAAAGTTTCCGCTATCCGTATCACTACGTGGCCATCTTATCAAAAAGACAATTTCGACGTTAAATAATCTTATCTGCTAGTGACACTAAAGTTTCAGTTTTAACAACTTATATTCATAATTCCATTTACACATAGGCCCGGTTTCAGAAACGGAAATTATCGGCAAATTTACGTTTTATCGATAAATTATTGATTGAATGAATTTTTAAAACCACCTCACATGAGCTGCGTTATATTTTTGACGCGTCTATAATTTATTTCAAAGAACCGGGTGATACTGGCATGGTTAGGTAGGCCCAACCCATTTGAACTTCTTATTTATATAAGTGACGCAATTTCCAATAACTTGACAGTGATTACAGATACATGCAAAAAGCATGCAACTGACACATGTCATATGCAGTCAAGAAAGATTACTATTCTAACAAGCGAAATGACGGCTTGCTCGTAATCGCTCCTACCGGCAATGAATTTGGCAGAAGTGGCGATAATCATGTGGCATAAAATGTCTGAACATATATAGAGAGCATAAATGTAAAGATGTTTCACAGACATTTGCAACACAGAATCGACACTTTACACCAGTACACAACAGACAGACAGACAATAAAGTACAACACGATACCATCAATCTTGCATCAGTTCCATCACACGTACCACTTCGAATAAAAAACTTCTACTCGTGATACACGGAAGAGAATACCTGTGTTTTTGTTTTGTGCGAGGTGGACATACGCTCCTAATACATTCACTCCGGTTTATTGAGTGTTTCAGAGGTGCATATACCTGACGGGGAGATATTATAATGGATGAAGTGGATACGATGTAATAGTTTAAGCTAATAAAACAGAAGACAGGCGTGAAAGATGCTGTGAAATGCTACGAAGCGTATTAACTTCTACGAAATTACGTATCAAAATATTTTAATCCAATCAGTACGTATCAAAATAAATTAATAAAACCCTTATATTTCCTGCTTAAATATCAAATAGATAGGTAAGTATTTTTTTTATAAAACTAATGTTTAGCAGGCACGCCATAAACAGTTGAAAGCCTCCTCCAAGTCTTTCCATTTGGTTCTGTTTTGGGATACTTGTAGCGATTTTGGGCCAGCAATATTTTTCTACCCTTTTTCTTTTCCCGTGTGCCCCTTTCCGTGAAGTTACTCTTGTAATCCATCTCTGGTCTTGAAGTCTTGCTACATGTCCAGCCCATTTCCATTTTAGATTGTTGGCATATTAAAGAGCATCTATCGATTCCACTGTTATTTTTTAAGATAAGTTAATAATCTCATAGATTCTAACTGAACGAACAATATAAAATACCCAATACGCGTGAAAAACTTATTGACAGTTTTAAAATAATGTCGTTTTTCGGCCGCTTTTCATATCAGTTATAACTACAGCTTATCAAATCTAATATGAAAGGCGTAGTTTGATGAAATTTATTGTTAAAACGATCGCTTCATATTTTATTTATTCAAATGAATTGGATCTAGATCAGTAAAACAGTTCTACTAGATAAATAAATATTCAATTGGACGTATCAAAAATACCGAATGATTACTCATTCATTACGCTGGTTTCTGATATTGTACTGCTGTTCCAAAACACAAAGGATTATATTTGTGTTCCAAATAGAATTTACTAATGGACTACATAACCTAGCCTAGAACAGTGAAACATTTCTACTAATTACTTCGAAAATTACTGGACACTTCACACCTTTCTAAATGATTGCCATTTAATGAAGTATACACATGTAAAATCCACTATAAGTATAGTATATCAGTGTGTTTTGTAGTTATTTCCCAGAGGAGGCAAAGCTTTTAGGCACAAATTAGAAGGAATCTTGATGCCACTAAACATTTTTATCTGTCTCTGGGGACGGTAGGTGTCAATGTGTTCGTGAAAATAATTTTACATGCCCACGTTGCTTAGGTGATGGAACAAATGACATCAAAAATAAATGTTTAATTGGCTTAAATTATTTTTGTTAAAGAAAACTCTGTTCTAAGTTTATAAGCACATATATCGGAGATAAAACTTGAACTAGAAATCCAATCCGCCATGAGCTAGCGTGGTTATTAATGATGACGCCTTGTTTGTGCCTTCTCTTTATGAGAAGAGGGTTTTGCCCTGCAATGGGTCAAAAACAGACTAGTATTATTGTTTGAATCCAATATTGCAATATTTTTTCATTACATCTTCACTAACTTATAAAAATTTAGACCGCGAGTTCTCAACTTTGGTAAAACTATAACCACAAAATTATAGGAGCTTAATTTAGGTATCAACTATCAATAATTAAAACTTTCTTTGAAATTTTTCTCCCTTAGTGAGGCCTCATCATTAAGGAAAGAACATATGATATGCCAACTTTAGCTGCGGTAATTAAAACTTGCGAAAACTCGAAAGGAAACTTTGACGATTCTAAGGGAAATCATACCTTACTTGGTTACGTGTAACTTGTAAGTCAACCTTTATGCATCATTGTTTAGACCTTAACAATAACATTTACAACGATGTGTTGTTTTTTTTTTCTGCTAGATTATATCAGCAACATATTTTCTCCATAATGGGGTGGTTGCAATTAGATTCTTACTGTCAATATACAAATCTGGAGATTGACTAATTGTAAGATGAATCAGCAGATTAATTTATTTCTATTCCTTGTTCGCCTATTTCTACTTCTCATTTTTATAGTCGCCATTACAAGAGAGTGAGTTTCTAAAGAAATGCAAACAAACTAATTTAATAATAGGAATTTCAATATAAAGCTGCTCTCAATCCTGTTCCGAGTTTGTTGATTGCATCTCGGCAAGGCTTCACTTCCTTTTTATTTGTTTACCCACTGTCGTCTGTTTTCAACATGGACGTTATAATAATATGATGTCCCAGTTTCCAAATGTTTATTTATTTTTTGTCAACGTTGAAGGAACAGCAATGGGTTATGTTTACGAAGATATGTTGATCGTATGAAAATAGTAATTCAATAAAGTTGTTGTTAATTAAAAAAAAGTTAATTAAAAAAAAAACCCTAATATTCGCGAGCTGGCTGATCAAAACCAGATCCTCCGACGGCACAGCATGATTTTCTCCTTGTTTACGTCTTTTTAGTTCGCTTTTCAAGCAGTCGGGCTTTTTGTTTTTTAAATTAACTTTTTTTATTTATAACTTTTTACCCGGCTGCAAGGTAAGGGTTATGTTTTTCGCGCGTATCTTGTATGTTTGTATGTATGTGTATTTGTATGTATGTAATATTCTTTATTACCTCATATCTTTCAAACTACTTCGCGGATTTTTATAATTAGGACATCGTTAGATAGGTTTTGACCGCCCAAGTGTTCTTAGCTAAGTGCCGTTAAAAAAAAAGGAACATGGCGGATTTTGGATGCCATATTGTGGGGGTTGCAATTTTTTTTATTCCATGACCATCGAGTGGGGTATCAAAATGAAGGGATTTTAGCGGAGATTATAAAAATATAAACTACTTATATGTTTAAATGTCATTCGAAAAAAAATGATAACTAAAAAGTTGTAAATAAAAAAGTTAATTTAAAAATCAAAAACCCGCCTGCTTAAAAAGCGAACAAAAAAGCTGTAAACAAGAAAAAATCATGCTGTGCAGTCGGAGGATCAGGGGGTCCGCCAGTTTACGAATATTCAAATTCAAATTCTTTATTTCAGACATGAGTCCATAGTGTTAGTAGCAACAAGATAACTTAATAACTAGTGTTAGTAATAAGGAGACAAAAAGTATTTAAAATATCAATTGGTATGGATCCTCACCCAGTGCCGCAGGAGAGGGGAGTCCCACCGATCTGAGAACACGCTCAGGAGACTGACTATTGGTGGCGGAGCACAGCCGGCCGGCTAAGGAGGCGGTCTTTTTTCCTCCGACTGCACAGCATGATTTTTCTTGTTTACAGCTTTTTTGTTCGCTTTTTAAGCAGGCGGGTTTTTGATTTTATTTTTATTAGTTATTTTTTTTTCGTGTTAAACATATAAGTGTTATATATTTTTGAAATCCCACGCGATGGGTTTGGTAAAGAAAAACACTTTGAGCCACCACAATATGGCGCCCAAAAGCCGCCATTTTTCTATTTTCCAATTAATGTAGTCTGACACTCGCAGGGTTAAGACGAATCGATTGCTTACGTCAATCAACCATCAAATTCGGCCAATGCGTTTGGTCTCTAGAACGCCACATAGGAACAAACATACATACATATATAGACATCATCATCTGCCTAGCCTTTTCCCAACTATAATGGGGTCGGCTTCCAGTCTTACCGGATTCAGCTGAGTACCAGTGTTTTACATTGAGCGACTGCCTATCTGACCTCCACAACCCAGTAACTAGGTAACACGGTACCTCTTGGCAAGACTGGTGTCAGATCTCAAGCTTCTGACTACCCGTAACGACTGTCAAAGATCTTCAAATAACAGCCGGGACCAACGGCTTAACGTGCTTTCCGAGGCACGGAGGAAACTCGGTATGTTGGAATGGTCACCCATCCACGGACCGACCTCGTCAAGCGTTGCTTAACCTTGATGATCGACCCGTGCGGCTGTTATTATTTAGCCACGAGCTCCTCTGCATACATATATAGACATATATGGACATATATGGACATATATGGAACCTTTTATGAAGACAAATAAACAACACGACGTAAGTTTATTTACGCCCCTAATTAACCCTAATGCAAGTCGCAAAGCACTGTAAAAACTCTGCATAAACATAACAATTTGCGAGTAAGTACTTACTTAGCACAACTAACACAAATGAGCTAGCACTAGCAGGATACTTGCAAAGCTCCTACACAAAAATGCAAAGCAATATGAATTACATACAGATCTCCAACCGTTGGCTATTATTATACCTACAGGTGTCATGGCAATCGTATATTACTTTTTAGGGTTCCGTACCCAAAGGGTAGACGGGACCCTATTACTGAGACACCGCGATCCGTCTGTCTGTCTGTCTGTCTGTCCGTCTGTCACCAGGCTGTATCTCATAAACCGTGATAGCTAGACAGTTGAAATTTTCATAGATGATGTATTTCTGTTGCCGCTATAACAACAAATACTAAAAACAGAATAAAATCAATATTTAAGTAGGGCTACCATACAACATACGTGATTTCTTGGCCGTTTTTTGCAATAATGGTACGGAACCCTTCGTGCGCGAGTCCGACTCGCACTTGGCCGGTTTTTTTAATGTTCTTATGCGACCGAGGTACCAACCTGCACCATTGGCAGAAGCCTCGAAACACTCATATAAGCCATGTTTTTATTAAGGGCCTTCCATCGCTTTAGTGCCGTAAAACGGCTACTTACATACATATATAGACTGATAACTCCTTAAACTCCTTCGGCAGTCGGGTAAAAAGAACCTGCAGAATTCTGTGAGTTTGAGTTTCCATTCCAAACTTGTTTAAAAATCAAGGGAATATCTCATCAGCAACCTTCAACTAACTCTCAATTTCTCCATACCACCAGGTGCCCCTCAGGCCCAGCACAGGGACTACCGAGGTCAAAGCCTGGACCTCCTCCGTCTCCTAGCCGACAAGCCGTGGATAGGGCAAGGCCCCCACAACCGCTGGGACAGAGCACCTCGCATCGACATGGAGTTGGGCAACACTGGATTGGGACCCCGGTTGCCTCCGATACAAGTAGCTGATGATAGGAACTACCTTGATGATGAATTCAGGTAAGTTAAAATCATCACATGTTCCTGTCGCAGGACTGCTGGAAGAAATTTAATTAATTTGAAAAATTATGTCTAACACGGACAAAAACACGACAATCGCACCAAAACCGCCGGGCGTATTTTAATGAAATTGACACCATCTTAAAGACAATTTTAATTATCATCTACATTTAGATGTAGGGCTTTTTTTTAAGTCATAGAATAAAATTCAAAAACTACAGAATTTTGGGTTGCGCGGGTGTGAAACAATTGCGCGTTTGTTCCTTCAAGATCGTTGGCGACTGTCATCGCATTACTTATGGTCTTCCCAGTTCTACTTTTTTCAACTTCATGCTCTAAACACTATGTCTTAAGTACATTGTCATGTCTTAAGATACCCTTAGGCATAATACGGCCCACTCCCTTTCTCAGAGAGGATGATTGTGTCCCAGCGGTGGGGATATTATAGACTGATTGTGTTTATACTTATGATATCCTTATTTCCAGGGGCGCATCCGAAAAGCGGTCAGCAGTGGCGACGGCACTGAACTCCGGCCGCCGGAGACGGCAGCCGACTCCGGCGCTCGGTAAGGCAGTCACGCCGTATGTCGGCGTCGGTAAGCAGCCGGTCGCACCGCTATATTCAGTCGATGTTGTCTCTAACTCGCTTTGTGTCACTCACTTCAAGCTTTTGTTGTATTTCTGAGAGGTGGCACTTTATAGCGTCCTCGTTCGGTGCTCTATCGCAATCTGCCATGATGAATAGGACTTACCATGATGTGTTAAAACTACCATAATTCCGCTGTGAAAAGAGGACAGTGTTATTTATCTTGTATAGCTCTCTCTCTCTCTGTGGAACCATGATAGTTTTAACACGTCATGGTACGCCAGGTAGACAGGTGTTAGTAGTTTGACTAAGACCTAGAGAATACACTTAATGGGATATTCTCATAAATACTCTGCAGTTAATTTTCGAGCTATAGGCTGCTTGCTGGAAAGATAACGCCACCACCTTCATATTCGGCAAAAGCAACCGAAGACGCTTTGCTAATCGTTGATGTTGATGTGAAAAGGGCTCCTCAGTTTGTAGATATTACCTACCGTCGATAAAGTATCCACGCACCGCGATGAAGGCACCGATATGAGCTATATAAGTTTAGGGTGAAAGTATGTATGTATGATCCTTATAGACTCCGAAACGGCTGGACCGATTTTAATGAAATTTTCAGAGAATCTTAAGATTGGCCCAGCGGGTAATCCTGTGTTTGGTGGCGATCGGAGCATTTTTTTTTACTTTGACCGCGGGCAAAGCTGCGGGCAGAAGCTAGTTCTTTATAAAAAGTGATTAATTAACACTGACAAGCCTTTTTCAAACTCAACTGCACTGCAAATATTTTATAGTACCTTTTCAATGTCGTCCATCGACTGGTATTTTGTGGACCGCTGCTCCCACCTAAGAAAAAACACGGTTTATGCAAACTCAGAGAAAGGCGTGTAGTTTATGCCAATGTGTTCCTTCCTTCTAACAAGCTTTTAAATGTCTTATTTGGTTTATTGTTTATGTTATGTGTAATTGGATATTCCTATTCCTTCTCTTACTTTACTTACAAGCATCTAGATAGAAACTCCTTACGAAAATTAATTAATGGAACCTTTTATGAAGACAAATAAACAACACGACGTAAGTTTATTTACGCCCCTAATTAACCCTAATGCAAGTCGCAAAGCACTGTAAAAACTCTGCATAAACATAACAATTTGCGAGTAAGTACTTACTTAGCACAACCTAAACACAAATGAGCTAGCACTAGCAGGATACTTGCAAAGCTCCTACACAAAAATGCAAAGCAATATGAATTACATACAGATCTCCAACCGTTGGCTATTATTATACGTACAGGTGTCATGGCAATCGAATATTACTTTTTAGGGTTCCGTACCCAAAGGGTAGACGGGACCCTATTACTGAGACACCGCGATCCGTCTGTCTGTCTGTCCGTCTGTCACCAGGCTGTATCTCATAAACCGTGATAGCTAGACAATTGAAATTTTCATAGATGATGTATTTCTGTTGCCGCTATAACAACAAATACTAAAAACAGAATAAAATCAATATTTAAGTAGGGCTACCATACAACATACGTGATTTCTTGGCCGTTTTTTGCAATAATGGTACGGAACCCTTCGTGTGCGAGTCCGACTCGCACTTGGCCGGTTTTTTTAATGTTCTTATGCGACCGAGGTACCAACCTGCACCATTGGCAGAAGCCTTGAAACACTCATATAAGCCATGTTTTTATTAAGGGCCTTCCATCGCTTTAGTGCCGTAAAACGGCTACTTTCTAAAGCATACCTACTCCTTAGTAACGGCTACGTTAATAAAACATCAATTCATGTACAGTCAAGGGTCAAAAGTGCAGTCATACTCTCCCAAAACGCAAATGGCTACTTTTTGTAGAAGTTAAATTATCCACAACTGATTTAATATTTTGTATAGAAATTAAAGTATAGATTATTCCTACTAATCGCGAAAGGTTGAAATTCTGCTGCCTACTTTTGTCCCTAATAGTACATTATTTGTGAAACATGTTTTTATTCGTGTAACCAATAGCTTTGCTTAAAAAAAAAATTATCAACACGATATTTTTTGCTACCTTTGGATATTCCTCCAAAACGACTTGGACGATTAAAGATATTTTACACAGAAAAAATGATGGCTAGAATTTCTTCATAATTGAAATATCAAATGTAAATCAAAGAATATTTTGCAAACAAAACTGTCCAAAAGGAGGTTCAATTTTGATATTTTGGTATCGAGCGGGCGCACGGCCAGTACTGCGTTAGCATTGGGGTGTATATATCGCCTTAACATTAGGGAATATATACGCCTTAAGCAGTGTGATTCCCGTAAATAAATTTTAAAACACTCGCTACTTAAACACTAAACTAAACTAGTCTTTTATGCAATTATTTTTAGCTAAACGATACCCATAATATTTTTCTACAATAACTTATACCTACCAATTGCCCAAATATACACAGTTTCTTACTTCGACAGGTGTGCTAAACGACATGGGCTCATTCTTCGACTCTCTGCGCGACAACCTGGAGACGCTGGTCTCCCTGTCTCCTCAGGAACGCTCCACGCTGTTCCAGGATCCTCCTTCCGTTGTACCTGCACCGGCTTCTAGTAAGTTGTAGCTTAAAATATATAATATGGACGTTATGATGTGTAAAATCAAACTGTCTTGATGTATGGTTTTGATATTCGTGGGACCATTTAATGATAGCTGCCTACGTATTTTCAATGCAGCAAAACTAAATAGTAGGTAATTATTGAAACTTTTGACATCAGCAACAAGATAAAGAAATAGAAAACTTTTATTAGTTAAAATTCAACTTAATTAACACTCAATCATTCATTGCATTTCAAAATATATATTTAGATGATAACTGAAAATATAGTTATAACATTGTTGACCCTGTCTTACACAGAAGAATAGAAGTAGGAGATAATTTACTTAACCTCTCGGCCAAGTTATTATTCTAGATTTCAGAAAATTCGTAAGATTATCTCATCTACATCTATCGTACTAAAAATAAACCAAATCGACTGAAACACTAGGCAATTAAAATAAATAAAGCAACACGTACAGAAATCGAGCCAAAAAGGTTTAGTATTCACGGCTCGATACCGTTTACCAACATACGTTGTAAGAGAATGAATGAAATATTAATTGAATCCATAACGAAACAGGTGTACCCTACGCAAAAAACCTTCTATTATAACTTACAATCATGGTAATCAAATCAAATCAAATAATTTATTTGCATAATACAGGTTAGTAAGGTGTTACAAATAATATTTTGAATAGATACACTGTATTATAACCTAATGGTGTGCAAATTAATACAAGTTTAGATTCTCAATATAAGTAGTGTTACAATAAATTTAATTTCAAACATTGCATCATTTAAATTACAAATTAAAATGTCAGATTAATTATTAATGTCTTATTAAATTATCATAGAATGTCATAATGTCAGATGAATTAAATACAGATCATATTAAATTATTATAAGGTGTCACACAAAATTACAATTAAATAAACAATATTGTTCTATAAATAGGATAGATTAAAACACCTAACACTAAATTACTATTATTTTTTCCTGTAGATACTCTTGGACTAGTAACATCTAGCAATTAGGAATTTGTGTAGTTTTGACTTGAACTTTGGTATGGGTAACTTTTTGACATCGTCAGGCAATTTGTTATACATCAAAGATGCCATACAAAGAACACTTTTATTGAATAAGGCTGTTTTCCCATACGGTATTTCTATTTCTAATCTTTTTTTGTCTCGTAACTGTCTATAGTAACTTTTAAAAGCGTAATTAGCGTAATTTCTTTCTCTAGATAATGCTCTTCCAAGAAAACATATCCTTGTGCAATCAAAATTACAATCACGTAGGTAGCGGCCTTGCAAATAAAATTATGATGAGTTTTCCAAGTAACTTCATCAAATAAAGAGAAAACAGAACTTTCTAAATAAATCGTATTGCTTTTAAACAACCCACGGATAGAAAAGTGGGTGGTTTTTATTCTATTCTTAGATTAACTCATATCATTACATGCAAACACATTCTTACTCACGCTTTTACCCCGTAGGAGTAGGCAGACGACAATTTTAACTTATTAATGTAAAAGTATCCACATTTTTCTGAAAACAAACCTAATTTAACTTTATATAATGTCACACATGCAGATGCGAATCTAATCTGCAATGTGAACAGCGTATAAAAAACGCTGCATTCATAATACAAAGCAAAGTTTGCAGTAACTCGTATAGTTGAGATATACTCCCACAATGATGTGCTGTGGACAACTCTCTCGGGAACCTGCAGGTGGACTGACTAGCTCATTAAACTTTGGTGGCGCATACGCAGTACCTGTGAACACTCCAGGGAGTAAATTTTATAATTTAATTAAGTATTGCAATTAGGTATAAGTTAATTTTGCCCCAGGTGACTAAGTTTGAATCAGTCCTTGTTTTTATTCGAGCTAATCAAGGCCTCAATCAATAGGCACTAAATAGTAACGATTCATGCAATGGTTTGTTGAATCCTACTTGGTAAAAAGTTATAAATGTGAAAATCTGTAGGTATGTTTCGATGTTAGTTTATCGATCCCGCCTCAAAGACTGAACAAATTTTGAACATGACGAGCCATATTCCATATGTGAATTCGGCAAGGCGAAGGGCAAAGTGTATTCATTATCGACCAATCACATAGACGGAAATCCACATCGTTAGTTCATCCTCTTTGTCCTTTGCCTTGCCGAATTCACGTATGCAGTAAGGCTGCTGGATGAGAACATTGGATAGCTTTTGTATATAGGTCGTTCGCATTTTGAAAGCTGGTAAATGATAAATACATGATTCAATAAAATCACACACACCGCCCTTTTCCTATTGTGGTAGGCAGAAACTGCACAACGCCACCTGCTACGTTCCTTACATAATTAATTACTAATAAAGCATTTATTAATTTTAGATGTAAGTTATTTAATTGTTTCTCTATCATTCAGACTATACCATAACATATAGGTAGGTACCTAAAACATTTCTTCAAGTAGAATGCCAATGCATATTAATTCACGGTACCGAAAACTCACAGCTACAGAGTTAAAACAAAATAACTCCATAGCTAAAAACAAAACTTTGGAACCTTCTGCTAAATTAATTAGTGAACTTAACATCCATTGTTGCGAAACTATGGGTTATTAGTGTTATTATATTACCGTTTCAACTAATGAGTTGCTACATGACTGCATCTAGACTATTTCCCCAAACTATTTATCTTACCTACCTAACGATAGCTATTAAATTGGTAAGTATCCATACATCCATCCATTCATCCATCTATATCTACCAATATAACAAATGCCAACATAACTGGTAATCTGGCTGGTTCTTTCCTCAAAAGACCATTTCAGACATCAATCTACATGGTCTTCACAGGGATCTGTTCCGATCGCCCCCCCCCCCCCCCCAATCTGATCCAGCATGATCCAACCAAGATTTTGTGATGTGTTTT
Source organism: Orthosia incerta (assembly GCA_948252205.1). Classification (NCBI taxonomy): domain Eukaryota; kingdom Metazoa; phylum Arthropoda; class Insecta; order Lepidoptera; family Noctuidae; genus Orthosia; species Orthosia incerta. The sequence goes on along the minus strand of OX411755.1, from coordinate 30,288,872 downwards.
GTGTTGTCCATTAACAGGTCAACACCGCTGCGGCGGTCAAAACCTCTTTTCGGCTAACTGTCTGAACCGAGACGCGCCGCCGCGTTGGTTTAGAGTGGTTTCAAAAAATCGACTGAAAGTATCCGAAAATGTATGAAAACTTCCTTAGTTTAGTTTAGTTTAGTTTCGGCGGGCTGTTTCCGCAACTCCACGACCAAGCGCGTATTTTGCGTACGGGTGAATTAAGAATTCGATCCACCCCAGCTCCTCGAGAAAGGCCAGCAGCGCCTTGGTGCTGCCGACTATCTCCTGCAGGGTACCTGGGTCGCCGAAGTATTTGGCCCTGTATCCAGCGATTACAGGGCAGCTCAGGAGCAGGTGTGCCGCTGTCTCTTCCTCCACCATGCAAGCTCTGCAGAGTGGGCTGTCCGTGATTCCTATGACAAAGAGGTGTTTATTAAAGGTCCCATGTCCAGTTGTCACGGCAGTAACTGCACGCAACTGTGGCTTTGTTAGTCGTAGGACCTTTTTTGTGAAACGGCCGTCAATGAGCGGTAGTGCGTCCTTGGCCTGCCTGCATTCGCTAAGATCAGTCCATAGCTTGCTGTGTTGATCTTTGGTGCGTTTCCTTACCAGACCGCGTAGATACCCGAAAGGTAGGGGCACTATGGGTTCCGGGCCCACCGGTGCCATACTTGAGCCCCTCCGGGCGAGCTCATCTGCAGCGTCGTTCCCTCGGGAGTCGCTGTGTCCTTTGATCCATTGAATGGTTACTTTGTTATGCATACCGACCTGGTTCAGGCGCCGATGACACTCGTAAATCAGCCCTGAGTTGACCGTGTGGCTGTTTAGTGCTTGCAGGACGGCCCTGCTGTCCGAAAGTATACGTATAGGGAAGTCCTTTACCTCCCTAGCCAAGACCGCAGAGGCCGCCATGGAGATGCCTAGACATTCGGCCTGGAACACCGTGTTGTGGATCCCCAGTGGTGTGGCTAAGCGGATATTTAGGTCCTCCGAGAAGACTCCTGCACCCGTGCCTGTACCTGTTTTGGATCCGTCCGTGAAGATTCGCAGTTCATCGGGGCGTAACCCCTCGCAGCGGTTATCTTCGTGTAGCTGGATTCTGTATTTTTTATCGAAAATGACTGTCTTGGGTATCCGGTCATTTATGGCTTTTGTTATTGGGATTTCGTGGTGGAGACCCTCGAGCAGAGCGGTGTGTTGAGTCTCTCTCTTACCCCATAGATCCAGTGCCTTTAGACGTACAGCTGCCATTGTCGCTTCCTGTTGTATAAACAGATGCAGAGGGGGAAGTCCCAGCATAGCCTCGAGCGCTGCGGTCGGCGTAGTCCTCATGCAGCCCGTTGTCGCCATGCAGGCAAGTCTCTGCATACGCTGTAGCTTATTCACGGCTGTAGTTAGTTTAGTGCGAGGCCACCAAACCACGGCTCCATAGGTGATCATGGGCCGGATTATCGCGCTGTACAGCCAGAGTATAATCTTGGGGGATAGGCCCCACTTCTTACCTATCATTTTCCTGCATTGCCAGAAGGTGATGCAGGCCCTGTTCAGCTTATTGTCTAAATGACTGCTCCAGTTCAACTTACTATCAAGAATGACTCCCAAATACTTGACCTCGTTGGATAGCTGGAGCTCTGTATCGAACAGCTTAGGCAGGCGGAAGGGGCCTAGGGCCCTTTTCTGGGTGAACATGACCAATTCAGTTTTAGTGGGGTTTACTGATAGTTCATACTCCCTGCACCATCGCTCCACTATACGTAGCGCTTGCTGAGTAAGGTTGCAAATTGTACCAGTCACCTTCCCGGGTACGAGGATTGCGAGGTCGTCTGCATACCCTATTGTATAATAACGGTGTTCGTTTAGTCTGGTGATGAGATCGTTTATTACCAGATTCCAAAGAAGGGGTGAAAGCACCCCTCCTTGCGGGCAGCCTCTGGCTATCAAGGCCTGCTGCTGCTCTCCTTCCAGACGAACCGCTCGTTTGCTGAGCATATTAGTAATCCAGTCAATCAGCACCTGCTCTACGCCATGTTTGGAGAGTGCAGCACCGATGCTGGAGAAGTTTGTCTTGTCGAAGGCCCCCTCGATGTCTATGAAGGTGCCCAGGCAGGAACCTTTCTGATGAATTGCTTCCTCTATTTGGCTTACCACCAAGTGAAGAGCGGATTCAGTGGACTTACCCGAGCTGTAAGCGTGTTGGTTACCATGTAGAGGTAATGTGATTAGAGCGCCGTCTCGAAGCTCCCTTTCGCACAGTCTTTCCATGGTCTTTAACAAGAACGAGGTCAGGCTGATGGGTCTGTAGGACTTGGCGTTTGTATAGTCACTCCTACCTGGTTTTGGGATGAATATAGCTTTCACTTCCCTCCATCCTTGGGGAACGTGTCTAAAGGCCAGACACGCTCTGAAAAGTGGCACCAGTCTTTCTACTACAGGCAAACCACCCCATTGTAGTAGCGCAGGGAACACCCCGTCTGGACCGGGCGCCTTGAAAGGATGGAAGCTTTGGACGGCCCATTGGAGTTTCTCCAACGTGATCATGCCTCTTGCGTAGTGCCAATTTTCGATAGTTGGCTGTTGGAAATTATCTTGCCAGTCAGTTACCTGTACGAAGACGCTCCCTGGGAAGTGAGTTTCAACTAGGACGCGTCTCGTCTCTTCAGGCGACGAGGTGAGTGTATTATCAGGTTTACGAAGAGTGGCGGGCCCAGGTGTACTCTGTTGCGCCAGTATTTTCCTTACCCTGTTTGCTTGATGGCAAGATTCAATGTTCCCACAGAACTTCCGCCATCCCGTGGTACGCCTGAATCTGATGCATTTTTTGTAGCTGGATTTGGCTGCGTAGTAGGCGTCCCAGTCCTCATCGGCGCATGTGTTCATGGCTCTATTCAGAGCCTTCCTTACCTTACCGCGTATGCGTTCCAGATCTTTACCCCACCAGGGCTGCTTGCCCGGTGTTTTGCGTGGAGTAGTTTCTGGGCAGGCAGTGTGGTAGCTGCATATCATAGATTCGGTAAGTTGTTTTACCTGCGTATCTATCTGCGTCGTGTTCAAATAAGCCATCTCCTCGCATATGGCCGGAAGCTTGGAGGCGAGGGTGCGTGTGTAGACAGCTCTGTCTGTGTTGCGCGGGTTACGCCTAGGTGGTGTAGGTACAACGCAGACCTGTATGTCGTAGCGGATCCATCTGTGATCCGAGCAGGAGGTCTCATTAGAGACCTGCCACCCAGTGATGCTTTCCGCTGCGCCTTCTGTCGCCAAGGTCAGATCTATAATCGTCCGACTGCGTCTGGTTACAAACGTTGGTTCCGTGCCTGTGTTTAGTAGGGAAAGGTTAGTTGTGAACAGGTATTCTACTAATGCCTTACCCCTTTCGTTTTGTGTGTCCATTCCCCACAGCGGGTGATGTGCATTCGCGTCGGTCCCGATGATGACCTCCTCACCTCTGGCTTCACAGTAGTTTACGAGGCGGGCCAGGTCATTCGGGGGCGGTGCCTCCGCCTCCGGCATGTACGCCGAGGCGAAGACGCACGACATCACCGTGGCACCGCGCTGTATGGTCAGCCTAGCTGCAGAGATATCTCTGCAACAGAAGTCAGTTAAAAGCTGTGCTCTGATGTTACCTGTGACATATATACAAGATCTGGGGTGATCATGAGAAGAGGTAACAAGGGTCTTACCGCCTAAGCCGGAAAGTCCACGTATTTGGCCGCCCCTAATCCACGGCTCCTGGATCAGGGCAATGGCCGTATGTTGAACCTCCAACCACTTTCGTAATTGGGCCGTCGCTGTCTGACTGTGGTGGAGGTTCGCCTGCACAACTCTACAGGCCGACGAAGGGGTCGCCATCGCAGATGGGGCCCTCCTCATCTTCCTCCAGCTGCAGACCCGCGAAAGCGTCACCCACCTCGTCATCCTCCATCGTTCCGGAAGCCGGCGACAGTATGCTGTCGTCCAACTCCCCGCCCGACGGAGGGACGGTGACCGTGATGGCGGTTGTAGTGGGTGCGGCCGACTCTTCAGCTGTGGCTGTGGCCGGAATCGCTTCCGGGTTGTTAGTTGGGGACATGCTATCCCCTGTCTCGACGAGCTGCCTCGCTACCGGGTCCCATCCCCGAGGAACACACCCGAAACGGCCGTTCATTCCTTGGAATTTGATGTACACCGAGCCCAGACCGAATGACAGCCTGCGCTCGGCGCACATCAAGGCCGGGATGTGGTCCTCGGGAACCCCCAGCACCACGAACCAGCCCGCCTTCTGCCTCTCCGAACGCAGGAGTACCCACCTCTTGATATCGACAAAGGGGTTCTGGTACCATAGGGTTCTGCCCACTACGGTCACGTCTTTATAGACCCCTCTGTCGTCTGGGATCGCGATACCGCATCGCACCTGCTTCTGCAGTTCAGCCTGACTCTTTACGACTAGCTGGGTGCCAGCCGGCAGAGTCATGCCAGACACCGTCCTCTTGAGCCAAGCTAAGGTGTATTCATCGCTACACCAAAGCTTGAGCGCCCCATTGCCGAACTTCGGCCTAGCGACGAAGGACGGTATCTGCCGTTCAGAAGTCTCCCTCGCGGGGGACCATGCCTCCTCGATTAGCAGCCTCTGGATTTCGTCAGAAACCTGGTTCGAAACCCCTAGGCTGATAACCCCCGTGCTGGCGCATGTTACGGCGACGCACAGGTGGGCACTAGCTACACGAGCATAGCTCGTCGCATCAGCCCGCCCGGACTGATCAAGCCGCTGCCGCTTATGCTCTCCTCGAGGCGACATGGTCTCGTTGAGAGCCCGCTTGGCCACGGACTGACCCTTCCGAGCGCCCTGGCGCGACGGACCAGCCGTCTGCGCTGGCCCACCCGACGCTGACTGGCTGCCTTCGGCCGCATTCTGCGACCGCTTCCCTTTCGAGAAGTTCAGGTTGCCAGTCTTTGCAACTTGCCCCAACTGGGAAACTTTGCCCTTACCTTTCCTTTTCTGCAAGCTGAAAACTTCCTTAGAATGACACCAGGTGACGTTTTAGGAGTCTAAAAAAAAACACACTACTAGGGTAAAGACTTGGTAGCAAAGCTCTTATAAATTGTTGTCAAAAAAAAACAAAATCATAGTTATCAACGTCAGTTGTTTTCGGCTGCGGACCCTCTGTATTTATTAATAGTAATGCTACGCAGACGAAGTCGCCGGCAAAAGATATTATAGTATTTAATGATGCTAACTTCATAATAGATTGCTTCATACAAATAACTCTCTGGCGGATAGAGATGCAGAAACTAATTAAACTTTAGTATCTGATCGACTACTTTCAACCCCAAGTTAGTTCGATTTTATCGTAGCATAACCTAGGGTCGGGGATTACATACAAGACGTGTTTTGTCAAGCCTTGGACTGCATTTAATTTCTATTAATTTAAAGATTTGTTTCAATTATTGTACTTGGGGTTTTTTGTAGGTTCACTATCTGAACTTTAAAAAACATTTCAGCGCACGGTTGGCGCAGTGGTTGAGCAATTGACTGCTGTGCTGCGTGTCGCGAGTTCGATGCCTTCACGGAACAAATATTTCTATGACCTACAGATAGTTGTTTCGGCTCTGGGGGTTTGTGTATGTGAGTTTATATGTTTGTAAACGCTCCCACGATACAGGAAGAAATTCCTAGTGTGGAAAGTTTGTTTTTAAACTATGTAGAAGGTTTTCTACGCTTCATAATCACAACTTATGAAAACTCAGAAACTTAAATTCAAAGCAATACTTATCGTTTGGCTTCAGTTATTTGGTTTTGATTTTTGTCTTTGACTTCAAAAGTCACAACTCGATGGAATTTGGCTTCCAAAAGTTAATCTTTTCTTAAAGCCGGATGAAATACTCCGGTATAAAATCTACCTGTTTGACCAAATAATAAATTTTCCTGTCGCAGGTCTGCTAGAAGAAATTTCTATTGAAATAAGCAGTAGATACCTTTGTGCTCTTCAATCTGTATTCTTTCTTTTCTCTGTTAAGTGTTTTTGGGTCTACATAAATCAATGAATAGATTCTTCAAACTCCATTCACACCTCACAATAATTTCTCTAAGGTCAACACTAGCGTACATAACCTTAGCTTACCCACTTAGGTATCATAAAATAAATCGACCTTATTGCCATGAGACACGCATTTCACCCTTCAATAACTCCTGACATGTCACATCGTTAAATACTCAATTTAACAATGCCACCTTTGTGTACCACCACAACATATGCCATTCTTCAATGTAACCCAAGGGCGGTAAATAAGCATTCACCCAGACACCCAGATCCGGAACAATAATTATCTGTAGGTCATACAAATATTTGTTACGAACGGGAGTCGCACTGGGCCCGCGTGGTGGATTACGGCCCATCCCCTCTCACAGAGAGGAGGCCTGTGTCCGAGCAGTGGGAACATTAATAGGCTGACGATGTGATGTGATGTGACGGGAGTCGAAACCTCGACAAGCAGCGCAGCAGCCGTAATCGCCGATCGCTCAACCACTGCGTCAACCGTGTCTTCTTAACATACACTATTGATTTTCGAGTGACAAGTCGAGTCACACTTGCGCGAAATAATTTACTCGACAGTTGCTAACACGAGGATAAATTAATACCTATGTCATAAATAACACGGGGTCAGGTACTAACTCTGAGTTAGTAAGATAATCCAGGATTGCGCAAGCGGGCGTTGGTAGTTTGTAGGAGGTTAGAGGTAAACTGGTCTGGCAGTATTGATCCGATTATCCAAAATCCAAAATTCTTGCACTGAGATAGTTCACGAAGCCACGAGGGAAAACGTGGCACAACATAATAAAGGCAACTTAATTAATTATAAGAATGAGTGAAACAGTTCCCTTTAGTATACCACTACAACACTGACCTTTGTTTAGCACCCTTCAACGTAACACGAAGCGAATAAATAAGCATTCCAACATTTCCAACTCGCGTAGTATTAATTCAAATATGACCTAGCTAGTCTAGTGTGATGTTAATGAAACGTAAACATTTTTGGTTTAACTTCTGTCTCGGATAGTAATAGTTACAGACGTAGAGTTGAGGCACAAATATGAGAAGGTTTGTTGAAGCAACATTGCCGTACCTATCGAAAGATAGTGATGTTTAGACATAGACCACATAAACTACCGACGCGAATCATGGCAATCTTATTTGACCGGGGTAATTATTAAAGTGCCGAAGAATTCATAAGAGAAACTGCTCAGGATGCCTCAGGAAATGCTATTAAGAGGAAACGGGGGCAGAGAGCGCTGACTGAATTTCCGTGGTAAAAAGTCATAATTCGAGGTTTGGCTGTCATCTCTTTCCTCTGCCAATATTGGACCAATTTATAAGATATTCCGTAAACTGAAAATTAAAGATGTATACTATGTCCCTATGTTTTCCTTTTTGATGATACATTATCTTTAGAAGCACTAGAGCCCTCAAAAAATGCTCAAAATTGCGCTGTCAACAGAGGCTTATTGTACAAATTTGACAAATATAAACGAAAAAAGGAAAACATAGAGACATAGTATATATCTTACTTTAGCAGTTTATGGAATATCTTTTAAATTGGTCCAATGTTGGAGGAGGAAAGAGACGAGAGCCAAACCTCGAATTATGACTTTTTACTACGGAAATTCAGTCGGCGCTCTCTGCCCCCGTTTCCTCTTAAAGATTTACCATAGAGTCAGTATTTTTAATTCAGGCTCAGTCTCCATAAAAAAATAATAGTTACACAAAACCTAATTGTCATTTGATAGCTCTGAAAATGGCTACATCAATCATTTTGCAATCGACACATTTTTTATGTAACATCAAAATATTGTTTTAAACTATGTAATCGTTATTTTGTCCTTCAGAACTTGAGAATAGATATGTTTATATAAACAACTCTAATGCGCGAACAATTTGCGTTTTTAGTAAGTTTTAACACGTGTCGAATTACGCTTCCTGCGTATTAAATCGTTTAAAAAATTTTTCCTTGTGCATCAATGCAGTGCATAGATTAATGTAACCGGATAGGGATATTTCCTGGGTAGAAAAATAAAAACCGGGTAAGTGCGAGTCGGACTCGCGCACAAAGGGTTCCGTACCATTATCGCAAAAAACGGCAAAAAAATCACGTTTGTTGTATGGGAGCCCCACTTAAATCTTAATTTTATTCTGTTTTTATGATTTGTTGTTATAGCGGCAACAGAAATACATAATCTGTGAAAATTGCAGCTGTCTAGCTATCACGGTACATGAGATAAGCCTGGTGACAGACTGACAGACAGACGGATCGCGGAGTCTTAGTAATAGGGTCCCGTTTTTACCCTTTGGTAACGGTACCCTAATGATAATTCTATTTAGTCCGTCAGTGAGATTATCAAATAGTAGATTGTTTTCTGTGAGTGACGTAGCCAGGGAGCTAGAATACGTATAAAAACGCAGAAATTACTTTTATCTGATATATTTTAGCAACGTGCCTGCCCTTAGGTGGCTTCTATCGAATTGACCAAAGAGTATGTAACACTACGAATTGACCATCAAAGCTTAGCAAAAACATCTTCACTTATTTATTTATATTCCAATTTCAAATGCCTTTCAAAACTAAGTTATCTGTTGCCAGTCTTAGTATAGGCAAGGAGTTTCCCTTTTATATAGGCAGAGTCCTCACATTACCTAGGAAGCAAAGGCGAGTGTTTTTTTGAATCCAGAGTTGAGCGACGGATTCTGGAGTAGAACCCAGGTGGACACTCTACTTTTTATCACCCTCTATGAGAAAATAAGTAAGTGCAATTTATAAACAAGAAAGTTACGTTTATTTACTTACGTACAAATAAGACATAACATAGAAATAATAAGAGGCTAATCTTTATATTTGAACAATTATGGAAGTGCATCGTAACAATTTTATTAGTACCATCCGTTACAGTTGTAGATTTATTTACAACTTGGGAATTAGAAATAGTCTCAGAAAACGGTGTCTCAGGATGTAGTTTTTGTGAAACTTGATTATAATACTTTCTCTTGACGAAGACACACTCATTTTTTATAATTCTAAAATCTGAATTTGAAACAACTACGAACGAAGGCAGAATGCATTTAATTTCGCGCGTTGCTTATTTTTCATCAACTTTTTTTTAATTTGGCGCGCTCGCAGTTTTTCAGCCAGACGCTTATTCAATACATTGTTCCCGCATGGTTTTTGATTCATCTCTTTGCTGATTGGAACATTTACTAACAATATCCACATTCCAAATTCAAATCACTTTTGGTCCCTAATGCTATAATGGGCTATTTTGGTCCCTGTTTACGAGGAATAAACTAGCTCTTTTTGAATAGATGTGATAATATAATATTAGGGGCGTGACGTTTCACGATATTTCAACGCATTATATTATCGTCACTTTTATTCATCTGTCAAAAGAAAAATACGTGTCCATTATTTTTTATTAATCAACCTGTCGGACAAAAAACTAATTTTCAGTAAACTATTTGTGCGTGCGAGTATGACCATGAACGGAAAATGAGTATGTAACGATCATAGCAGGCAGCGTTCCTTCATGGAAAAAATGCATAAGTATACATGTATGTTTCACCATAACAAAAAATCTCATCCGTCCTATCTACTCTCAAACACATCATAATTCTCGAAACGATATCAACGGCCTTCCCCGTCACCATTGAGCTCTACGCCACCGGTGTCTCAATTAGAGTCGCTTGAGGATACTTACCGTATCCTCCTAGATACTATACGGTACGCGGGAAGCAGGAAAATCACGGCATGTATGTAGGATCTGTCAATAACGATGCCTATCAAATTGCAACAGGAAATGTTTGTTGTTTATGGTGGAATCTTGACGAGCGGTCGTTTCTGTTGTAGTGGGAAACTCCTACATTTAGGGCTTTGACACAGAGCACAGAGTGCATTCGGAAAAGTAGCTTGTTAATGAGAAGAACGGACAAGAAACTCCATACTTAGGTACTCTTTAAAAAAAAAAACATTTACATACATACATTAATTCATATACGTGAGGACGATGCACCCACACTAATACTACTATACTACGTATAGATATAAAGTATTACAAGCACCAACGGGTAAATTAATTCATTTAATAAATAGGAACATGGTTCTCATATATTTACAAATATTGAAAACATAGGTGAATTACCTAATTCAACAACAATGGAACAGTGTGCGAATCAATATCTTAAACAAAAAAGATGAAAAAAATTAAAATAAAGCATTTCTATAAGTATGAATAAATATGTATGTGTAATATAAATTAGCCAGTTTGATTTTGTCTATACTAAAAATTGCCCTGCATGTTTCCAAGCATTTCTATCTTGAAAATAATCATCTAATTTGTAATATGCTTGTTTACAAAGTGTGCTTTTAACTAAAGTTTTAAATCTTTCATTTAGTTTTAATATATCACAAGGTATTTTGTTATAGAATTTAACACAGTACCACATAAAAGATGTGTGTACTTTAGCTAATCTATAAGACGGTTGATCTAACTTATCGTTATTTCTAGAATTACAATTGTGTCTTTCACTAACTTTACTAAAAAGATTATGTATGTAAGGATCAGTTTTACAAAAAATATACGATCGCGTATTCGCGTGATCCGTTGAGAATTGAAACACCCCAATAAAAAACGAATATTAATATTATCGATCTACACATGTTGTTTGGCAAGAACATTTTGGGTAAGACACGCAAAGAGGCAGCAGCAGCAACGACGACGCCGACACGGTTTAACCAAAAAATAAGCAATAGATCACACAATGACCAAGTTCACATGTTATCCTGGCGCCTTTGCGGAACTGACTAACAAAACAATAAGGACATAAGTTAAGTACGGCTCGATTTCGGGCATCGGAACTCTCACAATTGTTTTCGTTACTGCAAGCGCCCGAAAACAAGTGTGAGAGTAACATCACATCGTAAATTATATCACATAATACAATTTGCTACTAGTTATTACTAAACCGCAATATTAGATATTAATGTTTGTAATACCGTAGTCACGGTATTGACGAGCCAATACCGTGATTAAAAAAGACCAATATATATCCGTGATTACGGTATAACGGGATCCCGGAATACCGCGGTATTGAAAGCTCTAATTTCCATACATGAATTGGCAAGGAATTGTCATAATATTAATATTTTTAAATAGTTCCCTAAGAGATTCTCAGTGACTTATCCTATATATGGCTCTGACAACTCTCTTTTGCAATATAAATATTGATTCAATGTCAGCCGCCGACCCTCAGCAGAATACCGTATAAAATAATGCTGTGAAATTAACTAAAATAAACCAAACGAGCGGTTTCTTCATCCGTTAACTGTTTCATCTTTCTAACAGCATACGCGGCTGAGCTTAGCGGACCCGCAAGAGATGTAATTTGAGGACCCATTGTAATTTGTCGTCTATAGTGTTCCGTGCTTTGTTAGCTTTGAAGTCTTTGAATTCGTATGTCATAAATGGTTTGGTACTTCTGCGAAAATGTCGTGAAAATCTCGTTACGTGGGATGGCAATGGGCTGCAGCAAGTGATAAATGACGTTTATTCAGTTAATTGTTTTTTAATACCTCTTTCCACGCCAGTTTTTTGTTTGTTTTTCACTCCCTCACATTACTTCTGTTTTTCTGTGTTTCGGTGTTTCTTCTCAAATAAAGATACAATAAAAATATACAAGCTGACAAAATAAAGATCGTTTTCATTTCCATTCCGTGCGTGCGACCATTATCATTATCACGGTACGTAAAAAGTAAAACACGAGTACCTATCTATGCAAAAAAATACAGCCCTAACCTTGAACCTTGGCGGAAAGCTGGATTTTGTAAATCAAACAGTTTTCCTAGGTATCACTCTAGACGACAAACTGCAATGGGGTTCTCACATAACGTCTCTTGCGGGTCGGCTGAGCTCGGCCGCTTATGCTGTTAGAAAGATAAGATAGTTGACGGATGTGGAGGCCGCGCGTTTGGTCTATTTTAGTTACTTTCACAGCATTATGTCATACGGTATTTTACTGTGGGGTCGAGCGGCTGGCATTGAATCCATATTTATATTGCAAAAGAGAGCTGTCAGAGCCATTTATAAGTTAAGTCACCGATAATCTCTTAGGGAACTATTTAAAAATATTAATATTATGACAGTTTGCCAATTCATTTATAAAAATACTATGCATGTAAGGAAAAATATACATCTCTTTAGTAAAGTCAGTGATAGACACAATTGTATTACGAGAAATAAAGATAACTTAGATCAACCATCTTATAGACTAGCTAAAGTACCTTTCATGGGGTACTGTGTTAAATTCTATAATAAAATACTTTGTGATATATTAAAACTAAATGAAAGTAAATTTAAAACTTTAGTTAAAAGCACACTTTGTAAACAAGCACATTACAAACTAGATGATTATATTCAAGATAAGAATGCTTGGAAACATGCTGGTCATGCTCCATATGGCAATCTTTAGTGTAGACAAAATCAAATTTGTTAGTTTATATTCATAGTTATTGTATTAATTTTCTTTTTTTTAACTTATTGACTCACACACTGTTCCGTTGTTGTTGAATTAGGTATTTTACCTATGTTTGCTATATTTGTAAGTAGGTATATGAGAACCATGTTCCTATTTATTATCAATTTATCTGTTAATGCTTTTATTACTTTAAACCTGTACGTAGGTATAGTGTGTAGAGCTATTTTTGGGAGCATCGTCCTCATATATATGAATTTATTAATGTATGTACTTATGTGAATATTGTAAATCACCTATTTAAAAAAAGGGTAAGTATGGAGTTTCTCGTGCATTCTTCTCCATAACACGCTACTTTTCCGAATGCACGGTAGAATCAACTTTTACTACTTGTAAATTTTAATTCATATATGTATGACGTTCAAAAGTGCCGCTTACTGGCCTAATTGAAATAAATATATTTGACTTTGACTTTGAAATGTCAGTGTAAAAGAAAATCACGACTGGACATTAATTAATATCTACGTCGTTTTGGAATAAACAAGCGACATTCTAATGAGTCTCCAAACTCTATTCTAAAATAAAACAACACAACTTTTGTTTTCCTCTAGCCAAAATAAGTCCAGGAAAAATCTACAAGTGGTTCTGATTTCAAAGGTTGTATAATAAATTAACATAACAGCGCAATTTGGTATCAAATTATTTCCGTGTTTATAAAACGTTAAGGTAATTGCCGCGTTACCTTACTTCACTTTTATCTTCCGTTCTGCACCTCCACAAACAATATGAAAACAAGCTACTATGATATTTTTTTTTAGATCACTCTTTTATACTATTGCTTACAGACACCGAAAATACCTAGATAAAATCTTGAAAAACATATACCTATAACTGCACAATTTGGTGTCAAATTATTTCCGTGTAGGGTAAGTGCTCCAGTGAATGAACATTTAAGGAATCATCGAACTTCAAAAAGTAATAAACGAATGTTGACTCTAAGGGATACGGTGCTAAGCTATATTTTGGTAATAAGGATATATTCAAAACTATTTTTTAAATTGGAATATGACATAACCTGTATAATTTCTTAGATATTTAGCAATATATTGAAAATATTAAAACCCTAGTGAATGAACTGAACGAAACTTTGCAGTAAATGAACAAAATAAAACCAGTAAATGAACACAATTTATGTCTAATTAATAATATAGAAAAATCCTTATTAATATAAAAAATGCAGTCCAACAATCAACTAAATAAACAAACATGAATCCTCTGCCTCAAAATCTGTGACAAACATATTTTTAACAAATCTACTAATCATTATAAACCTATAATATAGCGTTAATATCTTTTAATTCATGGCAAATATAAAATATATTTAAGTACGGTATATCAGAATAAAAATTAAAAACCAGTATCTAATTAACTAGTTAACAATAATTGTAAACTTAAACGAACATTATTTAAACTTTTATCATCATCATTCATCATTTCAGCCGAAGGCAGTCCACTGCAGGACATAGCCCTCCCCCTCCCCTCCCGGAGTGTTGCCACCTCGATCTGTCCTTCGCATCCAGCAGACTCCCTGACAAAGGCATCGCTGCACCTAGAGGCCTTCCAACGCTGCGTCTGAACTTTTCGGTCCCATTGACCATCCGTTCTACAAGCAAGCCCACTGCCACATAAGTTTGGCAATCCTTCAGGCTATGTCGGTCACCCTGGTTCTCTTGCGGATGTCTTCATTTCTGATTCGATCACGCAAGGTAACTCCGAGCATAGCTCTCTCCATTCCCCTTTGGGTGACTTTAAGCCTTAATGAGGGCCATTGTGTGCGACCACGTCTCAGTGCCATATTATGTCATCACTGGCAACACACACTGGTCATAGACTTTCGTCTTGAGACACAGTGGTAAGTTGGACGAGAAGATACCGCGCAACTTCCCGAACGACGCCCAGCCGAGTCGGAATCGGTGGTTGACCATTTTCTCGAAGTTTGATCTATCTAACTGGACTGTTTGCCCCAGGTAGACATAATTGTCTACAATTTCGAGTGTAGAGTCTCCAATCTTGATAGGAGTGGGTGTAACATGGGCATTAAACATGACCTTCGTTTAGTCCAAGTTCATTTTACGACCTACTTGAGGTCATAAAGCATTTCACTGAGGTCCTCCACAGTCTCAGCCATGACCACTGTATCGTTGGGAAACCGAAGGCGAGTGATGTACTCGCCAGAACCTTGAAGACATCCTCCAGTGCAGCGGTGAACAGTTTCAGAGATATGACGTCTTCCTGTCTCACACTTCACTACAGAAGCATAGGTGCCGAGGTCTGATCCAGACGTCGGACTGACATGATGGCGTTTTTGTACAAACATTTCAACACCTCGATGTACCGTTAGTCGATTTGACACCGTTACAGACTGCAGTACAGCCCAAGTCTAGATCAAATTGAAGGCTTTCTCGTAGTCTATAAACGCTAAGCAGAGGGGCAGGTTACTTTTCGGTCTTCTGTATAACCTGCCGCAGCATATGTATTTGATATATGGTAAAAAAGCCATATTGGAATCCGGCTTGTTCGGAAGGCTAAATCGTCAAACGTACAGCAAGATGATTCGTGATGACTCTTGAAAACAACTTGTAGACATGGCTTATAAGTGAGATGGGCCTATAATTAAATATAGGATTTAAAAGGATGAAATCTAAGTCATAAAAGGATGAAATCTTGCACTAATTGTTGTGATCATTTATTGGTCCTATCTTCATGACGAAAGCTAATATTTGAACTGAAATTTTTAAGTTTTTCACTAGATTTTATGAACCAATAAATGAACATACCTGTCCCAATACTGGCCTAAAGACCAGAAATCAATTTTTAAAACTACTCTCAAAACATGAATCTTATGGCGTAATTATAAATTAAATATTTGAATAAAAATATGAAATTGACGTTTGTCCAGTGAATGAACGGCCGTTCATTCACCGGCTTTCAAACGATTTTTAGTTCCAACGCTGGGACAGCTAATAATTTACTTAAAACTTGTTAAAATGACAATTAAATCGATTTGAGACATATAGTATAACTATCCTTTATTCGAATTAATAAATAACTTATAGTAGACACTAGTCGTAATTTGACTACAATGTAATATCAAAAATGTTGCGTCGTACCAGAGTCCTAAATTCTTGCTCGAACAAATCCACAGTTACACCGACACTGCCAACTTTAAACGCTCACCATTTTAAAATTAACAGTTACTTATGAAATGAATTTTGCCACTGTAATAGAAAAAAGAGCAGCGATTACGAAAAAAATACTGCGTTGGGTAAAAATATTTCACTTTCTTCTTTTTTGGAAATTACTCCGTTTTGTTCATTCACTGGGGTGTGTTCATAAACTGGAGCACCTACCCTACAATGAACATAAAGCTTTAAGATAATTTCCACGTTACTTTATATTCACTTTGAAACCGACTTCAAAAGGAGGAGGTTCTCAATTCGACCGTTTTTTTATGTGTTACCTCATAACTTTTTACTATAGTTGTCACGAACAATCTTGCCTAGATCGGATTTGACAGCTATAATAGTTATTTATGCAACTGTTGTATAATAAGGGGTATTAAAACACGAATGTGGGTAATAGTATCACATGAGTGTTTTAGTACCTAATTATAACAGTTGCATACAAGACTTTATCTACACCCATGATATGAGTCCTCTATAAAGGTTCTGAAACCATAGGGTATTGTATAGTGTTGTAAGAACTGTATAAAAATTCATGGAAAGTTTAATTACTGAGTATCTAATACAAACAATGTATAGGTAATTTTTTTTTTTTTCTATACTATTATTGAGCAAAAATGGCGGGATACGACGTCAATTCAAAAATTCGAATAAGTTTTTTTAAATTACGGCGCTGTGGTAGTGAAACGCGCGTGCATGACAATGTTCATTTTTTGAAATTCATAAAGATGCCATGAGAATGTGGCTGTTCGATGAGTAAAAAAGGAGTTGCATTATGAAATTTAGTACAACATTATAACACCCGTTTGGATGATATTATGGTTACTATGACACTGGCCGTTTTAATGTTGGCAATAAGCTAACTGTTTCAAGAACTTTTAAAGAGGATTTATAGAATGGGTGTAGATAAACTTGTTTTGAAGTTTATAATTCGAATATTACGATGTGAGAGTAGATAAAAATACTTAATAACAGTTAAACTTGATGCTTACGAATGATACTCGTTGTTATAGTGTATGGGTAACATAGTAATTAATTAGAATTATGAATTTAATTTTTCAATTTACGTTTCAAGTTATCGCGGCATGTAAAATGAGAAACGTCATTGGACTTCTTACATTATCACGATTCTAGGTGAACCGATTTTGATGATTATTTATTTATTTATACTAATTTAATGAACGGCCGTTTTATATATAAATAGTTTATTGTAATTGTTCGAAGAAATGTGACATCTACCAACCCGCACTGGGCCCGCGTGGTGGATTACGGCCCATCCTCTCTCTCTCACAGAGAGGAGACCTGTGTCCCAGCAGTGGGAACACTAAAAAAAGGCTGATATACTTTATTGTACATCAGGTTAAAACAGAGAAAAGGAAGCTTAAAACACCACAAACAATATGAAAATGAGTATATTATTTGTACTTCTTTGTCAACGCAGTGTATGGTTACTCAATCGTGATAAGTTGCTTGCATACAGACACAGACCTATTGTTTCTCGGAGTAATAAGAGCGCCTGCAGAGGTGTCTGGTATCTGCCAAGTATTTGAATAACATTAGTTTGATAACTACCCGCATAACGAGAAATGTTGCACTTTGATAGTGTAGAATATTGTGGAGCTCTAGAAACTTTTATCATGAATAAAGTTTAGTTTCACCGTGACGATAGACATTGGATATTGGAAATGCAGTTGAATATGATGTATAAAAATGATTTTACCAGCTGCTACGCCAGATTGTCAAAAATCATCTTACGGGTAAAATTGACTATAGGTATCCTAATCCAGGCTATGGTAACCCACAGTTCCTTTCAATTCATTGCGTTCAGCCGTTGAGAGATGAATATTTACAGTCAGGGTTTAACTTTTTGTGTATTTTGATGCTATCATTTTTTATTTTATTTATTCCTGCGAATTGAATATCGTGTTCACATTATTTAACATTTGGTAATGTTAAATATTAGGAATTCAGATACAAGAATAAAAGAAGAAGAGAAGAGGAAAGGTCGTCTCAGACAGATTCAAATCTTATGTTATTTTTTCTTCAACAGACACAGGTGGGGGCGGCAGTGGCATCAGGAAGCTGTATGCCCTTCGTCCTCTCAGACCTACTGGCAATATCAGGTGGGCTTTCTTGTTTCGATGTATTCTTATAAACTTTCTCTCTTTAATTTCGACGTATTTTGAGCTCACTATTTAATAGTACCAACCCTGTAGTCTCCTTTGTGTTAATCATCTTGCCAATTGATTCATAAAGTTATTTCAGTTTTGAATCTCCATAATCTCAAACATTATCCTGGTAAAATATTAAGATTGGATATTAAAAAGTAGTTTGTCCCTATTTTAAATTAATAGTTTTAAGACTTCCATGGGCTGATGTTTTGTTGTTGATTTTTACCTTTGACAGAAGATTGGACTGAGCAATACTGTCGATGCCGACATAAAATTGACTTCTCCGTAGAAAGAGTTAAAGCGAGTGTGTGGCCAATACCTGTCTCTTATCGGTAGGTGATGAAGGTTACACTGCAAGCCTGTGACGTGGATAAATCCGAATTCAAGAAAAATATTAATTTTTAATATAAATTCTGCACGATCGTTTTGTCTCTCTCATTGTAGCCGGTTATAGAACGCTCAGTCCATTCCTCAGTGATTTTACCTGTTTTTATTCTTATCACCTTACGCTTTAATCTGCATTACTAAAACTTTGTTTAAAATATCGTTGTACGTAGATCTTACAACCGCAGATCTCTCGTGGAGGCGGACGGTGGCTACCCGGGTGCCAATCACCACGACCCTGGGCTGCTGTGGACCGGACTCGGCCGGTAGACGTGCACACACCCCCCCCGACACTCACACACACCCACACTACGACACTCACTCACACACTACTCACCCACAGTACGCACACAATGACCACCGAATGAAAATGAACCACGTATTTCTGCCGCGGATACCGCCGCGTATTTCTCATTTGAAACCTAATTATTTAGATGTAAGTGGTGTATCGTTACCAGAGATTATTTTAGCGTTGCAAGAATACTGCTATCTGTGAAAGTGATTGTAATGCTTGGATGTTGTCGATCTCTGATCTAGTCAATTGAAGGTTTGATTAAACTTGGAAATCCTATGATGAAAACTTTTCTTAGGCTAAACTGAACTTATCCGCATAGTTATATTAATGTTAAAGCTTCTCATTTCTATTTTGGTTTCAACAGCTTTTCCATAGATTTGAATTGGCCAAAAGTAATTGAACTTTGGTGAAGGAATACCTGTAAACTTTCTCCAAAGGCTTAAATCAAGGGTAGTTCAGACTTCTTGTTACCGTGTTAAAAAACTTTTAGTTACTTTGGATTTTCCAGTTTTATATGCCCTTTCTCTATATAGCTGATAGTAAAAAAACTTCATATTCCCTGTGACTCTTGTAATAATTTTATAGTCAATATATGATATTTAAAAAAAAAAAAAAAAAATATAATTATCATCTTTTATTTCCTTAGGCTTAAGTCTTGCTACAAAATGTACCTCTATCCTATTACAAATGTTATTTAACAAAACAGTATTGTAAAGATTTTTCTTGAAAGAAAACGTAATATTTGCCCTAAGCATTAATGTATTTACATGCACTTCCTTTGCAGAAACATTATTATGTCCGTCAATAATACTTACATTTTGATTCAAGTGCCGAGCCGAAAGCGAGGGCGCTATAGAGCCAAGAGTGCAGTGACAAATGCTCACACGTATCTAATGAAGTTTTTAATTTTATAACAAATGTTTATGAGAAATGGCTTAATGGCTAGCATATTTTTTGTGTGCTCTGTTCGTTTTTTTTTAAAGTGAGGGGGTGTCCAAACACACAACCAACTACTTCATACATATTAAAAATATAACCGAAAATAGGACAAGTATAACAAGACTCCATTGCAAACGGCAACCCCAAGTTTCACTCAATTTGCTTTTTCAATAGTCTATCTATAACTTTAAACCTACGTGATTTATTCCATAATAGATTTAACCAAACAATGTTATTAAATTTTTTGAATTTTATCTGTACATAACAACATGTACTTACTTAATAAAGTAATGAATCATGTACTTACCTACCTATTGTAGTTAAATCTGAATACAATTTTACTGAAGTTTACTGTAGGAAATTAAGTTAGTATGTAAACCAACATTAAATATAGGAATTATATTATTTATCTACACTCACAATGTAATTTTCCAAATATGTATTCAAAATAGCAGTTTATGCAATGGTCATATAATAAGGGTTATTAAAACACGAGCGTGGGTTTATCGCGAGTTAATATTATGTGATAATATTAAAACGCGAGTGTTTTAATGCCTAATTATATGCCGTTGCATTCACTACTTTATCTTACCCCGCCATACCACATATTTTTTTCCGTTTCCACTTTTCTTTTATTTCAAATGTATGAGTGAAGATAAAATAGTGTATGCAACGGCATATAATTAGGTATTAAAACACTCGCGTGTTATTATTATCACATTCGGCTTCACCACATGTGATAATAATAACACGCGAGTGCCCCCACGCTCCCCACGCTCGTGTTTTAATAACCCCTATTATATTATGATCATTGCATAAACTACTATTGTTTATTTTAGATAATTCTCCATTTAATTTTACAAATTATATAAAATTGTTTATTAAAACATTTTAATGAAGAATCTTTTTGATAATAGAATATTTTTAATCATAATTTTAATTATGAGGAAAATATTGAATGTTAGTTTACATACAAATTATAAATGTATCTAAGTAAATGTTTTACTAAATATTTAATGTAAATACAATTTATCTCCATTGCATTAATGTACGTTTTAGCATTATATGGATAATTAATAGAAATATTTAGCTTTTAAGTATTTAATTGTCGCGATATGTTTATGAAATTAATGATATATTACATTGCTGATGTGTTTTATTTACGGTATATCCCAACGCCCCTGAAAATGACCTACGTGCAGATACTCAGACTACCCCAATGGACACATTCAAATAATATTATATTACATTATAACCTTCGTCGACCATTATAAGTCGCGACTATTACCACTGAGCCACCATCATCATCATCATCATTTGTATACTAATAAGGAAATGCTCGCCCTTGAGCAAGAGGCGGCGCTAGCTGCCATCAGGCTGAAGCATCTAGACATATGGGGCAAAAACCTTACCAGTCCACACGTAAAACCCTAGACTGGGCGATTGAGTATCAACCCCTCATCGCTGTTCCGTGTGTCAAAACACAAAAACAACCTATGTTCAACAAAAACTAACATTCAAACGATTGAGGAAGAAAGGGATACCTAAGTCAGTAGCCAATGAAGTACGACTCTACACAGATGGCTCAAAAACACAAATTGCTTCAGGTGCTGGCGTACACTCCCTTGACGTCAACATTAACTTTCACACACAGTTCGATCTTTCAATTCATAATCATTTATTTGCTATGAGTAATATGGGTAATTATATAAAGTTGTTAAAAATATAGCACAGTCTAACCATATTACACCTTAAGGCATGCAAATCACAAGCTTGATAACATACTTGCAAAGATAATTTATAATTTACAACACAATATATTTTGCCTTTTAATTTCACCTCGTGACAAATAACAATGAGAGAAAAAATAAATTTAAAATGTCATATGTTAAATGAGAATGTCAATGTTAATGTGCCGCCTTAACACAAGCCGCAACAACCATAAAGCGTTTGGGCATCTAGAACTACGGTATTAGATCTTTATATGATAGTATGGCTGTGCTCAAATAGTCCGGTGAATATAGACATTTAAAATAACAAAAAATTCCGGAAATTTGGTGGAGAGCTGGGGTTTACCATTACAAATAAAGCTTTAAAAATCCCCAAAAAGTTATAAATTTGAGGTTTTTTGGATTTTTCTCGAAAACGGTAAGTTCTCTCAAAAAAACCTCAAACCAAAGTTGTAGATCTTAAAATTCTCTACAAAAATGGTCCTCATGATTTTTTTCCTAAGAGTTACCATTCGTGAGATATCGCGATTCTAAGAGTCACATTATACATGATAGGTATGCACACATTTCCACGCCACCTATGAGGTAGTGTTCTCGGCGCGTTTTTTTTACCGTGGTTTTCCCTGTAGGCCTACTCCACTACTTGTCATGACAATTTTAGGATAATTTAAGGGAACAATACCCGTCAAGTTCTAGATATTACCTAATTATTGATATTGCTATTGATTATTGGGTTAACTATTGTTTTGATTTTTTTAACGGTAAAAGGTCTGTTTTAACGCCGAAGAATCAGCTTGAAAACAGCTTGTAGACATGGCTAAAGAGTGTGATGGGCCTATAGTTCCTTAAGCTGTTTCAGAGCCATCCTAATCTCATAAAGGCTGACGTCGGAAATGTCTTCGATTAGTGTCGGGTCAATCTAGCTCTAGGGTCATTCGCTAGATTCGCGACGGGTTTACTGGTTGACGTGTACAACTGCCCATAGAATCTCTCGATCTCCCTCAGAAGCTCCGGTTTGGCGAAAACGATTCTGCCATCATCGGTCTTCAGTTTCGTGAGCTGGCTCTGTCCAATAGACAGATGTCTTGTAAAGACCTTGGAGCCCTTATTCCGCTTAATAGCGTCTTTAATACGCTCAGTATTAAAACGCTGGAGGTCGCTTTTCAAGGACTTTGAGATCCGTCTATTTAGCTGCCGGTATTTCAACGCATCGTTAAAGACTGCAGGATCATCTCTCGCCTCTGCTCCATGAGTTTGAGAGTAGGATCAGGGAGCTTTTAGTTCCTATCTGTACGGCGGGTCTTAAAAAACTTAGACCCGACCGTATGGACAGCTTCCACGAACCCATCGCTGTCCATGGAGCTTCCTAGGCACTTGAAACGATTCTGGAGTTCGAGCTGAAAGTTCTTGAAGTTTTGGACTTGGGTCTGTGCTGGACGGAGCGTGGACTTCTTCAGTCGAGACCTTTCAAGCCTAACATTAATGTTCAATGTGCTTCATACCATGCGGTGGTCGCTCCCGGTTTTCACCGAATTGATCACAGAGACATCATTGAACATTTGCTTCTTGGTTGACATGAAGTCGATCTCGTTTTTAGTTGCACCATCGGGGCTTTGCCAGGTCCACTTCCTGTGCTCACGCTTTCTGAAGAAGGAGTTCATCATGTAGAGGCCGTCCTTCTCCATAAAACTGGCCAGTAGGTGACCTCGGTGGTTCCGACGTCCTACTCCAAATTGCCTCACTTCACTGCAGCTCATCCACGTCTCGTTTGCCCAGTTTCGCGTTGAAGTCCCCCATGACAACGGTGAAGTGAGTTTTGAAACCATGCATGGCCCTAGAGATATCCTCATACATGGTCTCTACCTTGTCGTCGGGGTGTGCCGAGGTCGGAGCGTAGACCTGTATGACCTTCAGCGAATATCTTGCGGATATTCTGAGTATAAGGTACGCCACCCTGGTCGACACACTCTCGATCTTCACTACGTTGTTCACAAGGGCCTTGTGGACGATAAACCCGACACCACCCTGGGACTGTCGGTCACCCTCTCGGAAATAGAGCAGGTTGCCGGATTTGAGGATTATCAAGTCTTCCCTCTCTCTTCGGACTTCAGATAACCCTAAGTTACCCTAGTTTAGCCTAAGCGTGTTATTATATTGTATGTCGTTTTGTGCCAATTAAACACTTTTTATTTCTTTCTTTCTTTCTTCTTTTCTATAATACTCCATCGCAACCTGCTCAATCCTTCCTCGAGTTCGGCTATCTTCTCGTCGGTCAGGTCGGAGTTCAGGCGTGATGTTAGGCTATCTAGGTGAGTTATTTCATGTTATGGGAAAATATTTTTTAGGAATATCATATGGGAACGAAGGTGTGGGAGTGAAATTCGGTAGCACCCCAGCAAACAAAATTGCTAACCAAGTTCTTAAAGCACACCTAATAAACATTTCAAGATCTCTGTAGCTGAGTTAAGTTTGTAAGTAGGTACCAGAACAAATTAGAAGCAACAAGACTACTAAATGCGAAACAGTCCATATCAAAATCTTGTTCTAAAGCTTAGAGAGGTATAATACTCCAAAAGTTTTTTTATTTTTTATTATTATCTATAGGCTTGCGCTTGACCACTATCTCACCTGATGGTAAGCGATGATGTGGTCGACGGTGAAGCACGCTTGCCTAGAAAAAAACCATTCACTCTTGACTTAAAGACCCCTAGATTGTAGCTATCGGGAAACACAGACTCCGGCAGAGAATTCCACTCCTTAGCTGTACGCATAATAAAAGTGTCCCCAAAACGTTTTGTGCGTATGGGTGGGATGTCCACCATGTACCGATGACGCATCGCCGTACGTCTGGTAGTCCGATGATGGAACGGGCTGGGCGGAATCAAGTCATGCAATTCCATCGCACACTCCCGAAATGTAATCGATAAAAAACCGACAAACTGGCAACTCGGCGACGATGTTCAAGGCTCTGGAGCTTTGACTTGACCAGTGCCTCATTGCCGATGAGTCTCTTGGCCCGCTTTTCAATCGACTCTAATGCATCTAGCTGGTATTTGGCAGATCCGTCCCAGAGATGAGAACAGTACTCCATGCACGATCGAACTTGCGCTTGATACAAGTTGACCAGCTGTTCCGGCGTGAAGTACCTTCTCACCTTCGCAAGGATCCCCAACTTTTTGGCAGCCAGCTGAGCCTTAGCCTCAATGTATGACCCAAAATTGAGAGTCGATGTCAACGTAACGCCAAGAAGCTCAAGATGGTCCGTTATTGGCACGGTTACATCACGGAAAGTTTGAGCCGGGTGAAATTGGCTCCTTTTAGCGGAAAAAAGACACGCCTGGGTTTTAGCAGCATTAAACTTGACCAGATTGGCATCACCCCTTTCGGAGACTGCCTGCAAGGACAGGTTCAAACGCTCCACCATGGCCTCACGAAGAGACTGGATCTGCGGCCCGGTGGCCCGTGCGTTGGACAAGTATCTCTCAGCAACAGTGCTGTCGTCTGCATACCCAAAGGTGCCGGGTTTTAGCAGATCGTTAATGTGCAACAAGAATAATGTTGCTGAGAGTACCGACCCCTGAGGGACCCCGGCATTAATATCCAATTGGTCCGAAGAGCAGCCATCGATAACCACTCGAATGGACCGATCTTTCAGGAAGTCTGCAATCCAATCACACAGACCACCGGGCAGACCGAATGAAGGAAGCTTACCGATAAGGCTTTCGTGCCAGACCCTATCGAAAGCTTTCGAGATGTCAAGGGAGACGGCAAGCGCTTCCCCGTGCCTCTCGATGGCCTCACTCCATATGTGAATGGCATACGCTAGAAGATCCCCAGTAGACCGATTTCGGCGGAAGCCGTATTGGCGGTCACTAAGGATATCGTTAGTTTCTAGGTATGCCAGGAGCTTAGTGTTGAGTACTCTTACAGAGTATGGACGTTACAGAGATGGGTCTGTAGTTGGCCGGGTCAGCTCGACTTCCCTTCTTGGGCACGGGCTGTACGTTGGCTTGCTTCCAAGCATTCAGCACTTTTCCAGTCTCATATGAAAGGCGGAATAGGCGTGTCAAGATCGGAGACAGTTCAGGCGCACAGGTTCTAAGAACTATAGCTGGTATGCCGTCAGGGCCGCTAGCCTTGTTCACGTCGAGGTTGCGCAGCACCCTGCGGACGTCCTTTTGATGGATGCGAATGTCTGACATACTCGTCTCGCATCCATCAGGAGAAGGAGGGGGCCGCGAATCACCAGGATTCAGACGCGAAGATTCCGCAAAAAGAGAGGCAAATAAATTTGCCTTCTCCTCAGCGGTGTGGGCCAGCGACCCATCGGGTTTCAGCAGTGGTGTTAGTGAGGGACGGCAGAAGTTCGACTCGACCGACTTAGCCAGGGACCAAAACGCTTTACTACCTGCTGGGTAAGAAGCAAGTTTGGCCCCTATTCGGCCAGTGTGGTCGAACCGAGCTCTTCGCAACACCTTCTTGCAGGACTTGGCAGCCCTGTTGTAGGCTTTCTTCTTCAGACCCACGTCACTTGCTTTGCGCGATCGAGCGTCGACCCATGCCAGGTACGCTTCATGTTTAAGCTAGTCGGCGCGATGACATTCGGCGCCAAACCATGGCCGGTCAACGCCGGGCATCGTTACTTCGGAGAACGGAATGTAGTACTCCATTCCCCGACGCAACACATCCGTCACGGCGTCCGCGCACGACGAAGGATCACCCGAAGAAAAGCAAGTAGGCTGCCAAGGATAGCAAGCGAAGAAAGATCGCATGCCATCCCAATCTGCTGACCTGTACCGCCAAACCCGCCGGGTGCCCCTTGGGCTGGGATCGGGCGGGGAGTAGACGGACACAGACTTCACCAGACAATGGTCGGAGCTACCCAAAGGTGAAGCTATCGACACAGAGTATCGGTCTGGATCTGTTTTCAGCAGAAGGTCCAAGCAATTGGCCGTGTGCGAATCAACATCTGGCACCCTCGTTGCCCCATGGACCAGCTGGGTAAGGTTTAGCGCAAGCGAAAGCTTACGCATCTCCCGTCCAGCATGGTCAGTGCACTGGTATGGGAAGAGCCACTCCTGGTGGTGGGCATTGAAGTCCCCCAGTAACACTAATTGGGCGGAAGGGTACCGCTGCTGTGCCGCATCAGCCACCTCACTGAGGTACTCTGTGAGCCTGGTTGTCTCCTGATCTCCACTATGCGAACGGTAGACACAGGCGTAGATAATTTTATCCAGACCTGTGTCCACCAGAGCCCAAAGCGTCGAGAATCTGGAGTCCTCAAGGTTACGGAGACGCCGATAGCAAGTGTCGTCACGGGCGTACATACACACACCCGCGCGTGTTTTAAAATTTTGGTTGTCTGTAAGAGATTGCCCTGTGCAATAAGACCGCCCATTGTACACTTGTTTTAATGATTTGTCCTGTATATATATTTATGTGGTGTACAATAAAGAATATAATAAATAATAAATAAATAAATGCTCACAGCTGATCTTTGTGTTTCTGAAGTTGGCTGCGCAGTAGCTATTTTTGTGTCAATGTTGAAGGTGAAGATAGAATTGTACTATAACTGCCTCTTTCACTCACTTACGTTTGTTGCATCGTCCTATCTCGCTTACTCTATGCAGTATACTCGATGAAAAACTGTTTCTTGCGCAATGGTTCGCTGAGCCAATTTCAGAGACACAAAGAGCCGCTGTGACTACTGTAAAATTGTTTGTAGAGCTTTTAACCCTATACAAAGCACAAGTCCGATCCTGCATGGAGTATTGCAGCCACCTTTGGGATGGTTCAGCTAAGTATCAGCTTGCCGCGCTTGACTCAGTGGAACTCAGAGCCAAGAGGCTCATTGGCAACGTTGAACTGGTGGACGCCAAGCTTCACAGCTTGGCTCATCGCCGCAAAGTTGCCTGCTTGTGGGTCTTCTACAGGCTGTACTTCGGTGAGTGTGCTCAGGAACTCCACGACCTCATCCCACCAGCCCCCTTCTACAAAAAAAAAAAAAAAGATAATTTTTGGAAGTTAGGATTCACATTCGAAAATTCTTTCACAGATATAGAAAGCTACAATGGCTATTAGACCAGGGTAAATAATTTTTGAAACCAAAAAAAATTACAGTAGGATGAAACCCATTAGAAAAGGAGGGGAATATGATCAAAATGAAAGGAAAACTAAATTACGGTCGATCCGAGTTCGGGAAGTGGGAGGGGGTGAGTTTTTAAGGGTAAAAAATGGTTTATCTTGATTTCCGGCAAAACTACAAGTCCTATGCTCTTTTCGGTCTTACCTTGAGGGTCATGGCCTACAGGCAATGATTGGTGGTGGTTTTCCAGCAGTGTGAGTGGCCTGTCTGATTCCCTCCAGTTTGGGCCCAGTCTTGTTTCACTGACACAGGAATGGTATTCATCGGTCATCTGGGGCGTGTTAGCTGTCGTTCTGAAGCTACAGTATCTGGGTGGGATAGATTCAATTTTATTATAATCACTTTTAAGCATAAGACATAATGATTATTAAATTAGATTTAGGAATACACACACCATAGTATTTTATTTTTATTTTCAGTGTAGGTAATTATTATACCTCTCAGTTTATGTATCTTTTATTTTATTATGTAACGCATAAATACAGACATAGGTATATAGTTTATAATGAGACTTTGATGTATATTTTTTGTTTTGGTTCTTGTACTTACTTTCAACATGTTCAGTCGGTTCAGTCACACTCATTTTCGTACGAAATTTTGCTAACAAGTTATAGTATTTTCACATGTGGGGACGTCATTACGTCATTCGCGAGGTTTTTGCTGAAAATCAGCGCTGTTGACGATAGGTTCGTCTGAAGTCACGGCATTAAGCTGAGCAATGACCTATTCTTGCACAGATGCGACGCACAGCCTATTTGTTTTTGTTGTTTTCCACTCAGTAATCGGCATTTTGTTTAATGTTTTGTTTGTTTTTATTTGGTAATGTCGAAACATATTACGCAAGTAAATTGTCTTTGGCCTCTCACCCACAGATATAACGGTGTATTGCTCTCATCAAGCAAGAGAAAAAAAAAAAAAAATTTTTTCGTTTTAAATACGAGGCTTTTGGCTAATTTGTACCTATAGTGAATGCCACCCTTTATTTTGTATTGTGCGTTTAGTTTGTGCAGAATAAACAATTTTTCTTTCTTTCTTTCTTTCTTCTTTCTATGGAAAAAAATTAGATAGCAAAGTTGTAGGCAATAAAAAGATCTACAACTTTTGTATTCGCAGATTTTTCACATAACCTCAAAATTTAGGTGAAAAATTCAAAAAACCAAGTTTTTGGTTTTTTATTTATATCTTTTTCAAAAAAAAAAATTTTTCTACTAAATTTGGTGAAAACTTACCTTATTATGTCCCAAATACACTGTAATTTATTTGATCAAAAATATTAATTTTTTCGCTTCATTTTAATTTAATATCAAAAAAGCACCCTAATTTTCAATCGAAAATTCTGACATCAAAATATCAGCTTTTTTCAAAAAGTTTGGGGGCTTGTTGTTCGTTGAAATATCTACTTTCTGATGGTGTAAAAAAAAATATACATTACTCTAGGAAATATTCTTAGAAAATGCAAAAAATTGAAAAAACCTCAAATTCGATTTTTTTTTTTATCATTATGTACAATTTCATCAAAAAAATGTGATTGCTGCAATTTTTTTTAGTTAAAAAGTTTATTTATTTTACTCGAATTACATTAATGTCATAGAAAATCTCATACAAAATAAATATACATGTAAATCGTACTATTGATTTTATCATGAGTATAACTAAATCTGTTTGTATAAAATAAACGAAATTACTATTTTTTATTCTTGTACTAAAATATCATTCAATTTCAATTTTTTAGGTTATGTTACGTTAAACATACTATTTATAAAAAAAAAATATTACTATTTTTATTTTGAAGCTGATTAATATAGATTAAAATACAGATAGTATTTACCTTGCTATGTAGATTCCAAACGATTCTTTGAATAAAGTAAATTTCTTACAAATCACTTAGAGTAACTCAGTCTGCACGTGTATTTTTAAAAACGATGTTGTACACTACTCTGTATCTCGAATACTGGCTAACGGTCTTTACAGCTGCTACGAAATAGCAGGTATGTAGTAAGGCCCAGACCCTCCTAGGTCCGTCCCCACTTCTCAATGAAATAACTTACAATGGGCAAGAAAAAAACCTAGATGGAACATACACGGTACGACTTCCGTTTAAGGATACAAACTTAAACTTAAACATAAACGGCGAATCGCGCAAAAAGGCCGCTGCTCGCCTCTTACAACTAGAACGACAGTTCGCAAAAAATGAAAATTTACGACACCAATACATTGAATTTATGAACGAATATTTACGTATGGGTCATATGAGAAAAGTAGATACAAAAAACTACAACTTAGGAAAATACTACATACCACATCAGGCAGTAATTAAGGAAGACTCACTTACTACAAAGTTACGCGTGGTTTTTGATGCGAGCAGCAAAAGCAGCACAAAAATAAGCCTTAACGACAATATAACATTTAACAATATTCACCGAAGGTCACTCAGGTATATAAATTATCTTAAAACAGCAATAAATAGGCATCTACAAATATTATTTAAAGAAGATTCTACAACTTTTTCAAAATATTGTAGATGTCTTATTAAATATTAACTTTATTAACTTAGTTGTTTGTTAATTATAGAAGTATATTTTAATTTGTAATTTTTTCGTTTATCAATAAAACATGCAATCTTACGTTTTTTGAGTAATTAAAGTGTAAATTTTAATAAATACCTCAAAATTGTACATAATGATTAAAATTTTTTTTTATAAATTTGAGGTTTTTTCAATTTTTTGCATTTTCTAAGAATATTTCCTAGAGTAATGTATATTTTTCTTTACACCATCAGAAAGTAGATATTTCAACGAACAAAAAGCCCCCAAACTTTTTGAAAAAAGCTGATATTTTGACGTCAGAATTTTCGATTGAAAATTAGGGTGCTTTTTTGATATTAAATTAAAATGAAGCGAAAAAATAAATATTTTTAATCAAATAAATTACAGTGTATTTAGGACATAATAAGGTAAGTTTTCACCAAATTTCGTAGAAAAAATTTTTTTTTTGAAAAAGATATAAATAAAAAACCAAAAACTTGGTTTTTTGAATTTTTCACCTAAATTTTGAGGTTATGTGAAAAATCTGCAAATACAAAAGTTGTAGATGTTTTTATTGCCTACAACTTTGCCATTTAACTTTTTTCCATAGGACTTGTAGTTTTGCCGGCAATCAAGATAAACCATTTTTTACCCTTAAAAACTCACCCCCTCCCACTTCCCGAACTCGGATCGACCGTAATTTATTTTTCCTCTCATTTTGATCATATTCCCCTGCTTTTCTAATGGGTTTCATCCTACTGTAATTTTTTTTCATTTTTTACCATTTTTGTAGGCTTTGACCCTGGTCTATATAGGCTTTGTATCCTGCAAGATTCAGATAAGCCTTAATATACAAGTTCTCAATTAAAAAAACTTAATAGAATAGCTTGGAATTCCTGTCTAACACTCAGTACCACAGATAACATAATACTACAGTACTCGGTACCCATTTTTGCGCCCTCAAGCTGTCTACACAGATCACGGGCGGCCTATATTTACCGCTATAAAGAAGAAACAGTCGGCATCTCGTAACCGGGACCAATTGCCGGTAATTCCAAAGCCATAGAGTCGAGAAACACTTCCTTATTGTCAGCCAATCATCGTAATAGGCCCTGAACGACAAGTGATCGACTTTTGGGAGACATTATCTAATCTAGCTAGATTGTGGCAACGACTCGCCGCACCCACGCGGACAAGAGAAGTAGACGATAATGTGAAAATAATATTTTTCTAAACTTGATGTGATACACGCGAAGATGGCATGCTGTAAGGAACCTTACATGATGAACCTTACAGTACATACCTTACCTTATACCTCACCATTAGCATGCATGCTGGCAGAAAATAATTCTCGCTGAATTTAGAATAGGAACACAAGTACATTTTATTTTTTTAGAGTTTAATGGTTATGAATATGGCGATATGCAAATATATATAAACGCTGAGAAACAAATGAATAACGAATTACAAAAAGGAATACCATGCTTAAAATAAAGTTTATTTGAACTTATACATTTAAGTCAAACCGTTAGTTATTACAGTTCCAAGTGACGAGTTTAAAAAAGGCCTATTTCATTGTAACGACCAAATGTTTATTACATGCAGTTAGTATTAATCACCTTACTTATTAATTACATGTTATTTTAATTCTACGATCACCTAGTCAAGCCATTTCACGCTGCACTTAACACAGTGCCGAACTAATCGATTTATGGAGATGCAGCCATTTGCCAGGATTAATGGCGTTTGTCGCTTCATCGCCTGATCCGACAATTCGGAGAATCTAGACTTAAATGGTTCTAGGAAGATCCTTGGTCAATCAGCTTTGAGTTGGGATTAGTACCCATCAAAGACGATTTAATTAAGATTAAGGTTACTTTAAGGGACCGAGTAAACCAAACGCCAGATTTCTGAATTAATAAATTTGAAGTTGAGTATGTCGAGCTTTGGTATTAAAGTATGGACATATACTTAACTCCGAATCCTTCATTCAGAAACCGGCTCTCAACGGTTTAGATCGATCCATTTTAAGGCTAATGTGAGTTTTTTTTTGCAGATCATGAACAAAAAATTGTCTTATTTCTTCCGTGTCCTAAATTTACAGACATAAGTTTATTATTATTATTAATCATTTATTTCGGACCATGATCCATAATTTGTTAGTAAACTTATGACTATGTTAGTATAAGACATGTACATGTACATGTACATGTGTATGTATTTGGATAAGACTTTAAAACTGTGTAAATATTTTATGGATTTTTTGATCTGGTGCGGTTTTACCACCCTATAAATCATATTGAAGAACGACAGGCGTGTAGTGTATGACTTATAAAATCGAATTATCTTTATTCAAGTATCATTTGCCTCAAAAATTATTAGTAAGAACTGAAACTTCACAAAAAAACAAATAGGATCACGGTTGTGGCAACCCATGTGAGATGGCACAACAGCGACCCACGAAAACTGTCAGTCTACACAACGTTGTGGCAACCTATGTGAGATGGCACAACAGCGACCCACGAAAACTGTCAGTCTACACAACGTTGTGGCAACCTATGTGAGATGGCACAACAGCGACCCACGAAAACTGTCAGTCTACACAACGTTGTGGCAACCTATGTGAGATGGCACAACAGCGACCCACGAAAATTGTCAGTCTACACAACGTTGTGGCAACCCATGTGAGATGGCACAACAGCGACCCACGAAAACTGTCAGTCTACACAACGTTGTGACAACCCATGAGAGATGGTACAACAGCGACCCACGAAAACTGTCAGTCTACACAACGTTGTGGCAACCCATGTGAGATGGCACAACAGTGACCCACGAAAACTGTCAGTCTACACAACGTTGTGGCAACCCATGTGAGATGGCACAACAGCGACCCACGAAAACTGTCAGTCTACACAACGTTGTGGCAACCCATGTGAGATGGCACAACAGCGACCCACGAAAACTGTCAGTCTACACAACGCTGTGGCAACCCATGTGAGATGGCACAACAGCAACCCACGAAAACTGTCAGTCTACACAACGTTGTGGCAACCCATGTGAGATGGCACAACAGCAACCCACGAAAACTGTCAGTCTACACAACGTTGTGGCAACCCATGTGAGATGCCACAACAGCGACCCACGAAAACTGTCAGTCTACACAACGTTGTGGCAACCCATGTGAGATGGCACAACAGCGACCCACGAAAACTGTCAGTCTACACAACGTTGTGGCAACCCATGTGAGATGGCACAACAGCGACCCACGAAAACTGTCAGTCTACACAACGTTGTGGCAACCCATGTGAGATGGCACAACAGCGACCCACGAAAGCTGTCAATCTACACAACGTTGTGGCAACCCATGTGAGATGGCACAACAGCGACCCACGAAAACTGTCAGTCTACACAACGTTGTGGCAACCCATGTGAGATGGCACAACAGCGACCCACGAAAACTGACAGTCTACACAGTCTACAGTCTAGGCGACTTGAAAATATGCTTAGGATATTGTTGGGGCTGATCCACACCTTGCGCACCATTGAAGCGCACCTTTTGCGCATGGTTGCGTAGAAACAATCTACATGCGCATCCGCAAACATCCCCGACACACTAAAGAAGCGGGGCAGCCCCACCAGCATTCTAAACATGTTATTATACTGAACGTGGAGAGCGTTGTACGATCTTTGGGTATATCTAGCCCACATGCTACTCGTACTCGCGTAAATACGCCGATTCGTTGACGTACAGGAGGCTCGAAAGAGCGTTATCTTAACAGGAAGTGAGCATCGTGCAAACCTGCGAGCCAGCATGTTCGCTCTTACCGACAAAAGCTCTCCGCTCCCGTTCAATGTCGTCATCGTCTTTAAGATTGGAGGTTAATATATGACCCAAACACTTGAACATGAACATAAACAAAGCAAAAGGAATATATAAGTATAGTTGTGTGAGGACTCCTCACCTGTTTAGAGGCAACCTCCTTGTTCATTATAAGACTGGCAACAGATAACTATTTAGTTTTGGAAGGTGATAGAAATCGGAACGTAAGAAAAACAATTGAAGATGTTTTTATTTAGCTTGGCTGGTCACTTCGGTACAAGCCGCCTCAGGGCAGCGAAGTTATTGAGAAGAAAATATAGCATATAAAAGTAATTTCTGCTTATTATTTGGAGCTCTCTGAGCTACCCCCTCACAATAGCAAGTGGCGTTCTCAAGTTTCTGCTCAGGTGTGATGTAGAAGTTCAAAAAAGCAATCCAGTTTTGATAATTTGGCAAAGTTTCTTACGTATCGTACGGGCCTTCTCTTCTCTTATAACGTCTTCTCACTCATAGTGTCGATCAATGTGCCTTTCCCCAAAAGTTCGACCGAATGCATAATGAATACCAATGTCTCATGGGCGCCGGTAGGAAAGCTTTCTGTGTGCATCTTCAGCACTGCCTCGAATACGATGGGTTTTCTTTTACCCATTTGTCATTAACATCATCATCCTATCAGCTGAAAGACTTCCATCCCCCAAGCGTCGCCACATTGACCGGTCCCGTGCGTCTCGCATACAGCGGATCCCCGCAACCTTCACCAGGTCATCGGTCCACCGGTGGACTGGACTGGAAGCCTTCCAACGCAACGTCTTCTGGTTCGTGGTCGCCACTTCAGAAACATTCTTCCCCATAGGCCATCCGTTCTGCGAGCAATGTGCCCTGCCCACTGCCACTTAAGTTTGGCAATTCGTCGGGCTATGTCGGTAACCCTAGTTCTCTTGCGGATCTCTACATTTCTAATTCGATCACGCAAGGAAACTCCGAGCATAGCCCTCTCCATTGCCTTTACCCATTAATACGGAGAACTATTTGTTAATTGCAAAATGCAAAAAATATTGAAAAACCTGCCAAGTGCGAGTTGGACTCGCGCACGAACGGTTCCGTACCATTATCGCAAAAAACGGCAAAAAATCACGTTTGTTGTATGGGAGCCTCACTTAAATATTTATTTTATTCTGTTTTAGTATTTGTTGTTATAAATACATCATCTGTGAAAATTTCAACTGTCATCACGGATCATGAGATACAGCCTGCGGTGACAGACAGACAGACAGACGGACAGTGGAGTCTTAGTAATAGGGTCCCGTTTTTACCCTTTGGGTACGAAACCCTTAAAATACAGAACGAGAATTCAAGTGCGAGCGAAGCCAGATCAAAAATGTTTGCACCTCACCTCGGATATTTACTTTTTTTGTATATTTTATTGAATTCCCTTGCACCTCCCTCCCGGCGCCCATGCAATCACAGATCGACTGCCTAAACCTCAACAACCCAGTAACTGGGTAACACGAATCCCTTGGCAAGACTGGTGTCAAGATTTCAACTACTGACCCGTAAGGAATGCCAAAGACCTACAACTGACAGCTGGGTCCTGAACCCACTTGCTTTCTGAGTCACAAAAGATTCTGGTTATTTTATGGATGGTCACCAATCCAAAGACAAACCTCGGCAAGTGTTGCTGGGTCAGTGCTGCTGTTACTAGCCACGGGCGGTTCCACTCATAGTGTAAACTAATTCATTATCATGTAAAGGTCCATGTATAAATGAGTCTCTCCCTAGGGCTCAGCTTGATAAATTGAAAATACTGATATCACCGACACACATGAAGTTGAATCACGGTCGCTGCCTTATCAGTATCACACGCACTAATTGTGATTGTTGTAACATTAATTAAATCGGAACTTTATAAGCCTCTAGCTGTACCAGCAGATTCGTCTGCGTGAAATTCGCAGGACTTCTAACCGTGTGCCAAGTTTCATCTAAATCCGTTCAGCTTTTAGGACATTAAAAGGTACGTAGTTAAACAATCATAGTTGAACTGTAATATTAGTATGTACATATGCTGGTAATCGCAGTGCAGCTTCTAAAGAAAAGGTTCTGGGTCTATGACGGACAGAGAAACATGTAGTTTGGAGTTGGACACTAGTATATTACATGAATTATAAACTAACCAAAGAATTTACTTCAAAGATTGTTCCTTGAAAGTTTTGGACAGATAGAAACAGGCCTTTTGTATCGTTAAATAAATAAATGAAAAGAAATTAAAAGTAAAACTTTTTTACTAAAAACACAAGTTGGTTGTGTCCAAAAATAAAATAACTTCAATTTCGAAGTCGGTGTCAAAAAAGGAAAAAACAAAAACAGGAACACCTGTTTTTGTTTCTTGACAGTCCAGTGTTTTTTTGGAAGTCGGTTGTCTTTTTTAGTAAAAAAGTTTTTATTTTTCACTTTTCAGTTATGGTACATAATGAGCAAATTCTGTAGTAATGTACCTTTTCTCAAAAATGGTATGTAATGTTGTCATAACATCTCTAAAAAGTATCCAGAAAGTGAACTTTACCGGAGGCTTATTCACAACTGTCCAGTAAGAAGCGAGATTTTAAATTTGGAATCTCCTACTGTCCAGTAAGTAAGTATGTAATTTACTTACTGGACAGTAGTAGGGATTGGTCCGGAATATCAAAACGTAACTTATATCGGTTAAGTGTTAGATATCATATCATATCGATATAGATATCAAAATAACCGATATTACAAAAACTGTATCTAATAAAAACCTTAGTAGCGTGCGAGAACGAATAAGTCAAAACTTAAAGCGGAAACGTACGAACTACGAACAAAACGCAAACTTCACAAACGATAGGAACCATAATTATGCGCTACATCTCTTTCTTAGTATTATTTCGCGTTCGTTGTTAGTTTGCTCATCTAAATAACATTTTAACTTATGCAAACTGTACTAAATGATATAGATATCTGAAAACCGTTTTCGATATCGATATGATATCTGTATATCGGTTACATAACCGTTTGTGCAAAAAACCGAAAACACCCATCTCTAGACAGTAGGTCATCCTCTTCAGATCTGCTTAGAAAAAAAAACATAGTACCAGCCAGACACATATTAGAGTTTAGCCATTATAACATGGTTATAGGAGGGAGGCTCCAAATATATATATCTATTTCGCTTTTTGGTATGACATTTTAAGATATAGATATATTTTTGAGTCCGTTAATCAAGACAAACAAATATAAATGCCCCCGGTAAATCAATCACAATATCTATCAGTAATTGCCCTAATATGAATGTAACCTTCAATATTAATTAAACGAATTTGTGGTTAAACTTTCTTTCATTTTTGAGAAAAGCATTATACAAGCCTCAACCAGTAAGAAAGCCATCCTGGCCTCGTATATAACCGGACCTCATCTGCGGTTCGGTCCGGTAAACTCATACTTGGCCAGGAAGGCTTACTTACTGAATTCTGCAGAAATGTACCAATAATGCACAAAATTATGCCAGAATAGATTACCTGAATAGATTACTTAACCTGGTTAAGGTTGCGGGAAGGCGCTGGATGCGAGACGCACGGGATCGGTCAATGTGGCGACGCCTGGGGAGGCCTATGTCCAGCAGTGGACGTCTTTCGGCTGAAATGTTGATGATGATGATGAGATTACCCGAATATCATAAAACTTGAACATATCCGGTGAAATGAGAGTATACCACACGGTGAACTGTACACATCTGCGTATCCTCCTACTTTTTGAAGTCGGTTAAAAAAACTACGTACATCTCGCATCGGAACGCTCTTGGCGGCGGCAGCAGAACGTACGTGTATGGAGTTATAAATTGCAGTTTGGAGCGTGGAAGCCGTAACCGGGTTTATAAAAATGTAATAAAACTTTTTTTAATGACAGTGACCTTCTTTTTATTTTTGAATATATCATACGATAACATAATTCAAATGTTCACTGTTCATTCGCATGTTTATTTTTATAATCCTCTGGTTGGTTTTCGTTTAATTCTCTCAACATGACAATACCCGGTTGGTGCAGGACTATTGTTAAATATGGAGACAAATATATTGGGCTATGGGTTTGGGCGGTTTAGTGGATCGATTAGCGCCAAGGGGGCAACATATACGGAGTTGCTTGAGGAGTGGAGAGGTATACCACGGGTATCAGGACAATCCCGGAAGTACGGTCAAGATCCCTAATTCCCTAACAGCATCTTACTGAGTTAACTTCTTAGTGTGGAAAATGTAGTAGGTAGTATATTTCTTAAGCCATATGTTTAAGACAATTTGTAGATTTTTAGTATACTTACTACCGTTTGTTTTCCCTATAATAATAAATAAATAAATAACTTCCTTC
Organism: Orthosia incerta; assembly: GCA_948252205.1. Taxonomy (NCBI): domain Eukaryota; kingdom Metazoa; phylum Arthropoda; class Insecta; order Lepidoptera; family Noctuidae; genus Orthosia; species Orthosia incerta. The sequence goes on along the minus strand of OX411755.1, from coordinate 30,250,753 downwards.
ACCCGAGCACGTTTGCTCTTGCGAATCTCTACTCAAGCCAGCCAATTAAGGTTACACTAGTCGACGGCACGAACTATTTTGTGCGCGGGGTTAAAATGCATTATATATCAACCGAAAACACGTGCGGAAGAGATAGATGCTGTGATGAGCAGTAGGAAGCTAGTTTGCGTACGAATACACACTTTTGAAAATTTGTAGCGAAATGGATAATGATTTAGGACGAAACCGAGCGCGCGAAATTTTATAATCAGACCTTTGGGAGTCTGGATATCATGAAAAAACGACTAAACGTCTCTATTCAAAATTAAATTATTTGCATTGTTGAACTACTAATCTTTCCCTGTATGGAGGCCGTTTTGCAATTTTCCGCCTTCTTATGGTATTTATTTGCGCCCAAAAATGCGTTAAAATTAGTGTCGAAATGTGGAACTTTCGACGCTCTTAACTTTCAAATATTTTCTTTTTTTACTTTTTCGCTTCCATACAGGGCTAGATAATGATGAGACAAATTGATATCACTTTATATTTCGAACGTACATCGTCAAACAGTGGAATAATCCCTAGACTACGTTTGTATGGAAGAATTTTCGACTAGTGTACCCTTAATTCAAGAAAAAGGCGGGGGCTCTGTTCCCTGTTAGTGTTCACTCCGAACGGACAATAAAAGCAAGCCGGAGGTGAGGGACTTGACATCTCCCTGGAGATCAGGTGCATGTGGTCTCCATGTTTAACAATAGACTTGCACCAACCGGGGACTATCCTTGGGTGCACTTAAGTAGTGCATCCAGGGATAACCCTCGGTTTGTGTCACATTTCATGATACATATCTAACAAGGTATCTGCGAGTTGGCTTCGGCCCCTGGGTAGCCTTTCAACCGGTCCGGGATCCCAGAGACCCGAGATTGATAAACAATTTTTTTTTACCCATTATTTGCAATAGTCCTGCACCAACCGAAGAATACTCTTGGGTGCACTTACGTAGTGCATACAGGTATAATCGTCGATCAGTTTCACATTGCCTGATATATGCCTAAAAAGGCCTCTGCGAGTTGGCTTCAGCCCTTCGCACGCCTTTCAAAAGATCGGGATCCCAAGGTTTCCGAGATTGTCAAAGTCACATAAATTTTCCAGTTTTCTTGGGTTTTTGGTAATGTTTCATAACAGGAAAGCAAATTATATTAAATAATTAAAATCTGTTTATCCTGTGTGAATAACTGGAAATCGGTACCTACTATACAATATTGTGGTTATATTTTTACATTCAGTGACCTCAAAATATGAGTAAGAAATGTACAGTAGCTATAGGTGTCGGTAATTAAAAAAACATTATCATCGTCCTGGCCCATGTCCCTCATAATTAATTATATAATTAAAAACAATGAAGTCGTCAGCTACACCTATCTTTGCAAATAAATGACTCTGATTCGGTTTTCATGCCTATTTATGAAGTCATATTGTTCTTCTAAACTAAACCACAGAATTTGATGTGGTTTTCACTATCATTTAGACTTTTAGAGAAATAATTTCGGAAAGTCCCCGTGTACAGGTTGTAATGGATAGATGCGACCATATTTTAAGAGCTGCTTCTATCCATGTAAATAAACAACTTTGCCCAGGGAAGTCATAGCAAATTCCCAAAAAATTAAATGGGATTTTCCATACAAAGTTGTCGTCAGCCGAACAAAATTTATATGGAAGATATTTTTTTTTGAGAATTTACTATGACTTTCTTAGAGAAATTTATTCATTTACAAGGGCAGAATTCGTTTTTAAAATTTGATGGCACTTTTTCGTTACACCCTGTTAAGATTAAACTTTCATAAGTATAGGTAATCAAAACCGTGCGACTCGGTGCGACGAAGCACCGTTGTTAGTTTCATTATAATCAAACTTAACACAACATCACGCCTGTTTTCCCCGGGGGGTTAGGCAGAGGTGAACTCTAGAACACCCACATTCACATTTTGCCAGCTATGTTTAAGGCGTATATATACACCAGTGTTAACGCAGTAGGTACTGGCCGTGCGCCCACTCAGAGTCAGAATATCAATATTGAATCTCCTTTTGGACATTTTGCAAAATATTCTTTAATTTACATATGCTATTTCAGTTAGGAAGAATTTCTAGCCATTAATTTTATGTGTAAAAATATTTTTAAACATCCAAGTCGTTATGAAGGAGTATCCAAAAGTAGCGAAAAAATATCGTGTTGTAAATGTTTTTATTAAAGCAAAACTATTATTTACACGAAAAACCATGATTCACAAATAATGAACTTGAATCAATTATTTTTTAACCGACTTCCCAAAAAGGAGTAGGTTATACTGTATTTTCTTTTTTATGTGTGTTACCTCAAAACTTTTTAATAGGTGCTCAGAATTTTGGTGATTCTTTTTTTAGGGTTCCGTACCCAAAGGGTAAAAAACGTGACCCTATTACTAAGACTCCACGATCCGTCTGTCTGTCTGTCCGTCTGTCACCAGGCTGTATCTCATGAACAGCTATGCTATGATAGCTATACAGCTACATTTTTCACAGATGATGTATTTATGTTGCCGCTATAACAACAAATACTAAAAACAATAAAATAAATATTTAAGTGGGGCTCCCATACAACAAACGATAAAATGGTACGGAACCATTCGTGCGCGACTCTGACTCACACTTGGCCGTTTTTTTTATTTGAAAGCTATGTCATGTGGTCCCATTTAAATTTCATCAAGATCTGATGAAGAACTTTGGAGATATTCATTAGAACTCTTCAATAAACGACGGCAAATCACTCGTGATAGCTGCAATCACATGTATGTTTATTGTGTACACCATTTCATGACATAACATCACAATGGTACGCTTTAAAGGGGTACGCAGGTATGAACAGTTCACCCTGGTATACTCTCATTCCACCGGTTTTGTTTATTTTAGTTTCATGTTATTGGGTTAATCTATTCTGGCATCACTTTGGGCGTTATAGGTACCTAGCCTATAGAACTGGTCCATTATGAACCACAACTAAAAAGTGAAAAATAAAAAACTTTTTTACAAAAATGTACAACCGACTTCCAAATAAAAATACTACAAAGTGAAAAATACTACAAAGTGAAAAATAACTTCAACCAGTCGGTTGTATTTTTTTGTAAAAAAGTTTTTTTTTTCAAACCTTTTAACCTAGCCGTTATAAGGAGTAAGCTTTAGAAATTAACCGTTTTACGGCAATAAAGCGGTGGAAGGCCCTTAAGTCCCATGTAATCAAATCTACTTCAATCACACCAATTTGTCCTCTACACAATATTATGTTTAGGTACGCCATCACTCAAGATTCTTTACGCACCATTTGGAGGGTAGTCTTTAATCTCGAGTAGTGGCTCACAAGGTTTATTAACCCAGCTGTGGGGGCACATAATATAATATTTATGCGTGTAGAATAACGTTGTGATATGATAACAGGTGTCCTGTTAGGTAGGGTGACTATGCAGTACGATTCTCCACTGAAAAAAATAATTTGAACTTGCGAACTGTTTTTCTTACTAGCAACAAATTGCTTAAATGTAAAAGGGAAATTAATAACCGGGCGAAAGATACACTGAATGGGCGACTGTTATACCAAGTAAGTATATTTTAGGATAATTTTGTGAGCTGCGGTAACAATATTGTTGCATACTTTAATTGTATTTGGGGCTCTATTATAGCATATTAAATCTAATCTAGTCGTTAATGAGCTCATTGCAGAGCTCAACGCCAGCAGTCTTTACTCGGTAGGATACGCAGATGACATAGCAATTCTAATCTCGGGGAAATTTGAGGGCATCTTATGTGATCTCATGAGAAAGGCCTTCAAAATAATCGAGAGCTGGTGCACAAAGCACGAACTGTCGGTTAACCCTTTAAAAACGGAACTAATAATGTTCACTAACAAACGAAGTTTGGGTCTGCATAGGCTTCCAAAACTTTTCAACACAGAATTAACACTTAAAGAGGAGGTCAAGTACTTGGGGGTAATTCTTGATAGCAAATTGCTCTGGAACAAGCATCTTGACTACAAACTCAACAAATGCACAATCGCACTCTACCAGTGTAAAAAAATGTTAGGAAAAACATGGGGGCTGTCTCCAAGGATTACTCTGTGGCTATATACAGCGGTAATCAGGCCAATGTTGGCTTATGGCGCTCTGGTTTGGTGGACGAGGACAGAACTCTCAACCACCATCACCCGACTCCAACGGTTCCAGCGACAGGCCTGTTCAGCTATCACCGGCTGTATGAGAACCACCCCAAAAGCAGCCATGGAGATAGCCCTACATATAACTCCCCTGGACCTGTACATACAGCAAGAGGCGGCGCTAGCTGCTATCAGGCTAATGCATCTAGGCATATGGGGCAAAAACCTCACAAGTCCACACGCTAAAATCCTGGACCGGGCGATTGAGTATCAACCTCTCATCGCTGCTCCGTGTGATAGAATACAAAAACAACCTATGTTCAGCAAAAACTATAACATACAAACAATAGAGGAAGAAAGGGATCAGTCAGGAGCCAATAAAGTGCGAATCTACACAGATGGCTCAAAAACTAATAACGGTTCAGGTGCTGGCGTACACTCCCTTGACCTCAACATTAACTTTTACATACCGCTAGGCACACACAGTTCGATATTTCAATGTGAATGTGTCGCCTTAACACAAGCCGCAAAAACCGTAAAGCGTTTAGATATCCAGAACTACGGAATAAGATTCCTATCTGATAGTCTGGCTGTGCTCAAAGCTTTAGAAAACAAACTAACTAACAACAAATTAATCTTTGAGTGCCACCTCGCCCTGGAGAATATATCAAAATCCAATCGAATCACCCTCCAGTGGATTAGGGGGCACAGTGGATCCCTAGGCAATGACGCCGCTGATGAGCTTGCGAAAAGGGGCTCCGAGATGTTAGTGCTAGGCCCGTACCCACTTATCCCATTGCCCTTCTCGCAATTTCGTGCGTGGATTCGTCAAAGATCAACAGAACTACACAATAACAGATGGTCACGGGCAACAGATTGTAGACAGTCAAAAATGGCTTTGCCGAAAGTACACCCGCGTCTCACTAAAAAATTACTCAGCCTGAGTAGAAATAACCTCAAAATAATTATAGGGACAATAACGGGCGACACCCTTCTTAACAAACATTTATTCAACATAGGTGTCACGGACAGCCCAATTTGCAGGGGCTGTTTTAACGCCGAAGAAACAGCCGCCCACGTAATCCTGGAATGCGATGCCGTGGCTTCTCAACGCGAAGAAACCCTCGGAACAGTGAGGTCGCTCCGTGAAGCCTGTGAAGCTCCCAGGAAGCTTCTGTGCTTTTGGGCGGAGCTGGGCTGGCTATGTTAGCCGGTACCCACACGCACAACGGACCAAATGGGAGTCTAAGTGCGGAAAAGGGAGTCCTACTACTACTACTACTACTAGCATATTAAATAAAATAAAAAAAACCTTTCATTTCTTTAAAAAAAAAGTTGAGTAAATACAGTTGATCTTACTATTTCTAATGTATACATAGCCTATGATTATATCAACTCTTTATATTTATGTCTCCATGATTTTTGATAACTAACCTTAATCTAGTTTACCTATATAATATTAATATTATGCGAATTGACCTTATCTAATGTATGTAAGTATAACTTATAATTATATCTATTTTGTATTAATCTATCTATTCTATATATTATAATCTAACTATGTATTATCTAATTTTTACCTTTTTATAGTACTAATTATTACTATATATGTATATCTGTATATTTTGTATATACAGGTATTTTATATTATGTATTTGTAATTTAAATAATATTTTAATGCTATACTAGTATCTACTAGTTAATTTGGTTTGTAAGAACCCTTTCTTGGGTGATGGCCCCCTCGAAAGACCACTGGTCTCTGTTTTGGCGTTCCATAGCGCGGTGGCATGGACGGATTTTAGCGTATTAATCTTTTGAAAATAGCAGAACAACTGACGAGGCGATTTCGCTGTGCAGCACGAGAGTTCGGGTGTATTCGTGTTCTCACCGAATAAGTCAAAGAGCGAGCGAAGCGAGCTCGGGTGCTTAGAGAACCCCATCACGGATAGGTTAGGTTCGAAGGGGATGACGCTCATCATCTCCTTCATGTTAGTTTAATTTAGACTCAGCAGACAGAAATAGGTAACCGTCGACAAACTTTAATTTTCAAGTGGCTGTTTTAAACATTTGTACCTATTCGCCCACTGTTTGTCGCCCACTTCGTATTTCAGTAAGCCATATTCGGTATTTTTTACACGTTTAATTCGAATTTATTTTCGCTCGTTTTAATACTATCCAATTTAAAATTACAAATCATATTCTGACTCACCCGAAAAAAAATTGCATACATTAAGGAAAAATAATATTAAACTAATTAGCAAAACTGTATGCTGTCCCAATTATATTTTTTAGTGTTTCAAAGTTTGGGAGAAATTAGAGCCCAGTTCACGTGAGGTTGAAAAGGTCAATGGCAGCAATTATTTGTAACTATATATTTTAAAAACATACCGTGCGTAGACATAAAGGTTAATGATAATTTATTATGTCAATAAAAGCGAGAATAGTCAACGTAGTGAGAACAAAACTTTTTATTAGGTACCTATATTTATCAGTTGATGAAAACGAAAACCGTCTCCTGCTCTGTTTGCCTTTTTACTTTTTTAGAGAGATAAAAATATACAAAGTGTATAAAATGCTTAATTAATATAATTGTATACCATGTAAAACAAAAACTCCTAACTTACTAAACCTAAAAATATACTAATGCTTTACAAAAGATTTCACTATCTCCAGGGTCAAACTATTTTGACTCTAAGCTCATCCATTCATCTCCATCACCGGTTTGAAATAGGATTAGAAGCGAAGACACTGGCTCAATTCAGAGTAGCAAACGTGCAACGTATTGAAGAGATCACACGCATGAAAATGCAATATGGCGGCACAGATATCATTGGAGGCAGCTGGGATTCAAAATGGCGCCACAGATAACGCGATGCTACATGGCGGCTTTGGCATAGACACTTGATATCGCTACTTGCAGGTAAGATGTTTAATCCAAGACGTTGTTAGATTAAAATATCTCTATTGCGCTTTGTAAGTGACAAGGTAAATCACTTGTCTTACTTACATACTTTGAATTCTATGGTATATGGGAGCTCGTGGCTAAATAATAACAGCCGCACGGGTCGATCATCAAGGTTAAGCAACGCTTGACGAGGTCGGTCCGTGGATGGGTGACCATTTTCAACATACCGAGTTTCCTCCGTGCCTCGGAAAGCACGTTAAGCCGTTGGTCCCGGCTGTTATTTGAAGATCTTTGACAGTCGTTACGGGTAGTCAGAAGCTTGAGATCTGACACCAGTCTTGCCAAGGGGTACCGTGTTACCCAGTTACTGGGTTGTGGAGGTCAGATAGGCAGTCGCTCCATGTTTAAAACACTGGTACTTAGCTGAATCCGGTAAGACTGGAAGCCGACCCCAATATAATTGGGAAAAGGCTAGGCAGATGATGATGGGAGACAAAAGGCCAGGCTTATGATAGTTATTATCTACATTTGGTTGAACATGTTTATTTAGGTCTTATCGGTCTTATCGCACAGGGCAATCTCTTACAGATAACCTTTGGATGGACTGAAAGATCGGAGAAGAATTTAGGGCTGTCAGTGTACAAAATATCAAAAAAATATTACTTAGACTTAATAACATACAATACATACAATATTACATAATACACTAATACATATCAAATATATAACAGAGAAAGGAGAAGAATAAAAATTATAGTGAAAGGTAATGCTCCTTCACCATTTTCTTGAACGTTGGCAGTGTTTGAGCACGTCTCACTTCAATAGGTAATACATTCCACAAACGAGCTGCTTGAATCGTGAAAGATTTGTCAAAGAAGAAAATGGAATGCATACGAATACTAAATTTTTGATTTTCCGATGATCTCAAGGACCTAGAATGGGTGTCACAGAGGAACTGAAAGCGTTATTTGAGATAAAAAGGAGTAAAACCATTAAATAGCACATTATAAAGCAAAGAAAGTATATGGGCATTCCGGCAAAGGCGGTGCCAAGTTTTGCAATGGTAAAAATAAACTTTTCAACACACTTGCTCATAAAGTGGCTCTAATTTCACCGCAATTAGGCACATAATGATACCTGTTATCAAACTGTGACTTTTTCATTGCTATTATTCACAAGTGAGATATAGAGTTTTTTTAATTTATTGGTTGAGTTGCTTTGTTCTTAAAAAAGTTTCGATACAAAAAAGACCGTGCTCAATAGTACAAATAAATTAATGTACCTATTGCTTGCTCATTTCATGCAACTTCGTATTTAATTAGATACTTTCAACTTGTACGTGCTTAATAAATAAAACTTTCACTCAAGTATAAATTTTATTTGCTCTGTAATTAAGAAAAATTTAAATTCCCTATTTTGTACGTGGCTAAAACACTATCCACGAAAAGCCAAAAAAAAAGAAACCTCATTCTTTTAGTCTATGGCCGATCGCCATTGTTAAATGCGCGCGCATAGGAAAACTGATTAATTTTGCCCGCCATTGTGAAAAAAATTCACAACTCGTTTTTACTGTTGAAAATGATTTTTTAGTATTATTTTCTTCACAAGTGTGTTGAAAAACGTCGTATGATACACGTGTGTATTGATGATTACCGTCCTCGGCTCTCTTAAGACCCTCACCTACGGCTCGGGTCTCAATGGCGCCTCAGCGGTAATCACCAACATTCCAAACTTGTTTTTATTATTTAGTCATAGTAATAATATATATAAAATCATAATATCCTAATAAAGTAAGCACGTTATTTATATTACAATAGCTTCTGCTGGCGACTTCGCCTGCGTGTATGTCGAAAATGTTCCCGAGGCAACGTACTCCCGGAACGAAAATGCCTATCCTATTATATCCTTCTCCAAAGTCCAATACAGATAGATTTATCTGTATTCCAAAATTCATCGAAATTTGTTTTAGGCTTGAAAGTAACAAAAATGTATGGAAAGGTTGTGAGTTAAAACTTTTTTCAGGTAGACAGTTATTCCACTGAGTCAACGACATGAAGTCATGAATTCTAGTTAATTAACAGACATTTAGGGAAGATAGATCATCCAATTTATCTGGGGTTAGCAGAAAAATATTACTTAATTACATTAAAACTTCAATTTGCCACAAAGACCAGTATTTAACTTATCTAATTACTGACTAATTGACTTATAAAAAAAACTCATTACATTTCGTTTAAGAAACAATGGCATAGCTAATATCATAAGAAAGACAAATAAATTATGTTTTGTCATGTTTTTGTTTTGTTTAATCCTCTGTAATAAACAAGAAGTAAAAAAATCTGCAGATACTAGTTTTTGTGAGAAACTGAAGCTTGCCCAAGACCAATCCTTCTTATTTCCTGCCGGAGTCTGTGGTTATTGATAGGTACAACCTCAGGCTCTTGAAGTCTAGAGTGAATAGGTAATTTCTAGGCAAGTGTTCTTCACCATCGACCACATCATCGCTTACCATCAGGTGAGATAGTGGTCAAACGCGAGATTAGCAATTGTAAAAATAAACCTAAACAAAAACCAACATAAAATGCTTACCATATACTGATTCATATAATATTATGTCATGAAAATCGTTTGATGTTTAATTTCCCAAACCGACATCTACAGCTGCTCGAACCGGGACAAAGGTATGAGAAAGCGTGATGCTATGATTTCTTTTAAAAACCTAACATATCATCGAGTTACAGTGTTTGTAACCCCGACGGAAAAAGAGGGGCTTTAATAGTTTTATGTGTGTACCTGTGTTATTGTGTCTGTGGTATTATATCTCCTAAACGGATGAACCGATTTTGATTTCGTATTTTTTTGTTTGAAAGGTGACATAAAGTCACCTTTCAAACAGTGTGAGAGTGTTTTATAGTGTTCTTAGCTATGTTTGATGAAAATCGTTCCAGCCGTTTTTCAGTTTGAATCGGGTTGTTTTCGCAAGATATCGTGTCATATAATTACTTACGTGTTCAATAGATTGTCGATCGAAGCGTATCTACTATTAGATAAATTATGTAGCATGAAATAAAAATGTATCAGGTTTTATTTTTTATTTTACTTGTTTTGTGTGTATGCATGTTAATTCTTGACTTAATTAAGGTGACCAAGGATGTCTATCTAAGTCATGGGGACTGCCGACAGAAGTGAAAAAATAAAGCTTTGCAATAACTGTGTTTTTGTGTGTGACACAGTGTGTTATTCTGTCCCGTCACACCTGACATTTGCATGTTGGTAACGCTGTCTCATTAGCATGTCGCAGGCGCAAACTTCAAAGGTGCTCCCGAAAATGCTCTAGTGTATGAGTATACATTTTCGCGAGCATAACAATGTAATGTAACGTTCTTAGGGCTTGTCCCCATCACCACGACGTCACGACGTCGTCAACGTCGACCGGTTCGTTCTCACGGGTCGGTACCTTGACGTGACGTTCTGTTCTAATATACGGAACGACAACGTCACCGCGGAACGACGCATCGTACGTCGTCGGAAGCGGCACGTGGTGATGCTCTCGCTCAGTTGATGTTTTAATGTCTTAGCGATTTGTTGTGCAAAAAATATGTGAAATTCTGTAAAGCTGTCGAAACGAAACGTTGTTTCGTTCTGTCAGAAATGCTGAAAAATATACTAGATATTTTGCCGCGCCGTGACACCGCACCGTTCCTCGTAGACGCCGTCGTGACGTGGTGATGGGGACAAGCCCTTACGAATGGTACAATACCGACAAATGCTCAGTTTCCTAAACCATTACCATGTAATGTAAAGTTAATACGTATGATCGACACTGTGTTCGACATAACGTTTCTTGCTACTCTGCGTTCATTATTGACTTCACTCCACGTCACCCGCGCTCGTGCCTTTGCTCGATAAAATGTTACAACAAAACGCTCGTTATTTTTTAAAATCAGGTTGTAACAAAACATCAAAACATCGAGCGTCATGATTGAAGTATAGTTCGAGTAAATTTAAAAAACAGCGAATGCTCGATGTTCTATTACAAGTGAATGCTCTACTAGTCTATACTCACCTTTAAGTTTTGCTCCTACCAAAATCGCTCAACGCAGAGCTTATAGAAGTTTTCACTTCAAAAATGTTATAGCTTCAGGCCCATTTTCGTCGGGCGGGGCGGCCCGCACTAAGTTCAAACATATGGCGTTGTATAAGAGCGTTCACGGAGAAGCGATTTTAGCGCAATTTCTGAAGTGGTGGCGGACGTGGCCGTGGACGCGGGGTTTATCGCGGCGTCGCACGCAGCATTGCGGCCAGTTCACGGTAGAACGCAGCGTTACCCGTGGCGGCGCCGGCGGCGATCCGATCCGCTCCCAATTATGATGCCCACCACCTCGAATGTCGAATGCCTTAGCTTTCGCCGCCGCGTGCACCGCCGCGTTTAACGCTACACGCTAAAGGTTCCGCCGCGTCTTCAGTAACGAGCCCTTAGGCGGTTTATGGTTTCGGTCAATCGCCTTACAACTTTCATGACAATTTATCACATCACTGTTACCCTTATTTTGTCTCGCCCAAAAGCGTAGCTACCCCACAGTCCGAAATAAACCTTACCTTATAACGCCAAAGCAGTAATAAACCGAGGCGCTTGTTGTCTTAGGACACTGCCTCCATCTCGAGATTGTACGCCATGTACATCGTAACAGGTACAGCATATAACAAGGCAATTGAGTTATGATTGTACGCAGGCGCCTTAATGTTGGACCCTATTTTTGGCCCCGTTAAACTGCGACCCCCGGGATAAAAATAGAGTTGACTTTGCGTGGGTGTTGAGTGACTCCTACGAGTCAGAAAGTGTATTCAATCTATACTAATATTAAAAGCTGAAGAGTTTGTTTGTTTGAACGCGCTAATCTCAGGAACTACAGATTGGAATTGAAAAAATATTGTATTGGATAGTCCATTTATCGAGGAAGGTTATAGGCTATATAACATCACGCTATGACCAATAGGAGCGGAGCATAAATGAAAAATGTTGCAAAAACGGTCAAAAATATTTATTTTTTGAGCTTCCGTTGGGTGCGCTGCGTAAGCGGAACATTCATGTAGGTAGGGTGGGGTAGGTAGGTATATAGCCAGTTGACGGGAGCGAAGCCGCGTGAGACAGCTAGTGAGTAATATTCAGTTCTTATATTTTCCCCACACGAAGTTGAAGATATGAATTTTCTAATGACATCATCAAGTAGTTAGTTGACCAGAGAGGTAGGCATTTACGGCCAAAGAATCAGCACTTTTCATTCACTCAAAGTGATAATGCTACCAGTGTTTTGTGCACTTTGCCTATTAACAGTTATGCAAGCGAATTTTTGATACCCTAAGAGCCTTTCCCCTTTTTAATTAGCACGCTTTAATTAGCTTGGTATGTATGTATTTATCTAATAACTTTAAACGAGCAATTCTTGTATATATGTTTATAGGTATATATATAAAATCTGAATCTCGGAAACGCCTCCAACGATTTTCAAGAAATTTTGTATGCAGGGCCTTTCGGCGATAAATCGATCAAGCTAGGTTTAATTTATAGAAACCGTCGTTTTCTCTAGTTTCACCCGAACAGAGTTCGGTCGCCCAGCTACTTTATTTATAATAATCATACCAACAGCACTGTCACTTACAATTCAAATAAATTGACATCTAACATAGGCATTTCAGTAACCATGCAAATAACAGGTATGCATGACATTGACACAATGAATGTTAGAGACAAAGAAAAAATAAAAAGTGTGTCCAGCAGACCTTAATCTAGAACACTACAAAAACAAAACAAATTGAGCTATATAGACGTACATTGGTCGCACTGCTTATATAGGAAACGTCTGTATGAAGCGAAACTGATAGAGAAAACTTCGATAGGGTAATCCGTAAAGTTGGCCTCTCAGGCAATCAAAAATGTGATTCGCTTGCTACGTTGGCTAGTCCTAAACTAGCGAACGTAGCAAGCGATATAATCACATGTTTAACTAGTTACTTAACTAGTTAATCAATTTCGCATCAATGGAACCATTTATAATTTTGTGTAGTATAAGTCAGAATTGATCCGTCTTTCTTATCTCATAGTGCCTTAAGGTTATCATTGTAATCAGGTATAGGTTTTCGGATCCCTTTCATCACACATAGATACCTAACAAAAAGGGGCCTGAACAGATTCAACATTATCCCCCTTATTAATAAACGTGGTGTAAAGTTACGCCCAGCTTAAGCCTCGAAAAATGTATGGTTAGTACTTAGTTAATACTGGTCGTAACTTTACTCCGTGTTTATTAATAAGGGGATAGGAGTATAACTTCAGTAATAGGGAGACCAAATAGTGGAACAATACTCCAAGTTGCTCCTTCATCATCAGCCTTTTAATGTTCCCACTGCTGGGACACAGGCCTCCTCTCTGTGAGAGGGAATGGACCGTAATCCACCACGCGGACCTAGTTCGGGTTGGTGGATGTCACATGTCTTCGAATTTTTGGTTCTAGGACATGCCGGTTTCCTCACGATGTTTTCCTTCACCGTTTTGAGAGCAGTGGTGATGAAATAATTTACACAAAGTAAGCCTGCCTGGGTTCGAACCCAAGACCTATAACTTGTAAGTCGCGGCCGATACCACTGGACCACCACTGCTCATGTTCAGCTTCATCACCGGTTGCTCCTTACCAGTGCGTTAAACAGTAGAATAATTCTACTATAATTACGGAAAGGTTTTGACATGCGGATTATAAAGCCAAGCATTATTTTAGCCTTAGCAAGTAGCAACTATAGTATCTATATGATCACAGAAGGACAGGGGTGGATAAAAGAGTACACCAAGATCACGGATGACGATACTCTGCTCAGTATAGATCCATCTATATGATAATCAAATTTAATGTAATTCACTTTATTCATGAATGTACTTAATAGTCTGGCATTTTCTAACAATTGACCGTCATTTTGTTGTTGAAACACCATTGTTGAAGGACATCAAGATCTCTTTGAAGCTTCATACAATCATTCAGGTCCGATATCCTGCAGTATATTTTTAAATCATCAGCGTATATAATATATGTAACGGAATCTCCCCTTTCAAAATTACGGATTAATTTGAATCTTTGCACACTTATCAAGGACCGATAACAATGCAATAATTTAAATAGTTTGTTCCATTATCATTACTAGGATCTTCAGGACAAGCTATTATTTTTTGTATCCGATACCCGGTAGTGTTTGTGCCAAGTACCAAGGCGCGTGCTAAGACATGCGCATGGCATAATTTTAGATAATATATCCAAAGACACGGTAGTGCCTTGCGCCAAGTAAACGTATTAAATAAATGTTCCGGAGATGGGAGCCTGAGAAAGATAGGCACGCTAATTACCTACTTTCATCACGTGGTTTTGTTGCATTCATAAATTGTCGTATTATTAACTAAAAAACACGCTTGAATGGTAAATTGAAAAATAAGTAAAAAATAAATAATAGTTCATAAAACTAAAAAACACGCTTTAATAGTAAACCAAACTAAAAGTAGAAAATAATTCAATAAATTTAAATTATGAATAGTGTGATTAACATCTTAGTTTGGTTTTCTATTAAAGCGTGTTTTTTAGTTTTATGAACTACTAGCTGTCTCACGCAGCTTCGCTCCCGTCAACTAGCTACCTACCTACCCTACCCTACATACATGAATGTTGCGTAACTTTAACCGCTTACGCAGCGCACGCAACGGAAGCTCTCAAAAAGGTCTCTAATTTTGCCCGTTTTTGCAACATATTTCATTTATGCTTTGCTCCTATTGGTCATAGCGCGATGTTATATAGCCTATAACCTTACTCAAAAAATGGACTATCCAACACAAAAATAACTTTTCAATTCCAACCAGTAGTTCCTGAGATTAGCGCGTTCAAAGCAAACAAACAAACCAAAAATTCTTCAGCATTATAATATTAGTATAGATTATTTAATCATCCCGCTTGTACATTATAAGTTTTGATTTGTATCCTTTTAGTCTGTAAATAAAAAATATTTTTGCTTATTTTAATTATTTGGTCTAGACTCCATAGAAATTCGCCCATGGTCCCTTCAACTTCGTTTTCCTGAAATTATGAGAGGACGTGGTAAAAAGATTATCTAAAGGAGAAGGGCAAGACTCCATAGTGTTCTGGGCCCAGGTGTTAACTCAATCAAACTAGCCTTATTTGTAAGAGGATATAATAACAAGGCTTCGCTGAAAATTTGGTGAAATTTGTCTATCCAGGAATCAAGTTGTAAGAAATATACTAAAAGTGAGGTTACAATATAACATTGTAGATTTTTTATGTTATTTGCGAAATATTTTTGAATGGCTTCGGTTGGTAATGGTTTTAAGTATGGAGTGCAAGTAGAACGTAGCGTGTTGAAGATCTGACACGTTTGGTACGCCGGACAGTCGAAGACAAGTCTTCACAGCCAATATCCTGCACTTAGAACCAGCAGGTACCTACCTTTTAAATGAAAAAGGGAGAAGAGGAAGTAAAAGGAGCTCGTGGCTAAATAATAACAGCCGCACGGGTCGATCTTCAAGATTAAGCAACACTTGACGAGGTCGGTTCGTAGATGGGTGACCATTTCAGCATAGCGAGATGACTCCGAGCCTCGGAAAGCACGTTAAGCCGTTGATCCCGGCTGTCATTTGAAGGTCTTCGACAGTCGTATGGGTAGACAGAAGCTTGAGGCATTTTTTTTTTTTCTAGAAACTGCCCCACTCTAGGAATTTCTTCCTGTATCGTGGGTGCGTTTACAAACATATAACTCACACACACAAACACCTAGAGCCAGAACAACTATCTGTAGGTCATACAAATATTTGTTCCGTGTGGGAATCGGACCCGGAATTGGGAAAAGGCTAGGCAGATTGAGAAGAGGAAGTAAAATAAAATAATAATAATATTTATAATTCATCTTCAATAATTATTCGAATATCTTCTGAGAATTGTGCAGCAAGTACGATATTTTCTTGGTATCTTGCCCAACTGAGATACCAGCATATTATGCACATTACATGGGCACAGCAGCCTACAGTCCTTCTACCTACAATACTATTACAATAATAACCTAATATTGAATATCGTCCTCTTGGACAACTGTCAACTAAAATGTAAACAAAATATGTTTTGCGACTTATATGGCGGGATTGTATACGACCGCAACGGACATAAACATTGGAATGACCAACTTGGTGTGATGCTTCAATCGGACATCTCCCAAGAACCACGTCTTGGGCCAAGTTCCAACATGCTTGGCATACATAGTTCTCACTGGTAACCTGAAATAAGGTTACTATTTAAATCATGTTCAATCAAATCGCTAGTAGGTACATCATAAGTCTGGTTTTGTTCGCTTGATGGGCTAAAAGTTCGATTTGAATAGGTACTTACAGGCTGAGATGCACGCCACTGGCGAATAATTGATAAAATCGCCTCATCATCCAAGGCTCTTCTGCCAATAGTATTATTGCGACCAGTTGCAATGGCCAGTACAATTTACACAGCGATCCATGTCGTCAATAACCGATCGATAGTCGTAATCAGTTGTCCAAAATAGAGAGCCAGGTAATTAAAAATGGCAAGATCCATCGAATAGTCCTTTAAAGTATGCAAAGCCGAGGTCGTGGTGTTTTACAATAAAATATGGAAAATACATGCGCACTCAGAACGAAAGAAAACGAACGAGGTGCCGGTTTATTTTTTTCTGCCTGTCATCTGTCTGTCAGCATTCAGTGACCAGTATTGCGAACTGATGAAAAATTAAAGGAACTCGATTCACTATGATTCGTTTCCACCAAACGATTGATAATCACTTGTCACTACATTTTCAAACATGAGCTTGAGATTTTACCGATTTTTTAATCGATTATTTAGTTACATAACTTAATTTAACTTTTCTCGCTTCCTAGATAGAAACATGGTACTGTATTTTGTGATTTCCCTTAGAAAAATATAACGGCTTTTTTAATACACATTTCAACTAGTTAACTGCTGGGCCCAGAAATGCCCGTCTCCTTTAGAAAGGGTGCTAATAAAATTGCGCTGGAAATGTGCAGTACCTACATTATGACTTTTTTTATTGTATAAATAAACGTTTGGAGCAACGTTTTTTTTTCGAAACTCCCCGCGATACAGGAATTCATTTCTGTATCGCAGTTGCGTTTACAAACATTCAAACTCACATACACAAGACACCAATATCCGGAACAATTATCTGTAAGCCATACAAATATTTGTTCCGTACGGGAATCGAACCCGCGACACGCAGCGCAGCAGCAGATCGCTCAACCACTACGCCAACCGTGTCGTCAAATAAAACTAGCTAGTTTAAACAAACACTGTTTTTTTCCTCAAAATACATGAATTGCCATAATCTGTTATTACGCCTATTAACTTTAAAAATGTGTTTGTTTTCCGGGTTTAAATGTGTATTTTTATTCAATTAGGCCATAATGCGGTTACGCTTTGCTAGTCATCAAAAACCAAATAGTGAATTCCCCTTTCAAATGAGAAGTTTGTCTTGAAAACATCATAAGTTAGGTATCAGAGATGATGATGCATGTTTTCGCTATATATGTCGGGTTTAGTCAATACGGACGTCAAAACAAATCACAAGCATGCCCCTAGCGACATATATATATATAAATTTTTCTGTAGCTTACGCTATTGATAAGTGTAATAATAAATTACACTTATCAATAGCGCTGAAAGGCTGCCCCGCCAACTGTCGAAAAATCCCGGGATGCGCCATCGTGCTGGTTGGCGACCAGATGGGGAGGGCCCGATGGACATTCCGGGGGGGCTCGGGCGTCCCCGCAGTCTCCGGACTAGTGCCCCAATGATGCTGTCCTTTCAGTGCGGGCCTGAAGGTTAGCAGCGTGGGACCTCGTCTCACTTCCAACTCCTCTCCTCCATTCACTCTTATCATCATATTAATGCCAAGGAAAAGAAAAAGTAGATTTGAACAGCGGCTGCACTCCCTCCCCCTCAAAGTGCACCTCACCAACATTCGAGGTCTGCACTCAAATAATCTCTCTGCAGTCCACTACCACCTGGCGACTGAGAAACCAGCGCTGTTTTTTCTTACGGAGACGCAGATAGCGAGTCCGACAGACGCGTCGTACCTATCTTACCCAGGGTTTACCCTGGAGCACAATTATAAACCGCGCGCGGGTGTGTGTATGTACGCCCGTGACGACACTTGCTATCGGCGCCTCCGTAACCTTGAGGACTCAAGATTTTCAACGCTGTGGGCTCTAGTGGACACAGGTCTGGATAAAATTATCTACGTCTGTGTCTACCGCTCGCACAGCGGAGATCAGGAGACATCCAGGCTCACAGAGTACCTCAGTGAGGCGGCTGATGCGGCACAGCAACGGTACCCTTCCGCCCAATTAGTGTTACTGGGGGACTTTAATACCCACCATCAGGAGTGGCTCTTCCCATACCAGTGCACTGACCATGCTGGACGGGAGATGCGTAAGCTTTCGCTAGCGCTAAACCTCACCCAGCTGGTCCAGGGGGCAACGAGGGTACCGGATGTGGATTCGCATACAGCGAATTGCTTGGACCTTCTGCTGACAACAGATCCAGACAGATACTCTGTGTCGATAGGTTCACCCTTGGGTAGTTCCGACCACTGTCTGGTGAAGTCTGTGTCAGTATATTCCCCACCCGATCCCAGCCCAAGAGGCACCCGGCGGGTTTGGAGGTACAGGTCAGCAGATTGGGGTGGCATGCGATCTTTCTTCGCTTGCTATCCTTGGCAGCCTACTTGCTTTTCTTCGGCTGATCCTTCGTCGTGCGCGGACGCCGTAACTGATGTGTTGCGTCAGGGAATGGAGTACTACATTCCGTTCTCTGACATAACGATTTCCAGCGTTGACCGGCCATGGTTTGGCGCCGAATGTCATCGCGCCGACGCGCTTAAACATGAGGCGTACCTGGCATGGGTCGACGCTCGATCGCGTAAAGCGAGTGACGTGGGTCAGAAGAAGAAAGCCTACAACAGGGCTGCCAAGTCCTGCAAGAAGGTGTTGCGTGGGGCTCGATTCGACCACATTGGCCGAATAGGGGCCAAACTTGCTTCTTACCCAGCAGGTAGTAAAGCGTTTTGGTCCCTGGCTAAGCCGGTCAAGTCGAACTTCTGCCGTCCCTCACTACCACCACTGCTGAAACCCGATGGGTCACTGGCTCACACTGCTGAGGAGAAGGCAAATTTATTTGCCTCTCTTTTTGCGGAATCTTCGCGTCTGAATCCTGGTGATTCGCGGCCCCCTCCTTCTCCTGATGGGTGCGAGACGAGTATGTCGGACATTCGCATCCATCAAAAGGACGTCCGTAGGGTGCTGCGCAACCTCGACGTGAACAAGGCTAGCGGCCCTGACGGCATACCAGCTATAGTTCTTAGAACCTGTGCGCCTGAACTGTCTCCGATCTTGACACGCCTATTCCGCCTTTCATATGAGACTGGAACAGTGCCGAATGCTTGGAAGCAAGCCAACGTACAGCCCGTGCCCAAGAAGGGCAGTCGAGCTGACCCGGCCAACTACAGACCCATCTCGGTAACATCCATACCCTGTAAGAGTATGGAGCGTGTACTTAACACTAAGCTCCTGGCATACCTAGAAACTAACGATATCCTTAGCGACCGCCAATACGGCTTTCGCCGAAATCGGTCTACTGGGGATCTTCTAGCGTATGCCATTCACATATGGAGTGAGGCCTTCGAGAGGCATGGGGAAGCGCTTGCCGTCTCCCTTGACATCTCGAAGGCTTTCGATAGGGTCTGGCACGAAAGCCTTATTGGTAAGCTTCCTTCATTCGGTTTGCCCGGTGGTCTGTGTGATTGGATTGCAGACTTCCTGAGAGATCGGTCCATTCGAGTGGTTATCGATGGCTGCTCGTCGGACCAATTGGATATTAATGCCGGGGTCCCTCAGGGGTCCGTACTCTCAGCAACATTGTTCTTGTTGCACATTAACGATCTGCTAAAACCCGGCACCTTTGGGTATGCAGACGACAGCACTGTTGCTGAGAGATACTTGTCCAACGCACGGGCTACCGGGCCGCAGATCCGGTCTCATCGTGAGGCCATGGTGGAGCGTTTGAACTTATCCTTGCAAGCAGTCTCCGAATAGGGCGATGCCAATCTGGTCAAGTTTAATGCTTCTAAAACCCAGGCGTGTCTTTTTTCCGCTAAGAAAAGCCAATTTCACCCGGCTCCAACTTTCCGTGATGTAACCGTGCCAATAACGGACCATCTTGAGCTTCTTGGTGTTACGTTGACATCGACTCTCAATTTTGGGCCATACATTGAGGCAAAGGCTCAGCTGGCTGCCAAAAAGTTGGGGATCCTTGCGAAGGTGAGAAGGTACTTCACGCCGGAACAGCTGCTCAACTTGTATCAAGCACAAGTTCGATCGTGCATGGAGTACTGTTCTCATCTCTGGGACGGATCTGCCAAATACCAGCTTGATGCACTAGAGTCAATCGAAAAGCGGGCCAAAAGACTCATCGACGATGAGGCACTGGTAAAGTCAAAGCTCCAGAGCCTTGAACATCGTCGCCGAGTCGCCAGTTTGTCGGTATTTTATCGGTTACATTTCGGGGAGTGTGCGATGGAATTACATGATTTAATTCCGGCCAGCCTGTTCCATCATCGGACTACCAGACGTACGGCGATGCGTCATCGGTACATGGTGGACATCCCACCCATACGCACAAAACGTTTTGGGGACACTTTTATTATGCGTATAGCTAAAGAGTGGAATTCCCTGCCGGAATCTGTGTTTCCCGATAGCTACAATCTAGGAGTCTTTAAGTCAAGAGTGAATGGGTTTCTTCTAGGCAAGCGTGTTCCATCGTCGACCACATCATCGCTTACCATTAGGTGAGATAGTGGTCAAGCGCAAGACTATACACAATAAAAAAAAAAAATAAAAAAAAAACTCTATAACCAAATTTTCGCCCATATACACTAACAATTTTCACTTATAAATATATTTTGATTGTTTAGGTTTACAAAAATTTTAAATAATTTTTCGTTTTAGTGCATTATATTATCGTCTACAAAGTTGTTACATTTTGGTATTTTATGATTGAATAATTCACTAATTATATGCTGATTTAGAAATAAAATAAAAATAAATTGTAATTCTAAAAACGAAACAACACGCTTTAATGGTAAATTGCAACTAAAAAGTCGCTAATCCTGAAGATCTTGGTAAGGCTAATGGGACAAACAATTTAAACGCGCACGGTAGAATCAACTTTGATTACTTGTAAATTTTAATTTTTGTTTCATGTTTGACTTTCAAAAGTACTTTGACTTTGACTAAATTATTGCATTGTCATCGGTCCTTGATAGTTGTGCAAAGTTTCAAATCAATCCGACGTTTTGAAGTGGGTGAAAACCACGTTCAAAGATTCCGTTACATTGATACATAGATACATACCAAGCTAATAAAAGTGTGTTAATAAATATGAAAACCGACCACTTCTTTCCTTTTTCGTTTTCTAAAGCTTTAATGTTGCATATTTGACTAATTTTAATGCGTAAAATACGCATTTTTCATTCATATGTAAAGCTTTTAATGTTGCATATAATCCGGTCCTTAGACATCACTATTATTTACTTGAAATTAGATGACTAGATCGGATGAGATTCAACTACTTCTCGTAGAGTAAGTGGCTAGGTACTACATCTTATCGGATATGCCTAGATATTTCTAGTAGTTTACACATTCCCCCTGTCCTCATTCTTTCAATGATCAATTTAAACGTTGCAGATATACAGTAACGCTGAACAAACTGCTTCTTTTTGATATATGACTATGACTTCCGTGGAGAAAGTTGGTCATAATCAGTGATCGGAATAGGTAGCGCCGGTACCTAAAGTTCAAAGAACAGAAACAAACAGTGAGACAAATGTTTTTTCGGAATATTTTTGCCGAGTTTCGGCACAATTCATTTTACGTCGTAAGGAAGTTTTTAAGTTTAAGTACTTTGTCTCTGTTCTCTGAACGTTAGGTACATTAGTTCTACCTATTCCGATCACTAATCATAATACATGCGCAGAAGCAGTTTTTAAAATATGACCGCTCCCTTCCGTTACAGCCTGTATAGCAACGTTTCTTTTTAATGTATAGAAAGATCTTAGATATTAAAGTGTCCTTCAGGATGAACGGTCACTACTTTAACGTTGATTTTATGTCCAAGAATTGCTTCCCTATTGCATCTATTTGCTTCCTATTCTCAAACAATTGCTTCCATCGTTATTCTAGATAAAAAAAACGTTGCTAGGGTGACCGTTATCAGATATGTCACAGATGTGTCGCGCATGCCCGCTGCCTACCTCGAGTTGTGAGTTTGTGACGCAGCGTGAAGGCACGCCGCCAAACTATCGCGCGACCGTTTCTCAAGAACACAATTGTCGCAGCATCGCCGGATGGCCGCTAAACGCTGGCTTCCTTCAATCCTTGTCAGCGCAAGTCATAAGTGGGGAGCGGGTATTTTTTTATCGTCTATAGGCTCGCGTTTGATCACTATCTCGCCTGACGGTAAGCGATGATGTGGTCTACGGTGATGCACGCTTGCCTAAGGGAAACTAAAAACCTAACCTAAAATTGACTCTTGACTTAAAGACCCCAAGTTTGTAGCTATCAGGGAACAAAGACTCCGGAAGGGACTTCCACTCCTTAGCTGCACAATGAAAGTATTAGCAAAACGCTTTTTGCGTATAGGTGGGATATCCACCATGTACCGATGGCGCATTGCCGTACGTCTAGGGTAAAGGGCTAGGCGGAATCAAATTGTGCAGTTCCGTCGCACACTCCTCGAAATTTAACCGATAGAAAACCGACAGTCTGGCAACTCGGCGACGATGTTCGAGCTTTGACGCGACCAGTGCATCGTTGCCAATAAGCCTCTTGGCCCGTCTGTCAATCGACTCAAGTGTATCAAGCTGATATTTGGCAGATCCATCCCAGAGGTGAGAGCAGTACTCAATACATGACCGAACTTGCGCTTTATACAAGTTAAGCAGTTCAGGCGTGAAGTACCGTCTCACCTTAGTAAGAATCCTCAATTTTTCCAGCCAACTGAGCCTTCGCCTCAATAAATGGACCGAAGTTGAGGGTCAACGTAGGTTTGGAGAAAAACACGGTAAATTCTTCATTATACGCTGTAGTGCAGAGCCAATACGTAGTAAAGGTAAAACAACTTTATCCAAACAATCGGTTTCCTGCCCAACCGGATACAGCTGCTTAGGAGAAAATACAAAAAAAAAACTACGATGCTACGCAGAGCCAAATGTGTAAAATCATGTTTTTTGTACATTAAAATTGATGTTGATGCGTCATAAAAGGTTTTCAAGAGCGTATTGTGAGTTATGCTCATAACTTAAAAGTAAATTACCAATTGGTGATAAATCTATTTGTCATGATTAAACTGTCACTTCCTCGGTATTTTCACAAGAATCTTGGAGGAAATGAGTCAATGTACAAAGATATGCAATTGTGCATACGTTATAAACTATTTAACCTAGTCATTACACATACTGCCGTAAGTTGCGCAGATAAGCACTTGTATTGGCATTGTATTCTATATATTGGATTCATATTATTTAAGAATACCTTAAATAATATGAAGAATAGGTAATATTATGCAGAGGTGCACCTAGCACATCCATATTTCACCAGTTATGTATTTCTTTATCAATCCTGTTAAGGTGGAAATCCACTGCTGCAAGACACACACTCGCCAGCCATGCATCGCCTGCCGGTTTCAGTTTCAATTAACGATTCTGTTTTTATTTTAATACAGAGCGAAGCCAAAGTAGCTTATATTCTAAGTCAATTTCTCCACTCGACGTTAATCTAGGTATTTTTTTCAATTATCATAACGACTGAGTCAAGTGGAGTGAAAGAAGTGTCCTTTCAAATAAGTTAATTTATAGGCCTAAGTACACGACTAAATAGTCATTTATAGCTTAGCTTACACGTATTGTCCTGTAACTTGGACCACAGGCTCTAGCGACCGCGTGTCGACCCACGTGTATTTGCTCACGCTGTGACAAAGTTCGACTTATCTCACTTTTACTCGCTTGATACTATCTTATTGCACTTGCCTTATAATTGGACTTTGTTGTTTGTTACCGTGACACTCATTTCCTTCTGGGAAGTCAATTGAAACAATTATGAGCATAATGAAGGAAACTATTTATTTCAGTGTCTTACCTTCTTGGTATCTCAGCATTTTTTTTAAATATTATCCCTATTTTGTTGTTAATTGAACTAGTACCTGGGCAAAAAAAATGAAAATACGGATAAAATGAATTTGTCCAGATATGATAGGCCTAGCTAGATCGATTAGCTAGATCGATCCTTCGCCCCCAAAAACCCCTATATTGCAAATTTTATCGAAATCGTTAGAGCCGTTTTCGAGAACGTGATTCTTTTTTTATAATTTATTAGTAGGAACAAAATTATTTATAATTAATTACGATCTAGCCTAAAAGACTAACAGCAATTTAACTGTTACTTAATATGTTACATGATATATGTTAAAACTAAGAACAAGTATAGTGTCCATTTGCACTTATATACAAGTCCATAGCACTTTTTTAGAGTCTGATATAATTTATGAAAACACTATGTTCATGTGTTATATGTATATAGCACAGCGTTGTCACTATTATTCATTCACTTTGTAAACTACACTAATTCAAAAGGTTTAGTTTTTTTTAGCCTACGCACTAAGTCTGTATTATCTAGCAGCTGGATAGCCTCAACATTCACAACCGCCTCAACACACAAACATGAAGTCTTTGTTCATGGGCTTCAGCAATTTTTTGGATGATGGTGGTAAAGAATTCCGTTTTAAGGTCACGGTGAATATCCTCATTCCTTATGTACCAGGGTGCATTCACAGCATCCCTGAGCACTTTATTTTGGAATTGTTGGATTAGTTTGACGTTGCTTTGTTTAGTACGGCCCCAAAGTTAGATAACATACGTCCAAATTGCCATCAGTATATGCTTCTATGGTTATTTTATTATGAACGTGATTCTGATTACAAATGTATATTTCACTAGCTGTTCCCCGCGGCTCCGCTCCTGTGGACCACCCCACAGGACCCGTCTTCGGGATAAAAAATAGCCTATGTCACTCAGGAATAATGTAGCTTTCTATTGGTGAAAGAATTTTTTAAATCGGTCCAGTAGTTTCAGAGCCTATTCGGTACAAATAAACAAAAAAATCTTTCCTCTTTAAAATATTAGTATAGACTAAATAATATTATTATTATATTTTATTATATTATATAAGTATAGATAAAGTATAGATGAACCATTATGAATCTAGTCTAGCCAAATCGGCCAATGTAATGGATACTTCTTCTTCTTCGTCGTATCGATGATTCCAAATTTTTTACCAGGATTCAGCCACACCAACAGCGTTGTCATTGTGTTGTTGCACAGTACACAGCGCACGACAAAATATGGTGAGGCATTGTTTGGGACGTGGTACCGCAGTCGTACTATGGGTCATTGGAGTGAGATGGGGGGTCATCTAACTAGGTTTAAACTTCTATATGAATACTGATTTAAACTTCTATGTTTATCACATTGTCTGGTAATTTTTATTGTCTTTTTTTTTTTTAAACGTTGCCCCACCCTAGGAATTTCTCCTGTATCGTGGGTGCGTTTACAAACATATAAACTCACATACACAAACACCCAGAGCCGGAACAACTATTTGTAGATGATACAAATATTTGTTCCGTGCGGGAATCGAACCCGCGACACGCAGCGCAGCAGTCAATCGCTCAACCACTGCGCCAACCGTGCGCCCAATGAATTCAATACCATGAATATTAATTATGAATATTAAATTCAATACCATGAATATTAATTTAATATTAATTTATTAATTCATGGTATTTTGTTAAAAATGAGGCCTTTCCTCAAGTTGGCCGTATGACATTACATCCCATAATGTTATCCTTATAAGCGACACTATCGGATGGTATAACAATACAGCGTATCTTTTTTTTAAATCAACGGGTTTGATTCCTGGATAGAAATACAGATTTTTCAAAAAGCCAATGATGTCGTTTTAGTTTTCATCAAAATCGGCCTCCTCCTTTGAGTGTTTTTCGCTATTCCTCATATTTTCGGAGTTGGCCGGCCACGCCCACTTGAAAGACACCCCTGTATATACAAATATTGCTCGTTTAATAAAGTACAGGAAAAAAAAATGAAAAAAATGTAATTTTAATATTAATTTGTAGAATAGAATATACTATATTGTACACCATTAAAGTTTTACACTTTTCTTTTACAAGAAAAACATATTGAATTTGGTTATTTTTGTAATTTATTGATTTTATTTGCATAGATTAAATCCTATGTCACCTAAAGGAAGAATTCACTGGCTCCTGTAACACAGGAGGCGCTGTTACCTAGCTCAGAGGTTTGACTTTTTGTGATGCACTAACTCTTCACTTTTGCCTTACTTATTTTCTATCGAGATTTAACATCTGTTGCAGCCGTCAGTTGAAGACCAGCTCTAGGCACATTTTTCAAGAACCGGATTTGGATTTTATAGCGTTTGATTAGGATAAAGGGTAGAACCAACACCCCCTTAATGCCTGCAGGTAACTAACTCACGAGGTAGTTATGCTGTTGACAAACACTAGAACAATGCAGGACTTTTGCCCTTAAGTGATTCCTGAAGACGCGATGATTTTTTTCCGCCTTTAAGCGATATCGTACAAGTATTTTCTAAGAAAATTTCAAAGTACAATTCGATCGAATTGCATCGCGTTGCGTCCACTTGCAATTTCGCTCAGTAAAAATCGGATGCGTACCAGTTGACACAATAACAAAAGTTCTAACGATCACATGACCTAATTTCATTTAATATAATTTATTTTTAGTATAACGATGACATGATATAATGAATTATTGATATAATTTCAGTTTACCTAATTTTACATGGTTTAATAAACATTTTCTATAATGCACATTTGAACTAATATTCAGTTAGTATAATATTCAAATGCTATAGTAACGTTTAATGTTTTTAATGTTTTTGGGGGCTGAGTCACCCTCGTCCGTAGGAGAGAACCCCATACGAATCCCTACACGTGGCCCCCGGGTGGTGCAAATCAGGTGACATCAATTAACTGGTGGTAGGTTACGGCCGAAGGCTTGCGACCACCCACCGGGCAAAGACGTGCCGCCAAGCGGCCTAGCCGTGTTCCGGTACGATGCCCGGTGTAGCCAACTAGAGGAGTTGGGTCGAGATAGCTGTTCCACTGCAGGCGTTCCAGCCTGACGCGCGCTGTTATGGGCCTATCGGGAGACTGGTCGCGGAGGGTAGCGGGATCCGAGGCACGGTGCGCCGCTGGCCGACCGCAGGTAGTTGGGGGCCCAAGTAGTGTGCCAGCCACACACGAAAGGCTGCCCCGCCAACTGTCGAAAAATCCCGGAATGCACCATCGTGCTGGTTGGCGACCAGAAGACAGGGCCCGATGGACATTCCCGGGGGGGCTCGGGCGTCCCCGCGGTCTCCAGATCAGTCCCCTATTGATAGCTTCCTGTCAGTGCGTGTCTGTAGGTTGCCAGCGTGGAACCTCATCTCACTGCCTTCTCCTAACCTTTTATCACTCAAATAAATGCAAAGAAGAAAAAATAAAAGAAAAGCTGTACAGCGGCAGCACTCCCTGTCACTCAAAGTGCACCTCAGCAACATAAGAGGGCTGCACTCTAATCTCGAAGCAGTCCATCACCACCTGGAGACTGATAGACCAGCTCTTCTTTTCCTTTCGGAGACGCAGATCGGATGTCCGTCAGACGTGTCGTACTTATCATACCCAGGGTTTACCCTGGAGCACAATTTTAAACCACGCGCGGGTGTTTGCATGTACGCCCGAGACGACATCTGTTATCGGCGTCTCCGAAACCTTGAGGACTCCAGGTTTTCTGTGCTCTGGGCACTGGTGGACACAGGCCTGGATAAAATTATCTACGCCTGTGTCTACCGATCGCACAGTGGTGATCAGGAGACAACCAGGCTCACGGAACATCTGTGTGAGGCGGCTGATATGGCACAGCAGCGGTACCCTTCTGCCCAATTAGTGATACTGGGGGATTTCAATGCCCACCACCAGGAGTGGCTCTTCCCATACCAGTGCACTGATCATGCTGGGCGAGAGACGCGAAAGCTTGCGCTTGCGTTAAATCTCGCCCAGCTGGTCCAGGGAGCAACAAGGGTGCCGGATGTTCATTCGCACACTGCCAATTGCTTGGACCTTCTGCTGACAACAGATCCAGACCGCTACTCTGTGTCGGTATCTTCACCTTTGGGTAGCTCCGACCATTGTCTGGTGAAGTCTGTATCCGTCTACTCCCCGCCCGATCCCAGCCCAAGAGGCACTCGGCGGGTTTGGCGGTACAGGTCAGCAGATTGGGATGGGATGCGTTCTTTCTTCGCATCTTATCCTTGGCAGCCCATTTGCTTTTCTTCGGCTGATCCTTCGTCGTGCGCGGACGCCGTGACGGACGTGTTGCGTCGGGGAATGGAGTACTTCATTCCGTTCTCTGACGTAGCAATGTCTAGCGTTGACCGACCATGGTTTGGCGCCGAGTGCAATCGTGCCAACACGCTGAAACGTGAGGCGTACCTGGCTTGGGTCGACGCTCGGTCGCGCAAAGCTAGCGACGTCAGCCAGCGGAAGAGAGCCTTCAATAGGGCTGCCAAGTCCTGCAAGAGGGTATTGCGAAGGGCTCGGTTTGACCACATAAGCCGTATTGGGTCCAAACTTGCTTCCTATCCAGCCGGTAGTAAAGCGTTCTGGTCCCTGGCTAAGTCGGTCGAATCGAACTTCTGCCGGCCCTCACTACCACCACTGCTGAAACCCGACGGAACGCTGGCCCACTCCGCTGAGGAGAAAGCAAACTTGTTTGCCTCTCTTTTTGCGGAATCCTCACGCCTGGATTCTGGTAACGCGCGGCCCCCTCCTTCTCCTGATGGATGCGAGACGAGTATGTCGGACATTCGCATCCATCAAAAAGACGTCCGTAGGGTGCTGCGGAATCTTGACGTGAACAAGGCTAGTGGCCCCGATGGGGTACCGGCAATTGTTCTAAGAACTTGTGCGCCTGAACTGTCTCCGATCCTGACTCGCCTGTTTCGCCTTTCATATGAGACTGGAAAAGTACCGAATGCTTGGAAGCAAGCTAACGTTCAGCCTGTGCCCAAGAAGGGCAGTCGGGCTGACCCGGCCAACTATAGACCCATCTCAGTTACGTCCATCCTCTGTAAGAGTATGGAACGGGTGCTCAACTCCAAGCTCCTGGCATACCTAGAAGCTAACGACATCCTCAGTGACCGCCAATATGGCTTCCGCCGAAATCGGTCAACTGGGGATCTTCTAGCGTATGCCATTCACATATGGAGTGAAGCCATCGAGAGACACGGGGAAGCGCTTGCCGTCTCCCTCGACATCTCGAAGGCTTTTGACAGGGTCTGGCATGAGAGCCTTATTGGTAAGCTTCCGTCATTCGGTCTGCCCGGTGGTCTGTGCGATTGGATCGCAGACTTCCTGAGGGACCGGTCTATACGAGTGGTTATAGATGGCCGCTCGTCTGACCAACGGGATATCAACGCCGGGGTCCCTCAGGGGTCGGTACTCTCGGCAACATTGTTCTTGTTGCACATAAATGATCTGCTAAAACCCGGCACTTTTGGGTATGCAGACGACAGCACTGTTGCTGAGAGATACTTGTCCGACGCGCGTGCTACCGGGCCTCAGATCCAGTCTCTCCGGGAGGCCATGGTGGAGCGCTTGAACTTGTCCTTGCAAGCAGTCTCCGAATGGGGCGATGCCAATCTGGTCAGGTTTAATGCTGCTAAAACCCAGGCGTGTCTTTTTTCCGCTAAAAGGAGCCAATTCCATCCGGCTCCTACTTTCCGCGGTGTAACCGTGCCGATAACGGACCATCTCGAGCTTCTTGGCGTTACGTTGACATCGACCCTCAATTTTGGTCCATTCATTGAGGCAAAAGCTCAACTGGCTGCCAAAAAGTTGGGGATCCTTGCAAAGGTGAGACGATACTTCACGCCAGAACAGCTGCTCAACTTGTATCAGGCGCAAGTTCGGTCATGCATGGAGTACTGCTCTCACCTCTGGGACGGATCTGCCAAGTACCAGCTGGATGCACTAGAGTCGATCGAAAAGCGGGCCAAGAGGCTCATCGGCAATGAGATATTGGTCAAGTCTAGGCTCCAGAGCCTTGAACATCGGCGCCAAGTTGCCAGTCTGTCGGTTTTTTATCGGTTACATTTCGGGGAGTGTGCGTTGGAATTGCATGAATTAATTCCTCCTAGCCCTTTCCATTATCGGAATACAAGACGTACGGCGATGTGTCATCGGTACATGGTGGACATTCCACCCATACGCACCAAACGTTTTGGGAATACTTTCATTATGCGTACAGCTAGGGAGTGGAATTCCCTGCCGGGGTCTGTATTTCCTGAGAGCTACTGGGAGTCTTTAAGTCAAGAGTGAATAGGTTTCTTCTAGGTAAGCGCGCTACATCGTCGATCACATCATCACTTACCATCAGGTGAGATAGTGGTCAAGCGCGAGCCTATCATTAATAAAAAAAAAAAAAAAAAAAAAAAATAATATAATTGAAAAATAAAGAATGAATGAAAAAAAAAACTGAATGAGGAATACACTGAAATTGAATTCCTTCGAGCTTTGGCCTCTAACTTAAAACTGAAATAAGGTTAGTCAACCTTAACATAGTATTTTGTCTTCACTTATAACATTGTTGTATGAATAAATAACTACGAATTAATATGTTTTTTCTGTTCTTTCATATTCACCTCATATAAATGATACCTGTGCCAGATCCCTTCTATTGTTGGTGAATCATTTGGGTTAGATGAGGCTATAACAGTATGATGTTTTCTGATATTTACTTATTCACTACAGAATTTGGGCAGAAAATATGAAAATTAGATCAAATGAAAATTAGGTCAACTACGTTATTTAAAAAGAGGAATATACTAATTGAAAATTATATGAGATGAACGTTATACTAAATTTTATTAGAGCAAAAGAAGTTTATATGAAATGTAATATTAGATCACATGAAATTAGGTTATTTGTTTTTTCAACACACTTGCTCATAAAGTGGCTCTTATTTCACCGCAATTAGGCACATAATGATTACCTGTTATCAAACTGTGACTTTTTCATTGCTATTATTCACAAGTGAGTTATAGTTTTTTTTTTTAATTTTTTGGTTGAGTTGCAATACAAAAAAGTTTCGATACAATAAAGATCGTGCTCAATAGTACAAATAAATGAATGTACCTATTGCTTGCTCATTTCAAGCAACTTCGTATTTAAATTGATAATTTCAACTTATACGTGCTTAATAAATAAAACTTTCACTCAATTATAAATTTTATTTGCTCTGTAATTAAGAAAAAATTAAATTCCCGTGGCTAAAACACTATCCACGAAAAGCCAAAAAAAAGAAACTTCATTATTTTAGTCTATGGCCGATCGCCATTGTTAAATGTGCGCGCGCTTAGGAAAACTGATTAATTTTGCCCGCCATCGTGAAAAAAAAATCACAACTCGTTTTTACTGTTGAAAATGATTTTTTAGTATTATTTTCTTCACAAGTGTGTTGAAAAACGTCGTATGATACACGTGTGTATTGATGATTACCGTCTTCGGCTCTCTTAAGACCTTCACCTACGGCTCGGGTCTCAATGGCGCCTCAGCGGTAATCACCAACATTGCACACTAGTACCATAATGTACTATTATAGCATATGAAAATTATATCATGTGGACGTTATTTCAAGTGATAATATATTTTTCAACACACTCGCTCATAAAGTGGCTCTAATTTCACCGCAATTAGGCACATAATGATACCTGTTATCAAACTGTGACTTTTTCATTGCTATTATTCACAAGTGAGTTATAGAGTTTTTATTTTTAATTTATTGGTTGAGTTGCTTTGTTCTTAAAAAAGTTTCGATACAAAAAAGATCGTGCTCAATAGTACAAATAAATTAATGTACCTATTGCTTGCTCATTTCATGCAACTTCGTATTTAAATAGATAATTTCAACTTATACGTGCTTAATAAATAAAACTTTCACTCAATAAATTTTATTTGTTCTGTAATTAAGAAAAAATTAAATTCCCTATTTTGTACGTGGCTAAAACACTATCCACGAAAAGCCAAAAAAAAAGAAACTTCATTCTTTTAGTCTATGGCCGATCGCCATTGTTAAATGCGCGCGCATAGGAAAACTGATTAATTTTGCCCGCCATTGTGAAAAAATTTCACAACTCGTTTTTACTGTTGAAAATGATTTTTAGTATTATTTTCTTCACAAGTGTGTTGAAAAACGTCGTATGATACACGTGTGTATTGATGATTACCGTCCTCGGCTCTCTTAAGACCCTCACCTACGGCTCGGGTCTCAATGGCACCTAAGCGGTAATCACCAACATTGCACACTTGTACCATAATGTACTAATCTGTTATTATGGCATATATTACACACCCGTGAAAATCGCATATTGGTGTGATATAAATCGAATATAAAGCCATCACGAAGTTTTCATGAATCTCGCCGATTTTTACATGATATATCCTGGCTACCTTTTTGTACTATAAAGCAAACACGTTCGTGGTTATAATTTAAATATATCTATTCTATGTAAAACGATATTAACCATTCTTAGAAATGGTTTGCACAATATTAGCTTTTCGTAACTCACGCCTCATTCCCGTGGGGTAGGCCACCTGATGCGATCCTTACATATTCCTTTTGCTTTTGCTCTTTGTAGTCTCCTGTTAAAGAGGCTACAAAGAGCAAAAGCAAAAGGAATATGTAAAAAGGCTTAGGTATGTCCTAAGTCTTTTTGCTTGCTATAGGACGCTGGCCCAGCCACTTTTTTTTTAGGGTGCCGTAGTCAACAAGGCAACCTTATAGTTTCGCCATGTCCGTCTGTCAGTCCGTCCGTCCATCGGTCCGCAGCTTAGCTCAGATACTCTTAGTACTAGCAAGCTATATTTTGACATGGATATATTTATTAATCACGCCGACAAACTGGTAAAATAAAACCCCCTGCCAGCTAAATGGCTGCTTTTGAATATGACAAAAGATTCACGGCAGTATAAGGAAATTAAAAGGGAAACTATCACAGCTAAGTATGCTTTACAAGTTTACGAGTAACAGTCGATCAACTTCGTTCATGGAACAACAGTTTTCGAATGAAAGGACAAAATTAACTTTGCCAGTTAT
Source organism: Orthosia incerta (assembly GCA_948252205.1). NCBI lineage: Eukaryota > Metazoa > Arthropoda > Insecta > Lepidoptera > Noctuidae > Orthosia > Orthosia incerta. The sequence goes on along the minus strand of OX411755.1, from coordinate 30,217,301 downwards.
TTTTTTCGGTGCTTTCATTGTTTATGAACGTTAGTGTAACCTATTTATTTTGGTGAATACGGAAACCTCTGTGCGCGAGTCAGACTCGCACTTAGCCGGTTTTTTTTCGTTAAGGTACCTACTTATTGAATCTTCTTTCTAATTATTTATCCTCAAAATAAAAATACCATCTTATTATGCAATAATGAAACATAATAACAAAGTAATCCTTACTAAACGACGAATAACATCGAAATTAATCGCAATCAGAAGGACGAGGTAGCACATAGGCGAAGTGAATCAAACCATGCCTTTGTTTACTACGCCATCCACACACATGCGCGTACGCACACAAGCGCGCATGTGCGCCTGTCGCGAGTTTTCCTGAAACATGCGCGCGAGCTGAGGCGCTTCCGGTCATGCGCAAAGAATATGCAATTAGGGGGAAAAGGGAAGGAAGCGTATTTGTTTATGAATTGAGATGAATATTATGATTTTATATGAGGAATAAATTAAAACTAGTAAGTAGGAGGTAAAATTCTTTGTTTGTATAAGGTAGTCTCTGCAAGATCTGATCGGATTACAAAAAAAAAAATCTTTGTAAGAAAGGTTCCTTTTTTTCTTGGAAAACCTCACTTCTTCTTCTTTTCGTGTGAGGATGTGGCCGCTTCTGGTGTCAGAGTTTTAAGACATCTCTGGGAACCCCACAGGCCCCTGACTTGGCTATTTCAGACTGACATTAACTACTGATATAACTGTCCAGGTTTCCTAAGAACTAGGAAAGTGGCAAATTAAAGTAATGCATATTATTTTAGCTGAAAATCTATTGACACTGAAGTAAATAAACTCGTAACCCTTCCTCTGTCGTAATTAGCTAAAACAATAGTAAAACAATAGACAGGCGTCTTATTAAGGTGTCGCTTCGTCCTACTTGTAACATAATTATTGCAAAGCTATAGGGGAAAACTTTAATCATGGAGGTAACCTGAACACACCAACCCTTAGGTATAGAAAAACCGGTGTAGGTATTACGATGCTAGAAGGGAAGGAAATTCGATTCAGAGACATGCGAAACTACGCAATTGAAACAATACTTTAATTATGATTTAAATAAAACAATGTTATCAGTGGCGTCCGCTGCCTACTAACGCATGACTCATGTGTCCCCACTCTTCGTCGCCTGCTCTTTGACCGGCGCCGACGCATTTTATAAAGCAACAAAGGTCGGCCACAAACAACTCATCCGTTCAGTTCGGTCAGTCAGCTTCGGTCGTGCGAGTCGGACACACGTTAGCGCGCGAATTAAACAAATAAATAAAACAAAATGCAGTTCTTTTTCATAACAGTTTCAGTGCTCGTCGTTAGTGCGAACGCGAAATTCTACACGGACTGCGGTAACTATTACTTTTTTTTTTGTTATCTATTCAAATCTTTTCGGTTATAACTACGTTATCTGACTCCAATATGCTTTATTAGTAAATTGCGTACATTGTGTGAGGATTTGAGATGGTTGTGTGCGAAATGTGTTGTAAGTTTTAATGTGTAGGTGTGCGGTTCCTTACAATTGCGATCATTGCCCGAAACGTGAAACCTGTGTTATTCTTACCCGCAAACTGGCATTTACTCCTCTTAAGTATGATAAAGTAGATCAATCCCACAATAAGTGTCACTATTTGAGTTGTGTTTTAGTCGGAACACTTGTGCACGTGTAACTGCAAATAGTTACTGATTGAAACTAACTAACAAAATTCTTAAATTCATTCACTAAAGACAACGCACAGCTTAAACCGTTCCGCTGGGCAGAATTGTGAATTTTTCAACAGATAAATGTTCCTTTCTTGATACTCAGAAATAAATAAATCTTATCTTATCTTAAAAAAAACACATCCCTTATAGGAGTTAAAAAGGGGAAGAAATTTTGTTTTGAAAGTTGGATGTTATTGAAGATATGAAATCACATGGACACGCGGCTTGTTTAGAAATAATTTTCCATTAACCTGTAAAATATGGGATCATTTAAAAAAAGATTGCTTAGACATTTTTTATTCATAATTATCCTAATTCTAAAAGAAAAAGATGATATAATGCCCATTAAAACATTGACACTCTAGTCATAGCCACCTCCTGACATGGTGCTAGCTAGTAAAATGTTATGGACTACCCACACAGGATTCTAAGATGAGCTTAGACCTGCCTCATGTTGTATGAACAGAATCCTATCAATCCCATTGATGCCTATATTTAGGGACTATGTTTTGTATTCGCTGTAGTTAGTATAAACCATTGCGGTTAATATGTTGTCAATTTGTCAATGTTTCTGTGAACAATTCGTTCGTACCATAATAATAAATAAATAAAATGTTATACAATTCAGCTTTTCTAGTCCTTCATCATTGATTAACTTTCTTCGTAGATAGTGTTAAGTTCAAACGGTTCCATAGGTGACTTAACATTAGCAAAATCACCTATATCGTTTCCAATGCTGGGACACAGGCCTCTTCTCTGTGAGAGGGTTCCAAAAGATGTAAAATAACTTCTGGGCTGAAAACCTAAGCAGCCAGAATTCATAATTGAGCTAGATACTTTTATCTGTGGCGGTATCACATTTTGACGCCGTCTATTGTTTTACTATTGTTTGCCTAATCACAACAGATGAAGGGGTAATGAATTTGTATGATAATTATTATAATACACAAGTCAACAATAGTATTCAGACTTGTCATCAAAAATAATAGCCAGACTACAGATGCATCTAGGTGATGGTAGGTATTTACTACATATAAGGTTCATTATCATCATCTTGATTACCTTGTATCTTAGTATCTATAAATCTTAAGTGACCAAGAGGCTTATATTCCCTTCAAGGAAAGTCTCTAGTGCCGTAGTGCCCTACTTCAGTTACTGAAGGCTTTTTCACTTTGACCTCTCACTTGATTTTGATCGGTTTTCGTGTTGTGCTTTCAGTCTGATTCGACTGCTGGCATTCAGTGGCGAGTTACTATGTGTGTGTTACATCGTGAGGAAACCTGAACTTATATAAGTGTATTATAAGTTTGTGCTCCTTTGGTGTACTTGCGACAAGGCGTTCCAGTGCGTGGACAACAAATACATAAATAAATGTACTGTCGCAAAACGTTAGAATAGTAGATATTTCATAGGTTTAGTTAACTGGTAAGGTGGAAAGGAATCGAAACTAATTGAGATTACATCGCGCTAAAAATAAAAGGTGTGAAATATCAATGAAAAGTTCATTTTCGAGAGTTTTTAAACGCCCAGCGAGACATATTTGTATTTTACTTATTTATTCACAGTACATGTTACAAATATCAGTGCAGGCATGGCGATAGTTGATAAAAACCATTTCGAGAGACATTTAATTGAATTTTCGCCTTGTTTTATAATTATTTGTTAAAAGTACAGATAGAAACAATCAATAACAAGTCAGCTGCTTGTTATCTGTAACTCGGGGGTCAATGTTCTGATGGACAACAAAGCGCTTATTTTCACTCTCAAATTCATGATAATAATATCTGCATGACCTGACTGACCCACAGCTCAGCTTCTCGAATGAAGAAGTGCCGAGCACGCTTACATATAGTGATCATCATCGTCCTTCTGCCCTTGACTTTCCAACATATCTATTTGCCATCATCAAACCAAAATTATTTATTTAAATTAGACAGAGCCAGCACTTTTTGAACGTCAAAGTTCTACATAAAGACAGTCCCCCAAATCGCCCGCCCGTGACCATTTCCTAGTATTTTATCTGGGAAGCAAACGTGGGGCAACAAAGGCTTCAGCATCTCTACGGTCTCCTTCTTTCTAGTCATGTCTTTCACACAATGCTTCCATCGTTTCTTAGCTCTTACCTACACCACAGATAATATAATACTAGCATAAGCAATACTTCTTTGTAATGTCTCTTTGCTGATGACGCGACGCCATTAAAATTGCGTCGATAAGCGATATCCCGCATGAATTTTCTAAGAAAAATTGAAGTGCGTATCACTCGGATCGTATGTAGTGCGTAACCGTCCTTACGGCTAACCGATCAGCTGTAGGCAGCTGTAGTGAAGGTCGCGGTTCTACACGATCAGTGCAGGGTCGATCAGTCTTTTGTTTATTCGAATGCTGTCATCTTGGCTGATCATTCATAGCATTGAAAGCGATGGCTTATCACAGAAACGTCTTATCTTGTTATTAGACTCAGGACAAGTCACATTTTACTAACGAAAGTGTCGCGATAGCGTTTGATAAAATGTCAAGAATGTATGGAATAGCCAAACTCTATCGAAATGTCACGTAGATGATATATAGATAGATGGACCCCCATTGCCGCACTTAGACTCCCATTAGGTCCGTTGTGCCTCTCTGTGAGAGGGAATGGGCCGTAATTCGCCACGCGGGTCCAGTGTGGGTTGGTGGATGTCACACGTCATCGATTTTTTGGGTCTAAGACATGCCGGTTTCCTCGCGATGTTTTCCTTCACCGTTTTGAGAGCAGTGGTGATGAAATAATTTACACAAAGTAACCGGCACCTGTGTGTGTTCGAACCTATGACCTTCAACTTATAAGTCGTGGCCGTTACTACAGGGCCACCACTGCTCTAAATGTCATGTAAATAATCCCTTACATTTTGGCATTTCGACAATCGCCATCGATTGTATTGAATGACACTTTTTTTGTCAGCAAAGTGTAATGTCTACATCTTGCAAAAGCAAATTCTAATTTCTTCAAGATGTTTACTAAAATTAGATTCGCCAGATTTAGAATCAGCAGCTCAAAACAAATCTGAGCCTATGTAACATGCCTTGATAGCCCTTACCACAAGTCTTTATTGGATCCGTTCACTTATAATTATGTGTATCTCCTCTATGGGCGTCGCTTGCCCGCACTGTATCATTCATCATCATCATATTCTGACCATGATGAACAGAGTATCTGTTCAACGGCTCCATCCAAGTAGGTACCCACATTGATCGATAGAAGAACTTATTAATTTATGAAAAAAGTATTTTGAGCTGAAAATATAAACGTAGAAAAATTTGTTGCGTAGAAATTGTTCAATACAAGAGAGAGAGCTGACAAAAGGGACCAATGAAAAAGTATCGCATAAAGAGAAACAGATTACTAATTTAAGTAACCTACACACAACAAAAAATTAAAAAAAAGTTAATTTAAAAATCATAAACCCGACTGCTTATGAAGCGAACTAAAAATCGTACACAAGAAGGAAATCATGCTGTGAAATCATAATCGTGAGCTAGCTGACCAAAACCATTCTATAAAACCTTTTTGTTATATTCTTTTTTCGAATTTCTTTTAAACGTAAGTGTAGTATATATTTTGTAATCAACTCTTAAAACCCTTCATTTTGATAGTCCCCACGATCAAATCAAATCAAAAATATTTATTTTCTAGAATATGGTACATAAGGTGTTACAGTAAATTTAGTTTCAGCATATCCTGCCATAACATGGCGTGCAAAATTATTGACAATCAGTGATGTCACTTAATCCAACTTACAAATTCCAGACTCTATTGACTTGTCTTCCAAATGCTCCTTAATGCTATAATATCTCTTAAATAATAATAGTTTCAAAAGTATTTTTTTAAACATGGTCAGCGGTAGGTCTTGATAACTATTAGGTAAATGATTGTAAAGAATAATCGACATGCAGTATACATTTTTCTTAAATAATTCTAATTTTATTGATGGCATCTGAAGTCTATCTTTATGCCGTGTTCTGCTATTTGGCCTGTCAGTGTTAGTTGCAAATAAATAATAGTTTATCTTTACAAAAGTACATATTTCAAATATATATAAACATGGCAAGGGTAGAATATTAAGATTTAGAAATAGTGGCTTACAGCTGTCTAAATAATGAGCTCCACAAATTCCTCGGATTTTTTTTTGAGCTTTAAAAACTCTGTCGAAAACTACTAAGTCACCCCATATTATAATGCCGTATCTAAGTACGGATGATACATATCCATGATAAGCCAGCATTGCAGTGTAAAGTTTACTGTTTGTCTAATTCTTTTCAAGACATATATAAAACGATCTATCTTTGTAAGATTTTTATCTATGTGTATTTGCTAATTACAATGTTTATCGACCGTTATATCCAAGAATACACAATTATCGACACTGGTCAAGTGAGAATCTTAAAAAAAATTATTTATGTTTGCATTGTATGTTTGAAATTGTATTATGTTTGTTTTAGTTATATTTATTTTTAAATTTATTTTTTCTAGCCAATCGATTGCCTTATCTAGAGCTTGTACGATTTCATTATCTTTTGCTATCGTCACTCTTAATTATTATTGTCGTCATCAGCGAATAGTATGCAATCTTTGCCTATCGCCTCTGGAATGTCGTTGATGTAAACTAGAAAGAGTTGTGGGGATAGGATACCTCCCTGTGGCGTGCCATCATTACATATTTTATTTATATAGGTTTTTTTCCTTTTGACAAGTTTTTGTTATTTCGACGCATTGTACTCTTTCAGAGAGATAACTTTTGATCCAGTCGTTGGCCTTACCCCGGATTCCATAATGCTCAAGCTTTGAGAGTTGTGTTTTATGGCAGACGAAATCAAAAGCTTTTGTCAAACACGCAACTAATCTTCGATTTTTGATTTAAACTTTCAGTTATGTATTTTGTTAGTGCAAAACATAGCAAAGTAGTGGAACTGCCCTTCCTAAACCCGAATTGTTCTTTTTTATGAATATCACAAGTTGTTAAAAAGTTTTCTATTTTAATGCACATAACTTTATCAAATATTTTGGGACTGGGATTAAAGTTATTGGGCAATAATTGCTCATGTCAGTTTTTGCACCTTTCTTATAGAAAGGTTTTACAATTGACCTTTTCAGACGTGTTGGGAATACTCCTGTAAGAGACAGGTTAATAATATAGGTTAAGGGAGATACTAAAGTCTTAGCACATATTTAAATAATTAAGTGCTCAAGTCGTCATATCCAGTCGAGTTAGTGTTTATTAGACTGTGAACTATTTTATAAATGTCTGATTCATCTACTGGTGTAAGGAAAATGCTTTTAGGATTTTGAGGAGTGGTTAGTTTCATGTCATATTGCACATTTTTATAAGCCTCAGTGGTCGTCTTTGTTTTGGGATATATAATAATCATTAAATAAGTCACATATTTGATTTGGATTGTCATAAGCTTTACTGTTAGCAATAACTGCGTCAACTTCAGAGTTACTTGTCATATTATTTGTGTTTGGAAGGAAAAAACATTGGCACCCCCACATTTCTTTACCATTGCTCGAATGAAGACCATCCAACATTGTACGTTCCTACGTTTTAACACATTCACTTCTAACTTTCCATAACTTGTAATAACAGAGTGATATATATTATTTACTATTAGATTTATTATAGATACGTAGTAGTAAATAGTATATTCAGCTTGATGCATTGATAACAAACTGCATTAAACAATGCCAATGATATACAATGTTTTGTGCAGTCAGATTGTGCGATGTTATATTTCATGAGGTTTGCCAAAATTCGTTGAATGTTTTCTGCAGCATGTTGCTATGTTAACTGTGGAAATCATTCAGAGAATTTTCCCAACATTCATTGTTGGGAAAATTCACTAAATGATTGCCGCATTTTGTTCCTATACTTTACTTCATGAAAAAAATCGCTAAATATTGTATTAGGTAGATAACCTGCCCAAAATAAAAAAGATGCCCCCTTTTTTCATGGGCATGCATAACATAAAATAATTAAATTAAACAATCCATTGAATACGAATAAACGCAACTTCAAGAAAAAACTGTTTTAGGTTATCAACCAATTCATACATTTTATGATTCACTTGTATGTAAATAAACCATTCATATGTAAAAACATAAGTGAGATTATTAATGTAGGTACAGGCTAATTTCAAAGGGGACAAGTTTGAGTATTTGACCAACAAACCAATTAGTGTGGACCGATCCATTTACCAGTACCGTGGATAGGCCCACTTATTATTTAATATTTCAAACATCAGCAAAAATAACGATCATGATAAAAATAATAACTACATTACGACAAATACGGCCATTAGGCTTTTTGCACACAAACAATAAAATAATTATAATAATCCTTATCATAATGCTTATTTAATGGTGGCAGGGGCTTAAACGCCAATAGTACTTACTAATGCCATATCTATAATCATGATGATTCCGTATCAAAACGTCCTATTCGCAAAACGACCTATGAGCAAAACGTCATATTTGTAAAATTACTTATGTCAAAGTACCTCGTTGCTGACTAACCAGTGACAAGGGATCAAATGAGGTAACAACATTAAAATGTATAAAATCAAGTCACGCGGCACTGTGTCAAGCCAAGTTCAAGCAATATAGGTACTTAACTAACTCTTATCACATTATAGCTACCATGCTACCAACTTATATACTACTAGCTGTCCCACGCGGCTTCGCTCCCGTCAACTGGCTACCTACCTACCCTATCCTACCTAACCTACCCTACCTACCCAACATACATGAATGTTGGGTAACTTTAACCGCTTACGCAGCGCACGCAACGTAAGCTGACAAAAAGGAATAATTTTGCCCGTTTTTGCAACATTTTTATCTATGCTCGGCTTATATTGGTCGTTGCGTGATGTTATATAGCCTATAACCTTCCTCGATAAATGGACTATCCAACATAACAATTTTTTTCCGATTCCACTCAGTACTTCCTGAGATTAGCGCGTTCAAATAAACAAATAAGCAAACTCTTCAGCTTTATAATATTAATAATATAGTATAGATAGATTAAGTAAAATATGTCTTGTAACTTTTCTTTATTTTTCTTATTTACGGATAGTAGGGCACTTAATCGGCCACCCCAATCAATGATCTAAAGTAGAAGCAGCCAGTTTCCTGAAAAGATATGACACAACTACTACGAGTATGTACCTACATCCACATTAGCCTTTTTTAAAGTTCTCACTGCTGGGACACAGGCTTCCTCTCTGTGAGAGGGAATGGGCCGTAATCCACCACGTGGGCCCAATGCTGGTTGGTGGGTGTCACAGTCTTCGAATTTTCTATTCTAAGACATGCTGGTTCCCTCACGATGTTTTCCTTCACCGTTTTGAGAGCAGATGAAATAATTTACACAAAGTAAAGCGCCTGCCTGGGTGCGAACCCAAAAAACCTACAACTTGTAAGTCGCGGCCGTTACCACTGGACCACCACTGCTACTATGTACATAGATTGCATAAAATAATTAAAATGTTGACGTTAGATACCGTGCAAGCTTTGGGTTAGTCAAGATCAAGAGGCTGCCAGACGAAGATTCAAAGAGGATACCTGAAGGGCAGGGGAATCGGCGAAGGCTTATAATCCCTGTAAACAACTGAAATACCCTTGCATGACTAGGCCAAACTAAAGGCACAAGTGACAAGGGCCTAGTAGGTATCTATCTAAAATAGCTTAGCTCAGGTACCTCGATTAAAACAGTCCTGCTGACAACCTTGTGTAGACAGGACGCATTTCGTGACGCTAGACAATGGCTGTAACCAACCGATGTTTTTGGACATTTTCGTCAGTTCCGTGTGTTTTAGCTTGTTGATTTTGTTGCCATCGCGATTGACATTGATTTATCAACTATTATGAAGTTTCAACGTGCGCAGCATTTGCGTTTATTCTAAAGGTGTTGTTAATTTCGAAAGTCAAGGCAGTATTAAGCAAGCAAATCTGGTACCTGTCCCCCCATTTATACGAATTTTAATATTGATAAACAATTAGAAACAATCTTACACACTTGACATGACACAAATTCACAATCCAATGAAAACCGGAATATAACAATCATAGCTATCTCTGGTGTAGCGTACGTGGCGTAGCATATCAAGGCAGCGTAGCATACCTACGCGGCGTAGTATATCTAGGCAGCGTAGCATACCTACGCAGCGTAGCATATCTAGGCACCATAGCATACCTACGCGGCATAGCATATCTATCGCGTAGTTTATCTCTGGCGTAGTTTATCTGCAGCGTAATTAATAAACCTCTTCCCACAAGTATTCTTTTCAATTTCGCGTTATTTAAGTTTGCTTAAATATATTTTTAAAAGACAAAAGATTTACCGCTTCTGTCTCAAACAGTGGGCATGTCGCTGTCTATCTTAATTTTCTCACTGCAGATGCGAACTTAATTCAGTCCCGGTTTTGCTCACAAAACCTCATTAAGTTCGTTAACTCCAATTACTTTCTTGACGTCAAGCAGTCGCTATTTCTGGAGTATTTTAAGTAGCGGGCTGGAACTAGATAAGTGCATACCTCCTACAGTCTTGACGTGTATAAATTCATACATATAAAATGTATCATTATTCAATCAGGCAGGCCTTGCATCACTTTTAACGATTGAAGTCTTAGTTTATATAAATCTAAACTAATAAAATCACAATCTTATAAACTTGCTAGCGACCCGCCCCAGCTTCGCACGGGTGCATGTTTTTTCTGTCGTAGGGCCCCGTCATCGGTGTGAGACCCGCGCTTAATTTTTCGCGCGCATTTGTTTGCACATTCAAATTATATGGTGTGAAGGATTATCATAATGTGTATGAAATGCTTAGCTTACGTATTTAAGTTGATAAGTATTAATACTGTACCCGTCTTTCCAATTACCGCATTGTAAGTCACAATTATTTTAGAAGATAGAATGGGTATAGTAAGGCTATCATTAAAAGATAGACATATGTCATTGCAGACTTTTGTATAGACCTATAAAAGAGGAACAATACCACCATACATTGTTTTGTTATATCTCAAATGGATTAGGCAGCGTTTTCGATGAAAGCTCCCAGGCGGGTCGACTTTTCCGACGTTACCAACATTTATTATAGTCATATTTCAACCAATTTACACAAAACGTGTGTAAATTGGTTGAAATGTGTTTACACATAAACCGTCCTCATGAATCACTATCTATACCAATAGCTACTGAACAAATGCGTTCAGTAGTTTTTAAGTTTATCGCGAACAGACAGACAGACTCGGCGGGGGACTTGGTTTTATAATATTTAATATTATTTTGTAGTGATAGTGATAGAAGTATAGTTTTTGCCAAACTTCTTGGCCGCCCTGAAGTTGGCTACAATGGCTGCGCAGTTGTAAATATCATACAAAACAGCACCGTTTCGTGCTTTGCGCATCGAAGAGCCAACTTCAGGGCGGCCAAGAAGTTTGGCGAGAACTATAAAACTGCTTGTTTTTATGTTGGTAATTGGTAAGTAGTATTCACCCGGTTTCGACAAATCGATTCGGATAAAAACTACACACACAAAATACTATTATATCACTGAATATCATAGTCTGTTTTGTCCCACAAAAATGCTCGGTTCCTAAAGGATAATCCACGGGAGCGAAGCAGCGGGCATAAGCTAGTATTCTAATACGTAATTTTAAGTATCTACGTATTATTATACACTTTTTTAAATATTTTTACCACCGTATAATAAATAATTTATTGATTCTTAGTTATAACAAAAAAATAACTCAAGGTGTATTAATCGCATATTATGCGATACCGTACGATTTTACAAAAAATATTTTACTGTAAATAATTTGCGGTATTTTTACATAGGTACCGATTTGTGTTTATTTGTATTGGCTTAATAGGCTTGCGTGTGGCTAACTCGCCTGGATGGTAAGCGGTGACGACGATGGAACTCATCGTCGTCTCCATCTTCGCGCAAGGCAAGCGAGCTCGCTATATAGCAACCTAGTTACTGTGGTCTTTGGAGATTCATTTAGTTAGCTTCTTTTCAATTCCATGCTACTAATATGTACGAGTATAAGCTTCGACCCGACTTAGCCAACTTTAGCGCTGACCGCTCATAGGTATCTCATGGTGCAGGTGTTTTAGCACAAGGAGCAGGACAAGACATGGGGCGTCGTTTGTTTAGCTATAATATGCACCATAATTTCAGCCGAAAGCCGTCCACTGCTAGACATAGGCCTCCCCCAAGTGTCGCCACATCGACCAGTCCCGTTCGTCTCGCAACCTTAACCATGTCATCGCCCCACTTAGTGGGAGGCCTTCCAACGTATCGTTTTCGACCTTCCGTTCTGCGATCAACTGCCACTGCCACTTAAGTTTGGAAGCCCTTCGGGCTATGTCGGTAACGTTGGTCCTTCTGCGGATATCCTCATTTCTGATACGATCGCGCAATGAAACTCTGAGCATAGCCCTCTCTATTACATTTTGGGTGACTTTAAAGCCTCCTGATTAGGCCCATTGTGATTACTGTATTCTCGTACAGATTGAAACGTTATTATGTGTTATTTCACTTATTTCCAGGTTCAAAGCAGGCGACGGTGCAGAAGGTGAGCGTGAGCGGGTGCGCAGAGGATGCCAAGGAGTGCGTGCTCAAGAGGAACACTAATGCCACGTTCGCTATCGACTTCACACCGAGTAAGTAATGAGTATTTGCCAAACTTACTAAGGTTAGGTTGTATTTTCGCCTAAGAAACTGACGAATTTAAAGGACTGGTCTTTTTGGTAGATCAGTTGTATTTGAATTCGGTAGATATTAATTTTGTCAAGGAAAATATTATAAAATCATAAAATGAATGCCGAAGTGTAGATAGAAAGTTTGAGGGAATGGATGACGGAAAATCTGTAAATTGCACCTACAGCAATCGTTTTAAATAATTTGAAATGTTAAAGCAATTTACGTAGTTAATTAATAGGTAGGTAAATATTGCAGATCTCGAAACAATAACAACTCAAACAAAACATTTAGTTGGCAGGTTTCACATTTTCCTGTTTTTATTTAATTATACCTATTCATAACATGACTGCAAATAATAATAATATAATAATATCTACCTACAGGGATAAGCGACCATGGGTAGGTATTAAGAGGTCAAGCTCAAATCACAGTAGTGAGTAGATATTTAAAACAAAAAATTCCTCTAAGTTACCTAGACCTACTTGTGTAAACCTAAAGACGTAAAGACTAGGTGTACTGACTGGACTTAGATGTTACCTCTAGTAGCAATAAGATGAAAAATTCTACTGGGGTTTTGAATAAGCCTTTCGCATCTTCTGTTTAACTGAGGTATCAAGTTCAGCACAGGCCTCCTAGCAATATTTATTATAGCATTTGAACTCTCTAAAATATGATTTGTCTCAAATGTCCAAGTTAACATTCAGAAACCTAAACATAGTAAAAGCATATTTAGGTTCAATTTTGAGCTAGAACGAAGACAGTAAGTTTTTCTGAACTGCAATTAGCGGACTATTCCCCTCTTATACTTTTTTGTCTATAAATAGATCCCACAATTGTGTGTAACTACCAGACGACTTTCAGACTAAAACCGTGCTAAAATTGTGTTCCATGAAACTATCTATACATCAATTAGTAACTCGTAAAGTTATATGAACTCGAGTAAAGTCTAGTATTGAGTGGGTGTTAAATTGCCCCTAGAGGCCAGTCTAGTCAACACAAACCTTATGGCACTCTAATTTTGTTTTAATCACCATAAACTCACTTAGACGAAAGTATATTTCCAAGAGTTCTGAAAGTGACATTTGCAACTACATATTTTAATTTTCCACTCCTACTTTTAGTTCCACGTCAATTTAACAATATCACTGTGATTCGTTGAGCTCCAAATTTTCCTAGCATCGTTTTAACCTGGGTGCTGGCGCCACTGACTATGCTAGCCTACATAAGTGGGCAACAGAAGTGATAGTGGCCGAGATAAAGTGGCAGGCTTCTCCAAAACCAATGCTGAATGCCTAATACACATACATTCCTATTGCATTATCGTTCTAACGCAATATTTTTTGTTTCCAGACAAAGAAGTGAAAGGAGTCCAGACAGTGGTCCATGGAGTAATAATGAACTTACCAGTGCCATTCCCGCTGCCCCAACCCGATGCCTGCAAGGACAACGGATTAACCTGCCCTCTGCCGGTAAGAAACATTTGACTTCAGTTCTGTTTTCCGACTGCAATCCAACTGCTAAATTGTTCTCGTAGTTTTTACTCGATGTTATAAAACTGCAGTTGCTATACTGAAGTTCTGCTATCTCAGCAATGGCATAACATCACCTCTTTTCATCTCCGAAGCAATAATCAGAAATGTCTCCAAAGATACACCAACATCAGCTTTACCTATTCTTTTTGTTATTTGTTTTGTTATTTTGGTTGGGTTGTGGCAAGCCCACCCTTTTATCTCAATAGAAGGTGGAGAACGAACGAGAGCGAACTCCAAGTAAATATAAATTAAGAAAACACCGTTTAAGAACATCATCCTTGTTCGACCTTGCGGCGTCGTCAGAATTTGTTTTACCTTGTTATAAGAGTTTATAATGAACTAAAACTTCAGCCTAGTATCGTCTTACAAACCATAAAAGAAAACTTTTCTCCTTCATCATTATCCCGTACAATTAGTAACACGAACCCCTTTTATTTTCCAGGCTGGCCAGTTAGCGAACTACCAGACTACCATGCCGATTCTCAAGTCGTACCCCAGGGTCAAGGTCGAAGTCAAATGGGAGCTCAAGGATGAAAACGAAGAAGACCTCGTATGCATTATGATTCCCGCCAAAATACAATAAGGAACTGTCATGTTTCATTCCTGTCTTTTGCCCATGGTTATTGGAAGCATTTAAATACTGGCTGTTATATTATCAGGAACTGGCTGATTTTTGTTCATCCTTTTAGCTGTCAAACTAAAATGACAGTTATGCTGAGAAATATTAAGACTCAGTAAACGTCCCATGCGAACTTTATAATATCTAATGCTGTTGCTGTTATGTTATATTCGGTTGAAGTGTTTGTCGAATATGAATTCGAATGCTTTACGAATAATGTTGAAATTCGCATGCGACGTTAAATAGCTTTCAGGAACTGTGGTTAAAATAACGATGGAATACATAATAGTAAATCCTTTTATCTTCGCCAATTTCTTCAAAATAAGTGCCTTTTTGATAAGTGATTAAGAACTGGTACAATTTGCCTTCAAAGACTTTTTAAGAGCTGTGGAATAGGAAATCAGAATCGAGCACAAGTATTGTTATAACTAATAAATACTTAATTTTATTTTACTCACAATGTAAAGGAGGCTTTAACAAGTTTTCATTATTTTGACATACCTAGGTAAAGTTACGAATCTCGAAGAACTGTCAAAATTTATAATTTTTGTGCCTACTAAGAAATTACGGTTCTCTATTTAATTTTTCCTTATCATTAATTTTGTTAGATACCTATGCCTATAATTTTTCGCCTCTTATATCGAGCTAAAAAAAATGAAGGTTGTATTAAAATGACAAATATTTTTATATTAATGCTCGAAGCGATGTCTCTCTAAAACTATTATTTTGTATTGTTGATATAAATCCCTCAGTCATATAGGGTCTTTTCACACGATCTTATTACAAAATTCTCATAGTGTAAATTTGCGTTTGTGTGAACAAGCTCTAATAGTCTAATCTGTATGTCTACAACACCGTGTATGAGATTTCCTTTATTTATAATATATAATAACTTGTTTTCCACTAAACATAGGTTAAGGATTGTGGTTTTGTACATTATAATACATAATAATATTGTGTAATTACTGAGTTTTATTGTATTTTTCCTTCCTATACCTTTACCTACCCAGATAAGAACATACACCGTTACATATTGTTCGTTTTAATCCTGTGGAGGTTCCTCTTGCTTTATGATTTTGCAACACCGACCGAAACGAAAGTTATTCTTGCACTTTTTATTGTTTTGGTTTTGAAGTCAGTTTTGTGATATTATTTAAATTATTTTTTCAACACTCATAAAGTGGCTCATAAAGTGGCTCTAATTTCACCGCAATTAGGCACATAATGATACCTGTTATCAAACTGTGACTTTTTCATTGCTATTATTCACGAGTGAGTTATATCTTTTTTTTAGTTTATTGGTTGAGTTGCTTTGTTTTAAAAAAAGTTTCGATACAAAAAAGATCGTGCTCAATAGTACAAATAAATTAATGTACCTATTGCTTGCTCATTTCATGCAACTTCGTATTTAAATAGATAATTTCAACTTATACGTGCTGAATAAATAAAAACTTTCACTCAAATATAAATTTTATTTGCTCTGTAATTAAGAAAAATTGAAATTCCCTATTTTGTACGTGGCTAAAACACTATCCACGAAAAACCAAAAAAAAAGAAACCTCATTGTTTTAGTCTATGGCCGATCGCAATTGTTAGATGCGCGCGCATAGGAAAACTGATTTAATTTACCCCGCCATTGTGAAAAAAATTCACAACTCGTATTTACTGATGAAAATGACTTTTTAGTATTATTTTCTTCACAAGTGTGTTGAAAAACGTCGTATGATACACGTGTGTATTGATGATTACCGTCCTCGGCTCTCTTAAGACCCTCACCTACGGCTCGGGTCTCAATGGCGCCTCAGCGGTAATCACCAACATTGCACACTTGTACCATAATGTACTATTTTATTTTATCTTTTCATATCGAAACCTACCTACATACTACTACTATTGCAAACTCGTGTCATTAAAAACCCTCGCCTTCGGCTCGGGCTTGTCAATGACAACTCGTTTGCAATAACCTACTTTCCACCCATGTATATAATGTACTATTGTTAAAAAGTTTTTTTTTAAGTCATCGTATCATTCGAGAGGGTACTCCTCAAAAACTAATGTAAAAAGCTCCGCTATATTGTATGTATTTTTTCGGTAAATGTACTGTATGTATCGTAATATTAATGTAAAACGTCTACTAATAGTCCAATAACGATGTGTGAGTGTTATCTTCAGAAGAAATTAAAGAACCAGTGAAAAAACAAACTAAACTCTTAATTGTTAGAAGTGTCAACAAATACAATTAACACGAAGATATCGTATTAAAGTGCTGTAAAACTAAAGCAAAGTGTACCTATAGTGGTTAAAATAAATTGTATAAGTGAAATTAAGTGCAAAAAACAAAACTAAAACATTTTTTTTTTCTTATGGCTAATTCTCTAACGACCTTGCTTATTTGAAAAATAGCACTTGAGCGACCCGGTGCCGTATTTCCGTCAACTCTCTAACACTTCAAATGGCCGAGGGGCTACAGAGTGTATCTCGGTAACGTGAGGTCGCAAGTTCGCGCCGAGCATCTGACATAAGATTTTGGATTTTAATACGTTCCGAAACACTTCAATATTATCATCAAGATGGAAAATGGCCAAGGTGATAATATTACATTCCGAAAACCACAGCGTTCGAGTTCGCTTAGTGACTTGTCATCGAACCAATCCCTCTTTGACACAACAACGACAAGTTTAACGAGTTTACCAAACACATCGAATCACAGAACAACAAAGAGCTTTACGATAAGATTAATCAATTACAAGAACAATTACTCATTGCAAACCAGGAAGTAACAAACTTAAACTCTGAAAACACTACTTTACAGCAAGAACTAGAAAAATGTAAACAAGTAATCAATCATTATAAAAAAATCTGCACAGCCGATAAACCTATTCGCACACCAAAACCTAAATCTGTCAAAAATAGATTTGTTTCGAAAACGCCGAAGTCTTGTAATACGCATCCAATACTGCAGACTGTAAACAGTGAACAGCGATTGGAGGAACCCGAAAGCTCAACATCGCGGAAAAAAACCATGCATCAAGGATTCTTAAACGATGACCACCAAAAAACGAAACCAAAACCTAAACGTAATGAAATATGTATACTAAGCACAGACAATAATAAAAATAAATTACTTTATATTGCAGAGAATACTTTTAAGAAATATGGCCTCTGCCATTACATCACACCTCATGGAACTATAGAATGCCTGTTAAAAGGCCTCAAACAAAAGTTGGCAAACTATACTTTCCAGGACTTCTGTATTATTTTGATAGGTGAGGAGGATTTTAAAGAAACAAATAAATATTTCGATAGCTTCTTAATAATTAGACAAATATTGCAAGAAATATCGAATAAAAATATAATCATCTGCACTCCAACGTACAAATTCTTTACCTGTATAATTCAAGAGTAGAAACCTTTAATAATTTATTATATCTAGACATAATAACTCACGGACATGCATATTTTCTGGACAGCAATAAGAACCTAAGGTATGACGACACTATGTTCAACAGACGAACTGGTGTGATAAATAACTCTGGAATGGAATTAATTTTTAAGGATATTTTGTACATGACATACAATTCTCAAACACTGACTTTTCTCAACCTGACAAACAGATGAACTCAGTAATTGAACCAGAAGGAGACGAGCAGTTTTTTCTTTAGTCAAGTTAACATATTGCATCAAAACATTGCTGGATTGTTGAATAAATCAGACCTGCTAACTATACAATTAGAAAATTTGCAAAAACAAGGCACAACTTTGGATGTATTATGTTTAACTGAGCATTTCATATCCTCTGGACATGAGAGATTGCTGTACATTCCAAACTTCCACCTAGCTGCTTGCTTTTCACGAAGCACTAATCGGGGAGGTACTTGTATTCTCGTAAGAGCGCGGCATCAGTACAGGGAACTACCAGACGTAGCAAAGCAGTCTGTATCAGGCGTGTTTGAAACTTGTGCAATAGAATTGACATCCTATTCAATTATTATTATATGTGTATAGAGTACCAAAATATAATTATTTGACATTTTATGAAAAACTTGACATTGTATTGAAAAAAGTATGTTTATTAACGAATAAAAAAATTGTGTTATGTGGCGACCTGAACATATTGTATTGTTAAGAAATAAGTTTACTTTGGAACTGGAACATTTCCTACTTAGTTATAACTTAAAACTAGCTCTAAATCAGCCTACTAGGCTTCATAGTAACACGTGCATTGATAACTTTGCAC
This sequence comes from Orthosia incerta, assembly GCA_948252205.1. Lineage (NCBI taxonomy): Eukaryota > Metazoa > Arthropoda > Insecta > Lepidoptera > Noctuidae > Orthosia > Orthosia incerta. Next base: position 30,198,440 of record OX411755.1, on the reverse strand, counting down.
ATAATCTTCGTAAAGGATGGACAACTAAAATTATTGATCTTATGTTGTCAGATCACACATCACAAATACTTAAAGTACCTATAAATAAAACTTGTCGCCTAAAATCATGGAAATCAATTAAAAAAGACTACTCCAAAGAGAACCTTGAAAAATTCAAATCTTGCATACAAAACTTATCCTTCAAAGAAGTTTATGAAAGCAATGATGTTAATGTAGCCTATAAAAGTTTTTATAACCTTTTCTCATTGTTTTATAATCTTTGCTTCCCAGATAAAATTATTACGATTGGCACTAATAAACAGGTCAAATGGATATCACGTGGCATTAAATCCTGTAGTAAAAACCAAAGACGTTTGTTATGGGCTTACAGATTACACCCCACAAATAAAACAAAAACTAACTTTAAAAGTTACAATAAACGGTACAAAAAAATTATTAAATTAACGCAAAAAGCGCAACATGATTACTTCATTAGAAATTCACAAAACAAATCTAAAGCAACTTGGCAAATAGTTAATAGATCTAAAAATAATCTACCTAAAGAACAAATAATGACAATAAAAAACAAAAATTTGACATATACAAATCCGAATGACATACCTAGTGAATGCATTTAATGATTATTTTATTGATGAAATTGAGAGTAGTATAATTAACGACATTGAATTAAATAATAAGTCAAGTAACTTGACAACGCAATCAATATTTATGCAGCCTGTTCTAAACTCAGATATTATTTCAGCCACAAAAACGCTTAAAAATACTAGTACTGTAGGGTTTGACGGTATATCCACAAAAGTAATTAAGTTTGTTATTGAGATCATAGCACCTGTGCTAGCACATCTTATTAACTTAAGTATTATCGAAGGCATATATCCAGAAGACCTGAAAAAGGTTATAATAAAGCCAATTCACAAAAAGGAAGACAAAATATATATAAAAAATTACCGACCAATAGCCAAAATATCAGTATTTTCAAAAATATTTGAAAAAATTATTTATAACTCAATATATCAATATTTTACCAAATTTAACATCTTATGCAAAGAACAAAATGGTTTTCGAAAAAATAAGACAATTAATATGGCTATATTTGATTTTTTAAATAATGTTATGTCTGCAGTTGACGAAAAGACTCCCATCTGCGCTATTTACATAGACATGACCAAAGCCTTTGACTATGTGGATCAAAACATACTATTAAATAAATTGCTCAGTTATGGCATCAGAGGTAACATATTAAAATTACTGGAATCATATCTATGCAACAGATTGCAATGTTCGGAAATCACAAGAGTGTGCTCAAATACAAAAGTAGAACGGACATATCTGTCCAAATTCAGGACTATAAAATATGGAGTGCCGCAAGGAAGCGTGCTTGGACCACCACTATTTCTCATTTACATTAATGATTTGCCACAAGTGACACAACAACAAATGATTTTATTTGCAGATGATAGCACGGCCATAGTAAAATGCAAAAATTTAAATACCTATCAATTTGACATTAACAATACACTTACTGACATTATCAATTGGCTTAATATGAATAATTTATTAATTAACCTTAAGAAAACTAAAGTAATGCATTTTCACCAAAAAACAAATACACCAAAATTTGTTTTTCGAGAGGCTTGACAAGGTCCTAAATTACATTTCGAAAATTAATAATCATAATACTGTTATAGCTGGTGACTTTAACATAGATACTATGAAATGCAATAATATCACATTAGATTTCGAATGTGTATTGTTAAATTATAATCTCACATTAGCAATAAAACAGCCCACAAGACTATCAAGTAAAACTTGTATAGACAACTTTGCACATGACTTTAGAAAACAGTGTAAGACTGATGTGTTAGAATTTGGGTTATCGGACCATACTGCTCAATTAATTAAGCTTCCAGTTAAAAAAATATTTAAATTAAAGCATTGGTATAAAACGAAGCGTGACTATAGCTCTGAAAATATTCATAAATTCAAAAAATATATAAAATCCCTTTCTTTTTGTGAAATATATAACACAAGTGATCCAACAGCAGCATATCATCATTTTATAGGAACATTTAAATTATTTTTTGATTTGTGTTTTCCGCTAACTGAAATTACTGTGCAAGTTAATACAAAGCCAAGATGGATATCACGTGGAATTAAGACATGTAGTAAGAAAAAAAGAGAGTTACTCTGGAATTTGAGACGGAAATCAACATTAATTAACAAACAAAAATATTCAAAATATTCAAAACTTCTAAAACGAATTATAAACCTTACTAAACGTGCTCAAAATAATTACAAAATAAAAACATCGACTAATAAAAGTAAAACAGCATGGCAAATTATAAATAATAATAAATTGAATATTCCAAAAGGATCAATAAGTGAACTAAAAATTAACAATAAATTAACAACAAATCCTACAGAAATTGCCAATGAGTTTAATAATTATTTCATTGAAAAAGTAATGCCTATTCCAGGTGCCGGAAAAAAAACCACAGCTCTAATTAATCCCCAAGCGAACTCAATGTTTTTATCACCCTGTTTGCCTTATCATATGCAGAAAATTATAAGAAATCTAAAAAATACTAGCAGTGTGGGTTATGACGGCATTTCGACTAAGGTACTCAAAGCAGTAAATGAAGATATCTCTCATCATTTAAGCCATATTCTGAATCTTTGTATACAGAGTGGGACATTTCCAAAAGACCTTAAATTAACAATTATTAAACCTATATTTAAAAAAGATAATAAATACTTAATGGAGAATTATAGACCTATAGCACTAATTTCTGTATTCTCAAAAATCTTTGAGAAATATATTTACAGTGAAATCAATAACTACTTAGACAAAAATGAAATCTTATGTGATGAGCAAAAAGGCTTCAGAAAAAACAAAAACATTAATATGGCGGTGTACGACTTTTTATACGTAGTTTCTTCGCATGTTGACAAATCTTTACCCGTTTGTTCTATTTATTGTGACATGTCACAAGCATTCGACTATGTAGACCACAATATATTGCTGGATAAACTTCAGGCTTATGGTATAAGGGGTAACGTCCTGGAATTGATAAGTTCATATTTATCAGACCGCCAACAAATAACCCAAATAACAAAATTTAATGTTAAATCTAAAAGAGAACAGATTTTTTCCTCTGATAAGCGATACATCACATATGGTGTTCCCCAGGGAAGTGTATTAGGCCCTCCTTTGTTCCTACTATACATAAATGATCTTCCAAATGCGACTAAGGAACCCATGTCATTGTTCGCTGACGACAGTACTGTAACCATAGCACCTAAAAATATGGTAAACTACCATTCTGATTGTAGTGACTCATTAAATTCTATAATTGCCTGGCTTAGTAATAATAATTTGAAAGTAAATATTAGTAAAACAAACATAATGCATTTCAGACAACGAGAAAAGTCACGTAATACATCAAAATTTAATTTATTATACAAAGATAATATAATACAAGAAGTTGAAACAACCCGTTTTTTGGGATTAATCATTGACAAACAATTGAATTGGAAAACTCACATTAATTAAATTAACTTTATTTCAGAATCACTTCCATATTTGTTAGTAACAATGTAAACTTATAAAATAGTGTTAGTAACTTTATGCTAAGCTGTGCGAGGCACGCCGATCCCGGAGCACATTTATTTGACTGCGTGCAGTCGTATCCATCGCCCCAAGATCGGCGAGTCCCACCTATCAGAAAACGTTCTAAGAATGGTGTTGGGGCTGGCGCGAACACGGCGAAGTAGAGATGCGCATCTCTTGCGCATGATGGCCGCAAAACTATCAACGTTCGCGTCGGCAAACATGCCGGACGCGCTACAAAATCGCGGCAGCCCCATCAACATCCGGAACGTGTTGTTATATTGTGTGCGCAGGCCACCATATGCCCTCTGCGTAAAGTCCACCCACAGGCTGCACGTGTAAAAGGATTGGCAGTAGGCTTTGAAAAGCGTCACCTTAACCTGAGCCGTACAACGAGCAAACCTGCGGGCCAACATCCCACATCGAACAGCCAGTGACCTGCGCTCCCGTTCTACATCAACATTATCTTTTAAGTCGTCTGAGATCCAATGACCCAGATACTTAAAATTTGCAACTCTTTTTAAAGGTCTGCCGCACAGCATTATAGGTGGAATTGTGCTGTAGCATTTACTGGCTGCTTTAAATATCATGAACTCGCTCTTTGTTGCATTATATTTGAGCCCATGGGTCCCAGCGTACGATTCACACACGTTAATTAGTTTCCTTAATGCTCTAATCGATGGGCTCAGCAGAACCATATCGTCTGCATAACTTATATTATTAATGCATACACCATCAATATGACAGCCGATTCCAGTACTGCTAAGCTCATCGATCAGATTATTCATGTACAGATTGAACAACGCGGGCGAGGACAGCCCCCCCTGCCTCACCCCACACTCAAGCCTGTACTCAGATGAAAAGGAGTTTACCCATCTGACACGGTTCTGTTGATTAGCGTACCAAAATTTAAACAAATTTATTACTTCCCGTGGCACATCTGTTTCATGCTGCAGTTTGCCCCAAAGCACATCATAAGATACAAGGTCAAACGCTTTTGACAAATCTAGGTAACACGCAAATACTGGTGTCTTTCTTGCTGTATAGTACTGCACAGTCTGCTTCAGGCTAAGGATAGCACTCTCTGTAGATAACCCGGGCCGAAACCCGAATTGAGCGTCATTTATTTTTAGATGTTTATCAAGCTGGCATACAAGCAGACTGTCCAGCACCTTAGCAATTATCGTCGCTAAAGAAATAGGTCTATAATTTGATAGCACAGACGAATCACCCGTTTTATTTTTGATGATCGGAACAACAGTTGTACGCATTAACTTTTCAGGTAAATAAGAATGACCCAAACATAAATTTAAAAACATACATAAGACTCGTGGCAAGTGGATCCCAGCATGCTGCAGGTGCTCGATGCTGAGACCGTCATGCCCTGGCGATTTTCCTCTAACCATGTTTTTAATTGTAGTGGCAATCCGTTTTGCAGTAAACGTGACGCTTCGCGCGGAGCAGACGGTCCCAGAACCAGGCGCAGGCAGCTGCGACTCATTATTAAGGGGTGATTGTACTCTAAAGTGCTGCCGAAACATATCCGCAATACTACCCTGCTCATGTACACCTTCGACGCTAACGGGAAGGCTGGGCTTATAATTTAATTTGTTTGTTGTTTTCCAGAACTTACAAAAATCTTTGTTTGAGTGGTGTTTTGCAATTATATCCATTTTAATTTGGTTTTGATTTGCTTGACACCATTTTAATTTACATTTGAATTTTTTTCTGGATTCACTCATATCATTAAAAACCGGACCAGAACTGGGCTTACCAAACATTAGCCAAACCTTGTAATAAAGTCGCGCCCTCTCGTGAGCGTCGCGAACATACTTATTCCAGCCAGTTACATGCCTACGCTTCGTTATATTTTTAAAACAATAACTGTATTCAGCAGCGTTCACAAGTATACGTTCAATGTTATTATACATTTCATCCAAGAAAGTTAAGTGGCAGGCATCATTACACATCCTGTCTGCACACTGACTAAATTCGCTTGGAAAATCAATTTTTTTCAATTCTGAGTGACAATACTCGTGATATTTAGCTATCTGTTCAGCATCACGATCACCCCATATAACTTTGTTTACATGTGCGTACGGTGTCGGCATAGTGTGTATTTTCATGTTATTAAACTTACATTCTAACATAACAGGTAAGTGATCCGACCAGTATGAGTCATACAATACCGACACATTAAGAATAGCGGGCAGCGCGGCATCTGTCACTACGCAGTGATCGAGCCAGCGCAGGCACCCGTGTGCGTCGCTTACATATGTATAGGTGCCCGTCGGAAGTACATTCATATCAACGCACGACCATAACTGCTCCGCACAGAACGAAAGCAGCTCGGTAGCAAACAGACTATTCGGGTGTGCGTTAAAATCACCAAGAATAAAAACTGACTCGACACTATTGTTTTCAATCACCGCGTTAATCTCGCTTAAGCACTCTGTGAATTCTAAGAAATTCTCACTACAATCAGTTGGCATGTACACTGAGAACACCATGAATGACCGATCACTGAGCGTTATTTTAACCGCCGCAAGACGCACACTACTGCAGGTGATCACTGTCACAGCAGGAAACACACTTTTTCGCCAGAGGAGGGCAACCCCCCCGTACGGTCGCCCCCGCAGCACACCGACCGAGGTATCCACTGCCGAAGTGCCCGTGTAGGCAAAGTTGTCATCTATAGTACCCAGAAAAGACAGGTCGTGTGGCAGCAGCCATGTCTCCTGCAGCGCTATCAAATCGACTTCTCGACAAAGTTTTCGTATGCAGTCCACTGACCTGACAACATTTTTACAATTAAATGTTATTATTTTGGTTGTGGTCATTTTGAGTTCTTAGTTTTTAACTCATTAACCCGAATGTCGGTTTTGTTTCTAAATTCAACAAAACGTCGGTATGCAATTCCAACGGGCCAAAAGTCGGCATCCATAAATAAATCTATATTTTCTTTAGGCACAAAAATTTTGAAGGAATTGTATCCTTTATCCAAGCTCATCTTCATCTTTTCAACAGTGACATTTATGTTCGACTTACTGGTTACATAATTAGTGATGTCACACACAGACACATCCTTCGCCACATTATAAATGTAAATCGGTACCTTTATTTCGGCAGCCTTGAAGTTCATATTTATTTCAGCCACAGATTTCCCCCTGTTGCTTGCAAAACGGTTTCTATGTCTTCGCCTTTGTACCGTAATCCAGTCATCATTCTGTTTCTCACGCTTCCATTCACCATCCCTCACTATGTCCGCCATAGACTTGTTAACGTTCATCGTAGCAGGTTTACCGAGCGTATTATCAGTATGTCTCGGGTTATCGGTTGACGGGCGCGCAATCAGCTGAGTTGGGTGATTCATCGTATCGCTCGTCGAGCGCATAAGCTCGGAGGCATCGCCTTTCGAGTGAACAGGATTATGACACCTGTCGTGTTCAGAATAAGGTTGAGTTTCACTTGTCGTTGGGGTGTCCACTACAGTTTGAATAGCCAGCGACCGTTGCGTGTATGTTGGTCTTGAATCAGAAGTACCCTCAGATGGAATTTTATTCTCCACAATTTCGCAATATACTGTTTCAGGGGAAGATAATATGAGACTCTGATTGCTCACTCTTATATCTCCCAGGTGAGATCCCAGAGGATCATCGGCATGCTCAAAACTCTCCATTCGACACGCTCCACGTCGAGTGTTTATATTGCGTTCATACGTGTTGACAGGAGAGGTATGCTTCAACAATTCTATCTCACATTTTAAGACATCTAACTGTTCAGTAGTAACAAACTGTTCCTTGATACAGCTGATATCCTGCTGCAGAACAAGTAGATCTTTCAATATCTTCGTTACGTCCACATGATCGAAGAGTATTGGGGGTAACTTTTGAAGCTCGCGAGCGACGAAAATAGGTATTTCCTCAGGATCTGTGACCTTGAGAGTAGAAATAATATCATCTATATTTCTGAGCGTTTTCCCGTCTCTCTTCCTGGTTTTCTTCTGTTTTTTTATTGTTGGTATGGATTCAAAAAGCAGATTCTTAGCTACCACTATATCATCTTCAGAGAAAGCAGAGACGCAGATTCGACTGATACTCTCTTCGTCCATCACATCCAGTTTATTGTTCACAAACGCTAGCACTTCGTTAATCACGATATTACACTTTGAACATTTCACACGATTGGAAGCCATATTCGCTTACGTACGGTGCGCGCGACCGTATCTACGCTAGGCGCGTGCGCGACTGAATTAATGAACTGTGTAAAAAGATTAGTACTTCGTCATACGCTCTTTATAAGTTGGCACCAACTGTCAACACAGATACTTTGCTTACAGCTTATTACGGGCTTGCTGAATCAGTGTTAAGATTTGGAATAATTTTCTGGGGCAATTCAACTCTAAGGAAATTGCGTTCAAAGCACAAAAGCGTTGTATACGGGCTATGTTTGGGCTGCAAACTGTTGATAGTTGCAAACCAATGTTTATACAGCACAGAATTCTTACACTTCCGTCACTTTACATATTGGAAATATCGATATTTGTAAAAACCAATCCACATTTGTTTCCCCTTTTGATTAATAATACAGGTAGAAATAGACGTGAGAAATACAGACTTTGGGTGCAATCACACTCCGCTAAAACAGCATTTCTAACAAAAAGTGTAATATGCATGGCCCCATTAATATACAATACAATTCCAAATTCCCTTAAGATAATGAATATTAATTCATTCAAGACAGAACTAAAAAAATTGCTAATTAGTAAGGGATACTATAACGTTACAGAGTTTTTGAATGACAAATTTTGAATGTAGACAATTTGAATTGTTTGAGTTTCTTGGATTTTGTCATTGATTTCATTTATTGATTATATTTTATGACTATAAATTTTATTAACTGTAATGATGTATTTGAATTACCTAATTGAATTTTTAACTATAATTTAAATATGACATACATTGTTATCTGACATTTATTTTATAAATTATCACAAATCTGACATACATTTTTGTATGCCATTTGTTTGACATTTTATTATTTTTTAGTTTTGACATTTTAATATTTATTGCGTTTGAATTAATTTTAATAATTGTTTAATATATTTGATTGACTTAGTTTTGACGTACCATACATATCTTTACTTGACATTTGTTTTATTTTTTTATTTTTTGACATTATTTATATGCAGTTTTTATTGTTGACATTTTGTAATTATTGTGATTAAATTATTTTTTGTAATTGTTCAATGATATTCACTGCCAAAATATTTGCACGCCATAGTATGTGGCAAACATGTCTGAACTCACTGTATTTTTTTAATGTTATCCTGCATGTACGCTTTGTTTATTCTTGCATGTATACACGTGTTTGAGCAAATAAATATATCTTTATCTTTATCTTTACCAAAAATATGTGTTAACTATAACGATAACGAAATAGAAGAGGTCAAAGAAACTGTGTTTTTAGGTATCCATATAGACAACCATCTTAATTGGAAAGCACATATAGAACATTTATGTAAAAAAATAAAAAAATCTGCCTACGCACTCCTTCAACTATCGAAAAAAGTAAACAGATATGCGTTACTGGTTGCCTATCACGGTCTAGTAGCTTCGATTTTGCGATTCGGCATTATTTTTTGGGGCAATTCTTCAGATAAATTACTAATATTTAGGGCACAAAAAAGATGTATTAGAGCCATGTGTGGTCTGAAAACAGATGATAGCTGTGCACCTTACTTTAAATCATTAAAAATACTTACATTGCCGGCGTTATACATATTAGAAATTAGTATCTTCGTCAAAACAAATCCAAACCTTTTTGAAAAAATATCTACTGTACGAGATGTTCCAATTCGTAGTCAATACAAAAATACCTTGTGTAATCGCAAATGTAGAGTGTTCTGGGTATGGCCCCACTTATTTACAATAAAATTCCAGATGCCATAAAAAAAATAGATTTAATAAATTTCAAGAAAAAAATTAAATTATTACTTGTTGATAAATGTTATTATACTGTTGACGAATACTTAGATGACAAATTAATTTAACATGACATTACTATATTGTTATTACATTATTTTTTTCTTTTTCAATATGTAACTACTGTAAAAATAACTTAAAATAATTGAAACTAAACGTACCTTCTTTTATATTGACATTTTTTATTTTTATTGAATTAAGTTTTTAACTATTTTGTGATAAATCAAATTTGAACAACATATTTGTACGCCTCCTGGCATAACATAGCGCTCTATTCCATGTAAGCTAAGATCTGTATTTATAAACACCTATGTTAACAAATAAATGATGATTATGATTATTATGATTATGATTATTCAATTGTAGAAGACTTCTAGGGACATCCGGTAAACGTGCATCGAATTCTCAACATACCCTTTTGATAGCCTCGGCCATTGACCAACGACAGTGGTGGCCTAAGAAGTGGCGAACAAAGCAATCGCCCGGGGCCTCACGCAACAACCCAAATGACTTACAATTGAAACTTATTATTTAATCCTTAGCAAACATTTATTCTTATTAGTTTGTTTAGAATAGAGAAATATACTATCTAGAGTACTGGAAGATGGCCAAAACACTGGACAGAATCGGTTTTTATACCTTTACATAAGAAAGGCTCTTCAAAAGATTGTGGATATTACAGGACAATTGCATTAATATCACATGCGAGTAAGATCCTCCTCCATGTAGTCAATCGACGGCTCAACTACTTTTTAAGCCGACATATCGACGATAACCGAAGAACAAGCAAGCTTCGTTAAGGGCAATGGAACACGGGAGCAAATACTTAATGTCCTCCAAATCATCGAGAAGAGCAGAGAATTCAACAGCCTCGTGGTCCTACGCTTTATTGACTACACAAAAGCCTTTGACTGCGTGCAATGGGACAAACTCTGAAATGTGCTACTCGAAATGGGAGATCCTGAACACCTCACTGCATTAATCCAGAGTCTGTACACTGAAAACCGTTCTTTCGTCAGGATGGGCACTAAATGATCCAATACGTTCTAAACAAAAAAAGGAGTGAGTCAGGGTTGCATCTTGCCCCCTGCACTCCATAACGTATATGGAGAGTACATTATTCGGAAGACGATCGAATATTGGGCGAATGGTTTTCCTATAGGCAGAAAAATATTGTCGTGGTGGCCCAGTGGCTAAAACCTCGCCTCTCGTTCTTGAGGCCGTGAGTTCAAATCCGGGCAAGTACCAATGTGACTTTTTCAAATTTATATGTACTTTCTAAGTTTATCTTGGACATCACAAGCAATGGTGAAGGAAAATATCGTAAGAAATATTGTCGTTACGGAGGAAGCCGGATTACGACCAATGTCCGGTGTCATTTACCAAGCGACAGATCCGTTTGGAATCGCTTGATGAATGGAACCGAAGATATGTGTCGGGCGAGACAGCCTCTGTAACGAAAGTGTTTCTTCCGGATGCCATAGCGGCTTTCCATATTATAAAACAGCAGCGGCCCACAGGCGTTCTCACGCAGGTTTTGACGGGGCACGGCGGGTTCTCTGAATACTTGAATCGCTTCAAGTGTAAGGAGAGCCCATCGTGCGTCTGCGATCCAGGCGTGGCAGAGACTGTCCAGCACATACTTGTAGAGTGCCCGTTATTTATCAGGGAACGCTACCAACTCGAATGTGAGCTGGACAGGAGACTGACGAAGGAGAGCCTGCATGGGCTAATGAGTAAGCAACACAGGGAAAAGTTCCTGGCGTACTGTGTTAATGTGGCCTCCACCATCATTGTACGAAACTGAAGCGGCACTATGCTTCACTAATATTATAAGAATATTTGTAAGAAGCATAGAATAGCACGCACAAAACTGCAATGACTAACTGTGCACTGGGGTAGTACCTAAACTAGAACAGATTGTCTGTGTGATGAAAAGCATTGTTGTGCTTCTCATCCCTAATTGTAAGGCACTATTTATATTTTTCTTGATTTCCATCTGTGATAAATAGCACTTCTTATGTACCTTCAGTGATAAATAGCACTTTTTTGCACTTGTTTGTATTTACCAGTACTTCTTCCACATTTGTAATTTTTTTGTAAACCTTGTATAAAAAGTATTTATTGAAATATTAATAATAATGATTTCCAATTATTTATTTTATATCATCACACAGGTACATTGCAAAAAGGACAAGGGCCTCGCAAATATCTGCCGCCCGCCATGAGCCTCTCAGCGATTAAGGCCGCCACTGACCAACGACGTCAAAGAATGTGTTTACTGCACACTAATAGCGTCTTTAAACAATTAATCATGTCTTCTTATTACAATATAATTAGTCGTTAAGATGATTTATTGAGCTTTGTGCTTTTATTTAGTTTCAATTTGGCAGTTTTGGGTAACGACGAAAAAGGATCGCCGATCTTGGATGAGATATGCATAGTTGCGTGAACCAGCACGCATAACTAGAACGCGTAATTATGGAAGAAAAAAACAGAAACCTTTAGTTCCTTCCTAGAACCTTCTATAAACATTTCTACTCAGCCATTTTTTTTTTGTCAACCTATACTGTCCACTGCAGGGGAAGAGCCTATATGGCAAAAATATACTAACCATACCCTTATTATTTTATCGATGCCCTATTTCGTTCAAATGTGCTTAGCACGCAACTCGCAAGAGTAGATATAGATAGCATATTACGGATGATGCATGAGCGCTCGGCGAAAGTGGCGGGGTGATTTGCACTTGTGTACATTCACGCAAAAAATTACTAAGTGTGATTTGAACTAACATTATTTTTTAACCGACTTTCGAAAAAGGAGGAGGTTCTATGTCCGACTCCATGTATGTTTTTTTTTTGTATGTTCACCAATATCTCCGTCAATTGTGGACCGATTACAAAAATGCAATCGCATGTCTATTTATTGTTTATACCATTTCATAACATAACATCACGCCAGTACGTTCTTTAGGGGTAAGCAGATCTCTCATTTGACCGGTTTTGTTCAAGTTTCATGATATTCGGGTAATCTATTCTGGCGTTATAGGAAACTTACTAAACAACTTGACTATTAGGTAGGTAAAACTAAAAAGTGAAAAATAAAAAAACTTTTTTACCAAAAAATACTACCGACTTCCAAATAATAAAACTTCAAAGTGAAAAATAACTTTATTTTTGGAAGTCGGTGTCCATAACGCAAACAAATGGTAGCTTCGAAAGACACAGACTTCCAAAAATAAAGTTATTTTTCACTTTGTAGGTTTATTAATTGGAAGTCGGTAGTATTTTTTTGTAAAAAGTTTTTTTTTTGTACCTATGTAGTTTAAATTTTGTGAAGTATGGATATTTAAATAGCTAATTTTAACAGTGTATTTAAAGTTTAGGCACATTAGCCTATCATCATAATTATTAATAAACAAGCTGACCCGGCAAACTTTGTTTTGCCATAAAAACACCAAACATTCAGCTACCATACCTACCTTACCCTACCCTACCTACCCTATCCGTATACGTTACCCCAACAGGAAAGTGGCTCCTGGAGTGATTTGAGTGGAACGTATAATTAGAGCGTAATCTGCTGTGAATGTGCGCTACATAAAAAACATGTGCGTGTCGTCGTTTTTGAGAAAAACGGAAAAAACGTTTCCTGCTAGGGTAACGTTGTTCCAGCAGGAAAATTCTAAACGAATGATCGGAGTGAGAAATATTGTGCATGGGCAGAGAGCTTATAGTTGTGCAAGAATGTGCGCTGAAAATATAATAAGTGCGTAATCAGGTTTTCGAGATATTGCATTTCCTGCTGGGGTAACGTTTTGCAGAATCGTGTATCTCTGAAACTATTGTATGTGCGCCTGTAGAATAAACATACACGAGTAGCTCTTGATTTGTGCGTATTTGTGCCGAAGTTAAATTTAAGAAAGTATTTATAGTTTTAAAGAAATCGCACTTTTTTGAAAACCCGAAAAAAAATCACAGCGCCTAAATGAGAAAACTTATAAGCTCGCTGAAAACTGTAATCAGTCCATCTTGACGCTTGTATTAACCATAAAAAGTTTCAAAAGTATACATGCTTGCGTTATCGAATAATATTGCTAAAAGTCAAAACGACGGTGTCATAACTTTGACGGCAAAATACGAGAAACCGGCTCAACCCAAGATGGTAGGTTTAAGGCACAAATAAGAGAGTTTAGTCAAAAATATAAAGTGAAAATATTCAGCTTGGAATGTTTCGCATTAAGTAGATTTAAACATAAAACTAAATATGTAAACAACGGCTGGTTATCCGACCAAATTCGAATGACTACAAAAAAGCGACGGATTCATACATAACGATGACCTTCTTAATTGGACGTATTAAACCTAAGCTGTTGTCCGTACAGTCGCGTTCAAACGTTTGGTGATTTGACCTAATTTTGGGGGCTAATTAAAAAATACATTAAATGCACCTTGTGACCATAACAAATGAAAGAGCTTGTTGATGTAGAAATTATTATTATTCTTCCCTAAATTATGTTTCTTAAAGACGATGACCTTCTTAACTTTACTCACGAATCGGTTGAAACGTGTTGTGCCTGAGTACACTGAGGTAGAAAAGTATTAAAATAATTAACTTATTATTGGATTACATTCTACTAACTGTTTCCGTAATCAAGTGCCAAGCACTTGATTACGTAAGAACATTAGGAAAGTAGTGCCAAGGTATAAGCTATCTTCTTTATTCCAACTTTCATTAAAATACATTCAGAATTTTGTGGACACATCCAGACATTTTAATTTGCCTTTATAATATTAGTAAAAAAAAGTAATTTAAAGACCAAAAATTTGATGGTGGTTGTTTTTAATAAAAACCAAGTGCGAGTCGCACTCGCGCACGAAGGGTTCCGTACCATTATCGAAAAAACCGACAAAAAAATCACGTTTGTTGTATGGGAGCACCACTTAAATATTTTTATACCATTCCACCTCTAAAAAGCTTATTTTATACACTGAAAACAGTGAATAAAAAGCACTTTTACTCACTGTTTTAGTGTTTGAATTTAGAATACACCAATATATATTCGACGTCCATCTCAATGCAAAAACAACAACAAATCGATACAAACTCCTTGTGCAAAGAATTTTCGACTTTCAAACTTCTTCATCGATTTAATGTTCAGTTTGTTAATATTTAGGATTTCAATAATGATTTTCATGATTTTGATTTTAGTCTGGGATGTTTAGTGAATACTTATTTGGATTGTAATTCTAATATTAATTGTATTGGTGTTTAATTAATTATAATTATGTAACGTAACGGAGGTAGTCACTAGCCCCTGAAAAACAGATGCTGTTACCTAGCTCAGCTTCAATTTACAAAAAATGTGAAACCCTGAGTTTTCAATTTTTTTGTAAATTTTGAAGGTAATAAAACATTTATTTATTATTACTCATTGCGATTTTCGCTTAAATCTTTCTTTTTCTCGTAGTCATGGTATAAAATTATGCAACTCTTGAATAACACTGATTTATATCGAGGGCCATGAGTCACTCGCGTCACTCAGGATTCTAAGACTGAATCACGACCGCAGGGAGTGATTCAGTTGATAGAATCCTTTACTTGTTCGTGATTCATCTATGGCCCTCGCTTTAAAACCGTCCCTTATTCACTAGTTGCATAATATACTATTTTTATTCTGTTTTTAGTATTTGTTGTTATAGTGGCAACAGAAATACATCATCTGTGAAAATTTCAACTGTCTAACTATCACGGTTCATGAGATACAGCCTGGTGACAGACAGACAGACGGATCGCGGAGTCTTAGTAATAGGGTCCCGTTTTTACCCTTTGAGTACGGCACCCTAAAGGAAATCGGAAATACGGAATCCTGTTTGAGATAATTAATTTGAGATTAATGGGTTTGTAATTTGATGCCATTATTACTTTAAGAAACATAATTTAGGGAAGAATAATAATAATTTCTACATCAACAAGCTCTTTCATTTGTTATGGTCACAAGGTGCATTTAATGTATTTTTTAATTAGCCCCCAAAATTAGGTCAAATCACCAAACGTTTGAACGCGACTGTACGGACAACAGCTTAGGTTTAATACGTCCAATTAAGAAGGTCATCGTTATGTATGAATCCGTCGCTTTTTTGTAGTCATTCGAATTTGGTCGGATAACCAGCCGTTGTTTACATGTTTAGTTTTGTGTTTAAATCTACTTAATGCGAAACATTCCAAGCTGAATATTTTCACGAGAGTTTAGTCAAAAATATATTATATTTTTGACTAAACTCTCTTATTTGTGCTTTACACCTACCATCTTGGGTTGAGCCAGTTTCTCGTATTTTGCCGTCAAAGTTATGACACCGTCGTTTTGACTTTTAGCAATATTATTCGATAACGCAAGCATGTATACTTTTGAAACTTTTTATGGTTAATACAAGCGTCAAGATGGACTGATTACAGTTTTCAGCGAGCTAAGTTTTCTCATTTAGGCGCTGTGATTTTTTTTCGGGTTTTCAAAAAAGTGCGATTTCTTTAAAACTATAAATATTTTCTTAAATCTAACTCCGGCACAAATACGCACAAATCAAGAGCTACTCGTGTATGTTTATTCTACAGGCGCACATACAATAGTTTCAGAGATACACGATTCTGCAAAACGTTACCCCAGCAGGAAATGCAATATCTCGAAAACCTGATTACGCACTTATTATATTTTCAGCGCACATTCTTGCACAACTATAAGCTGTCTCCCCATGCACAATATTTCTCACTCCGATCATTCGTTTAGAATTTTCCTGCTGGAACAACGTTACCCTAGCAGGAAACGTTTAACCGTTTTTCTCAAAAACGACGACACGCACATGTTTTTTATGTAGCGCACATTCACAGCAGATTACGCTCTAATTATACGTTCCACTCATATCACTCCAGGAGCCACTTTCCTGTTGGGGTAACGTACACACCCTATCCTACCTACATACCTACACTACCTATGTAAGTAAGGTACCATTTTTTTTTCTTTTTTCTATTTTTTTTTCATAAGGACCTTCTCCGAACAATAACAAACACAACAAAAAAAGAATAAGCGAAATCAGTCCAGCCATTCACGCGTGATGCCGTGACGAAGGGAAATAGGGATTCATTTTTATATATACAGAATAGATAATATGTCACTAAATTAAATATACATAAAAAGAAAGAAGAACACAGTTTTATGTAAAATTATGTATTGTAAGTACCTACTTATCCTAAACATATTCCTAATCAAAACCTCGAGGCGCAACTAATATACTAATCATATGGCAGTGGAGTAATGCCTTCCATTATATCGTCGTTCGATGTCATCGAAGAAGACTGTTGGTATTGGATTACGGAAGAACTCGTAGAAGGCATTTCGTCGTCGTAAGAGATTTCGTAATCTTCGTCCTCATGTTGACTATCGTCACTCTCTGAGCTGTCATCATTGACACTAATGATAAACTGTTCGGGTACACTGTCGATCACATGGTCATTTTTTACACATTCTTCTGCTATAGTTTTTATTTTGTTACATAGTTTCTCCCACTCTCGGGCTCCCATTTGATTCACTTTTTCTTTCACCAGTTCAATTGCATTATTGATACTCCATTTAACATTCTTGCTACCAACAAAAAAAAATTTTTGATGGTAGACCATGTCATCTCAATGGGGTTGAGATCTGGGTGGAGGCAGTCTTAAAATTGTGTGATTTTGTTCTGCTAAAATTTTGTCAATCGAAAATGTGTTGAACTGCTCTTTATAACATTTGATCATTTTGTATAATTCTGGTTTCAATAAATTAGTGTCATAGTTTATGCCCTTTTCAGACAGCCATGCTTGCATATCAGCTTTTTTTGAGTTAGATGTAGGCGCGAGGTTGTATTGCTTATTGTGATATATGTTTGGCATTAGTTGAGTCCGTATCCTTTTTTCATAGTTCATGTTGTCGTGGTAATCTCCCGATTTACTTCCTTCTTTGAAAGTGAGCATTTGGGACAAAGCCTGCTTCGGAGCCAGCATGCAGCACGCGTTGCCCTTTTGATATGGGCTGTTTAAGTCCCTTGGTAGAAATATCCGTCTTTAGGCTTTAGGATTCGAATCAACCTATGATTCATCCGTGTAAATGATAGATCTTCCCTCTTGTCGGTATTTTTAATTTTCTTTAGGTATACAATTCACTGTAGACGTATAAAGGTAGTTTCAATCAGAATTTTACGGTTATTTTCAGTTTCTTGCCAATGAAAACCTAAATCCTTGATTATCTTTCTTAGACTTTTATCAGACCTTTGTAAATTAATATCGTCCTTTATTTTTTTTTCTAAGTTTTTCAACAGTAGGCAGCTCTTTATTCGTTTGATAAAAAGTTGTGTATGCACCTTTTTAATAAAGCTTGGTCAAAACTATCTATGTCGGTCATTGGTTTTGCAAATATTCGCTCCTGTTGTTGCATTTTTCACCAGTTGTCGTTGAATCATCAACAACTTCATCGGTTTCTTTTTTAACCGACTGTCGTTTATAAAACAATTCACATCGTAAATCATTTTTCGTGCTTGCCACTTTTTTTTTGGGCATCTTTCATATTATAGGAAACACGAGACGTGTGAGCGCGGCGAGACGGGGGCAGGAAGACTGAGACTAACCACTGACCGACCAATAAGACTCCGGCGCCGGCCGCGCCCCCCTCCCCCCCCGCACCTCACGCCCCCCGTCACTCAGACCCAAAATCGACATCTGCGCATTCAAGGTCAGCGCTCCTACCGCGCCGTTACCTGTAAAAGGTTGATTTGGAAAATATATCTCCACCAGACAGCAGACTTACACATCCAAAATAACCAATTGTAAAGAATTGTTTTTCAACTAGTTCGCCAACCTGAAAATACGGCGACACGGTTGGCATAGTAGTTAAGTGATCGGCTGCTCCGCTGCGTTTCGCGGGTTCGATTCTCGCACGGAACAAATATTTGATACAGATAGTTGTTCCGGGTTTGGCTGTTTGTGTATGTGAGTTTGTATGTTTGTAAACGCACCCACAATACAGGAGAAATTCCTAGTGTGAGGCAACAACAATACAAAAATTTTGTTTTGACAAATGACATTTAGGTGGCTTCACATTCAAGCCTTTGCAGCTTTCTTTCCTTCCTTCAAAAACTTTTGTTCCCTGAGATTCCATCAAGAACCTTCATTTCTTCTTAATAGTCCCCTTACATCGTCCACACAACGCCTGATCAGTCTTCACTTTCCTAAAATACAAGTTAAACTCCTGTCTAAATATCTTCCTGTACATAGATTCCTTTACAGGCACAATATTCTCTCTATTACACTCACTAAAATACATATTGTACATGTGTTTGACGCTCAAACTTGGATCCAAGTATTGTTTTTTCTTTGAATATTGTAACACTGGTTTTGATTCCACTGTTGTGAAAGACAGTATGTGCTTTCTTACTCTGTCTTTAGATTCTGATGGTAAAGAATGAGTGCTAGCTTTGGAATGTCCCCTTCCATCAGGCTTTGGCATGTTCAAGTCTGTTTTCCCCATATGCACATTGTAAACTGGTTTCTGAGATATAGCTAACGTTCCTAAGTAGAAATTCTTACAAACGGTATGTCTCTCAGACTTCAGATGGAAGAAATATTTAAATGTGTATTTCCTTTTGTGGTTGTTTGAAATTTTAGCATGCTTTATGTATGTCCTTTCTGTGGTGCTTAGTAGGAAATACTTCTTATCGTTAGCATTTAGTGAGTAGAATGCTTTGAAAATATGTTCACGGTTATCATCATTGATTTTTTCATTGCATTTAAACTTGCAGCTTTTTATGCAGTCCTTAGTGTTTTGTATTTGTCTCTCTGGGACAAACTTGCCTCGTCTGCTGATGTAGGCCTCACCTCGTTGGTGCTTCAACTTGCGGACATTGCAGGCCCAGGTGGTTGGGTCTGGTATTTGGCTGCGTGATTTCTTCTTTTGAGGCTCTTGTTCAGTTGCAGTGGTGTCTGTTTGGCATCTGGAAAATACAAATTAGTACCATTAAAATAGTTGTAGTTATAAACAAAATAAATAGAAATCCTAAATGAGAGAAATGGATTAGTAAGTGCAACAATATTTTATAGGTGTCTTATTATTGATCGTGGATATGTTTTAATTAATATAAGTTTTTTTTAATCTTTATTTATTTAGAGGCGTTTACCTTACAAAGGTACGTCAGCCTCATCATACCCTTATCCAACTAATTTAACACGTAATTATAATATTATAAAACAAATATATTATTGTGTAAGCGAGGGAGATACTGATGCAGCAATCATTGCATAAATCAGTTTCGCTTCTCCCAAATTAGGTATAGATAATATTTTAATGAAAGTCCCAACATCATACATATTAAGTTTTAACTCCTGCATCACTATCTCCCTCTCTCTTCTGTTCTTTTCACATTCCAGTAGTAAATGTTGGACATCTTCGACTTTATTACAGACTTGGTAATTAGGGGAATCGACTTTTTAGGTATCCAAATTTCCTGGATGGAAAATGACCATCGTTAGAAAGATTAAAAATAAAATTTTTGAATAACAAATAGTAGTAAAAAAATCTACTCACTCATTATCCTTGTCGTTTAATTGCACCGCAGGCTCAAGCTTAGTAATGAAACACTGCTCTTTTGGGTACTCATACTGCCTGTAATACGAATGCACCCCAGCAATCATATGCTGCGGGACAATCATATGCGACGCAATCTGCAGAGACTGGGTCATGTCCGAACTCTGCAATACTTGAGACTGACCCTGCAAAGGCTGCAGAGTCTGCAATCCTTGCTGACAAGACATCACTATTTGATTCTGTGACATTTGTATTTGACTCTGTATTTCGGTAATATGTTGTGATGTTACCGGTATGTGTATGGACTCTGATGTGATTGTTTGCTGGTACGTGACTTTGCCCTGTGATGTTGGCATTGCTGGGTGAGATATGTGGATGATCTGAGGGCTCTGTATCTTCGTGTTTTGCATGGAGGGTTGGTAGACTTGAACGAGATGTGGTATGGAAGTCTGCTGTAATTGCTCCATGGTTTAATCCTGGAAATTCAAAAAAGCAAATAAATAAAATCCCACAGACAAAATTGTCAGTTTGATTAACACTTAATTTTTTATGGACCTCGCACCTTCTTTTGTTGCTTAGTTTAGTTTTTTTTATCTTGTGTTATTTCTATACAAACTGAAAAGAGTCCACTGAAAGTTTGGTCAAGAAAATGTACTGAAAGGCTTTAATTCAAATTGTATTTTATTTTCTCAAAATACACAAAGAATATTACATGATAATAATATTAATTCATATCATATCATCACGCTTTATTTTCTTCAGCGGAACAGCAATAAAGTAAGCTACTCGTATGAATTAATAATTCATTCAAAGAACTAAATTCCTAGTTAATCAAATCCAAATGATTCACGATAGCAGGTACTTACTTTGAAAGAAAGAATTTACAGTAAATGAGTGAAACTCGGCAGTTTTCCACAACTTGCAAAGTTTTTAGTAAGTATGCCACAGTTGCATCTTATTTCAGGTAAACAAAACAATACAATATGGATGAATACAATGACCCGATACAACTTCGGCCATCAAGAAGCGTCGGACCGCCGCGTCAAAAAATAATATTCTTTCTCTATCCAGTATCCCTCTTAATCCAAGCAACAAAGACAAAACATTTGCCATGCTATGAATTAGACACAATTTCACTTGTAATTGAAACGCGCTCAAAGCTGTCATTAGTGTTGCAACCTGGTTTCATAAACCGATAATTTATTAATTTGTCGGTTTACTCATCGATTAAAGATTGAAATGTTTTTATGCATTAAGTTTTGAAATTTTAGACAACCGAATTGATAACCTTCTCCTTTTTTGAAGTCGGTTAAAAATCACATTTCAATGCACATGATGTGCGAAGCCAAAATCCTCTGAGGCGGATAAAAAAAAAAAATTAAACTTTTACCACTTTAATAAAATGTCTGGTCTGTCGCTTTGTGGCGGGTTTTTTAATATTTCTAAATAGGATCGAAATATTTAAATGTAACCCGCGAACTGAACCTACGTAGGTATCCCAGTTCCCAGGACCGTGCGGATCGTCGACTGCCTGACCGGCTGAGCGCTGTATGGTGCACAAATTCAATCATATACGTGTAGTACAAATAAATGCACATCTTTAGAACGGTGACTATCTTTTAAATGTTTCTTTCTTCGTCATTATTTATTAAATATTATATTAAAGAACTTATTAAATTTATTAGAGTTAATTTTTTAACACCTTTTATGTAAGTTGGTGGGTGTACAGTGGACCACCTGACAAGGTCGTGGGCGCCGTGTTGTACTTCGTAGACCATGAACGCATTCTTTATAACTTTAGATGGCACTAAAATCCTTTTAATTTGTACTATTTTATACCACTAATTGGAAATTGAAATTTATACCTCTCAATTATCGCAGGTAAAAAGGTCGTGCTAGCAAGATTCTTTCCCAGCACGACCACGCTAAAATTCCAGCTGGCGTAGAAGTAATGATACGGGAGCATGCCTAAAAATTTGTACTCATTATGTACTCCTATTTAATTACTGGTAAATTGTCGTAAATTGTTAGAAAAGCGAAAAAAACATTTTTGGTTCTACGCCAGCTGCAATTTTAGCGTGGTCGTGCTGGGAAAGAATCTTGCTAGCACGACCTTTATATCTGCGATAATTGAGAGGTATAAAATTTCTAATTAGTAGTATAAAATAGTACAAATTAAAAGGATTTTAGTACCATCTAAAGTTATAATGAATGCGTGTATGGCCTTGTTACGAAGTAGGTACAACACGTGGGCGCCGCCTTTGACATGTAAGACGTTCATGTAGCCGCCCTGCCTGAGCGGACATTCTGCACTAAGGGTCAAGGCATAGTGCGCACTAACACAAGTTAACACAGTCGAGTCGAAGCGAAGCGAAGCATCATCTAGGTTGTGCACGCAATTGCTCGGTCTTTTCGTGTATATATTAATATGATTCGCGAATGCGAGCGCACCGGCCACCTAGAGAAGCTGCCTAATTGTGTTAATATAAGCGATTGTGTTATTATATGCAATCATTTTATTGGTCTCTTTTCGATTGTGAATACAAGATCTGCCAGTTTTTATTTATCCGTTTCAACTGAGAAGATAGAGCTAGAGGTCAAAACGCTGTGGACATTTTTAGGAATGACGCGCTACTGCGTCAGTTTGCCATTAACAAACGCTGACTGATTATTTTTATTCGTTAAGTACTATTTGGTCATACTATTCCGATAGCTTAGGTACTGGTGAGTGGTGTGTTGGCATTCTACACCCTTCGCACAGATGACCCTTCGTTCCCAAACACATAATACTAAAGTAATGTAATTTTAAAATGAAATAGAGGACACTACTACCATAGTCATAATTCAAGAATGAGAGGCCATCCATTAAATATCTAGGACAGTGCAGGTCATCATTTCAGCCGAAATAGTCCTGGACATAGGCCTCCACCAACTGACATTGCTTGCAAAACGGTCGGTCGATGGGGCCAGAAAGTTCTGAAGTGAGTGGCGACTGCGTACCGGAAGACGCAGCGTTGGAAGGCCTCCCTGGGAATCCGCTGGATGCGAGACGCACATGACCGATTTATGTGGCGATAGTGAAATTAACAGCTATCAGAATAGACTCGAGAGTAGCGTTTACCGCCCGATCCCGATTCCACTTAGTTCCCCAAATAGACACACTATTTAACCAATGTGGCGCTAGCGTCGAACTCAAGAGTACGAAACGTTAAAATTCCAATGCCGATCGATCGGAATTAAAATCAAGAGTAAGCCTGCAGGTATTGCGAATAAAAGACAAATGTAATAAATATAATTTATGTAAGTGTCAACAAAAATAACATTCATTTCTACTAAACTATGTAGGTAACAACATTATATAAATAGGTATAAAATAACGGTGTACAAAAATACCTAGCTGCATTTACTATTCTTTATAAATAAATGCTTTAGTAGCAGCTTTTAAGTGCGTCAAGTTTAATATTATTAATAAAAATAAAATCCTTATACATTATTGTATTATTTTACTATTGCATCTAGACCATGTATAAACTTTGATTAGTTTCTATTAAAGACACTGTTATCACAAAACTATTCGCTAAATTCGCTTAAAATTCGATATAGGAAATTATATTCGAGATTTAGAGAACAAAGTTGTTTCAATAAAAAAAGAGTTAGATAAGCATGTTATACAGGCCGAGAACTACTACTGCCTTTGCTGAAACAGTAATTCAGTATTTGTCTCGCATTAAACATTTGAATGTGTCACATTTGAAATGAACAATTATAATAGTAGTTTATGATACTGTTGCCATAATAAGGGGTATAAAAACATGAGTGTGAGTAATAGTATTCACACGAATGTTTTAATACCTAGTTATGTGCAGTTTCATACACTACTTTATCTACACTCATACATTTTGGGATTGAACCTACTTAATCTTATTTTTTGCATTTTCCATGCCATAAAGTCGTGATAAATGCATCATATAATAATCTCGACTTTGCTGGTAAGAGATTATGAGTAATTTCCTTCGCCGCATATAAAATATTAGGCGGCGTCAATTTTCTTCACATTCACTAATATCAGACATTTTAAGCAAGAATTTTAAAAAGTCATGAAATTCAGTACAACGAAACCTGCAAAACGTATGAATGGCGCCAAAACCCAGCACATCACCGCATTAAATTGCGGTAAAAAAATCTTGCGGTAATAATAACGCATGAAATCCGTGTTTTGCAACAGAATCCACCGCATCGCAGCGCGAATATAATTCGCGCGAATATTTTGAGCTCTATGAACAGGTGGAAAGAGACAAAAGTTCGCGCAAATAAAAATGGCAGTGCGTAATAAGCCTGAAGCGGGCATTGTTACAGACAAGTTAAAATTGGAATCAATTTTTTTTTTAGGTACTATAAAAATGGCATTTCAAAAAATTTAAATAATTGATGGAATCTCCTTAGTGATTAACTTCTTGGATTTGTCCTGTATCATAATAGAAAAAAAGTTATTTTATGATGCAGTTGTTTGAAAATCGAAGGAAAATGTTGAACTATAATGGTTTTCTTTTTTAATTTTACCTATCCACGAATATAAAGTACGTGTTTATGCAATATTTTTTGAATTCATAATTGGAACATTACGTTGTGAGTGTAGATAAAAGGTTATTAAAGGTTGTCTGTAAGAGATTGCCCCGTGCGATAAGACCGCCCATTGTACACATATCTTTATAAATGTTTTTTGTCCTGTAATTATTTAAGTGGTGTACAATAAAGTATATAATAAATAAATAAATAATAGTCACAACGGATCTTTGTCTCTGAAGTTGCAAGAAACAGTTTGTCATCGAGTACACTGCATAGATAGGACGATGAGCGAGTGAAAGAGACAGTTATACAATGCTATCTTCACCTTCAACATTGACACAAAAATAGCTACTGTGCAGGGTCTTGCAGACAATTCAGAGACACAAAGATCTGTTGTGAGGGTATTATACCAAGACTTATTACACTGACTGTAAGTATCTGTACAAAATTGTTTTAGTTACATAAAACAACTTTTAGTTTTCTTTGAATTATAGTATTAATATAAATATTTAATAGCTATCATATCTATGGCATAAAATTTACCTTATAATAATAACCATGACCATTGACTCTAGAGTTTTATAAACTAAGTAGCTAGATTCAATTATGTATAGGTCTGAAGTATTGCACCTATCTAAGACCGCTTTAGATGTTAACAATAATAAAAAAAATACAAATGTATGAAATAACAAACTAAACACGACAATGCATTCAGTATTTTGGAATAATTTGAATGTTACAAAATAAATGCTCGTCTCTATGTCAACTGAGAGACAATTTTATCAGCAAAGTTATTTTAAACAAGATTATTTGTATTACACAACTCTCTGTTACTATTTGCGCGTGTATTTGCCTACTTAATTAAACTTTTTATCTAGGAAGTTGTATACGTAATCGTACACAACCAACATGATAGCACCTCCGGGACCCAACCGCATGACTTTGGGTAGCAATCCTTTGTACAGAGCGCGGAATCTGAAAAAAATATATCTACTATTAGTTTACGGTTAACAACACGGCAACATTTTGTCGAGTGATGCGTAAATAAATTCATAGCCTAATTGTTGTTCATTTTTTCATACGAAATCGATTGCTGCATCGATTGGTACCTATCATAATATCAGATAGTGGTCAAGCGGGAGCCTATCAAAAATAATAAAAATAAAAAACCGAAAGTAAAGTCAAGCTAGTGCAAGCAAGCAAATGCAAATCAACTTTGCATTTTAGCAAGTCAGCTAAAATGCAAAGTTGATTTGCATTTTAGCTGACTTGTAACTACTATTTTTACAAAATCTGTGAATGCCACAGAACAGAGAAGACAGATGCAGTCTCTTCAATTTTTTTGTTAACTGACCAGCTGTTCCTGTCCCTGAAAATATTAAATTCTCTTGTTCCCAACTAGCCCGTCTGAAAAAAATATACGTTACCAAACTGAGTCAACATCCTAATAAATAATATACTTTATGACGACGTATTTTGGACCCTAAGATGAGACTTCTGAGACCTAATTTATGCATCCATCATATACTACTAACTCATTCATAATTCTAATCGCTAATCATAATCTAATTTGAAATGGAACGTAGGAACTATGCAAAAGCGTACAATCTAGGATTCAAAATAATGTTGTTTTTGACAAATCAATCACAAACGATTGTAAACCGTGTGATATATCGTTTTTAAAACAAAAACAGTCAGGAATCATCTGTTTCGAAAAAGGGATAGTGCTTTTCGTCCTGTATACCTCCATCTTCTCCTCTATATTTATCTTTATCTCTCTCCCACAACGGAATCATGATGGCATAGGCTCGTCATAGTAGGAAAATATATCTAGGCATGAATAGGACAGACGATTTTTTAACTAAAAAGAGTGTTTGTCATCGACACGCTAAGAAGAAGAATAGGACAGACGATTTTTTTTTTATCAGGGCATGTATAGCACAGTAGACGACTATAAAAAATATTTTTATCAAGGCATTTATAGGGCAGACGACTATAAAATAAAAAACATAACTCACTTATGTAATAGGTACTAGATTTTGGCCGCGGCTTCGCCCACGTAAAAAGTGATTTTTCATCCCAAGGGAACGCTCTGCCAGGATAAAAATTATCCTATATAAGGATATCTAGCCAGGGTCTCTAATATCTCCATAAAATTTCATCTAAATCTTAATCTATAAGGTATTTTTATCTCCCATTATCTGTGGAAGTAACTTACTAAAACATAACGATAATTAATTTACTGATAAAAGCTACACTATCGCTCAGTTGAAAAAAAAAAATCTGATGAATAGGCCATAGGGCGTATCCCAGACATGGCCTGATCTAGCAATTTCGTCATGCCGGGTATAGACAATATTTGCCGCCCTTTAAGGTTACACTAGTCAACGGCACGAACTATTTTGTGCGCGGGGTTAAAATGCATTTTATATCAACCGACAATACGTGCGGAAGAGATTGATGCTGTGATGAGCAGTAGGAAGCTAGTTCGCGTATGCCAATTTTCTAGCGAAATGGATAATGAATTAGGACGAAACCGAGCGCGCGAAATTTTATAAACAGACCTTTGGAAGTCTGGATATCATGAAAAAACGACTAAACGTATCTGTTCAAAATAAAATTATTTGCATTGTTGAACTACTAATCTATCCCTGTATGGTGGCCGTTTTGCAATTTTCCGTCTTCTTATGGTATTTATTCGCGCCCAAAAATGCGTTAAAATTAGTGTCGAAATGTGGAACTTTTGACGCTCATAACTTTAAAATATTTTCTTTTTTTACTTTTTCGCTTCCATACAGGGCTAGATAATGATGAGACAAATTGATATCACTTTTTATTTTGAACGTACATTGTCAAACAGTGGAATAATCCCACGTACTCAGTTACTGGGTTGTGGAGGTCAGATAGGCAGTCGCTCCATGTAAAACACTGGTACTCAGCTAAATCCGGTTAGACTGGAAGCCGACCCCAATATAGTTGCGAAAACGCTAAGCAGATTGTTTGATCTATTGAAAACAAATGCGGGTTTTAACCGTCGGATCGCATTAAGCCGTTTTTATGTCAACTTCGAGAGAAGAGAAAACGAAATGAGCTCGAAAATTTCACCTAAAGATTTTCGCAACATTAGGAATGTTAAGTTAAAATTTGAGCAACGCCCCTCATTTATGCCGCTCTGGGCATTTGGCCGGCTCGCCTGCCCCTAGATCGAAATCGACGCCAAATCCTACAGACCCTTCAGCCTAACCTCGTTCTTGCTAAAGACCATGGAGAGACTGTGTGAAAGGGAGCTTAGAGACAGCGCTCTAATTACATTACCTTTACATGGTAACCAACACGCTTACAGCTCGGGTAAGTCTACTGAATGCGCTCTTCACTTGGTGGTAAGCCAAATAGAAGAAGCAATTCATCAGAAAGGTACCTGCCTAGGCACATTCATAGACATCGAAGGGACCTTCGACAAGACAAATTTCTCCAGCATCGGTGCTGCCCTCTCCAAACATGGCGTAGAGCAGGTGCTGATTGACTGCATTACTAATATGCTCAGCAAACGAGCGGTTCGTCTAGAAGGAGAGCAGTAACAAGCCTTGATAGCTAGAGGCTGCCCACAAGGAGGGGTGCTTTCCCCCCTTCTATGGAATCTGGTAATAAACGATCTCATCACCAGACTAAACGAACACCGTTAGTATACAGTAGGTTATGCAGACGACCTCGCAATCCTCGTACCTAGGCAGGTGTCTGGTACAATTTGCAACCTTACTCAGCAAGCACTACGTATAGTGGAGCGATGGTTCAGGGAGTATGAACTGTCAGTAAACACCACTAAAACTGAACTGGTCATGTTCACCAAGAAAAGGGCACTAGGCCCCTTCCGCCTGCCTAAGCTGTTCGATACAGAGCTCCAGCTCTCCAACGAGGTCAAGTATTTGGGAGTCATCCTTGACAGTAAGTTGAACTGGAGCAGTCATTTAGACAATAAATTAGACAGGGCCTGCATCACCTTCTTTCTGGCAATGCAGGAAAATGATAGGTAAGAAGTGGGGCCTATCCCCTAAGATCATACTCTGGCTGTACAGCGCGTTAATCCGGCCCATGATCACCTATGGGGCCGTGGTTTGGTGGCCTCTCACTAAACTAACTACAGCCGTGAACAAGCTACAGCGTATGCAAAGACTGGCCTGCATGGCGACTACGGGCTGCATGAGGACTAGGCCGACCGCAGCGCTCGAGGCTATGCTGGGACTTCCCCCTCTGCATCTGTTTATACAGCAGGAAGCGACGATGGCAGCTGTACGTTTAAAGACAATGGATCTCTGGGGTAAGAGAGAGACTCAACACACCGCTCTGCTCGAGGGTGTCCACCACGAAATCCCACTAACTAGAGCCATTAATGAACGAATACCCAAGAAAGTAATTTTTGATAAAAATACAGAATCCAGTTACACGAGGATAACAGTTACGAGGGGCTACGCCCCAATGAACTGCGGATCTTTACGGACGGATCCAAAACAGGTACAGGCACGGGTGCAGGAGTCTTTTCGGAGGACCTAAATATCCGTTTAGCCACACCACTGGGGATCCACAACACGGTGTTCCAGGCCGAATGCTTGGGCATTGCCATGGCGGCCTCTGCGGTCCTAGATAGGGAGGTAAAAGAATTCCCTATACGTATACTTTCGGACAGCATGGCCATCCTGCAAGCACTAAACAGCCACACGGTCAACTCGGGGCTGATTTACGAGTGTCATCGGATGGTCATCGGCGCCTGAACCAGGTCGGTATGCACAATAAAGTAACCATTCAATGGATCAAACGCGAATCCCGAGGGAACGACGCTGCGGATGAGCTCGCCCGAAGGGGCTCAAATATGGCACCGGTGGGCCCGGAGCCTATAGTGCGTTTACCCTTCGGGTATCTACGCGGTCTGGTAAGAAAACGCACCAGGGATCAACACAGCAAGCTATGGACTGATCATAGCGAATGTAGGCAGGCCAAGGAGGCACTACCCCTCATTGACGGCCGTTTCACGAAAAAGGTCCTGCGACTAACAAAGCCACAGTTGCGTGCAGTCACTGCCGTAACAACTGGACATGGGACCTTTAATAAGCACCTCTTTGTCATAGGTATTACGGACAGCCCACTCTGCAGAGCTTGCATGGTGGAGGAAAAGACAGCAGCACACCTGCTTTTAAGCTTCCCTGTAATCAGGCTACAGGGCCAAATACTTCGGCGACCCAGGTACTCTGCAGGAGGCAGTCGGCAGCACCAGGGCGCTGCTGGCCTTTCTCGAGGAGCTGGGGTGGATTGAATGATGTGACTGTATCTCACCCGTACGCAAAATACGCGCTTGGTCGTGGAGTTGCGGAGACAGCCCGTCTAAACTAAATCCCCCTAGATCCGGCCCTGATCCCAGTACTACTTAATTCGGAAACAAAAGCTTGGATTTAAGCCAGGCGGATTATAAATTAGGATTACTCGATAAACACAGTCGGCAAAGTTAAATGCGACACGGCTGCACGAAGTACATATTGTGGAGTCTAAAGTTCGACCATTAGCGCCATCAAAGAATGTTATGAGTTTACGATAGCACGAATGCATGTTTGCGGTAGCAACTCGTTTATCTGATAAGAATGTATTTGGAGAGTGCGTCATGCATTTCAACGATCGCGTTTAGGTAAAAAAGTAAAACACTAAAAAGAGCAAAAATAAATATCATTCCGGAAGTCGGTGGTCTTTGGTTCAAATTTTTTTTTGTCGTTTTGCGACACCGACTTCCGAAACGAAAGTTATCTTTGGTTATTTTTTATGAAAAAAAAATCTCTTTTTAGTTTTGGTAGGTACTCCATCACTAAACAGTGAGCAAGTTCTATAGTAAATAATAACAACTCAATTTACACATTCGTACTGTTTATCGAAAACTGCTGAACCGATTTTGATGAAACTTGTACTGTTCACTAAGTTGAGAGATGCCTAATCCAATACAAAAAGAATGATGATAAATGATCACGATCAGATTACTAGTTTCGATTATATGCGTGGACAAACATACATACATACACTTAAGAAATTTGGCACACGTGTTTAGAAACTTACATAGTGTAAGTAACATTATGTGAATATTGTGCAATTCCAACAATATGACATACCTACATACGTGTCGAATTGATAACCTCCTTTTTTAGAAGTCGGTAACAACATAACATCACGACTGTAATCCCCGAAGAGTTGGGCAGAGATGTATCTAAAGTACACCCACATTTCGCCAGATAAAGTAAGTAAAAGTGGGCGAGCCTATTGCCACCAATCTGCTACTGAGAAATTCCAGATGGAATAACTAATCGAGGAAGTTGATCGAAAACATAAAAAATATTTTTTTACAAAAGAATACAACCGACATCCAAAAAAAATACTACAAAGTGAAAAGTTGGTTAAAAATAACTTCAATTTCGGAATTCTGTGTTACTGTTTTCGTTTCTTCGTTTTTTGACAACGCCTTCCGAAATTGAAGTTATTTTTACCCGACTGCCAAAGGAGGGTAATGAGTTTATCAGTCTATGTATGTATGTATGTTTGTTCCTATGTGGCGTTCCAGAGACCAAACGCGTTGGCCGATTTTGATGATTCTTACGTTGATCGATTCGTCTTAACCTTGCGAGTGTCACTGGCTACATTAAAATTGAAAATAGAAAAATGGCGGCTTTTGTGCGCCATATTGTGGAGTTCCAAATTATTTTTTTCTTCCAAACCCATCGTGTGGGGTATCCGAATAAAGGATTACAAGAGGTAATTTCTAAAATATATAACACTTATATGTTTAAATGTACCTAATTCGAAAAAAACTGTTAAGTAAAAAGTCATAAATAAAAAAAGTTAATTCAAAAAATCATGCAATGAAGTCGGAGGATACAATATTCGCGAGCTGCCTGACCAAAACCGGATGTATTCTCCGACTGCACGGCATGATCTTTTCTTGTTTACGTCTTTTTAGTTCGCTTTTCAAGCAGTCGGGTTTTTTGATTTTTAAAATTAACTTCTTTTTCACTTTGTAGTGTTTTTATGGCTCTCTTTTTTTTCTAAATGAAAAACTTCGATTCTGTTTTTTGATTATGTTTATTTGAAACTTTAGAATTGTATTGGTAAAGTAGTGAAGATTATATCGGCAAAATGGGCGCCGTCACAATTGATTGCCATACGGGCTCGTTTTATGGCATTTTTCATCACTTCGGCGAGAACTTCGGGCGACAGATTCTCGCACTCGTGTCGAATGTTGTCCTCGAGGGCTTCCAGAGTCTCGGGCTTGTTCACATAAACACGGGACTTCAAAAAACCCCACAAAAAGAAGTCTCAAAGAGAACGCTGCCTTCAGAATATCGGTTGTAGCACGATCGATGTCGCGCAGTATGTGCCGTTGCTCCGTCCTGTTGGAACCACATGTCTCTCAGTCCTAATTCGTCCAATTGCGGACAGTGGACGACTGTTGTCGTTTGGCCAGCGTGAACAGGGCACCATGCAGTCACTTTGAGCGGATGTAATGGCTCCTCGTGCATCACTCGTGGATTTTCGGTGCCCCAGAAGCGATAGATTTTGCTTGTTCACGTACTCGCTGAGGTGGAAATGAGTCTCATCGCCCATTATGATTTTAATCGAAAAATCGACAAAAAAATAAAGGCTTAGTCGTTAAATACCCAATTCGCAAAATGCCTAGCATACTACAAATGCCTAATTCGGGAAATGGCTGATTCGCAAAAGGACTAATTCTTAAAATTACCAATTCTCATAAGGACTAGTTCTTAAAATTACCAATTCGCAAAAGGACGTATTCTGGAAATACTCACAGACATACATAAATAAATTCACATTATGAACGATCGAAAAATATTACCCTCCTTACATACGTACATAACTATGGTGCAGCAGATAAACATTATGGAAACCATTCAATGTGAATCACAATTATATATATTGCACACTTATATATGTGCAATTTATCCTACAATTATTCATAACGGAATTATGTTATCTAAGTTTTCACTTGTATAGTCTAGTAGCAATAGTAGTAGTGATTTAAAAGAAGTACCTTTATAAGGGTGTAACGTCACTTGTAAATACCTTGTTTTTGTAAGAAAGGAGGTTTTTATTACTTCAATGTTAATACTATGGTCGAGTCGAGTCGAGTAGAGAGGTCGAGAACTCTGTCTAGAGAGTTTATCTCTAGACAGAGTTTAAAATCTGACATCTATTCTTATTGTGTTAATTGTTTTTCTCGTTGTGTCATGAATTTTCTTATGGTTTAAAATAAATATATTTTATACCAAAATCCAAGTATCAGTGAATACATTCCACATCTTTATTCAAGATAACTGCGTGCAAGTTAGTTGGTGTGAACAGTGAGTTATACAGCTATAGACTCACACCAACAGTTCCGATTTTCTTTGTACATAAAAATGCCATTACCTCTTGATGAAAAAAAGCAGTTTATGACAGAGTCACTCCTGTCATCCGGCAAGAAAATAATATTATGAACTGATATCTGAATTTTATTGCTTTAAGGCAGTGAACGGAAATAAACATGGAAGCATTCCTAGCTTTAAAAGATGACCCAACGCAAATTGTGCCCCGGTGGGCGGGGCTTACCGATCGTGCCGCTCACGCTTTTAGTTCGTCCGCAGTAGGCAACAGCGGCGGTCGACTAATATTTACTGTTTTTCGCATGTTAAATATTTAAAAATGCCTTCTTGTGCAGTGAAGTGGTGCATAAATAAATCACATTTGCATAACAAGAATGTTGGAATTAGTTTTCACGTGTAAATACATCGCTATTCATTATATTTCTATTAAAAATGAAGTATGCCACGAAATCTATAGGGATGATGTTATGCCAACCAAACAATTAACTTTTTTACCTGACAATAATGGCAAATATAATTTAAAAAAAAAATGGCGTGTATTTTTTTTTCTATGGGGACGGCACTATGCAAAATATACCAAGTTATTGTAGGTACATAAAAGTTCCTTTAACAGCATGGAGAAAATAGATATCGTTGCTGTATCTTTATCTTTTCTAATATATTTTTGACCGTTCCAAAAAGATATATTTTTAATACAATAAAAGATGGTTCTTTAACACGAATTGCCGTAGGATTTGACTGGTAGAAATCATCACGCGAAAAAGCATTCATACTTCTATGCGATATCCTTCTTTCGAATTTGGTCAAAATATAAATCCAAAATGGCGGCTGCGAAATCTTTCATATTTTTCATCATGGGTTTAGTTTTCGAGGATGCTTAAGTCGATTGTGAGGCTAAAATAATACAAGACGGCAAAAATAAAAAAAATGTTTTTGTTTAAATCATACGTGAGAAGGAACTTTGTTCCTGACGGTGGTACCCTGATCACACACGTTTATTTATGCTTCTATATTTTCTTTCATATTACTTTAATACCATCACTATCATAATTAATTATTGCGTTGCTCCATATTGCATAAAGAATCCCGGGCGACGCGATTGGTGGACGCAGTGGCGTCGTAGAAATGTCGTTAGCGGCCTATACGTTAGATGATAATTTAAACCCAAACTTTAAGTAAATAAGGTCTATTTTTTACTGTGCATCATGAGTTGTAATAATATTGTTTGTGTACTTTGGCTAGTTTGACGAATCAGTGGCGGGGTTTCGATGTGTGAGTTTGTTTGGGATTTTGTGTCAGGATGCGCGTTAAGTTCCTTCGAAGTAATGCTTCCATGTTTATTTCCGTTCACTGCTTTAAGGGTATAGTCAACTCAAATTATATTAATTTAACAAACACGAATAATGTGTGTAGTAATTAATATTTGATCGAAAGGAATCAAATCCGGTGTTTCTGTTTTGTTGTTGTGTTACTCTATTGTGTGAACTCGCGTTTAATAATGGAAGAACTTGAATTTAGTTTTGATAAAAATCAGAAAGGTAACGATACTCTGCTCCATAAAGGGCACCGTTACAATAAATCGAGGCAGGTGAATAATAAAAATAAATTGTAGTTCTAAAAACTTAAAAACACGCTTTATTGGTAAGGATAATGGGACAAACTGTTTAAATTATTGCATTGTCATCGGTCCTTGATAAGTGTGCAAAGTTTCAAATCAATCCAACGTTTTGAAGTGGGTGAAAATCACGTTCAAAGATTCCGTTACATTGATACATACATACCAAGCTAATAAAAGCGTGTTAAAAATGGCAGCACATTTTGACGATGCATAAGCAAAATCTAACAGATGTCAAATTGTTAAAATAGATAGTTATGAGAGTATTTCCCAAAACATTACATGTGGAGTGCCCCAAGGGTCCATTTTGGGACGACCATTATTCGGTCAATCCATACATAATATTATTAGTGAGGCGCAAAACGACTTAAACCTAATAAATGAGTGGTTCCTACATAATTTACTTACCATTAATACCACAAAAACATCTTACATGATATTTTCTGCGAGAAACAAAAAGATCCCACCCTACGCCCCTTTGATCGTAAATAATTTGAAAATAAAAAAATCCAGTACAGAGAAATATCTCGGTTTACTTTTGGATGACCAACTCTCCTGGAAGCCCCATATCGACCACGTAAGAGCCAAACTTGTGTCAGGACTATCAGGAGCCCTTCGCAAAATGGGAAACTGCCTACCACTTAAAGTAAAAACTACCATCTATAATTCCCTAGTCAAGTCTAATTTAGAATACCTTATTGAGATATGGGGATCGGCATCAAAAACCAACCTCAATTCCCTGCAGAAGACACAGAACAAAATTATAAAACGGTTATACTGCTACGACTTTTTAACACCTACCAAACAGCTATATGCGAAAACTAAACTCTTCAATCTGTCTCAACTTTACAATTACTATATATGTATATTAGTAAAAAAGATCTTGGATAATACTACACAAACCAACATTAAACTAACAAAAAAGACATACACATATAACCTAAGAAATACAAACGAGCTGGTTCTGCATTCTCCTAGGACTGTAAAATATGGAAAACAGAACTTTTTATATGAAGGGGTCCAATTGTATAATAAACTGCCGGTACTCTACGGTACTTTCACAGTTATTATGTCTTGTGACTGGGACTGTAGCACCATAATTTTGTAATATTTTATTTTGTCTTTTGACAATTCAAAAGTGCCTGTAACTGGCCTACTTGAAATAAAGTGCTTTGACTTTGCTTTGACTTTGACTTTGCCAAATGAAATTAAAGAGTGTATAAAAATAATAAAAGTATTAATATTTACAAAAGAAAACTAAGGGATTATATCATTAAATTGAGTTACCAAATAAAATTACTTAAATTAAAACATTAAATAAAATTACTTAAACTGAAATTATTAAATAAAAATACTTAAATTATATTTTACCTGTTACCAAATAAATTATATTACTTATGGTACTATTATTGTTATTTATTTATAATTCTAATATTATTATTGATTTATAATTTTATTATTTTAATCCATTTATAGCTGGTAGTTATCAAATTATAATATTAAAGTAAAACATAACTTTTACAAAATCACAACACATTCATCCTGTAGACAAAACCTAACACGTTGGTGTTAGGTTTTGTCTACAGGATGAATGTGCATACACATACACAAACTCTCCTCACAAATAATCTACCTATCTATATAAATATAACACATATATACCTAATAAAATATATATATATATACATATATAAACAAAACAATACTAGCAATAAACAGTAAGCGGTCTCCGAGACTATAGTTATCGCACACAGGCAGAAACTGGTGTTCTTGTCAATCATATTTACTTACGATCCTAACAAAATTAATATGTGGGTACCGTGGTGATGACCAATTAGACAGCTGTGTTTAGAAGTACACTTTTTCTTTGTTTGTGATGATAATTATTGTATTTTTACCTTTGCATGCTTCGTCATAAGACGACGATATTTATAATGTAAAAATTCATAACTCATGTAAGTGAACTGTAATGTTCTTATGAGAAATAAAGATTCTTTAAACCTAAATGGAGTGTAGTGCATCGCTAACATTGGACGTGACAAAGAAGAAAATTTTAAGATTGTCCAGACATAAATGCGAACCCGACGAGGAAAAAAACATTGTATTTCTTAAACGGAATGAATTAAAAAAAGAGGTGTGTCGAAATTTGAGACCTATAAAAGGAATTTTTGAAAAGACTTGATAATTTGCCGGCGACAAGCTCATCTAAACTCCCATCTTTTCATTCAATAAAAGATAGTCTGTATTCAGCCAGAAAATGATTTTTACATGCGAATAAGTTGACTTTTCGTAACGTGGAGGATGTATTTGTACCAGAATGTTTAGCGAAAAAAATTCTGATTGCTAACGATGGCGAAACCCACAAAATCTTAGTGTTTGCTTCGGAAATGTCAAGAAAGATTATCCGTGGTGCAAAAAAAGAAAAAGGCTGCTTCTATGGAGATGGAACTTTTAAATGCGTTCCTAGCCCCTTTTATCAGTTATACTCTATACATTTTGACCTAGCATCAGACAAAAACACAACCAATATAATTCCCGTAATATATTGTCTTCTGCCAAACAAGACTCAACAAACATATACGCGGCTTTTTAATGTATTAAAAGATCAATTAGGTCTGAATCAGTGAACGGAAATAAACATGGAAGCATTACTTCGAAGGAACTTAACGCGCATCCTGACACAAAATCCCAAACAAACTCACACATCGAAACCCCGCAACTGATTCGCCAAACTAGCCAAAGTACACAAACAATATTATTACAACTCATGATGCACAGTAAAAAATAGACCTTATTTACTTAAGTTTTGGGTTTAAATTACCATCTAACGTATAGGCCGCTAACGACATTTCTACGACGCCACTGCGTCCACCAATCGCGTCGCCCGGGATTCTTTATGCAATATGGTGCAACGCAATTATTAATTATGATAGTGATGGTATTAAAGTAATATGAAAGAAAATATAGAAGCATAAATAAACGTGTGTGATCAGGTTACCACCGTCAGGAACAAAGTTCCTTCTCACGTATGATTTAAACAAAAACATTTTTTTTTATTTTTGCGATCTTGGATTATTTTAGCCTCACAATCGACTTTAGCATCCTCGAAAACTAAACCCATGATGAAAAATATGAAAGATTTCGCAGCTGCCATTTTGGATTTATATTTTGACCAAATTCGAAAGAAGGATATCGCATAGAAGTATGAACGCTTTTTCGCGTGATGATTTCTACCAGTCAAATCCTACGGCAATTCGTGTTAAAGAACCATCTTTTATTGTATTAAAAATATATCTTTTTGGAACGGTCAAAAATATATTAGAAAAGATAAAGATACAGCAACGATATCTATTTTCTCCATGCTGTTAAAGGAACTTTTATGTACCTACAATAACTTGGTATATTTTGCATAGTGCCGTCCCCATAGAAAAAAAAAATGGCGTGTATTGTTCCTTAGGTTGTAATCAAATTATATTTGCCATTATTGTCAGGTAAAAAAGTTAATTGTTTGGTTGGCATAACATCATCCCTATAGATTTCGTGGCATACTTCATTTTTTATAGAAATATGAATAGCGATGTATTTACACGTGAAATCTAATTCCAACATTCTTGTTATGCAAATGTGATTTATTTATGCACCGCTTCACTGCACAAGAAGGCATTTTTAAATAATTAACACGCGAAAAACAGTAAATATTAGTCGACCGCCGCTGTTGCCTACTGCGGACGAACTAAAAGCGTGAGCGGCACGATCGGTAAGCCCCGCCCACCGGGGCACAATTTGCGTTGGGTCATTTTTTAAAGCTAGGAATGCTTCCATGTTTATTTCCGTTCACTGGGTCTGAATATTTACAACTTCAAATGTGATTATCAGGAGACAGTTATGAATTCAGTAAGCAATGTTTATCCGAATGCAAAGGTAAGGTTGCTATTTTTACTACCAACAAGCAATTTGGAAAAAAGGTAAAAAGATGCAAAGAAAACCGTAATGTCATTCGTATGGCCGCTGTATTACCACTTTTGCCACCCCGCTATATACCAGAGGGATGGCAAATTATTTATGGCAAAATTGAATCATTAACTGCAGCAATGAAGGAGTATCAAAAATATTTAGAGAGACATTGGCATCGACTGTCCCTTCATTATTAAGTTGTTCCGGTCAACAC
Organism: Orthosia incerta; assembly: GCA_948252205.1. Classification (NCBI taxonomy): domain Eukaryota; kingdom Metazoa; phylum Arthropoda; class Insecta; order Lepidoptera; family Noctuidae; genus Orthosia; species Orthosia incerta. Next base: position 30,159,489 of record OX411755.1, on the reverse strand, counting down.
CACCGAACCACCAATGCTGTAGAAACATGGCACAGGAGACTCAATGTTGTCATTCCAAAACGTCCCAGCCTATTTTTATTTATTCATAAAATAAAAAAGGAATCTACACATTTTGATGTGAATATTAAACGGAGTTTTTTTAATGGACTTAGAAAAAACCGAAGTAATAAAGTTATCTTATTCGACAAGAAATATAAAAAAACTTCTCACAGCACTAGAAAGGCAAGAGATATCGGTTCACGATTTTTTTTAAAAGATGAACTACTTCCAACTTCTGGTGTAGTTTATTACATAATTATACATGATGACACCTACATTATTACTCTAAAATAGTATAGTATCATCCAATGACACACACATTTTTATCTCAACGATATTTTATGTTATTTTTCCGTTTTTTTTTCATGAGTTAACTTTTGTTTTCGTACGTATCAATCGATGATACAGTCCGACTTACCGAAGAACAATTGCATTTTATTTACAGATTTGTACCTTAATCAATGTTGGTATTGTATACAATCGATGACTGTTATTACTTTTAAGAATTACATTATATTTGATTTGTACCGTCTTTCAGCAATTTCATTTTATGTACCTATTTCCTCATCTATACTAATATATAAAGCTGAAGAGTTTGTTTGTTTGTTTACCTACTTGAAAGCGCCAATCTCAGGAACTACTGGTCCGATTTGATAAATTCTTTGTGTTAGATAGCCTATTTATCGAGGAAGGCTATAGGCGCTACATCACGCGTATCATCACGCTAAGACCAATAGGAGCGGAGCAGACGAAGTTGCGCGGGTCAACTAATAGTACGTAATAGAGTTACAGATAGTTAAAGTTGAATTGGACTTTTTGAGAATTGCGCTTTTTATGAATTAGGCTTTCTAAGAATTGGGATTTTTAAGAATTGGACTTTATGAGAATTGGGTTTTTTAAGAATTAGGCATTTCCAGAAATAGGTATTTTCAGAACTAGGTATTTAGCGAATTAGCCCTTTTTCAAGCTGTTGGGCATTTTACGAATTGGGTATTTAACGACTAAGCCAAAATAAACACGATTATTCCGCGTTCTTGGGGAGTGTATCGCGCCATGGCTTGTTCACATGTATTCTGCATCTGTCTAGTCCACAATTGTCAAAACGGATTTGGCATTGGCGGCCATTTGCAAAAATGAGAGCATCTTTCAATAGGGTGATTTCTTTTGGCCCACCTTGTATATGACGGGATTATGCCCGAAAATAAAAAACTTCCGGATAAAATTGAGAACCTCCTCCTTTGTGAAAAGTCGGTTAAAAATCGAATAACACTTTTCCCGACCCGGGAATCAAAACCAGAAACTCATTAGTAGCGCCACAGATAATATAATACTAGCATAATAGCTCTTTATATAAACAAATACGTACGTTTTCGAGGGAAAGGGACTTGCTCGGAGTCTAGATATGCTAGATATAGATTGCAATGAATGAGTCCAGTAGATTTTCAAGTTAATAAAGGTACCCTTTGCGCAGGCCCATTGAGAGCTATTAACAAGTTTTTCCTACTTCGAAACTAGTGATTATTTTATTGACGTTTATGTCAAACCTTGAATAGAAAGAAAGAAAGAAAGAAAACATTTATTACCAAACACTATATGTGTTGATGTGATCTTAATACTAAATAGTGTCAAACACAGATGTGGCAATATGAGCACATTCAGTGTGGTAAAAGGAGCGGGCTCAGCAAATGCTGATCAGTGTGCAGCATAGCCACAACGCTGGTCAACGCTGATTTACAGCCCGCCCCCTTTCTCTTATCACTTTACACAAAAATATAAACATTAAAATATAACTAATCTTAATACTAATTATACATATGGATGCCCCAAAAATTAAATACAAACAAAATACTCGTAATAACTATACATATTTTGATTAAATAACAATTAAAAACCCACCAAATGCATTCAATCATAATGCCTAGTTTGTATACATAGAGGTAGTGGCAGTACAACATTACTCATTACATTTCTGTTTGAGAAACAATAACCTCAATCAATAAATAACCTCAGGCAAAAAACCAATAGCTCTTCAATTGTGATAGTTAATCTGGTCGTAATGAGACCAAGCTCTATCATTTTACAAATAGGCCTCTTATATGAGAATATAATTATGTAGATATGTTGCGGTGAAATATTGGCAAATTACTGCAGGATAATTAATATTATTATTGAAATACATAAACATAACTGATTCACTTGTTGTTTGGTTTATCCAATCATGCAAATATGTAAGTAGGTACCTACGTTTATACATATGCATTGCACAGTAGGGAACCTAATAACCTATTTAGTAGGTAATTTACTCAATGGAGTAAATGTAGCCCTCTATAGTATTTGCTAGCAATTTTCTTAATTATGTCTAAAATGCTGTTATATAATGGATAAATCGACGAGTTTCGCAGAACGGAAAGAAAAGTGACAAAACAATCAAAAGCGTTGCAACCGCTGTGATCGGAATGATCACTTGACGTGATTACGACTTTGATATTTCTTTTAGAAATCTGGTGAGTATTTTTCAGGCTGCGAAGTGGTACACTCGTGTCCACTGTCTTCGTGCTGCGCTATTTTCCAGGTTTTAATAACATTTGCAAGAGAATCTCAGTTCTGAAGTCAATGTCTAAATTCCGGGTTTTCAATATTGCTGAAGTTTTACCTTTAACGCACAAAAACTACTGCAAGATTTTGTACAGCTTATTTTCAGCATACAATTCACGATTTAGTTCATCGGCCAATAAGTGACATACCGATTTTCAAAGAAACAATATATGTGATCAAACTCTCGTTAATAAATAAAGATTTAAAAAAAAAAAAGAAACAATATAGTGAGTAAATGATTTCTTTGTTACGCTTGGCATGAGAAAGTTTACTTGGCCAGCTGCCCAGTATTCACGCAAAGAGACAGGAATACAGTACCTATGCACAAAGTACATGCGGATTTATATTTATAGACGGCGTATTTACGGAATACTGGGGAAATTGCAAATATCGTAACGACGTTGTTTGGGGCGTTAACCGTAATCCATCATCATCATCATTTCAGCCGAAAGACGTCCACTGCTGAACATAGGCCTCCCCCACGTTGACCTGTCCCGTGCGTCTCGCATCTAGCGGTTTCCCGCAAACTTAACTAGGTCATCGGTCCACCTAGTGGGAGGCCTTCCAACCGTAAATTGGTAAATAGATCAATTTTAAGCACCCCAATGACAGTGGCTGAGTTCGGAACTTTTCTTAGGTAAGTCCCTGTACTCCTGTATAAAAATTAGTGTCCTGTGTCCGACCGGACCTTTGGCTTCGACCCAAAATACCACCTTCGACCAAACCCTCGGAGCCTTCTTTCGGCGAAATTTTTGCCGAATCCGAAGGTGTTGCGCGAGAACGCGAAGGAAGAGGCAACGGGCGGTGGTTTAGGGTTTGGGGTCATACCTACTCCCCCTTATGGCGTCGGTCAGTCGCCATCGCCAGAAAATTGCCACAAAAAAAAAACAAAATAATAAAACTTGACCTAAATTTCTTAGGGTCTCCTTCGACTTCGCGATAGCCGATTAATCGGTTTTGGCTTCGGTCAGAAATTACTAAAATTATAGTCGAGGACTACTACAATCTCCCGTGGCACATGGACCGTGAACTTAGATAACCCTTTAAAAAAATACACCATAAACAATTTATCATGTCTTTTCTATAAATGGTAAAACAATATTTTTTTAAGTCACAGATCTTTTGTATTGTTGTTAGGCTCGCATTTTGTCATAAGGGTCACGGACAGGGGGCCATGCATGTTGCTGTCGTCCTCCTCTATAGGAGGACGACAGCAACACACCTGCTCCTATGCTGCTGGCCTTCCTTGAGGAGCTGGGGTGGATCGAATGACCATTTTCCCACCCGTACGCAAAAGACGCGCTTAGATGTGTAGAGGAGTTGAGGACACCAGCCCGTTTTACTAAACTAGACTCGCGTTTGACCACTATCTCACCTGATGTTGGGTGATGAGATTCCAATAAAAATATAGGAAAAGTAAGATTGCTTACCCCTCCTCCCTATACACTAGCTGAATGGCCCCAGTGGTGGAGCGATACTTTATGATCCCTGGTTGCGGCTGCGGTCCTTGGATGCGACTCTTAGCCACGTCGAACGGTATGTTGATGCAGGAGCCCAGGACTCCTGATGTGAAACCTATGGCTAGTTTTCGTGTGAATTCTAGAACCGGATCCTGTAATGAAGACATTTATTATAACAGGATATAATTCCCTGATGCTTGATTTTGGTGCAATGAATTTTGTAAAGCTCAAAGTGATCTTATGAACTCAACCCTTTCCAGGGGGGTAACCACAAGCTCTTAGCGCGGTATCAATTTGAACTTATTTCGCGTTTTAGTACCATGACGTCGTTTAAAAAAGCTCAATTTAATAACGCTACGAAGTTGTTTTTGTTTAGGCTTTGATAATGTTTGGATGGCGTATTGTCTTTAGTTCATTCAAAATTCAAACCACAACGTGCTTTTTGACAACTAGCGATATCGTTTTTTCTTCAATTTTTGGTTTTGTTTGACAGTTAATAAAAGTTGCTTTGATCTCTATCCTTATCCCTCTATCTCGATCCCAACTGGGCTCTACTAGTATGGTCAAGTTAGTTAGTTACGAAACTGAATAACATATTTTGTTTCATGTCACGTAAATAAAGTTTTAATTTCAAAGAAAAATAAATGAATAAAAGAGTTATTTTTGTTTTTTTTGAACCATAAGGGCATTAACATAAACGGAGAGTACATCTCACACTTGAGATTTGCAGTTAACATCATCATAATGGCTGAATCGCTGCATGACTTGCAGCAGATGCTGGACTGCCCAGCTGACTCTTCTGCAGGCGTCGTTCTCCGGATGAACTTGTACAACAAAACTAAGTTTATTTTCAACTCATACGCCACTCCGGGACCGATTGTTGTCAATGGCGGTGCTGTCAAGGTTGTTCAAGAATACGTTTACCTCGGGTAAACCCTGCGGTTTGGTAAAAAGAACTTTGAGAGGGAGGCTAGCAGATGAATACAGCTGGGCTGGGCGGCAGCGTTTGCGAAACTTCGTCGCGAATGCCACAGAGCCTAAAGACCAGAGTCTTCAATCATTGTGTCCTACGTATTGACTTATGGGGCCGAGACGTGGACACTCACGATACGGCTGGTCCATCAGCTTAAGGTCGCTCAGCGAGCTATAGAAAGGGCTTTGCTTGAAGTTTCTCTGAGGGAGCGAATCCGGAACGAGGTGATCCGGCAGAGAACCAACGTTGTCGACATAGCTCAGAGTGTAAGCAAGCTGAAGTGGCGATGGGCTTGCCATATTAGCCGTAGAACCGATGAACGTTGGGGTAGGCTTGTTTTCAAGAGGAGACCACGAATGAGTAATCGTAGCGTGGGACGCCCTCAGGCTAGGTGGAGCGACGATCTTCGCAGGTAGCAGTAGCAGCTGGTAGCAGCTGGATGAGAGTTGCCGAAAACCGAGACCAATGGCGTGGGATTGGAGAGGCCTATGTTCAGCAGCGGACTGCTAAAGGCTAATGATGAAAAACCACATGAACAAAACTGAAATGATTCAGTGAAAAAAAAATTGTTTTTGCTTATTTTCTTTTTATGTCCTAAACAGAAGAAAAATTACTTCCGGCAGGTAATGCCCGAAATTTAATATATTCATTTAACTAACCTGATATTCCGGTATAAAGCCCTTCACACTGTGATAGAATCCGAAATACACCATGTTGAACACTCCATTTCTGGCTATCGTCGCCGTAAGACCCTTATTGAGGCCTCTCTTCCCCAAACCATTTTCTCTTACAATTTCTCTGGTTACCGACCAAGTGCTGGGCAGTTCTTTGGTTTTGGCCTTGTTTGACATCAAGGTCACTTTGACTACTTCGAAGGGATTGACGAGGATTGCCTCAGTTACACCTGCTCCTAGACCAGCTAAAGCAAATGTCTGCAAAAAAAAGTTTTTGTTTAACTAATAGATAAAAAAAATATTTTGACATTATAAGGTCATTAAATCAGCCGAAAGTATAAGCATAGATTTCAGGTTTTATTATCATGCCGAAAATCACCTATATTGTGAAAAGCTCAAGTAACTCTAATTTTTTTTATCATGCTAAAAACATGCTATTCAATTCTATAGATAGTCACATAAAAATCATTTTGCAGGGTTTTATTATTAAATAATGTAATTTTGTTTCCAACAAAACATTAGATAATGGTTCAACTTTGTGTCTTTTCGACATCTTATCAGCCTCTTGGGTTTGTTTGTTTTTGCTTGTTGATAAAGTTCTAGATTTAACTAGTTATGTACAGATAGTATATCGGCAGATAACAGTTGTTTTTTTTATTTATGATTTACATAATAAGTAACATGCAGTCTTTCTTAGAAAGATAAATATATATACTGTATATAGATATACAGAAACTAAAAGTTAATATTTAATTAATGTGATGTCTTGTTTCGTATTAAAACCATGTTGTAAAATTAATTTAAAATAATAAATTATGCTAGGAACTGCTTGGTATTAGAAAGTGCAATGACTTAAAAACTTGTGAACACAAAAAGGAAAGAAGGAATATTACTAATTGGACTACTGTAATATGTTAGTAACTAAATAAAATAATAAAAATAAAATATTCTCACTAAAGGTGTTGGTGAACTGGCGCCAAACATAAAAAGCTTTTTGTACTGTTCAAAGGTAGCAAACTTCACAGCTCTTTTAGGAGTTTCAGCCAAAATAGGAGGCAGAATACCCTTCCAAAATGCAGTAATTCCTTCATACTTATACATTTTCTTCATACAATCCAGAACCCCCGTGTAGTAGTGAGGATCAGAGCGTGCTAATGTGGATTTAGTGGCTTGAAGCTGCAGCCTTGTCTTCACGAGGTCGAGAGGCTGCATGATTAGCACCTCCACAAACCCTGCACTACCACCAGCACCTATCTGCATCGCAGCTTGCTTGAATAGCCGCTCTATATCTCCCATTTTTAACCGACTTTTGCTGAATACAGTACTGACCGCACCACACAATAATTATAATGATGGTCAAGTTTATTAAAATCAATTAATAATTATTCCACCGGCGTGTCAATCTTTGGGCCTGTCGCCGAGGCACAGAAAATTTTTACTCTAGCGAGCGCCGAGGCCGACTCACAAAAATAAATAAATAATCATCAGGTGTACAAGAGTCAAGATGACAGAGGACAGACAGATCCACAGATAACTATATACTAGTCAGGACAGATCACAGAGTATATCAAAGTCGTCTGTGGATCACCTAGAGGAAGGATACGTATGAATGAAACATTTTTTTTTTTTATAATTGATTTTATATTCATGACCTGAATAAAAATTATAAAAAAAAGATACAAGTCTTTCAGTCGGATACTTAAATGGGTTTTAACATTCTTTATTATGCATTAGAATGCGGATGTAACAGATTCTAATGTTTTTGGAGTATTTGGCAGCAAATTGTATCGAGTCAGGCCACTGACTTAATAAACCTATACCTTATCCTACCTCATTGGGTAACCCCATAGAGTACATTATTATATGGGTAACCCAGTCGTTAGCTGTCAATGAGTCTCCGATGGAAAGTGTTGTTTCGCTGATTTCATCCATGTATCTTAGCTCAAATTTATTCATTTGTTTGTCCATAATTTAATTAGGCTAGCCTTATTGTTATTTACAAATGTTTATTAAGATATGGACTCGCTACTGATGTAGGAAGAGGCGTGTATTTAGCAAACAATCGATGTCTTTAAAGTCCATTTTCGCGTGGAATCTATCTTTCAAAATGGCAGTGGTACCTATTAACAATTTGCAGATGTGAAAAAATGATTTCGTGAGTTATAAACAGTGTGGATGTGGGTGGATGGTGAATTAAGCGCGGAAATGTGGACATAAAGTGTAAGATGGGTTCGCAGACACTAGAGATATTGCGCCAAGGTGTTTGGGCATCGTTAACTGGGGGATGGTTTTATGATCCTCATCAGAATTTGTTTTGCAACACTGTGCACCTGTATGTGTGGTTGTTCCTGCTATGTTTGCCGTTTTCTATCTATCTGGTGAGTTGTGTTATGATTGTACATTCATAGTTTTGATTTAAGTCGTTTTATAATGGTGGTAGTGAAAAGCAGGTCAGTGGACAGTTTGGTTAAGATCATTGATATTCTGCATTGTGTCTTGAGTCATTATGGTCATTGCCCTTACGAAGCCTTACCAATTGTAAGACAAATCTGTTGAGCTCTGCACTTCAAGGTGATTTCTTTTCTTGAAATAAGTAGGACAGTGTAACTTGGTCTAGTTTTTATTGTTTATCTATGACTGATATTGCGCTTTAATTGGCGTAATTAATTCTAGTTGTAATAGGTTTTTAGGTTATGGTTGCTTGTGTAAACAGTTATCATAACACAACATGATGATATTTTTACAAACACTGCATCATAATTGTGATTACACACTATAATAGGCTGTATCTCTGCTTATCTGCAGAAACACTTGTTAATCTACTTGTTTTCTAATTCATTAAATACTTGATGAATGCCCATAACATGCCTGGAATAACTTAGATGAAGATACAAGTCTTCTTAGAAATTCTTTCCTTGACTGCCTTTTGGGAATGTTGGTTCCCATCTCAGATCAAATAAAAAGTCAAGATGGAACGTTGCAAACAACAAAGTGACGCCGGTTCAAACTATGCCTTTCTGTACAAATAAACAATTACACGCACTCACATACAACGAAATTAAGTCTTAGCTTGTCATTCAAGCTCACAGATCAAATAATAAAGCTCAACTGACAAGCTAAGGGGTAGTTTCGTTGTACGTGTTATAACAATTGTTTTTTTATTGTGTCTGCTAATTTTAAACTCAAGGGGCTAAGTTATTTGCAAGTGTGAACATACTGCAAACTCTTAATAGTACCTATACTATTATGCTTCCTCAATACACTACTCCAGTGTTATAAAGAGGCTTATCGTTAGCCAGACATGAGGATTACACAGCACTATATAAACATGTCTAATAGTAAAACCGATAGATAAATAAAATACTATGTAGTATTGCTTCCCTATACATGAGTAGGTACTGCCTTGGATAATGATATATACCTGCCTCTATGGTTGTGACATTTGTCAGTGTATGATTTGCTACGTCAGAAAAATACATTCTTGTATAATAAATTGATGATGTTTAATTTATTTCATTGGCGACGAGGATGGGATCATTCCTTGACGCATCCCTTATTGTCTCTTCTGTTAACGCTATATCTGAAACACTGTTATGTTTTAGCTGAGCTATTATTCTGTGCACTTTCAATTCTACACGGGACGGTCTCTCATCAGGATTGGGCCGATGGGTACCTGCTACAATATCAAGGCGTACGCACAAATATTCTTACGCTGTGAACACTTCAGACGGTGTAGAGAGGAGATATCATGCAGATCATGTGCGTTCTCGATTAGCAGACCCAATCAGTCCAGCTGTTACTGATTTTGCCCCATTACCTTCGTCAAGACCTGTTGGACACTCACTAGCACATCCGTTCACACCTCATTTTCGCCCATTGCCTCCATCCACACCTACGCCTCATTCACTAACCTTTTCCACACCTATCAGACAGCGATCACCATCATCCACACTTAGCAGTCAGCAGTCAGAATCACCTCACCCAACGCCGCAACTAACCCAACCATCAATTTGGTCCTCCTGCCAGACTACTCAAGACTCGCCTGTTATAAATCCAAATGTGTTGGAGCACATCGTTCCAAGTTCATCAGACACACAGAATCAAGCGGGCACTCCACGACAAGCCAGCGCTGAGACACCTGGTCTCCCACTGTCCACGGCTGTATTGCAGAGAGCACCAGCAAGGCGCAGTGGGCGCACCACCACGAAGCCACGACGACTTATCGAGGAGATGTCGTAGCTTATTGGGATAGGGACGAATGATATATACCTGCCTCTATGGTTGTGACATTTGTCAGTGTATGATTTGCTACGTCAGAAAAATACATTCTTGTATAATAAATTGATGATGTTTAATTTATTTCAGATAAGTATTTCCTACTAGAATTATTTTAATAACTTAAAAATATTTAATTATTCTAACTAGAATGAAAAGTCATAAAATGTTTTAAACATTTCTGTGAGGAGGCTGTATGAATTTTGTAAAAAACGATTTATTTAATGTTTTTTTGGTAGGTACAAAGTTGATTTTGTTCAATTAAAATAAATAAATAACAATAAACACTTTTATCTTTTACAATTATTTAATCAAGAAGCAGACCTTTAGCCGCAGTATGGCAAAAATAAATTGTACTCAAGATTATTTTAAAGGTATTTTGTGCAATGTGAATAATAAACTTATAACTCAGCTGTAATCTTCAATCAACAACACCAATTAGATGTAGGGTCGGTGCAAGAAATATGACTAGGTAAATAACAGCTCTCTTTAGACTTGAGCTCTTATTTTGTTCAGTTTGTCATAGTATGTATTGTAAATGTATGTAGGATAGTAAGTATCTTTTTCTTGCCATGTGGACAGAATTTAGCATTGATTTTGTTTGTGACCCGTTATCTAGTTGGTTATTGTAAGCCTTACTAATTTAAAAATGTAATAAAACATTTTGTTTACAGTATTGCAAAACAATTTAATATTAAGATGTAGGTAGTTTCACATTATGTACCTGCTAACAAAAAATAATTCAATAAAATATCATATTAAATTAAAGCAGACATTCCACCGTATCACAGCATTCAACCCGAATCTCTTCAAATTTAGAGTGAACAGGCCTCTTGTGGGTAAGCTCACTCCATCGTCGACTATGTCTCTGTCACCTCTGACCTAGACTAGAGTCAAGACAAAACAAAAACACTTCACGGATATAAAACGCATCTCAAACAAATAAAAAAAAGAATCACAGCAGCATCCTACAACTGGTTAATATGTAGAGAGAGTTGTCTTACTTTTAAGAGATTTGCTCCTGTTGGGGAAAAGCTCTTCTGCCTTATCCCCCTCCCAACTCTTCTGCTCATAGGTTCTAAAAGTAATTGCAAGATAAGCAAAAAACAATAATAAAAAAAAACATTACAAAAACTTTTTTTAAAACATGCTTATTACTTACATGCATATTCTTCTCAGCAAACCCTTTCATTTGATACCCATATCATGGCAGTACACAAAAAATAACTAGTCCGCCATCTTGGGCCATCTGCCTTATTGGATTTAGAATGATGTTTCTAACCATGCATTGACATCCAAACTAAATGTGTGTGCAAAATTTAATATGAATCGGTGGAGGATAACTGCTTTAAAATTCAATTGCAAGATTTGACCCGAACACTCTTAATGTAGGTATACATACATACATACATTGTAAGTTAAAATAAAGGTTGTAAAAAAACTTCACCAAATCACGTTTCAGAATCGTTATAAGTTTGATTTTTCATCTGCAAACTTATATGAAACAACAGAAAATGACTCACTATTTAATATTTGTTAATAATATTAATAAGTGTACTGTGTAATCCTATTGTCAAGTACTGCATATACCCTTTATTTTGAAAGAACCTAGCTGACTCATCTTCCATTATTAACAATACAAATACCTAAATAAAATATAACACAAGTCATATTTAGGCATCAACTGAATAACTTCAGATCATTGGTTTTTCCTTCTGTCTGATGAGAAGTTAAATTATTATATTTGAACTTTTAAGGGCTCTTTCAATTAAGACGTTTGGTGTCGGACTTCTGCGGCACCACAGCTGTGCGGGTGTCGTTTTGCGCACGACCAGTTGTTTTTTTTTTCATAAAATTTATTGCGTAATTCAGGCGTGCGGCGCCGGTGCCGCGCATCATGCACGCACGACTGAACGACGAATATGTGTGTGCATAAATTGTATGGAAAAATCAACTGGATGTGCGCAGCCCGACACCAAACGTCTAAATTGAGAGCCCGTATATCTTCTAGTGTGTAACATAACATCTCACCCATATCTCACCTTATTCCCTGTAAAGTAAGACAGAAGTGAATTCAAAGAATACTGAGTTCTGTGTAGTCTCAGGGTCATTGCTGGACATTGGCCTCCTCCCGGCGTCGCCAAATTGACCGAGCCCGTGCGTCTCGCATCCAGCTTATCCCCGCAACCTTCATCAGGTCATCGGTCCACCTCGTGGGAGGCCTGCCTACCTTCCATTTGCCTTCCGTCTTCCAGTTCGCGGTCGCCATTCCAGAACTTTTCGGCCCCATCGGTCATCTGTTCTGCGAGCAATGTGCCATGCCCACTGCCACTTAAGTATCACAATTCTTCGGGCTATGTCGGTAACTTTGGTTCGCCTGCGGATATCCTCATTTCTAATGCGAACACGCATAGGGAGCATAGCCCTCTCCATTGCCCTTTGGTTCGCTTTAAGCTTTCTGATAAGGCCCATTGTGAGCGACCACGTCTCGGTCCTGTAGGTAATTACTGGCTACACACACTGGTCACTGATGATAGACTTGTCTTGACACACTGCCGTAAATTGGACGAGAAGATATCGCGCAACTTTCCCGAACGCCCGCCGCCCAGCCGAGTCGGATTCGACGGTTGACCTCTTTCTCGAATTTAGACCTACCCAACTGGTTTCGCAATCACCTAGGCAGAAATATATACCCTGAACTGCTACTGAGAAATTTCAGATAGGAAAATCCATTAACTCTTTGCCCAAACCGGAATTCAAACACAGGACTTCATGCTCTGCTTCGGGAGGTTCCTGTTCAGGATAAGGCGGGAGGAAACGCCCGGGTGTCACCATTGTGTGAATCGCCCGGAGAACACGGTGGAGCATACGGTGGAGGTCTGCCCCGCTTGGGCGGAGCACCGCCGTGTCCTCGTAGAGGCGGTCAGCGGTGGCGACCTCTCGCGTCCGGCCCTGGTTCAGGCCATGGTACGGAGCGAGAGGGCATGGGAAGCTGTCACCTCCTTCAGCGAAGCAGTAATGCTCGCAAAGGAGGAGGCGGAACGCGTGAGGGAGACACAACTTAGACGCCCTCACGCCCCTAGCCACCGCAGGAGACGCCCCGGGCGTCGGGAGTCGCAGGCCGATTCCCGGCCACCGTAGGCGCGGGCTTGCGGACGGCGAGTAATGGGTAGCTCGCCGTCCGATAAGGACCAGGCCAGAGTTGTGTTCCACGCGCGCCTCAAAGAGATGTCAGCTAGAGTTGACGGGGTCCGCTGGGGCCGATACCTGTCTGGGTCGCGGATAAATTTGAAAGAGAGTTACCGCGGCCCTGGCACAAGCAACTGAAGGAACACGGGTGGGTTTTAGTCAGTAAAAGTCTGACACGCCCTCCCGCTTCACCCAGAGCGGGAGAAGTCATTGGATGATTTCCCACCCACTTCATGCTCAACAGTAGCATTTGCAACCACTAACCTTACGAGGCAGTGTATCTCTATAAAGAATTTACGAGCAACTTAGAGGCAAAAGACAAAAATAAACAAAGAAAGAAAAAGAATTGAAAGAAATCATTTCAATAAATATTGTATACTTACCTTCTTGTCTGAGTTTTAAAAGTCATCAGTTATCCTATTAGAGTATGTTAGATTCAATATGAAACAATAATTTCGTTGTTAACTGACTTTGATAAGTTTATTTTTGCAGTTAAGATAATTATGTTAATTTTATTAAAATTCTCATCATTGTTTCACTAACAAAATAAAGAGGTAAATTATTTTGTTGAACTTGTTAAGTTTAATATTGAAGTAATATTCTTAGTTCTTAATTCTTTAATGTACACCAAAAAAAAACAACATTACATAAACGTAATAATATGTACAAAGGCGAGCTTAAATCAATGTTGAGTTCTCTAACAGCAAAACCTAGAGTGACAGAGAAAGTTGACAATTATAGAGAGCATGCATCCAGTGTACAATATTAAAATAACGAATAAATAATAAATATACTTACTACGTACGTACATAAATAAATAAATATATTTATACTGATTCTGAGTGTCATAGGCTAACTTTTGTCCCATTTAAAAGCATATTCCAGTGCAATAAACCACTGGAGCGAAGCTGTGGCAAAAGTTAGCAAAATATTAATATCATCTTAACTCTGTAGAGTTATAACAGAAAACATTTGAATTATATTTAAATCTTGTTTGTAAAGAAGATAAATTCTGCATTTTGAATTAGAATTACATCTTAAATTATAAAAAATAACAATAAAAAACTGGTCAAGTGCGAGTCGGACTCTTGACGGAGTCGAGGGTTTCTTTACCATTATCGCAAAATACGGCAAAAAAATCACGTTTGTCGGAGCCCCGCTTAAATATTTATTTTATTCTGTTTTTAGCAGCTGTGTTGTTATAGCGGGAACAGAAATACATGATCTGTGAAAATTTCAACTGTCTAGCTATAACGGTTCATGAGATACAGCCTGGTGACAGACGGACAGACAGACAGACCGAGGAGTCTTAGTAATAGTGTCCCGTTTTTACCCTTTGGGTACGGAACCCTAAAAATGAAAAATAAGTTTTAACAACAACAGAACTGTTTAGTACATTAATTCTCGTATTTGCCGCAGCCAAACCGTAGAATCCGACTTTGTACGGTGGATCAAAGTTCAGCCGGAATGTAATTAGGACTGAATGAGTGTCGGCCGCATTGTAACAGTGCTGCAGAGAGCCCAATTGAAAATTGGCTATCCGTAATGTAATAATCTAGCGTATCATGAAACACAGCGTTTAAAAACACTCACGGCGCTGTCTACCATCACAATAAATAACGTCGAATATAAAAATTGTGTTCATGTAAAATATGAGTAATTAGGGTACACTAGTCGAAAATTCTTCCATACAAACGTAGTCTAGGGATTATTCCACTGTTTGACAATGTACGTTCAAAATAAAAAGTGATATCAATTTGTCTCATCATTATCTAGCCCTGTATGGAAGCAAAAAAGTAAAATAAGAAAATATTTGAAAATTATGAGTGTCATACAGGGATATATTAGTAGTTCAACAATGCTATATGCATTGTTGAACTACTAATATATCCCTGTATGGAGGCCGGTTTGCAATTTTCCGTCTTGTCTTTATTTTGAACAGATAGATTTAGTAGTTTTTTCATGATATCTAGACCCTTAAGGGTACACTAGTGGACGGCACGAACTATTTTGTGCGCGGGGTTAAAATGCATTTTATATCAACCGACAACACGTGGGGAAGAGATAGATGCTGTGATGAGCAGTAGGAAGCTAGTTCGCGTACGAATACACACTTTTGCAAATTTGTAGCGAAATGGATAATGATTTAGGACGAAACCGAGCGCGTGAAATTTTATAAACAGACCTTTGGCAGTCTAGATATCATGAAAAAACTACTAAATCTATCTATCGGCCGTTTTGCAATTTCCGTCTTCTTATGGTATTTATTTGCGCCCAAAAATGCGTTAAGATTAGTGTCGAAATGTGGAACTTTCGACGCTCATAACTTTCAAATATTTTCTTTTTTTACTTTTTTCGCTTCCATACAGGGCTAGATAATGATGAGACAAATTGATATCATATATATATATATTTTTTATCGTACCTCGTCAAACTGTGGAATAATCCCTAGACTACGTTTGTATGGAAAAAAAATCGACTAGTGTAACCTTAATGGTTCTAATAAAGAGAACATAAGTAAATTGTATGGATCTCAAAGCCGATAAGTGAAAAACCGCGGCCAAAAAAGAAGAGCTTTGAAATTAGCATAGTCATCATACAATGCAACGCGGCTAAACGAGAGCCGCCGTATTGTAGAACGTAACGCAATGACATTCCGCCTGACTTTGATCCGCCGTAATACGCAATGCCTCCGTATTGTAAAACGACTAGCCGGCATGTAATGCGGCGGATTCAACTATTTGACTACGACATATCCATCAAGTTAACGGTGAACATATACATAAGTAAAACATAATACCTTTGTATTATATAATTAGATAGTTTAATGTCATTAGTCTAAGGTAATGTGTGGAGATTCGCCTATTATGTGTTGTGGAGGTAAAAGCATTGGAATTAAAGTAGGCTAAATATTATATGTATGTATAGCTGTTAGCAGGGATTTATTTATAGTACAATAGAGTTTTAGCCCTGGCATTTTTACTGGCACATGGGTTTTTGGCTCTGGGTGTTGTGTATGTGAGTTTATATGTTTGTAAACGCACCCACGATACAGGTAGAAATTCCTAGTGTGGGTGGCCCCACAGTTTAAAAAAGAAGAAAAAATTTAAAGCCTTGCTAACAATTTATATAAATACATAATGCATTTTCAGACTACTATTAACAAGAATTCAGAATTGTGATGAAAAATATTGTGTTGTTCAAACATTTAATCTGTGACCTTTTGGATCGTAAGAAACACTGTCACTGCATCATTGAAGGCATACTGTGGAAGTGTGGATAATCTCGTAGTTTAAACTCATAAAATAAAGGGATAAAATCGTTTGTGTATAATTACCTATGTTAGTACAGATTACCTTACTGAAAAGAAGAAAGTACAATCTAAATTCGTACATTATTTCACTGATTTGAAGCTGCAATATTACTAAGTATACTGCTACTTTTATTCATGAAAATGTCAAAGTTCCTGTGATATAGGACATCATATCTGCAGGAAAAAACTAAATGTACATAAAAAAATACATTATTATGACCTCTTGACTCACAAGAAACACTGTTACTACATAATTAAGGACATAATGCACATAATTATGTGATATACATATTGTTATTCTATTTCTGTAGGTATCTATAACCTGACCCACTAGCTTGATACCAATTAAGTTTCATCAGTATTAGTTTACCTTCAAACTAATTATGTGAGCTAACAAACAAATTAGTAAATTAGTGACTCAATGATTATTAATTAATTCTGTTTTGTGTGTTGTGATGAGGAGAAACAGAATATGTTCAAAGTTGAAAAGTCATAAATTGGATTGGAAGATTAACGTACCATTTACGTTGCCGGAAACGATATTGAAGCGAATTTTGTGAAATGCACAAACTAAAGATACGAGCTTGTAGTTCAAGGATTCCTCAGAAAGCGCAAGATTTCGCCAGAAGACACGACTTTTCTCTTCCGTTCCGCGGAAATTTTAATTACACACAGCTGTCGTTCTGTTGACATTTACTGAAGGTCTGGTACTGTTGTATTCCGTCTGTAACCGTGTCTGTGTGTCAGAAATGGACGTGAATGACTAATACTGAAATGTAACATAGAGGCGTCGTCCCAATAGAAAGCGTCCATCGTGCGAATACCCGATCGTGTCGACGCGCCGATAGAGGTCGTCTTCCAGTTTTTTCGTACAAATGATCCCTTCCTATTGGACGACGCCTAAGGGTCAAGAACGACCCTGACATGTCGCAGAAGGTTACATCCTTCGTTGCAAACATCCATCATTCCCAATTATTACCAGTGTTTACTAACTAGAACTAACTACTTCTATCCGACTCCTACGCATCTCTCGCGAGTGTTGCTCACTCATTTGATCGCTGTAAATACTGTGAAACTGATTTACCATGACGTCTCAAAAGCCGTGTGTAAACACAATACACATAGCTCTGTTTTATTAGACGGAGGTGGCGTTTCCTCCGTCTCTAATGAAATTGCGTGTGTCATCAATTTGTAGTCCATTAGACTCGATACTGTGGTTAGATTAAAAATAAATTGATCGTGTTATGTGTTGAGTGTTATGTTCTAGACCGAAGTTTACACTGTCCTTTTACTGGTAACAGACAAAGTAAGGAAGGGCGTCTACCACTAGAAAGACCGACGATTGATACTCACGATTATGTCGAAGATTGAATCATTTGAAATCTTTTGTATGTTTGTAGTGGTGGCCCAGACGTTACGACCCTGGATTACAAATCGTAGTTTATGGATTCGTTCACAGGCAGGCGCATTACTTTACGTAACGTACCTTTATTTCATCACCACTGCTCTTAAAACGATGAAGGGAAACATTTTGAGGAACATGTCTTAGAACATTATGTGAAATGGTGGTCAAGCGCTAGCCTATAGACAATAAAAAAACAAATATTCGAAGACATCAACAACCCGCACTGGGTCCGCGTGTAGTAGTCTGAACATAATAGGCTGTTTATGGAGTTTCTGTCTACATTTGAAATACCTACTAATTGAACCTTTTCTTGGCAGTACTTCCCGCCAGCAAGCCTCGGTTGGATCATATACTGCGCGCTAGTAGCGTTGCTGTTTGCCAGCCTGAAGCTCCTGAACCACGGCCTGCATCATATGTACGACACTACCGAGTGCATCATCGTGCAGCCGCCCACTGACCCCAACGCCGCGGAGAATCCTGCGTAAGTACTTTACAAAAGGTCTTTAATAGAACGCCGTAAATTCTTTCATATGACCCTGGTGTGGGCTGAAAGAATCACTGAGGGGTTCCCATTGAAAGCTGGCGAAATTACGATGGACAAACATAACTTGACACATCGAAAGATCTGGATCAGAGGACAAACGTTTGTGGGAGCAAAAGGGAGAGGGAGGAATGCGTTTGCCTTGCCTTGCAGCTAGATAATTCCTTGTTAGATAGAGAGAAAGTAAGGCAGTTTGAAGGTGCATTTAAATAAACCCTACGAACAAAGGGGTAGAGCTAGAACAAGAGCATTCTTTCTGGAACTTTTAGTGTAAACGAAAGCTCGTTTTCATCGTTTATACCAAAATATCAACGAGCAAGAATGAGAATTAATATTTGTTTCGGAATATTTACCATGTATGTTCCCGAAACAAATATTAATTCTAATGATTGTGACCATGTCAGCTTAAAAACTTATATTGAGCAAGAATGAGAACCAAAAACTAGAATTATTCTAGCATTCGCTCGATTGATTAAAATCGGCTTTTAGAATTCGCTAGAAAAACACTTTGAAGAGACCGCTCCGGGAAACGAACACGCCAGAACGCTCGAAGCAACTGTTGACTGTTCGCACGCTCTAGTGCCGTTTACATCAAGCGAGCGAGCATTCTTAGAATGTCCTATAGAATCTTTGTGAACGCAGATAGAACAACGAAAGATTGCTCTTAAGTCTGTTTACACTAAAATAGTTGAATACAGTGGGGATAGAATGAGCATTCGCTCGACTGATGGGAATCGGCCCTTACGATTAACCGAGCGAATATCTTTTCACGAAACAATTTTAAAAGATCTTTCATAGCAAAAATGAGTAATTGAATTTTGGAGAGAGATACCACAGACGTAGTTAAAGTTTTGCTAAAACTCATTGCCATATTTACCGCCTGTGTAACTTCTAACTCATTCATCATCATTATAATCTTCCTGCCCTTGTCCCATGTTACTTGGGGTAGGCGCAACACGTTTTCTTCTTCCATACTGTCTTGTCCCCCGTCACGCTGTACTACACTGTACTGCAACTCATTGTACCTATAATATTACGTTTTTATATCCAACAGTGCTGAAGAAGGCATGGAGATGCAAATGCTGAAGCTGGGCGGTGCGCCGGCGACGGGCAGCGACAACGAGTCTGTCACTTCTCTTGAGTACCACAAGCCTAACAACAGTACCATAGGTAGATAATTTGAAGCTGTACTTGTTTCAACATAGTTACGATGTAAACAAATCGACTGCTCTAAAAAAATATAGTATGGACCTGGGTACCAATATGACACTACATCACAACTCGACGTGTCATAAAATATAGTATGGACCTGGGTACCAATATGACACATCACAACTCGACGTGTCATAAAATATAGTATGGACCTGGGTACCAATATGACACATCACAACTCGACGTGTCATAACATATAGTATGGACCTGGGTACCAATATGACACATCACAACTTGACGTGTCATAAAATAACCTCTCGCCTCGTCTTTGCTTCGTATTTTTTTTGTATTTGAGATAAATAGGCAGTGAATTAAAGATAATACACACAAGCATACTTTTAGCCATTAAAAATAACTCAATGTTGTTTGAAGAATTTTTTAAGTTTATTATGTGCTTTAAAAATTGTTTTTCACTGACTGAAAAAAGTTACTAAATAATAATTCAAACTTTCGCTTTAATCCACATAAAAGGATATAAAGTACTCGCATTACTCTGTTCTATGCATGTTCATACACCATAATAAGCATGCCTCTATGTCAAATTCCAACACGATTTAATACTTCAACTAGATTTCTCTCTCCATCTTGTTACAGATTTAAAAGTAGATGTCCATCGGAAGAACAGCTCAGAGTCGAGCATAGAGGACAGCGCAATGTCTGCCAAGCAGACAGAAGTCCCGGCCACGACCAAGTCGGACCTGTGTGTGGCACAGGCGGCCGAAGTGCCCGGCCCTTCCAAAACCCGTCCAGCTAATAGGAGCCGATCAAAATCCGGCCACAGAAGGGAACACAGAACTTCAAAAAGAAGAACGCCTGGAACTAGAATAGATGAGTTGATAGGCGAAGCTTCCAGAAGTGCGAGGACGGAAAATAATCCGGCTGTACATATGCTAGTCGATGAAGGCCCCTTTGCTAAAGTTAGTAGGCGTTATCATGAGTGTCCGCATCGCCGCGGTTCTAGCAACAAGGACTTCTTCAAAGAGTGGCTTTACTTAGATGGTAGTGAGGCCTCCGGTGAGCCTTACCAGTCGAAATTCGCGCGGCAACTCAGCTCAGACTCAAGAGATAATTCAGAACCTAGTGTAGGACCTCCGTCTCCTAAGAAAAGAACTGCGCATCGACGGAGGTACGCTAACTACCCAGATGAGAGCTGTACGAAGTCCGCGATGGCATTAGCAACGCAGCAGTCATCGAATATGAGAAGGAATTCCAATTCCACCATGTCTACTATACAGTTACCGCTGTTGAATTCGACTGCCCAACTTGTGTCGCACATGAGAAGGCATTCGAACAATGCGGATACTGGGTTCTTCGCCAGCGTAGAACTTGGTGAATACATGATGGTGAAAACAGAAGCCCCTGTAAGCGAAGCAGAGAAGAGTAAAGGAAAAAGTTCAGGGTTCAGAAGAATAAAAAGTGCCGCGTTAGAAATTGGATGTCCACCCCCAAGTGTGTCGAACTTGTCCCCCCATCCAAACAGTGCGGAAACAATCGGTGGTCAGATGCTAAAGAATCCTAAAAACGCAGTAATTCCACCTCCTAGCAAAAGTCTGACCCGCGGTCCACATTTAAACTTATACCCAAAGAACGAATCAGGAGAAGGATGCAGCTACCCGTATTTAACTTACGGCTCAGAAATAGTGTACCCAATAGCTGAAATATCTGATGAGATGCAAACATCGCAGAAGGAAACCGATCTGGATTCGAGCGGAGAGAGCTACAGTGACTATGATGATGAGAAGCAGTTCCGAGGGTTTGACTGGGACGCGGAACAGTCTCCTGCTATGCGCTCTAGTGACTCTGACTACGAAAACAACGGCTCCAGGTCACCGTTACTTGATAGACCTTCGGAAGTCAGAGTAGTTCGCAGCAAAACACACGCGGACGGCAAGAAACACTGCTGCGAGCGACACACAAACAAACATAACTTAGACTGCCCCAACGACAAATTAAAACCTGTAAGACTGAAAAAGCTAAAACACGAGCCACAGTACGAAGCTAAACGTCCTGAAAGACTAAACCCTTGCTGTGAATGCAAAAATAGCATCAACGCAGCAGTTGATTATTTCGAAAAAGCTAGCGCAAGCTCCAAAGACTTACTAATAGAAAAGTCCAGCTTAGAATCTAATGAAAACCCAGATCAGTCAGAGAAGCAGTCGGACGAAAAGAAAGTCGTCGAAAAGAAACCATGGGACCACAATATTTGTAATTCTAGCAGTAGTAGTGATACTTATATGGACGGACCGTCAAAAAATTTTAAGAACGATAAAAATCCGCCCGAAACGGAAGAATCGCAGTTAACCTGCGAAAGCAAAAGTGCTGACGAACGAAGCGTGTACAGTTTAGACTGGCTTTTTGAGGAGTCGGAGCAACCTAAAGCAGGCTGTTGTAAAGAAGCGGGCGCTTGCGCCCTCCCCGATGGAGTCCTGTGTCAGAAACTAGCCAACGCACTTGGCGAATCGTCTTCCAACGTTCCAAAAAACTTGGGCGCTATACCAAAGCAGATAAAAAACTTAGCGCGTTCGCGAGCTTCCTCCCAGAAGGAGAACAAGAAGAGAGATTCTAAGAAGGAGAAAGATGAGAATCAGAACGAAGAAGTTCTCTTCGATGCGGTGGAGGCTCAGGCTGCTTTGGTACAAGGGTTAGAGTGCTTATTTGCGGCCACGAACGCCAATACGGTGGTGATGCCACCGACTAATCGCGAGGAAAGACCTCGTAGCCACAGACAAAGCATTCGAGGCGAGAGAGAGAATTCGCACAAAACGAGAAAACGTTCCATAGAGGAAGTAGCACAAACGTCTACCAACACCCTCCTTCCTACTTCCATGCCTTTACTGGCAGCATTCCTTAACTCCCGAGTAGATTTCGGACCTTGTTGCCTACCTTCCTACGTGGCTAACGCTACTGCTACAGAAACGGCTGCCACTCAAACCGCCCAACCAGCAGAAGAGGGACAAAGACCCAGACCATTAATGGACAGAAACCATAGAAACCGTGTTAGGAAGATAAAGCGTTCGACTCGCCAGAGAAACAATCCTTCCCAACAGAACAACGCGGAAAAGAAGGATAACTCTAAGCCTCCGCCTCCTGATAACTCAAATAGTTCTAACAACGTACATTTCGCGACGTCGTTTGAAGACACGACTGACGGCGCGATACATTGCTTTATGGACGAATATGGAAACTGGATGTCGTATACTTTCGACAAGAACAGTTCAGGCCGTGCTCAGGCGACACCAATCCCCTTACCGGAGAAGGAGGATCAACAAGCCATGCGCATCAACAGGGTGAAACCTATCGATAACTCTGACAACGCCCACGAAACTGCTGGCGAAGGCAGTTGTGGCTCTCTAGAATCCGAAGCTGGGAACAGCGAAAGTATTCCTAAAAAGCGCGGAGACAGCATCGACCAAAGTTCTTCTAATCAAGGCAGCAATAACCCACTACTATCAAGCAATAATAATGTCTCTTCAGTTGTTCCTATCAACACTAATAATGCCAATAAACGTTTTTACGTGTTTGATGGAGGAACCGGTAGCTCCCATGCCGATCAACCTCGGTCTCCCGTAGCGTACGTCACCGATAGTTTACTAGAACAAATTGAGGCTGAAAGGCAATCCCGAATGGGACTGCCGAGTATGCATATAAACTTCTTAATGAACCAACAAAGGGCCCAGCAGCTAGCCCAACAACAGCAACAACAAACTGAAAGCACCTACGCAAATATACCAAGTCTTATGCCCTCAATAGGCGAAGAAAGTGTAGATCTAAACCTTAGGAGCAAATTCTCAAAGTTAATGGACGAAATGGAGAAGGCGAACCAGCCAAAACCAAAGAGTTATTACAAGTTTAAACTTTCTAAGTGTTTCGAATTGAAAGTGTCTATGGATAGGCTGCAGCTGATGGCGCTGTTTGACAGAAACCTGACGTGCAAAGAGACTTTTGTCACAATCTTTTTGGCTGTGATGGTAGCCGTTTTGGGCTCTATGGTCTTGAACCTTGGCTTCTACAGGGATATATACGCGTTCTGGTTTTGCTTTATCATGGCCGGGAGTCAGTACTCATTACTGAAAAGTGTTCAACCAGATTCTGCGTCACCAGTGCATGGCTTTAATAAAATGGTCGTGTTTTCTCGACCGGTATACTTCTGCATATGCACGGCACTATTGTGCGGTGTGCATAGCTACTTGGAGCAGACAGCACCTTTTACTGACGAAGTGCATACGAGACGGAAACGAAGCTTCGATGATACCAAACCTATAACAATTTACGGATTTGAGATGAATGAAAGAGATTTTTTACACGTCATTCAGGAGATTCTGTCAAAGTTTCTACTGTTTTTTCCTTTGGCATTCAGCTTGGGGTTATTTCCCCAAGTCAATACATTTCTCATGTACTTATTGGAGCAGATTGACATGCACGTGTTCGGTGGTAACGCTACAAGCAGCTTAAGCGCTGCAGTTTATTGTGTTGTGCGATCTGTGGCAGCGATTGGAGTGCTGTACGGGTTCGCTTACAGCGGCCTGGTTGAGGGGAAGAAATCGCAGCATCAGAAACACAACATCCTTTTCTCAATATTCTGTGGGTTATTAGTGCCTATAGCTTACCACCTAAGTCGTAGTGCGAGCGATTACACCCTAATCTGGAACCTAATAAAAAAACATTTACTACCACCTGAGCTATACGTCATTCCGAACCCTGAATGTTCTCCAGACATGGACAAGACAGACCCAAATACACTAACTGACGATAAAAAGAACAATTCAGAAAGTAACATATCAAAACAAAACTCCATTGGAAGTTCTGCATCTAAAATAAACTATAGCTCCGAGACGAACATTGCTAAGCAAAAACGTTCTCAAACTTCGAGTGTAAGCTCTTTAAAAATGGATCCTAGGGGCGGGGACACGATGAACTCAACAACATCCTTAAAAGCCGATCCACCGACTGAAGATGATAAAACCCAGGACACAAATGCGTCAAATGTGAAATCAGATTCGGAGAAGCCTGATGAGGATATGGAGGATCCATTGCCTAAAAAGCTGCAGGCGACGGTGAATGCCAGGCTTAAGAATGACGTCATCGTGTGCACGTTTCTCGGGCTGTTCGTGTTTGGACTGCATTGTACGACGGTGTTCACAACGCTTCGACCGCAGCTCAATACAGTGAGTTTTTTGAGTTGTTATTGTTATACTTGTTATTGTGTTAGAAAGCCAATCAGGAAGTAAAACAAAAAAAACCATTGACGTAACATTTAAAACAGTCTATATCGATCAACCGTAATTCGGTAACTACGCTCAGCTCAAGATTGATCAGAATGGTTAATGTCGTCAATGCCACTACCCAATGCTCAGTTAATGTGCGCTGACAATCCGATTTTCTTAACAAAAGGCTAAAATATACTACGAGTATATCACATACTGTGGTTGTTTTGAACCCGGATTTGTAGGCGTTCTAAACATTTGAACAGCATACACTAACTAACTTGACAATTCCCACTAGGTCCTCTGGATCATCGCGGGCATCCTAGGCTGGGTGCTGCACTACATAACGCCGCAGCTTCGCAAGCAGCAGCCGTGGCTGTGCCTGGCCGGGCCCGTGCTAAAGCAGCACGAGCACGCGCAGTTCGAGGTCACCGAGCCTGCCAGGCTCATGTGCTTCGAGAAGGTACGAAGTGTACTATACAGCTGTGCAGCAGCATCCGTAGCAAACATTCTTGAACATGACAAAATTGTTGCTTCAAAAACCAAAATAAACAGTCAAAAAGTTTTCAACTTTTGGATTAAATTTACGGGCATTTTTAACTCCCGACGGAAAAAGGAGTGTTATAAGTTTAAAGTGTCTATTTGTGTATCTGTTTGAGGCATACCTCCTAAATACTTAAACGGGTGAACCGATTTAAAGTAGTTTTTTTTTTGGTTTGAAAGGTGACTTTGTCGAGAGTGTTCTTAGCTATGTTTGATGAAAATCGGTTCAGAAGTTCAAAAGTTATACGCATTTTTCGCAAGATATCGTGTTAAAATTACGTGTTTCGATGGATTGTCGATCGAAGCGTGTCTACTACTAGATAAAATATGTAGTTTAAAAAGCATGGGCATACCTAATCCAAGTTTAATTTATCTTGTTTGGACCGATGCCGGACTAGTTTTAAAACCAAAGCAAAGCGTCAGTCGCGTTGCCGCCTTTCTGACTGTCTAATAGTTCACGAAGGCATGATGTTTTCGAGTGCTAATTGTATAGTATGTCTTGTGTATTGAGTGTTACCGGATGTTCGTGTCCAGATGTTCGTGTACCTGTGCTTCCTGGAGCGCAACGTGCTGTACCCGGGCGTGGTGCTGGCGGCGGCCGCGCAGGACGCGCCCGCGCTGGCCGCCAAGTACGGCGACGCTGTCGGCGCGCTTGTCATATGCGTCTGCGCACTCAAGTGTAACTTATACTTTTTCATAGACATACAAAACATCATCATCTGCCTAGTCTTTATGGCTGCTAGTCTAACCGTATATAGTAGAAACTAGCTGTCCCACGCTCCCGTCAACTAGCTACGTACCTACCCTATCCTACCTACCCTACCATACACCTACACTACACATACCCTACACCTACGCTACACCTACCCTACACCTACCCTAAACCTACCCTACACCTAACCTACACATACCCTACACCTACGCTACACCTTACCTACACCTAACCTACACCTACCCTACACATACCCTACACCTACACTTCACCTACCCTACACCTACACTTCACCTACCCTACACCTCAAATTTTACCTCTGTATAAATACCAGTATTTTCTATGGAAGGACTGACTATCTGACCTCCAAAACTCAGTTCCTGGGTATTGGGACTGGTTGACAGACTTTCAATCTTCGGTCTACCAATAACGACAAAAGCCATCTTCTTTGTCAGTATCGTGGGAAGAAAAGGGGCACTGAAACTTCTCAGCAAATGTTTTTTAATAGTAACACCGCTGCAAACGACCGTGTGTCGATTGACTATTTCATGTCCTTATGCTGATTTGCAATAGAGCCGGAAAGCCTATATTCACGTGTAGCAACATCTATACCGTCACATACGAAGTAATGCCCTGACGTCACACAAATCGTGCATCGCGCAAGCAAAGTTTTCGGCTTGTTTTGAGTACAAACAAAAGTCCGACAACAACATAACACCCGTGTGATCAGAGGATCCTCCCTTTGCGAAGGAGGTTTCCGGGACCTTACATCTTGCCGCATATCTCCAAACACGTCTAAACTATAAACCTTAAAACTTAATTGATAAAGTTCAAAATCGCTTGCATCATTTTTCTAACACCTAACTTTGATCACAGGTCTTCGCAACGCCTACTCGGAACCCGAGTCCCAGTACCTAATCCTGGTGTTCGCAGTACTGCTGTTCCAAAGGGACCTGAGCAGTCAGAAGATATCGGAGACGTTCTTGGTCGACTACTTCATCACTGCCATTATATTTAGCAAGGTCTACGAGTTTCTGCTGAAGGTACGTTTTTTGGATTTTTATTCTATTGTAATTTTAGCGTTATGAGCTATCAATTAAGTTAAAAAAGGGTTGGTTTGATCGCAATTCAAAGTTGATCTAATATAGGTTTCTTATTTCTATGTGTATAGTGAAGATATTCACTCGTGACTTAAAGACTCCCAGGTTGTAGCTATCAGATAATACATACTCTGCAAGGAATTCTACTCCTTAACGTATTCCCAAACAAAAATAATAAAATAAAATGTATAGTACGTATGAGCTGGATGTCCACCTTGTACCGATGAACCATACTGTACGTCTTATAGTTGGATGACGTAACGGGCTTGGCGGCATTAAATTGTGTAATACTATTTCACACTCTCCGAAACTTAACCAATAAAAACCGACAGGCTGTTAACTCGGCGTCGATGTTCAGGTCTTTGATCGAACAGCATTTTTAATGTTAGTACTTGTCTCTTCTAGGTCCAGTTCGTGGTGACATACATAGCCCCGTGGCAGATCACTTGGGGCAGTGCGTTCCACGCGTTTGCTCAGCCCTTCTCCGTGCCGCACTCCGCCATGTTGTTCCTACAAGCAGCCGTGTCGGCGTTACTGTCGTCACCTCTGACGCCGGCTCTAGGTAAACTAAACTAACATACATACATACAGATCACGTGGGGCAGTGCGTCTCGCATCTAGCATATTCTACAAATAGTACTTCTTTACCGAAAGTTTGATCTTGTTACATGTTTATTTCTGTATGTTTGTATTTCAATATAATCTTTTTGCAGGTAGCGCAATATTCATGACGTCATACGTCCGACCGGTGAAGTTCTGGGAGAGAGACTACAACACGAAAAGGGTTGATCAGAGCAATACTAGGCTTTCATCACAACTCGAGAGGAATCTTGGAGCTGGTGAGGACTTTTAGTTCACTTATCTATATTTTATTTTAGATCATGCTATCGTTTTATTTAGAGTTGACACATTAATATATAGGTAAATTTAAAAAATCTAAAATGGTTAATTTCTGACTGTGTACAGTTACGCACTACACGTCCGTGTCCGAGATCCGTGTCAGTAATTTGAGTTCCGAGTTCAAAATGTTCTGAATTATGATGGATAGAGTTTAGATGTAGTGTGTAACCAAATAGTAGTAGGGCCAAATGTTGAAAAAAAAAATATCCTTACAAGCATTTTCAACAACCATGGCTGTAGAACTA
Source organism: Orthosia incerta (assembly GCA_948252205.1). Taxonomy (NCBI): domain Eukaryota; kingdom Metazoa; phylum Arthropoda; class Insecta; order Lepidoptera; family Noctuidae; genus Orthosia; species Orthosia incerta. Next base: position 30,131,109 of record OX411755.1, on the reverse strand, counting down.
TGGTTTTTGTAAGAGACCAGAAAATAAATAAAAATATTTAAAAAAGTATATTTAAAAATAAAATAAAAATTATGCTGCGCGGCTTATAATGATAAAGTGTCGATCAGTATCGAAGTTTTTTTAAGCGTTCATGTGTTTAAGAATTTAATTTCAATTAATTTTTTTTGGTGTACGACATAACAACGTTTAGCAATTTGCAGATGACAACAACTTGAACTCGATATTCTACGAGCACCTCACTCGGTCGCTACAACACTACCTGTGCGGGGACCTCATGCTCGGCCGCTGGGGGCAGGTGCAACAGGGAGATTGTTTTGGTAAGCAAACACGACTTTTTAGATTATTACAATAGCTGAAGCCCGATCTTTTTTATCAAATAACTATATCTTCCAACTTATTTGACCATGGGAACTATTTAAAAATATTAATATTATGACAGTTTCTTGCCAATTCATTTATGAAAATATTATGTATGTAAGTAAAAATATACATCTCTTTTGTAAAGTCAGTGATAGACATAATTGTAATACGAGAAACAAAGATAACTTAGATCAACCATCTTATAGACTAGCTAAAGTACACTCATCTTTCATGGGGTACTGTGTTCAATTCTATAACAAAATACCTTGTGATATATTAAAACTAAATGAAAGTAAATTTAAAACTTTAGTTAAAAGCACACTTTGTAAACAAGCATATTACAAACTTGATGATTATATTCTAGAAAAGAATGCTTGGAAACATGCTGGTCCATAGGGCCATCTTTACTGTAAAATCAAATTTGCCAATTTATATTCGTATTCATAGTTATTGTATTCATTTTTTTTTTTATAAATTGGCTCACACACTGTTCCGTTGTTGTAAAATTAGGTATTTTACCTATTTTTCAATATTTGTAAGTATGTGAGAACCATGTTCCTATTTATCAAATTAATGAATTTATCTTTTAATGCTTTTATTACTTTTCAATACAGTTGTTAAACATGGCGTACTTTCAGAGGCTATAATTATGATTCGAAAATTAAATCTTACGCATAGGCATCTTTCTGTTACGCGGTCGTGACTTTTGTTTACGAGCTCGATCATTATGTTTGCAGTTTAGTTTTAAATTTATAAGTCAATTTAAAAAAGTTTAGTAGCAAGGAGTTTTCAAACATAGAATAAAATGGGATAGATTTTCTACAAGGAAAAATTTATGATTCCGTACGTTTTAGCATTGAATTCTCAAAAGTCTTTTAAATGGTTGTTTAATATATTTAATTACCAGTTTTAATTTAATTATTTTCACATCAACATTTGTCAAAAATCGAATAGGCTGTATAGGTTGTTTTCGTTGAAAAAAAAAATGTCCAGTTGTAAACACGCGCCATAAGTCAATTTAAAAAAGTTTAGTAGCAAGGAGTTTTCATACATAGAATAAAATGGGATACGATTTTATACGAGGAAAAATTAATGATTGCGTACGCATTGAATTCTCATTTTTTTTTAAATAGTTGTATAATATATTTAATTACCAGTTTTAAGTTAATTATTTTCACATCAACGTTTGTCAAAAATGGAATAGGCTGTATATGCTGTTTTCTTTGTAAAAAAATACGTCTAATTGCAAAAACGCGCCATATTGAAAATTTTATTTTTTGTGAATAAACAAATCTAATTCTTTGATTTGTTTTTACTGTTTCTCACATTTGTATTGAAAAACGTCGTGTGGTACACGGGTGTGTAGGTTATTGCAAACTCGTGCCATTAAAACCCTCGCCTTCGGCTCGGGCTTGTTAATGACAGCTCGTTTGCAATAACCTACTTTCCACCCTTGTATCACAATGTACTATTTCAACACACTTGCTCATAAAGTGGCTCTAATTTCACCGCAATTAGGCACATAATGATACCTGTTATCAAACTGTGACTTTTTCATTGCTATTATTCACAAGTGAGTTATAGAGTTTTTTTTTTTTAATTTATTTGTTGAGTTGCTTTGTTATTAAATAAGTTTCGATACAAAAAAGATCGTGCTCAATAGTACAAATAAATTAATGTACCTATTGCTTGCTCATTTCATGCAACTTCGTATTTATTAAATAAATAATTTCAACTTGTGCGTGCTTAATAAATAAATTTTTCATTCAAATATAAATTTTATTTGCTCTGTAATTAAGAAAAATTGAAATTCCCTAGTTTGTCCGTGGCTTTAACACTGTCCACGAAAAGCCAAAAAAAAAAGAAACCTCATTCTTTTAGTCTATGGCCGATCGCCATTGTTAAATGCGCGCGCATAGGAAAACAGATTAATTTTGCCCGCCATTATGAAAAAAAAATCACAACTCGTTTTTACTGTTGAAAATGATTTTTTAGCATTATTTTCTTCACAAGTGTGTTGAAAAACGTCGTATGATACACGTGTGTATTAATGATTACCGTCCTCGGCTCTCTTAAGACCCTCACCTACGGCTCGGGTCTCAATGGCGCCTCAGCGGTAATCACCAACATTGCACACTTGTACCATAATGTACTATTATACCTGTACGTAGTATAGTATGCAGTGCTATTTGTCGTCCTCACATAATATAAACGACGACTTATGTAAATATTGTAAAACACCTATTTAAAAAAAAGAGTAAGTATGGTGTTTCTTGTGCGTTCTTCTCCATAACAAGCTACTTTTCCGAATGCACGGTAGAATAAATTTTTATTACATGTAAATTTTAATTTTTAATTGACGTTCAAAAGTGCCGTGTACGGTGAAACCATACAGTAATAATAATGCACTAATGCTTATTCGTGCATTTTACCTCATTTCACTAATTAATATTAGTAGAGCATTCAGTACTCGATTAGCGGTCATCGCGTGTGCTCCCTCGCTCCTTTGTATTACTAAACCTTTGGTCCGCATAATATATTTAATTTCACTTTATAAGCAGCAGTATCATTTAGCCATCTTCCTAACTTTCACATGCCGCTTATTGGCCTAATTGAAATAAATATATTTGACTTTGACATTTGTACCATTAACAATATATAAAAATAAACGCATTTTACCGAAATGCTTTTTAATACTAACTTGAATAATATTCATTGCCCTCTGCTAATATTCTATTTCTTTGGCTATTATTTCTTGTACATCTGGTCTACATACTTTAAGAAACAAAAAAATTACGCTCATTTATTTATTATTTTTCCCAGTATTAGCTTCAGACTACCTAAACTGCCTAGTCCACATCGTCGAGATGGGTAACGGTCTAGTCTCGTTCCAACTGCGGGGGCTGGAGTTCAGAGGGACGTATTGCCAGCAGCGAGAGGTGGAAGCCATTTCGGAAGGCCCGGAGGAGAGCAATGGTGAGTCATTTGAAGTGGACTTTGATTAACTGTCCTTGTATTGAAGTAGTATTCCATGTAGATAGGAGAGAAAGGTCGAGTTTTTTTTATCCTGTAGACAGGGTTAATTACCATGCTTAAATAAAAAAGTTGTAAAAAGTTTGATGGCTTGAAGAACTAAGTACTGCAAACGTATTGCGTGAGGTGTCTACGGCGTCCTAGAAGAAGGCGGTAATCACGCGACCTTGGAACCGATTATATCGATCTAGGGAAATGTCTCAATAGTAATCTTCTTCTTCTTCTCGAGTCGATGAAAAACTCTTTATATATTTTGGGCCCTGTAGGTGGCCATACTGAATGCGCCGTCAGTGGCCTCAATAGTATTCTTTGCAATACTGTTGAGGCTTTGCTCAGAGAAATTTAAAACCGCGCCATCTATTGGAACCAATTTTAAATGATCTGTTCAAATCTTTGAAATGTGAATTAAGAGCCCAATATTCCTTAATTTTGTGCTGAGAGTTGATTAAAAAAAAACATAAAATTTTTATGATCAATTTTAGAAAATGTAAATTTTACACACAATCAATAACGAACCGATGCATATCGCGCCATCTAGTGACATCTAGAACCAAATTGTTTGTTAGCGCCGGGTCAATGCTAATGATATGTGCACGGGCGTGTGGTGGTGCGGCGGCCGAGCTAATGATATGCCGCACCCTCAGAGGGCGTGTGGTGGTGCGGCGGCCGAGCTAATGATATGCCGCACCCTCAGAGGGCGTGTGCACGGGCGTGTGGTGGTGCGGCGGCCGAGCTAATGATATGCCGCACCCTCAGAGGGCGTGTGGTGGTGCGGCGGCCGAGCTAATGATATGCCGCACCCTCAGAGGGCGTGTGGTGGTGCGGCGGCCGAGCTAATGATATGCCGCACCCTCAGAGGGCGTGTGGTGGTGCGGCGGCCGAGCTAATGATATGCCGCACCCTCAGAGGGCGTGTGGTGGTGCGGCGGCCGAGCTAATGATATGCCGCACCCTCAGAGGGCGTGTGGTGGTGCGGCGGCCGAGCTAATGATATGCCGCACCCTCAGAGGGCGTGTGGTGGTGCGGCGGCCGAGCTAATGATATGCCGCACCCTCAGAGGGCGTGTGCACGGGCGTGTGGTGGTGCGGCGGCCGAGCTAATGATATGCCGCACCCTCAGAGGGCGTGTGGTGGTGCGGCGGCCGAGCTAATGATATGCCGCACCCTCAGAGGGCGTGTGGTGGTGCGGCGGCCGAGCTAATGATATGCCGCACCCTCAGAGGGCGTGTGGTGGTGCGGCGGCCGAGCTAATGATATGCCGCACCCTCAGAGGGCGTGTGCACGGGCGTGTGGTGGTGCGGCGGCCGAGCTAATGATATGCCGCACCCTCAGAGGGCGTGTGCACGGGCGTGTGGTGGTGCGGCGGCCGAGCTAATGATATGCCGCACCCTCAGAGGGCGTGTGCACGGGCGTGTGGTGGTGCGGCGGCCGAGCTAATGATATGCCGCACCCTCAGAGGGCGTGTGCACGGGCGTGTGGTGGTGCGGCGGCCGAGCTAATGATATGCCGCACCCTCAGAGGGCGTGTGCACGGGCGTGTGGTGGTGCGGCGGCCGAGCTAATGATATGCCGCACCCTCAGAGGGCGTGTGGTGGTGCGGCGGCCGAGCTAATGATATGCCGCACCCTCAGAGGGCGTGTGCACGGGCGTGTGGTGGTGCGGCGGCCGAGCTAATGATATGCCGCACCCTCAGAGGGCGTGTGCACGGGCGTGTGGTGGTGCGGCGGCCGAGCTAATGATATGCCGCACCCTCAGAGGGCGTGTGGTGGTGCGGCGGCCGAGCTAATGATATGCCGCACCCTCAGAGGGCGTGTGCACGGGCGTGTGGTGGTGCGGCGGCCGAGCTAATGATATGCCGCACCCTCAGAGGGCGTGTGCACGGGCGTGTGGTGGTGCGGCGGCCGAGCTAATGATATGCCGCACCCTCAGAGGGCGTGTGGTGGTGCGGCGGCCGAGCTAATGATATGCCGCACCCTCAGAGGGCGTGTGCACGGGCGTGTGGTGGTGCGGCGGCCGAGCTAATGATATGCCGCACCCTCAGAGGGCGTGTGGTGGTGCGGCGGCCGAGCTAATGATATACCGCACCCTCAGAGGGCGTGTGCACGGGCGTGTGGTGGTGCGGCGGCCGAGCTAATGATATGCCGCACCCTCAGAGGGCGTGTGGTGGTGCGGCGGCCGAGCTAATGATATGCCGCACCCTCAGAGGGCGTGTGCACGGGCGTGTGGTGGTGCGGCGGCCGAGCTAATGATATGCCGCACCCTCAGAGGGCGTGTGCACGGGCGTGTGGTGGTGCGGCGGCCGAGCTAATGATATGCCGCACCCTCAGAGGGCGTGTGCACGGGCGTGTGGTGGTGCGGCGGCCGAGCTAATGATATGCCGCACCCTCAGAGGGCGTGTGCACGGGCGTGTGGTGGTGCGGCGGCCGAGCTAATGATATGCCGCACCCTCAGAGGGCGTGTGGTGGTGCGGCGGCCGAGCTAATGATATACCGCACCCTCAGAGGGCGTGTGCACGGGCGTGTGGTGGTGCGGCGGCCGAGCTAATGATATGCCGCACCCTCAGAGGGCGTGTGGTGGTGCGGCGGCCGAGCTAATGATATGCCGCACCCTCAGAGGGCGTGTGCACGGGCGTGTGGTGGTGCGGCGGCCGAGCTAATGATATGCCGCACCCTCAGAGGGCGTGTGGTGGTGCGGCGGCCGAGCTAATGATATGCCGCACCCTCAGAGGGCGTGTGCACGGGCGTGTGGTGGTGCGGCGGCCGGGCGCTGTCGCTGGGCGCGGCGTGGGCGCTGCGCTGGCTGGCGTGGCAGCTGGTGGCCGCGCGCTACGTGCTGGAGGGCTACTCCGTGTCCGACAACAGCGCCGTGTCCATGCTGCAGGTGTTCGACTTCCGGAAGGTGCTGCTCACCTATTATGTCAAGGTATGTGTGAACTTTAACTAAAATATAATTATTGTTTTGTTAGCAAATAACTAAATATAGACCACCACAAACTTAATACCAGGCAGGCAAATAATATCCGTTTGAAACCGCCTAGGACTAACTACGGAAAACAGAGCATTCTGTACAAAGGAGCCCAGAATTATAATAAATTACAGATACAAAAGAGGCTAAACCTTATCAACCTTTAAATGCCATTAAAATGTCACATCTTGAAGGATCTTTCATTAATGGAATGATATGGATAAATTTGTAATTTTACTAGCACTAGGAAAACTAACCTTAAGCTAAATAACCTATACCCGCTTACTCCCCCACGAAAAGCACCATTTTATTTGTGAAATCCTAAAACAATGTATAAAACTGATCAATTCCGCTTATTCAAACGCACTGTGTCATAGGCCTTAACAAACAAGTCACTCACTAAACACAATCTCCACCAACATTTTTAACATCTGCCCTACTAAAACTAAAAAAAAAGGCTAATCGGTTATTTTGTTTAATTAAATTGTATTTTCTTTGTAAGTGATTAATGTAATCTTTTGAGAAAAATAAATGTCTTAAACCGTAAATAAGTCGTGAAAACTCGAAAATCACGAAGAAAAACTATTTTCAAACTCCAAATATCACAAAGACAAACTCCTTTCAGAATCCAAATTTATATCTCAAAAAAAAACTGTTTTCAGCCTCTAAATATCACATAGAAAAACTGCCTTGAAATTGAAACTCGTAAATATCACAAAATATACTGCTTTGAAATAGCTAGAGGAGAGTTTTCTTATCGTTAAATTATCGCAAAATTAATGAGACAAATTGTCAAGCACGCGTTATCTGCAGTGATTGGTGGAATGTATTCAACAGCCAATCACAGCAGATAACCGGCGATTATTTAAACAACACGTAAACAAGGCAAAATTCAGGGCAGGGCGTAAGCCCTGCCCTTAATTTTGCCTTGTTTTTGTAATAAATATTTTTTATTAGTATAAATAGTTTTTGTAATAAATACTCGTAATTGTAATAAATAACATAATTATTTAGTGTCAACTATCGAGGTCGATCGACCGCAGTCTTGTTTCCAGCTTGAATACGCGATACTTGCGCATGCGCAGTTCTCTTCCTGATTACTTGAAGTTGCACTTTGAGATTCCTAAATTACGCTCACTCTTTCTGATTTCCCTCCACAGAGTATAATCTACTACACGCTGCAGTCAGCCAAGCTCGAAGAGTGGTTAGCTTCCAGCATGATAGCGGACGCTTTGAAGCCCATGAACGAGAGGAACTTCGTGGACCTGGACCCCATCTTCAACGTTAACCTGGATGAGGACTATGATTTTAGAGCTTCGGGGATTACGAGGTATGTTACTATTCGAATGCTTCATTTTGGTAAAATAAAAATATTTGGTAACTTACCACCCAAGCTAAATAAGGATTTCCGGTCATAAAGATTAAAAAATGGCTTGAACATTTTGCTTTACTTTACATGGAACATATAATAGTACATTGTGATACAAGGGTGGAAAGTAGGTTATTGCAAACGAGCTGTCATTAACAAGCCCGAGCCGAAGACGAGGGTTTTTAATGACACGAGTTACCGTAAAACACACAGTAACCTAATTGAAAAACGTGTCGTGTGATACATCGTCGTGTGATACACGGGTGTGTATCACACGACGATGGTTTGACGTTTTTCAAAACAGTTGTGGGAAATAGTGAAAACATCTCAAAGAATTAGATTTTTTTATTCACAAAAAAATAAATTTTAAGAAAATGGCGCGTTTTAGCAACTGGACATTTTTTTTTACAACCAAAAAATAAAACTAAAATAATTAAATTAAAACTGGTAATTAAATATATTAAACAACCATTTAAAAGACTTTTGAATATTCAATGCTAAAACGTACGGAATCATTCATTTGTCTTCGTATAAAATCTATTCCATTTTATTCTATGTATGAAAACTCTTTGATACTAAACTTTTTTAAATTGACATATAAATAATTGACTTATAAATTTGTTTCATTTCAAATTTAAGAGTGAAGATAAAGTAGTGTATGTAACGGCATATAATTAGGTATTAAAACACTCGCAACCCACGCTCGTGTTTTAATAACCTCTATTATATGACCATTGTATAAACTAATATTAGAAATTCAATCTAAACCCAATCTTGCAATTTCTTGAATAATATTTATAACAAAAGTGCTTATGTTTGGGTGTCCAAGAAAACGGATTCGTCAAAGAGCTACTGCTATTGACAGTATTTTTACCGACTTCAAAAAAAGAGGAGATTATTTTGACATCCTAACATTAAACCACCAGTGGAAATAACTATTAAGAAGGTTGACATTTTGCGACATTATGATCGAGCTTTTACCACCTGCTCATCATAAGCGCCAAGTAAGAGTTCGATATGACGACATCGTTCTTGCGTCAAGAGGACTTATTTTTAAATTTTTTGTGTCGGGATTTTTTTAATTTTTTAATAAATTTTGAGCAGAATTTAACACCAGTCCTCCTATCTCTATGTCTGCATGCTGGAGATCCAATAAATAAATAGTAAGATGTTGTCCCAGGTCTCGTTTCTGCGCCACGTACGGCGAGTGGATAGCGCACTGCGGCGCGCGGCGCGGCGCGGCGTGGCGGCGGCGCGCGGCGCACCCGCACTCGCCGCTCACTACGCTGTGCTTCGCCTTGAGTCTGCTGGGACGACGGGCATTAGCTGCGGCTCAACATCTCTCTGCTTCCAGGTCATTTGATTTTTAAATTTCATCCAGGGAATTTGCACCTACATATTTTTACATTAGAATCAGTGTGCTTCAATATATTCATCAGTCTATTTAGAGCTTTAAGCCACGATCTCGCCTAATGGAAAGCGATAGGTCAGTTCTACGAGCTTTAGAGGTCAAGGGGCCTAAACGACTTTCCGCACACGCTACGGAACTAAACGTGAGCGGCGACACTGGAAATTCGCGTTAAGAAACTCTAAAGGTGAACGCGCACCTAAACGCACCGCAGGAGCCGCACGCGCCGCAGTCACCGTATGCACTTCTGTACATCTTATTATATCAATATTTGCTATACGGATACGGATGACGTGTCCGCGCCGCCCGCACCGCACTCGCCGCGCATCGACCGCGCCGAATCTGATGACGTCATCCGCACGCGCTGGTGGAATCCGTATACCTGCAGCATTTTACTGAAATGCGGCTCGTGCGGCGCGGATAGGTGTACGAGGCTACATACGATTTCATATTAGTAGTATCTACTCTCATATCATAATATTCGAATTATAAACTTCAAAACGAGTTTATATTGACATACTTTATAAACACAATACCGAAATTTAAAAATAGAATCTCATTATAACACTATTTCTCTAACAAAATAATGCTATAAAACAATTTTTTTTCTATTACGATACAGGACAAATCCAAGAAGTTAATCACTAAGGAGTTTCCATCAATATTTTTTTCGTAATGCCATTTTAGTACCTATTATAAAAAGATTTGATTCCAATTTTAAATTGTCTGTGACAATGCCCGCTTTAGGCTTAGCACGCACTGCGATTTTTATTCGCGCGAATTTTGTCTCTTTTTACCTGTTCATAGAGCTCAAAATATTCGCGCGAATTAAATTCGCGCCGCAGTTTGGTGGATTCTGTTTCAAAATTCGGATTTCATGCGGTATTATTTCTTCATCCGCACTTGTCGTATTGCCGCACGATTTTTTTACCACATATGCGAGCAGCTTCATACAATTCCATAGGTCGCAGAATGGGCGGGAAAAATTCGCTCGAATAAATATCGCAGTGCGTATGCTAAGCCTTAGCGCATGCGCACATAATGTGCTGGGTTTTGGCGCCATTCATACGTTTTGCAAGTTTCGCTGTACTGAATTTCATGAGTGTTTTTAAATTCATGCTTCAAATGACTAATATTAGTGAATCTGAAGAAAATTTGATACCGCCAAATATTTTATATGCGGCGAAGGAAATTACTCATAATGTCTTACCAGCAAAGTCGAGATTATTATATGATGCATTTATGAAAAAAAAAGGTATTTAGTAGGTTCAATCCCAAAATGTATGAGTGTAGATAAAGTAGTGTATGAAACTGCACATAACTAGGTAATAAAACATTCGTGTGAATACTATTAAAAACCCACACTCATGTTTTAATACCCCTTATTATGCAACAGTATCATAAACTACTATTATAGCATTATTTTGTTAGAGAAAAAGTGTTATAATAAGATTCTATTTTTAAAGGACATGGCTAAATAAGTATGGACGACTGCCCTAGCAATGTATAAACATTTTAACTAGTAATATGTAATGTTGAATAGCTGAATATTAATATTTCGTATGAAAAATGTTACAAGATCTTTTTATATCGTCACAATATCCTGGAAATAAAATCGTAGAAACTCCTACACTAATAGGTATAAAAACTTGTAAAAGAATAAGATTTTGCTATGATACTTTATTAAGGCGTTTAGAGGAACTCGTGGCTTAATAATAACAGCCGTACAGTACAGGTCGATCTTCAAGGTTAAGCAACGCTAGCAGAGTTCATTCCGTGGTTCCATCGTGTACCATCTTGACATAGTGAGTTTCCTGCGTGCCTTGAAAAGCTAGTTAAGCCGTTGGTGCCGGCTGTCATTTGAAGATCTATCATTTGTTGCTACACCATAGTTTATGCATCTCATGATGAATCAATACGCAATTGAAACTTAAGATTAAGACCATACTAGTTGGCTCTGTATTAATAAATAATACCCGTAATACATAATACCCGGTGAAAGGAACTTCGTTCAAAGTGAGTTCCCACGACACCCCAAACATGTTTTTTTTTATTTGGTTCTATTCGAATCAAGATTACACTTGATTCGAATAGAACCAAATAAAAGAATCGATTGTAACTTTTTAGTGTCAGCACAATTTAAGTGCCGTTTCTTTCCAGATTTTGCCAATAATTTCTAGTAATCAGATAAATGCAATTAAAGAAATCAACATCTAGGGTTCTATCTCTAAGGTTTTGAGATGTATAGCGAAAGGTACAAAAATAAATAATAATGAATACTGTTCGTTTCGACTTACGTAGGTTTATTGACTACAATTTTTCGTAGAACGGAATCTTATGTTCTTCTTGTCAAACAAAAACATGAAAAATATTTTAATTGTTTGATTAATTCGCGAAAGTTCAACACGTTCATTTGAATGTTACGACCTAGTGAAAAATTTCTATATATGTTAAGGGCAGTTGTTTAGCCATGTCCTTTCTGGTTTGTGTTTATAAAGTATGTCAATATAAACTCGTTTTGAAGTTTATAATTCGAATATTACGATATGAGAGTAGATAAAAATGTTCTATCTACACTCACGACGTAATGTTCCAAATATGAATTCAAAAAATATTGTATAAACATGTACTTTATATTCGAGGATAGGTAAAATATGGGGGCTGAGTCACCCGCGTCCTAAGGAGAGTTACCCCTATTGTTGTTACCCTACACGTGGTCCCCGGGTGGTGCTAATCAGGTGACACTAACTGGTGGTAGGCTTCGGCCGAAGGCTTGTGACCACCCACCGGGCAAAGACGTACCGCCAAGCGGCCTAGCCGTGTTCCGGTACGATGCTCGGTGTAGCCACTAGAGGAGTTGGGTCGAGATAGTTGTTCCACTGCATGCTGACCAGTCTGACTCGCGCTGTTTTGGGCGTATCGGGAGACAAGTTGCGGAGGGTAGCGGGATCCGAGGCACGGTGCGCCGCTGGCCGACCGCAGGTAGTTGGGGGCCCAATTAGTTTGCCAGCAACACACGAAAGGCTGCCCCGCCAACTGTCGAAAAAACCCGGAATGCGCCATCGTGCTGGTTGGCGACCAGATGGGAGGGCCCGATGGACATCTCCGGGGGGGCTCGGGCGTCCCCGCAGTCTCCGGACTAGTGCCCCAATGATGGCGTCCTTTCAGTGCGTATCTGTAGGTTAGTAGCGTGGAACCTCATCTCACTTCCTTCTCCTCTCCTTTCACTCTTTCACTTGAATAGCAGGTAATAAAAAGAAAACTGGAGTAAAACAGCGGCTGCATCCCCTCCCCCACAAAGTGCACCTCACTAATATTAGAGGTCTGCACTCCAATCTCACCTCAGTCCACCATCACCTGGAGACTGAAAAGCCAGCACTGTTTTTCCTTACGGGGACGCAGATAGGAAGTCCGTCTGACGTGTCGTACTTATCTTACCCAGGGTTTACCCTAGAGCACAATTTCAAACCACGCGCGGGTGTATGCATGTATGCCCGAGACGACACTTGCTATCGGCGTCTCCGTAATCTTGAAGACTCCAGGTTCTCAGTGCTGTGGGCTCTGGTGGACACAGGGCTGGATAAGATTATCTACACCTGTATCTACCGCTCGCACAGTGGAGATCAGGAGACAACCAGGCTCACAGAGTACCTCAGTGAGTCGGCTGATGCGGCACAGCAACAGTACCCTTCCGCCCAATTAGTGCTACTGGGGGACTTTAATGCCCACCACCAGGAGTGGCTCTTCCCATACCAGTGCACTAATCATGCTGGACGAGAGACGCGCAAACTTGCGCTAGCGTTGAATCTCACCCAGCTGGTCCAGGGGGCAACGAGGGTGCCAGATATTGATTCGCACACAGCCAATTGCTTGGACCTTCTGCTGACAACAGATCCAGACCGATACTCGGTGTCGATATCTTTACCGTTGGGTAGTACCGACCACTGTCTGGTGAAGTCTGTGTCCGTCTACTCCCCGCCCGATCCCAGCCTAAGAGGCACCCGGCGGGTATGGCGGTATAGGTCAGCAGATTGGGATGGTATGCGATCTTTTTTCGCATGCTATCCTTGGCAGCCCACTTGCTTCTCTTCGGACGATCCATCGTCATGCGCTGACGCTGTGTTGCGTCGGGGCATGGAGTACTATTATCCATTCTCTGACGTAGCAATATCTAACGTCAACCGACCATGGTTTGGAGCCGAGTGTCACCACGCCAACGCGGTTAAACACAAGGCCTACCAGGCATGGGTCGTCGCTCGAACGCGCAAGGCTAATGACGTGAGTCAGAAGAAAAGAGCCTTCAACACGGCTGCCAAGTCCTGTAAAAAGGTGATGCGAAGAGCACGGTTTGACCACATTAGCAGAATCGGGAACATACTTGCTTCATATCCAGCGGGTAGCAAAGCGTTTTGGTCCCTGGCTAAGTCGGTCGAATCAAATTTCTGTCGCCCTCACTACCACCACTGCTGAAACCTGACGGGTCACTGGCCCACTCCGCTGAGGAGAAGGCAAACTTGTTTGCCTTCCTTTTTGCGGAATCTTCGCAACTGAATTCTGATGGCGCGCAGCCTCTTCCCTCTCCTGATGGATGTGTGACGAGTATGTCAGACATCCGCATCCATCAAAAGGACGTCCGTAGTTTTATTAGGGGCACGTTCTGGGTCAGCCAGGTCAGGGCATTCTCGTCTTCACACCATATCTGCACCGTGACTTCTGCTATCCGTGGGTATCCGCGGAAGGCCGGGAGTGGTATCGACGGGTCTGAGTCAATGAGTCTGTCTTCTAGGGCGGTCTTAATGTATTCGGCCTCTTCCCTAGTTAGTTCCCTACTGGGGTGGGGAAGACAGATTGCTACCGCTAGCCGCGCAGGGATATCCTTAGTGGCCCGCGCGTAGGTTCTCTACCCCCCCTGCGCGGAGTGGGTTCTCACGCGCTTGGCGTCCCCCTGGAGCGTACTAGGTGAGGCCGTGTCGTCAGGGCGCGTCCTCTTCCCCGGCCCCGTTCCATTTGGAACAGGCTTCGGGTTTGAGGTGCCTTGCGGGGCGTCAGATGTCTTTAACGCCTGGCGCGCGGCATGAGAGCGCTTGCCCCTGGTGCGTTTAGGTCGAGTCTGGTTGTGGGTCTTGTCGGTGTCTTGGGGTTGGGCGGCGGCCCTGGCAGATGCTCCCGCTTGCGGTGGCTCTTCACGCAGGGTTGCCCCTTCGCGTACCTTCCCCGCTCGCTTAGGTCCGCGTCCGGCCGCTTTTCGCGCTGGGTTTCCCCCGCACGTACTTGCAGCTGGTCGCGTGGCCCCGAGTCCGGCCGCTCGTCGCGCTGGGTTTCCACTTCGCGTGCAAGCGGCCGATCGCGTGGCCCCACGTCCGGCCCTTTTCCGCGTAGGGTTGCCCCTGTGCGTACTTGTGACTGTTTGTGTACCCTCCCTTCAGCGTCCGATCGCGCTCCTTGTTGTTGCCTTCGCGCGCTCTGCGCTTTCGGTCGCCTACTTCTTTCTCCCGGACTGGGATTTTTCCGCGAGTTTCCAGGCGTACTTCATCGTCAGCCGGGAGATTGAAAGAGCTACCAGGTCTGTCAACCTTCCCCGTGTCTGTTGTAACGTGTCGGTCTGAGTCGTTTACTTTATGAGTGGAGCTGCTCCGCACGACGCTCTGTTGCCAGAGATTCGCGGGGGGCATACCACGTGTAGTGGGTGTTGGCGCGTGAGTCGCAGCCGGAGTCGAGTCTAGGGGCGCGTAAGTCGCAGCCAAGGTCGGGATTGTGGGCGCGTTTGTCGCAGCCAGTGGTTTGGGCGCTAGGTCTGCAGCCGGCCGCGCAGAGCGCGGCATAAGGTCGACGAAATTGCAGTTAGATGCTCCCCCCATACTACGTTGGGAGCTGACCGCCGAAGCGGTGTGGGATTCCCCGGCTTGGCCGGGACCCACCTGGGTAGTGAGTTTTTCTTCCTGCATGTTCATGAAATAGGGGGTGAGCTTTTTGGGATTGAGGTTGCCCTTCCTCTGGGACCGACGGGATTAAAGGAAAAGGAGGGAACGAATTTGGTGGATGGTGGTGTGGGGTTTTTCGGGGGGTCACCTTAGGCCTGGGAGTTGACCTCGGGATTTAGGGATTGACAGGATGTGTACGAATAGGGAAGAGGATGGATTGTTTGGATAATAGGCTCATAGGAAAGTGGTGTCTAGGTTACCCTAGGCCTGGGGTTTGGCTTTCGGGAACTTCTCTTGTCCGGGATCTTTATCAGATGCCCCGACCGCCGGAAAGCCCACAGCAAGCGAAGCCGCCATCGGTCAGTCCCGCAGCCGGGGTTGGGCTAACAGCAACCTGCCCACCCGCTCGGTTGCATGAGAAGAAGTGCCTGGCAGTCCGGATCGCCCCACCACGGATGTACGTATACATTCGCGTTGGGTCGATCCAGCCCCCCCCGAGTGCTCCTGGCATACCTAGAAGCGAACGACATCCTCAGTGACCGCCAATACGGCTTCCGCCGAAATCGGTCCACTGGGGATCTTCTAGCGTATGCCATTCACATCTAGAGAGAGGCCATCGAGAGACACGGGGAAGCGCTAGCCGTCTCCCTCGACATCTCGAAGGCTTTCGACAGGGTCTGGCACGAAAGCCTCATTGGTAAGCTTCCTTCCTTCGGTCTGCCTAGTGGTCTGTGTGATTGGATAGGGGACTTCCTGAGGGATCGCTCCATCCGAGTGGTTATCGACGGCTGCTCGTCCGGTCAGTTAGATATCAACGCCGGAGTCCCTCAGGGGTCAGTGCTCTCGGCAACATTATATTTGCTGCACATTAATGATTTGCTAAAACCCGGCACCTTTGGGTACGCAGACGACAGCACTGTTGCTGAGAGATACGTGTCCGGCGCACGGGCTACTGGGCCTCAGATTCGGTCTCTCCGGGAGGCCATGGTTGAACACTTAAACCTGTCCTTGAAGGTGGTCTCCGAATGGGGTGATGCCAATTTGGTCAGTTTCAATGCTGCGAAGACCCAGGCGTGTCTTTTTTCCGCTAAAAAGAGCCAATTCCACCCGGCTCCTTCTTTCCGTGGTGTAACCGTGCCGATAACGGACCATCTCGAACTTCTCGGTGTTACGTTGACATCAACCCTCAACTTCGGTCCATTCATTGAGGCGAAAGCTCAGTTAGCTTCAAAAAAGTTGGGGATTCTTGCTAAGGTGAGACGGTACTTCACGCCTGAACAGCTGCTCAACTTGTATAAAGCGCAAGTGCGGTCATGCATGGAGTACTGCTCTCACCTCTGGGATGGATCTGCCAAATACCAGCTTGATGCACTTGAGTCGATCGACAGACGGGCCAAAAGGCTTATTGGCAACGATGCACTGGTCGCCTCAAAGCTCCAGAGCCTCGAACATCGACGCCGAGTTGCCAGCCTGTCGGTTTTTTATCGGTTACATTTCGGGGAGTGTGCGACGGAACTGCACAATTTGATTCCACCCAGCCCTTTCCATCATCGGACTACAAGACGTACGGCCATGCGCCATCGGTACATGGTGGACATCCATCCCATACGCACAAAGCGTTTTGCTAATACTTTCATTGTGCGTACAGCTAAGGAGTGGAATTCCCTTCCGGGGTCTTTGTTCCCTGATAGTTACAACCTTGGGGTATTTAAGTCAAGAGTGAATAGATTTCTTCTAGGCAAGCGTGCTTCACCGTAGACCACGTCATCGCTTAACATCAGGCGAGATAGTGGTCAAACGCGAGCCTATAGAATATATAAAAAAAACATTACAGTGAAACATTTTCCTTCGATTTTCAAACAACTGCATCATACTTTTTATAGCACACTTTTACTTTTTAATATATAGAAAGTAGTGTCATGTCTATGGAGGCGCGGGTTGCGCTGTCATGCGCAATGAGAATCTAAATTGCCCGCCATACCACATATTTTTTCCGTTTCCACTTTTGTTTTATTTCAAATTTAAGAGTGAAGATAAAGTAGTGTATGCAACGGCATATAATTAAGTATTAAAACACTCGCGTGATATTATTATCAAATTCGGCTTCGCCTCATGTGATAAACCCACGCTCGTGTTTTAATAACCCCTATTATATGACCATTGCATAAACTACTATTATAGCATTATTTTGTTAGAGAAAAAGTGTTATAATAAGATTATATTATTTAATTTTGGTATTGTGTTTATAAAGTATGTCAATATAAACTCGTTTGTAAGCTTATAAATCGAATATTACGATATGAGAGTAGATAATAGTTATTTATGCTACAAGTGCGGAAAGTAGGTGATTTCCTATGAGTGTATTTTTATTCATGAGCGAAGCAAGTGAGTGGATAAATCGACACGAGTCGGAAATCATCTTACGCACGTTTATCATACAACATTTTACCATGCATTGTGCGAGGAAATAAAAAAATATATCTGATTTAAGCAAGAAATTAATAAAATGGCGCTTATTCAAGGGCGCTCAGCATATCCACAGATTAAGTAATAGTTCATAGTTCCTTGGGCATATCTACTGCGCATGTGCAAATAAATAGCTGTCACGTCGTAACGCAAAAAGGCACGAGCAAAATATTTATTCTGCCAAACATATTTAATGAATATTTAAAATTAATTTATTGATCAAAATCTAAATCTCAGTAATTAAAAACGCCTTAAATGAAGTATTAGTTTTGTTTTACCTTTTATATGAATGATAATCTGTACTTAACTATTTTTTTTTAACTTTTCTCAAATAATAAAAACTATGCGGCAGGCTGATGTTGGTGTTAAAAATTAAAAAAGTACAGGAAAGTAAAAAGCACTAGTAAAAAAAAGTGACCGTTTCCGCACAGTTTGGCTGCTTGTAAACGCTCTTTTCGAGGACATGCATTGTAATAGTACATTGTGATACAAGGGTGGAAAGTAGGTTATTGTAAACGAGCTGTCATTAACAAGTCCGAGCCGAAGGCGAGGGTTTTTAATGACACGAGTTTGCAATAACCTACACACCCGTGTATCACACGACGTTTTTCAATACAGTTGTGGGAAATAGTAAAAACAAATCAAAGAATTAGATTTGTTTATTCACAAAAAATTAAATTTTCAGAAAATGGCGCGTTTTTGCAACTGGTCATATTTTTTTTTACAAAGAAAACAAGGTAGCAAAATGTTGCCTATAAAATTCATTCATTGGCGTGCGCTGAGAAAACTATTGATGATAAATAGAAAATTATTAGGTAGGTAGGTTGAGTGGGCAGAGTAGGTAGAGCAGATAGAGGCAGGGTAGGGAGGTTAGGCAGGGTAGGCTGGGTAGGCAGGGTAGACTGGATAGACAGGGTAGCCAGTTGACGGGAGCGAAGCCCCGCGGGTCACCTAGTTGACTTATACATTTAAAACTCAACTGCAAAACTAATGATCGAGCTCGTAAACAAAAGTCACGACCGCGTAATAGAAATATGCCTGTGCGAAAGATTTAATTTTCGAATCATAATTAAAGCCTGTGAAAGTACGCCATGTTTAACAACTGTATTGAAATAGTACATTGTGATACAAGGGTGGAAAGTAGGTTATTGCAAACGGGCTGTCATTAACAAGCCCGAGCCGATGGCGAGGGTTTTTAATGACACGAGTTTGCAATAACCTACTTCCCACCCTTGTATCACAATGTACTATTTCAATATGGCGCGTTTTTGCAACTGGACATATTTTTGTACAAAGAAAACAGCCTATACAGCCTATTCGATTTTTGACAAACGTTGATGTGAAAATAAGTAACTTAAAACTGGTAATTAAACATATTAAACAACTATTTAAAAAAAAATGAGAATTCAATGCTAAAACGTACGGAATCATTAATTTTTCCTCGTATAAAATCGTATCCCATTTTATTCTATGTATGAAAACTCCTTGCTACTAAACTTTTTTAAATTTACTTATGGCGCGTTTTTGCAACTGGACATTTTTTTTTTCAACGAAATAGCCTATACAGCCTATTCGATTTTTTACAAATGTTGATGTGAAAATAATTAAATTAAAACTTGTAACACTACCCGCACACGACGCTATACCGCGCGCATACCTGTGTGCGTGATCCTTCTCGCCGTGCCCCACTATCGCGCCCGCCGCAGCCGCCGGCCGCGGCCTGAGAGTATATAAGGGCATGCACGCCAGTCATTTGGAGTTCGGCTCGCACGGACACGCTTCCTTCGGAACGGTTTCGGGCAGTTGAGCGCTCTCTGGATTGCACGGACGGCTTCCATCGCGGAACCGGTATCGGGCGGTCATACCGAGTACATACGTAATCGCAGACTCGTAGTATATATATCATTTTATAATAGTGTATGTTAGTGTGTTAGAGTAACGTTTGTGAAGAGTCAATAAATATCCTTTGCTGTTACATTGGCCTGCGAGTGGTTTTATTGAAATAACCCCCTACAAACTGGTAATTAAATATATTAAACAACCATTTATAAGACTATTCAGAATTCAATGCTAAAACGTACGGAATCATTCATTATTCCTCGTAGAAAATCTATCCCATTTTATTCTATGTTTGAAAACTCCTTGCTACTAAACTTTTTTAAATTGACTTATAAATTTAAAACTAAACTGCAAACATAATGATCGAGCTCGTAAACAAAAGTCACGACCGCGTAACAGAAAGATGCCTATGCGTAAGATTTAACTTTCGAATCATAATTATAGCCTCTGAAAGTACGCCATGTTTAACAACTGTATTGAAATAGTTATTTATGCTACAAGTGCGGGAAGTAGGTGATGCCCGATGAGTGGCATTTTTATTCACGAGCGAGCGAAGCGAGTGAGTGGATAAATCGACACGAGTCGGAAATCATCTTACGCACGTGTATCATACAACATTTTACTATGCATTGTGCGAGGAAATAAAAAAATATATCTTAACCAAGCAAGAAATTAATAAAATGGCGCTTATTCAAGGGCGCTCAGCATAACCACAGATTAACTAATAGTTCATAGTTCTACTGCGCATGTGCAATAGCTGTCACGTCATAACGCAAAAAGGCACGAGCAAAATATTAATTCTGCCAAACATATTTAATGAATAATTAAAATTAATTTATTGATCAAAATCTAAATCTAGAGTAATTAAAAACGCCTTAAATGACGTATTAGTTTTGTTTTACTTTTTATATGAATGATAACCTGTACTTAACTAATTTTAAAACTTTTCTCAAATAATAAAAACTCTATGCGGCGGGCTGACGTTGGAGTTAAAAATTAAAAAAGTTCAGGAAAGTAAAAAGCACTAGTAAAAAAAAGTGACACTTTGCGCACAGTTTGGCTGCTTGGAAAACGCTCTTTTCGAGGACATGCATTGTAAAAAGATTTATGAAATGCGATGACTGCGGCGCGCTCGGCTCCTGCCGTGCGTCTAGGTGCGCGTTCACCTTAAACCGCCGTGTTATAAAACAAATCGGCATTGTATTTAAAGAATAAATTGTCACGAACCGTGAAAACCCTTTTACTTGCAAGTCGCTGCTAACACCATCTATAGCCGTGGGACGGAATCGATCGCGTACATCTTAATCAGACGAACAACGCTCGTCACGTTGGCACGGTTTCATTGTATGGGATGAGCCATCTGAATGCTATTATTATATTATCTGTGACTATGTTTCAATTGCAGCGTGGAGTTCTTCCTGTACGGGCTCCACTCATTATTCAAGGGCGACTTCCGCATAACGTGCGCTCGCGACGAGTGGGTGTTCACCGACATGTCCCTGCTGCACTCCGTGCTCGCGCCGGCTATACGCATGGCGCTCAAGTTGCATCAGGTTTGTTATCTCATAACATATCATCACCGACATGTCCCTGCTGCACTCCGTGCTGGCGCCGGCTATACGCATGGCGCTCAAGTTGCATCAGGTTTGTTATCTCATAACATATCATCACCGACATGTCCCTGCTGCACTCCGTGCTGGCGCCGGCTATACGCATGGCGCTCAAGTTGCATCAGGTTTGTTATCTCATAACATATCATCACCGACATGTCCCTGCTGCACTCCGTGCTGGCGCCGGCTATACGCATGGCGCTCAAGTTGCATCAGGTTTGTTATCTCATAACATATCATCACCGACATGTCCCTGCTGCACTCCGTGCTGGCGCCGGCTATACGCATGGCGCTCAAGTTGCATCAGGTTTGTTATCTCATAACATATCATCACCGACATGTCCCTGCTGCACTCCGTGCTGGCGCCGGCTATACGCATGGCGCTCAAGTTGCACCAGGTTTGTTATCTCATAACATATCATCACCGACATGTCCCTGCTGCACTCCGTGCTGGCGCCGGCTATACGCATGGCGCTCAAGTTGCATCAGGTTTGTTATCTCATAACATATCATCACCGACATGTCCCTGCTGCACTCCGTGCTGGCGCCGGCTATACGCATGGCGCTCAAGTTGCACCAGGTTTGTTATCTCATAACATATCATCACCGACATGTCCCTGCTGCACTCCGTGCTGGCGCCGGCTATACGCATGGCGCTCAAGTTGCACCAGGTTTGTTATCTCATAACATATCATCACCGACATGTCCCTGCTGCACTCCGTGCTGGCGCCGGCTATACGCATGGCGCTCAAGTTGCACCAGGTTTGTTATCTCATAACATATCATCACCGACATGTCCCTGCTGCACTCCGTGCTGGCGCCGGCTATACGCATGGCGCTCAAGTTGCACCAGGTTTGTTATCTCATAACATATCATCACCGACATGTCCCTGCTGCACTCCGTGCTGGCGCCGGCTATACGCATGGCGCTCAAGTTGCACCAGGTTTGTTATCTCATAACATATCATCACCGACATGTCCCTGCTGCACTCCGTGCTGGCGCCGGCTATACGCATGGCGCTCAAGTTGCACCAGGTTTGTTATCTCATAACATATCATCACCGACATGTCCCTGCTGCACTCCGTGCTGGCGCCGGCTATACGCATGGCGCTCAAGTTGCACCAGGTTTGTTATCTCATAACATATCATCACCGACATGTCCCTGCTGCACTCCGTGCTGGCGCCGGCTATACGCATGGCGCTCAAGTTGCACCAGGTTTGTTATCTCATAACATATCATCACCGACATGTCCCTGCTGCACTCCGTGCTGGCGCCGGCTATACGCATGGCGCTCAAGTTGCACCAGGTTTGTTATCTCATAACATATCATCACCGACATGTCCCTGCTGCACTCCGTGCTGGCGCCGGCTATACGCATGGCGCTCAAGTTGCACCAGGTTTGTTATCTCATAACATATCATCACCGACATGTCCCTGCTGCACTCCGTGCTGGCGCCGGCTATACGCATGGCGCTCAAGTTGCACCAGGTTTGTTATCTCATAACATATCATCACCGACATGTCCCTGCTGCACTCCGTGCTGGCGCCGGCTATACGCATGGCGCTCAAGTTGCACCAGGTTTGTTATCTCATAACATATCATCACCGACATGTCCCTGCTGCACTCCGTGCTGGCGCCGGCTATACGCATGGCGCTCAAGTTGCACCAGGTTTGTTATCTCATAACATATCATCACCGACATGTCCCTGCTGCACTCCGTGCTGGCGCCGGCTATACGCATGGCGCTCAAGTTGCACCAGGTTTGTTATCTCATAACATATCATCACCGACATGTCCCTGCTGCACTCCGTGCTGGCGCCGGCTATACGCATGGCGCTCAAGTTGCACCAGGTTTGATATTATCATAACATATCATCAATTATTT
The DNA here is from genome assembly GCA_948252205.1 of Orthosia incerta. Lineage (NCBI taxonomy): Eukaryota > Metazoa > Arthropoda > Insecta > Lepidoptera > Noctuidae > Orthosia > Orthosia incerta. The sequence goes on along the minus strand of OX411755.1, from coordinate 30,108,254 downwards.
TCCTTCAAGTTTGTTGCCTCGCCTTTATGTCAATATTCTACATATGACTGCGAATATGCACAATCTGCACATCATATCTTATGGGAGTGTATTCTTTGGCAGAATGAACGCAATATTATGTTGAATAATGTACAGGCTGCATCAGGAGTTGTTAACTATACGGACCTTATAGAAACTAGAACAAATTTCCGTGCGTTCGAGCGTTTTTGCCATAAATATTATTGGAAACAAACAGACACAATATTAGGACCCTTTATTATTATTAAAGTTTATTTTTATCCGTAGTGCAGGGTGCTAGGCAACTGGGCATCCCAGTTGTAAACGACACTTTGTGCCTTTTGGCCTTGTTTGTTCTGTCTCCTGCTTGATATGGAGGGAAGTAGAAATGAAGTTTTTATTTTCCTACTCCTCCTTTATTATTTTCTGATTAATTTCGTTGCGGGATCCAATACAGTTAAATTCATTATCTGGGTCTTCGTCGAGCTTCATTGCCTCGGCGCTTTTCTGGTGGTCGCCACTGTTTATTCTGGCTTTCAGGAGTTGCAGTGGTTTGGGAATAGTGCGGTGGGATTGTCCCAAAAAGAAAAACATTTCGTCACGCATAATCTGACGATTCGCGCCAGACCGAAGTCGGTTTTATGATCTGAGCATAGCATCCTCACTTGTTCTTGCAATGCTGGCAAAAAATTTAATATGTTGAAAATTGCCACTAAAATGTATTTTTTTCCTTTACAGGACCACTTCATGTTTCCCGAAGAATACTGCAGCAGCTCAGCCTTATACTGTGCGATCGCATCGCACGCACAGCGCCTGGTCATCTGCCACGAGGCGGCGCCGGCCTGGAGGTACAACGTGCTGAGGGGGGCTCCACATCTCTTAGCTTTGAGGTAACTAAATATACAAAAATACATACTAATATTATTAATTCGAAAGTAACTCTGTCTGTTACCTTTTGACGCCTAAACCACTGAACCTATTTCAATTAAATTCGGCAAGGAGATAGGTGATATCCTGGGGAAGGACATCTACTTTTTATATAAAAAATAAGAAACGTAAGTAGGTAGGGCAGGGTAGGGGGGGTGGGTATGTAGGTAGGTAACCAGTTGACGGCAGCGAAGAAGCGCTAGTATAATACATATTTGAAGACCTTGACCATGCAATCTGATAGCAGGGCAAATTTGCAAGAAAATTAACTAGTATACAATTTTGAACCATTCATGCGCCAGTCAATGATTATATACATAAACTCACGCCTTTTTCCCATGGGGGTAGGCAGAAACTACAGGACGCTCCCTGCTACGATCCTTACATACTTCTTTTGCTTCACTCACATTCATACATCTAGTCATACACACGCCGGTTATGAGTACTACCCACCTGGCCTTTCTGAAGAACGTCACCTATAAGGTCTATGTATGTCTTTCTAGGGCGTCCCCTCCCGGCGTTTCCATTCACGTCTGCCTTGTAAATTCGAAAACCTTTCGTTAGTCGCCTTTCATTCATCCTCTCAACATGGCCAAACCATCTTAACATACTCTTTTCAATTTTAGTCACTACATCTTCTTTTAAAGCACAACATTGTCTTATTACGTCATGCCTTAATCTATCAATTAATGTTACACCACACATACTTCGCAAGGATATCTATCTTATATCAATGATTATATGATCATAATAAAAAAACTTTTTTACAAAAAAATACTACCGACTTCCAAATAAGAAAACTACAAAGTGAAAAAAAACTTTATTTTTGGAAGTCGGTGTCTTTCGGAGGTACCATTTTTTTTCGTTATGGACACCGACTTCCAAAAATAAAGTTTTTTTTCACTTTGTAGTTTTCTTATTTGGAAGTCGGTAGTATTTTTTTGTAAAAAAGTTTTTTTATTTTTCACTTTTTAGTTTTACCTACCTAATAGGCAAGTTGTTTAGTAAGTTTCCTATAACGCCAGAATAGATTACCCGAATATCATGAAACTTGAACAAAACCGATCAAATGAGAGATCTGCTTACCCTTTAAGAGCATACTGGCGTGATGTTATGTTATGAAATGGTATAAACAATAAACAGACATGCGATTTCAGCAGTCCCGAGAGATTTGCCGTTATTTATTGAAGAGTTCTGTTGTATATCTTCGAAGTTCTTCATCAGACCTTCACCAAATTGAAATGGGACCAATTTCGGAACATACTCTTTCAAACAAAAAAAGAATTTTCAAAATCGGTCCACAATTGACGGAGATATCAGTGAACATACACAAAAAAAAAAAAAAAAAAAAACATACAAGAAGTCGAACATAGAACCTCCTCCTTTTTCGAAAGTCGGTTAAAAATTAGATAGTCAAGAGGGTATTTTACTCTTGAATTTCATTTTTTTTTGAATTTGTCAAAAATTGAATAATCTGTATAGGCGTTTTTTACAAAGACAACATCTTTGTAAAAAATGTCCAGTTGCAAAAACGCGCCATTTTCTGAAAATTTTATTTTTTGTGAATAAATAAATCTAATTCTTTGATTTGTTTTTAATTTTTCCCACAACTGTATTGAAAAACGTCGTGTGATACGTGTCGGTTATTGCAAACTCGTGTCATAAAAACTGAGAAAAAATCTATAAATATATTATTAAGATAGTTTAGACAAAAACAGACGGAAAATGTAAGTTTTAGTTCATAAAATAACAAAATAAATTTTAAAATTCATTCATTCATAATAAAAAAAAGGGTGGAAAGTAGGTTATTGCAAACGAGCTGTCATTATAAAGCCCGAGCCGAAGGCGAGGGTTTTTTATGACACGAGTTTGCAATAACCGACACACCCGTGTATCACACGACGTTTTTCAATACAGTTGTGGGAAAAATTAAAAACAAATCAAAGAATTAGATTTATTTATTCTGTTACATATGAGATTTTGTCGGGGTACCTACACAAAATCCCAGATGTAGGGTGGGTGAATATTTCAATAGAAGGAAACAACAATCTGTTCAAAACTAAATAAGTTTATTAATTTAAAACAATTTCCGTTACCTCTGAGATTCGGTTCCTCTCGGGGTAATGGAACCGAGTCCCAGATGCAAGAAGAGATGGTTTCAACAACCATTAGGTTTATTAACTTACAAATAAAGCACCTGTGTGATTTTGTCCCTCTCGGGGTAATGAAACAAAATCACACAGGTTCAAAACACCCTAAACTTATGGACAAGGACAAACCGTCCTAAACCGCTTAAGTCTATAGTTTTAGAATGTAACTTAAAGGTATAACCTTTATAAAGCCAGCCAGCGATAAATTCAGTCGGTAAAACTAAGGTGGTGGGGGGTGGAAGATAAGCCGAGCACTGATTCCTAATCTTATCTTTAAAGTTAAAATTAATTATTGTTAATTAAATGTGGGTAAGATAATATTAATAAAATATCTAGGTACAACCTTCCAGTTATATTTAAAAGTAAATTATTATTAAATGGGTGCCAGGGACATGAAGTGTCCCAGATCCCGGAGTCGACAGAGAAGTTCAATATCGTTCCAGTTAAAGGTAGGCGTCAAACTCTGGGTTCATTGATAGATTATAGTTGCAGACCGGCTTCTTATATTGAAAACCGGACCAGTATTTAAGTGGTTCTTATAAGAACCCGTAGTAAATTAATTCCAGTAGTTAAGTAGGTAGAAATAAATAAAGAAAAAAAAAAACCGTCCCGCCTGCTATAAAAGCTAGGCGGATCTGGACACCGCACAGTCGTCTACGCAGTAGGCCTTGATTGAGCTGAGGGACGGGTCTCGCGTCCAGGCTCTAGAGACTTCTCGATCCTGGCGGCGAGACGAATCTCTCGAGCTGCCTCTTTCTGGAATCGACAATACGAGAACCCTATTATATAAGGGAAAAGCAGGGAACAATGCTTGTGTCGGAGAGGACCGATCTAACAGCCGACCAATATAGATTTTCGCGAACACGCACGTGGCGTGTGCAACGTCACTCCCTTCGGGGTCTAACCCTTGGCCGGGACAACAAAACGGAGGATCCCTTACGGGGCGTGAAATACTCACGGTTGGTTTATTGCAAGAACGCTTGCTTGTAGGATTCGACTGGCTTCGGCACGCAGTCCGCTAAATGGCGTCCGCGAGTTCCTCAAAACATTGAATCCTGTAACGAATAAGCGGGGATCACTATAAGCACTTATTTAACGACCGGGGAGTAGCACAAAGAGTAGTTTCCAACCCTGATTCACATAAACCCTTACCTTTTAATATGTGGGAGAAGACTTACTGCTGACCCGAGCAGGACGTAAAGTGAACGGATGCCCGCCATGGTCACAGACAATCCCCTCATCTCGACGCCGTAGGGGGGGTGACACTCGCAGAAAATCTCCCTAGCTCCAGGTAAAACTTATGACTGCACGGGCGACAAAATCATTTACACTAACATATTCAATTCTTGTAAATCACTGACACTGGTCCCACAAGGCGCTTACACTTGGTAACCATAAAAAACCCACACAATCCATGCCGGCAACTCCCGATTTATTAGTTATAACACCCAAATCTGCCATGAGTTGGGAATTTATTATTAGAAAAATACTAAAGCGAAACGATGTTTACTGTCTTTCAACACTGACATTACTCCGACCACAGATTAAAAACTGGGTGGTCTATGCGCCGAATCTTCTGGAACAAAATTCGTAATAAATAAAATATGTGACTTCTATTTACCAAAAGCCGAAAATTATTAAGAATCGATCTATACGATATTAATTTAATAATTACGAAGAAACCTAATAAAATCGATAATCGATTAGGATCATAACGATGAGCCATAGAGCGTCTCCAACTGACAGTGACATTTGACGTTATGAGATTTCGAGTGTAAACAAGTATTTTTATGGTTTTTTTTGCTATTGTCTAGGTGAGATTAAGCACGCGTTTCTTAACCTCACAGTTTATTTTGATAACAAAATCTGTTTTTAGTGGTGTATCTGTTGTTTTGTGTTGTCTGGTGGAGGAATCTTGTGTTCAGGTTTGTATCTTAAGCTGTTTAGGCACTCATTTCCTTAGGAAATGAGTGCCGAAGAACCCCCGGATGGGGGTGGAGGGACACCTCCAGATATACATTTTATGGAGTGCTCTCAGATCTCCGACGATGGTTGCAAAAGACCCGAAATTAGAAAGCGCCCCAGAGAATCAGAGATTCTGGTTGACGCGAAAAGAAATAAGCCGCCGTCTGACTCAATCCAATCCGTGTTCACAAAGCCGGGTTTTGAGAGCGACTCTAAGATTTTGTATAGCGAGAGCGACAGGGCACCCTTCACTGTGTTTATTTCAAGAGTGGAAGCAGACCCAAAGCAAGGCCTAACCTTAAATTCTTTAAAGTTTGCCCAATTTATACACAACAAGGGCTTTAAAGGTGTAATACAAGGCAGTGTGAAGTCTCTGGGTCGCAATAGGATGTCCATCGATTTTGCCTCATTTAACGATGCCAATAACTTCGTCAACAACACTGTTTTAAGCGAACATAAATATATGGCAAGTATCCCACGTTTTCACGTAACTCGCATGGGAGTTGTTAGGGATATTCCCACTGACTGGACCCTTGAGGAATTAGTGAATGGTCTGGAAACCCCTCATAATTGTGGTGAGGTTATTAGGGCCAGGAGACTTAACTTTAAAAATAAAAAAGAGATTCTCTGGCCAAGTACTCCCAGAGAAAGTTTTCTGTTACAATGCTTCTCTTCCTGTGTCTTTTTATCACCTTCCAACAATTCAATGTCGTAACTGCTTGCGTTTTGGCCATATTAGCTCGCAATGTAGGTCTAACCCTCGATGTTACCGTTGTGCTCAACCTCACCCCGGTGATAGCTGTAAGGTTCCCGACTCACATGTCACATGCATTTTGTGTTACGGTGGAACCCATAAGGCTACAGATGACAAGTGCCCCGAACATTCAAGGCAAAAGTCTATCAAAATGGTCATGTCTCAGGAAAATCTAAGTTACCGAGAGGCTTCAGTGAGGTTTCCTCACCCAAAAAAACTTTATTCAAATGTAACAGCAGGTCCCTCCCAAGCCAAATCATCTCAAGCTCCTCCTTTTGAATCCCTTCCCTTCTCACCCCCTCTCATTACTCCTACTTCTTCTCCATATTCATCCCCTGTTAAAACCTCATACTCTAAGACAGTTTATCGTTCCCCTAAGCCTAGACCAGAGTTGGGTAAGTCGTATGACACCCAAGCCCATAGGTCAATGGTTTATACTCCTAATTCGTCCCAGCCTAATGGCTGTGCTCTCAATCCTCCTTATGAAGAAACTACTCCCCTTCCCACTCCTAATGACAATCTTATAGAGCTCCTGACATGCTCCCTGATTAATATATTATCTAAATTTAGTGACTCAATACCGGACAATGTCGTTATATTAGTTGAACAACTGCTCAAATCCTGGACTCGCCAAAATGGGGGAAAAAATTCTTCGGTGGAACTGTGGATCTATTCGTAGAAAAAAACACGATTTAGTCTTTCTAATAAATCGGTATAAACCCGTCGTCTTTGTTGTTTCGGAGACGTGGCTCAGTCCCGGATCTCTCTTTAGGGTTCCTGGATATTCGTGTCTTCGGGACGATAGAGATGACGGATGGGCGGGTTGCGCCCTTATGGTTAGCAGATCTATCACTTTTACCGAAATCCCTCTTCCCCGTCATGATCCTGGCCTACATGTAGTTGCAGTAAGAGCCATGGACATATCCTATGTATCTGCCTATATTCCTCACCCCAATGCAAATATTTTGTCTGAATTTAACTCTATCCTCTCTTCTATTCCATCCCCCTTGATTGTGTTAGGTGATTTTAATTGCCGTCACACTCTTTGGGGCTCTCACTGTAATGACCCCGCATCCAGTTTTTTGTTAGACCTTTTAGATGACCGCAACCTTTGCATTCTTAATGATGGATCTGCTACCCGTAGGGTTTCCCCTACCCAAAATATTAGTGTTCCGGATCTTTCTTTCTGTTCTCCTTCCTTAGTTTCAACAGCCTCCTGGTCTGTTCTCCCTAATTCTTTCGGTAGTGATCATTTTCCTATACTTATTTCATTTCCTAGTTTACATCTTCATTCTCCTCCAATCCAACCTCTACAAAAATATCGCCTTCCCCAAGCTGATTGGTCTAAGTTCTCGTCCCATCTGGACTCTGAACTACAAAACTTTCCCCAAATAAATCCTTCCAACTCCCTTGCCCTCTACAACGATTTCGTCGAAGGTTTGATAAGAGCGGCTGATTTTTCAATCCCCCTGAAGAACTCCGCCCGTCACTTATTACCTTCTCCACCTTGGTGGGATGCTGAGTGCACGGATAGCGTTCGCAAACGCAAATTAGCTGAGAACATTTTCTCCTCTAGTCTAAACATGACTGATTATTTGAATTTTAAAAAGACTTCTGCAAATACCTGTAGGTTATTGGCAAAAAAGAAAAGAAATGGTTGGCTCAAGTTTTGTGAAAGTCTTTCTCCACGCTCCCCAGTTTCCCTTGTGTGGAAAAAAATTAAAATCTACCGCAAGGCTTGTGATCAGCCTCCTGACATTTCGACCAACGACACAAGTTGCTGGTTGGAAGACTTCATAATTAAATTAGCCCCCCCCTTTGTTCCTAATTTTGATTGCCTTCCCACTATAAATCCTCCTTCGCCCTCTTCATCTGATAGATTTGATGACCCATTCTCTTATTCAGAATTAACATGTGCCTTGGATCACCTTCGTGATTCTGCTCCGGGTGTCGACGGAATCCCCTACTCCTTCATTTCCAAATCTTCTTCCAACTGTAAACTGCTCTTTCTCAATCTAATAAATTCCTTCTTCGATACAGGCCAAGTCCCAGAGTCATGGAAATCCCAAATCATTATCCCAATATTGAAACCTGGAAAAGACCCAAAAGACTCAGCTTCGTACCGCCCTATCGCTCTATCTTCTGTCTTGGCTAAAATAATGGAGAATCTTATCAAGAACCGACTTGAATGGATCTTAGAAACCAAAGGCATTTTATCCAGATCTTAGTTCGGTTTTCGAAGGGGTATGGGCACTCTGGATAGCCTTAGCATTTTTTTATCTGATGTCCGCATTGCTTTTTCCAAAAATGAAAGCGTTCTTGGTGTTTTTCTAGACATAGCTTCGGCCTACGATAATGTCCAACTTCCAATACTCAGGCAAAAGTTGCTTCAGCTGAGTATTCCTGTGAGGATGGTCAACATCATCTGTAATCTCCTTATGTCCCGCTCTATTTCAGTTCGCCTTCAAAACTCCCTTTCTCCAAGCCGTCTAGTGTTTAAGGGCCTACCTCAAGGGTCGGTTTTAAGCCCAATTCTTTATAATCTATACACTTATGATTTAGAGTCTTCAGTTAGCTGCTTCTGTAAAATTTTACAATACGCCGACGACATTGCTCTCTACTGCAGTTCAGCTTCCTTCTCTGATTCCGCATCTCGCTTAAATTCTGCCCTTCACTATTTAAATCAATGGTTGACTGAACACGGCCTAAGCCTGTCAGTTCCCAAGTGTAATGCTGTTGTCTTTTCCCGCAAACGTAATATTCCCCCTATAAACCTTTCTGTTGAAAACGAACCCATTTTGATTCATGACAATGTTAAATTTCTTGGCCTCATTCTTGACTCAAAATTATCTGGTTTTTATCATTTGGATTACATTTCCAAAAAATGTGAAAAAGGCGTAAATGTCCTGCGTGCCCTCTCTGGAGTACGCTGGGGAGCTCATCCAATTTCCCAGAAAATTTTATACAATGCCATAGTTCGTAGTCACTTTGACTATGGAAGTTTTCTTCTGGAACCGTGCAACAAAATAGCCCTCTGCAAATTAGAAAAGATCCAATCTAAGTGCTTGCGCATTATCACGGGAGCTATGAAATGCTCACCTATTAATGCCCTTCAGGTAGAATGTTTAGAGCCCCCACTTCACCTTCGTAGACAATATCTCTGTGATCGATTTTTTTATAAAGCCATCCAGAACAAATCTCACCCCCTTCTCCCCCTTCTCCGTACACTTTGTGAGTTAATGCCAACGTCCGCCTATTGGACCCATAAAAACCCTCCTCTACTTGTTATTAGCTTTGGGAAATTTAGTAATATGCACATTTCTTTAGTCCAGTCAAAAACGAACCCTCTATTTGAAGTAGATTTTGACTCCTTACTCTTCCAACCAAAAATTATTCTTAACTTTAATATCTCTAAACATGACCCTGCTGCCAATGATAAACTCAACAGAATTCTAGCTGAGGACTGGCACGATTGGCTCACGATATTCACAGACGCTTCTAAGTTGTCAGATGATAGCAATGTCGGTTCGGCTGTGTGGATTCCAAAATTCAAAATTATTTTAAATGTTCGTAGTTCTCCATTTGGCTCTATTTATACAGGGGAAGCAATAGCTCTCCTGGAAGCGGTTTCCTACATTGAATCGCATGGTCTCAACAAATCCCTAATTCTCTCGGCTTCTCTTAGCTGCCTTCAAGATTTATTAAAGTCGCCTTTCCGCTCTCGTTACAATTTTTCTCTTGTTTTACAGATCAAACAACTTCTGTATAGATGCCACTGTTTAGGTATAGAGATTGCACTGGCTTGGATCCCTAGTCATTCTGGAATCATTGGTAACGAGAATGCGGACTCGATTGCCAAGTCGGCTACCCGGAATGGGATTGAATCACGTCCTTCTTGTTATCCCCGTGATTTACGCTGCCTTGCTAAACCAGAGATGATGAAATGCTGGAATACCCATTGGCAAAAGTCACGTTTATTGAAGGGAAAATTCTATGGCTCTATTCAACCATACATTCCTTCTAAATGTTGGTTCAGCAAACTTAAACTCTCAAATAAATCAGCTACCTCCGTTATAATTCGACTCCGACTTGGTTTTGTTTGCACGCCTGTCTTTTTGGCCAAAATACATGTGGGAGACAATTCTTTGTGTCAATGCGGTCTAGCGGAGGGTACTCTGGAGCACTTATTTTTTTCCTGTCCTCGTCTATCTATTCCTCTTTACGACTTACTCCCTGATAACATTCCCCGCCCAATTAACATCCCGTTCCTATTAACTTTAGTCCATACCCCCGCAGTAAAAATTATTTATAGATTTATTAACATTAACAATATCCAACTGTAGCTAGTATTTCTATTTATGTAATATATACTTGACGTTTTAACATTTATTTTGTGCCGTTCTATATGTCTAACAAAAATTGTTTTGTCCTTTTTTAGCGTGGTGAACAACGGAAGTCATTGCTACAAACACTGATCAATAGTTATATGACAGTATTCATAATTTTAAACCGACTATCTCCAACTACCCTGACATTGGCAAAATCATCGAATGTTCATCGATGGAGCTATATACATAAAAAATTGAATTGAATTGAAGTATTTTTATGTGACCAATTTATTGTAAAAACCTGTGATAGTAGTGTTTTGAAAAGTGATTTATCGTCAGAAAGCGTTTCTAAAGAGTCTAGTGACGAAATTCTGATGAAGGGATGACAGCAAATACGCTTCTCCGACCGAGGTCAATGGCAAGAATAACAATATACATTTCCCTTGAAAACAACCTTATTTAACAGCCGTATGTTTCCAGGCAAGTGTTATAATCAAAAAATAAACGTAACAATTCACAAAAAATAAAATTTTCAGAAAATGGCGCGTTTTTGCAACTGGACATTTTTTACAAAGATGTTGTCTTTGTAAAAAACGCCTATACAGATTATTCAATTTTTGACAAATTCAAAAAAAAATGAAATTCAATTTTGATGTAAAAGTAATTAAATTAAAACTGGTAATTAAATATATTAAACAACCATTGAAAATAAATTTTAGAATTCAATGCTAAAACGTACGGAATCATTAATTTTTCCTCGTATAAAATCTATCCCATTTTATTCTATGTATGAAAACTCCTTGCTACTAAACTTTTTCAAATTGACTTATAAATAATGGCGCGTTTTTGCAACTGGACTTATTTTTTTACAACGAAAACAGCCTATATACAGCCTAAACGATTTTTGACAAATGTTGATGTGAAAATAATTAAATTAAAACTGGTAATTAAATATATTAAACAACCATTTAAAATGCGTTTTGAGAATTCAATGCTAAAATGTACGGAATCATTCATTTTTCGTCGTATAAAATCTATCCCATTTTATTCTATGTATGAAAACTCCTTGCTACTAAACTTTTTTAAATTGACTTATAAATTTAAAACTCAACTGCAAAAGTAATGATCGAGCTCGTAAACAAAAGTCACGACCGCGTAACAGAAAGATACCTGTGCAAAAGATTTAATATTCGAATCGTAATTATAGCCTCTGAAAGTACGCCATGTCTAACAACTGTATTTTAAAGTCATAAATTAACCCTTTTTTCCCTTTTTCAGACACGTAATGGACGAAGGCAACGACGATTACAAGATCATCATGTTGAACAAGCGTCACCTGGGCTTTCGTGTGATCAAGCTGAACCGCGAGTGTGTGCGAGGACTTTGGGCTGGGCAGCAGCAGGAGCTGGTCTACTTGAGGAACAGGAACCCGGAGAGAGGGTCTATACAGAATGCTAAGCAGGTTAGAGGATCCTGGACCTTTGTAGGATAAATAAGTCTAGCTAACTTTTTCCTAGTAAAGCAATATACCTATATCGCCTGAGATGTGTGAAGTTCCTCCGATTAAAACAGATGTGCCTTCCAATAAGGAATTGGCTGGGCATAAATAGTCTAGCAACATGCTACTACCGCTTATTATAAAGCTTGGGCTTCCTAATATTACGGTCTTTTTTGACATGAAAAGTCGAAACATCAGTGATATCAGCCGTTACGTCACCGATTTCTTAGAGTATCAATAATCTCATAGACAATTTTTTTGTGTATGAGATTATTGACACTTCTACAATCAGGCAAATTTGATTCCTAGATTGTATTCTTAAATTTTTTCGTCAAATGTAAACTCGTAATTTTGCTGTTGAAGATTTTTCTTCAATCTACAGCATAAGTTGCCGCCTACTTCTGCTTTAACTTATAGTTTTCTAACTCTTGATATTTTCTATTTCGCAGGCCCTCCGTAACATAATAAACTCATCCTGCGACCAGCCAATAGGCTACCCGATCTACGTGTCTCCTCTCACAACATCATACGCGGACACATCGCCTCAGCTGTGTTCGTTACTAGGAGGCCCTCTCACTGTATCTGCGATAAGAGCGAGAATAGCTGCCGCTTGGAGACGGTAAGATACTTATACAAACATAATAAACTCGTCCTGTGACCAGCCAATGGGCTACCTGAACTACGTGGCTCCTCTCACAACGTCATACGTGGTCACATCGCCTCAGCTGTGTTTGTTACTGGGAGGTTACACACATATCACTTGTCTAAAACCTTAAAAAGTTTATGTGACAAAGTGTGTAAGGTAGAATTTTTAGCCTACACACCAGCCAACACAGGGGTAGGCGATTAGCATGAGACTGATATAGGGATGGTTTCGCATGAGGTTGACAGAAGTAAAAGTCATACAGTTTGGTCAACTAATTTAGTCGAGTACGAGCTACGCTGTACATTGACCCTAACTAATACGTCCTACTTACAGTGAAACGTTGCAGTTTGTTTAGCTCAACATTAATTGTACATTATTACATTATAATATGTTATTTTTAGTAGCAATAAAACCTTTATATCAATCGGTTGTTTACTCATTCATCATAACAGTTCTACATACAGTTCAACATAACATTTTCACTGTTGGGAGTTACGCCCCAACATATGGTCCTTCGAGCAATTTAGTGTTGTGTAATTTACATCTTTTACGGTCGCGAATCGGTTGGACTGGTCTCTCAGAAGCGAGTCGCCCCAGTAACCAATTGAGAAGGCGCATACCGCAGAGGAGAAGGTTGCACAATACGAAGAACCAAGAGTGTGGAGCAACAGTCAACGCTCGAAACAGAAGAGTTCATTTGAAGTCAACAAGAAAAACAACAAAACATCATGTCGGCAGCTGAGTTCTACCAGAAGCAGAACGAACTCTACGACGGCATAAAGAAGATCGGTATAAATATCAAGAAGGATGGTTGGGACAGAAAGAACACTGACTACTTCAAACGCCGTAAGGCAATGCTGGAAAACTTGTGGTCAGAATTTCAGTTCAATCACGACCGCCAGCCCACGGAACAAAGTGTAAGTCATCCGTACTTTAGTAATGACTGCTATAACATAACTCTGCAGTGCTACAATGAAGTAAAGGAGCTTATTCTTCAACAACACCAACAACTTACGACTCTCACTCGTTTTCCGAGGGAGCAGTCGGTACAACCAAAAACATTGGGAAGTGCCAACCAACAAACAGGGGAAGGTACTTCGGAACAAACAAAACAGGAACAAGAAGCCCAGGAGAGTGAGGCAGAACAAGCTGGCAATCAAGACGAACAAAACAGAGAACCATCACCTCCTCCTCCTCGGCAAGATCAACAAAACACCGCGAAAAAGGACACGGGATCCAATAGCAAGCTGGACGATATGATGCGCAAACAGACCGCTAACGTCAAAGCCTTCATGAGAGCAGTCGCGAACATACACGTGGAGTTCCTGTCTGAAAAATGGGAGTTTCAAGACGCTCTGCAAACACTGCAAACACGCTGGTCAGCTATTGACAACCTTCACTGGGAGATAGAGTATGAAACCAACGGAGAGAAGAACGCAGTGTATGAAGAACGCTACACCAGGTATGAAAATCAGTTCCAGGAACTAAAAAAGGCTTTGAATACCAAAATGTGGTCCGGCACTCATCGGGAGAAAACAACACCGAAATTAGAGATACCAGTCTTCAATGGTAACTACAACCAGTGGATCCCATTTAAAGACCTTTTTACGGAAGCAATACACAACAACAATTCCCTCTCATCTGCTCAGAAGATGCAGTTTCTGAAGAGTAAGGTGCAAGGAGAAGCGGAACGCTTGATTCAACATCTACAGATAAGTTCGGATAACTACCTGGTGTGTTGGGATATCCTCAATCACCGATATAATAATGAAAAACTTATATTCACATCGCACATCAACATGCTGTTCAATTTACCAAACATGCAACAACAGACAGTGGCCCAAATAAAGAAAATCCATGACGTCAGCATAGAATGCCTACATGCGATAAAGAATTTAGGAGTGAATATCGACACCTGGGATCCGATAATTGTACATATATTATCGCAAAAATTAGACGCTGACACACACTCAGAGTACAACGACTCGCTGAAGAACTGCCGAAAGCTGCCAATACTGAAAGATCTGCTAGATTTCCTAGAAGGGAAGTTTACATCATTGGAAGCATCGCGCCGCAAACAAGAAAACAATCAAAAACCAAATACCTCATCGAGTCAACATCAAAATACTTTGTACTCTAAAAAACAATACAGCAGTAATCAAGCAACTAGCAACAAGAAAATTACGAAATCGTTCCATGCGTCAACATTCCGATGCCCCCTTTGCGATGACGAACATGGCATGTACAATTGTGCAAGGTTTTTAGAAATGCCGAATCACTTAAAACTTAGCACAGTAAATAAAATGAACATTTGTGTAAATTGTCTGTTCAGCCATAACGGAAAGAAATGTACGTCAGCTTACCGATGTCGCAAGTGCTCGGGTCAACATAATACATTGCTACACGATGCATGTATTACGAACAAAACGGAAAAACAAACAAATTCTTCCCATGTATCAAAGGATGATGATACTTCGGAGATACTACTAGCGACAGCTGTAGTAAACATAGAAACAGCCGATGGGACCCTAATCAAGTTGCGAGCCCTCATCGATCAAGGTTCTCAGATATCTTTGATCACCGAACATGCTGCTCAACTTCTAGGAGTTAAGCGCGAGAGATGCAAAGGAGTCATCTTTGGAGTTGGACAGAAGGAAAACCACTGCAAAGGAATGACAACAATTACTTGCAGTTCTGTCTACAACGACTTCAAGTTCCAAACGACTGTCATCATTATGAATAACTTGATTAAGAACCTGCCGAATAAGACCTTTGCAAAACCATCTTGGTCCCACATACAGAACATCCATTTAGCAGATCCGGAGTTCCATAACAGCCGTCAGGTGGATTTACTATTTGGAGCAGACATTTATTCGCAAATCATGCTAGGAGGCATAATAAAGGGCGATGACACCACTCAACCTATCGCACAACAAACCTACCTAGGTTGGCTTCTATGCGGAAATGTCAAAACTTTCCACTGCAATGTGGTCATAAACAATCTTGAAGATATCAAACAGTTCTGGGAAACCGAAGACATCACCGATCAATCCAATTTATCGGTGGAAAATGAAACATGCATTGAATACTACACCAACACTACGCAACGCCTGGAGAATGGGAAATACGAAGTCAGACTGCCGATGAAGAAAGAACTTGAGAGCAGACTGGGTTCGTCCAAACCAATGGCTGTAGCCCAATTCAAAACTTTAGAAAGAAAGTTGGAAAAACAAACACACCTGGCAAAGGCCTATAAAGACTTCATGGCTGAATATATTGATCTACGTCATATGAAGCAATCAACAGTTAGCAACAAAACACTCGAGTGTTACTTACCTCACCACGGCGTGCAACGCGCTGAATCAACAACAACAAAGTACAGAGTGGTGTTCAATGCGTCAGCAAAAACGTCAACGGGATGCAGTTTGAACGACCTCATGTACAAAGGTCCCAATCTTCAACAGGACCTACAAACATTACTGATGAAATGGAGGCAATACAAATATGCGTTTACAGCGGACATTGAGAAGATGTTTCGTGCTATTTGGGTAGCCCCTGAAGACCAACAACTGCAACAAATTGTATGGCGAGAATCACTGGGACAACCTATCCGCTCATACCAATTAACAACCGTAACATACGGAACCAAGGCAGCGCCGTTCCTAGCTATGATGACGCTCAGGAGATTGGCGGCAGATGAACATGAACAGTTCCCGGAGGCTTCAAAAGTGCTGGAAGAATCATTCTACATGGATGACCTCGTTCACGGGACACATACAATCGAACAAGGAAAGCAATTGATCGCGGATCTGAAACAGTTACTGAAAAATGGAGGGTTTAACCTCAGAAAATGGTCAGCAAACAATCAAGAACTTTTGGAAGATATCTCCGAACAACACAACGATAAGATTGTCTTCAACTTCAAAACAGAAAATACACAAAAAACGTTAGGCCTGTGCTGGAATTCAAGAGAGGACAAATTCACCTTTCAATGCACAATTTCTGACGTAAACAAGAAACAAACAAAACGAAGCCTACTTGCCGAAATATCCAAACTATTTGACCCACTCGGCTGGCTGGCCCCCGTGTCAACAAAATTGAAATTACTATTTCAAAAACTGTGGGATGGCAACTTACATTGGGACGACGAAGTGTCCGAAAACATACATGTGGAGTGGTGCAAGATACAAGCCGATATAAGAGCGATAAACGAATGCGAAATACCTAGATGGCTTAAGTGTGGCGGAAAGCAGACAATGGAGCTACATGGGTTTAGCGACGCCTCCCTGGATGCCTATGCCTGCGTCATCTATGCACGAGTCCAGTCATCAACAATACTGGCCGCTGCAAAGTCAAAGATTGTACCACACCGAAAATCAACAACATTGCCTAGACTGGAATTGAATGGAGCGCACCTTCTATCACAACTAATGCGCAAAGTCAAACAGTCATTGAATCAATATGAAGTACACGTCTACGGCTGGACTGATTCCATGGTGGTCCTGGGTTGGTTACATGGAGACCCATCCCGCTGGAAAGCATACGTAGAAAACAGAGTACGAAGTATTACTGACGTCATACCACGATCATCGTGGAACTACGTTAATACAAAGGAAAATCCCGCTGACGCCGCAAGCAGAGGCCAATACGCTAGTCAGCTGAAAGAAAATCAATTATGGTGGCATGGACCTACATGGCTACCATTGCTTAAAACAAAGAACATAGAAAAACACAATTATAACACGGACCAAGAAGAAAAAACAGTCCGGAAACAAGCCAATGTATCCCAACATTCTCAACACATCATAGAAAATACGAGCATTGTGGAAACATTATTGCAAAATCACAGCTCTATCGAACATATTATTCGCATTGTCGCATGGATACTCAGAGCATTGAACCCGAAAAGGCGACAGCTACCGAGATATCTGACGTTGCACGAATTGAATAACGCAATAAAGGTGCTCATAAAACAAACTCAACAAAAATCATTTGACACAGATCTTTGTCATTTAAAGAAAAATAACAGGGTGCAGGCTAACAGTAAAATAAAAGACCTCACTCCGTTCATTGATCATCAAGACATCCTACGAGTGGGAGGAAGATTGAAAAACGCATCGCTAACCGAAAACATGAAACATCCGATGATCATTCCACACGACAGTCGATTGACACATCTTCTCATCGACCAAGCTCATCGAATGACGTTTCACGGCGGCCCGAGACTCACTCTATCACACCTACGGGAGAAGTACTGGATCGTCGGCGGGAACCGAACAACCAAGATGCAAATCAGAAAATGCGTGACGTGCCGCAAGAACAACCCAACAAAAGAACACCAACTGATGGGTAATCTACCAAGCGCAAGAGCAAATCAAGCGCCGCCCTTTTACCATACTGGGGTAGATTACACTGGATTTGTGGACGTCAAAATGAACAAAGGCCGAGGAGCAAGAACAACAAAGGGCTACATAGCAGTCTTTATATGCATGGTGACCAAAGCTGTGCATATCGAACTGGTGTCAGACCTCACCAGTTCGGCATTTTTGGCAGCCCTCAACAGAATGGCAGCAAGAAGAGGCGCCCCTCGTCACTTATACAGCGACAACGGGACAAACTTTGTCGGAGCAAACCGACAACTCGTAGAACAATACGAGGAAATTGAACAAACATACAAAAGCATCCAACTACAACAGGAAATCGCGGAGATGACAATTGAGTGGCATTTTAATGCCCCCGCTTGGCCATCAGCGGGAGGTTTGTGGGAACGAGCAGTCAGAAGCCTAAAACACCACTTGAAACGAGTAGTAGGAGAACAAAAACTAACATTTGAAGAGTTTTCCACAATCCTAACAAAACTGGAAGCCTGCTTGAACTCCAGACCTCTGTGTCCACTAAGTGAAAACACAGACGATCTAGACTGTCTGACGCCAGCACACTTTTTATCGGGTAGATCGGGGCTGACAGTCATAGAAACAATGGAAGATGCAAGAACAAGATGGGAACTAACAAGAAAGATCTTCGCAGAAATCTGGAAACGATGGAGGAACGAATATTTGTGCCAGCTATCAGCCAGATCAAAGTGGCAGGAACCACGGAAAAATCTGAAGATAGGCGATCTGGTGGTAATCCATGAAGATCATGTACCAGCCGGGAAATGGCTCATGGGGAGAATAACAGAACTTCACCCTGGGAATGATGGATACGTTCGGGTCGTTAGCCTAAAAACAAGAAACGGGCATATGAAGAGGCCTGTCACAAAACTATCCGTCTTGCCTATCAACAGTGACGAAAATGTCGAACAACAAAACACAACAAAAACAAATGAAAATGAGTCATACCTACAGGCTAACAGCGAGTCGCAAAGTTCACGACGATGCAAAACAACAAACAGAAAAATAAACTTCATCGGATTGGTCATGGCACTGCTGTATTTGCTAAATCCCGTCGCGGCCGCTAACACAACAAACATCGTCGAGCTTCAACAAGGCCTTTACTTTGACAAAGTAACCAATATGCAGCTTATACGCGGCGAGTGGAAGATTATCGTGTACTATGACGTCAAGCCCTACTGGCATGGTATAGCAATATCTAGCAAATTCACCAATCATCTAGAAACCATCTGCGAGAAAATAAAACAGAAAACACAATGTAACGTAATTTTAACACAACTACAGCACTCGACCGACGAAATAGGACACTACAACCATATGTTGCTGAATCCGCAAGGCCGAGTGAATACGAGAAACAAACGCGGGCTTATCAACGGTGTCGGTTCCATCGCGCGCTCCCTGTTCGGAGTATTAGATGATGACTTCGCGAAACAATATCAAGAAGACATTGACCTGGTCAAGGCCAACGAGAAACACCTGGCACTGTTGTTAAGAAATCAAACATCCGTGATCGAAGCAGAATATAATTTACTGAAGAGGTCGGAAGATGCAGTTGAAAAACAGTACAAAATGTTTAACCAACATTTGCTAAACCTTGAAAGGTTTACGAACAACCTCCAGAAGGAACTGAATTCCCAAGAACTGTCTATTGAATTTGTGATGTCAGCTATTATGGCAAATAGCTTAATTGAGCATCTCAGAAACGTCCAAGAGACCCTCATAGACACGGTAACAAACATATATAACGGCAAGATGAACCTACACCTCATCGCACCGGAACAGCTTCGGGACGAATTGAACAAAATCTCGGGTCAATTATCCAAGGATTTGGTCCTACCCATCACCAACATTCAAACAGAGTTATTTCACCTGTATCATCTCTTACAAGTAAAGGCGAAAATGACCGAACGATACCTTATAATCGAGGTAAAGGTACCCCTAATCAGCAGAGATAACTTCGAGATCTACCGAACAATACCAGTACCGAAAAACAATGACGTGGATATGGTCACCCTAATACCTATTGCTGAAATGTTAGCAATAAACATTCAAAAGGACTCCTACATACCAATGACGGAATCCGAAATACATCAATGCATGCAACATGACGCGACAACCCAATTGTGTCCACTACAGAAACCTGTATACCGCATGAAGTCGGACGAGAGCCTTTGCATGAAGGACAAGGAATCTCTTCACTGCGAAACAAAACATGAAACCTGCCGAGACAAGTGGTTGGAATTAAACAATGCAAATAATTTCCTCTATTTTTGCTGTCAACAATGCAAAATACGTATTATTTGTGGGCATCAAGTTTCAACGCAGCTGCTACACAAGGCCGGAGTCATAACACTCAATGACGATTGCATAATTAGTAGTGAAACTTTTGCTGTTTATCCCCAAAGGCAACAAATGAACAAAATTCAAGCCCAAGTCGACGCAGGTCCAGCAGAAATTCCTTCAATCAACAATATCATAAACTTACCTGTACCGGTTCTGAATCATCTTCACGAGAATGAGACGGCAACAGAGCAGAGAGTATTACTGCAAGAGCTTGGCAAACAAGTAGAACAAATGAAAGCCGCAACATCAGAAGTCATCATGTCAGATCATGCAACACACCATGATGTCCACCAATACGTTGTCATCTACCTATTGGCTGCCGCCGCAACATTTGCGGGTGTAATATACGCTTACAACCGCCTACGCAAACATTGGGCAAGTCAAAAGAAACCAGAAGCTCCATCTATTCCCAATCCGATGCCCCGAAGAAGGTCGACAGCGAGCATCGTGGACAACGCCTTATTTGACGTCACAGAAAACATCAACGCAGCGCACTTATCGAGTGCACGTACACTCAATAAAGCAACGTCGCCTATTGCGCGTTGTGAGTTACCGTAATAAATTATGAAATTGTTTGTATTTACATTTTTACGTTTTATAATCTAACTTGATTTTGAACAATTTCGATGTACATTTAAGTTAACTTTGTGAGTGGGCAATATGTACGAGCTACGCTGTACATTGACCCTAACTAATACGTCCTACTTACAGTGAAACGTTGCAGTTTGTTTAGCTCAACATTAATTGTACATTATTACATTATAATATGTTATTTTTAGTAGCAATAAAACCTTTATATCAATCGGTTGTTTACTCATTCATCATAACAGTTCTACATACAGCATCAACATAACATTTTCACTGTTGGGAGTTACGCCCCAACATCTAACATACAGTCCGTTAGCACAGTTTCTTGAGTATTATAAAGTACACAAAACTTACTTTTAAATGGGATACATTTTACCCTTAGTTCTCAATACTGGAGATAAGATATCTCAAACAGTGTCGTTAGCCTGTGTAGCTGCCATCAAGCATCGTGCAGGTCAAGATGCCATGTGTATTCGGAGCCTGCTGCTGAAGTTGCTATGTCGTTCTTATGACGAGTTGACCATGCTTATTCATATTATAAAACCATGACCATGACCATGTTTATTTATTCATATTATAAAAAAAATATCCTAAGGTGCCAGCGCCTATTTGATCCTATGGATCTCTTAAATTTAGGCCTGGACCCTTGCTGCCTTCTAGTCATATTTGTTATTTTATACCATGCCCCCTCTAAAAAGCTTATTTTATTCACTGAAAACAGTGAATAAAAAGCACTTTTACTCACTGTTTTGGTGTTTGAATTTAGAACAGACCAATATATATTCGACGTCCATCTCAATGCTATACAACCTCCTTGCGCATAAAATACTCGATACAAACTCCTTGTGCAAAGAATATGCGACTTTCAAACTTCTTCATCGATTTAATTTTCTTTTTTTTATATGTACTAGTCACAATGTTTGACTGCACAGTTTTAGGAATTTTATTCACTGTATCAGGTAATATATATGCCCACGTTCTCATGCCATACACATTTACAGTTGTAGGTAGTTTATATGTTGAAAAGTAATCCAGATCACGTCACTGTTTTGAACCGAACCCGTTCTTTTTGTTTTAACTGTTTTGGGGATTGATTGAACTAGTATTGAAAGGAATGTTTCCGCTCGCAGTATCCGTCGTCGCTGCGGCGAAGGCTGTTCGTCGGGCGGGGCGGGCGGCGCCGCGTGCGATGCTAGCGCTGCGGAGGCGGGCGCCGCCAGGAACAACACGCCGCGACACAATGCGCTGCATCTGTCAAGGACTTCTTTGGGTAAGGACTCTTGTTCATACAGCTTCTGTGCCACGAGAAATGTAGGTTTGAACTGCTCAGCCCGTCGATTCTATAGACATCTCACCGTGATGACTTCATCGATCGGCTGCACCGATTTTTTTTCAAATAAGAACACTCGACAAAGTCACCTTTCTAACAAAAAAAAAAACTATATCATAATCAGTGTTTAGGAGCTATGATGCCACAGATATACAGATACACAGGTACACGCGTTAAACTTATAAAACCCCGTCAGGAGTTAATAAAAATAGAAGTACCTACTTATGTCTTGTAATTTCCAGCGGGTACGCGCGGCAGTTTGGCGAGTTCTGGCAAGCCGACTTCATCAACGCTCGCATCCTTAGCTGGATTACTTCGAGAACACTCGCATGAAAGAACTACCCATGATGAAACCGGTAGGTCATAGATTTTATACGTTTTAGTTAGAATGTAATCTGCATTTTCGAATTATCAGCTAATCATGTAGACAACTTACAGTATAAACGGTAGTACTGAAAGTCATACCGTCTTATTAATAAACGTGGACTAAGGTAAGAATAACTTTATTCCAAGCATTAAGTTGGTACTAAAAAAAATCCGTATTAATAAACACGGAATAAGGAGGGATTATACTAATCTGACACTAGTCTCGGACTAAAAGTTAAACCATGGTGCCAGCTAGTTTAAGGTCGGAATAAGAGTAGTGTAACTATGGCAACCACAATTTTTTTTTAATTTTTTTGCATCGCCCTATTCGGGCAGGCTAAGGTCTTAGACCATACCGCCTCGTGTTCAGTGCATAATATCCTTCTTGAATTCTTTAGTAGGTATGCATTAGAATGCGGATGCAACAGATTCTAATGTTTTTTTGAGTATTTGGCAGAATATTGTATCAAGACGCACGGTTGGCGCAGTGGTTGAGCGATTGACTGCTGCGCTGCGTGTCGCGGGTTCGATTCCCGCACGGAACAAATATTTGTATGACCTACAGATAGTTGTTCCGGCTCTGGGTGTTTGTGTATGTGAGTTTATATGTTTGTAAACGCACCCACGATACAGGAAGAAATTCCTAGTGTGGGGCAACGTTTTTTTTTTATTTAAAAAAAAAAAAAAGTCAGTCTTCCCAGTAAGCTTTGCGGGAGGTAGTCAATACTACAATAAAATTCTCCGCTCCACTATCCCGAGATCGCTTCTGTCAATGCTTTCACAGATTGACCAGTTGCGTAGACAGTTGAGACATAAAACTACACCAATTTAATATCACAATATCCACTAGGAATCAATTTGCAAATAATATTAACAGCCGCTGAACTACATTCGAAAAAAATCCCGCCAAAAACTCTCGCAACCACAATTATTACATAGACTCTGAATTTTTATTTCGTAGATGTGGAACATTAAAAAAAATGAGGTCATTGGCAGCTGTTTAGCTTTAGTCAAAGAAATTACAAATTAATTAATTAATTAATCATCATTTTATGTAATTTTTAAGTTTAAAGGTAATACGATAATTTGAAAAGGAGGGATCCTTCACCCTTACTGTCAAATCTCTATGGTATATGTCATTTTTAGTTTTTTTTTTCCACATAATGTCTTCAACTTGCTAATATTTCATTCACTAGTTCATTCTTTTTACTTTTAAAGTCAACTGGGTTGCCAGAGCTTACGCGTAAATCCAAGACTAAGATATGAATAGTTAGTCCGAGGTTATTCCATGTTTATTAATAACATAGCTAGATCTATGTTAATCCTTACTTACTCCGGGAGTAGCTAGTCCAAGAGTAACTTCGGAGTAAGCTGGGAATACGCCATTTTTATTAATAAGACTGATAATGTCTAAATTAATTAACAATCGGATTCAAGATTGTTATTATTTTAACTAGCTGTCCTCCGCGGTTTCGGTCCCGTCAACTATCGACCTACCTATCCTACACTACGCTACCCTACCTACTAACCTAATTTCTTTTTTGATACATAAAGCTCCATGCCAAATTTCATTGCATTCCGTTCAGTGGTTTTGGCGTGAAAAGGTGTGAAGACAGTGTTACTTTCGAATTGAATTAATTTTTGATTTGATTTGAAATTCTGTTTTCCAATTGATTAATTTATTACCGTTTAGGTAGCTGAGCTACGTAAAAATCTTTGGTATTATGTGTGTTTATTGTATTTTCGTAAATATTTGTTAATAAGTTTTTGTAGAAACATAGATATTTGTAGTCACATTTATACTGTATAATAATATATTTGAGGAATTGCTATACTATTAATATTTATTTGTTTCTGCTTATACAAAAGGACTAGATATATTGAAGATTTATAACTGTAAGTGGTATTCGTATATTGTAGATGTAGATAGATTTAGAATAGTCAACTTATTGATATAATTGTAAAATTCGTCTTATAAAATCAGTTAATCGTTAATGAAAGGTAACTTTACCAAAAAATGAGTAAGTACAAGTCCCGTCACGTAAAAATAACGCTGGTCTTGAACCTGGCTGCGCACTGGGCGATTTATCGACCACATAGTGGTATGAAAAGGGTTCGACCGCTCGTCGGACGAATGCTCCGCCAGAATGTCTGTGCGCGCACGCTATTGGTTAGACCGCTCGACGGACGAATGGTGCGCCAGTATGTCTGTGCGCGCACGCTATTGGTTCGACCGCTCGACGGACGAATGCTCCGCCAGTATGTCTGTGCGCGCACGCTATTGGTTCGACCGCTCGACGGACGAATGCTCCGCCAGTATGTCTGTGCGCGCACGCTATTGGTTCGACCGCTCGACGGATGAATGCTCCGCCAGTATGTCTGTGCGCGCACGCTATTGGTTCGACCGCTCGACGGACGAATGCTCCGCCAGTATGTCTGTGCGCGCACGCTATTGGTTCGACCGCTCGACGGACGAATGCTCCGCCAGTATGTCTGTGCGCGCACGCTATTGGTTAGACCGCTCGACGGACGAATGCTGCGACTGTATGTCTGTGCGCGCACGCTATTGGTTCGACCGCTCGACGGACGAATGCTCCGCCAGTATGTCTGAGCGCGCACGCTATTGGTTCGACCGCTCGACGGACGAATGCTCCGCCAGTATGTCTGTGCGCGCACGCTATTGGTTCGACCGCTCGACGGACGAATGCTCCGCCAGTATGACTGTGCGCGCACGCTATTGGTTCGACCGCTTGACGGACGAATTCTCCGCCAGTATGACTGAGCGCGCACGCTATTGGTTCGACCGCTCGACGGACGAATGCTCCGCCGGTATGTCTGAGCGCGCACGCTATTGGTTCGACCGCTCGACGGACGAATGCTCCGCCAGTATGTCTGTGCGCGCACGCTATTGGTTCGACCGCTCGACGGACGAATGCTCCGCCAGTATGTCTGTGCGCGCACGCTATTAGTTCGACCGCTCGACGGACAGATGGTCCGCTAGTATGTCTGTGCGCGCACGCTATTGGTTCGACCGCTCGACGGACGAATGCTCCGCCAGTATGTCTGTGCGCGCACGCTATTGGTTCGACCGCTCGACGGACGAATGCTCCGCCAGTATGTCTGTGCGCGCACGCTATTGGTTAGACCGCTCGACGGACGAATGCTGCGACTGTATGTCTGTGCGCGCACGCTATTGGTTCGACCGCTCGACGGACGAATGCTCCGCCAGTATGTCTGTGCGCGCACGCTATTGGTTCGACCGCTCGACGGACGAATGCTCCGCCAGTATGTCTGTGCGCGCACGCTATTGGTCAGACCGCTCGACGGACGAATGGTGCGCCAGTATGTCTGTGCGCGCACGCTATTGGTTCGACCGCTCGACGGACGAATGCTGCGCCAGTATGTCTGTGCGCGCACGCTATTGGTACGACCGCTCGACGGACGAATGCACCGCCAGTATGTCTGTGCGCGCACGCTATTGGTTCGACCGTTCGACGGACGAATGCTCCGCCAGTATGTCTGTGCGCGCACGCTATTGGTTCGACCGCTCGACGGATGAATGCTCCGCCAGTATGTCTGTGCGCGCACGCTATTGGTTCGACCGCTCGACGGACGAATGCTCCGCCAGTATGTCTGTGCGCGCACACTATTGGTTCGACCGCTCGACGGACGAATGCTCCGCCAGTATGTCTGAGCGCGCACGCTATTGGTTCGACCGCTCGACGGACGATTGCTGCGCCAGTATGTCTGTGCGCGCACGCTATTGGTTCGACCGCTCGACGGACGAATGTTCCGCCAGTATGTCTGTGCGCGCACGCTATTGGTTCGACCGCTCGACGGACGAATGCTCCGCCAGTATGTCTGTGCGCGCACGCTATTGGTTCGACCGCTCGACGGACGAATGCTCCGCCAGTATGTCTGTGCGCGCACTCTATTGGTTCGACCGCTCGACGGATGAATGCTCCGCCAGTATGTCTGTGCGCGCACGCTATTGGTTCGACCGCTCGACGGACAAATGCTCCGCCAGTATGTCTGTGCGCGCACGCTATTGGTTCGACCGCTCGACGGACGAATGGTCCGCCAGTATGTCTGTGCGCGCACGCTATTGGTTCGACCGCTCGACGGACGTATGCTCCGCCAGTATGTCTGTGCGCGCACGCTATTGGTTCGACCGCTCGACGGACGAATGCTCCGCCAGTATGTCTGAGCGCGCACGCTATTGGTTCGACCGCTCGACGGACGATTGCTCCGCCAGTATGTCTGAGCGCGCACGCTATTGGTTCGACCGCTCGACGGACGAATGCTCCGCCAGTATGTCTGTGCACGCACGCTATTGGTTCGACCGCTCGACGGACGAATGCTCCGCCAGTATGTCTGAGCGCGCACGCTATTGGTTCGACCGCTCGACGGACGAATGCTCCGCCAGTATGTCTGAGCGCGCACGCTATTGGTTTGACCGCTCGACCGCTCGACGGATGAATGCTCCGCCAGTATGTCTGTGCGCGCACGCTATTGGTTCGACCGCTCGACGGACGAATGCTCCGCCAGTATGTCTGTGCGCGCACGCTATTGGTTCGACCGCTCGACGGACGAATGCTCCTCCAGTATGTCTGTGCGCGCACGCTATTGGTTAGACCGCTCGACGGACGAATGCTCCGCCAGTATGTCTGTGCGCGCACGCTATTGGTTCGACCGCTTGACGGACGAATGCTCCGCCAGTATGTCTGAGCGCGCACGCTATTGGTTCGACCGCTCGACGGACGAATGCTCCGCCAGTATGTCTGTGCGCGCACGCTATTGGTTCGACCGCTCGACGGACGATTGCTGCGCCAGTATGTCTGTGCGCGCACGCTATTGGTTCGACCGCTCGACGGACGAATGCTCCGCCAGTATGTCTGTGCGCGCACGCTATTGGTACGACCGCTCGACGGACGAATGCTCCGCCAGTATGTCTGTGCGCGCACTCTATTGGTTCGACCGCTCGACGGATGAATGCTCCGCCAGTATGTCTGTGCGCGCACGCTATTGGTTCGACCGCTCGACGGACGAATGCTCCGCCAGCATGTCTGTGCGCGCACGCTATTGGTTCGACCGCTCGACGGACGAATGCTCCGCCAGTATGTCTGTGCGCGCACGCTATTGGTCAGACCGCTCGACGGACGAATGCTGCGCCAGTATGTCTGTGCGCGCACGCTATTGGTTCGACCGCTCGACGGACGAATGCTCCGCCAGTATATCTGTGCGCGCACGCTATTGGTTCGACCGCTCGACGGACGAATGCTCCGCCAGTATGTCTGTGCGCGCACGCTATTGGTTCGACCGCTCGACGGACGAATGCTCCGCCAGTATGTCTGTGCGCGCACGCTATTGGTTCGACCGCTCGACGGACAGATGGTCCGCTAGTATGTCTGTGCGCGCACGCTATTGGTTAGACCGCTCGACGGACGAATGCGCCGCCAGTATGTCTGTGCGCGCACGCTATTGGTTCGACCGCTCGACGGACGAATGCTCCGCCAGTATGTCTGTGCGCGCACGCTATTGGTCAGACCGCTCGACGGACGAATGCTGCGCCAGTATGTCTGTGCGCGCACGCTATTGTTTCGACCGCTCGCCGGACGAATGCTCCGCCAGTATATCTGTGCGCGCACGCTATTGGTTCGACCGCTCGACGGACGAATGCTACGCCAGTATGTCTGTGCGCGCACGCTATTGGTTCGACCGCTCGACGGACGAATGCTCCGCCAGTATGTCTGTGCGCGCACGCTATTGGTTCGACCGCTCGACAGACGAATGGTCCGCCAGTATGTCTGTGCGCGCACGCTATTGGTTCGACCGCTCGACGGACGAATGCTCCGCCAGTATGTCTGAGCGCGCACGCTATTGGTTTGACCGCTCGACCGCTCGACGGATGAATGCTCCGCCAGTATGTCTGTGCGCGCACGCTATTGGTTCGACCGCTCGACGGACGAATGCTTTGCCAGTATGTCTGTGCGCGCACGCTATTGGTTCGACCGCTCGACGGACGAATGCTCCGCCAGTATGTCTGTGCGCGCACGCTATTGGTTAGACCGCTCGACGGAAGAATGCTGCGCCAGTATGTCTGTTCGCGCACGCTATTGGTTCGACCGCTCGACGGACGAATGCTCCGCCAGTATATCTGTGCGCGCACGCTATTGGTTCGACCGCTCGACGGACGAATGCTCCGCCAGTATGTCTGTGCGCGCACGCTATTGGTTCGACCGCTCGACGGACGAATGCTCCGCCAGTATGTCTGTGCGCGCACGCTATTGGTTCGTCAGTTGACTCATGCGCACCGCGCTTAGATCACGCTTCGATCGCTCCCAAAATACAGCACATACAACTTTCTTTACACGACGATGGTTTTAAAAATGAAGGAAAGAATACAAAAAATGTTTTATGATGAAAAAGGAGCTGATAGTTTATAATGATAGAAAGAAGAAAGAAAATATATTTATTTGTGACCCGCACAGGAGACACGAATAAGCAAAACAATAACAAAAAATAAATTACCCCGTGCGAGACCAAAAAGGCTCCTATCTCAGCATGTGCAACGATATTAAAAAGAAAATATCACTGCGCTGATATTCTGATAGGGCCCATTGTTGATGCCACGGACACACTCACGGAAACAGGGGGGTGACCATAAGCTCTTAGAGCGGTATCAATTTGAGATGGAATAAGGGACAGATGTATCTGACTTGTATACATCTGTCACTTACTTGATATCAAATTGATACCGCTCTAAGTGCTTATGTTCACCCCCCTGAACATACAATATATTAGGAAGGGAATATATTAGGATTATATTAGGATTTCTTGAGCATTATTTTTAATGTTATCATTATAAATGAGATATTTATAATGATAACATTAAAAATAATGCTCAAGAAAACCATTATCTATTTTTAATTCCAGCCTCTTCCAAAGTACTAGGTAGCTAGTAAAATACCTATTATGATTCTGCAATAAAACAATTACTCTCATAAATAATAGCCTAGTACGTAAGAACGCGACTGTACCCGTGCGCAGATACATCTCCACACTCCCTCTTGGAGAGGAACAAATTGCGCAAGGCAATAGGGAACATTACGCAAAGCTGATCTAGCAGATAACCACACCTATGTATAGAGTATACAGAAAAAGTTTAAAAAAGCGCGACAAATTTTACAATTATTATTTTGTATATTTTCGACCTTTTTTTGCAAGAGGTTCACAGGTAAATAAAAATAATAGCAATGCCAAAAGATTAAAAACATGCACATGAATGTAAGACTGCTGAAATTAAATAATACCTAATGTCACCGCCATATAACAAAATATAAAAGTCGTTAACACCTGTCTACCAATGTATTCCAATATTTCAAAACGATACGAAAATAATCAAATTAAAAGAGTTATCATTATGAATATTACGAACACAGGATAATCTCAAAAACATTCACCAAAGATGGATAAAAGCCATTTTTTTTCGTCAGTGAGTAACTTAGCAGGAGAAATTGGCAGTAATGTTCCCTATTGCGAGCTAGGTTGGTCTCTAGGCCCTACTCAGCTGAAAATTAAATGAATATGTTTGTAGTATCCCTCCTGTAGATTCTCAGAGGAATGACCTAGCTGCCGAATATAACTGTTGCCAAAGATCCAAATGAACTTGTATTGTACATAATAGCAGCAGCAGTAGTATCAAGCGGAGGCGTGCTGATGGAGAGCGGCAACTGTCACCGCGTGGTGCGCGAGCTCGGCCAGGCCGGCGCTCAGCGCGAGCTCGGCCAGCCCAGCGCTCAGCGCCGCGAGCGGCACGCGCGGGCCAGGACGCCGGCTAAGGAGCCAGGCCGACAGGTACCTCATTTGTCAATTCAAAAAATATCTATTTATTAGAAAGCAAACACCTTCCAGAAACTCTTCTCGCACTGCTTCGAAGAAATCCTAGCGGCACGCGTCCAGAAGTCCAATACCCTTAGGAAAAAAAAGAAATATATATGAAGTTCCAATCCCATTTCGTCAACAATCGTCGTCGAAAACTTGACAAAAATGTAGGCAAATTAAAGTTTTTTTTTTTTAAATGCACCGTTCACAAAAAATACATGATGGAAAGAGCTATTAAAGTTAAGAGTAGTCATCCCTAATTGTTTTACCTACCATAAGATTTTACAGCCGCCAGATTTCGAGATGTTAGCCATAATGTAATAAATAAGTAAAATAAATAATAAATTTATTAAAAAATAATAAAAGCATATTAACATAAATCAATTGAATCATTTGAGGGTTACGATTAGTTAACAAAACAGTGAGGTGCCATGACATAATGGTCTTTCCACAGGGTGGTCATCGTAGCCGCATGCGTCGCGCGGCGCCGGCTTCCTTCAGACTGTTGGCTGCTTCGGACAACATGCGCCTAGAGCCTACTGCGGGCTCCTCGCACCCTAATGACGAGACGCAGGTATGTGCTGTCGACTGTACAGTACAACTACATCGTAGCCGCATGCGTCGCGCGGCGCCGGCTTCCTTCAGACTGTTGGCTGCTTCGGACAACATGCGCCTAGAGCCTACTGCGGGCTCCTCGCACCCTAATGACGAGACGCAGGTATGTGCTGTCGACTGTACAGTACAACTACATCGTAGCCGCATGCGTCGCGCGGCGCCGGCTTCCTTCAGACTGTTGGCTGCTTCGGACAACATGCGCCTAGAGCCTACTGCGGGCTCCTCGCACCCTAATGACGAGACGCAGGTATGTGCTGTCGACTGTACAGTACAACTACATCGTAGCCGCATGCGTCGCGCGGCGCCGGCTTCCTTCAGACTGTTGGCTGCTTCGGACAACATGCGCCTAGAGCCTACTGCGGGCTCCTCGCACCCTAATGACGAGACGCAGGTATGTGCTGTCGACTGTACAGTACAACTACATCGTAGCCGCATGCGTCGCGCGGCGCCGGCTTCCTTCAGACTGTTGGCTGCTTCGGACAACATGCGCCTAGAGCCTACTGCGGGCTCCTCGCACCCTAATGACGAGACGCAGGTATGTGCTGTCGACTGTACAGTACAACTACATCGTAGCCGCATGCGTCGCGCGGCGCCGGCTTCCTTCAGACTGTTGGCTGCTTCGGACAACATGCGCCTAGAGCCTACTGCGGGCTCCTCGCACCCTAATGACGAGACGCAGGTATGTGCTGTCGACTGTACAGTACAACTACATCGTAGCCGCATGCGTCGCGCGGCGCCGGCTTCCTTCAGACTGTTGGCTGCTTCGGACAACATGCGCCTAGAGCCTACTGCGGGCTCCTCGCACCCTAATGACGAGACGCAGGTATGTTCTGTCGACTGTACAGTACAACTACATCGTAGCCGCATGCGTCGCGCGGCGCCGGCTTCCTTCAGACTATAGCGCAAATTAACTATTTTTCTTTCGTTTCAGGAGGCTATTTATTCAATGACTATTTCGTATGTCTGGGCTCGTAATACCATAGCTAACTAATGTTTGTGTTGGCAGAGTGCGGCGGGCAGTAACTGGGAGTGTGCGTGGCGCGATCAGCCTAGAAGAGCGGCCAGCGCTAAGGTAACAATCAAAACTCAGACCGTTCTACTCTGAAACTCTCAAATCGTCGAAGAAAAAAAAATCCATGAGTAGATGTACGGGATCTATGCCGCCACATACTCGTACGAACTAAAGACCTGACGTCACACAAATCGTGCATCGCGCAAGCTTGAGTTTCCGGCGTGATTTGTATTTGCACACATGCAACAGTTCGACAACAACCTTTGGGCAGTGTTGCCCGCACCAGACACAATAATAAAGCAGTTTACTGAAAAGGGAAATCCCACCGGCCATAGACACTTTGGCCCGGGGTGCACACAAATAAAAGCATACGGAAATTATAATATGCAATCTAATGAATGAAATGGTAAAGGAATTGGTTCAGAAAAAAGTCCGGATTGTTAAGATATAATTTTATTTCGAATTCTATTTTTAATGTATTTTTTCTTGTTGTATTTTTTTTTGTTTTTTTTTAAATTATAAGAATTTATGGTAAATCAAATAGGAATTCGCTTGTTTTACGAGTATTATCATAACATCATAAATTATCGAGAAAAAAAACGAATGATATTGGCATTATAATAATTATTACATCTTAAAAAAATCGATTGGAGAAAAGAGAATTGATTATATTTTGAACGAAATTAATAATTGGCATCACTTTATTTTATCCACAAACCAATAGATTCTGGATTTACCTAATTTAATTTTATCTTTTCGGTACTTTTTATTTTTTGCAAAAATGTTGCAATATTGTTTGGATAAATAAATACCGCGATTAATAAACATAAAATAAGATGTTTTTTTTTAACAAAAGCAAATTGTTGGGCGTTTTTATGGGCAAAAATGGGCATTTCCCTTTGATTTTTGTCCGTCAGGTAGATTAATAAAAAATATTGCACACGTATATTTTCTTTTGACACGTAAACATAAAGTGACAACACTTTATACTGCCTTAGTGACGTCACAGCCCCCACTCCTGAACTTTGATGCGCTTTAACTTTGTATTTTTTTATTGATTTGGCAAAGCAAAAAATACGGGTCCGATTTTATTTGATAATCTCACTGACGGACTAATTAGAATTGTCATGTTTGTACCCAGTAAACATCCCTATTGTCTGGTCAGAGAATCCTACCTTTTCAATGGAGGTTTGCGGGGCTTAAAATAGATATCATTTTCACCATTGTGATGTAAAATTAATTATAATATTTATTTATTTATTATGGCACTCCAACGCACGCAATTTCAGTAGCTTCAGCAAACTTTCCACTTATTGGTGTGCACAGCACTTACATCAATTAGAATAAAACAATTAGAAGAAACAAAATAAAAAATTGACAATTATCATTAAGAAGTAATCAATTAATATTATACAAAACAAAACACATAATTGATCAATAATAATCATAATAACAATAAACGTAAACATTAATAATAAACATAATCTTCATCAAGAATAAAAAGATACAATAATTATGGAATTAGGCAATGATGGAATAAAACAGTTAATTAAGGTTACACTAGTCAATTTTTTTTCCATACAAACGTAGTCTAGGGATTATTCCACTGTTTGACGATGTACGTTCAAAATAAAAAAGTGATATCAATTTGTCTCATCATTATCTAGCCCTGTATGGAAGCGAATAAGTAATAAAAGAAAATATTTGAAAGTTATGAGCGTCGAAAGTTCCCCATTTCGACACTAATTTTAACGCATGTTTGGGCGCATATAAATACCATAAGAAGACGGAAAATTGCAAAACGGCCTCCATACAGGGATATTATTAGTTCAATAATGCATATAATTTTATTTTGAACGGATAGATTTAGTAATTTTTTCATGATATCTAGACTGCCAAAGGTCTGTTTATAAAATTTCGCGCGCTCGGTTTCGTCCTAAATCATTATCCATTTCGCTACAAATTTGCAAAAGTGTGTATTCGTACGCGAACTAGCTTCCTACTGCTCATCACAGCATCTATCTCTGTGCGGAAGAGAGTGTTGTCGGTTGATATAAAATGCATTTTAACCCCGCGCACAAAATAGTTCGTGCCGTCGACTAGTGTACCCTTAATTAAGTTCCTCAAGTTGTCGGGCAACTTGTCTTCGAAATTGAGTCAAGCTGTTGGAGAAGATGTCAATGCCATTGGTGCGAGAGTGGTTTTCATTATATAATTCAGGATGAAACCAAAACGCCTCAAATTCATCTTCTTGCGGTGGCAACCACTTACCATTATACCGACGTATCCCCTTTACCATTACAAGGCTAATGATTTTAGTATATTCTTTATTTCGGACCATCACTTCAGACCTCATTTCCACTCTCTCTCCAGGTATCAAGCAGTCGAGGAGGTCCTTCAGCAGAGTCCTCGTTAGAAGACCTGACGCTAACGCCGACTGGTCTGGACCTGTCGCTACCTGACTGCAAGATCATCGCCAACAGGAACGCCAGGCAAGACAGAGACTTTAAAAGGTATTCCCATTGCACGCATTCATACATCCACCACTTCACAGGATTTTATGGTGACTAGGTACTGTGACTTTACGTTTAGCGAGAAAATGTTTTTTTAGGCTGGTGAAGAAAACAATGCTTTGTAATATGAGAACAATAATATTTTTAAAAGTTGATTGATAGTTGATATAGAGAGTTTTTGGCAGAAAATATTTTAAAATTTAACCAGGCCAGAAAACTTCTTGAAAATAATTTTCAATGTAAAAATAATTTTAAAACATTTTGTTTTGCTTCGTAAATGGACTACAATTAAACAATAAAAATGATGAAACATAGATTTTTTTTAATTTTGGGGACTGATAATCGCGAGTTAGTTTAATGGTCTTATTTTGCAATGTTCACACCATTTTCATAAACCATTAAATAACATTTTTATAACAAATCAAAATCATCGCTTTGAATGGTTTTAATTTTCGTGTGCGAATGAAAACTTTTTACTAATTTTAATACCCACCTTTTTCATATAACGTCATTCTTTACCCGTATTTTTATTAACATCACCTCTTCCAAAAATACAATAACATTTAGATATTTACCATATTTACCCAAATTCCAGACTAATAAAAAATATTCTATACAGGTACTATGTCAACGAAATGACTCCAAAAGACTTGTCAAAACTCAGCAAAGAGATTCGTCACGAACGCGAAAGCTATCGGGAGCTAACTGGCCGCTACATAGAAAAGCCTGAAGCCATACCTTTAAAAGAAACCCACTACTCTGACTTATCAAACAAGGAATCTATCCTCAAAAAAGAGTCAATGTCGAAAAAGGACTCTAAGGCGAAAGAAATAAAGACGAAGATTAAGCGGTCAGATTCTGGTCGGAGCGAGTTGAAGGTTAGTGTGTCCGTGACAACAGCGGGCCCTTTCAGAATAACAGCACTATATATTGCGAATAATATCGCAACATATGCTGACATAACAGCCTTTTTGGCCTCGCACTGGATCCATTCCTTTTGTTTTTTGTGTAATTACTTTTGTTTTTATTTTATTTTTACGGTCTGTACTTCTTGTGCGAGTCAGAAATGAATATTTTTACAAGTTTTATACTACCTTGCTTTCGTATGTGTACGGCAACTATACTTCATAAAAGATAGCTTGATCTCTGCGACATATGTCAAACTGACGTATACTTTATTGTGATGTTATTGTTAGCCGGTCAAGCGCTATTGTTACTGTATTGATACTGACAGCTGTCGCAGAGATCAAGCTATCTTTTATGAAGTATAATAATCAATTTTTCAATCACTTCCTGGCATTCCATTAATCTGAAACTTGGCGTACTTATGTAGTTTTGTAAACAATGAATTAGTAAGGAACTATGGAGCTGGAAGGTTGCCATAGTAACTCCTCAACCAAGGCTCCAATCTCGACATTCGACCTTATACGTCTCAGGTCGAGATATGTCGCAGCCATCTGGTTAAATTAGCCAGTTAATTGGACGCCCAGGCTTATTAAACGTCTAACGGCCGATAGTTAATTGAACTAGAATCATTCAACGTTTAACAACTTGAAGTAATGAAAGTCAGATCTTTGAAGATCTGACTTTCATTACGTTAAGACTGACCAAGACTCAGCCAAGTGATTCAAATTTAGTGCAGTTTTTTACCACTGCTGTGCTAGTAGTCATCAAAACAAATATAGCGTCAACAGCGCAAACCGTGAATGTAATTATTCGTTCTTGTGTGGAATTTTAAGTGAAAATAAAGTGTAATATTTGGATGGACGTGTAAATAGTCCAACCAGGATTGTGTTGCCACGCGTATGTACAAAATGTGAAAGGGAAAAAACCGACCGCTTCTAAAGCCAGAAAAACAAATGTGACTGCCACTGACCTGATTCCACCTTGTGCTGGATTCCTCCAATTCGACAGCCGCCGCTGATGCTTGTTGATCTGCACCGTCACTGGCTTCGTGTGAAGATATGTAGGTACCTACTTTATCTGCCGGCCGGCGTCTTAACCACTATTTCACACTTGCACGATATGTATGATGTTAAAGAGTCTATGAAGAACTCTGTGAGTGATCTCAGAAGAAAAAGAGCCAGAAAGAACATGAACTCTTGCGATGTAATGAATCGCGCGCGCAGGATGCAATCCCCAGAGACACACTGATGATCGTCGTTGCGACCACAGATACAGTATTTTTTTAATCGAACATCTGAGCATGCCAGCGCCATCTGTTGGTATCTTTCAACACTTAGTAAAACAAGTCGGCACAGACACAATTTGAATTCGACAATAGAAGCGGTATATTAAATCAATTAAAAATGTTTTCTATGTAATTATAAACTATGTACCTAACCTAATACATAAGCGCTCCACCATGCTCCCGGCTTTGGAACGTCGCAAGACGTTACGAAACAAACAAGTGAACTCTCTGGCCGAGTAGAGCGCATAGCGAATTTATGCGAATAATAAAAATGTAATAATTAAATACTAGCCTACACTAAAACATTATGTATAAACTAAGTGAAATTTATTGCGTTGGAATAGGGTATAGTTTAGTTACGGCACGTTTGTAAGTTCCAGTTCGCGTTTTAACCATTGCTACGCGGACAACGTTATCTGAACCCTTGAACACGTCTGTAATTACTCCCAGCGGCCAATACAACGGAGCAGAGTTCTCCTGCTCGAGAAGAACAACAGTTCCGACTTCCACTGGTTTGTCGGGAGTAGCCCATTTTTGTCTAACTTGCAACGTATGCAAATACTCTAAGTGCCATTTCTTCCAAAAAGATTGGATCATGTGATCAAGCAATTTTTTGCGATCTAACAAATTAAGGCGTTGATCCGACAGATCAGCTGCGGGTAAGTATTGCAAAGGAGTAGACATTAAAAAATGTGCGGAAATTATCAGTCGTTAAATCACTGGTCACTTCGATATGAACACCACGCGTGGCCATGCAAACAAACAATATAATGTATGCCTTTTGCGCATGTTGACCTCTGCGACGAGAAAGTATTGTCTTTATCGGACCAGCATAATCAACACCAGTGTGACAAAATGCTTTGGCTTCTGACACACGATAATTAGGCAAATCAGCCATTATCGGTGTTGTATGCGTTGGACTGCATTTAAAGCAAGTGTTACACTTTCGCAACTTAGACCTGATAACAGTTCTGGCATCTAATATCCAGAAGCGTTGTCGTATAATAGACATGAGAAGACCGGGTCCTGTATGACAATTGACAACATGAAAATGTTGTATTATTAGATCAATGACGTGATCGCGTTTAGGGAGAAGGACAGGATGTTTAGCTTCAAAGGGAAGCATCGATCGAGAGAGTCTGCCTCCTATGCGTAAAACACCATCTTCATCTAAGAAGACTGCTAGACTCTGCAGCCTCTTCGAAGGTAACTTATCAGCCTTTAACAGCTTTATGTCATCAGAGAAATGAACTGATTGAACAGCGAGAATTAAGGATGTCTCAGCGAGTGACAATCCTGATACAGTATGAGGGTCGACCTTAGACTTAGGTCGTGCGAATTTTAAAACATATGCGATGATACGTAGCAACTTCGACCAAGAAGAAACGCGTTGTGCTAACGTACACAACAATGGCGGCTCTGTGTGCGTTGTTGTTACACTTAATACATTTGCCTTATGCTCAGGCAAATCAGTACAATTAGCAGGCGAGAATAATTTAATAGGCCATTCCTCAGGGGGGCAGCGGATCCACGACGGACCGTTCCACCATAAATCGTGTGTCAAAAGTTGCGAAGGGAGCATACCACGTGATAGACAATCACTAGGGTTGATAGCTCCTGCAACGTGATAAAAATGTTTAGAGCTCAAGTTTTCTTGACATTGAGCCACTCGGTTGCTAACGAAAATTGACCACCGATGTGGTGACGAATGAACCCACGACAAGGCAATCGTGGAATCAGAAAAGGCGTATACATCGGTGATAGGAATGCGTAAGGAATAAGTATCACGTACAGTCTTTAGTAATTTTGACATAAGCAAAATGGCACATAACTCTAATCGAGCGAGCGTAGTAATCTTTGTCGGCGTAACCTTTGATTTTGCACACAGAATGCGAGTTTGAATACTAGACGGGTAGGTACAATGGGCATAAATAACACATCCCATACCATTCATGCTAGCATCACAAAATGCGACAAGTCTTAATTTACAATCAACTTCAACACCTTTAAGTCTCGGAATCCTCAAAGTGTCAAGCAACTGTAATTCTTGTACGAGAGCGGAAAAACGTGAGCGTATGTGCTCCGGAGCAAGATCGTCCCAATCACTCTTACTAAGCCAAAGTTCCTTAATTAACAACTTGGCGTAGAGTATCACAGGAGCTACCAACCCGAGCACGTCAAACAGTCGCGCAACTATCGAGAGTATGTTTCTCTTAGTGCACTTATCAATCGCGGTGGATGTGAAGTGAAAATTATCTTCACATGGTTCCCATGAGAGACCTAAAACCTTCGAGACATGACTACCAACATCAAATTCAAGCGACTTGCGGTGCGTATCAGGAAGTGAGTCCAATAAGACAGAAGAATTGCTGGACCACTTCAATAAGTCAAAGTCGCCAGCCTTGAAAAGATTTATCAAGTTGCGTGCCAACTGTATGGCAGTGGCCTCATCAGGTGCGGAATGAACCAAATCATCAGTATACAGACAGGTCTCTGCCACTTTCGCGGCGTCAGGGTAATGAGGACTCATGTCAGTAGCCAGCTGCCGCACAGTGCGTATAGCTATGTAAGGGCTCGACTTGAGACCGAATGGTTGTCTATTAAAAGAATAGGTACGAATTTCGTCAGATTCCTTAAATCTAAATAAGATGCGTAGGTATTTACGATGATCTACAGGTACACCAATACGTAAATAATGCTGTTTTATATCTGCGTTCATCGCGATAGGAAATAATCTGAAATCTAACAACAATAAGAACAAATCGGCCTGTAAATTAGGTCCGATGTGTAATACATCATTGAGCGAAAGCCCAGTGTGCGTTTTAGCGCTCGCGTCCAACACTATACGCGGCATTGGTTTGTCAGCTCTGACCACTGCGTGATGTGGTATATAGTAACCATCTGAAGATAAGTTAGATTCATCAATAAGACTAAGGTAACCGTGATCCAAATAATCCTGAATAACCCTGTTGTAATTTTCGCGAACAATGGGTGATTGTCGGAGCTTACGCTCGAGCGACATAAAACGGCGGTAAGCGGAGACGTATGAGTTACCTAGTTCAGAAGGATCCCTACAGAACGGTAACGCAACGGTATAACGACCTACGTCATCACGGGTCACAGTAGATGTGAAAATATTTTCGCACTCTGTTTCCTCCGGTGACAATAGGCGCTTCATAGGTACTTCTTCAAGTTCCCAGAATTTTTGCACTAACTCATTTAGTGCCAGCGCAGAAAAGGAAGTAGTGACAGGCACTACATCTTTGCGGGGGTAATCACCCATGAATACATACCCAAATGTTGTTGATAGTGCACACGGTGCATTGGGACCACACTCGACCCTATTACCTAAGTAAATATACGGGAAAATCTGGGCACCTAACACTAAATCTATATTTCCTGGAATATTCCAGCTTAAATCAGCGAGAGGTACATCACGAAGATTTAATTCGCGATCACATTCAATTAAACGTGTAGGCAATTGTTCCGTGAGGCGATCCATCACTAACGCGTGTATAGTGTATTTGTTATCAGGGTACACACGGGATTCAATGTCCAAATAAACATAACCAATTATCGGGAGTGACGCGGAACCAACACCTTTGACAAAAGAATTACTCAAAGGTATTATAGGCAAATTTAATGAGCGAGAACAGGTTAATGTTATTAAGTTATTCTGTGAGCCATTATCAATAAGACATCTGACTACAGATTTATTCCCAGTGCTACCTTTAGGGCGAGCGTACACCTGAGCGGTTGCCAAAAGAATATCAACCTTATGGCTAGCAGCATACGAGTGCGTTTGCTCAACGACATCCGCAGCTAGCGGCTGCGCACGAATAACATTACTCTGGTTGCACGGGGGCGGCGGGGGCGCGACGGCAGTATCTACTATAGTCGCATGCGAGTGCGAATTATTGATATTATTGTCAAAGTGTAATAATTTATGGTGTTTTTTATGACAAAAACAAACTGATGTACTTTTACAATCCGGGAATCTATGTAATATGCTTAAACAATTGACGCAACCATGTTTAGATTTAATAAACTCATACCTAGTCTTTGCATCTTTCATATTTTTAAACTGAGTGCAATCGTACAGGTGTCGGTGATCACCGCCGCCGCACAAACAACACGACGCGTTATTATTAGTCGACTCACTGACCACAAAGGACTTCGAGTTGTGCTGTACACGCCTATCGCGGGACTGTAACGTAGCAGCGGGTGATTTCGTATATGACGAAGACCGCGGGTTTGATCGTTCAATCATCTTAGCTTGATCTTGTACAAAGTCAATCAGTTGTTGTGTGTTAGGTATTTCCACACCTCGAACAGAAAGTTCAAAGGCTTGGATGGTTTGAGGATCCATCTTCCTCAAAGCACATTGTAGAAATATAAAGTCGGTCAAATCCTTTATGCCTAGTTCATTAAGCGCGGAGATCGAAGCGGAATACCTACCTATAAAGGTATCGAGTGAGTTCACACTATGTGAACAATTTTTCAAATCCAATATATTATTTAGGTAATATACACCTAATGAGCGTTTATCTTGATATTTTTTAACTAAACTATCCCACACTATTTTATAGGTTTCATCTGACGGAACAACGCCGGACGTGAATTTTACCGCTTCGTGAGTGAGTTTAGAAAATAGGTATTGCACACGCTGCGAATCAGACAAGTCTTTATTTAAATGAACATTAGCTTTAAAGGATTGATAAAACGTATTCCAGTTTTCAGGGCGTCCGTCAAAACTAGGCATTGTTAACGCCTCTAATTTCACTACAGACGCAAGAGAATTATTCGACCCGTGTGAGCGGGTCTCTTCCGAGACCTTCGGAACAGACATTTTGTTTCTAACGTGTTTTATTCTCGAATATAAATCTTCAAATGAATCGAGGGTAGAATAATCTGGATTTACTGTTGGTTTTAATGACAAATTTATACAATTTATTTGGTCAACAATTGACTCAAATTTATCGCGTAAATCATCTATGGTCTCAGTCTCAGCCAGAAAGTTCTCATTAGAACGGGTCGACGAATCGAAAGTAATAATAGATTTCGAAGATGTAAACAAACGATTAATGCGTGCAAACAATAATTCCCTCTTTTGATTCAACATAGCCAACTTTATTTCGTGATCGGCTAATGAGTCAGGCATGTTTGCGAATTAATAGGTAGGTATTACAATAACTAATAATATGCTATGTAATACAGAGTCTCACTTACACTCGTAGTGTAAAATACAGTTAAAATATTAATATAAAATGTATAATAATAATTACACTTATTACGTACCTACGTGACTTAGCACAGGTAACTAGCGGAGCGAAAGTATGTAGGTAGGTATAAAATGTTACGCATAAGTGAATAGACGAAGAAAATTACCAATTAATACGTAAATCATCAACTATATCAACAAATAACATTTACCTACGTATATCTTTTTTACGTAGATATTTAGCGATAAGAATACAGAATTTACCAAATTATTTACGTAAATCTATTAGCGAATGAGATTTAAAATGGCGGCAAGAATTCACCAACATTACGTGAATCTTGCGATTAAATTAGAAGTTACGAATAGAAAAGAAGTTTGTTTCACCAATAATTACGTGAATTTAACTATATACTGGACTATCCGGCTCGAAGGACCAAATTATTATGGATGGACGTGTAAATAGTCCAACCAGGATTGTGTTGCCACGCGTATGTACAAAATGTGAAAGGGAAAAAACCGACCGCTTCTAAAGCCAGAAAAACAAATGTGACTGCCACTGACCTGATTCCACCTTGTGCTGGATTCCTCCAATTCGACAGCCGCCGCTGATGCTTGTTGATCTGCACCGTCACTGGCTTCGTGTGAAGATATGTAGGTACCTACTTTATCTGCCGGCCGGCGTCTTAACCACTATTTCACACTTGCACGATATGTATGATGTTAAAGAGTCTATGAAGAACTCTGTGAGTGATCTCAGAAGAAAAAGAGCCAGAAAGAACATGAACTCTTGCGATGTAATGAATCGCGCGCGCAGGATGCAATCCCCAGAGACACACTGATGATCGTCGTTGCGACCACAGATACAGTATTTTTTTAATCGAACATCTGAGCATGCCAGCGCCATCTGTTGGTATCTTTCAACACTTAGTAAAACAAGTCGGCACAGACACAATTTGAATTCGACAATAGAAGCGGTATATTAAATCTATTAAAAATGTTTTCTATGTAATTATAAACTATGTACCTAACCTAATACATAAGCGCTCCACCAATATTGTCAAAATAGTATGTAAACATGGATGTGCCAAATAATACTACGTCTTCTGCAAGTTTTCGCGAAATGTTTGAGTCTAAACTAATTAGTCACCCTAGCCAAACATTAAAAAATCATCAATATCCAATTTAACTAAATGACTACACGACATTCGGCCATCTAGTTAAACATTGCGCTCAATGACTTGATTAGTTGTCATTCAATAATTTAATTGGATGCGTTTAAAGAACGGCCTAGGCGTCCAATTAGCTCGCTAATTTAACCAGATGGATGCGACATAAACATTTCTTACTTTTTAGTGCATTAAAATTAAGATTGTTTTAAAAATATTTTTACTTATATTTTTTTTTTGTATACGGTTATTGTGCGAGTAACAAATTTATATATTTTCATCCTTTCAAGGTGAACGTGAGTGTGGGTAGTAAGGTGCTGATCATAGAGCCGCTGGGCGTGTACGACTGTATCAACTTGGGGAGGAGGATCGACGTGCAGTGGCCCTCGGAGCTGGAGAGGGAGAGGGGGGGGAGGAACTTCTGGGGCAGCTGGGTGCCGCTGGCGGGGATGGATGGACTGGTGACTGATACTTTTGATACTTTATTTTATATTCGAAGATGACACATGTTGGGAATACTTTCATTGTGCGTACAAGTTAGGAGTGGAATATTCTACTGGAGTTTGTGTCAAGAGTGTATAGGTTACTTCTAGCACAGATAATATAATACTAGCATACAGATGCCTCATCCCATACAAAGAAACCGTGCCGACGTAACTAGCGTTTTTCATCTGATTAATCTTGTTATTTTTTTGTACATCGAACGCGTTCGGTTCTGTTTCACGGTGATAGATAGAAGGTGTTAGCAGCGACTCGCAAGAAAAAGGATTTATTAGGTTCGTGATTTTTTTTTTCAATACAGTTGTTAAACATGGCGTACTTATAGAGACTATAATTATGATTCGAAAGTTAAATCTTACGCATAGGCATCTTTCTGTTACGCGGTCGTGACTTTTGTTTACGAGCTCGATCATTATGTTTGCAGTTTAGTTTTAAATCTATAAGTCAATTTAAAAAAGTTTATTAGCAAGGAGTTTACAAACATAGAATAAAATGGGATAGATTTTCTACGAGGAAAAATGAATGATTCCGTACTTTTTAGCATTGAATTCTCA
Source organism: Orthosia incerta (assembly GCA_948252205.1). Lineage (NCBI taxonomy): Eukaryota > Metazoa > Arthropoda > Insecta > Lepidoptera > Noctuidae > Orthosia > Orthosia incerta. The sequence continues at coordinate 30,064,312 of OX411755.1, read as the reverse complement.
AAAGTCTTTTAAATGGTTGTTTAATATATTTAATTACCAGTTTTAATTTAATTATTTTCACATCAACATTTGTCAAAAATCGAATAGACTGTATAGGCTGTTTTCGTTGAAAAAAAAAATGTCCAGTTGCAAAAATGCGCCATAAGTCAATTTAAAAAAGTTTAGTAGCAAGGAGTTTTCATACATAGAATAAAATGGGATACGATTTTATACGAGGAAAAATTAATGATTCCGTACGTTTTAGCATTGAATTCTCTTTTTTTTTTTTTAATAGTTGTTTAATATATTTAATTTAATTATTTTCACTTAAACGTTTGTCAAAAATCGAATAGGCTGTATAGGCTGTTTTCTTTGTAAAAAAATAAGTCCAGTTGCAAAAACGCGCCATATTGAAAATTTTATTTTTTGTGAATAAACAAATCTAATTCTTTGATTTGTTTTTACTGTTTCTCACAACTGTATTGAAAAACGTCGTGTGATACACCGGTGAGTAGGTTATTGCAAACTTGTGTCATTAAAAACCCTCGCCTTCGGCTCTGGCTTGTTAATGGCAGCTCGTTTGCAATAACCTACTTTCCATCCTTGTATCACAATGTACTATTTCTTTAAATACAGTGAAGATTCGTTTCATAGTATATTTTTGCACGGTTTTTACAGTTTTTTTGCACCAAAATGTGTTACAATGCAAATTTTAACAATCTAGTGGAATGCCTCAGAAATTTAAAAATGCGCCATCTATTGGCATCAATTTTAAGTGATCCGTTGAAATAATCTTTGAAATGTGAATTAAGAGCCCAATATTCCATAATTTTGTACTTAGGAGAGTTGATTAAACAAGAACATACAATTTTTATGTTGTTATTCCAGAAAATATTAATTTTACACACATTCAATAACAGACAGGTGCATATTGCGCCATCTAGTGAGATTTATTTGAACCAACTTTTCTTTGTTAGCAATGAGACCCCGTGCTTCTAGGTAAGCGTGCTTCACCGTCGACCACATCATAGCTTACCATCAGCTGAGATAGTGGTCGAACGCGAGGCTACCATTAATAATAAAAAAACCCGACTGCTTAAGAAGCGAACTAAAAAGACGTAAACAAAAAGAAAATCATGCTGTGCAGTCGGAGGATACATATTCGCGAGCCGGTTGACCAAAAACAGTGTTTTTTCGAATTATGTGCATTTAAACATATGTGTTGTATATTTTTGAAATCACCTCTTAAAACCCTATTATTTTCATACCTCACATGATGTGAATGGAAGAAAAAAAAATTGGGCTCCTACAATATGGCGCCCAAAATCCGTAATTCTTCTATTTTCCAATTTTAATGTAGCCAGTGACACTCGCAAGGTCCTAATCGATTGACGTAAGAATCATGAAAATCTGCCAATGCGTTTGGTCTCTAGAACGCCACATTAGAATAAACATACATGCATAGAATGATAAACACATTCCGTTTCTTCGGCAGTCGGGTAAAAATAAAAAAAACTACAGAGTAGTGCCGAAGTAATAAGAATTGCGGATTGGTAGCGGGGCATTCTGCCTTGCTTTGTAGTTTGTATAAGTATAGGCTTCTGCTTGTCGAGACTCCTTTGGTTGCACCATTGTTGTATTAATCTGTAAAAACATTACTACTGGACAAATTTGACCTACTTGACTTAGACCATGGTTTTAGATGATGGGGCAGAGGGCGTCCACAGATGTCCTCCATCGCGATCGGTCGCGAGCTTCACGCTTCACGCTTCACGCTTCACGCTTCCCCTCGCCCCACGTCATAGGGCTGCTCGTCGCTAGTGCCACCACGGTGCGACGCCAGGACAGGGGCGGCCACGCATTCTGTTCCCTTTTTTTTTGCGTGTGGTCAATCCATCTCCACTTGCGACGCTTGATCTGGCGGTCGATTGGGCTCTCGTGGCATTTCTCCAACAGCTCTACGTTGGAGATGGTCTCGGGCCAGTAACTGCCGAGAATGCGATGAAGACAGCGGTTGACGAAGACTTGTATTTGGTGTAAGATGTCCTTTGTGACCTTCTTCGTTTCGCACCCGTAGAGCAGTACGGTTTTGACATTGGACCCGAACATTTTAAATTAAACCCTTCGGGTCAGTTTCCGCGATTGCCAAACAGGTCTCAGCTGCGCGAAGGCATGGGGTCTCAATTCAAACAAATTATAATTAGTATTAAAAAAAGATCATAGATGGCAGCATAGGTAACGAATGTGAAAGTAACAATCACTTATAAATGTTAAACAGCAGATTTAGGCTGAAATAATTTTAGTAAAAATCAAAACTTGCTTCTTTAATGTTAATTTATCCATTTACACTCATTAATCAGGGTTTTTGAACAAAAAAGATAAGTTGAAGACTTTGTATGTTAAATTAGTTGAAAGTAGCTATAGACTTTTCGTTTTGTTTTGAGTTCTTTGCAATAGATGGCGTTTTTCACAATTTGTCCTAAACTATATATCCATCGTCAGAATCATTTTGTAAGACAGTTATTATTTATTATAGGCGTAACTTAAAATATTAAAGTCTTGGTCTATTACTTAAAATCATTTTTTTGTGAAGCTTGTTTACACGTCGAATTGACTAGATAACTCGCTGGAACAGGACTCGTATTGCACTAGGGCCTACTCAAATCGCACGGGTTATAAAATAAGAGATAACGCGACGTGAGTCCCGCTTGCCGTCCGAGTTTACGCGTCGCCTAGTAGGTACAGTTTGATTCAAACTTAATGACGGCTCGAAACACTTCGTGAGCTACTACGAGCTAGCAATTACATGTGAGTTGAGGGGTAGGGTAGGTACTGCGCAGCGAGTAGGGTTTTTTTAGAAACATCACTAAGTTTGAATCGACGCGCGTCACGTTAGTAAATACGTAAATAATAACATAAAGTATTTTTTGTGCTTGTGATTACACGGCTCCACTACTCGTACAGTTCGATTCAAATTTAATGGCGGCTTGGAACACTCGTATGAGTTGCTGCGCACCCCTAACCAGCGCTGGCACAATTAATTTTACCCGACTGCCGAAGGTGGGTAATGTGTTTATCAGTCTATGTATGTATGTATATTTGTTCCTATGTGGTGTTTCAGAGACCAAACGCGTTGGCCGATTTTGATGAGTCAATCGATTCGTCTTAACCCTGCAAGTGTCACTAGCTACATTAAAATTGAAAAATAGAGAAATGGCGGCTTTTGGGCGCCATATTGTCGGGGCCCAATTATTTTTTCTTCTAATGCCATCTTGTGTGGTATCAAAGAAAAGGGTTTTATGAGGCAATTTCAAAAATATATAACACTTATATGTTTAAATGTACAAAATTCGAAAAAAATGTTAACTAAAAAGTGTTAAGGCGCCTTCCCGAGAAAAACGCCGTGCTAGTCGTTTTTGTGCAGTTTTTTAAAGCTATCTACTCTTTATTTAAAAAGAAATATTAATTAATAAAAATACATTAATTTTCTACATAATGTTGATTCTAAAATTGTAGTACACTTTTTTTTTAAAGAGGTATATGTTTCACTAATCTCCTTCCAACAAAACCATAAAAATGTGAAATAATTATTGATAGCATGCATCTCCCCTTATAGTGTTCATTAATTATTTTTTATACTAACACTAATGGATAGACAATCTGATAACGAACATTTTGTAAGTTTTATTTTTTTCAAAAGACCAATATTCTATTTTATAAAGATTTTATTCTAAAATCTGGGCGTATTCACTACCGTAATTCATGCGCCAACAGTGCCGCTAGGCCAATAGGAATGTTCATATCTCATGCTGATTTTTTGGTCAGGGTACGGCCTTAAATAAAAAAACAAAAAATCCTAAGATCCGACTGCTTAAAAAGCGAACTAAAAAGACAAAAACAAGTTTTTTTTTTGTATAATCATTCTGTTCTTTCTAAGTACCTACCGAAAATAAAAAAAGGGTAACCCGCCTTATAGTGAATAATAAAATGACATGAAGTAGGTAACTATATCATGACACGACACGGCCGAGGTATGTAAATTTGTGGACGCGTTCCACTGCCTCTGTGCCATTCAGCAACGGTAAGTGATTCTTCACACCAGTTCTCATTGCCGGGGTCTTCCGGAAATGAGAACTGTATATTTTGAGACCCGTTTTTGCCGCTTCCTTACTAAGATCGTTCAGCTTTGCTCGCATATCGGCGTGGGTGTAACTCAGCAGGCATAGGTCATCGGCGTAATCCAAGTTTTTCAAGACGTTGGATAAGCCCCACTCTATGCCGCGGCGCCTGTTATCAAAGATGTGAAGCATAATTCCGTCAAGAACGACTAGGAAGAGGAGCGGTGACAGGAGGCAGCCTTGGCGAACACCCGCGTGTACTGTTATGTCATCAGATATGACGCCGTCATGAGTAAAATTCAGGAATATTTCTTGTAAATACTCTGCAACAGACGGACTATTTTTGGCGGCACTCCAATGTCCAGAAGGCGGGACCAGATACTAGACCACTTCAGCGTATCAAAGGCCTTTTCGAAGTCTACAAGCGTTAGATAAATCTCCCTCTGCCATTCAGATGCCTGTTCCAGTATGATACGGATAGTTTTGATCTGGTCCGTACAGGAGCGCTCCTTGCGTAGAAGAGGATGACGGCCTTCGAAAATCTATCCAGGATGATCTTGCAATAAACCTTAGAGGGGCTGGACAAAACTATTAGCAAAACATCTTGTCTACAGGACACCCTACCAAAATAAACCATAAGATGAGATAGAAATTAACTTTATTTTTCAAGCTTTTATTTAACTTGCAATGTATGTATGTAAGTGTGTTCGGGTCAAATCTTGCAACTGAATTTTAAAGCAACTTATGCTACACCGATTACGATGAAATTTTGCATACAAGTTTAGTTTGGATGACAATGTATGGTTAGCTAAGTGACGTCATTCTATATCCAATATGGCGGATAGGCCAAGATAATGTACTAGTTATTTTTTGTGCACTGCCACGACATGGGTATCAAATGAAAGGGTTTGCTGAGAAGAATACGAAAAAAGCTTGTTTAAAAAAGATTTTAATGAATAATTTTATTAAACTACCGTTTTTTGTTCTCAGGTTGTACACAAATGGACACCAAACCACAGGGACCCAAAACTTCGATCTCACGTCGACAAAAGCATACTCCTCATACAAATAGACGACAAATACATACCCATCGCTGAAAACTGCGTCCAAGACCTCGGCGATGAAGTGTGAACCTTATCAATTCGAACACAAGGTCAAAATCAGCGTGAACAAAGTATGAACTTTTTTCTATTTATAAAATGGACATCTATGAGCTATGACAATGAAGTCTGAACCTTATTTATAATATGATAAGGTCTATATTATCAAAACCTACTAGGAAATAAACTTTTATCGTGATTAGAATTATATATGATGAAAGAGAATTAAACTATCAAAGTTAGTTGGAAAATTGCAAGCAACCTCAGCGGCAGTGAAGAGTTGCGTGTATGATCTCGGTGTTGAATTATGAACCTTATATGTACAATAGTAAGGTATATTATGAAAAGCTGTTGTGCATCTGATTCTTATTTATGAATGCAACTGATACAGTTCCTCTTAGCACTTGTAACATGATTAAAATAATAACAAATGAGAGAAATGCAAATGGTTTAAAATCTTAGGAAAACAGTTTTTCTATCCAACCAAAGGTTTATTCAGAAAATGAAATGTAATCAAAGTAAACAACGTATATCTATCTCTCTCTGTGGTCATTTATCATGGAACAATGTGTTCTTTCTAATATAATGTCAAGTTTACTTTTATAAGCTCGCTATGGAACTTTTCATACTAAAGTGCCTATATTATTTTGATATCAATACAAATCGTTTGAAAATTAAACACCGCTGTATGCGCCTGCACACACAGCCATCTTCAATGTAAATTGAAACTTATGCCCTTGATATAAAGTTTATATTGTAATGTTTCGAATCGGCTGGCTATAGTTCGTTGCAGTAAAAACGATTATATTCCTAGGGATATTGATTTCGGAAGTATAATAGTACTTTAATATTGAAGGTTAATGTTTGTGTCACAAAGGAATACCATGCAAAGACAAGTACAGATCTTATGACAACTATGAATAAGTTAAAATGAGATAGAAATAGATGGTCCATGTGGCAATGTGTTTTCAACTTTATATCCTAAACCGTAAAGTCCAATTTTGCATAAACGAATCTGACTATTCGTCATTTGATGACCTCAAACATCCTATGTTATTGATGTGGATTTAAGCTATGTACATAAGGTTGAAAATACAAAAGCAATCTGTTACAATAGGAGTTACTTAAACGCGACTCAAAGTCGTCCATGATTGACTTAAACGTAATAATTATGATAGTTAAATTGTCTACCATAAGGCTGTATATCCATTTGAGCGGAGCGAATAAGAGAAAAGCATTCTATTGGCTCTCTGAGACCGTATCGTGAGGTCTACCTTTATGATCCAATTGTGAAAAGGGGATAGTGCTAGATATGAGAGCCATAGCTCTGTCTCTCTCTCAAAACGTAATCATTATGGCATTAAGCTCGATAAAACGGTACCTGATCTTCTCCGTTAAAATGGTCAGGTACACTAAATTAAAAAAAATAGGCTTAAATTGGATAAAACATTATTTTTTTAATTTCCGCACTTATGTCATTATGTTTCGTTTAGAGTTAGATGTAACTGTAATATATTCCCCGTATTATTAACTTTAAGTTGCGTTCATCCCGTGATGTAAATAATGTTGATTGGTTGTGGCGCAAGTTTGACTTTTACGTCTACGGAATAAGGTGCATAGTGGAAAACTGAAAATATTAAAAAAAAAACATGAAGTTGTCCACACAAGATCATGGTCCGCCATTTGGTGACCCCAGGTACCTCTGGACCGCTCGATGTGGCGACGTTTTCTGGTGTACTCCGATAGGATTTATTAAATAATTCTTGCCATCTTTTATAATAGTGCATAATCGTTAATGATCGCATGGCAAGCAATGATTTACTACTAAGTCTTTAAATCAAGCAATTTTGTGCATTTAACATAATCTACTTCATAATGTTATTACACGAAACGATTAGAGAGAACTCGAAAGGACAACATTTGACATTGTATCCATTTTAGCAAAAGATAGATATATAGACTACCCTTTATTATGTACTAGCCCGGTTTCGCCAGTGACTAATTATATACAAACACCTTCCTCGTTTCTCACTCTTTCTATTGGTGAAAACTGCATGAAAATCCGTTCAGTAGTTTTTGAGTATATCGCGAAAAGACGCGGCGGGGACTTTTATAATATGTAGTGATACAATAAAAGTTTCAAAAAATATCATTCTAGAAACCATTTCATTGGGCAAACAACAACGGTTAAATATGGATGCATCTAACGGAGTGATATTATGTCATTTTATTGGGTAAAAGATTGTAAAAGTCTTCCAAGACTTGCGACACAACACAAGCTTTGTTGTGTGTGGGTAGCTTTACAATGTAAATAACTGTAAATAATGTAAAAAAAATACGAAAAAATGTATATTCGTCTCTTTAATATATAAAGAAAAACATCTTATTACAGTACATAAGTAGAAAACCTTTTTTTATTTTTGTTATTATTTTTTGTCAAAATTAGTTTTGTATAGAAAAACCGTTCGCTCCAAATACCTTTTAGTCTGACACCAAATGAATGTGTATCGTGTATTTAAATTATTTATAAATTAATAAATTTATGTAAGTGACTGTGTGTGTACTTTAGAGGTAAAGTTGTATGTTCTCTCGATGGCACCCGAAATTAATATTGCTACTCAATAGAATGGCACCTCAAAATTTAAAGTTACAAGTCTTACTCAGAAACTGCATATATCACCACATCTCGCAATAACACTAATTTATAATATTGCATCTGTAATGTTAGTTTATGTCGTCCCCAGATCTTAGAATTGATAACTTCATGTAGTCTAGTCAACAAGTTCAAAAACGTGTTAAATAGAAATAAAGCTCCTAAAAATATGTGCGTTGGCTCATTCGATTCGGAATGACGGCTAGAAAACGGTTTTTCAAGGGTTTATTAGCACATAAAAAAATGCGATTGTTATTAACAAAATAAGATAAAAAAGGTATTTATTTTTTCGTTAATAATTTCTAAAATAATGATATTTAAGAAATTTTAATATATAACAATTTATAACTTGACAAATTATGTACCAAATGCAATTTTATTATCATATAATATTTAACAATACTGCAAAATACAAAAAAAAAACTATCCTTTATTATATATGGTTGTTTTTGTAATATTTATAAAAAAATATTTCTCTGTTACTCCATTGAAAACGGTCAATGATGATTTTTTTAAGAAAAAAATTATTTCTTAACTAATTATTTATAAAAAAAAAAACGATTGTAAACAATAAAAAAATTACTTCTCTTCTCTTCTCTTAACCTTTTTTTAAAATTCCTTAAATATCATTATTTTAGAATAACTACAACTATTTTGCGATATTACCAATAATGTTTGACCATATCATGATGTAGCCGTGCGTTTAGCTGTTCATGTCATCAAACGTTGGTTATTCATTGATCTGGCCAGACCATAACACGATGTGGGCAGCGGGTTTTGCCGGTCACATCATGCAGTCATCAAATTCTACGATCTGGCCACGACATATACACTATTACCTTATTTTGTCCCTCTTTTGGGCAAAGGCTTCCTCTATTCTCCCTTGCCACATAATTCTATCTAAAATTTGCACATACTACACATAAAAATTCGTGGTATCTTTTAAACAGATTAGTCGGGTGCATAGTCGTTACTAACTT